>CM035135.1:64757091-66044591 GCA_020205605.1 Panax ginseng
GTACAATTCATCCGAAGAGAGTTTTTCTAGTGTGGGCAAGGACATCCTTCTTTGTATCATTTCTCCAAAAGTTGACAAGCTAGGCGGATACGTAAAAGATATTCTGACTCCCAGGATCTATAATTGCCTTATAAGGTCCAATATATATACATTATTGGACCTTTTGAATAACAGTCAAGAAGACCTTGTGAAAATTGAACATTTTCGCATATAAGATGTAAAAGTGATATTGGGCATTCTAGAAAAGCATTTACAATTGATTTACCAAAAAATCAAGCAAAGAAAAAGCGGCTCAAGATGGCAAGAAAGCGGGCTTCCTTACTCTATTTCCTCGGAGGAAATAGTCGGGAAGTAGATAAAGCGGACCGTTGCCCCCTCCGAGCTTTGCTCGTCTCCCCCGAGGGTTTTCTACAGCTGTTAAGCACTACTCTACTCTATTTTCTTAGTCAGTACCTACTTTGACCAGTTCTCGAGACTTGTCTCATAGATACACAGTACAATATTAACAGTAAATGCCAATATTAAATAAAAAAATTTATTCGCAAAATTTTGATTATTCGAAATCCCAGGTTATCACAATTCTTATGAGTAACATAATAAGAATTTAACACAAATTTCTCATATTAATGCATATTTATTCAAATAGCACATAGTACTTTTAGTACATAATACATACTAGTTTAATCAGTTACTATCCCTTTTTGACAATAATCGGGATTAACTACCACAACTTTTCACAAAAAGTTGTAATTCACAAAATTATTCTTAATATTCATACTGAAAGCAAAGATTACATTCATACAGACATATATATTCACATATGACTACTCATCATTTAAGATATTATAATCTTTAAGATTACATCTCACTACCAAAAGGTACTACTACTCATACTTAATTTACCTACAGTCCACTCCCTTCACATGCCTTCTTCTTAGGACATTTGTTGAATCTGTGACCCATTCCACCACATGAAAAACATCTTCTTTTATTCGTCTTAGGATAATTTGGCAAAATATTTCCTTCATGTCCACAATTGAAACACATATTCTTCCTCATCATACACTCTCCCAAATGATTCTTTCCACACTTGCTACATGCATGCTTCTTCCTTAAATTTGAATTTCCTGAGTTACTGTCACTGTCATTGTTCCTTTTCCTTTTATTGTTACCCTTCTTCTGCTTGATTGTACCTTCCGATGATCCACCACCTTATGCCCTCATTTTATCCATTTGTGTCTTCAGATCGTTCATTTCTTCTGTCATCTCGCATAATTCCCTCTCTGTCTTCCATAGTTCCTCCAAGAGAAACACCTTACTCCGTATCTCCTGAACTTCTGCAGATACTTGACCTTTTTCTCCCACTTCGGTCTTTATTTCCAACTCCACCTTAGCTTCTTCAGAATATACTTCTTCATCTTCATTCAGATCCATTTCAGGATATTCATCATGATCGCTTCCCAAATTCACCATAGGTTCGTCTCTTACAACTTCTTCAACTGACTCACTCTGAGCTGGCACCTCGGCTAATGGCATTGGTGCAACAGCCGGTAACACCTCCGTAACCATTTCATCACCTCCTGACATCCTACAATCAGTTTTAAACAACCTTGATTAGTACGTCACCAGTACAAAATTTATAAACACTATGTGTCCACATATCTTACTATTGATGCACTTCGTCAATGTAATACCCACAAATTTTAATAAATTATAATATTAAGAATAAAGATTGTTTGAATATTTATAGTGTTGACATGAGTTGTGGTAATTAATTTAATTGAATAAGCACGTGATAATTAAGAAATGTATTAGAAGTGATGAGAAGCTTAGTTTAAGCTTGTGAAATTATGCATATTGTGGCAAAGTGGTGAAATGAGAAAGTACTAATTTAATTAATGATGAAATTAATTAGTACTATTAATAAACAAATAATTACATAATGTGATTGACTAATTTCTATTATTATTATTCATTAATTATCATGAACAATAGCATGTAAGGAGAAATCATATATAATAAGGTTTTTCATTCAATATAATGAGGCGTGACAATTGGAATGTAAATAATTATTATATGAAACTATATGGTAAAGGTAAGCTTGACTTAAGTAATTTACTAAGTTGTGTGAAAGAGTCTTATGTGACCCCATGATGTGTGTGGGAGTATTTAAATTGGTATTCTAAACCTATGAGAGAAAATAACTTTGATTAAATAAATAATTAATATTAAACGATTATTTAAATATCTATGTAGAATTGGAATAATGAGTTTTATGGAAAGTAATATTGGTACCCAACTAAAGTATATCCTAGTCTAATGTAAATATTATTTGAAATAAACCAATGTACATGGATTATATGATTCTATGTGTAATGTATAAGTGGGTTTATATGTATGCTCATTGGTGGACAAATATCAAATAAACCTAAGTATGCTAATAATAAAATGGAATGCTGAGTATTATAGTAGTGTCCCAAAATGAGTGTCTTTTCTTTCTTCTTCACGTAATAGGCCATTGGCCTAGTCCCTCATTACTAACTTCAGTGATAGAAAATAATGATGAAAGGAGTGGTCTGAGTAGTGCTCTTCCACCAAATCCTTCATACCCATCAACTTCTTCTCTATTCCAATGGTTTAATTCATTGAGCAAATCCCAAATTTGGTCACAAGCTTTCCTATAAATGGAGCCCTTCTCATTCACAGAATTTTTGCTAAATTCTCTGTTAAACTTCAAGTGGTCTGTGAGTGTGGTTGGGGGTGAGCATATACAATCTGCAAATTGGAGCTAGAGTAGCAATTCAACTTCACAGAAGGTAATATCCCTCTATATGTTCTTAACTTCAAGTTTTGCAAAGTTCTTAGAAAAGTACTAAAATACTTGTTTTGAGTTGAAAAGTTTATGGTTGAAGCATGATAGAATGTGTCAATTGATGCTAGACATTGTTAATATGGTTAAATACGAAATCAACGAAAGTTAAACAAAGTAAATTGGTCAAGTAACAAGGGTTAATATTCTCATTTCCATTGTTAATATTCTCAATCGACATTCTCAAATACTGTCATAAAACAAGGGTTAATTAAGGAAATCAATATATCACATAATATCCCTATATATTGACCAACTATCAAATAAGCTTAGGTAGGACACACTAGCGAAGGATTTACTCGTCTCTCCCTCCTAGTTCTATTCCCCGATCTCCGCCAGAGATCATATCCCTAAGCTCTGATACCAACTGTGACACCCCCAAAATAGGTATACATCACCCATTTCTGAGTTGTCAATACACCATGCATGTAAACAACTACAAATTTATTATTACAACAAGAAACTGAGAGTTTAAATACGATATTTCCATCTAAACAATATCCACATACAAATAAATCCTCATCATAATTATTGATACATTATTTTACAAAATGGTGAGGACTACTAAACAATTCTCTAAAACCATCATTCCATACCCCGACTCAGCACTCGCTACATTCTCGCCTCCTGAGAAGAAAAATGGAACAAAAAGGAAAAGGGTGAGCTCAACTAGCCCAGTAAAGAATATTATGACTAAGATAATACAGAACAAATTATCGTTAGTCTTCAACAGGGAAAAATTTAATAGAATACAATAGACAACAAGTTTTAAATCAATACTGCATGATGAAAAATATTAATTCATAGAAGAGTTACGTAGAGGATGAAATCTACTAATATCTATGAATTTAATAGTCCATCATCAATATTTTTATCCCTATAACATCAATCAATATATATCTGGAATCATATATTCATCCTTGCACTATAGGCCAAGGACATTCACCAGTTGGTCATGTTCATCTAAACACCTGTTCATCTTTGCACTACGGGCCAAAGATATTCATCAGAAATCATTCATCTTTGCACAACAGGCCAAAGATAATCATCAGAAATCATTCATCTTTGCACTACAGGCCAAAGATATTCAATAATATCATCATTTAAGACTGAGGATGATGAAAAATATATATATTTTTAAAAGAAACGAATCCAGTGAAACAAAATGACAAGGATTAAGGATTAAGGATTCGTACTTCGTTTTATCCACGTCCAAAAATACCTCAAAAATAATCATAGTGGTGTAAAATTCAAGAATGATCAAAACATGGATACAATCAAAGCTAGTATCCACAATAGATATTTTGACTTGAAAGAAAAAAATTTCATTTTTCGATGAATAGTCTTAAGATTCGTGAATAAGATCAGATATCGTGAATAATGGTCGTATACGTGAATAGTAACTCCGACACCAAAAATTCCAAATTTGATAAAAACTTCAGATCAATATTTCAGCATAATGATATTGAAGAAATAATATCATTACGAAAAAAAATAATATCCCTTACCTCGAAAAATCAGTACTTCTAGCTGAAACACCGTATATAGGCTATGACTTGAACTTTCACCGTATAGCAATACTCAAAGTATACTCAAAATACTCACAAGAATACGCTCGATAATATAGAGAGAGAAAACTTCAGTTTTTGGTGTGATTTTCAATTCTAACCTAAGCACCTATTTATAGAAAAATGCTTAGAACACCAAAGCAGAAAATTTAATATAATAATAATATATATAATCAAATTTCCTACGCACACAAATCTGGTCCAAACTTCAACCACATGTTAAATGAGTTTAAAAAATGAAAAAACGTTTTTGTAATTAAAATATTTTAAACTTCCAAAATCAATTATTTTGAGAGCTTGAACTTCAATAATTCATAATAAATAGCCCTTTTTATCGAAAAAATTGAATCTCGTGAATTTTTATAGGAAATTCAATTCTCTACAACTTTTCGGAAGAAAGGTTTTTCAAATTCCAAATGCAAAATTGACCAAAATCCACAAGCAGGCGATTTTATAGGCTATAATCAAATTTCACCAATAAATGGGGTCCATTTACATGTTTAACATGTTTTAAACATTTATTGCAACAAAAATACTCTTCCTCCTCGTACTCTCATATATCCCATATTCGTTGTAAAAATATCACCATTATTATATTATTAAAATATAATATATATATATATATATTTAAATGAATTATTTTATCTCGAAAAGATAAAATTTCAATTTTCAACAATTGTCACATTAAAATTTTTTTCCATCTATATCCACATAAAATCAATATTTTCCTCATCATATGAATCAATAATTAATTATTCATAAATAATATTACGTAATCACAATATTGACAATCGTGTGCAGTTCCCCGAAAGAGGGCTTTCCAATAAGAATTTCTCCTTCTTGCGCGTAAATTAGGTGACCAAACCTCTCCTTAGATGTAACTTTCTAGACATTGCCAATAATGTTATCTAATAATATTATTCGGATAATATGAATTATTGCTTCGATAATGAAAAATACTATGTAATGACAATTATTGAAACAATGAAGAATATAAAATATTAACACAACAATTATTGAACCAATAAAATCTTTGAATAATAATTATCGTAACCATTATTGAGTAGTGCCTTCTTACGTAAGAGTCAATAATTGGTGCAATACCGTGTCTATCTTGTGCAACAACGCGTATTCATCGTGTTTTTTAACCATCGGGTATTCCAACAAAGGTAAATTCAGAACAATTACGCCGTTATTTTTAAACAACTTATATTTGTCGCTTTCTTCCTCCAATCGCTTTCTCGTTATGGGGCCCACACATGGTCATACTGTAATATAATTTAAATATTCCCCGTCAACAATGAATATTTATAACCACTTGCTTATTTTGAAATATTTACGTATTTTACCCATAACTATCCACATTAATCACATTAACCCTTACTATTTCAAAATAATAATTAGAGGAAATTAAATTTCATTTATTAATTATTTGGGGTCTTACAACCTCCCGTCCTTATGAAATTTCGTCCTCGAAATTGACATACATACACAGTGTTTCAAAAGATGAGGATACCTCGCTTTCATTTCCGCTTTCCAATTTTCGGTCATTTCTTCTATAGCATGGTTCCTCCACAAGACTTTAACTTGTGGTATGACCTTCGTGCGTAGGACATGCTCCTTCCTATCCAAGATCTTGACAGGTACCTCCTCATACGTTAAGTCTTCAGCTATCTCGTCCGGTTCTAACTCAATAACGTGGTTCGGGTCTTTCACATATTTACGAAGTACAGATATGTGAAACACATTATGAACACGAGACATACTTGGAGGTAAAGCGAGTCTATAGGCTACATTTCCTACTCGGTCAAGAATTTGAAATGGACCAATAAATCGTGGATTGAGCTTTCCTCTCTTCCCAAATCTTATAACTCCCTTCCATGGGGCAACACGCAACAATACATGATCCCCTATACTAAACTCCACGTCCTTTCGATGAAGATCCGCATAACTCTTTTGTCGATCCTGTGCTTGCTTTGTATCATTGTCTAATCATTTGGATCTTTTATGTGGTCATATACGTACTAACTCGGGTCCCAACAATGTTGCTTCACCCACCTCGTCCCAACATACTGGAGAGCGACATTTTCGTCCATATAATGCTTGAATGGGGCCACACCTATACTTGCCCGATAAACTGTTGTTGTAGGAGAATTCCACCAATGGTAAATACCTATCCCAACTGCCCTTGAAGTCTAGGACACAGAGTCTTAATAAATCTTCAAGAGTTTGAATAGTCCTTTCTGATTGTCCGTCGGTTTGAGGATGGTATGCCGAACTGAATCGTAAATCCGTACCCATAGCTTTTTGCAAGCTAACCCAAAATCTTGAAGTGAATCTTGGGTCAAGATCCGAAACTATAGATACTGGCATGCCATGCAACCTCACAATCTCATTTACATACATACTAGCAAGACGTTCAAGAGAATAAGTCTCCAGTATCGGCAAGAAAAATGTGCGCACTTGGTTAATCTATCAACAATAACCCAAATAGCATTTATGCCTTGAGAAACCGTGGAAGACCCGTAAAAATCCATGGTAATGTGTTCCCACTTCCATTTTGGAATCTCAAGTGGTTGCAATGGTCCCTTAGGCACTTGATGCTCTGCCTTTACACGTTGACAAGTTAAACATGTTGAGATAAACTTTGCAATCTCTCTCTTCATATTTGTTCCAACAAAATGTATGTCAAGATCACGATACATTTTAGTACTTCCGAGATGGATTGTAAATGGTGTATTGTGTGCCTCCATCATAATCTTGTACTTCAAATCGTAGTCGTTAGGAACACAAAGTCTAGAGTGGACTCAAGTATTCCTTCTTCATCGATTCTCGCTTCTAAATAGCACCTTCTTGTACTTTCTTCTTCATATGCATCACCTCGGCCTGGGTGGCTTGAGCAACCTTAACTTTTTCTATTAAAGTTGGCTCTATGCATATACTTGACATCATCGCACTCGTTCTCGTGATATGATCTTCTACTCAACGCCATTACTACCACGCTCGCTTTTCGGGATGGTATTGAATAGTGTGGTCGTAGTCTTTCAATAGCTCGAGCCAACGTCATTTGCCGCGTGTTAAGTTCTTTTGAGTGAAGAAATATTTAAGGCTTTTATGGTCCGAATATATCTCCACTTTCTCCCCATAAAGATAGTGCCTCCATCTTTAAGCGAAAAACATCACGCTAACTCTAGATCATGAGTAGGATAATTCCTCTCATATTCTTTAAGTTGTCATGAGGCATAGGCTATGACTTTCCCATGTTGCATGAGAACACATCCTAACCCTTTGCCCAAGCATCATCAGAGATAACAAATCCATCCGAACCAGATGGTATTGTTAGAACAGGTGCCGAAATAAGTCTCCTCTTAAGCTCTTGGAAACTCTTCTCGCATTCTTCACTCCAAACGAATTTTGTATCCTTCCGAGTCAACTGAGTTAACGGAGTAGCGATTCGAGAAAACCCTTCCACGAATCTCTGATAATAACCAGCTAGACCTAGAAAGCTACGTACTTCAGTCACCGTCTTCGGTTGCTCCCAACTTTGTATTGCTTCAATCTTCGTCGGGTCAATAGATACTCCATGTTTTGACACCACGTGCCCAAGAAATGCTACTTCCTCAAGCCAAAACTCGCATTTCTTTAACTTGGCATATAACTTATTTTCACGAAGCCTTTGTAGTACCAGCTTCAAATGATGCTCATGATCTTCACGACTTTTGGAATATATGAGGATGTCATCAATAAAGACAACAACGAACTGATCCAAATATTCCTTGAATACTCGGTTCATCATATCCATGAAAGCCGCAGGGGCATTAGTCAATCCAAAAGACATGACTAGGAACTCATAATGCCTGTACCGAGTTCTAAAGGCAGTCTTTGGAATATCCTCAGTTCTAATCTTCAAATTGATGATATCCGAATCGAAGATCGATTTTTGAAAAGAATTGTGCTCCTTGCAATCGGTCAAACAAGTCATCAATACGAGGTAGAGGATACCTATTCTTGATAGTGACATGGTTCAATTCCGATAGTCAATACAAAAGTCGCATACTCCCGCTCTTTCTTCTTTACTGAATAAAACAGAGCACCCCAAGGAGATGTACTAGGGCCGAATGAAACCGATGTCCAACAACTCCTGTAGTTGGACCTTTAACTCCTCAAGTTCAATAGGAGCCATTCGATATGGGGTTTTAGAAATGGGCTTTGCACCAGTTCAAGGTCAATAAAGAATTCAACTTCACGCTACGGGGTGAACCGAAGTTCTTCAGAAATACGTCGGAAAGTCAATAACAACAGAATATTATTCAAATTTGACGTGTCTTTATTCAAATCCATAACATGGGCTAAGAAAGCTTGACATCCGTTTTTCAATAAACGAATCGCTTTATGATTAGATATGACAGTGATTGATTTTAATGGTTTAGTTGCCTGAATTCGAACAACAGGTTGATTAGGAATATGAAAACTAACAACCTTACGAAAATAATCAATTTTGGCATGATGGGTAGTTAACCAATCAATCCCTAAAATCACATCAAAAGCAAGTATCTTTAAAGAGATAAGGTCAACAGGTAAGATAAGGGTGCCAACTTGGATTAGACAAGATTTATAAACAGTGGATGTGATGAAAGTTTCTCCTAACAGAGTTTCCACAGATAGGTCAAAGTCTATTTTTCCGAGTCGATTTAAACGTTGAGCACAAGCGGAGAGATAAATAAATGGGTAGCACCTTAGATCTAGTAAAGTATATACTTCACAAGAATTTATAAATAGCTTACCCGTGATCACCTCGTTTGGGTTCCTCGCATTTTGACCACCACAACAAACGCTCTTCCAGAACCGCTTGACTTTGACTTTTCTCGGGATAGATCTTTTGAGTCACCGTCCCTCACTGAACTAGGTTTCGCTATCTGTGATAATCTCGGCGATATGTCCTTCCTTTCCACAATTATAGCATACCCAGGCTGTTGTGGGTAGTTTGGTGATATGTCCCTCTTTCCGCATTTATAGCATATGACCGGTGGTCGTTCTCCTCCTTGGAACCAGCTTGTTGATGGCACTTGTCGTCTTCACATGGTCGCTTGTTGAATCTCCTCTTTTAAAATCCCTCCGACTCGCTTCTTCTATTTTCATGGCCATGATTACCACCAGAGTGGTTACCATTTTGTCCGTCTTTTCTTTCTCCACCGGTTATTGTTGTTTTGTTGATCGCTATCTCCTAAGATGATCCTCGATTGTGGTACCTCGGTTGACCAGTACTTTCGTTATCTCGCTTCTAACAATTGAGCCATGTTAACAACATCCTGAATAGAGAGAAAATTTATGAGAGATGAGATAATCGACGTATCTTAGGGTTTCAAACCTCTCGTAAACATCTGCGTCATCGCTCCTCATTCTCCACCAAATGAGGTGCAAACTCGATAACTCTGCAAACTTCGCCTCGTCTCGAGACACCATCATGTTGTTCTCGCTCCGGTCTAATAAACTCCACTTCCTTCATATGACGAACACTTTCGGAAAGTATTTGTCATTAAATAGATTCTGAAACGCTCTCCCAAGACATGCTTTGAGTGCGGTTTGGATGGAGTACGCTTCACGAGACTCCCACCGATGAGTCCGCCTCGCCACGGAACATAAAGGTGGCGAATGGAACCTTCTGTTCTCATCCCAAGACATCGAATATCTTGGTAATTTGCTTGACCCATGTTTCGCCATGATCGGATCTCGCTTTCCCTTAAATTTTGGTGGTCCCAACTTTTGAATCGCTTGGTTTGTGACAACCCGTGAATTGCTATCATTTCCTCCTATGTTTTGAACACGAGTCTCCTCGTCGATTTTGCATGAACTGCAAAAAGCTTCTAAACATTAAATGCGTTCATCGTCTAATCAATGGTGTTGTTCACGGAGAGGAACATTGCCACTGTTGCACGTTCGTTCTCCTCGTTGGTGAGTACTGAGAGTCTCCACTGGTCTCATTTCCATTGTTAATATTCTCAATCGACATTCTCAAATCTCATCATAAAACAAGGGTTAATTAAGGAAATCAATATATCACATAATATCCCTATATACTGACCAACTATTAAAAAAGCTTAGGTAGGACACACTAGCGAAGGATTTACTCATCTCTTCCCTCCTAGTTCTATTCCCCGATCTCCGCCAGAGATCATATCCCTAAGCTCTGATACCAACTGTGACACCCCCAAAATAGGTATACATCACCCATTCTGAGTTGTCAATACACTGCATGTAAACAACTACAACTTTATTATTACAATAGTAAACTGTGAGTTTAAATACGAGATATTGTCATCTAAACAATATCCACATACAAATAAATCATCATCATAATTATTGATACATTATTTTATAAAAATGGTGAGGACTACTAAACAATTCTCTAAAACCATCATTCCATACCCCAGACTTCGTACTCGCTACATTCTCGCCTCCCTGAGAGAAGAAAAATGGAACAAAAGGAAAAGGGTGAGCTCAACTAGCCCAAGAAAAAGAATATTATGACTAAGATAATACGAACAAATTATCGTTAGTCTTCAACAGGAAAAATTTAATAGAATACAATAGACAACAAGTTTTAAATCAATACTGCATGATGAAAAATATTAATTCATAGAAGAGTTACGTAGAGGATGAAATCTACTAATATCTATGAATTTAACGATCCATCATCAATATTTTTATCCCCGTAACATCAATCAATATATATCTCGAATCATATATTCATCCTTGCACTACTGAGCCAAGGACATTCACCATTGGTCATGTTCATCTAAACACTGTTCATCTTTGCACTACGGGCCAAAGATATTCATCGAAATCATTCATCTTTTTACTCTACTGAGCCAAAGATATTCAATAATATCATCATTTAAGACCGAGGATGATGAAAATATATTTTTTTATAGGAAATTCAATTCTCTACAACTTTGCGAAGAAAGTTTTTCAAATTCCAAATGTAAATTGGCCCAAAATCCACAAACGAGGCGATTTTATAAAGCTATAATCAAATTTCGGTCAAAAATGGGGTCCACCGACATGTTTAACATGTTTTAAACATTTATTGCAACAAAAATACTCTTCCTCCTCGTATACTCATATATCCCACATTACGTTGTAAAAATATCACCATTATTATATTATTAAAATATAATAATATATATATATATATATATATATATATATTTAAATGAATTATTTTATCGTAAAAAGATAAATTTTCAATTTTCAACAATTGTCACATTAAAATTTTTTTCCATCTATATCCACATAAAATCAATATTTTCCTCATCATATGAATCAATAATTAATTATTCACAAATAATATTACGAGAATCACAATATTGACAACCAGTGGCTCCTGGAAAGAGGGGGCTTTCCAATAAGAATTTTTCCTTCTTCACGCTACAATTAGGGTGACCAAACCTCTCCTTAGATGTAACTTTCTAGACATTGCCAATAATGTTATCTAATAATATTATTCAGATATAATATGAATTATTGCTTGGTAATGAAAAATCTTTGTGTAATGACAATTATTGAAACAACAAAGAATATAAATATCAACACAACAATTATTAAACCAATAAAATATTTGAACAATAATTCTCAGAACCATTATTGAGTAGTGCCTTCTTGCGTAAGAGTCAATAATTGGTGCAATACCGCAAGTGTCTGCTTCTTGTCAACAACAATGCGATTATTCTGTTTTTAACCACCGGGTATTCCAACAATTAAACTTTAACAATAATTACGCCGTTATTTTTAAACAACTTATATTTGTCGTTTTCTTCCTCCGATCGCTTTCATTATGGGGCCCACATGGTCATATTGTAAATCGCATTTAATATTCCCCAGATCAGAATATATCCCCGTCAATAATGAATATTTATAACCACTTGCTTATTTTGAAATATTTGCGTATTTTACCCATAACTATCCACATTAATCACATCAACCCTTACTATTTCAAAATAATAATTAGAGAAAATTAAATTTCATTTATTAATTATTTGGGTTCTTACATAATGAATGTTATGGTTAGTAATTGATATAATGAGCTCTTTTAACTTCGTAAAATGGAAATTTATGAGTAAATTTAACAAAGGGTCAAACCTAGCTTAAAGGTTCTTTAAACGTGAATATGTGAATCAACTTAAACTAAAATATGTGAAGTATGTGATATTTCACGAATACAAAAGATAAGCGTATTGTGACGCCCCCAAAATAGGTATACATCACCCATCTTGGGTCACCAGAAAATACACTACTTACAACTCCATTTATACAATTGTCGTGCAAAATACGACGACTCATATACTGTGAGTTTTAATACAATTATTGTTACGTATATAATATGACAATATTCATATTTAAATTATTACAATGCCATATAAAGTACAACAACAATTATATCAAGTCCCCGAAGGAACACGAGAAGATTTATGTTCTCCTCATTCTAATGGAGTGCACCTTTGACGCTTCAATATTCTGATTCGCCTCACCCTATTGTTTTTCACCAAAATTAAATATCAAATGATGTATAAAACATGTCGCACACATTTTAAGTTCTTAGTACAATTATTATCCCACACCATTTCATAATTTGATTAGGCTTATGACTAATTCATATCACCACTTTATACCCATGTTCTCTCTGTTAGTCCCAACTACACTTTTATTACCTGAAAGGGGCGGTGAAGTAAAAGGGTGATCACAAATAGCCCAGTAAAGAATATCATGACTTAAGATAATTAAATTATTAATAGTCTTCATCAATAATAATTCAGATATTTAGAACATATGGTAGAAGATAAAAGTTTCCAACCATAATAGCAGCGGAATCAACAATCCATTAGAAGAGCCAAGTAGAAAATAATGTCTACTATCGCCTCTAGATTAAAAGTCCATCGTTAATATCTCATTCCTGTAATAATCATCAACAGTTCTTGGTTATACTCAAGACAAAGAGAACTCTCATCACCTGTCTTCACCTGAACCACCATAGATTATAATTAAATCACAATTCATATTTATAATCAAGTAAATCAACAGTCCATCTTTGCACTATAGGCCAAAGATATACAACTGTAAAACCAATAACCAACAAATCCATCTTTGCACTACAGTGCCAAAGATATACAACCAGAAACCAATAATGTTGAGACTCAAATTTTAATAGTATCACGACCACAAATTATCCATGCACTACGGGCCAAGGATATTCGTGTTTTCAATTACTACCATGATTATACCGAATAATCCTCGGTCATAATCATACCAAGTCCATCTATGCACTACGGGCCAAAGATGACTTTTACCACATCGTTTGTAACATTACTACCATGATTATACCGAATAATCTCTGGTCATAATCATACCAAGTCCATATATGCACTACTGGCCATAGATGACTTTCAACACAATATAAGCTTGAGAATGATGACAATGATATATATAATGAATAAACATAACTTATCATAATAATAAGATAACATAGATCTTAGTGATTTTCAACTTAATTATCCAGAGTCCAAATTGATAACATAATAATAGATGAAGCACAAACTATTAAGGATATTCTAATCCATTCAGGACCTTTCATCATTTAATGATAAACTGAAGAAACGAATAATAACATCTTACCATAATATAGAGTATGAAAGAAAATGATATCACTTTACCATAAAAATGATACCCCTTTACCACAATAATGATATCCCTTACCTTAACGTGTGTGACTTATTTCTTTCTTCGTGAAATTGATCATCTTAAACAATGCTTGCATTCCTTATCTACACTTGGAGTAATATTACACTCAATAGAAATACTCACAATATTATACTCACAATATTGAAGTAAAAGAATTCTATATTTTTAGTATAGTGATGGTGTGTTTTAGTTACTCAACCGAGCAACCTATTTATACTAAAAATTTAGTAAACAATTAGCACACATGCTTTGAAAAAATAACCAAATGAGGTATATAATAATGGTAGTGGAATTTATGGTCCCACGGAGAAAAAATTAAACCAACTTGTACACGCTTTTAACAACATTTGTTCAATAATAGAGTTGTGGTCCATACTACTTTAGAAAAAGTAGAGTGTCAAAGTCCCGCCAAACTTACTTTTGTAAAAAGAAAATAATTGAACAAACATCCAGATATCATACTTATCTTTAATCAACACCCTTTTCAAAATCTTTGAACCATTTATACACAATTATTAACATAGACTCTCAATACTGCCAACTAGTTTAATTATATCATATCAAATAATATGAGTCACTGTGTAATAACTACTGTGGTAATTATTGAAATAAATATTGAGTGACTTCTTACGTAAGAATCAAATCAATACCTTACTTATAAACAATTTAAATTCTACTAAAAGTAAGGATCAACATCAAATCATAATTATCTCGAATAATATGTACACCAACTAATAATTCATTATTCATTTAAGTTGTCTTTATTTATCGAATAATATCATTATATTTAATAATTTTCATGTTTTACAACTTAGAATAACATCCTTTATCGTCAAAAATATTACAAGTTGCATACGTGCATGCCCGACGTCCTCCAATTGCCTCTGAATTCACATCAGTCCCTAAAATAGCCATTTTAGGCCTTGATACCGACCTCAAATATCCAAACTTAAAGAATGAAAGTTTTAGGTTTACTCGTTATCATTCCGAATCATCCTGAATCACCTCAATCGGAGTTCGTATGAAAATGTTATGCCCAATTTACTAAAGGATGTCCGGACAGATTTTGGCTTAACACTTGACCAGCACCTAGGCGCCCAACTTTGGCCTTGGGCAAGTGCCTAGGCACCGAAGAATAGAATTTAAGTGCCGAGTCTAGCGCCTAGGCATTCGACCCTTGACACTTAACTCCAATTTTCCAGATTTTGCAACTTTTGTCATACATACTTCAAATCTTCATAACTTCTTCATCCGTTATCGGAATTAGTCCGTTTTTGAGGATATGGAAAGCTTCTAACATGCTCTACAAAACCCCCATGATTTCATAATTTTTTAGATTCAATAATTATTCCGAAATTTGGCTCCAAAGTCCCCCAAGACTAAGTTTTTCATCGTTTAACATGTTTTAAGAAAACTTTCACCACTACTTCGATTTAAATCATTTTTAGTCCGTTCAAATTGGAATATTTCCATAACTTCTTAATCCATAGATCCTCCTCCTCAGATTTTACACATAAATCAACCATCAACACTTTTATAAGTTTGATTTAAGTCATCAATATAACTTTTGTTCATCCTCAAACATATGTCCAACTTTTGATCTTAAATTCTATTATGACATGGATTAAACATAAAATCATCATATAATTTATTATTACTTTGGATCCATCATGATTCCCTATAACCCAACCTTCAACAAATCAAGCTCTTAGGAAAATTAAAGAGATGAAAAGTTTTGGTTTTACCTTTTGAGTTCATATTCTACCTTCATGCTTCCATGATTTCATCTTCTTCTTTCTTCCTTTCTTTTTCTTTATTCTTTCTTTCTTCTTTTGAACATGCTACTGATTAGGAGGGAGCATGAGAGAATAAGAAAAGGAGAAAAAAAAAATGATGGTGTTTTTCTTTTTCTTCCTTTCTTTTTCTTCTTCTTCTTCTTCTTCTTCTTCTTCTTCTTTCTCCTCTTTTCTCTCTCTCTCTCTCTCTCTCTCTCTCTCTCTTTATTCTCTTCTAATGACTCCTAAGTGAATGGAAGAAAATAAAGTGGTCAAGTACTTTTCTTATCTCTTTTATTCTCTTCCACCAATACTTGTTCCCCCAATTATCATTTTCTCCTCCCCAATTTCTAAAGTTTAAAGTATTATGGAAAATTAATATCAAGATTATCCCCCTTTATCCTTAAAAATTTCTTTTATCCACATTTTATAAGTTTTAATATCCTCTTTATTTACTCATTTATCCGATTAATTGCTCATTTGACCATTTATCAATTTAACATTTTAAATTTTAAAAAATAATAATCATAAATTAAATTAGACTTTTATTTTATAAAAGTCGGGATTTTACAATCACCCCACCTTATGAAATTTTTCCCTCAAAATTTACGTACCTGGTAGTTCGAAGAGATGAGAATTTCAAATTCTAGCTCACAGATTACTTCCTCTGTCTCATGGTTCATCCATTGCTCAATTCTTGTATTTCAGATATCATTCTAGAATACAGTTTAAAAACAAGGGTTAATTGACATATCACATATTATCCCTATATTCTAACCGACCAATTAATTAACAATTAAGCTTAGGTAGGTCATACTAGCGAAGGATTTACTCGCATTTTCCCTCCTAGTTCTAATCTCACATCTCAGCTAGGGATCATATCCCTAAGCTTTGATACCAAATGTGACGCCCCCAAAATAAGTATACATCACCCATCTTGGGTCATCAGAAAATACACTACATACAACTCCATTTATACAATTGTCGTGCAAAATACGATGACTCATATACTGTGAGTTTCAATATAAATATTGTTACATATATAATACGACAATATTCATATTTAAATTATTACAATGCCATATAAAGTACAACAACAATTATATCAAGTCCTCGAAGGAACACGAGAAGATTTCTGTTCTCCTCATTCTAATGGAGTGCACCTTTGACGCTTCAATATTCTGATTCGCCTCACCCTATTGTTGTTCACCAAAATTAAATATCAAATGATGTATAAAACATGTCGCACACATTTTAAGTTCTTAGTACAATTATTATGCCACATCGTTTAATAATTTGATTAGGCTTGTGACTAATTCGTATAATCACTTTAAACTCATGTTCTCTCTCGCTAGTCCCAAATACACACTTTTATTACCCGAAAGGGGTGGTGAAGTAAAAGGGTGAGCACAAATAGCCCAAAGAAAGAATATCATGACTTAAGATAATTAAATTATCAATAGTCTTCATCAATAATAATTCGATATTTAGAACATATGGTAGAAGATAAAAGTTTCCAACCATAATAGCAAATGAATCAATAATCCATTAGAAGAGTCAAGTAGAACATAATGTCTACTATCTCCTCTAGATTAAAAGTCCATCGTTAATATTTCATTCCTGTAATAATCATCAACAGTTCTTGGTTATACCCAAGACAAAGAGAACTCTCATCACCTGTCTTCACCTGAACCACCACAGATTATAATTAAATCACAATTCATATTTATAATCAAGTAAATAAATAGTCCATCTTTGCACTACAGGCCAAAGATATACAACTATAAAACCAATAACCAACAAATCCATCTTTGCACTACAGGCCAAAGATATACAATCAGAAACCAATAATGCCGAGACTCAAATTTAATAGTATCACGACGACCACAAATTATCCATGCACTACGGGCCAAGGATATTCGTGTTTTCAATTACGGTCATGATTATACCGAATAATCCTTGGTCATAATCATACCAAGTCCATCTATGCACTACGGACCAAAGATGACTTTTACCACATCGTTTGTAACATTACGGTCATGATTATACTGAATAATCTCTGGTCATAATCATACCAAGTCCATCTATGCACTACTTGCCATAGATGATTTTCAACAAAATATAAGCTTGAGAATGATGACAATGATATATATAATGAATAAACATAAATGATCATAATAATAAGATAACATAGATCTTAATGATTTTCAACTTAATTATCCAGAGTCCAAATTGATAACATAATAATAGATGAAGCACAAACTATTAAGGATATTCTAATCCTTTCAGGACCTTTCATCATTTAATGATAAACTGAAGAAACGAATAATAACATCTTACCATAATATGGAGTATGAAAGAAAATGATATCACTTTACCATAAAAATGATACCCCTTACCACAATAATGATATCCCTTACCTTAGCATGTGACTTGATTCTGCTTTCTGTGAAATTGATCATCTTAAACAATGCTTGCATTCCTTATCTACACTTGGAGTAATATTACACTCAATAGAAATACTCACAATATTATACTCACAATATTGAAGTAAAAGAATTCTATATTTTTAGTGTAGTGATGGTGTGTCTTTAGTTACTCAACCGAGCAACCTATTTATACTAAAAATTTAGTAAACAAGCACACCTGCTTTGACAAAATAACCAAATGAGGTATATAATAATGGTAGTGGAATTTATGGTCCCACAGAGAAAATTAAACCAACTTGTACACGTTTTAACAACATTTGTTCAATAATAGAGTTGTGGTCCATACTACTTTAGAAAAAGTAGAGTGCTCTGCAAGTCCCGCCAAACTTACTTTTGTAAAAAGAAATAATTGAACAAACATCTCAGATATCATACTTATCTTTAATCAACACCCTTTTCAATCTTTGAACCATTATTCACAATTATTAACATAGACTCTCAATATCGCTAACCGGGTTTAATTATATCATATCAAATAATATGAGTCACTGTGTAATAACTACTGTGGTAATTATTGAAATAAATACCGAGTGATTTCTTACGTAAGAATCAAATCAATACCTTACTTATAAACAATTTAAATTCTAATAAAAGTAAGGATCAACATCAAATCATAATTATCTCGAATAACATATACACCAACTAATAAATCATTATTCATTTAAGTTGTCTTTATTTATCACATAATATCATTATGTTTAATAATTTTCATGTTTTACAACTTAGAACAACATCCTTTATCGTCAAAAACATTACACGTTGCATACGTGCATGCCCGACGTTCTCCGATTGCCTCTGAATGCACATTAGTCCCTAAAATAGCCATTTTAGGCCTTGATACCGACCTCAAATCTCCAAACATAAAGAATGAAAGTTTTAGGTCTACTCGTTATCTTTCCGAATCATCTTGAATCACCTCAATCGGAGTTCGTATGAAAACGTTATGCCCAATTTACTAAAGGATGTCCTGACAGATTTTGGCTTAACATTTGACCAGCGCCTAGCGCCCAAATTTGGCCTTGGGAAAGCGCCTAGGCGCCCAAAGAACAGATTCTAAGCGCCGAGTCTAGCGCCTAGGCATTCACCCTTGACACTTAACTCCAATTTTCAAAGATTTTGCAACTTTTGACACACATACTTCAAATCTTCATAACTTCTTCATCCGTTATCTAATTAGTCCGCTTTTCGAGGCTATGAAAAGCTTGTAACATGCTCTACAAAACCCCATGATTTCATAATTTTTCAGATTCATTAATTATTCTGAAATTTGGCTCCAAAGTCCCCAAGACTAAGTTTTTCATCGCTTAAACATGTTTTACTTAAAACTTTCACCACTACTTCAATTTAAATCATTTTTAGTCCGCTTCAAATTGGAATATTTCCATAACTTCTTAATCTATAGATCCTCCTCCTCGATTTTACACATAAATCAACCATCAACACTTTTACAAGTTTGATTTAAGTCCTCAACATAACTTTTGTTCATTCTCAAACATATGCCCAACTTTTGATCTTAAATTCTATTATGACATGGATTAAACATAATATAATCATATACTTCATTATTACTTTGGATCCATCATGATTTCCTATAACCCAACCTTCAACAAATCAAACTCTTAGGAAAATTAAAGAGATGAAAAGTTTTGGTTTTACCTTTTGAGTTCATATTCTACCTTCATGCTTCCATGATTTCATCTTCTTCTTTCTTTCTCTTTCCTTTCTCTATTCTCTCTTTCTTCTTTTAAACATACTACGGGAGGGAGCATGAGAGAATAAGAAAGTGTGCTGAAAATAAAAATGATGGTGTTTTTCTTTTTCTTCCTTTCTTTTTCTTCTTCTTCTTCTTCTTCTTCTTCTTCTTCTTCTTCTTCTTCTTTCTCTCTCTCTCTCTCTCTCTCTTTATTCTCTTCTAATGACTCCCGTGAATGGAAGAAAATAATGTGGGAGTACTTTTCTTATCTCTTTTATTCTCTTCCACCAATACTTGTTCCCCTCAATTAATTTTCTCCCTCCCCCATTTTCTAACAATCAGCCACACATGCGGCCCCACTCCTTCCCAAAATTTCTTTTATCCTCTTTTAATTACTCATTTATCCGATTAATTGCTCATTTGACCATTTATCAATTTAATATTTTAAATTTTAAAAAATAATAATCATAAATTAAGTTAGACTTTTATTTTATAAAAGTCGGGATTTTACACGTATGGTACTAAAGAATTTCAAAAGTAAAGAACAATGTGAATTATAATCTGTGAGTTTGACTGTGTGTAGCCTACATAAATTTAGATATATGTGTATATGAATATATATATATATATATATATATCAAGGTGTGTGTCACTAATGAATACCTATACATACAAAAATAGGATAATATAGTTCATTGAGGTGATTTTTTTGCTACAAGTGGTAATCAACGCTAAAGGCAAGTATCCTAACCTATGCATTTACTTCATGCAAGGAATCTATGATTTCGCAAGTTCCCTAATTCTTACACTGTATATATTGTATAATCCAAATTCTTGCCATATCAACCATATTTATATCGAGCAAATATCTATTACTATTCGGAAATCAGTTGTATACCTTGACGTTGTTACAAGCATTGAACTTATCGTTCTTAAATGCATTATAAAAGTTGTCTAAGCCTTTGATTCGGCTAGACTATTATCATGTGTTAGAAAGCTATCCAAACCAATTGACTTGGTGCAGACTCTTGAAAATCTACTGAGATGAACAATCCTCTTAAAAAAGGGAAATTTTATATTGTTAGGGAACCGACATGCGCACATACTAGCATGTTTAAATGTTATGAATAACGTAGGGTACTTTAGTTTGATCACCTGTTGTACTCGTTTATATTGGATTGCAGTATAATAATGTTAATTCTAGTAAGAGTTCGTAGTCCTTAGTGGCTGCTCAGTGTTCATTCTTATTGAACCTCAAAATGAATAAACTTTGATATTTTGTTGATGTCCTTCAGTCTTTAGCGATACTTATTGAAAACTCTTGATACTCCTTGATGTCCATGAACTATCAATTATTGTTATACCTTTGAAGATTCAAACGTTATAACTGCTTATTCTTATTACTTTATTACTTGCTGGGTAAACTTGTTGCTCATTCTTGCTTCCCTAAAAATATTACAGTTAAGACAGAGCAAGGTGGTACATCAGGAAAGGAAAAAGGAAAGGGAAAGGCTACAGAATAGCTTAGTTTTTTAAGTGTAGAAGTATTATTATTATTATTATTATTATTATTATTATTATGATAATGAATTAAGGATGATTAAATTATGTTAAGTGTAATCACCAGATTGTTGTAGTAACGGTTATGGTACCTTGGGACGCGAATATTTATATTATATCAATGTAAATTATTCTATTATTTCCGATGTTAATGATTTTAGTAGGATATTAGAATTAGTACGTGACGAACCAAATTCTAGATATGAGTGTCTAAATTTGAGGGAGTCACAGTCAATCCCTCACTCATAATTCTAAATGAGTCTTCTCTATCTTGCTTGTGGTTATAATCCTAAGGTTTTCCCCCCACTTAAGTTTTATAACCTAAAGCTTTGATACCAACCTGTGACGCCCCAAATCCGGGTTACCTAACCCCCGAGTTTGGTGCTCACGATCCATCATCTAACTACCCATTTATATATGAATATAAATATACATACCATTAAATAATATCATTAATACAACATCCCGGGTTTTCTAACCTTGACATAACAAACATACCCTCAGATATACAAAAAAGATTATACATAACAACACAATAAGTAATGTTCATATTAACTACTCCTGCAATTTACCTTTGCCCTTGTCCTTCTCCGGCCCTCTTGCTACTTCATTTTTAGCTGGAATATTATATTTAAGCAAGGGTGATCAACAAGTTTACTCCGCAAGTTAAACATACAATAAAAGATATGAATAATAGACTATCAATTCGATAGAACTTTACTAAAGTTCCAAGGACTTTGAAATAGCTAAACAAATCATTTATCAATAACAAGACTTTATCAAATTTCATGCTAACCAACAATTCAATGATGAAAGAGTAAACGCTTTCGAAGTTTTAATATTGTTCAATCGATTATCAAGAGATAATACAATCGCAATAACAAAGTGGATTATTTCTAGATTTTATGCTGAGCGATCACAATATATCTTGAACAAATCGAGTAATTAACAGTTATATAATGCTGAAATTACCCAGGTGTATCAGATAACCAAAAAGATTAAATCATACTCATCCGCAAGTACATAAAGTGATCAGCTTCATTGTACCCAATATTATGTATAATACTCAAGCTCACGCAACAGTCGTATATCCGACCACAAAGTTCCATTTTATATAAAGGTTGTTTATCTCAGTCTTACAATAAGAATTTGTATCGCAACAATATCGTTTGGATTTAAAGAAATACTATGATTTCAACATCTAATATCTATCTCGATCTAGCTGAAATAATTGGCATTGATCTTTCAATAACAATTGAGTTATAACTTATCAAGTTTCAACAAATATTCGTCTAGCCGAAATAATTAGCTGAGACATAGCTCAAAAACTGTTCAATAATAGACAAAAATCAACTGCAATATTTGCAATCAATAATAATACTTATAGATGTGAATAACCAATAATAGTTGTTCACCAGTCACGCTTTTGAAATTTAAAACTTAGTTTAAATTAATGAACTTGCACTAATTGCGAATAATCAATAATAAATCTCAGATGTGGAATAATCAGCAATAATTACCCACTACTATATTTGAAAAGTAATAACTCGAGATTGAGTTAAAGTAACTTGCCCTTGTTGTTGACTACTGCTACACAATATAGCCTAGCTGCGTTTGAAAGACCTATAATCAATAATATCGGTCTCGCAATTAGAATAATACATCACAACACATAACACTATCATTTAAAGTCACTATAACACTTAGAGACATAATCATGTAGTCACAACAGTGTTTATAACATATATAAACACTTACCAGGTCTAACTAGTTCAGTCTGATTGGACTTCAGTATTAATACTAATTCTTTATTGCTATATCCGTCAATTAATGAGTTTATTGTCAATCAAACTCTATTCCAAAGCTTAAATATTATTTTAGATAGTTAAAATATCCTTTATAATATTTTTCAGAAGCTTATAATAATTTTCAAATAATTATTATCTTTTATAATAATTTTTCAAACACTTAAATTATTTTTAAATGATTTAAATCTTTGAATAATCCCATTATCATTAATTGTTAAATAATATTAAAATATTAATAAAATACTTGTCAAAAATATTAAAGTTATTTATAATAACTTAAAATATTTTTAAAACACTAATATTACCCTTAAATAATTTTTTAAACTTTTAAAATTATTTTTAAATAATTACCATTAATATTCAAATATTAATATATTTTTCATCAAAATATTAAAAGTCATTTATTATAAGTTAAAATATTTTTAAATCATTTATATCAATTTTAAATGCTTTTTAAATCATAAAAACTATTTTAAACCTTTTATTTAATATATTTAATAAATAAATTTATTATCATTAATATTAATTTATTAATGAAATTTATCTCAAAATATTAAAAGTCATATTTTATAACTTAAAATATTTTTAAATCCTTTATTATCATTTAAAATAATTTTTAATATATTAAAATCATTTTTAACTAATTTATTTAATAAATTTATTAAATAAATTTAATATCATTAATATTCAAATAAATAAAAATATTAATGAAAATTATGTCAAATTATCAAAAGTTAATTTTTATAACTTCTAATAATTTTTAAAACTCATTTTTGAATTTTTTATAATTATTTTCTATTTTTAATGATTTTTTAAAATTAATATAATTAATTTCAATGAAACCGTCGCTAAAGGCTTTAGCGACACTAACTGTTGTAACGAACGAGAATTTTTTAATTTCTTTTAAATATTTATTGAATTAAATAAATATTTTAATTAATTTATTTATTGAGATAAATAAATAATTGATGAAAGTGTGGTGTAATAATTTGGTTAAAGTGGGTTATAATAATTAAATTAATGAATAATAATTTTTCGGACTGAAGATTTAATTTAATGAATTAATGAAATAACTAAATTAAATGAATTTTTTAATATTTAAGAAAATAATTAAAGAAAATAAAATGATTTTCTAGTTTAATTTAATAATTAAATTAGATATGTAATAATTTGTTAAGCATAAATATAATTATAATAGAAATTATAATTGTAATTTATTAAAATTAATTAAATAATGGTGTGACAAGGAATTAAATAATATAAGTGTTATAAAAATAAATTAGAAGGGGGGAGTTTTTGGTGCAAACCAAACAAAGCCTTGTGGCTTTTGGTTAATATAACAGCCAAAGACTTTTTCCTTGATAAAACTGATAACCACGTTTATCAGTTTATTTGACTGCATAGTGTAATGGGTTATATTACATGCTTTCCTAAAACTCAGAACAAAAGTTGGAGAAGAAGAATAAGAGAAAAATTGAGAAATTGAGAGAGTTAGAGAAGAAATTGAGAGTTTTGTTGTGAAGAGGAAGAGGAAGGATTGCTAAAACCTTGTTATCATCTTGTTAACAAAGGATAAAGGTATAATCTATTCCTAATTTTAAATTATAGTTTTGTAATTTATATTCTTTGTGAATTGGAAGTTGTGTGGGATTATTGGTTATATGTATGTATAATCTTGTTAAACTTGTTAGTTGTCATCTATAATCAAATGTTAGTGATCAAATTCATGGAAATTGGGTTGTAAGAAGAAAATTTCAATAACAGTGTTTTATGTGTGAAAATGGCTTAATTGAGTCCAAAAGTTTATATTTAATCCTTGTAATAATCTGTAAATTAATTGTGAATTGTGTTAGTATATCAAGAAAAAAAACAACACAATTGAAATGGTGTAATTTGGTTAAGAAATAAAGATTTGGTGATTGAATTCGCTAAATGGGTTGAAAATGGAGAAAACAACAAAAACATGGTTTTAATCCTTTAAAGTTTGGTTGTTTTGTTGGTAGAAGTGTTATATCTATGCTTAGCAATATTGTAGTAAGTTTATAGCTTTTGGGTTTGGTGAATTACTATAGCAATTGAAAAGAATGGGAGTTTGGGTTATAACGGGGAAGTCATTGCAGCTTACATCTCACAGTCTTAAGCAAAATTTGCTACGGCATTACTAAAGGTGAAAATGACGCAGTTACGCCTGTTGGGTTTCTGAGGTAGTGCACCCAATTTTGCTTGGCAATGCAAGACTTGGGCGCCGTAGCTACACTACACTCTAGTAGAGAGAAAGTGTTTTTTTCTTCTAAGTTTTAGTCTATTATATGTTGATCAAACCTAGTTTAAGATGCATGATAAGATGTTAATCATATCATAAGATATAATAACAGATTATAATGTATTGTAATACCAAAAATGAAGATTTTTAAGTATTTACTTAATAAGTTATTGTGACGCCCCCAAAATAGGTATACATCACCCATTCTGAGTCGCCAGATATCACACTACAGAAATCAAATACAAACTTCATTTATACAACTGTTGAACTGTCGTGCAGAGTACGACAACACATAAGCTTTGAATTTTAATACAAATATATGTAACTCTCATGGTGCCTCGACCACAACACCTTACAATGGTACTTTACATAAAAGTACAGTCAATAACTGTTTTAGAAATTAAAATCTTTGGAAAATGCTCAAGGAAACCTTCATACATGGGAGGCCATGCATCTAAGTTATGATAGATATCATATGACTCGAGAATTATCCTTGGTTGACCCAATAGACCCTAAAGAAAAACGAGAAGATTATCACATGTTCTTTCTTTCCAATGGTGAGTCTTCTCTTGACATATAATTATCTCCATTGTCTCTAATTGAGAATTATATTTCAACCAAACTCCAAGATTATATAGGTAGTGCTCATAGATATAATCAGCAAGTGCATGTGCACAACCCTGTCTTATGATAACACGAAGTCGTCTGTCATTAGGCATCTTGTATGATAGTGGCAAAACACCCTTCCAAAGTTGGGTTCACCTCACCCTATTCGGTTCACCAAAAGCAACGGTTAAAATGACGTATAAAATACGACACACTTATCTAAAAGTATCAATAAAATTATTTCAATACTGTTTTAGGGGAAACCTCAACAGATATAGACCACCGTGTTAGTTCCTAGTAGGCACAATATAGATCTAGAAAGGGGGGGGGGGGGTTGAATAGATCCTTTTTTGTTTGAAAAACTTTTCTCATTTATTTTGCATTGCTCATGAATTAGCATATGACAAACATAAGAATCTTTTCAAGCACAACGGAATAAGTAAAAGATCCCCTTCATTGATATATTCATAATCAGACATACATTGTTCTTAGAGTTAATTCAGTTGTTAGCAGTTAAAACATACATAGCAGTTATAACAGTTAATGTACATAAAGTAAATGACATAAAGTAAAAGACACAAGGGGTTTTAAATGGTTCAGAGACTCAAGCTCCTAATCCACTCTTCTGCTTTAAACTAGCAGGATTTCCACTAAGGAAGGGCAGCACCTTGAATCACTAAGATTCCTTTAAGGCCAGTAGCCTTGGGACTTCAGTTCACTAAGAACTCTTCAAGGCCAGCATCCTTGGAACTTCTCTAGTTCCCTAGGAACTCTTCAAGCCCAGCAGGCTTGGAAACTTCATTTAGTCCCTTCAGACTAGGACCCCTCAGGCCCTGGCTTCTTGTTGTTTTAGTTGTTAATGTTGTTGGTGCTGAGCTGCTAAGATGTCTTTAAGCTTTGAATATCTTTTGTACTTAGCAGCTTGGTGTGGTCATCTTTGCATTCTGCTTCAAGTCTGAACCACATCTTCTTTAGTGCAGCTGATCTTTACTTTTTTCTGCTCATCTTCATCTGATGTCAACTGTGCACCATCACCATCTGGATTTTCTAAGTCCCTAAGCTTTTGGTAGACTTCGTCTGGTACTTAGCAATCCCTGAACCCTTCTTGAATGTTTTGCAGACATGGTTCTGCACTTGTTCAGTTTCAACTTTAGGTTCATGGTGATTCGTAGAGTGGCTCTCATGATCTTCTTTGTACTCTGCCACTTTTTTGAATGCTATCTCCTTGGCCATCTCGGCTCTCAGCTTGGCTGCCATCTTCCGTGGTATTCTCATCTTTGTTGAGTGAAGCTCTAGTCTGTTTGAGTCCTTCTTCAAAGCTGCTTCACTTCCACCTATGTAGTCTCACTGGCACTGAGACTTGTTCTGTTGATCTTTGGTGGAACTCATAGAGTCAACAGTAGCATTCAACAACTCAACGATTCTGTAACATAGCAATTCTCAGCAACTCTTGATCTTTGAAGCTTTGTTGATTTATACTCCTTCCCAATCTTCCCGTTGAAATGTAGCCGTTGAAAGCTATTTGAATTGCCTCGCAGATCTTGAGTTATTTGGTGTAGACTACAGATGTGACATGACATCCCTTTTTCTAACTTTCGACCATCAGCGAGCTCATCGTTTCACCTACCCCATCAGAGATGTCACTTTTATGTCTTGGGCAGGTAGTCAACTTTATTTCTTCATTCTGATTTCTTGATCAGAGGTTGTCCTTTTGCATCGATGCTCTCAATAAGCTCTATTCGAATATCAATATTTAGATTGAGCCGTTGCCAATGCCTCAATCTTCAACTGTTCAAACTCTACGATTCTGATGCATATCTTCTTGGACCTGATCGTAGTGTCTTGTTGACTTGCTTTTTGACGTGTAGAATTAACACTACGATCTTGAAGAGTGTTCACTTGATCTTTAGTGAAGAACAACTCTTTCTTCTTTCATGTAGTGCTTCATTACTTCTCAGATACTGATGGCTTGACTCCTTGCTCTGGCCCCTTCTGAATAACAAGACACTTCAGATTTATGGCGTATCCAGCTCGCTTTCTCCTTGTGATCTCCCATTCACTTATCATCAATGGACTGACCCAACGCTTAATCACTTTAGCCTTATTCTTCAGAGGCTGACCAGTATCTTTGTGTATACTCCATCAGTTCCTTCTTTGTTTGGCAAACACTATGATCCTGGTTACTTCCAAGATCGTTGTCATCTTTCCACTTGATGACTCATCGATCATGTCGACTTTCCTTAGTCAACTACTGAAGTCTTTTTATGATCATCTTGTGGAAGACTTCGTCTTGAATGGCTTCACAACTTAATCTGGATGCTGATTGGGGTGATGCTTAGATATTCTATTAGCTTGCATGCCATTCGTTAAGTGCTCTCTGGCTTCCTTTAGGTGAGATGTATCTTTGCAGTACCAACCAGAGGCTTTATTCCTTTGGATATTCTGGGAGTGCTCAATTATTGAGAATCGTGTTTGCTCTACGATTCTACCTTGGCTTTGTGAGCACATCTGTTGAGATCTTAGCTCTACACTATATGATTCAGCTTCGGCTGTGAAGACACTGCGACTCCGAGATTAGATCTTGACACTATGATTTTTGTCGTTGTGCTTGTTGTCTTCATCTGATCTTGTTCGACTATGATCTCTGCCTTTAATACGATCAGTAGACTCTACGACTCTGAGTGTAGTCTACGATTCTTGACTTAGCTTTGACATTAGTAGACTCTACGACTCCGAGTGTAGTCTACGATTCTTGACTTGGCTTCAGCAGATGCTCTATTCGGCTCAGTGGCGAAGCGGTGCTATCTCTATGATTCCGAACATGACTTCCTCAATGGACTATGGCTCTGGTGAGGAAGCTTTACCCGACACACTACTGATCCTTCCTCGTCTCTCTCCGGGCGATCTACGAACTCCGATCTACTATCTTGCGGACTACGATTACGCCTCGATAGCTCTCGAGTTATCCTCGACTCTCTGGCGGACTACGATTTACAGTGCGATTGGATGATGATTAGACAAGCCTATCTATTACATCATACGATCAACCTAACATGCTTGATCTTTCTATGTTTATAGTCCTTGTATATCATTTCTTTTTAAGGACTTTACAAAGTCATTTTTGCTTATGTAGGATCAACCTAACATATTTGATCAATTCATTCTAAGTCCTTGTACATATGTTTCTATAATCTATCAGAGGATTTTACAACTTTTCTTAATGTAAGTATACTTGCATATTTATTCATATATATATATATATATCATAATCAAATCATATATAAATAGGAATATCATTCACATGTTTATTCCTGACAATCTCCCCCTATTTGATTATGACAAAAACAATAAGTGCATATGCATGTTATGAATGAATCTTATATACAGTGAGCTGCTGTATTTCTAAAACAAATAATCTTGAATGTCATTTTATAATAATATGGAATTTAATATACTATGACATTTTACATCCTGGATCCAGAACATACCTAACTAGTTAGAAATGTACCTCTTTGGTTCCATATATGTTTCCAGGATGTCTGTTGATCAGCTATTCATCTGTTTGATCTTCTTGCACCTGCTCCCCCTGGGATGTTGACTTCATTTCTTTTGTCTGCTCCTCTTCTTCTTCTGGCTCCCCCTTAGCCTCAGGCTCATCATCCTTTGGCTCCCCCTTAGATGATGACTCAGCTTCTTCTTGTGTTGTCTTCTTCTTTATTTTCTTCTCTTCTTTCCTTCTGCTCTTCTTGCCCTTTCTTGAGTGCCTCTTACTCTGCCTCTTTCTATGCCTCCTTTTCTCCCCCTTTTTGTCATTAATCACTTGGGAGAGTTGTTCCATGTTAGACATAAGCTGCTCCATCAGATAAGAGGAGTTACCAACTTCAATCTTAAGTTCTTGTTCACTTAACTCAAGTTGCATAGAGAAAGACTGATTCATGTTGTCAATCTTGTCAGAGAGGACTTGTAGTTGCTCTTCATTTGCTTTCTGAGCTTGTAGTGCATCTGCCTTCTGATCATTTATGGCCTTCAGATAGATGTGATCTCTTTCTTTGATTTTTAGAGATACATCAGCCATGGTTGCTTGGAGTCTGTCTTGAACCGGATGATCTCCTGCTTATGTCAACCTCTTTGATTCTTCATTGATTAGAGATATCTTCTCGATTAGCTCGTAAAAATTCGTCAAGAGTTCCTTTTCCATAGGAATTTGGACATTTAGTTGGACAACCTCTTGTTGAACATTAGATTGAACTCTACTATTTTCATTCTTGGACAGATTTTTGAAAGTGTTGAGACTGAAAAATTGTTGAGTACCAATTGTTGTTGGAGGATGAAGAAATGTCAGGTAATTGAGCTTGAGCAAATGGAGGCTTCTCATTTTGGATTTGCATATCATCAGTGGTAGAGTGAACTGACTCTATGATTATCTCCTTGGTCATAATCCTTCTGCCTTCAGAGTCCACTCTACGATCACAAGGAATATAGTGGTTGCCAGCATGTCTGTATACTTTGTAGTGGGGCTAGTCTTTGATTATCATTGTTGCATTATTCTTTACCTTTGGGAAGTTCTGAGACACCAGTTCTAGGCTTGGAATTTCTGGAAGTACTTCTTGTGATTCATTCGAGCCTTCCACTATTCTTCTTTTGTTAATCTTGGCTGGAGAGATGATAGGATAGTTTGCTAGTCTTCCCAATTCATGAATTACAGAACCAAAGTCTTTCTCCAATTCTTCACTTTTTGAGCTTGAATCTTGTTGGCTCCTTTCCTCAGATTCATCAGTGAATTCTTCTTGCTGAATTTCATTTCTAGAACCTTCTTCAGCTAGATCTTCCTTGGATTCATCTTCTTCATTACTAGTCCCATCTTCAGCGCATTCTTCCTATGATTCAGATTCATCATCACTTAACTCAATGATTGCAGTAGAGTGATCATTTCTCTTCTTGGAGGCAAATTGAGCAATTAATCTATAGCTCTTCCTTCTCCTTGGAGGTTCAACTATGGGAGAGTCAGACTCTTCTTCTTCTTCTTCTTCTTCTTCTTCAGGCTTTGAGGCATTTGAGTCATCTGACAAGCTTCTTTGACTTTCAGCATTTGCAGGAGCATGTCCTTCTTTCTTCTAAATCACCATCATTTGACCCATTATCTGGGCTTGTTGGAGCATTTGCATTTGGAGATGTAGTTGGGTCATTTTGTAGATTTTCTTTATCATCGGAGTGAATGCTCTGAGAGTTAGTCACAGGACTTGCACATTCCTTTTCTTCATCATCAGACTTGGCTCTTCCTTTCATAGATTCAATTTCTTCTTCATTGCTGGACTTGCTCTTTGAGGATTCAATCTTAGAGCTTTCAGTTCCCTTCCCATCTTCAGACTTTAGATTTTTTTCTCTGTTGGATGGAATTTCTTGGGGAACTAGAACTTATTTCTTCGTCACTTTTTCTTTCTTCTTGGGTGACTCTTGGAGTAGTCTGTCATTCCTTCTTCTTTTTGGGTTTTCAGCAGTTGATGCTGGTTTTTCTCCTGCTCCTTGTTTCTTCTTGTCAGTGGAGACATGGCTTGACGAAGCCTTTGCATTCTTCACATTCTTAGACTTCTTCTTTGCCGGTGTGGCAGCAACTGATGTAGAATCATCAGACTCAGAGCTTTCCACCTCATTTGCCTTTCTCTTCTTTGCAGAGACTTTTCTACTGCTTCCAGTTTGTGTTATCCTCCTGTTTTCCTTGGGATTTTTCTTCCAGTTTATAAACAACTGTGGAGACATTATTTTATGAACATTTAGAGGCTCTCCCTCATCATCCTTGATCCTGCTTCCCAGCTTTTTCTTTATTACAATACTCAGTAGTCTTCCATGAAAGACCTTAGTCAGGGGTCTATCTGTAGACTTCTTTACTTCAGCCCTTTCCACCCATTTGGAGATCTGATCGACTAAGATAGCTCCAAAGTTGATTCGCTTTTTCAGAGCTATTGAAGACATAATCTTCAACTGCTGATCAAGAACAGTTTCATGTGCAGTATCCTTGCATAGGGTACACTTTCCCACTATCTCAGCAAGGAACTCGAATTCCTCAGGAAATTCCTTCTTCTTCATGTCCTTCAGGCTAGGGTTTCTTTGGTATCGCATTAGCCTCTTGCCTTCTTCAATGTCGACTTCATCCAGGTTTATCAGACCTTGATTGGGAAACCCTAGACGTTGATTGATGTCAGATGCTCTTATCTTCAGACTTGATCCTTTCACCTTAGTGGTCAGAACCCCAGAATTCGTTGAAGCATTTGAGTAGAACTGCTTTACTAGATCTGTATAGACTGGAGTGTTGGCCTCCAAGCACTCAGAGAACCCATCTTTCTTTACGAGCTCAAGGATGTTTTTGAACTTCATCTATGATTTTTCAAACTTTGTGAACCCGATTTGGATTCCAGTTATTACTCTCCATTCTGCCATTTGAAAAGTTCAAGGAATATGGGTGTGTATGGTTCAGAGAGATTTATGGGATATGGCTGATTGTGATTTGTATTCTGGAAGTTTGATTAGTTTGGCTTCGAAGAGGATTTTAGGGTTTGAAAATGGGAGGGAGAGAGGTTCGACAGTTCCTGGTAACTGTTTGCAAGTTTTGAATTTATCTTTATGGCAGTTCCTTTTGACTCTGCATACGTTGTGATGTGTCAACTAACCATTGGTTGCACGACGCTCAGTAATGAACTGTATCCCCCCATTAACTTTTCAGTTAGAAGTTTCTTTTAGAAGAGTAGACGTTTGATTGACGTGGATTGACCGTTGACCGCTCTGGTTCGTAGAGTAGCATGATAAGGCAGCTATTGACTCTACGATTTCCTTTGTTGACTCAACGATTAACTTTTGAGAGATGATGGAGTGGATGGTTTTTGACATTACTTTTCATTTTGAACCTGCATGGCTCAACTACTGATGTACTTCATAAAGTTTTGGGCACTTTTCTTTATCAGGTCATCTTTCCAACCAGCATTCGAACTTATCTCCCATAATCTGAATGGTTGAGCAATTTTCCTGTTCCTCCAAGCTCCTCATGAGTTGGAGTAGCCTCTTATAAGATTGCAATCATCGAGTTTGTTTCTACGATCGCTGAGGTTGCACTACGATCATTGAGGTTATATCACGATCATTGAGTTCTCACAAACTCTACTCTGCGATCGTTGACTATCTTGGTCCTTGAGATGAACTTGATCAAGCAATCCTTCTGGGTTAAGGCAGCTCAGGAAGGGCCAACCTCTTAGAATGAGCTAAGGGTCAGGTTTGTCCCTGAGGCGCTTTCCAAATGAAGTACTTTGGGAGTAGTTTGCACTGATATCTCATTTGACCTTTTCTAGTGGGGAGGTCCTCTCCCAACTTTAGACAATTGCATTTGCTGTAATCATGGTATCCTCCTGCTCTTACACTACTGATCGGATGTTTGATCGTAGGCACTCCACGATTTTTTTGAGTTGGGTGGTCGATAGGTTATCGATGAGACGTTTTGAGACGTTCCTCTTGACTATGGATCTTCATTTGGTTCATCACCACATAGTTTTGGGACTCAGTGTGGGGTACATTGCTTCATAGAATATTTCAGTGTTGTTGTTCCTTAACGGATCACTTTGCTCCCCATGGTTGATGTTGTCTTTTTAGTGAGGTGTGATTTCTTTTCTTCATGTACATTAGGAAGCATCCCTGCATATCTCCTTTTGACTGAAATCATTAAATCTTCTTATATCGTAGAAATGGGCATCTTCAGGGTTGATCATTCTACGATCCTTTGACAACACTACGAACGTAGTCTTCTTTTACAGTTTGTATTTGTGGAGTTCTGCTCCCGTAATAAGTTCCTCATGTTTGATGCTCGATGATCCTCTGTGGTGAGCTTCCGTGAAGAGTCTTCTCTTATGACCTGCTTTGAATGATTGAGCATCTAAGACCTTTTTATATCTTTGGTTGAATGACTTGCTTCCTTATAAGGATCAGCAACAATGTGAGCTTCATTTAGATTAGCTCAGCAAGTCTTCCAGGACAGGCTTTGACATATAGGAGTTTTATTAGAATCATTTCTGAACAGTCTTAAGCCTTCTTCTGGTTGAATTTTCTTGACTGAAGTCTTCTGCTTCAGCATTCCTTAGTGGGGTCAGATGGACCAGGTACCTACAGGTTATAAATTTCTATTTTTGGTATCCATGGTTAAATGGGTTCTGCTAGGTTAGTTTTCTAAACCCATGTTCTTCATATATTTGGATAATCATCATATTGATCACCAACAATCATATTCATGCATGTAACTAATTTAGATAATACATTTTGAGATGCATGATGGTGAGTGTGTGACAAGCCAAATTTTTCATAAGTTATTAAAATAAGAATTTAATAATTGAAATTCTTATTACGATGTGATTAATGTAACAATCCAGAATTTTAATTGTAATTATAAATATTTATTAAATTATATAAATATTTAATGGATGTGTTTATTGTTGAATAAATATTTGTTTATTATTGAATAAATATTTGTTTAATTTGATTTGATTTGGTTAATTATTTTAGAGTACGCATAGATTATCAGCTGGTTTTGTTTACGTATTCTAGACATTTGGCTTAAGCCTAAGAAAAGAAAAGAAAGGAAGGTTTTCAAAGAGAAAGTTGAGAGAGTTTGAGAGAGAGAGAGAGAGAGGGGGAGTTCCTGAGTCTTTCAAATTGTAATATGTGGTGTTTAGCAAGGATTGTTTGACCAAATTGAAGGTATGTTTCTATAACCTTAATATATGTACGTATATATGTTTTACTTCATGATGCCTAAAGTCTCTTTATTTTTGAATTGGATTGTAATATACAGTTTTTACAAAATTTCTGTAATTGTTGTTATATAACTGAACTATGGTGATTATATGGGTTCCTAAAGTTAGAACTAGTGTTTAAATAAGAGTTATTGTGTTAATTTCATTTAAAAAGAAAGACAAACTATTTCTCAATGTATGTTCTTATACGTGGATAATGACAGTAATAACTTTGATGGTTGAAGTGTATACCAATTGCAAAATTTAACTTTGAATTCGTTAAGAAATACAAAGAACATAGTTTAAAAGCATAAAATTGGTTTATCATTAGCATTTACAGTTAACTATGTCAAGAAATTTTATCAATGGAGTTTTGGGTTTTAAACTATGGTTTCAAGGATTTAAATTTTCTGAAATTGTTGTTTAATTGCTTTAAATTTGTATATGTATGATAAGTACATATTTATGATTAATCTATATAAGTTTTATGTCTTACTTTAGAGTTTATCAGTAGTAATTAGTCAAGAATTTAGTTATTCTGTTCTTCGTGGTTGGGTTCTGTAAGTTTTGGAGCCCCAACTGTGATTTTCGCGCCTCAGCGCCAAAAATAGCCCAAAAATTCGTGCCCCAGTGCTGAAATTCATGCCTCAACGCTGAAATTCGCGTCCTAGCGCCACTGTATGACTTAGTTCTCGCGCCGCAGCGCCGGAACAGTGGTCTGCGTCAGACAGTTTTGACCTCCTGTAGTAAAAAGGCCATAATATTTTCATACGAACTCCGATTGAGGTGATTCAAGATGATCCGGAACGAAGATGAATAGACCTTCAACTTTTGTTCTTTAAGTTTAGCAATTTGAAGTCGGGAACAGGAGTCAAAAGGGTCATTTGTGGGACTGATGTGTATTAGGAGGCAAACGGAGGGCGTCGGGTATGCACATATGCAAATGTAGTGCTCCTGATGATAAAAGATGTTATCCTAAGTTATAAAACATGAATATTAGTAAATATAATGATGCTTAACATTAACAAATGATGTATTAGATAAGTTGTATAAGCATACTAAGCACACATAAGAGAGACGAATCAGGCGTGTGACGAATGAATGTCGAAACGACGTGCCAAGTGTTAATGAACTTAAAAAGTGTTTCCATTCAATTGAAATGAATATTATAAGATATGAAATGGATTTAATATAAAACCAATAAGTAGTTCTAGGAATACTTAAGCACTTGAATGAACTTCGAGTTTGACTAAGAAGAAATATAATGAGTTATAAGTCTAAAGTTAACACAATCAAATTGAACATTATGTATTGATTAATAGGAAGGGTTATAGGATGTAGATTAAAGTTTACATTACAACTACTATGCGTTACTATGTGACTAATAGTTAATGTGAATGATTATATAATTGTGTAGGGCACGTGAAGTGCTGATAGCTGTAAGCTGTTAAACTGTTATTGGTAGACAACGATCAAGGCAAGTCTTTCAGTTCCTATTTGCTATGTGAACTTGATGATTAACTGTTTTAAATCTTTATTACAAAGAGCATGATGTGTTATATGTATATATTGAAAGTATGAAATGTTAAAGTCAATTTATGACTATGTTGATTGATTAAAGCATGTTGATTGAGTAAGGACTCAATCTTTATACTTATTATATGAACTGTAGCATGTATGTTATATGTTGAGCATGTTATTATATGCTATGTGATGCATAAAAACTGTTAGATTTTGCTGGGCTGTCGAGCTCAACCTTGCAAATAACCACTTTTACAGGTTAAAGATTTAAGGTAAAGTATGTGCTACTTGAAAGAAATGAATCAGATGTGATACTTGAAGAATTATATACTTTGGTTGAGTTATGATTATTTGAACCATGTTTAAGGTTCCGAACAATGTATAAATGTTGAATTGTAATATCATTTTGTGATGTAAACTATTGTAGTATTAAAATGATTATGAGATATTTAGATGTAAAGGTTGAAGGTTTTGGGAACGAGGATAGTTTGTAATAGAAAATTTTAATTATTCTGCAAATTTCAATGGTTGTATTATCGTTTAATGATGTGAAATTAGAGGTTGAATGCATTATTAATGACCGAAGTTGAGAATTAAATTGTATAAATTTTGGGGTCGTTACAGTTGGTATCAAAACTATAGGTTATAAACCTTAGGTAAGAGTACCTTAGGCTATAACCTTAGAGAAGAGGGCTTAAGATAATAAACGAATAAGCTCAAATAGATTTTGAACAATAAGAAGTAATTTAAGAAATATATAAGGAAGGGATTAAAACATACATGAGAGGATTCAAAGAAGAAGCTCACAGAGTTATAAGGAATATGAAAGTAGGGTTACCCAACTCCAATAATAAGGATGTAAGGTGATAATAAATAGACAATGTCTATAAGAAGAGAATGATAAAGAAGTTAAGAAAAAAAAGTTATATTTAAGTATGGTACAATTGTACTCTTTAATGGTTGATGTATGGTATCTGGGCTAAACGATTCCTTCATAGAGTGGAGGTATATACGAACTAGCAACTCGGAACCTAGTTTGTTGGTTGTTTATGGGAAACCACTCAGCGTACCATATTGAAACTGTGACGCCCCCAAAATAGGTCCAATCCATCCAACCTATTCTGAGTCGCCAAATACATGGTACAGAAAACAACTACAACTTTATTACTACAATTGTCGTGCAAAATACAACAACACATATACTGTGACTTTTAATATCAACTGTGACTCATGTCCCAACTATGGACAACACCTCACATTGATACATTACATAAAGGTACAGTTAATAACTATTTTAGAAATTAAAATCTTTGGGAAGTGCTCAAGGAAACCTTCGTACATGGGAGGCCATGCGTCTAGGTTATGATATATATCATATGACTCGAGAATTATTCTTGGTTAACCCAATAGACCCCAAAGAAAAATGAGAAGATTACTATCATGTTCCTTCCAATGGTGAGTCTTCTCTTGACATATAACTATCTCCACTGTCTGCAATTGAGAATTACATTTCAACCAAACTCCAAGATCATATAGGTAGTGCTCGTAGATATACTCAGCAAGTGGATGTGCACAACCCTGTCTTATGATAACACGAGGTTGTATGTCATTAGACATCTTGTATGATAGTGGCAAAACCCCTTCCAAAGTTGGGTTCACTTCACCCTATTCGATTTACCAAAATTAAATATCAAATGACGTATACAATACGACACACTTATCTAAAGTTCTCAATAAAATTATTTCCATACTATTTAGGGAGAACCTCATCAGCTATAGACCACCGTTCTATTCCCCTGTTATCCCCGCTCGACCCAACTACACTCTTATTACCTAAAAGGAATTGTGAAGCAAAAAGGTGAGCACAACTAGCTCAGTAAAGAATACCATGACTAAAGATAATTAAATTATCAATAGCCTTCATCAGTAATAAATCAGAGATTTAGAACATATGATAGATGATAAAACTTTTCAACCATAGTTGCAGTGGAACGAGCAATCCATTAGAAGAGTCAAATAGACTATAAAGTCTATTATCTTCTCCATATTAAAAGTCCACCAATAATGTTTTATCCCTGTAACATCAATCAACAGTTCCTTTCCACAATCATATGAATAACTTATAATCATAATTGTGATTCTAAATTCCCCTTCTCATCTAGGACGAAGATAATTTTCATCACATGTCTTTACCTGAGACATCAAAGATCATGGTTATACCAAATCACAGTTCCTTTTCATAATCATACTAATAAGTTTATCTTTACACTACAGGCCAAAGATATTCATTAACAGTACATCTTTTACTTTCTGCCAAAGAAGATATTCAACAACAAAATCATATTTGCACTTCACGGCCAAAGATATTCATCAACACTTCATCTTTTCACCACAGGGCCAAAGATATTCAACAACATGTCATCTTTGCACTATGGGCCAAAGATATTAATATCTCAAAGAAATATATAATCATTTCAGAATTTATATAAACAATATTTATAACCATGTTGATCAATTCACCTTTGCACTTAAGCTAAAGATATTCAATTATAAATTCAATGGTCATGATCATAACAGTCAACAATTCATCTTTGCACTACTGGCCAAAGAGAACCCATAGTCACGATCATACCAATAATCTATCCATCTTTATACTCAAGTCAAAGAGAAATTTCTTCACCATGATTATAAAAATGTTATATATTATAATAAAAACAATATGATCAAAACATGGATTTAATTTCAAGAGTAAGATTCATAAATCAACAATAACTTGGTCAGAAAAATTAACCAATTTTATCATGAATAGTATCCCGTGAATAGTAAATCATGAATAGTAATTCATGAATAGTAACCCCGACATGAAAAAGGTAGAAATTCCACAATAAAATCTATACCAATATTTTGGTATAATGATATTGAAAGAATAACATTTCTTAAACATATAAACAATTTATTTCAATTGTTTACACTTTACTAATTAATACATTTAATCATCCTAAAATGCCAACCTCATAAGATTTCATCACCAATAACCAAAACCCTCATCAAAAATCTGCATATACCTCATATAGGATTCTCAAGCCATAAAATCCTATTTTCTAATTTTCTTACTTCACATAACATATTTAATTCATTTACTCATAACTAGTCTATTTTAATGAAAAATACTAAATCAGTTCCAAAAATATTTCTTTTCTGGGATTTAGCAGAATATAGTCTCATATTGAACATATATTTTTCTCAGAATTTTTAAAATTCATTTACTATTATTCATATGGTCAAAACTTCCGAATATTTAGACATTTATCATAAACTGTACTTTTGTCCAAAAATTCCAAAATTTACAGAGTATACTTCTGTTATATATATGTACTCCCAATAAAAATTTCACCAATTTTGGAGTTAACCACAATGAGTTATAAGGGTTTACTTTTAAAATAGTCTTTTCTCATAAAATCCATAACTCCTAATCTATACATCCAAAATCGCCATTTTTGGACACAATCAAGAAAAACTCATCAAATTATCATTTCAATTTTTTTCAGAATTTTTGAAGGTCCGAAAAAAGTACGAAACTGAAAAACATAATAACCCTTAAAAATCCCTTACCTCAAAAGAGCAGTATTTCTGATTGGAATGTAAAGCCGAAGGAACCTTGCACTGAATAGCAACTCTCAAAGTATCTAAATACTCACAAAATACGCTTGATAATATAGAGAGAGAAAGAGAGAAAGCTTATGTTTCTGGTGTGATTTTTAATTCTAACTTAGCCCTCTCTTTATAGGAAAATGTTAGTATGTCGAAGCAGACTTGACCTACTACCTAATGGCTTTACCTGCTATTATTGCCACCCACCACTTTTGAATAAAATTTGAGCACATTTCTCACCAATCAAAAGTGGGGCCCACCAATTCTAGAATTTTCCAAAATATTTTATCATTTAAATAATAATCAAAAATTTTAATAATTCATAATAAATAGCCCTTTTATCAAAAAAATACGAATTATATGTCCATTTCATAGGAAATCAAATTCTCTACAACTTTGCAGAAGAAAGTTTTTCCAAATTCCAAACAGAAAATATCTGAAATCCACATACGGATGATTTTTAATACATCCATTCCGATAAAATATTGATAAAATACCTCAACATTAATTCCTTCAATTATAACCACATAAATAAATCCATCATTTATATCCGCATCAAATAAATATTTCCTTATCATATAAATCAATAATTAATTATTCACATATAATATTACAGAATCACAATAATGACAACGAGCGCCTTCGGAAAGAGGGGTTTTCCGATAAGGATTTCTCCTTACTGGCGCGCAATTAGGTGACCAAACCTCTCCTTGATGTAACTTTCTAGACATTGCCAATAATGCTATCTAATAATATTATTCAAATAATATGAATTATTGATCTGATAATAGAAAATACTATGCCGTGACAATTATTGAAACAACAATAATATAAAATATTAACGCAACAATTATTGAATCAATAAAATAAAATATTGAATAAAGAATTACTTTGTAATAATTATTGAGTAGTTCCTTCTTACGTAAGAATCAATAATTCAAAAATCTTTATGCAATACCGGTAATATACCTTGTGCAACCACGCGTATTCATCGTATTTTAACCACTGGGTATTCCAATAGTGTTAACGGTAACAACTACGCCGTTATTTATAAAAATTCAAACTTGTCGTTTTCTTCATCCGACAGTTATTCTGTTATGAGGCCCAAGAATGGATGCTTCGGCATACGAATATTCCCCGACAACAAGAATATTCCACGACCAAACGAATATTTCCCGACAAAAATGAATATTTTATAACCACTTACTTATTTTGCAAAATTTTTATATATCACCCTTAACTTTACTCTTTATCCATTTAATCATTTACTGAATAATAATTATAAGAAAAATTGAATAATTTAATTTCATAAAATTCGGGGTCTTACAGAAACTATTAGAGACTCGATGTGTATCAAGTATAGAAAGTGGATACGAATGATGAAAATGTGGAACTCGAATGAAATGTTGAGCAATGTAAATGAAGTTAAAAATTCTTAAGGGAAGAAGTGTTATATAAACAAGAAAATTCAAAGAAGAATCTTGAAGAGATATAAAGATAAGAAATGGGAGTTGCCTAACTCCAATAGCCAAGATAACGAATAATGATGAATAGACAAAGCCTGTAAGATTAAAAGCATAAATGAAATCATAAATGATGAAAAAGAAAAGAAAGGGAATCGTAAAACAAAACGATCACGAGTTAAGAAAAGAATTTTAAGGGAGATGATTATAGAATAAGATCACGACGTGATCTGTTTAAGTTATAAAAGGAAGATGGTTTGTAATGTTTGAATAATTATAGCTTGATGCTATGAAGGTAATTTACTATGATATAGTACGAGGTAAACTCACGAGGAGTTATAGATAATGTGATACGAGGAATTAAGATTGAAGCAAGTTAAGGGTAAGTTGTTAAGAGTAAGATAGAGTTAGGTGGGATTTCAATTGAGGACTCATGTGATGGCTGAGTTGTACAAACCTTTGTATGGGCGAGGGTTTTGTGCTTGCACTCAGTTTATTACATTGATAATCATTGGAATGTCGGTGTCGCGCTATCAATGTATGTGTGGTGAAAAGGTGATTTTTTTCTCATGTGTATATTTGATAGTTAGAAACTAATGCATATGGTAATTTCGTGACTCATAATAATATGGTATGTTTTGAACCCCTCAGCGAATGGACGTCTATGGTCTGACTAGGACAAGTTCTTAAACTCATATTATTGTGGCAAGTTCCTGGATTTCCAATGTGTAGTAAGTTTGATGAACTATTTTGGGTAGAAAACGGTTATAGTATAGAGAGCATTGATGAAGTTGAAGATTGATAGAATGGTTAAGTAATGAAGTAAAGATTGAAGTTGATGGATACCTGGATATTCTAAATCTACTAGCTATGCTAGACTTTCAAAATTTATTGACTTCGTGCTGATGTATGCACTTCTATTTTCTTCAAAAACATTGGATCAAATGATGAAACCAATGAGTTTTAAAAACGATACCGTTATTCGTATGTCTATGCTAATTTCTTCGGCTAGACAAAAAATATTTGAAATATATCAAAATGTATCTTTTTATATCATCAATGCATCATGTAACCTGGTGCAAAGATGATAAAAATGATGGAATCATCAATGCAGTATTACTTAGTGTTGGATGTGATCTAAGGATCGTCATCCCACTATGGTATGATGTAGTATGATAAAATCACCAAATGACGGAATCCTCAAACGGACTATAAATACAGTGTGGTATTATGACGTCATAAAAAGATTTTGAGATTTCTTTAAGATATGAGAATATATATATATATATATATATATATATATGTGTGTGTGTGTGTGTGTGTATATATATTTTGATTGATTTCTGAATTGTTGTAGAAGTCTATGCTATTTGATTCAGCTAGACGAATATTGAAAGATGTTCATGAAATTCAAGCGTTCTTTGTCAAACTATGCCAAACCAAATTGTTTTGGTGCGGATTCAGATGTTGAAAAGCTGAGATGAACAACCTTTTTATAGGGGATTACACGGAGGCATTTAGATGTTTGTGCACAATACATTGTATGAAGGGTTGATCACCCTAAGTACGAGGAGTCCCTATAGTCTTATGATTGTTAAAGTTTAAGTTGAAAGATTACTTATAACTATGGACATACGCATATCGTTTAAATGTTTGTGAACAATACATCATACGAAGGGCTTAACACCCTAGGTACGGGAGTCCCTATAGTCTAATGACTGTTAAGGTTTAAGTTGAAAGAGTACTTATAATCATGGACGTAGTTCAAGGTCTTATGACCCTCAGCATGATTTCGATTCTTTTAAATTCCTGTTATTCATATCGCTTCCCAATTATTGAGCAATTAGGGAAGATTTTTGTTATTCTAAAAGGTGAATGTGGTAAGGATGATATTCCTTAGAAAGAAGTAAGTCGTAGAATGACACACTGAATGATGAATATATTGAATAAGTGAGAAAAGAATTTTTAAATGAGAAGGAGATGAATTATCAAAGAATAATGCAAAACTTTTAATATAAAAGTTTAATAATTGTAGAAAGATCTTTGTGGAAAGAAGTGGTTATAGAACCCAATGAATGAATAAAGTATTAACATAAAATCTATTTTTATAGATTGAATGAATAAAGATTAATAGATAAAATTTCAAGGACGAAATTCTTAGAAGAATTGGTGAATGTAATATCCCGAGTGTTTATGATAGCGATCCTTAGCAAAGGAAATGAATGGGTTAAAAAGTATATAATACTCAAAATATAATTGAGTTCAAGTGAAAGTTATGAAATAAAACATAGAATTTGTTGAAGTAATTAATGTAGTAGGAAATATAAAATCTATATTAAGGTAATGTGCTGAAGATATTCAACGATAAAATTTTGAAAAGAGATTTGGTGAAAACCGAGTAAGGGAGGTTTCGTTGATTCTGAGGACGGAATCCTTATAAAGAGGGAAGGATGTGACAACCCAAATTTTTCATAAGTTATTAAAATAAGAATTTAATAATTGAAATTCTTATTACGATGTGATTAATGTAACAATCCAGAATTTTAATTGTAATTATAAATATTTATTGAATTATATAAATATTTAATGGATGTGTTTATTGTTGAATAAATATTTGTTTATTATTGAATAAATATTTGTTTAATTTGATTTGATTTGATTTGGTTAATTATTTGTTTAATAAATAATTAATGGGTTAAGAAATTAATTGTTATGAGATAATAATCTAATTTAATCTAATAATTAAGTTAGAGAGTTTATAATGATTAAATGATTTATTCAATAAATTGTTATTAGGATTAATTAAATTAAATATGAAAACTTAATTAAATAAAGTGTGATAAATAACTATATTATAAAGGAGTTATTAAAATAAATTAAAGGAGTTTAATTTAGTTTTGCCCAACAAGGCTTAAATATATTAAGTCTTTAATTTTTAAAGAGTTTTTCCAAACGGAGCCTTATGGCTTTTGGATTTTTTTTAAAATTTGAATTATTAATAAAATAAATAAAATATATTTATAATTTATACGTTATATTGGTAACTAATAGTATTTATTCGGTTTATAATGACCATATGCGCTTCTTTTATTTTACGTTGGCTTATCAGTTTTAGAGTACGCATAGATTATCAGTTGGTTTTGTTTACGTATTCTAGACATTTGGCTCAAGCCTAAGAAAAGAAAAGAAAGGAAGGTTTTCAGAGAGAAAGTTGAGAGAGTTTGAGAGAGAGAGAGAGAGAGAGAGAGAGTTCCCGAGTCTTTCAAATAGTTATCTGTGATGTTTAGCAAGGATTGTCTGAGAAAATTGAAGGTATATTTCTATAACCTTAATATATGTATGTATATATGTTTTACTTCATGATGCCTAATGTCTCTTTATTTTTGAATTGGATTGTAATATAAAGCTTTTACAAAATTTCTGTAATTATTCTTATATAACTGAACTATGGTGATTATATGGCTTCCTGAAGTTAGAACTAGTGTTTAAATAAGAGTTATTGTGTTAATTTCGTTTAAAAAGAAAAGACAAACTGTTTATTAGTGTGTGTTCTTATACATGGATAATGACAGTAACAACTTTGATGGTTGAAGTGTATACCAATTGCAAAATTTAACTTTGAATTCGTTAAGAAATACAAAGAACATAGTTTAAAAGCATCAAATTGGTTTATCATTAGCATTTACAGTTAACTGTGTCAAGAAATTTTATCAATGGAGTTTTGGATTTTAAACTATGGTTTCAAGGATTTAAATTTTCTGAAATTGTTATTTAATTGCTTTAAATTGCTATATGTATGATAAGTAAATGTTTATGAGTAATTAATATAAGTTTTACGTCTTAATTTAGAGGTTAGAAACTAATGCATATGGTTACGAAATTTAGTTATTTTGTTCTTCGTGGTTGGGTTCTGTAAGTTTTGGCGCCCCAGCTGTGATTTTTGCGCCTCAACGCCTAAAATAGCACAGAAATTTGTGCCCCAGCGCTAAAATTCATGCCCGAGCGCTGAAATTCGCACCCCAGTGCCACTGTATGACTTAGTTCTCGCATCGCGGCGCCGGAACAGTGGTCTGGGTCAGACAGTTTTCACCTCCTGTAGTAAAAAAGCCATAACGTTTTCATACGAACTCCTAATTAGGTGATTCAAGATGATTCAGGACGAATAGACCTTCAACTTTCATTCTTTAAGTTTTTCAACTTGAGGTCGGGAACATGAGTCAAAATGGTCATTTGTGGGACTGATATGTATTAGGAGGCAATTGGAGGGCGTCGGGTATGCACATATGCAAATGTAGTGCTCCTGATGATAAAAGATGTTATCTTAAGTTATAAAACATGAATATTAGTAAATATAATGATGCTTAACATTAATAAATGATGTATTAGATAAGTTGTATAAGCATACTAAACACACACAAGAGATACGAATCGGGCATGTGACGAATGAACGTCGAAACGACGTGCCAAGTGTTTCCATTCAATTGAAATAAATATTATAAGATATGAAATAGATTTAATATAAAACCAATAAGTAGTTCTAGGAATACTTAAGCACTTGAGTGAACTTCGAGTTTGACTAAGAAGAAATATAGTGAGTTATAAGTCTAAAGTTAACACAATCAAATTGAACATTATGTATTGATTAATAGGAAGGGTTATAGGATGTAGATTAAAGTTTACATTACAACTACTATGCGTTGCTATGTGACTAATAGTTAATGTGAATGATTATATAATTATGTAGGGCACGTGAAGTGCAGATAGCTGTAAGTTATTAAACTGTTATTGGTAAACAACGATCAAGGCAAGTCTTTCAGTTCCTATTTGCTACGTGAACTTGATGATTAACTGTTTTAAATCTTTATTGCAAATAGCATGATATGTTATATGTATATGTTGAAAGTATGAAATGTTAAAGTCAATTTATGACTATGTTGATTGATTAAAGCATGTTGATTGAGTAAAGACTCAATCTTTATACCTGTTATATGAACTATAGCATATATGTTATATGTTGAGCATGTTATTATGTGCTATGTGATGCATAAAAACTATTAGATTTTGCTGGGCTGTCGAGCTCAACCTTGCAAATAACCACTTTTGCATGTTAAAGATTTAAGGTAAAGTATGTGCTACTTGAAAGATATGAATCAGATGTGATACTTGAAGAATTATATACTTTGGCTAAGTTATGATTATTTGAACCATGTTTAAGGTTCCGAAAAATGTATAAATATTGAATTATAATATCGTTTTGCGATGTAAACTATTGTAGTATTAAAATGATTCTGAGATATTTAGATGTAAAGGTTGAAGGTTTTGGGAACGAGGATAGTTTGTAATAGAAAATTTTAATTATTTCACAAATTTCAATGGTTTTATTATCGTTTAATGATGTAAAATTAGAGGTTGAATGTATTATTAACAGCCGAAGTCGAGAATTAAATTGTATGAATTTTGGGGTCGTTACAGAGTGTGTGTGAGATTTGCTATTTTAATAAAACACTCTTTTTCTTTGATGGTTTCATCATTTGCTAGGTTATGTTCATAGGGTTTAAATGTTCACAGAGTGAGAATCAACTCTATAATTTATTTGTATCTGGTTGATTCATGGAGGTGATCAGTTTCTACGAATCTTCAAGATGCTCTTGTAGAACTGATCATACTCTGTGTGTTATTAAACACTTAGACAATAGGTTGTACATACATACTAAACCATCAGCAAAGATTACTTCACATAAAATTTTTTTAACCTGTGATGCTATTATGACCCATTTCAGATTTCTTTCAAGATGTCATCTTCAACCTAAAACTTGGATGGAGAGAAAGTTTATAGGCATTTAAGTTTCCACCCTCAGTGTACTTTCTCTCTTCACCTTTTTAAGTAGATTATGATTCCATGAAAGAATACTGTTATAGTTCATAAGGGGTGCAATCATGATGTACATATTTATATAAGTGAGGAACCGTAACTTTTTACTGTCAGATTCTTAACAGACATTTATCTAAGATATACTGAGTTTAGGCATTGATGTGCATAGTTTCTCAATTTCTCCTGATAGCTAGCTGCTCCAATTAACCTTCAATCAATCAGTCGTGGTCATGAAGAAGCAAGCTAAGAGAATATCAGCATCTTTAGTTCTTTGACATCCTTGAGTTCACAAGGATTACATCCAGCTACAGGTTGGCCAGACACATGTTTGAGAAGTTCTTCTTTCTTCTCTGGATAAACATTGCTTAGCATGTATGGCCTTTTCATCTTTTTAAGCTAGTGGATGTTTGATTCTTTTCTGTTGATGTCTCCTGAGCTTTCTAGCCTGGTCTTCAGACTACAAGATTGACTGCAGGCAAGGATTGGTCTTTTGATATGACAATCAAGAACATGGTCCAATCTGAGTAGCTTCATGTGTATATGCACATTTACCTGTACACAATATTTCCATCATGTGAGCTCATCTGCATATAACAAGTGACTTACTACTAAACTAAGTTTAGAATAATGTTTGTGCCTAGGATCAGACTCAAAGTGATTAGCTTTTGAATATAGCATGAGAACCTGCTCTGATACCAATTGTTAGTTCCTAGTAGGCACAATATAGATCTAGAAGGGGGGGGGTTGAATAGATCCTTTTCATTTGAAAAACTTCTCTCATTTATTTTGTATTGCTCATGAATTAGCATATGACAAACATAAGAATCTTTTCAAGCACATCAGAATAAGTAAAAGATCCCCTTCATTGATATATTCATAATCGGACATACATTGTTAAGTAGAGTTAATTCAAGGGTAGCGCTTAAAACATACATAGCAGTTATAGCAGTTAATGTACATAAAGTAAATGACATAAACTAAAAGACACAAGGGGTTTTAAGTGGTTCAGAGACTCAAGCTCCTAATCCACTCTCCTCCTTTCAACTAGCAGGATTTCCACTAAAGAAGGGCAGCATCCTGAATCACTAAGATTCCTTCAAGGCCAACAGTCTTAGGACTTCAGTTCACTAAGAACTCTTCAAGGCCAACAGCCTTGGAACTTCTCTAGTTCCCTAAAAACTCTTCAAGCCCAGCAGGCTTGGAAACTTCATTTAGTCCCTCTGGACAAGGACCCCTCAGGCCCTGGCTTCTTGTTGTTGTAGTTGTTGATATTATTGGTGCTGAGCTGCTAAGATGTCTTTAAGCTCTGAACATCTTCTGTACTTAGCTGCTTGGTATGGTCCACTTTGCATTCTGCTTCGAGTCTGAATCACATCTTCTTTAGTGGAGCTGATCTTTACTCTTTTCTGCTCATCTTCATCTGATGTCAGCTGTGCACCATCACCATCTGGATTTGCTAAGTCCCTGAGCTTTTGATAGACTTCGTCTGGCACTTAGCAATCCCTGAACCCTTCTTGAATGTTTTGCAGTCATGGTTTTGCACTTGTTCAGTTTTAGCTTTAGGTTCATGGTGATTCATAGAGTGGCTCTCTTGATCTCTCTCTCAGCTTGGCTGCCATCTTCAATGGCATTCTCATCTTTGTTGAGTGAAGCTCTAGTCTGTTTGAGTCCTTCTTCAAAGCTGCTTCACTTCCACCTATGTAGTCTCACTGTCACTGAGAATTGTTCTGTTGATCTTTGGTGGAACTCGTAGAGTCAACAGTAGCATTCAATAACTCAACGATTCTGTAACATAGCAATTCTCAGCAACTCTTGATCTTTGAAGCTCTGTTGATTTATACTCCTTCCCAATCTTCCCGTTGGAATGTAGCCGTTGAAAGCTATTTGAATTGCCTCGCAGATCTCGAGTTATTTGGTGTATACTACAGATGTGACATGACATCCATTTTTCTGACTTTCTGACACGGCAGTCTACTATTTCACCTACCCCATCAGAGATGTCACTTTTATATCTTGGGCAGGTAGTCAACTTTATTTCTTCCTTCTGATTTCTTGATCAGAGGTTGTCCTTTTGCATCGATGCTCTCAATAAGCTCTATTCGAATATCAATCTTTAGATTGAGCCATTGCCAATGCCTCAATCTTTAGCTGTTTGAACTCTATGATTCTGATGCATATCTTCTTGGACCTGATCGTAGTGTCTTGTTGACTTTCTTTTTGACGTGTAGAATTAACACTACGATCTTGAAGAGTGTTCACTTGATCTTTAGTGAAGAAAAACTCTTTCTTCTTTAGATGCGATTCTTCATCACTTCGCATTTTGCCTCATTGTTCTCGAGATCGATGGCTTGACTCCTTGTTACGCCCTTACTAATAACAAGACACTTCAAATTTGTGGCGTGTCCAGCTCGCTTTCTCCTTGTGGTCTCCCGTTCACTTATCATCAATGGATTGACCCAATGCTTAATCACTTTAGCCTTTTCCTTTAGAGGTTTACCAGTATCTTTGTGTATACTCCATCAGTTCCTTCTTTTTTTGGCAAATACTATGATCCTGGTTACTTCCAAGATCGTTGTCATCTTTTCACTTGACAACTACTGTATATGCTGACTTTCCTTAGTCAACTACTGAAGTCTTCTTATGATCATCTTGTGGATGACTTTGTCTTGAATGACTTCACAACTTAATCTGGATGCTGATTGGGTTGATGCTTAGATCTTCTATTAGCTTGCATGCCATTCGTTAAGTGCTCTCTGGCTTCCTTTAGGTGAGATGTATCTTTGCAGTACCAACCAGAGGCTTCATTCCTTTGGATATTCTGGGAGTGCTCAATTGTTGAGAATCGTGTTTGCTCTACGATTCTACCTTGGCTTTGTGAGCACATCTGTTGAGATCTTAGCTCATCATTATATGATTCAGCTTCAGTTGTGCAGACACTACGACTCCGAGATCAGATCTTGACACTGCGATTTCTGTCGTTGTGCTTGTTGTCTTCATCTGATCTTGCTCGACTACGATCTCTGCCTTTGATACGATTAGTAGACTCTATGACTCTAAGTGTAGTCTACGATTCTTGACTTATCTTTGACATTAGTAGACTCTACGACTCCGAGTGTAGTCTACGATTCTTGACTTAACCGGCGGATGCTCGTAGGCTCGTGGGCGAGTTGTCTCTATGATTACGAACATGACTTCCTCAAGAAACTACTGGCTCAGGAAGCTTTGCACCCGACACTACGATCCTTCCTCGTCTCTCCGGCGATCTACGAACTCGAGATCTACTATCTTGCAGACTCACGATTACGCCTCGATAGCTCTCGAGTTATCCTTGACTCTCTGGCGGACTACGATTTACAGTGCGGTGCTTTCGATGATCGAGACAGCTTATCTATTACATTATACGATCAACCTAACATGCTTGATCTTTCTATGTTTATAGTCCTTGTACATCATTTCTTTTTAAGGACTTTTCAAAGCTGTTTTGCTTATGTAGGATCAACCTAACATATTTAATCAATTTATTCTAATTCCTTGTACATATGTTTCTATAATCTATCAGAGGACTTTACAACTTTTCTTAATGCAAGTATACATGCATATTTATTCATATATAAATATATATATATATATATATATATCATAATCATATCATATATAAATAGGAATATAATTCACATGTTTATTCCTGACACACCGTTCTAATCCCCTGTTACCCCCGCTTGACCCAGCTACACTCTTATTACCTGAAAGGAATTGTGAAGCAAAAAGGTGAGCACAACTAGCCCAGTAAAGAATATCATAACTAAAGATAATTAAATTATTAATAGCCTTCGTCAATAATAAATCAGAGATTTAGAACATATGGTAGATGATAAAACTTTTCAACCATAGTGGCAGCGGAACGAGAAATCCATTAGAAGAGTCAAATAGACCATAAAGTCGATATATTCTCCACGTTAAAAGTCCACCAACAATGTTTTATCCCTGTAACATCAATCAACAGTTTCTGTCCACAATCATGTGAATAACTCATAATCATAATTGTGATTCTAAATTCCTCTTCGCACCCAGGACGAAGATAGTTTTCATCACTTGTCTCTACCTGAAACATCAAAGATCATGGTTATACCAAATCACAGTTCCTGTTCATAAGCATACTAATAAATTCATCTTTGCACTACAGGCCAAAGATATTCATTAACAGTACATCTTTGCACTACAGGCCAAAGATATTCAACAACATGTCATCTTTGCACTACGGCCAAAGATATTCAACAACAATTCATCTTTGCACTACAGGCAAAGATATTCAACAACAGGTCATCTTTGCACTACGGGCCAAAGATATTAATATCTCAAAGAAATATATAATCATTTTTGAATTTATATAAACAATAATTATAACCATGTTGATCAATTCACCTTTGCACTTAAGCTAAAGATATTAAATTATAAATTCAATGGTCATGATCATACCACTCAACAATTCATCTTTGTAATACTGGCCAAAGAGAACTTTTAGTCACGATCATACCAATAATCTACCCATCTTTACACTTAAGTCAAAGAGAAATTTCATCACCAGGATTATAAAAATGTTTTATATGATAATAAAAACAATATGATCAAAACATGGATTTAATTTCAAAAGTAAGATTCATAAATCAACGATAATTTGGTCAGAAAAAGAAACCAATTTTTTCGTGAATAGTACCCCATGAATAGTAACTCGTGAATAGTAACTCATGAATAGTAACTCGTATTCGTAAATAGTACTGTATACTTGAATAGTACTCTGTGAATAGTACTCATAAAAGGAAAATATAAAATAAAATGATAAAATTCCATGACGAGTACAAAAGAAATGATATCTCATACAAATAGAATAGAATATACGAAACTGCAAATGTATTTTCACCCGCCATGCGATAATCCACGTAGACAGATAATTTCCATAATTTAATAAAGAATGAATACAAAGGGTCATTCACCATGCATGCGGTAGTCGCGTAGACAGGTTATTCCAACAAAATAATAAAGAATGGAATAACAGAAGAATTTCACCATGCATGCGGTAGTCGCGTGAGCGGAGTTATTCCAACAGAATAATAAAGAATGGAACAACAAAAGAATTTCACCATGCATGCGGTAGTCCGCGTAGACAGGTTATTCCAACAGAATAATAAAGAATGGAACAACAGAAGAATTTCACTATGCATGCAGTTTTCGCGTAGACAGGTTAATCCAACAGAATAATAAAGATTGGAATAACAACCCTTTCGAGTATCGAAAGAAAATAACTCTCTTCATGAATACGAAAGAAATAATACCCCTTACCTCAGAAGAAGACTGGATACTGGAATAGTGAAGTAGCAAACTTCTCTTCTTCTTTCTCTCTATAGCTTCTCTCTCTATATCTTCTCTCTCTATAATTGCTCTTGTGAGTCTTAGTGAATTGGTGAGAATGAAGGAAGAATGAGCTTCTATTTATAGGAAAACATAGTTTCGATAATTGCACATTTTGGGGCTCGAAATATTACAGTATAATACCTTCATCTTTTCCTTCATTTTTAATTTAGTCCTGCAAGTATTATCAAACTTGCACCACCTCCCCTAATAGTACATCATGTGAATCAATAGTACAATCATGTGACTCAATAGTTCTATGAATGTGAAAAATAATAATTACAGTATAGTACCTTCATTTATACCTCTATTTTTAATTTAGTCATGCAAATATTATCAATTTTGCACCACCTCCCCTAATAGTACATGCATGTGAATCAATAGTACACACATGTGAACAAATAGTTATAAGTATGTGAATTAATAGAAATTAATTGCTCATTTATCCAATTAATTACCCGATTGGTCAATATAACCTCCAAACATCAATTATTATCGAAATAGATGTCGATTTCCACTAACACTAATAATCCCAACACAATAAAAATATCAATTTCATCTTTAATCAATACGAACTTATTCATCATAAATATTATAACTCATAATATTTAACAACCAGATCATTCCCAGAAAAGAGGGGGCTTTCCGATAAGGATTTCTCCCTATTGGCGCGCAATTAGGTGACCAAACCCCTTTACTCGACAGAACTTTCTAAACATCGTCAATATTATAAATAATAATATGAATAACTTTGTCGTATCAATTATTGATTTAATAATATAAAATATTATGCAGATAATACTGTGACAATAATTGAATCAATAATATGAGAGATATTATGCAGCAATTACTGTAGCAATATTTAAGTATAACTGAGTGACTTCGCACGTAAGCATCAATAATTAATACCGTGTGCTACTATGCAACCACGCGTATTACTGTACTTTTACTTCCGGGTAGTTCAACAGTTTAACGGTAAAACTTTTGCCGTTATTTTTATAAAAATATATTTCTGTCATTTTCTAACTACGAAAATACTTCCGTTTTGGGGTCCACCAATGATTATGCCGTCATACGAATATTCCCTGACACAACGAATATTTTATATCAACTTGCTTACTTTGCAAAATTTTCACATATCACCCTTAACTTTAACCCTTTCTCAATTTAACCATTTACTAAATAAAATAATAATTATAAGAAACTTGAATACTTTCATTTCATAAAATTTGGGATCTCACAGTTATATAATGATTGAAATTCAATGTTTGTAAGAATTAGAGGTGAGAATTGAATGCTAAAGCTTTATATTATATGATAGTGAGTTTTCAGATTCGTGTGAGTGGTTAACCAATATGGTTAGACCTTAAATTAAAGGTTATGAGAATTAAACTTATAAGATTAATGATAGTATAGCTAATGGATGATGTAACTCTAATGGTATATGTAGGGTGTTTGGCAAACGTTTATTAAACTCGTGTAGCTTACGTACGAGACAAGTTCCCTAACTTCATTCTCTTTATAATGAATGCAAGTGTCATGACTATTTATCTTTTGTTGTCGAGCAAGCTCTCTAACATTCATTTTTCATTATTGCAAGTTCCTAAATCGTATATTTAAGTTGGGCAAGTTATTGGTTCCATCTTGTTTACAATTATGCAAGCTCTTGTATTCTAATCCTAACTTTTGTTCTTTGCTATTCAAAGCATAGACTGTTTAAATTCATTGTTCCAAATGAGATTTTCTAACTCTTTTGGATGTAGTACTTTGTTTATACCATGTCTATTCAATTGTATATTGTTAATATTCAATCTTGTATTATTGTGTTGAACCTTCGAATAACAAACAATCATTTATTGATTGGGCTAATCTATATTTGATGAGTGTTCTAAAGTTCTAGAACCACTGATAAACTAGTTCCAAACTAAACTTTCTTTAGTGTGGAAATCCTAAAGTCAAACTGAGATGAACAACCCTAATATAGAGGATTATGTACGCGTCAATGTGTAGATGTTTGTGCACAATACATGGTACAAATGGTTGATCCCCCTAAGTATGTAAGGGAGGGTCTATATAGTCTAAACGACTATTAAGGTTGAGGTAAAAATACCTAATTATCGGGGACATAGTTCATGGTCTTAAGACCCTCAGATATAAATCTTGAACTTGTTTTATACTCTTGATTCGTAGAATTATTTCTCTATTATTCACTATTCATTGTTTAATCTCATGTTGTTGCTATTATTATTCTTTATATTAGTGAGCAATTGTTTACTCACTCTTGCAATTAACATTGCAGCTAAAGTTGAGAAAGTCGATGAGTCGTCTTCTAGTAAAAGAAAGGACAAGATGTCCAAGTGATGAAGACTTATTTGAATTTACTTATATGAATTTATGTTATAAGACTTATGTTATTTTATGATGTATTCCGCAGACTTATGTAATAGTTTAGGGTTAGATTACATGAGATTATTTTAAGTTGATGTAACTGTAATATCCCGAGTGTTTATGAGTTGAGTATATGATAACGATCTTTAGAAAATGAGATGAATGGGTTAAAGAATATATAATACTCAAAATATAATTGACTTCAAGTGAAAGTTATGAAATAAAACTTACAAGAATTTATTATCAAGAATGGTGGGAGTAGGAAATATAAAACCTATATTAAGGTAATGTGTTGAAGTTATTCAACGAAGAGATTTGATGAAAACCTGAGTAAGGTAGGGTTTCGGTGATTTCGAGGATGGAATCCTTATAAGGAGGGAAGGATGTGACACCCCGAATTTTTATAGGTTATTAAAATAAGAATTTAACAAATAAAATTCTAATTATGAGATGCATCTATTTTAGATTATGTGGTTTGGTGAGTAAAATTTATTATGCATTAGGTTTAATAGTTAATTTAACTATTGAAGAAATTAAACAGAATTGTTATGAAAAGGAAATTAACTATATTATATTACTTAATTTAATTAAGTTGAAATTATATTATGAAATAATATAATTTGATGGTTATCTGTTGTTGGCAATGGAAATGTTTTGAATTAAATTCATGAATAATGTGAGTAATTCACTTAATTTAAATAGTAAATTAATATAATTGTTTTAATAAAATGAGAAGGTAATATATTGCATGAAAAAATGTACTATGTTAATGTATTACGATAGTGAATTTAAGTAAATAGTAAAATGTTTATTAAATAGAATAAATATTTTAGTTAAAATATTTATGGAATAAAATGGATATTCGATGAATTTTTTGGAGAATAATTTATTTAGGTACAATAATATTGATTAAATAATTTTATAATCAGTGCGTACTTTATTACGTTAATGGATGGAAATATTCTAATTTAATTAAATAATTAAATTAGAGGATTAATGATTTGTTAAACAAATTATAACTATATTAGCTAATTAAATATTGTGTTGACTAAATAAAGATTATAATTTAATTGAGTAATGTGTGACATGAGTACTATAGGATAAGAGAATTATAAAAATAAAATAGAAAGGGTTTTAAAGTGTGTCAACCAAACAAGGTCTTATGACCTTTGGAATATTGTAACTGCTGAGACCTTATATTAATTTATTTGAGCGTAAACCATTTGTCAGTTTTTATGTTACGTATTATTTTGCTAAGTCTAAATAACAGAGAGAAAGGGGAGCCTTATAGAGGGTTTGAGAGATAAAGAAATTTTCTGTGGATTAAGAAGAGAAATCTTGAGAATCAAGAGGGAAGAAGATGTGTAATCAAGGTTTCCTAATCATCTTCTAACCAATCTAAAGAAGAAATCAAAGGTAGCAACTTGGTTGTAAAACCTATTTTGTGTTCTTATATATACTTCTCTGTAAATGGATTTTGGTAGAGGATTTGCTAATAATTGATGATATAATATTAATAGATGTGTATAATTCGTTATATGTAATCTATAACAAGTTTTCATGTAATCAAATTCGTGGAAACAAGTGTTAGAAGAAGAAATTTGGTTTATGGCTTAATATATATATTTTGGGTCTATTTTAAGGCTTAAATTGATGGTTAGATCATGTATATACTCTGAAATTGATAATAGATGTGATTATTACATCAAAAAATGAAAAGAACGCAAGTTGAATGAATAAATTTGGTTAAGAAACGAATTTGTAGTGAATGGATTCGCTAAACATGTTAAAACATGAAAGTTTAGTATGAACATAAGTTTTGGGTTAAGATTTAGGCTAGCTAGTGTTTCTATAAATTGTTATAATTCTAGTATGTTGTAGTTCTATGAATTACGAATCCATAGAATCGAAAACGGACTAATTTGGATGTGTATAACTCACAAGTTATGAAGATTATTAGGAGAAAAGGGTCAAAATTGCGAAGAACAGTAGCTTGAGTCCGTTTTACGCTACTTGGAATAAACAAATTGCTGCTGCCCTAAGTCATTTAAATGCAACTACTGCTTTGTAGGATCTTGTTGACTTTGCGCCCAAGACTTAATTGGGTGCAGCTGCGCCCAAAGTATTTCAGGTGTGACTGCTTTGACCTGTTTTGGTAAAACGATCATAACGTTTTTCATACGAACTCCGATTGAGATGATTTAAGATAATCCGAAATGAGGACGAATAGACCTACAACTTTAATTCTTTAAGGTTTTCAATTTGAGGTCGGGAAAAGGGGTCAAAAGGGTCATTTTTAGGACTGTTGTGTTTTTAGAGGCAATCGGAGGGCGTCGGGCATGCACGTATGCAAGTGTAGTGCTCTTAACGATAAAAGATGTTGTTCTAAGTTATAGAACATGAATATTATGAAGTATAATGATGCTTAACATTAATAAATGATATATTAGATAAGTTATATATGCATACTAAGCACACACAAGAGAGACAAATCGGGCGTGTGACGAATAAACGTCGAAATGCCGTGATAAGTGACAATGAACATAAAAAGTGTTTTAAGTCTAATGAAATGAATATTATAAGATATGAAATGGGTTAATATAAAACCAATAATGATTCCTAGCAAGACTTAAGCACTTGAATGAATTTCGAATATGAAATATAGTGAGCTATAAGTCGAAAGTTAACACAATAAAATTGAACATTGTGTATTGATAATAGGAAGGGTTATGAGACATAAATTAAAGTTTATATTACAACTACTATGCGTTGCTATGTGACTAATAGTTAATGTGAATGATTATATAATTGTGTAGGGCACGTGAAGTGCAGATATCTGTAAGCTGTTAAACTGTTATTGGTAAACAACGATTAAGGAAAGTCTTTCAGTTCCTATTTGCTATGTGAATTTGATTATTTTAAATCTTTATTGCAAAAGAGCATGATATGTTATATATATGTTGAATGTATGAAATGTTAAAGTCAACTTATGACTACGTTGATTGAGTAAAAGCATCTTTGATTGAGTAAGGAACTCAATCTTTATACTTGTTATATGAATTGTAACATGTATGTTATGTTAGTCCAATGTTTATGAGATATATGTTGAGCATGTTATTATGTGCTACGTGATGCATGAAAAGCGTTAGATTTTGTTTGAAATTTTCGAGCTCAACCTTGTAAATAACCATTTTACGGGTTTAGGATTGAAGGTAACACTATGTGCTTTACTTGAATGACGTGGATCGTAAATAATACACGAAGATTAATATTTTAGCTAAAGTTGTTATTTCTTTATACCATGATTAAGATTCATGAGATGTACTAAATGTTTTATGATGTATAGTTTTATGTTGAGTTGTAAAGCTAATGTTAGAGTTATCTGATATGTAAAGGTTATCGGATTGAAATATAAAATTTTATAATAACAGTGATAAAGTGAATCATAAAATAAGATTGATTCAAAGACATGTAGATGATAAAGGTTTTGATTCAGGGAATTAAAGTAAGAAGACATAAAAGTTTGAATTATTCCGCATTATATAAAGTTTAACATCGAATAATGATATAAAATCAGAAGGTAGATGTGTTATTAACGACCGAAGTTAATAATTAAATTGTATGAATTTTGGGGTCGTTACAGTAACCCTTTAACGGGGAAGACTATTATTTAAGTTATTTAAGTTATGTCTTTATCCTTTATTATGGGTATTATTTTTTTGGATAGTGAGCACCGAATCCTGTAGGAATAGAGTACCCGGATTTGAGGGTGTCACAGGTTGGTATCAAAGCTTTAGGTTATGAACCTTAGGTGGGGGAAACCTTAGGAAGTAACCTTTAAGGAGACAGAAAATATAGTGGTGATAAACACTTATCGAGTTCTAAGGAATGAATTGAGGAAATTCATTAAAGATAAACAATAAAAGACTTTATGTGCTATGTGTTAATAACTTATTTGCTCGTGAATATCGAACAGTGTCACGTAATAAATAAAACTTAAAAGTATTTTGTTATCAGGATGTCTAACGTTGAAGGATCCAGTCAAGCTAGGGAAGAGATACCTCAGGTACCTAGAGATGAGGAGCCCCGAGATGTTCATGTGGTTCGGGAGCAGTTGATTCAGAGAGAGCCTTCTCTGTTGGTCGCTTTGGAAGAACAGGAGGATGAGCCTGTGTCTAATTCTGAGGAGTAGAATTTTGAGGAGATAGAGGTGGAGGATGAGGAAGAGGATCATGTGGAGTTTCCACCAAACTCCATATCAGCTGAGATGTATGATGCGCTGTATGACCAAAACATAAAATTACAAGATAAGATTAAGGAGCTAAAGGAGCTAGCTAAAATGCGTCAGGCTACTATGGAGCAGAAGGATGTCGAGATTCAGGAACTCGACTCACGACTTGGGAACACGGAGTGGAACCTAGTTCACACGGAGGGACATTAAGAGGAGCTATTGGCTTAGAATGAGAAGATAAAGACTGAAGTGGAAAAGCTGAAAGACGATTTGAAGGAGGAATCGACTAAGTGTGCAAGAGCAGAGGACGCTTGGATGAAGGCTACTCAACGTGCAGATCGTGCTGAAGCCAAGGTTTAAATGAAGATTGTAAGACCCCGAATTTTATGAAATGAAAGTATTCAATTTTTCTATAATTATTATTCTATTTAGTAAATGGTTAAATTGATAAAAGGTTAAAGTTAAGGGTGATATTTGAAAATTTTGCCAAGAAAGCAAGTTGATATAAAATATTTGTTGTGTCGGGGAATATTCGTACGACGACACAATCATTGATGGACCCCACAGCGGAAGTATTGTCATAGTTAAAAAATGACAAAAATATCTTTTTATAGTAGCACACGGTATTGATTATTGATGCTTACGTAAGAAGTCACTCAGTTATACTCAATTATTGCTACAGTAATTGATGCATCATATCTCTCATATTATTGATTCAATTATTGTCACAATATCATCTGCATAATATTTTATATTATTAAATCAATAATTGAGACGACAAAGTTATTCATATTATTATTTGCAATATTGACAATGTCTAAAAGTTCTGTCAAGGAGAGGTTAGGTCATCTAATTGCGGCTTAATAGGGAGAAATCCTTATCGAAAAGCCCCTCTTTCACAGGAACGACACATGTTAAATATTGTGAGTTACAATATTAATAATGAATAAGTTTGTGTTGATTAAAGATGAAATTGATAGTTCCATTGTATTATGATTATTAGTGTTAGTGGAAATCGATATTTATTTTGATAATAATTGATGTCTGGAGGTTATATTGATCAATCGGGTAATTAATCGGATGAGCAATTAATTGCTATTAATTCACATGTTTATAACTATTGGTTCACATGTGTGTACTATTGATTCACATGTATGTACTATTAGGGGAGGTGGTGCAAGATGGATAATACTTGCATGACTAAATTAAAAATGGAGGTATAGATGAAGGTACTATACTGTAATTTTTTTCACATGTATAGAACTATTGATTCACATGAATGTACTATTAATTCACATGATATACTATTAGGCGAGGTGGTGCAAGTTTGATAATACTTGCAGGACTAAATTAAAAATAAAGAAACAGATGAAGGTATTATACTGTAATATTTCGAGCCCCAAAACGTGCAATTATCGAAACTATATTTTCCTATAAATAGAAGCTCATTCTTCTTTCATTCTCACCAATTCACTAAGTCTCAGAAGAGCAATTATAGAGAAAGAAGCTATAGAGAGAAAGAAGAAGCAAAGTCTGCTACTTCACTATTTCAGTATCCAATTTTCTTCTGAGGTAAGAGGTATTATTTATTTCATATTCTGAAGAGATATTATTTTTCGTATTCGTATGAATATTATTTTCTTTCAATATTCATAAAGAATATTATCTTCGTTTAATATTCGTTGGAATATTATTTTCGTTCAAGGGATGTTATTTTTGTTCAATATTCGCTTGAAATAATATTTCTTCCATACTCTATAGTATGTAAGTAATATTATTTTGTTTCAGATTTCGAATTATATACTCATTTTGTTAAAGTTTTAGCTTCTATACTCCATGAAATTAGTAGAATATCCTTGAAATTTGCGCTTCATCTAGTATCATTTCACAAGGATATTTTCTGCATATTCTTGTTAAATTTTAAGATTTTCATGCCAGAGTACTGTCCATGAGTACTATTCATTTATACGATACTATTCACAAAAGTACAATTCACGGGTACTATTCACAGAGTACTATTCATAAAGTACTATTCACAAAGTACTATTCATGAGTACTATTCGCAAAGTACTATTCACGGGGTACTATTCCTAAAGTACTATTCACGGGGTACTATTCACCCACAGTACTATTCATGACAAAAATTGATTTCTTTGCTGTCCAAATCATTTTTGATACAATATTATTCTTGAATTTTACTCCACAAAGCAGTATCATGTTGGCAATTTGAACATTATTGAATTCTGGATAAATTAAATTATAAATATTTTAGAATTTATCCTTTGTTTCTTTTAATTGAATTTCTATATCATTGTCATCATCCTCATGCTTATATTGTGATGAAAGTCATCTTTGGCTTACGTGCATAGATGGACTGTTGATTGGTATGATTATGACCAGGGATCATTTGGTATAATCACGACCTGTAATGTTACAAATGATGTGGTAAAAGTCCTCATTGGCCTGTAGTACATTGATGGACAGTTGTTGGTATGATTATGACCAGGGATTATTCGGCATAATCATGACCATTGATGATTACATGAATAACCTTGGCCCATAGTGCAGGGATGATTCGATGATATGGTTTATTTATTAAGCTGAGTCTCAGCGATAAAATTTGATGATAAACTTTTTAAATCATAGAAGATAGTAGATATCATGCTCTACTTGACTCTTCTAATGGATTGCTTGTTCCGCTGCAGCTAAACTTGTTGTCTATTATATTCTATCAGTTGTTATACTGTTGAAGGCTAAGGATAATTTATTCTTCATTATCTTAGTCATAATAGTTCTTACTGGGCTAGTTGAGCTCACCCTTTTCTTTCATTGTCCTCTTCAGGAAATGAGAATATTGCTGGGACGAGTCGGGGAATTGAGTGATGGTCCAGGATAAGTGGCTTTAGTAGTCCTCACTATTCTATAAAATAGTGTGATAATAATTGTAATGAGAACTCCATTGAGTGTGGATATTGTCTAGAAGATAATATTCATGTTAAAACTCTTAGCTTTTGTTTTGTCGTATTTTACACGACAGTTGTATAACTAAGTTTTTATTTATATTTTGTACCATGTATTTGGCGACTCAAGATGGGTGATGTATACCTATTTTGGGGGCGTCGCAGTTGGTATCAAAGCTTAGGGATATGATCCCTGGCTGAGATGTGAGACAAGAACTAGGAGGGGAGAGACGGGGAATTCCTTCGCTAGTATGACCTACCTAAGTTTATTTGGTATTTAATTGGTCGGTCAAAGTATAGGGATAATATGTGATATGTTAATTAACCCTTGCTTTGTGGCAGTATTTGAAAATGGCATCCGAAAATGTTAAGATAAGCAATGAAGAACATGAGACCGTTGAGTCACCAACGATCAATACCTAGGATAATGTGTAACAGGAAGACAATAATCCTCAGGTAAACAATAACACCGATGAAATGATGAACGATGGAATGTTCATAGACTTTATGCAATTCATGCAACATCAGGCGAGAGAGACTCCTGTTCAAAATGCAGGTGGAAACACTGGCAACTCTCGGATGGTCATTGCTAAGCAGTTCAAGGAGCTGGGACCACCAGAGTTTTTGGGAGATCCAGAACCACTTAAAGCGGAGATGTGGATAAAGTAGATCACCAAGATATTTGATGTCTTGGGATGCTTCGAGGAGAAAAAGGTTCCCTTTTCCACCTTTATGTTGCTAGAAGAGGCAGATTACTAGTGGAAATCAGTAAAACGTACTTAGCCGGCCACACTCAAGATGTCTTCGGAGAAGTTCCAAGAGCTGTTCAAAGACAAATACTTTCCCGAAAGTATTCGTCACATGAAGGAGGTGGAGTTTATCAAGTTGAAATAAAATAATATGACCGTGTCGTAATACGAGGCTAAATTTACGGAGTTATCCCGGTTTGCATCCCATTTGGTCGATAATGAAGAGTGAATGACGCGAATGTTTCTAAGAGGTTTGAAACCCAAAATACATCAATACCTTATTTCTCAAAAATTGTGTTTGTATTCCGATGTAGTGAATAAGGCTCAGTTATTGGAGTACGATAATGAGCTAGCCCAACCAAAGGATAACGAGCAACAACACGATAATAATCGTACCTGTGGCAATGGTCATCGGAACAATGATAACCCTCGTGGAGGAAATTATCATGCCAGAAATGGTAACCACTTTGGTGGTAATCATGACCAAGATAATAAAAGAAATGATTCAAGTGGAAAATTCAAGAAGAGAAGATTTAACAATGATGGGAAGACGTCGCCAGTAGCACCAACACCAGCAACAAATTCTAGGGGAGGAGAACGACTGCCAGTTAGATGCTACAGATGCGGAGAGGAGGGATAGATAAGTCCAAATTGTTCATAGCCTTCCAAGGTATGTTTTAGTTATGGAAAAGACAGTCACATAGCTCGATTTTATCCTATAGCGAAATCAAGTCCAGCTGGGACGGTGGCACTAAAGGTGGATATGGACAAAACAAAGTCGGTGGTTTCAGGAAGAGCATTTTTCGTGACTTCTCAAAAAGTGAGTAACCCGAATGAAGTTAGCACGAGTTAGTTAGTTATAAATTCTTGCAAAGTCTATACCTTATTAGATACCGGTTCTACCCATTCTTTTATTTCTCCTACTTGTGCTCAACATTTAAATTCGACTCCAGAGAAATTAGACTTTGACTTATCTGTTGAAACTCCGTTGGGAGAAACCTTCATTACCTCCACTGTTTATAAATCTTGTTGATTCAAATCGACACTTTCACGTTACCTGTCGATCTTATCTCTTTGAAAATACTTGCCTTTGACGTGATTTTAGGAATCGACTGGTTAACTACTCATCATGCAAAAATTGATTATTTTTGTAAGGTTATTAACCTTTATATTCCTAACCAACCTATTATACGAATTCAAGCAACTAAACCACTAAAGTTAATTACTGTCATATAAAGCCATAAAGTAATTCATTAATTAAAAAACGGATGTCAAGATTTCTTAGACATGTCATAGATTTAAACAAAAATACGTCAGATTTGAATGATATTTCTATTGTTAATAAATTTCCTGACGTATTCCTTAAGAACTTCCTGGCCTACCCCCAGAGTGTGAAATCAAATTTTGTATTGACCCTAGTACAAAACCCATTTCTAAAACCCTCACATATTTTTCTTCACCCAAAACGAACGTAGCATGCGCCAAAGACATTGGCTCAAGCTGTTGAAGGTTACAACTATACCATTTAATATCACTGTGGAAGAGTGAACGTGGTAGCTGATGTGACACCCCCAAATCTGAGTTACCTGACTCCCGAGTTTGGTGTTCACAATCCACAATATAATAAGCATCTAACCACCCATTCATTGATGAATAAAATATTACACCACATTAACTTATAAAGTTAATACATTAGTCCTAGGTTCTCTAACCTTAACATTACAAACGTACCCTTTAGATATACAAAAAGGGTTCACAAATATAATATAATAATAATGTTATTCATAACTAATTTATAACTATGCCTTTTCCCTTATCCTTCACAGCACCTCCTGCCACTTCGTCCCTAGCTGAAAAGTTTTATTTAGCAAGGGTGAGCAACAAATTTGCCCCGCAAGTTAAGACATATAAAGAATGTATAAGAATCAGAACAACAGACTATCTATTTTGATAGAATGAAACCAAAGTTCGGGGAACTTTGAAATAGCTGAACAAAACTTTAATAATTAACAAGTCTTTTCGCATTCTATGCAACACAATAATCTGATAATGAAATAGTACAACGCTTTCAAAGTTTCTACGATATTCTAATGAATAATCAGAATTTGATTTAACAACGAAATACAATGATTTCAATTTCTAATCACCTCTCTTCTCTTCTCTTCTCAAACCTATCAAATCTTCTTTTTCGATCTAGCCGAAATAATTGGCATCGATCTATCAATTAATAATTGAATTCTCTTCTCTTCTCTTCTCGAAACTATCAAGTTTTAACAAATGTTCGTCTAGCCAGAATAATTAGCTAAGACATTTCTCAACACGATTCAACAATAGACAGGAATTATATGTACTATTTACAATCACTAATATATTCTACGGATGTGAATATCTAATAACACTTATTCTACAAATGTATATTCTCAGAATCATTAATTCAATTTGAATTAATAAGCATGCACTAACTGCGAATAATCAACAATAAATTCTCAGACGTGGTCTAATCAACAATAATTAACCACCATAATATTTTTACAATATAACTCAATGTTGAGTTAAGGAAAGTTGCCTTCCGCGTTGATTACAGCTACACAATAAACTTATCTACGTTTGAAAGACCTATAATCACAATATCGGTCTTACAATTAGCACAATAATTCACAACACACAATACTGTAATTCACAGTTAATCTTTCTCCTAGGCACACTACCACATAGGCACATTAGTGTTTATAACTTATATAAACACTCATTAAGTCTAACTAGTTCGGTCTAGTTGGACTTCAGTTTATTTTTAGTGTTCTGGTCACCCTATCCGACAATTAACACATTTATTATCAATTAAACTTGGTCTCTAAGCTTCAATATTACTTTAGATAAGTCAAATATCCTTTATAATATTTTTCGGAAGTTTTTAATAATTTTCAAATAATTATTATAATTTATAATAATTTTCAAACACTGAAATTATTTTTAAATGATTTAAATATCAAATAAATCCATCATCATTAATATTTAATAATATAAAAATATTAATGTTATACTTGTCAAAATATTTAAAGTTATTATTAATAACTTAAAATATTTTTAAATCATCAATATTCTACTTAAATGATTTTTAAATTAATTAAAATCATTTTTAAACCATCACCATTAATATTTAAATATTAATGAAATTATCATCAAAATATTAAAAGTTATTAATTATAACTTAAAATATTTTAAAATTATTTTCTCATTTTAAATGATTTTAATTTAATAAAATAATTTTTAATTCATTTATTTAATATAATAATTAAATAAATTTAATATTATTAATATTAATTTTATTAATGAAAATTCTCAAAAATATTGAAAATTATATTTTATAATTCAAAATATTTTCTAACACTTTATTCTCATTTAAAATGATTTTTAAATCAATAAAATCATTTTAACTTATTTATTTAATAAAATAATTAAATAAATCTAATATCATTAATATTAAATTATTAATGAAAATTCTCTAAAATATTAAAAGTTATATTTTATAACTCAAAATATTTTTAAATACTTTATTCTTATTTAAAATGATTTTTCATAATATTAAAATCATTTTTCTCTAATTTACTTAATACACTAATTAAATAAATTAAATATCATTAATATTTAAATAATTATAAATATTAATGAAAAATATTCCAAATAGTCAAAAATTATTTTTCATAATTTAAAATAATTTTTAAAACCATTTTTAATAATTTTTAGAATTTATTTTATATTTTTAATCATTTTCTGAAAATTCAGAAAAAAAAAATAAATAGAAACCGTCGCTATAGCCTATAGCGACACTTGTCTGTCGTCTTAGGTGTTCTTGGCATCAAGACACTTACAAGTCAGTGTTCAAGGTGGCTCGTTTGACTGCCTTTGATTCTCAGTGTAATCATGTTCTGGGCTAACTTAGGCTTCAATCGTGTAGTACTCATGTAGTACTACTATTATCAACCATTAACAGAGTCATAACTTAACAAGCTAGCAAGATCAGCCCCTTCAAAGTTACTGTCAGATCAAATCTGGGTTTTCTGGGTAACCTAGAAACCCAGACAGTGTCGATCAGGCACTTTTAAGCTCACTTTAATCTAGGTTCTGGTCATTAATTAAGTGGTCTCATGGTCCAAATCTATACTCCTTGTATCAAGGAACAACACTACAACAACAGATCGAATAAACAACAACAACAACAACATCACAAGTTACAGCTTGGTCAAAGGCTGTCAGAAAGTTCATTCATATAGTTTCTGGGTTTTCCAGAAACTGTGTCCGTGACTAAATGACTAGGTTCGACCACCCATTACATTCCATATGTTTGTGATATAAGGGATCTTAAAGCATGGATCTATTGTCCATAAAGCAGGCTACAAACAATATACAACAACATCATCATAACACTTACAACCAGATAGATCAAAGAGCTTGAAAATATTCTCAGACACAGAAAAATGCTTTCTGGGTTACCCAGAATGCATTTGGTCATGCCCGGTCAACGGGTTTTGACCGATTATAACTTGAAATATACATATCCAATAACAGTGATGTCACTTCCAGATAAAAGACCACATACCAAACTATAGATCCAACTCATAAAACATCAAGAATCATAAACAGACACGAATCTGTGGCTCCTGACATTAGCTTGTCAGACCACGAACCATGTTCTTGGGCAGTTTTGTAAAACTTCAATTTTAAAGCATTTTGATGCTATGGATCTATGTTATATCAACATAGATCATCATAAAACATCATCTAACACTGATTTAAACACATAAACACAAACTTTAGCTTAGCACACAAGGTCTAAGATGGGTTTAGGTTCATACCTTTCTAGTCCAAGCTTTGATCTTGATTCTCCTCAACTGATTTTTAGTGTTCAAAGGGGTTATCTAGTGACTGAATCACTTTAAATTTTTGGAGGTTTGGGAGAGAAAAAGAGTTTTTGAGAGTTTGATAACAATTGAGCTTATTTTGCATACTTTCTCTCTCTTAATCTATTTATATTCTTAGATGTAATGAATTTTGCTAATGTAGCTGCTACCCTAGACTGATTTGTTGGAGTTTCTTAAGTCACCAAGTCAATATATTAGGTTACCAACTAAAGTTCTTGCCAATTTTACAAGTTAACTCATTAAAAATGTAAAAAGGGTATTTTGGTCATTATCCTTGTAATTTTAATGGCTTGATTGTCAATTGTCCAAACCCTTAGGGTTTAACCCTAAGGTTCGAACCCTTAGGTTTTACAACACTAACTTTCTAGGATTTTCTAAATTAGGGTTTTAAAATAGAAAATTAAGAAAATTAAAACATAATTAGTGTTTCCTAATTACATAAGAGATTATCAATCACATTAGGGTTTACTAATTAGGATTGGGGTTTCTTAATTAGGGTTGAGGATTCCAGAATTTTAAATTAGGGTTTCCCAGCATACAATTAGGGTTCCTAACTATGCGTTAGGGTTTCTAAATCTGAGATTAGGATTTCTAATCCCTTATTAGGGTTTATTAATTTTAAACCTTATCCGATCAATCATTGATCAAGATTCTATACAGTACAAATACGTACTCATCAATATAATTATTTTAATTATATTTTCTATTGAATCCCCATATGTAACTTAGGGTTAGGGTTTCTATTCTCCGTTAAGCACAACTCTACTCTTATTTATCAGTCCATACAAAAATTGACCACTCTTCGAGACTCGTATCACAGATATACAGTACAATATTAACAGTCTATATTAATAAAAAAATTCGTAAATTTTGGATTATTCCCAACCTATTAAACGAATTCAAGCAACAAAACCACTAAAGTCAATTACTGTCATATCAAGCCATAAAGCTATTCGTTTATTAAAAAACGGATGTTAAGCTTTCTTAGCCATGTCACAGATTTAAACAAAAATACGTCAGATTTGAATGATATTTCTATTGTTAATAAATTTCTTGACGTATTCCTTAAGAACTTCCTGGCCTTACCCCATAGCGTGAAATCGAATTTTGTATTGACCCTAGTACAAAACCCATTTCTAAAACCCTCAAATATTTTTCTTCACCCAAAACGAACGTAGCATGCGCCAAAGAAGTTGGCTCGAGCTGTTGAAGGTTACGACTATACCATTCAATATCATTGTGGAAGAGCGAACGTGGTAGCTGACGCGTTGAGTAGAAGATCATATGCGGTAACGAGTGTGACGTTGAGACCAATTTCGTATGACTTACGAAAGATGGAGATAGAGTTAAAAATTCCAATAACCTACGTGAAGATAGCGAATATACAATTAGAACAGACTTTAATCGATAAAGTTAAAGCCGCTCAAGCTACAGTGTGACGCCCCCAAAATAGGTATACATCACCCATTCTGAGTCGCCAAATACATGGTACAGAAATAACTACAACTTCATAATACAGTTATCGTGCAAAATACGACAATACATAAAACTGTGAGTTTAAATACAAATATTATCTTCTAGACAATATCCACACCCAAATAAAGTCCTCATTACAATTATTGATGCACTATTTTAGAAAAATAGTGAGGACTGCTAAAATAACTGTCTAGGACCATCACTTTATACCCCGACTGGTTCCTGTTATATTCTCGCTTCCTAAGAAGAAAAATGGAACAAAAAGGAAAAGGGTGAGCTCAAATAGCCCAGTAAAGAATATTATGACTAAGATAATATACAACAAATTATCCTTAGTCTTCAACAGGAAAAAATCTGATAGAATATAATAGACAACAAGTCTTAGATCAACAACTACAGAGGAAACAATAATTCATTAGAAGAGTTAAGTAGAGAATGAAATCTACTATCATCTATGAATTTAAAAGTCCATCATCAATATTTTATCCCTGTAACATCAATCAATATACATCTTGAATCAAATATTCATCTTTGCACTACGGGCCAAAGATATTCATTTCTGTCACTAGTTGGTCTTGTTCATCTCAATACTTGTTCATCTTTGCACTACGGGCCAAAGATATTCATCAGGTAATCATTCATCTTTGCACTACAGGCAAAAGATATTCATCAAGTTATTCATCAAGTATCACCATTAAGGACTGAGGATGATGAAAAACATTTTAGAGAACGAATCCAGTAAGATAAAAAGGACAAAGATTATAGATTCATACTTTAGATAATTCAAGTTTAAAAATACTCCATAATAAACCATAATAGAGTAAAATTCAAGAATGAAGATCAAAACATGGATACAATCAAAGATAATAACCATAATAGACATCTGGGACAAAGAAGAGAAAATTTTATTTTTTGGTGAATAATGCCATATTTGTGAATAGTACCGTATACGTGAATAGTGTCGTATACGTGAATAGTAACCCCAACACAAAAAGGTAGAAATTTCATAATAAAATTCATATCAATATTTCAGCATAATGATATTGAAAAAAATAATATCATTTACGAAGAAAATAACATCTTTTACCTTAAAATAACAGTATTTCTGATCAGAATATCAGATGTAAAGCCGAAGGAAACTTGCACGGAATAGCAACTCTCAAAGTATCTAAATACTCACAAAATACGCTCGATAATATATAGAGAGAAAACTTGTTTCTGGTGTGATTTTCAATTCTAACTAAGCACCCTATTTATAGAAAAATGCTAGAACGCCAAAGGAGACTAAATATAAAATAATATTATATTTTTTTTCTCATATTCTATGCCACTTCTTTTGAACAAATTGAGCAGCCTACTTTGAAAGAAAAATCTCAGCACATGTTTTCAAATCAAAACAAAAGTGGGTCCCACCCATAATTTTAATAAAAACATTTAATCTCTGAAACTTCAATAATTCATAATAAATAGCCCTTTTATCAGAAAATATGAATTTTAAGTCCATTTCATAGGAAATCGAATTCTCTACAACTTTGTAGCTTTATGTTTTTCCAAATTCCAAACAGAAAATGTCCAAAATCCACATACGGATGATTTTTAATACCTCCATTCCGACAAAATACTGATAAAACACCTCAACATTAATTCCTTTATTTATATCCACATAAAAATAAATATTTCCTTATCATATAAATCAATAATTAATTATTCACAAATAATATTACAAAATCATAATAATGACAACCAGGTCGTTCCCAGGAAAGAGGGGGCTTTCCGATAAGGATTTCTCCTTACTGGCGCGCAATTAGGTGACCAAACCTCTCCTTAGACAGAACTTCCTTAGATATTACCAATAATGCTATCTAATAATATTATTCAAATAATATGAATTATTGATATGATAATGAGAAATACTGTGCAATGACAATTATTGAAACAAAAATAATATAAAATATCAACGCAGCAATTATTGAAAAAATAAAATATTGAACAATAATTACTCAAACAATTATTGAGTAGTGCCTTCTTACGTAAGAATCAATAATTCAAAAATACTGTGCAATACCGTGTGCTACTGTGTAACCACACGTATTACTTTATTTTAACCACCAGGTAACGCAACAGTGTTAAGGGTAACAATTACGTCGTTATTTATAAAAACTCAAACTTGTCATTTTCTTCATCCAACCGTTTTTCGTTATGGGGCCCACAAATGGCTGCGTCGTCATACGAATATTCTCCGACAGTAAGAATATTCCATGACCAAATGAATATTCCCCGATAAAATGGATATTTTATAACCACTTGCTTATGTTGCAAAATTTGCATATTTCACCCATAACCAAAGCATTATATCAAATTAACTCATTATTTCAAGATAATGAATAGAGAAAATTAAATTTTATTTATAATAAGTTAGGGTCTTACAACCTCCCCTCCTTGTGAAATTTCGTCCTCGAAATTGACGTATATACCTGGTGTTTAGAAAAGGTGAGGGTACCTCGCTTTCATTTCCGATTCCAACTCCCAGGTCATTTCTTCAATAGCATGGTTCCTCCGCAAAACCTTAACTTGTGGTATAACCTTTGTTCGTAGAACATGCTCTTTCCTATCCAATATCTTGACAGGTACCTCCTCGTACGTTAAATCTTCTGCTATCTCGTCTGGTTCTAACACAATAATATTATTTGGATCTTTCACATATTTATGAAGCATAGATATGTGAAAAATATTATGAACACGAGACATGCTTGGAGGTAATGCGAGTCTATAGTCCACATTTTTTATTCGGTCAAGAATCTCAAATGGACCAACAAATCGTGGATTGAGATTTCCTCTCTTCCCGAATCTTGTAACTCCCTTCCATGGAGCAATACGTAACAGTACATGATCTCCAATATTAAATTTCACGTCATTTCGATGAAGATCAACATAACTCTTTTGTCGATCCTGTGTCGTTTGTATACGTTGTCGAATCGTTTGGATCTTTTCCGTAGTCATACGTACCAACTCTGGTCCCAACAATGTTGCTTCACCCACCTCATCCCAACATACTGGAAAGCGACCCTTTCGTGCTTATAATGCTTCGAATGGAGCCACACCTATTATACTTGCCTGATAACTGTTGTTGTAGGAGAATTCCTCCAATGGCAAGTACTTATCCCAACTTCCTTTGAAATCTAGGACACAGAGTCTTAATAGATCTTCAAGGGTTTGAATAGTCCTTTTTGATTGCCCGTCCGTTTGAGGATGGTATGCCGAACTGAATAGTAAATCCGTGCCCATAGCTTTCTTCAAGCTAACCCAAAATCGTGAAGTGAATCTTGGGTCACGATTCGAAACTATGGATACTGGCATGCCATGCAATCTCACAATCTCATTTATATACATACGAGCAAGACGTTCAAGGGAATAAGTCTCACGTATAGGTAAGAAATGAGCAAACTTGGTTAATCTGTCAACAATAACCCAAATCGCATCTATACCTTGAGAAACCTTGGAAAGACCCGTAACAAAATTCATAGTAATGTGTTCCCACTTCCATTTCAGAATCTCAAGTGATTGCAATGGACCCTTTGGCACTTGATGCTCCGCCTTTACACGTTGACAGGTTAAACACCTCGATATAAACTCCGCGATCTCTCTCTTCATATTGCTCCACTAAAATGTATGTCGAAGATCATGATACATTTTGGTACTCCTAGGATGGATTGAAAATGGTGTGTTGTGTGCCTCCATCATGATTCTATGCTTTAATTCAGAATCGTTAGGAATGCAAAGTCTGGAGTTGACTCGAAGTATTCCTTCTTCATCGATTCTTACTTCTGGAATAACACCTTCTTGTACTTTCTTCTTCATACGTATCATCTCTGGGTCTGTGGCTTGAGCAGCTTTAACTTTATCGTTTAAAGTCGGTTCTACTCATATGTTTAATATCATCACGTGGGTACTTGGAGCCTTTACCTCTATCTCCATCCTTTGCAAGTCATACAAAATGGGCCTTTGTGTTAACAAAATTGCACCCGTACCCGCATATGATCTTCTACTCAATGCGTCAGCTACAACGTTTGCTTTTCTAGGATTATATTGAATGTTATGGTCGTAATCTTTTAACAGCTTAAGCCAACATTGTTGCCGCATGTTGAGTTCCTTTTGGGTGAAGAAATATTTGAGGTTTTTATGATCTGTATAAATCTCTACTTTCTCCCCATACAGGTAGTGTCTCTAGATTTTCAACGCAAAAATGACTGCTGCCAACTCCAAATCATGAGTAGGATAATTCCTCTCATATTCTTTGAGTTGTCACGAGGCATAGGCTATGACTTCCCAATGTTGCATGAGAACACATCCTAACCCTTTGCTTGAAGCATCGCTGTAGATAACAAATCCATCCGAACCAGATGGTATTGCCAGAACAGGTGCCGAAATGAGTCTCCTCTTAAGCTTTTGGAAACTCTTCTCACATTCCTCGCTCCATACGAATTTTGTATCTTTTTGAGTCAGCTGAGTTAATAGAGTAGCAATTCGAGAAAATCCTTCCACGAATCTCTGATAATAACCTGCTAAGCCCAAAAAGCTACACACTTCGGTCACCGACTTCGGTTGCTCCCAACTTTGTATTGTTTCAATCTTCGCTTGGTCAACAGATACTCCATGTTTTGACAGCACGTGCCCAAGGAATGCTACTTCCTTAAGCCAGAACTCGCATTTCTTCAACTTGGCATATAGCTTGTTGTCACGAAGTCTTTGAAGTACCATCTTCAAATGGTGTTCATGATCTTCACGGCTTTTGGAATAGATGAGGATGTCATCAATAAAGACAACAACGAACTGATCTAAATATTCCTTGAATACACGGTTCATCATATCCATGAAAGCAGCAGGAGCATTAGTCAATCCAAAAGACATATGACTAAAAATTCATAATGCCCGCATCGAAGTTACAAGGCAATCTTCTAATATCCTCGCTTTTAATCTTCAAATTGATGATATCCAGAACGAAGATCGATCTTTGAAAAGAATTGTGCTCCTTGCAACTGGTCAAACAGGTCATCAATACGAGGTAGCGGATACCTATTCTTGATGGTGACATGGTTTAATTCACGGTAGTTAATACAAAGTTGCATACTCTCGTCTTTCTTTTTTACAAATAAAATAGGAGCACCCCAAGGAGATGTACTAGGATGAATGAAACCAATGTCTAACAATTTCTATAGTTAGAATTTTAACTCCTGAAGTTCAGTAGGAGCCATTCGATATGGGGTTTTAGAAATGGGCTTTGTACCCAGTTCAAGATCAATAAAGAATTCAACTTCACATTCTGGGGGTAGACCAGGAAGTTCTTTGGGAAATACGTCAGGAAATTAAAAACAACAGAAATATTTTTCAAATCTGACGTGTTTTTGTTCAAGTCCATAACATGGGCTAAGAAAACTTGACATCCATTTTTTAATAAACGAATGGCTTTATGGCTTGATATGAAAGTGATTGACTTTAATGGTTTGGTTGCTTGAATTCGCATAACAGGTTGGTTAGGAATATAAAAACTAATAACCTTACAAAAATAATCAATTTTAACATGATGAATGGTTAACCAATCAATCCCTAAAATTACATCAAATGCAAGTATCTTTAAAGAGATAAGATCAACGGGTAATGTGATGGTGCCAACTTGGATCAAGCAAGATTTATAAACAGTGGATGTAATAAAAGTTTTTCTTAACGGAGTCTCCACAGATAAATCAAAGTCTAATTTCTCTGGAGTCAATTTTAAACGTTGAGCACAAGCAGGATAGATAAAAGAATGGGTAGAACCGGTATCTAGTAAGGTATAAACTTTGCAAGAGTTCAAGATTAGCTTACCTGTGATCACCTCGTTCGGGTTTCTCGCGTTTTGGCCAGTCACGACAAACGCCCTCCCTTGAACCACCGACTTTCTTTTGTCCATAGTCGCCTTTGGTGCCACCGTCCCAGTTGGACTTGACTTCATTATCGGACAAAATCGGGCTATATAACCGTTATTTCCATAATTGAAACACACCTTGGAAGGATGTGAACAGTTTGGACTTATGTGTCCCTCCTCTCCGCATCTGTAGCATCTAACTCGCGGTCGTTTCTCCTCCCTAGAATTTGTTCTTTGGTCTTTGGCCATCGCTAATGTCTTCCAATCATTGTTGAATCTCCTCTTTTTGAAATTTCCACTTGACTCACCTCTCCAATTATCATGGCCACGATTACAACCCGAGTGGTTACCGCTTTTGTCCGTATTTTTAACTCCTCGCTGGTTATCATCGCTCTCGATGATCATTGTCACCATTAGATGACCACCGTTGTGGTCCCTCGGTTGAACATACTCACTATCTCGCTCTAATAATTGAGCCCTATTGACAACATCTGAATACACAGAAAATTTGTGAGAGATAAGGTATTGACGAATCTCGGGTTTTAGACCTCTCAGAAACATCCGCGTCATACATTTCTCATTCTCTACCAAGTGAGGTGCAAACCTGGATAACTCCGTGAACTTTTCCTCGTACTGGGACACTGTCATGTTGTTCTATTCCAGTCTAATAAACTAAACCTCCTTCCTATGACGAATACTTTTAGGAAAGTACTTATCATTGAACAGTTTCTAAAATCTTTCCAAGACATGTTGAGTGCAGCTGGCTGGGTACACTTCACAGATTCCCACCAGTAATCTGCCTCACCACGTAATATAAAGGTGGCAAATGGAACCTTCTGTTCTTCCGTGCATCCCAAGACATCGAATATATTGGTAATTTACTTGACCCATGTTTTCGCCTTAATGGAATCCGACTTTCCCCAGAACTCTGGTGCTCCCAACTATTTGAACTGTTTGGCTGTGATAAACCGTGCGCTGCTATCATTTCCACCCGTATTATGTACACGAGTCTCCCTCGTCTGATTTTGCATGAATTACAAAAAGCTTCTAAACATCCCATCATTCATCGTTTGTTCGGCAGTATTGTTTACAGGAGGAATATTGCCTTCCTGTTGCACGTTCTCCTGGTTAATGATTGAAGGTTGTTCTACGGTCTCATACACTCCATTGTTAACGTTCTCAGCTGTCGTTCTTAAAAACTGCCATAAAACAGGGGTTAATTAAACAAATTAACATATCACATAATATCCTTATATTATGACCGACCAACAAATAAGCTTAGGTAGGGCACACTAGCGAAGGATTTACTCATCTCTCCCCTCCTAGTTCTATTCCCCGATCTCCACCAGAGACCATATCCCTAAGCTCTGATACCAACTGTGATGCCCCCAAAATAGGTATACATCACCCAATCTGAGTCGCTAAATACATGATACAGAAATAACTACAACTTCATATATAATACAATTATCGTGCAAAATACGACAACACATAAAACTGTTGGTTTAAATACAAATATTATCTTCAAGACAATATCCACACTCAAATAAAGTCCTCATTACAATTATTGATGCACTATTTTAGAAAAATAGTGAGGACTGCTAAAACAACTGTCTAGGACCATCACTCTATACCTCGACTGGTTCTTGCTATATTCTCGCTTCCTGAGAAGAAAAATGGAACAAAAAGGAAAAGGGTGAGCTCAACTAGCCCAGTAAAGAATATTATGACTAAGATAATATACAACAAATTATCCTTAGTCTTCAACAGGGAAAAATCTGATAGAATATAATAGACAACAAGTTTTAGATCAACAACTGCAGTGGAAACAACAATTCATTAGAAGAGTTAAGTAAAGAATGAAATCTACTATCATCTATGAATTTAAAAGTCTATCATCAATATTTTATCCCTGTAATATCAATCAATATACATCTTGAATCAAATATTCATCTTTGCACTACGGGCCAAAAATATTCATTTGTATCACCAGTTGGTCATGTTCATCTTTGCACTACGAGCCAAAGATATTCATCAGGTAATCATTCATCTTTGCACTACAGGCCAAAGATATTCATCAAGTATCACCATTAAGGACTGAGGATGATGAAAAACATTTTAGAGAACGAATCCAGTAAGATAAAAAGGACAAAGATTAGAGATTCGTACTTTAGATGATTCAAGTTTAAAAATACTCCATATAAACCATAATGGAGTAAAGTTCAAGAATGAATATCAAAACATGGATACAATCAAAGATAGTAACCATAATAAACATCTGGGACAAAGAAGAGGAAATTTTATTTTTTGATGAATAGTGTCGTATTTGTGAATAATCTCAGATATCGTGAATAGTGTCGTATACGTGAATAGTAACCCCGACACAAAAGGTAGAAATTTCACAATAAAATTCATATCAATATTTTGGCATAATGATATTGAAGAAAATAATATCATTTATGAAGAAAATAACATCTCTTACCTTAAAATAACAAAGATTTCTAATCTAATATCTATGTAAAGTCAAGGAAACTTGTGCACCTTTGAATAGCAACTCTCAAAGTATTTATATACTCACAAAATACACTCGATAATATAGATTGAGAGAAAACTTGTTTCTGGTGTGATTTTCAATTCTAACTAAGCATCCTATTTATAGGAAAATGCTAGAACGCCAAAGGAGACTAAATAATAAAATAATATTATTTTTTTTTCTCATCTTCTATGCCACTTCTTTTGAACAAATTGAGCAGCCTTCTTTGAAAGAAAAATCTCAGCACATGTTTTCAAATAAAAACAAAAGTGGGTCTCACCTATAATTTTAATAAAAATATTTAATCTCTAAAACTTCAATAATTCATAATAAATAGCCCTTTTATCAGAAAAATACGAATTTTATGTCCATTCCATAGGAAATCGAATTCTCTACAACTTTTTAGCTTTAAGTTTTTCCAAATTCCAAACAGAAAATGTCCGAAATCCACATACGGATGATTTTTAATACCTCCATTCCGACAAAATACTGATAAAACAACTCAACATTAATTCCTTCATTTATATCCACATAAAAATAAATATTTCCTTATCATATAAATCAATAATTAATTATTCATAGATAATATTACAGAATCACAATAATGACAACCAGGTAGTTCCCAAGAAAGAGGGGGCTTTCCGATAAGAATTTCTCCTTACTGGCGGACAATTAGGTGACCAAACCTCTCATTAGACAAAACTTCCTTAGACACTGAAAATAATGCTATCTAATAATATTATTCAAATAATATGAATTATTGATATGATAATGGGAAATCTTGTAATAATGACAACTATCAAAACAACAATAATATAAAATATGAACGCAAAGAATTATTGAAAAATAAAATATTGAATAGAATTACTTTGTAATAATTATTGAGTAGTGCCTTCTTACGTAATAATCAATAATTCAAAAATACTATGCAATACCGCAGTGCCATCGCAAACCACGCCAGACATCAGATATTTTAATCACCGTGTAACCCAACAAAGTTAATGGTAACAATTACGCCAATTATTTATAAAAACTCAAACTTGTCATTTTCTTTCATCCGACCGCTTTTTTAGTTATGGGGCCCACAAATGGTCAAGGCCGGCCGCATTTAATATTCCCCGACAAAGAAGAATATTCCACGACCAAATAAATATTCCCTGACAAAATGAATATTTTATAACCACTTGCTTATTTTGTTAAATTTGCACATTTCACCCATAACCAAAGCATTATATCAAACGAACTCCTTATTATTTCAAGATAATGAATAGAGAAAAATCAATTTTATTTATAATAAGTTGGGGTCTTACATACAGACTTAGAGCTGATGAATACGAAGAAGAAGGTTCAAGAAGACGTTATTCTAGAACCAAGAGTCGATGAAGAGAGAATATCTCAACCATCAATTTTATTGGTCTATTTGAAATCCTCGATCGAGTAGGAACTGTGGCCCATAGACTCATTTTACCGCCAAATATGTTGCGTGTTCATAACGTTTTTTAAGTATCGATGTTACGTAAATATGTGGACGACCCGAACCACATTATTGAATTGGAACTAGACGAGATAGCAGAAGATTTAACGTATGAGGAGATACATGTTAAAATCTTGGATAAGAAGGATCATATTCGACACTCAAAGTTTATACCTCAAGAGTTAGAATCTAAGCAAGGTATCCTCACCTCTTCGGCATACCAGGTACGTACGTAAATTTTGTGGGTGAAATTTCATAAGGAGGGGAGATTGTAAGACCCCAAATTTTATGAAATAAAAGTATTCAATTTTTCTATAATTATTATTCTATTTAGTAAATGGTTAAATTGATAAAAGGTTAAAGTTAAGGGTGATATTTGAAAATTTTGCAAAGAAAGCAAGTTGATATAAAATATTCGTTGTGTCAGGGAACATTCATTTTAACAAGAAATATTCGTATGACTGAAGACAATCATTGGTGGACCCCACAAATGGGTAAGTATTGTCGTAGTTAAAAAATATAGAAATATCTTTTTATATAAATAACGGCTAAAGTTTTACCATTAAACTATTGAACTACCCGGTAGTAAAAGTACAGTGATACGCTGCGTGGTTGCATAGTAGCACACAGTATTGATTATTGATGCTTACGTAAGAAGTCACTCAGTTATACTTAATTATTTCTACAGTAATTGCTACATCATATCTCTCATATTATTGATTCAATTATTGTCACAGTATCATCTGCATAATATTTTTTATTATTAAATCAATAATTAAGACGACAAAGTTATTTATATTATTATTTGCAATATTGACAATGTCTAGAAGTTTTGTCAAGGAGAGGTTAGGTCATATATTGCGCGCCAATAGGGAGAAATCCTTATCGGAAAGCCCCCTCTTTCCTGGGAACGACCTGGTTGTTAAATATTGTGAGTTATAGTATTAATGATGAATAAGTTCGTGTTAATTAAAGATGAAATTGATAGTTCCATTGTGTTGGGATTATTAGTGTTAGTGGAAATCGACATTTATTTCGATAATAATTGATGTCTGGAGGTTATATTGACCAATCGGGTAATTAATCGGATAAATGAGCAATTAATTGCTATTAATTCACATGCTTATAACTATTGGCTCACATGTGTGTACTATTGATTCACATGTATATACTATTAGGGGAGCTGTGTCAAAGTCGGGATTTTTTTTGTCCCTTTTCGTTACTTGTTCTTTGGTGTTCTCATGTTATGTGAGATTTGTTTGAAAAAAACAAGTAAAAAAGGTCTGACATGTGTAATGTCGACGATTTGACTTTAAGAGTCGCCAGTTGGTGTTTTTAACTGATTGCACCAATGCAACCGAGAAAAGGTTTGCACATTGATCCAGTAATGTAACACTGCTAAATGGGTCTGTAAAACCGAGATTTATTTGGATTCGGGGGCTTGATTATGCGGAGGGAAGGTGTTAAGCACCCCCCGACATCCGTGTTGCCACTACACGACTACCACTTTTTCAAGAAACCATTATATGAATGTATGTGTGTGTGTGTGGATCAATGTGCAATTTATTTGGAAGTAGTCTGCAGGCCTTGTTCGCACCTATATACAAAGGGTTTGAATTTGTAGAAAAATTCAGCTTTTAAATGTGATATAGCAATTAAGTTTTGTAAAAGAGGTTTTTCAAACCCTGTGCTCAATGGTAATTGAGACCTTTTCATACTTTCATTTTATTATTAAATGTTCGGCTTGTTTGCTTTTATTTTCGAGATGCGAGGCATCTTCGAGAAAATAATATAAAGCAGTGCTGAACTCCTCATGGGCATGATAGCCATCTAAGGAAATTCAAATACCATAAATAATGTACAAGCTACTTATAGCCAAAAATGTCCATCACGGGAACCGAATCTAGATTCAGTAGACTGAATCTGTGATCACATGATTCCTAGGCTCACATGATGCATGCAATTTATATGAAAAGAAGTAAGCGAGTTATATATATAAAAAAACAGAAATATATATATACGCATACGATGATCAACCACCACGAAGCACCTCTATATATATATATATATATATATATATGAATGATGATCAACCCCATGAAGCACCTCCATGGGGGATCGTAAAAGTAAATAAAGTCAAAAGATTTATCAACCGCCACGAAGTAAACTCCAAAGGGACTAAATGTAAATAAAAGCGATAAAAGGCCTCAAGTAAACTCCGTGCCTAATGTAATGTAATATATATATATATATATATATATATATATAAAAGCAAAGAACGCACTTATATAAAACCTGTGCTCATCGAATGTAGTTCGACAACAGCTTCATATATATAAGTATATCTATATAAGCAATAAACGCCTCCTGGATGTAAAATACAGGGCTCATCGCATGAGTTTGACAACAGCTTATATATATATATATATATATATATATATATATATATATATATATATATATAAAAGCAAGTAAACGCCTCGGATATAAGTTCAGGCTCAATCGAGGCATAACTCGATAATGTTAGTCCATATATAAATATATATATATATATATATATATATATATATATATATATATATATATATATATATATATATATATATATATATATATATATATATATAAATGAAAACCACTTGATCAAGTCCATACACACACACACAACACGACTCTCAATGTGAAGAATAGTGTGTGCAATGAAGAGAAAGACTTTATAAAGTGTGAGAAAGCTTACAGTGGGCTGCCAAAGCAGGCTTCTATGACTCTAAATGGATAAACACTCAGCTCCCGCCGGTAAAATATAGCTATATGTGAGTTAACATGAGTTTAAAATGAGAAAACACTCAATATGGGGTGTGTACAAAGCAAATTGGACAGTGCTTCCTCGCCTTTTTCTCTTTCAAATGGCCACCCCAAGCCCTCTATTTATAGAGGGGGAGACGCAGTGTACTGCAGAGTGGCAGAGATGCACCAAATGTCCAAGGGTGCCCTGTGTTCATGCGGTCGAGCTGTCTTGAAGTACGTGCACTCGTGCATTGTGATGTCTGCTCAAACTTCTAGAACTTCAATTCGAGCATTCGAACGAGGTGTACAAGACCATCTTTGGACTGCTTTTGTCGAGAGTTACGCAATGACATGCGATTAGAGGTTGTACGAAGTCAGGAAGAGGGGACCATGCCCATGGCTTCATGCTTCAAATTCTATTTGGTGTGTTGCCACGCGTAATAGTCACTCGGGATTGGAACTCTTTGGCTCTTATAGGACATTGTTGTGTATAAATGTATGTATGAAATGTTTAGACGGCGCACAGGGGTTGAGTTGGCAAGATGACAATTTGACTCCTCACCGGGGTTATCTCCGGTTTGGGCTGGTAGCAAACGTTGCTCAGGGTTACATCTGAGATTGGACTGCTGCAAGTGTTTGAATTCCGCAAGGTCATCTGTAAGTGTGCCTGTCTTTCTAGTGTTATCTCCGGTCTTTGGAATGAGTGCCTCGACAGGAGGTCTGAGATTGAAGCTGATTGCATGCATTTGAAACAAGCATTTGTAGAGTTATCGCCAGAACTGCAACAACATTCCTTAGGGTTATCTCCAAGGATGACACTCGGGGTTATCTTCGAAGTTGGAATTGATACTCCTAGTGTGTGTTTTGGGGTTGAGACTGAACTTTCGGTAGTATCCGGAATGGATGTGAGCTGTCTTCTAGGGTTATCTCCAAAAGACGAATTTGCCCTCCTGTAATGTTAGTAACGGGTGTGCAGAAAATTTTAAGTGTTTACAGATGCCCCTCTTTATCAAATTCATGAAATGCAAGGCATGGATAGGATAAAGAATCCTAGACACTTGAAATGCAACAAGATAAACATGAGGCTATATGCAGCAACATGATTCAAATGTTTGATGCAGGAATGAATGATTGCCGGTTCCCTGTAAATCCTGTCGGGGATGACAATCAATAATATCTTGGACATGCGATCCAAGTCTTCAAGGATGTTGACGTTGGGACTATCACCAAAGTCCTGGATCTTTGATACAGACCTTTACTCCATAGAGGTGCCTCCCATGTACAAGAGATCTATGGAGATAAAGCTTTGTCTGTTTGAGGATATGTATAACATATTCCATCATCGGTCCTCTCCGATGAGGATGGTCTTCTATGGTTTATGTCACCAATATATATCATGATCCGCGTCATACATTCCTCATTCTCTACCAAGTAAGGTGCAAACCTGGATAACTCCGTGAACTTTGCCTCGTACTGGGACACTATCATGTTGTTCTATTCCAGTCTAATAAACTTTACCTCCTTCCTATGACGAATACTTTTAGGAAAGTACTTATCATTAAACAGTTTCTAAAATCTTTCCAAGACATGTTGAGTGCAGCTGGCTGGGTACACTTCATATATTCCCACCAGTAATCTGCCTAACCATGTAACATAAAGGTGGCAAATAGAACCTTCTGTTCTTCCGTGCATCCCAAGACATCGAATATCTTGGTAATTTGCTTGACCCATGTTTTCGCCTTAATGGAATCCGACTTTCCCCAGAACTCTGGTGCTCCTAACTCTTTGAACTGTTTGGCTGTGACAAACCGTGCGCTGCTATCATTTCCACCTGTATTATGTACACGAGTCTCCCTCGTCTGATTTTGCATGAATTACAAAAAGCTTCTAAACATCCCATCATTCATCGTTTGTTCGGCAGTATTGTTTACAAGAGGAATATTGCCTTCCTGTTGCACGTTCTTCTGGTTAGTGATTGAAGGTTGTTCTACGGTCTCATACACTCCATTGTTAACGTTCTCAACTGCCATTCTTAAAAACTGCCATAAAACAGGGGTTAATTAAACAAATTAATATATCACATAATATCCTTATATTATGACCGACCAACAAATAAGCTTAGGTAGGACACACTAGCGAAGGATTTACTCGTCTCTCCCCTCCTAGTTCTATTCCCCGATCTCCAGCAGAGACCATATCCCTAAGCTCTGATACCAACCGTGTCGCCCCCAAAATAGGTATACATCACCCAATCTGAGTCGCTAAATACATGATACAGAAATAACTACAACTTCATATATAATACAATTGTCGTGCAAAATACGACAACAAATAAAACTGTTGGTTTAAATACAAATATTATCTTCTAGACAATATCCACACTCAAATAAAGTCCTCATTATAATTATTGATGCACTATTTTAGAAAAATAGTGAGGACTACTAAAACAACTGTCTAGGACCATCACTTTATACCTCGACTGGTTCTTGCTATATTCTCGCTTCCTGAGAAGAAAAATGGAACAAAAAGGAAAAGGGTGAGCTCAACTAGCCCAATAAAGAATATTATGACTAAGATAATATACAACAAATTATCCTTAGTCTTCAACAGGGAAAAATCTGATAGAATATAATAGACAACAAGTTTTAGATTAACAACTGCAGTGGAAACAATAATTCATTAGAAGAGTTAAGTAGAGAATGAAATCTACTATCATCTATGAATTTAAAAGTCTATCATCAATATTTTATCCCTGTAATATCAATCAATATACATCTTGAATCAAATATTCATCTTTGCACTACGGGCCAAAAATATTCATTTGTATCACCAGTTGGTCATGTTCATCTTTGCACTACGAGCCAAAGATATTCATCAGGTAATCATTCATCTTTGCACTACAGGCCAAAGATATTCATCAAGTATCACCATTAAGGACTGAGGATGATGAAAAACATTTTAGAGAACGAATCCAGTAAGATAAAAAGGACAAAGATTAGAGATTCGTACTTTAGATAATTCAAGTTTAAAAATACTCCATAATAAACCATAATGGAGTAAAATTCAAGAATGAATATCAAAACATGGATACAATCAAAGATAGTAACCATAATAGACATCTGGGACAAAGAAGAGGAAATTTTATTTTTTGATGAATAGTGTCGTATTTGTGAATAGTACCGTATATGTGAATAGTGTCGTATACGTGAATAGTAACCCCGACACAAAAGGAAGAAATTTCACAATAAAATTCATATCAATATTTTGGCATAATGATATTGAAGAAAATAATATCATTTACAAAGAAAATAACATCTCTTACCTTAAAATAACAAAAGATTTCTAATCTAATATCTGGATGTAAAGTCAAGAAGAAACTTGCACCTCGAATAGCAACTCTCAAAGTATCTATATACTCACAAAATACACTCGATAATATAGATTGAGAGAAAACTTGTTTCTGGTGTGATTTTCAATTCTAACTAAGCACCCTATTTATAGGAAAATGCTAGAACGCCAAAAAGGAGACTAAATAATAAAATAATATTATTTTTTTTCATCTTCTATGCCACTTCTTTTGAACAAATTGAGCAAATTTTCTTTGAAAGAAAAATCTCAGCACATGTTTTCAAATAAAAACAAAAGTGGGTCTCACCTATAATTTTAATAAAAATATTTAATCTCTAAAACTTCAATAATTCATAATAAATAGCCCTTTTATCAGAAAAATACGAATTTTATGTCCATTCCATAGGAAATCGAATTCTCTACAACTTTTTAGCTTTAAGTTTTTCCAAATTCCAAACAAAAAATGTCCGAAATCCACATACGGATGATTTTTAATACCTCCATTCCGACAAAATACTGATAAAACACCTCAACATTAATTCCTTCATTTATATCCACATAAAAATAAATATTTCCTGCATTTATATCCACATAAAAATAAATATTTCCTTATCATATAAATCAATAATTAATTATTCATAAATAATATTACAGAATCACAATAATGACAACCATGTAGTTCCCAAGAAAGAGGGGGCTTTCCGATAAGGATTTCTCCTTACTGGCGCACAATTAGGTGACCAAACCTCTCATTAGACAAAACTTCCTTAGACATTGCAAATAATGCTATCTAATAATATTATTCAAATAATATGAATTATTGATATGATAATGGGAAATACTGTGCAATGACAACTATTGAAACAACAATAATATAAAATATCAACGCAACAATTATTGAAAAAATAAAATATTGAACAGTAATTACTGTAATAATTATTGAGTAGTGCCTTCTTACGTAATAATCAATAATTCAAAATACTATGCAATACCGTGTTACTCTTCAGCAAACCACGCCAGACATCAGATTTTAATCACCAGGTAACCCAACAGTGTTAATGGTAACAATTACGCCGTTATTTATAAAAACTCAAACTTGTCATCTTCTTCATCCGACCATTTTTCGTTATGGGGCCCACAAATGGTTGCGCCGTCATACGAATATTCCCCGACAGCAAGAATATTCCACGACCAAATGAATATTCCCTGACAAAATGAATATTTTATAACCACTTGCTTATTTTGTAAAATTTGCACATTTCACCCATAACCAAAGCATTATATCAAACGAACTCCTTATTATTTCAAGATAATGAATAGAGAAAAATCAATTTTATTTATAATAAGTTGGGGTCTTACATACAGACTTAGAGCTGATGAATACGAAGAAGAAGGTTCAAGAAGACGTTATTCTAGAAGCAAGAGTCGATGAAGAGAGAATATCTCAACCATCAATTTTATTGGTCTATTTGAAATCCTCGATCGAGTAGGAACTGTGGCCTATAGACTCATTTTACCGCCAAATATGTTGCGTGTTCATAACGTTTTTTACGTATCGATGTTACGTAAATATGTGGACGACCCGAACCACATTATTGAATTGGAACTAGACGAGATAGCAGAAGATTTAACGTATGAGGAGATACATGTTAAAATCTTGGATAAGAAGGATCATATTCGACACTCAAAGTTTATACCTCAAGAGTTAGAATCTAAGCAAGGTATCCTCACCTCTTCGGCATACCAGGTACGTACGTAAATTTTGTGGGTGAAATTTCATAAGGAGGGGAGATTGTAAGACCCCAAATTTTATGAAATAAAAGTATTCAATTTTTCTATAATTATTATTCTATTTAGTAAATGGTTAAATTGATAAAAGGTTAAAGTTAAGGGTGATATTTGAAAATTTTGCAAAGAAAGCAAGTTGATATAAAATATTCGTTGTGTCGGGGAACATTCATTTTAACAAGAAATATTCGTACGATGGCACAATCATTGGTGGACCCCACAGCGGAAGTATTATCGTAGTTAGAAAATTATAGAAATATCTTTTTATATAAATAACGGCTAAAGTTTTACCATTAAACTATTGAACTACCCGGTAGTAAAAGTACAGTAATACGCGTGGTTGCATAGTAGCACACAGTATTGATTATTGATGCTTACGTAAGAAGTCACTCAGTTATACTTAATTATTTCTACAGTAATTGCTACATCATATCTCTCATATTATTGATTCAATTATTGTCACAGTATCATCTGCATAATATTTTTTATTATTAAATCAATAATTGAGACGACAAAGTTATTTATATTATTATTTGCAATATTGACAATGTCTAGAAGTTTTGTCAAGGAGAGGTTAGGTCATCTATTGCGCGCCAATAGGGAGAAATCCTTATCGGAAAGCCCCCTCTTTCCTGGGAATGACTTGTTTGTTAAATATTGTGAGTTATAGTATTAATGATGAATAAGTTCGTGTTAATTAAAGATGAAATTGATAGTTCCATTGTGTTGGGATTATTAGTGTTAGTGGAAATCGACATTTATTTCGATAATAATTGATGTCTGGAGGTTATATTGACCAATCGGGTAATTAATCGGATAAATGAGCAATTAATTTCTATTAATTCACATGCTTATAACTATTGGCTCACATGTGTGTACTATTGATTCACATGTATATACTATTAGGGGACCTGTGTCAAAGTCGGGATTTTTTTTTGTCCCTTTTCGTTACTTGTTCTTTGGTGTTCTCATGTTATGTGAGATTTATTTGAAAAAACAAGTAAAAAAGGTCTGACATGTGTAATGTCGACGATTTGACTTTAAGAGTCGCCAATTGGTGTTTTTAACTGGTTGCACCAATGCAACCGAGAAAAGGTTTGCACATTGATCCAGTAATGTAACACTGCTAAATGGGTCTGTGAAACCGAGATTCATTTGGATTCGGGGGCTTGATTATGCGGAGGGAAGGTGTTAAGCACCACCCGACATTCGTGTTGCCACGGTGACTACCACTTTTCAAGAAACTGTTATATGAATGTATGTGTGTGTGTGTGTGGATCAATGTGCAATTTATTTGAAAGTAGTGCGAGGCCTCGTTCGCACCTATATACAAAGTGTTTGAATTTGTAGAAAAATTCAGTTTTAAACAGGATATAGCAATTAAGTTTGGTAAAAGAGGTTTTTCAAACCCTGTGCTCAATGGTAATTGAGACCTTTTCATACTTCCATTTTATTATTAAATGTTCGGCTTGTTTTCTTTTATTTTCGAGATGCGAGGCATCTTCGAGAAAATAATATAAAGCAGTGCTGAACTCCTCATGGGCATGATAGCCATCTAAGGAAATTCAAATATCATAAATAATGTACAAGCTACTTATAGCCGAAAATGTCCATCACGGGAACCGAATCTAGATTCAGTAGACTGAATCTATGATCACATGATTCCTAGGCTCACATGATGCCGTAATTTATATGAAAAGAAGTAAGCAGTTATATATATAAAAGCTGTAAATATATATATACAGACATGATCAACCACCACGAAACACCTCCATGGGAGATCAAAATGTAAATATATAAAAGCGGTATATATATATATATATATATATATATATATATATATATATATATATATATATATATAACATGATCAACCACCACGAAGCACCTCCATGGGGATCGAAAAAGTAAATAAAGTCAGAAAAGAAGATCAACTCGCAACGTAAGTAAACTCCAAAGCGGCACTAAATGTAAAGAAAGCAAGAATACGATCAATCGCCACGAAGTAAACTCCAAAGTGGACTAAATGTAAATAAAGCAATAAAGGCGTCAAGTAAACTCTGTGTCCGACAGAAATGTAAATATATATATATATATATATATATAAAAGCGAAACGCATTCTGGATATAAAACCTGTGCTCATCGAAATGTAGTTCGACAACAGTTCATATATATAAGTATATATATATATATATAAGCAATAAACGCTCCGAATGTAAAATACAGGCTCATCAGACAGAGTTTGACAATAGTTTATATATATATATATATATATATATATATATATATAAAAGCAAGCAAATGCTCCAGACATAAGTCTAGGCTCAATCGAGGCATAACTCGATAATGTTAGTCCATACATAAATATATCATTATATAAGTATATATATATATATATATATAGAAATGAAAACCACGGACCGAAGTCCGGGCATACACACACAACACGACTCTCAATGTGAAGAATAGTGTGTGCAAAGATGAAGAGAAAGACTTTATAGAGTGTGAGAAAGCTTACAGTGGGCTGCCAAAGCAGGCTTCTATGACTCTAAATGGATAAACACTCAGCTCCCGCCAGTAAAATATAGCTATATGTGAGTTAACAGGAGTTTAAAATGAGAAAGTACTCAATATGGGGTGTGTACAGAGCAAATTGGACAGGGCTTCCTCGCCTTTTTTCTCTTTCAAATGGCCACCCGAAGCCCTCTATTTATAGAGGGGGAGACGCAGGTGTACCTGCGGTAGCCGTAGATGCACCAGCGGCTGTCCGGGGTGCCCCGGGTTCTGCGGGTCCCGCTGTTTTGAAGTACGTGCACTCGTGCACTGTGATGTCTGCTCAAACTTCTAGAACTTCACTTCGAGCATTCGAACGAGGTGTATAAGACCATCTTTGGACTGCTTTTATCGAGAGTTACGCAATGACATGGGATTAGAGGTTGTACGAAGTCAGGAAGAGGGGACCATGCCCATAGTCTTCAAGCTTCAAATTCTATTTGGTGTGTTGCCACGCGTAATAGTCATTCGGGATTGGAACTCTTTGGCTCTTATAGGACATTGTTGTGTATAAATATATGTATGAAATGTTTAGACGGCGCACAGGGGTTGAGTTGGCAAGATGACAATTTGACTCCTCACCGGGGTTATCTCCGGTTTGGGCTGGTAGCAAATGTTGCTCAGGGTTACATCTGAGATTGGACTGCTGCAAGTGTTTGAATTCCGCAAGGTCATCTATAAGTGTGCCTGTCTTTCTAGTGTTGTCTCCGGTCTTTTGAATGAGTGCCTCGGCAGGAGGTCTAAGATTGAAGCTGATTACATGCATTTGAAACAAGCATTTGTAGAGTTATCGCCAGAACTGCAACAACATTCCTTAGGGTTATCTCTAAGGATGAAACTCGGGGTTATCTTCGAGTTGGAATTGATACTCCCGTGTGTGTTTTGGGGTTGAGATCGAACTTCCTAGTAGTATCCTAATGGATGTGAGTCGCCTTCTGTGGTTATCTCCAAAAGACGAATTTGCCCTCCTGTAATGTTAGTAACAGGTGTGAAGAAAATTTGAAGTGTTTACAGATTCCCCTCTTTATCATATTCATGAAATACAAGGCATGGATAGGATAAAGAATCCTAGACACTTGAAATGAAACAAGATAAACATGATGCTATGTGCAGCAACATGATGCAAATGTTTGATGCATGAATGAATGATTGCCGGTTCCCTGTTAATCCTGTCGGGGATGACAATCAATAATATCTTGGACATGCGATCCAAGTCTTCAAGGATGTTGACATTGGGGCTATCACCAAAGTCCTGGATCTTTGATACAGACCTTTACTCCATAGAGGTGCCTTTCATGTACAAGAGATCTATGGGGATAAAGCTTTGTCTGTTTGAGGATATGTATAACATATTCCATCATCGGTCCTCTCCGATGAGGATGGTCTTCTATGGTTTATGTCACCAATATATATCATGATCCGCGTCATACATTCCTCATTCTCTACCAAGTAAGGTGCAAACCTGGATAACTCCGTGAACTTTGCCTCGTCCTGGGACACTGTCATATTGTTCTATTCCAGTCTAATAAACTTTACCTCCTTCCTATGACGAATACTTTTAGGAAAGTACTTATCATTGAACAGTTTCTGAAATCTTTCCCAAGACATGTTGAGTGCAGCTGGCTAGGTACACTTCATATATTCCCACCAGTAATCTGCCTAACCACGTAACATAAAGGTGGCAAATGGAACCTTCTGTTCTTCCGTGCATCCCAAGACATCGAATATCTTGGCAATTTGCTTGACCCATGTTTTCGCCTTAATGGAATCCGACTTTCCCCAGAACTCTGGTGGTCCCAACTCTTTGAACTGTTTGGTTGTGACAAACCGTGTGCTGCTATCATTTCCACCTGTATTATGTACACGAGTCTCCCTCGTCTGATTTTTCATGAATTACTAAAAGCTTCTAAACATCCCATCATTCATCGTTTGTTCGGGAGTATTGTTTACAGGAGGAATATTGCCTTCCTGTTGCACGTTCTCCTGGTTAGTGATTGAAGGTTGTTCTACGGTCTCATACACTCCATTGTTAACGTTCTTAGCTGCCATTCTTAAAAACTGCCATAAAACAGGGGTTAATTAAATAAATTAATATATCACATAATATCCTTATATTATGACCGACCAACAAATAAGCTTAGGTAGGACACACTAGCGAAGGATTTACTCGTCTCTCCCCTCCTAGTTCTATTCCCCGATCTCCAGCAGAGACCATATCCCTAAGCTCTGATACCAACTGTGACGCCCCCAAAATAGGTATACATCACCCAATCTGAGTCGCTAAATACATGATACAGAAATAACTACAACTTCATATATAATACAATTGTCATGAAAAATACGACAACAAATAAAACTGTTGGTTTAAATACAAATATTATCTTCTAGACAATATCCACACTCAAATAAAGTCCTCATTACAATAATTGATGCACTATTTTAGAAAAATAGTGAGGACTGCTAAAACAACTGTCTAGGACCATCACTCTATACCTCGACTGGTTCTTGCTATATTCTCGCTTCCTGAGAAGAAAAATGGAACAAAAAGGAAAAGGGTGAGCTCAACTAGCCCAATAAAGAATATTATGACTAAGATAATATACAACAAATTATCCTTAGTCTTCAACAGGAAAAATTCTGATAGAATATAATACAACAAGTTTTAGATATCAACAACTGCAGTGGAAACAACAATTCATTAGAAGAGTTAAGTAGAGAATGAAATCTACTATCATCTATGAATTTAAAAGTCTATCATCAATATTTTATCCCTGTAATATCAATCATAAACATCTTGAATCAAATATTCATCTTTTGCACTACGGGCCAAAAATATTCATTTGTATCACCAGTTGGTCATGTTCATCTTTGCACTACGAGCCAAAGATATTCATCAGGTAATCATTCATTTTTGCACTACAGGCCAAAGATATTCATCAAGTATCACCATTAAGGACTGAGGATGATGAAAAACATTTTAGAGAACGAATCCAGTAAGATAAAAAGGACAAAGATTAGAGATTCGTACTTTAGATAATTCAAGTTTAAAAATACTCCATAATAAACCATAATGGAGTAAAATTCAAGAATGAATATCAAAACATGGATACAATCAAAGATAGTAACCATAATAGACATGTGGGACAAAGAAGAGGAAATTTTATTTTTCGATGAATAGTGTCGTATTTGTGAATAGTACCGTATATGTGAATAGTGTCGTATACGTGAATAGTAACCCCGACACAAAAGGTAGAAATTTCACAATAAAATTCATATCAATATTTTGGCATAATGATATTGAAGAAAATAATATCATTTATGAAGAAAATAACATCTCTTACCTTAAAATAACAGTATTTCTAATCGGAATATCGGATGTAAAGCCGAAGAAAACTTGCACTGAATAGCAACTCTCAAAGTATCTATATACTCACAAAATACGCTCGATAATATAGATTGAGAGAAAACTTATTTCTGGTGTTATTTTGAATTCTAACTAAGCACCCTATTTATAGGAAAATGCTAGAACGCCAAGGGAGACTAAATAATAAAATAATATATATTTTTTACTCATCTTCTATGCCACTTCTTTTGAACAAATTGAGCAGCCTTCTTTGAAAGAAAAATCTCAGCACATGTTTTCAAATAAAAACAAAAGTAGGTCTCACCCATAATTTTAATAAAAATATTTAATCTCTAAAACTTCAATAATTCATAATAAATAGCCCTTTTATCAGAAAAATACGAATTATATGTCCATTCCATAGGAAATCGAATTCTCTACAACTTTTTAGCTTTAAGTTTTTCCAAATTCCAAACAGAAAATGTCCGAAATCCACATACGGATGATTTTTAATACCTCCATTCCGACAAAATACTGATAAAACACCTCAACATTAATTCCTTCATTTATATCCACATAAAAATAAATATTTCCTTCATTTATATCCACATAAAAATAAATATTTCCTTATCATATAAATCAATAATTAATTATTCATAGATAATATTACAGAATCACAATAATGACAACCAGGTAGTTCCCAAGAAAGAGGGGGCTTTCCGATAAGGATTTCTCCTTACTGGCGCACAATTAGGTGACCAAACCTCTCATTAGACAAAACTTCCTTAGACATTGCAAATAATGCTATCTAATAATATTATTCAAATAATATGAATTATTGATATGATAATGGGAAATACTGTGCAATGACAACTATTGAAACAACAATAATATAAAATATCAACGCAGCAATTATTGAAAAAATAAAATATTGAACAGTAATTACTGTAATAATTATTGAGTAGTGCCTTCTTACGTAATAATCAATAATTCAAAAATACTATGCAATCTGCTATTATTCTTTATGCAACCACGCCAGACATCAGTATTTTAATCACCAGGTAACCCAACAGTGTTAATGGTAACAATTACGCCGTTATTTATAAAAACTCAAACTTGTCATTTTCTTCATCCGACCGTTTTTTCGTTATGGGGCCCACAAATGGTTTAACTTGCAGTGTCATCGAATATTCCCCGACGTGAAGAATATTCCACGACCAAATGAATATTCCCCACGACAAAATGAATATTTTATAACCACTTGCTTATTTTGTAAAATTTGCACATTTCACCCATAACCAAAGCATTATATCAAACGAACTCCTTATTATTTCAAGATAATGAATAGAGAAAAATCAATTTTATTTATAATAAGTTGGGGTCTTACATACAGACTTAGAGCTGATGAATACGAAGAAGAAGGTTCAAGAAGACGTTATTCTAGAAGTAAGAGTCGATGAAGAGAGAATATCTCAACCATCAATTTTATTGGTCTATTTGAAATCCTCGATCGAGTAGGAACTGTGGCCTATAGACTCATTTTACCGCCAAATATGTTGCGTGTTCATAACGTTTTTTACGTATCGATGTTACGTAAATATGTGGACGAATTCCGAACCACATTATTGAATTGGAACTAGACGAGATAGCAGAAGATTTAACGTGATGAGGAGATACATGTTAAAATCTTGGATAAGAAGGATCATATTCGACACTCAAAGTTTATACCTCAAGAGTTAGAATCTAAGCAAGGTATCCTCACCTCTTCGGCATACCAGGTACGTACGTAAATTTCGTGGGTGAAATTTCATAAGGAGGGGAGATTGTAAGACCCCAAATTTTATGAAATAAAAGTATTCAATTTTTCTATAATTATTATTCTATTTAGTAAATGGTTAAATTGATAAAAGGTTAAAGTTAAGGGTGATATTTGAAAATTTTGCAAAGAAAGCAAGTTGATATAAAATATTCGTTGTGTCGGGGAACATTCATTTTAACAAGAAATATTCGTACGACGGCACAATCATTGGTGGACCCCACAGCGGAAGTATTGTCGTAGTTAGAAAATTATAGAAATATCTTTTTATATAAATAACGGCTAAAGTTTTACCATTAAACTATTGAACTACCCTTAGTAAAAAGTACAAAGAATACGGCGTGGTTGCATAGTAGCTACACACGATTGATTGATTATTGATGCTTACGTAAGAAGTCACTCAGTTATACTTAATTATTTCTACAGTAATTGCTACATCATATCTCTCATATTATTGATTCAATTATTGTCACAGTATCATCTGAATAATATTTTTATTATTAAATCGATAATTGAGACGACAAAGTTATTTATATTATTATTTACAATATTGACAATGTCTAGAAGTTTTGTCAAGGAGAGGTTAGGTCATCTATTGCGCGCTAATAGGGAGAAATCCTTATCGGAAAGCCCCCTCTTTCCTGGGAACGACCTGGTTGTTAAATATTGTGAGTTATAGTATTAATGATGAATAAGTTCGTGTTAATTAAAGATGAAATTGATAGTTCCATTGTGTTGGGATTATTAGTGTTAGTAGAAATCGACATTTATTTCGATAATAATTGATATCTGGAGGTTATATTGACCAATCGGGTAATTAATCGGATAAATGAGCAATTAATTGCTATTAATTCACATGCTTATAACTATTGGCTCACATGTGTGTACTATTGATTCACATGTATATACTATTAGGGGACCTGTGTCAAAGTCGGGATTTTTTTTGTCCCTTTTCGTTACTTGTTCTTTGGTGTTCTCATGTTATGTGAGATTTGTTTGAAAAAACAAGTAAAAAAGGTCTGACATGTGTAATGTCGACGATTTGACTTTAAGAGTCGCCAGTTGGTGTTTTTAACTGGTTGCACCAATGCAACCGAGAAAAGGTTTGCACATTGATCCAGTAATGTAACACTGCTAAATGGGTCTGTGAAACCGAGATTCATTTGGATTCGGGGGCTTGATTATGCGGAGGGAAGGTGTTAAGCACCCCCCGACATCCGTGTTGCCGCGGTGACTACCACTTTTCAAGAAACTATTATATGAATGTATGTGTGTGTGTGTGGATCAATGTGCAATTTATTTGGAATTAGTGCGAGGCCTCGTTCGCACCTATATACAAAGGGTTTGAATTTGTAGAAAAATTCAGTTTTAAACAGGATATAGCAATTAAGTTTTGTAAAAGAGGTTTTTCAAACCCTGTGCTCAATGGTAATTGAGACCTTTTCATACTTCCATTTTATTATTAAATGTTTGGCTTGTTTGCTTTTATTTTCGAGATGCGAGGCATCTTCGAGAAAATAATATAAAGCAGTGCTGAACTCCTCATGGGCATGATAGCCATCTAAGGAAATTCAAATACCATAAATAATGTACAAGCTACTTATAGCCGAAAATGTCCATCACGGGAACCGAATCTAGATTCAGTAGACTGAATCTGTGATCACATGATTCCTAGGCTCACATGATACCGCAATTTATATGAAAAGAAGTAAGCAGTTATATATATAAAAAGTTGTAAATATATATATATATATATATATATATATATATATATATATATGTATATGATCAACCACCACGAAGCACCTCCATGGGGATCGAAATGTAAATATATAAAAGCGGTATATATATATATATATATATATATATATATATATATATATATATATATATATATATATATATATATATATGAACATGATCAACCACCACGAAGCACCTCCATGGGGATCGAAAAAGTAAATAAAGTCAGTAAAAGATTTATCAACTGCCACGAAGTAAACTCCAAAGTGACACTAAATGTAAAGAAAGCAGTAAATACGAACAACTGCCACGAAGTAAACTCCAGGCGGGACTAAATGTAAATAAAGCAATAAAATGCCTCGAAGTAAACTCCAGGTCTGACAGAAATGTAAATATATATATATATATATATATATATAAAATAAAAGCGATAACGCATACTGGATATAAAACCTGTGCTCATCGAATGAGTTCACAATAGTTCATATATATAAGTATATATATATATATATATAAGCAATAAACGCTCTGGATGTAAAATACAGGCTCATCAGACAGAGTTTGACAACAGTTTATATATATAAGTTTATATATATATATATATATATATATATATATATTTTATATATAAAAGCAAGTAAACGCTCCAGACATAAGTCTAGGCTCAATCGAGGCATAACTCGATAATGTTAGTCCATATTTAAATATATCATTATATAAGTATATATATATATAGATAGAAATGAAAACCACGGACCGAAGTCCGGGCATACACACACAACACGACTCTCAATGTGAAGAATAGTGTGTGCAAAGATGAAGAGAAAGACTTTATAGAGTGTGAGAAATCTTACAGTGGGCTGCCAAAGCAAGCTTCTATGACTCTAAATGGATAAACACTCAGCTCCCGCCGGTAAAATATAGCTATATGTGAGTTAACAGGAGTTTAAAATGAGAAAGGACTCAATATGGGGTGTGTACAGAGCAAATTGATGGCGCTTCTCTTCCTTTTTTTTTTCTCTTTCAAATGGCCACCCCAAGCCCTCTATTTATAGAGGGGGAGACGCAGGTGTACCTGCGGTAGCCGTAGATGCACCAGCGGCTGTCCGGTGTGCCCCGGGTTCTGCGGGTCCCGCTGTCTTAAAGTACGTGCACTCGTGCACTGTGATGTCTGCTCAAACTTCTAGAACTTCAATCCGAGCATTCAAACGAGGTGTACAAGACCATCTTTGGACTGCTTTTGTCGAGAGTTACGCAATGACATGGGATTAGAGGTTGTACGAAGTCAGGAAGAGGGGACCATGCCCATGGTCTTCAAGCTTCAAATTCTATTTGGTGTGTTGCCACGCGTAATAGTCACTTGGGATTGGAACTCTTTGGCTCTTATAGGACATTGTTGTGTATAAATGTATGTATGAAATGTTTAGACGGCGCACAGGGGTTGAGTTGGCAAGATGACGATTTGACTCCTCACCGGGGTTATCTCCGGTTTGGGCTGGTAGCAAACGTTGCTCAGGGTTACATCTGAGATTGGACTGCTGCAAGTGTTTGAATTCCACAAGGTCATCTGTAAGTGTGCCTGTCTTTCTAGTGTTATCTCCGGTCTTTGAAATGAGTGCCTCAGGAGGAGGTCTGAGATTGAAGCTGATTGCATGCATTTGAAACAAGCATTTGTAGAGTTATCGCTTGAACTGCAACAACATTCCTTAGGGTTATCTCCAAGGATGAAACTCGGGGTTATCTTCGAAGTTGGAATTGATACTCCTGGTGTGTGTTTTGGGGTTGAGACTGAACTTCCTAGTAGTATCCTAATGGATGTGAGTTGCTTTCTGTGGTTATCTCCAAAAGACGAATTTGCCCTCCTGCAATGTTAGTAACAGGTGTGCAGAAAATTTTAAGTGTTTACAGATGCCCCTCTTTATCATATTCATGAAATACAAGGCATGGATAGGATAAAGAATCCTAGACACTTGAAATGCAACAAGATAAACATGATGTTATGTGCAGCAACATGATGCAAATGTTTGATACATGAATGAATGATTATCGGTTCCCTGTTAATCCTGTCGGGGATGACAATCAATAATATCTTGGACATACGATCCAAGTCTTCAAGGATGTTGACGTTGGGGCTATCACCAAAGTCCTGGATCCTTGATACAAACCTTTACTCCATAGAGGTGCCTCTCGTGTACAAGAGATCTATGGGGATAAAGCTTTGTCTGTTTGAGGATGTGTATAACATATTCCATCATTGGTCCTCTCCGATGAGGATGGTCTTCTCTGGTTTGTGTCACCAATATATATCATGATCCTGTTAGAGTTACTGCCAATAGTATGTATTGTCAGGGCTGCCTGACCTTCACTGATGTGTGTATCACCGGATAGGTCCCTATTGGGCAAACTGTCAAGGCTGCTTGACGTTCATTGATGTGTGTATCAATGATTGCATTGCGTTGTGACCCTTGCTGGGGAGTATGTCAAGGCTGATTGACCTTTATTAACATGTATCTCAATGGTTGAATCGCGTTGCTACCCCCGCTGGGGAAGGTTATGGATAAGTGCATTGATGGATGAGATCATTGAATGGCCTTCGATGCTTCGATGGGTTTACTTGCCATCGGTTGAAATGACGTCAAGGCTGCTTGACCTTCACTGATACATATATCAATGGTTGAATTGCGTTGTAACCCCCGCCGGGGATACGTGGATGATTGAAAGTTTACGTTGTGACCCCCGCCGGGGATACTTTATTAATGTCTGACTTCGGCGTTGTAACCCCCGTCGGGGATACTTTATCAACGTTTGACTTCGGCGTTGTGACCCCCGCCAGGGTTACTTTATCAATGTCTAACTTCGGTGTTGTAACCCCCGCCGGGGATAATTTATCAATGTTTGACTTCGACGTTGTAACCCCCACCGGGGAACACGTCTTTTAGGGTTACGACCCTGTGTTTGGCCGTATCGGACCTGTGTGAGGTATTGTCGAGCATGATTTATAAAAGATGAGCTCATCGGTATAGTGTACCTTGTATTCAAACTAATACCAATGAGTGATATGCGGAGCCAGAGCTTGGCCCGTGAAAACTAGGATTTCAGGCTATTCCGCTCAATCGCGTAGCATTTTTATTCCTGATTTAGCCTTTTCAGCTTGTGAGACCTCCTTTACAACTCGAACTGGACCAAGCCGGAGGTGTGGGCCCCATGTAAGGGTGCTACAAGTACACCTGCGGTAGCCATAGGTGGACCTGCGGCCAACCGTGAGTATGAAATGGCTGAAGGTTGCTTTCATAAGTAACTTTTAAGTTGCGTCGCAAAGGAAATCCGAGAGCTCTTCGTTAGACCTGCTGAGTTTGGGTGACTTTCTGCACATTCTGCCATTATACAAGTGTTCTTCATTGTCCTGGTAACATACGCATGTATTCTTTTCCAGTTTCTATTCGTTGGAAAATGACTTATCACATGAAATGCATTTAGACACATAGTAGTGAATATGCATGCTAATATGACTTGATAAAAAATATTAAACATAGTAAATGTCAGTATTAAACCATGCTGAACATAATGATGTGATAAAAAAATTAACTTTTGAAACAGTCAAATCGGCACCTTTTACTGTCATTTCTTATCCTATTTGAGGACAAATGAGTAAAGGTAGAAAAACAAAATAATCCTGGTAATTAGACTACACTTACGAATTTTTTACTATGATGTATTAATGCATGTAGGATGTACATGACTGTGGGTAGGTGTGCTACTGAATGGCCACCTAGTCATGCCTATGTGCATGTGGATAGTCCCATTTACAAAGGGCGCTATGGCAAAAAATTTCCAAAACGTAGGCATTGGGTAATCATGCATTTTAACTCTACTGTAGACGTATGTTAAAATAATGCATTTTGAACAAAACTCCAGGTAAGAATTTACCACACCCTTTCTGAGGTGATTTGGAGACTTGTTGTCCAGATATTATGGATCAGGATCAGTCGAGTAGTTCCCGCAGGACCACTTCTGATGTACGGAGAAGGGCTTCTGAAGTGCCTCGACCCCGTTCTATTATACAACCTCTTCGTTTGGTGGAGGGGGTGATACGTCTTATCCGGGTTGAAGTGTCGGACATAGAGGACGAGGAGGAAGATGTACCGGTTGAGGTTCCTGCTATTGCTGCACGTGTTCCCCGTAGGGATTTCCCAGGTATTCAAGTGGTGAACCCAGAGCTTCTAGGCGACTTGTGTCGACATCCTTCAGTCTACCTGCACGCAAGTGAGGTATAAAGTTAGATCTTAATCTTTCTTGTTTCCTATTGATGAGGAGTAAAGGGTTCTGATGTTGATTTGCATTTGATGTAAGTTCCCGGCTTTACATAGCCTCGAGGGAATTGGTTTAGCATCCACTCTATGTATTAAGCTTTGCATGATGACTATAGAGCCATTGTACATGGCTGGGGATTCGGGATGTTCTTTTCCATTCTTCCCCGTCGTTGTCCCTGGGGTTACCTCAGGGCATTATCTGAGCGCTGGTTTCACCAGACTCAGTCACTCCATTTACTAGACTGTGAGGTGATGATGACGCCGATGGATTGGCTGTTAATCACAGGTATGGAGTTTGGAGGGGATCCAGTGCCTTGTACGGTGGATATTACCCCTACTGCCATCAAATCCTTGTTGGGAGTTCCAGATGGAGCGCTCAAGGGCAGGACTGTACGTACAGGTCCTTTAAGCGTAGATGTTATGAGCGGGCTGTTGAGTGAGCCCATACCCAATGATGTGAGAGTCAGGGATTGCATTCTTCGACGATTGTTCCTGATGATCATTAGGGGCTGCTTCATAGTAGATAACTCTTCTATGGTGTCATTCGCTTTGATCAGTACCACTCGACACGTGGACCGTATAGGAGACTATGATTGGGGTTCCTACACCTTCGCCTACTTCCTCAGGGGAATGTGCATGCGATCGTAGCGCTTGACCGAGGCTTGGTTAGGATTCTATCCATTTCTGCTGGTGAGTATTTCTCTTATCTTTTCCCATGTATAGGTTAAGAGCGTTGACTGACAGCAGATGTTTGCCTTTGTGTTGGTAGTTTTGGGCCTATGAGAGGCTTCCATATTTACGTCCTATGAGCGTGTTAGGTTTAGACACCTATCCACGAGGACGGAGATGGCATCATTCCATACTGGCGGAGGTCCCTGTTGCAGAGGGTTTCACTCATTGCCGCCTACAGCTAGAGTTGTTGACAGTGGATGTCATCACATGGGTTCCCTACTCTCGGGAGCATTTGAGCATTGGATTTGAGGATGGATACCCGACTGGTGTCGAGCACGTGATTTCCACCCGTAGGATTCCTCTCTTCACAATTGGAGGATGAGAGCTCTATTTAGGAGAGCATGCTATCAGGAGCACTACATGAGAGATTCGCATGCCGATTTTGCCTCCTGCCAAGCGTTATTGGCCTATTTCGCAGTCACCCGTCATTGATATCCCATTGTTTGGGATTACCGGTTTCACACTTGTCGAGGGGTCCACCGCACTCGTGAGATGTTCCAAAGATTGGTGGTTCCTCGCACCATTGGAGGTCAGACCCGCGCCACTTAGTTCATGGGGGATATGGTTCCAGGATCCGTGATGATGACGGATTGGCTAGCATGTGTCCGAGATCCGACTCATTTGACACATATTGACAGCTTTGACCGTGATTGGATAGGACATTTTCTTTATCCGGCATTTGGGTAGAGATCCTTCAGAGGTAGATACTTTTGATCCTTCCAACTCTGGCGATGGCCCCTTAGATGACCCATATGGTTTTGCCGATGCAAATCCTCCCTTGTATATGCCTGACATCCCTATGGATAGAGATCCAGTGACTCAATAGGATTTACATCAGGTGGACAGGATTGATGATGTAGACATTGACACCATTGACTTTTTTTGATGTATATTCTCGTTATCTCTTTTGATAGGCCTCTGTTAGACATTGGGTAGCTTCGCCCCATTTCCTTGTATTTTAGCTGTACAAAGATGTATTAGATGATGATATACTTAGGAATGTATATATAATTTTCCATTCCCTATATCATATTGCCATCTATTGTATCATGCATGTTATTATGTTATGCATATGTATGTATGTCCAGAGATATTCAGCATTGACCCCTGGATGGTCTTATGACACGGCCTGTACATATGTCTTCTTCGACAGTTAGCCGTATTGATCATACCCCACCATTTTTGGAGGCATCTGGTATGCAATCATGGTATGATAGCATGTCAACATCGTGCGGGGTATCAGAGATCATCTGTTGCGACATCTACTATGACCTGATGATGTTTCAGGTTCCCACAAGATTCGTGGAGGGCATGCTGGAGCACTGGGTATCGGAGAGGCAAGTTTTCCGATTTGGGACCCAGGAGTTGACTCCTACTCTGGAGGAGTATGCATGTTTGACGATGTTGCCATTGGACAGACCTTGCGTGCATATGGCGATCGGAGACATAAGTAAGAAGTTCATGAGCCTCACTGGCTTGAGGCGTAGAGTGGTGTAGGATGATATCACATCTGGCCACGTTATAGCCCAACATTTTCTGTTTGATAGATTTGGCTCTGAGGATAGTTATGCACGGCATTCTGGGGATTTCACCACACCGGAGGATCATTGGCGTCTGGCCAGAGTGGATGTACTGCTATTGTGCGTAATATCGTATGTGTACATGCCATGATACATGGATGAGTTGGACATTGGCGTCATTATGGCAGTGAGAGCTCTCAGGGAGGGTCACACCATCATACCGATGATCATCGTAGAGACTCGAGGTCACTACATCTTCTTTGTATTTATCCGTGCAGAGTGTTTACTGACGACTTCGGTCATCTTGCCGTACATGTGGTTTATGTCACACTTGAGACCGATTGGCACTTTTAGACAGCATGGGTATTGTTTCACCCATGATATAGACATGTCGTACTCCTTTCAGCCTGCAGAGTGTATAGATGCTACATCTTGGTCAGCTTTCCTGGCAGGGATTGGAGATCTGTTTGCTATATTGCCGTGTACAGGGCTTAGCTCACCCTACAGCTTCATTACTCATGCTCCGGGCATGGATTATCTTCCTCTAGCTAGTTTGAGAGGCATGATTACTTACCACCCACTGGCCGTGATGTATCAGTTTGACCAGTTCCAGGACTTCCATCCTTTTGAAGGGGCATCGAGTCAGCGCTTCGCTTCTCGCCATTTATCAGCAGAGGACAGATCCAGGTTGTATGCCTGTTGGGATCAGCGAGAGCTAGCTGAGTTTTCTGTCAGCCATCCGGGTTGTTCTGTAGAGTATTCCGCATGGATGGAGACAGAGACTGCATCGGCTGTGATAGTATCCACAGTGCATAGGACTGATTACGACGATGAAGAGCCTATGGAGGAGGCTGATATTCCCATCGAGGAGGATTTAACTGCTGGGTTGCCAACATTTGTGATGGATTCTCCCACTACGAGTGATACCATGATTCAGCATTCAACACAGTATTTGGAGCAGAGTCCACATCTGATGACCTTTGAGAGAGATCAGGCTAGGGCCTTGATGTTAATAACTCTTGATGGGAGAGACGCAACTCTATTAAAGAGAGACGAGGCTAAATCAGCCAGAGATGCATTGATTGTGGAACAGGATGCTGTCCTATCTGCCCGGGATGTGGCCGTCACAGATAGTACTTCAGTGAGATCCTTTACGACTGGCATCCTTGCCGATATGAGTGCATATATTGATGAGCATCATGCCACCATGCAGTTAGCATCGGATCTACTATCTCTTGTAGATATCATTGGGCAGGAGCTCGCAGCGTTACCTCCTTCTTTAGAGAGGGATGCTATGTGACGCCCCCAAATCCGGGTCTCGTCCAACCCGACAGATGGTGCTACACGGTACTATCATTCATTCAAGTGAATAGTCTAAAATGGACTAATCTAACTCCTATATATATCCAAAATAATATTACATTTCTCAGGTTCTTTGTAACCCATTCGTTTGTTCTTGTCATAATATTCAATATATTACAGACATTTAACTATTCTACTACATAAATAATCTAAGGGTTCATCTTCGCCTTGCCCTTGTCCTTGCCTGAGCCTTCAGTCCGCTCGATCTTGGCTGTGTTCATATGGTTCAAGCAAGAGTGAGCATGACTAGCTCAGCAAGTACTACAATTCTAATAAATAACATGCTTGAAACATAGAACTTATATATCTTCAGTAACTGAACAATAGTTACGAAGTACTATCGATAATTCAAAATAGCACTTCTTTTAATTCAAAACGTTTTCTAACAACAATATTTAGTAGAATATCAACTAAAGCTCAGAACTACGAGCAGTTCATAATTTTTTTTGAAAAGGACAACCCGACATTAAAGTCCGTAAGTCCGGCATAGCTTACGAGCACTTCTGGGTGATCAGCCCATAGTACTCTATGTTGATTAACACTACATTCATTAAAGGTGTATACGTTTAAGTTGTGGCAACCTCACGTGCCTGTCATTAAATGACAAAAACATTTTAGCATACTTGGTCTTTGATTGAAAACCATACCAATATAACTCGGTAAACATAAATCATGCTTGACAGAATCATAGTATAAGTCTAGCCGAAAGAGTTGGCTTTAGACTTCATCATTCAAGACTTCATGTGAAAGAATACATGAATTACAAAGCTTGTCCAGACTGAACTGGAACAAGGGTTAGAATACTTGCCTTCAGCGTCTGCTTACTCATTATCACACGTACACTTTAGGTCTCTACGTTTCTATAATATGTGATCATATAACATACCACATTAGGTCATATATAATCAAGTATGTATATTATTATATCTTACCCTTCATCTCAATGTAAATCCTGACTTAGATCTACTATTATGGGTTTCCGGCTTTCATTACGTCATTCAAATTTCGTTCACTTTCAATTAATTATCAACCTTTAATCATCATACATTACATGTCTAACAATGCCTTAACAATGTTATATTAATACCTTAGTTCATTACCAATGAGTTCTCTTTCATTCTATACTTGTAAATATTCTTGTCCATCAAAACTCTAGGACTAGCGCCGCGGCGCACACTTAACTCTGCATCTTGCACTGCGACGTGAGTTAGCAGTATGACGCAGTTCGACCTTCGCATCAACTGGCGCAAGCTTTAAGATCAAGTAGTCACGCCACATGCATGAACTCATGCCTCGAGATAGTTTGCAAAATTTTGAAAATTTCACGAAACTCCTGGACGCATAACTTCTTCGTTATAAGTCCGAATTGGTCCGTTCAAAAGCCTACAGTTCACAAATTACATACTCTATGCGTTTATGCAAGAATTTTATCTATTTGACTTTTTGTGCTAAAATTTCACCTATTAATTTATTTTTAATGAAAACGATAAACGTCCGTGAACGTTCAACGCTCGTTTCTTCGTTCTAAGTCGGAATTCAGTCATTTTCGAGTCCGCAACACTATAATGCCAAATATGACTTGTCTCCATCAAAAACTAACGTTTTCGACTTCAAACACAAAATACGACTTCCATTCCGAGAATTTCACGAATTCGACGATAATCGTCCAATCGTGTGAATTCCGACAAAACTACATTCTTAATGATTCTAAATGGAATTCAACCAACATATGATCATTACAAGTTACTTATTACACCAACTTATAATCAAAGTAGGTTTTGACTTATTCTCATAAGTCAATGACTTATTTAACTTATGAACTACAATTCCTCATGCTTATGACTTACTATGAACTTAAGTCCATTAATCAATGTTCTCATGCTATAATCAATATACTAATATCATATGCCAAACATATGCTAAGTTCTTCATGATTCTAACAACTTATTAGAGTTCAAGTTGCTTATTCAACTTATTCGGCTTAAGTTCATTCCTTAATAACTTATTACATGATCTCAACAAACAATCTCCCTTCTCTATCAATCATATCATAGAAGAGATATAGATAAAAGATATGAGTCTTACCCTTGAAGATTATGACTTCAATTCACTTTGGAAAATCTAACAAAGGTTGAAGTGGCTTATAAGTGCTTAAGTGGCTTATTCTCTCTACCAAATAAGTAGCTTATCTTGAGAGGAGTTAGATGAAATTTGATCAAGAAACAAAATGAAATGAAGCTTAGTATTTATAGGCCACTCAAAGCTAGGGTAAAATGGTCAATACACCATCCCACCTCCTTATTCCACCTCCTCATTCCACCTCCTTAATCCTCCACCTCCTTACTATTTATTCCTTGCTCATCACATCACTTGGTCACCACACATATTATTTGCCCATCAAGACTACCAACTTTACACTTGGATTGCCCCATGGATCGTGGCTTCTCATTGGACTTTGTTAATTAATCTAACTACTTTCTTGTTGGGCTTATGCTACCATAGTTTGGACTTATGACTTATCAAACACTTGGGCTTGATTGTCACATTCTATTGGACTTATACTATTAGGTTAATAATCCTACAAGTCCATTACCTTATATTTAACAACTTAACATATATATACCACGTATAATCTTCGTATGCTAGCTCGTATATTAATTCGTAATATACGTTATTTCATTCTCCATTCTTAATAGTACAATACATCGTATTATACTTACATTCATTACTATCATATAATGAATACACATTATACGATCACAACTTTCTTCCCTTAACGCTTAATAAACCTAATGTTCTCAAATTAAGTCCACATGCAAAATATTACGTTTTCCATACTTAGATTATTATTACATAATTGATATCACCTTGATATTGTAACGTTACGTATTTCTTGGAAGTTCAAAAATAATTCCCGAGCAGAAATCGATGAATAGTGTTTTTCAAAAAATTTCTCGGAAAGCTTTTATTTTCGTCTTAGAAATTCAAACACTTTAATTCTCCCATATAGTTAAAATACAACGACATTCCAACGTTTCTAGGTTATAGAATGACATTCATCTTATCCATATGTAATAATAATAAATAATATTATTTTATTCATTATTAAAAGTATTTACAAAGGTTCGATTTTCTGGGGCATTACATGCTATGTTAGATCTGATAGTCCGCATAAACATAGATCCATAGATAGACTTATATTTTCTTGCACAACCTAGCTTAGCCATTTTGTCATGTACAACACATATTGTATATATCAAACAGTATTATATATGGCAGAGAAATATATTTTGATTTACTTAGATTGATCTTGGTTGTCAATGATCTTCTTCAAAACTAAGTAATGTTATTTGAACTGTCGTATTCGGACTTTCCTATTATAGGATCTGGCGATCCTTTGCTGATATAACTGACCATAGAAGATAGCCACGGTTCACCTTTCGTCTATTAGAGATAATTGGTAATACCTGTCTTGTACCCATTGGTCTTCACCCAACTGAGCATCCATCAACACTCTGAGGGATTCCATTTCCACTTCTATGGGGAGCACTGCTTCCATCCCAGAGGCTAGTGAGTAGGGGGTTTCCCCAGTGGAAGTACGCATTGAAGTTCTGTAGGATAATAAAGTCAGAGGCAAGAGGTCAGGCCATCCTTTGTGATTGGCGGACATTTTCTGCATGATCTTCTTAATGTTTTTTATTATCAGCTTCAACAGCACCATTCATCTTTGGACGGTAGATGACGGAGTTAAGGTGTTTGATGTGGAATTTAATACATAACTCCTCCATCATTTTGTTGTTGAGGTTCTTAGCATTGTCTGACATAAAGACCTCTGATTGTCCATATCGATAGACGATATTGTTTCTAATGAAAGCAATGATGACTTCTTTGGTAACCTTGGGGAAGGAGGCTACTTCTACCCATTTGGTGAAGTAGTTAATCATGGTGAATATGAATTGATGTCCATTACTGGCTTTGGGCTCGATGGGCCCGATCACGTCTATTCCCCATATTGAGAAAGGCCATGGCGAACTCATATTGTGGAGTTCCTTTGGAGGGGCGTGGATAGCATTCCCATGAATTTGGCATTGATAGCACCTCTTGACATGATCATCATAGTCAGCTTTGAGCGTAAGCCAATAATGCCCGGTTCTGAGGATCTTTTTAACAAGTAGGGGTCTGCTCATGTGTGGGCCACATACTCCACCATGGATCTCATCCATGAGCCTCTGAGTTTGGTCGTTGTCTAGACATCTGAGGAGACCTAATCCTGTATCTCTTTTGTAGAGTGCATCTCTGCTCAGGTAAAATTTCATAGCAAGTCGAAGGATTCGCCTCTTTTCATTCAGGCTCGCCTCAGCGGGTGTAGATCCATCTCACAGGTACTCCTTCATATGTTGATACCAAGGGTTGTGGATGGGAGGTAGCTGGGGCCTTTTGTAGGGAAAATGTGATGCTTGGCATGTTTTCCTTGTCAGGTATGTGAATCAAGGAGACCAATGTTGCTAATGCATCCGCAAAGTCATTCCTATTACGAGGAATGTGTAGAAAGGAGATTTCTTCGAACTCCAAAGCCATCTGTAGAACTTGTCGATGGTAAGGCAGCAAATGCAGTTCTTTGGTTTAATAGATTCCTGTGGATTGTTTGATTACCAATTTGGAATCCCCAAAGACAGTTAATCGCCTGATGCCCATTGAACGGGCAAGTTTTAGCCCCATATATCTGACCTTCATACTCACCGTGTTGTTGTTGCGTGCATAAACTGTAATTTGACGACGACGGATCTCGCTCCCCCATCTTTGGATACTAGAACTGCTCCAGCTCCATAACCTTCTGTGTTAATAGCTCCATCAAAATACATTTTCCACGTATGGCATGCATCATACTGATGGTTTTTCTGAACTGCTAAGACCCCTTCATCGGGGAAATATGTTTCCAAGGGTTTGTAATCCCCTGCAGGTGTGGCGGCTAGTTGATCCGCAATTCCTTGACCTTTGATAGACTTTTGCGTCATGTAGACAATGTCAAATTGTTGTAGGATCAACTGCCATCTAGACAGCCGACAATTCAATATGGGCTTACTGAACACGTACTTGAGAGGATCCACGCGGGATATGAGATGGGTTGTGTGACCATGGAGGTAATGTTGTAACCTCATGGAAGCCCATGCTAAAGCATAACAAGTCTTCTCAATCAAAGTGTACTTGTGTTCACTGCTGCTGAATCTTTTGCTGAGGTAATAGATAGCTCATTATTGGCCTCTATCGTCTTTGTGCCTCAGCATGCAGCCCATAGCATTGTCATTAATGGACAGGTACATGAATAGGGGAACATCATCCCTGGGTGGTACCAAAACAGGAGCATTAACAAGCTGCTCTTTGATTATAAGGAAGGCTTTCTGGCACTCATTGTTCCATTTCATGGAGGAGTTCTTCCTTAATAATTTGAAGATGGGTTCACAGGTTGCTGTGAGTTGAGAAATAAACCTGCTAATGAAGTTGATGCTTCCCAAAAATCCTCGTATTTCCTTCTCTGTCTGAGGAATGGGAATTTCCTTGATGGCCTGAATTTTGATAGGATCCAGTTCAATCCCTTTGTGGCTGACTAGGAAACCTAGCAACTTGCTTGATTTAACGCCAAAGGCGCACTTAACTGGACTTGATAATGATGTCATCCACGTAGATCTCTATCTCTTTGTGCATTAAATCATGGAAAAGATCCATCATGGCTCGCTGATATGTTTCCCTAGCATTGATGAGGCCGAATGACAACCGTCTGTAACAGAAGGTTCCCTAAGGCGTGATGAAAGCAATTTTCTCATGGTCGTCCTCATCGACCATAATCTGATGGTACCTCGCAAAGCAATCCGCAAAGGAGTACATGTCGTATTGAGCAATATTGTCAATAAGAATGTGGATAAAGGGCATGGAAAAGCTATCTTTAAGGCAAGCTTTGTTCAAATCCTGGTAATCCACGTAAACTCACACTTTTCCTCCTGGTTTAGGCACGGGAACAATGTTGGATATCAACTCTGGATATATAGACACCATGATAATGCCAGCTTGAAATTGTTTCATAATTTCTTCTTTCACCTTTAAACTCCACTCAGGTTTCAATCGCTTGAGCTTCTGCTTGACTGGCTTAAATCCCTCCTTAATGGGAAGGCGATGAAGGACAATGTCAGTGGACAAACCCACCATGTCTTCGTGGGACCATGTAAACACATCCTGGAATTGGGTTAATAGCGCAACCATATCATTCCATTGGTTTGGGGTGAGGTCTGAACCAATTTGGATTAGGTTCCAAGATTGAAAGAAGTGGTTTGATCAAGGTTGGGTTTAGGTTTGTCTGCAACCCATTCCTTAATCTCCTGAGGTGTCTCAATGTCCTCTTGGATTTCCATCAAGTCTGAGTCTAACTTTTCATCAAAGTTATAGTCCTTGTGGAGAAAAGGCACCTCGTCAGCAAGTACAGGCACATCTAAATTCGAAGTCCTGAAACAAAATATGCTTTTACTTAATATATGAAACTATTTAATCATACAAAAGTGTTAGCATGTACTGATAAAATAACTGCTAATACTGTATAGAAAAGTAAGTAAATAAAGTTATCTACAGGGCAGAGGGATTTCTAACCGTTTTACCCTCGTCGACCAATGCATGGAGTTCTGCTCTAATTGTCGAAGGTAAAGTCCTGATGGACTACAGTGATGGAGGTTCTGTCATCGTCCTCCTTCTCCCGAATGATAACCATAATATCTGGGAAATCATCGTCTGGGGAGTATCTGTTTGTATGTTCATCATGGATAATGATGTGTATACCTGACATCATCAAGGCGATGTCATGTTTACGTTTCCGCTCCCTTTCTTCCACTTCGGGATCAGGAATCAGGACCTCTTTTGCTTTAAATGGTACTAGTTTGGGAAACAGCATAGCCATAACATGGGTTGACACCTTTATCGGAGACTCTATCAGCTTATGAGGTGCAGGTGGAGAAAATCATCGTGTGGCGGAAGCTTGAGGAATCTGCTTGTGCTTATGAGGATTCCTGTGACTGGAACTGGCAGAATAGCCTATTCCGGATGTCCCAGTTTGACTGGACATTTGAATTGGGTGCTTAATACCCTGCTTATCTTTACCAAGCCCTTGTCCAGGCTGATGACCCAATGACATCATTTCTTGAGTGACCGACATAACCTCGGCAGAAATCTTGGGTATGAGAAGTAGCGCCCCAATAGAATGGTATTGTGTGTTACTCACTTCCAAAGTATGAAAACTGGTCGGCTCAACTTCTGAATTGAAGCTGATGATTGGTAGATTTCCTTGTTCAGGACATTTCGGCTCAACGTTGACAGTGACTAGGCTATTGTTGACAATGTATTTGAGTTGTTGATGTAGTGTAGAAGGGACGACTCCAACCATGTGGATCCATGGTCTCCCCAATAGCAGGTTGTATCCTGAATCTATCTTGAGGACGTGGAAGGATACATTGAATGTATTTGGACCAATCTCAATTGGCAGCTCAATCTCTCCGATAGAATTTTTCCGGGATCCATCAAAAGCTTTAATAACCGTATGGCTGCTTCAGATCCATTTGAGATTGACGTTCATCTTCACCAAGGTGGCATAAGGACAGATATTCAAAGACGAACTTCCATCTATCAAAACTCTAGCTAACATATACCCGGAGGATAAAATTGCAATTTGTAATGGCTTGCAATGACCGGTCCCTTCGAGAGGTATATCGTCATCAGTGAAGGATATCACATTGTTGTTGAAAATGTGATCAACCAGATGTTGAAATTTTTCCGCATCCACTAATTTTGGCAAGTAGGCTTCTTCCAAAACCTTTAGTAAGATCTTCCTATGATCCTCAGAAGAGAAAACCAAGTCCAGTATTGATATCTGATGTGGAGCTTCTCTTAAGTTTAGAACCACCTTGGCTTCATTATGGCCCATAGTGCGGAGGAATTTTTCAATTTTCTCCATGGGAATCTTCCCCTTTTCTTTGAAGGTGGGCTTCATAACCCGCTGAAGAAGATATAGTGGATTTTCCTTCGACACTATAGCAGTAGTATGAGACATTGATCCTTCAGCTTCTCCATAATTCCGTGGGACTTTGTGTAAGCTGACAACAGGATACTGTGGTCTGAAAGGTAAAGAAATTGGCTCTGGTGCAGCCACTTTCAAAGGATTGTCAGCTCCTTTGAGTTGAATTGCTTGTATGGGAAATGGTTTGACAGTCTCATCAGCCTCAACGGATATAACTGCTACTAATCCCTTCCATTTGGTAGGACATGTATTCCCACTCTCGAGTAGCACAGTGTCATCATCTGCCAGTTGCAGGACACCACTATCAATTAGATTCTGAATAAGGTGGCGGAGTGCCCAGCATTCTTCTGTGATGTGACCGCGAGAATGTGAATTATATTGACAAACTCCATCAGAGTTAAACCATCTTGAACGGGGATTGATTGGAGGTAGAAGGGAGGTAATTCTTCCTTCGTTGATTAGCATCTGAAATATCCCCTCCATAGGTTGGCCCATGTATGTAAATTCCCTTTGATTGGCAAAATCCCGACGGGCTTTAGCATTTTCTCTCTTTGTAACCTTATCCTCCATAGCTTCACTTTCTGAAGGTAATGATGGCGCATTCATTACAAAAGGAAGGAGATAGGCATGCTCATGGCTGACTAACTGGCTTGTGACTTGATGCTGATGAGTCACTAGTTCTGCCAATTGTTCAATTTGCTTACAAAGAGCTTTCATCTTTTGTTCCATAGAAAATTGAAAATTTGTGTAATCCCATCTGTCAACACCGTCTTTGATGGTCTGGGATGATTCATCATTAAAATTAGAACTTTGTCCACTGCTCCAACTAATCATGTTGACCTCTTCTTCTTTGTGTTGAGGAAGAGGGTTGTCTTGCACATGAGGTTGATCTGGTTTGGTAAACACGATCTCACCGTTGTCTATTAAATCTTGTATCTTATGTTTCATATGTTGACCTCTTCATGTCCAGGTGCTCCGGCATGATAAGCACACTTCCGAGTAGCATTGAAACCCCTCCCATTAGGGTTGGCTGGTGGAAGAAGATGTGTGATTTACTTCTGAGTAGTCAGAAGAGAAAGAATATTCTCGAGCGAATCCCCTAAGGGTGTGAACGTTCGAGGGCGCTTTGCATCTCCACCTTTAGGCAATGGAGGGTTTGAAGACTGTGCTTGGAAAGGGGAGTAGTTTCTCCTCTGTATAGGCATATTTTGACTGCCTTTCTAACCTTGTAGTATCAGGGAAACATCCCCCTCTTTCTTTTTATGGACCCTCCAGGGGTTATTTCCATAAGATCCGGACTGGATGTGCTCAGCAACTGCTTTAAGAGCGGCTAGGTCTTGAATCTTACCGGACTTCAATCCCATCTCAGCCATCTCTCCGTGTTTGATCATTTAAGAAAATGGTTTGCCAATACCAGCTAAGACTCTCTCATAGAAAGGAGCTTCATGTATGTCTATGAAAGTCATGACCATTTATGATTCTGTCATTGAAGGAATAACTTGAGCATCAAGGCACCTCCATCTTTGAGCGTACTCTCTGAAAGACTCATTAGACTATTTCTTGACCTTGGTAATCTGGTACTAGTCAGGAGCCATCTGAGACTGAAAACTGTATTGAGTAAGGAAGGTGTGAGCTAGCTCTTCCCAGCTATGGATCTTTGAGTTGTCTAATCTGGTATACCATGAACGGGCTTCTCCAGTTAGACTCTTCTGGAACAACTTCATTTTGAGCTTCTCGTTTTCTGTATAAGATCCAAGTTCTCCAATGAACACCTTCAAATGTGTGTAAGGATCCCCTAATCCATCATACTTTTCAAAGTTAGCGGTTTTAAATTTCTCTAGATAATGAACATCAAGGAATATGCAAAGGTCAGCATATGAAACACTTCCGTGTGTTCCAATCCCCTTTAGCAAACGGATGGTTTCCTCCATTTGAAGGACCTTCTTCCCGATATCACCGGTGTCTGGATCTCCTTTGAGAAGCGTGTTTTCAAGGTCTTTGTTGGTCGTATCCATCTGAGGTTCTGGATTTGTTTTATCCAAACCTTGTGTCCTTCCTTGTGAAGAGGATTCTGTATGTGTAGGCATCTTTGAGCCCTGAGTAGACTGATGCAATTCTTTAAGCAGAACAGCCAAATCTGTAATTTGTTTACTTAATCCGTCAAATTCTTCTTGAGAAACGGGATTAGATTGGTCAGAAGAAGACATGATTGGTTGTAGGCTCGTGGCCTTTTTGGATTTTGAGCGGGTAACAAGCCCAATTTTTCCCTACAAAAGACTTATGTAGTTTAGTCTTTAGGGATAATGTAAATGCTATCATTATGTGTCCATTTTAGGAATATCATCCTGCAAAAACGAGTGTTATTTGATAACATGTCATGTATGCACAAATATTCTTCATATTTTCCATTACATAAAGATGAACATGGAATAAAATTACAAGTAAATGTTTCTACAAGTATTTGAAAAATGGAAAGCATGAAGAGACTTTCCTCCGCGTTTGGTTTATCAGAGGTTGACCTATCTTAGGGTTACTCTCACAGATTTTTGGCATGAAGGTTCCCAGATCATCACAATCTAATTGACGGGAAGTTAATCCGGTCTTTCAACTGGAGCGGATCTGGGTGGTGCCTTTCCTGAGCCTCTTTGGAATTAGTCTTCCTACGAGTCCAGTAATCAAACACCGACAGGATAGCCTCTTGATGGAGGAACCACACAACATACATTCACTTATAACGTGTCTCACCGTTTATGAAAATGATGACATGTGTGAAGCACTAATATCACAGATAGATATATTGCAGTGCAGTAAGTAAAATGCATTCGTACACATTCATTATAATTGTAAACGCAACTTTCACACACAAGCATATAACAGTTTTGAAAAGCTTGTAGTAGCGGCTTAAGCCCTCTTACTGGAATCCCCAGCAGAGTCGCCACCTGTTGACGGCGGGATTTTTATTTGTCCCTTTTCATTACTTGTTCTTTGATGTTCTCATGTTATGTGAGATTTGTTTGAAAATACAAGTGAAAAAGATCTGACATGTGTAATGTCGATGATTTGACTTTAAGATTCGCCAGTTGGTGTTTTTAACTGGTTGCACTAACGCAATCGAGAAAAGGTTTGCACATTAACCCAGTGATGTAACACTGTTAAACGGGTCTGTAAAACTGAGATTCATTTGGATTCAGGGGCTTAATTATGCGGAGGGAAGGTGTTAGGCACCCCCGACATCCATGTTCCCACGGTGACCACCACTTTTCAAGAAACTGTTATATGAATGCGTGTGTGTGTGTTGATCAATGTGCAATTTATTTGGAAGTAGTGCAAGGCCTCGTTCGCACCTATATACAAAGGGTTTGAATTTGTAGAAAAATTCAGTTTTAAACAGGATATAGAAATTAAATTTTTCAAAAGAGGTTTTTCAAACCCTGTGCTCAATAGTAATTGAGACCTTTTCATACATCCATTTTATTATTAAATGTTCTAAACTTTTTGCTTTTATTTTTGAGATGCGAGGCATCTTGAGAAAATAATATCTGTGAGCATCTTAGAACTCCTCATGGGCATGATAGCCATCTAAGGAAATTCAAACACCGTAAATAATGTATAAGCTACTTACAACCGAAAATGTCCATCACGGGAACCGAATCTAGATTCAGTAGACTAAATTTGTGATCACATGATTCCTAGGCTCACATGATGCCGCAATTTATATGAAAAGCAGTAAGCAGTTATATATATAAAAGCTGTAAATATATATATAGACATGATCAACCACCACGAAGCACCTCCATGGGGGATCAAAAAAGTAAATAAAGTCAGAAGATAAATCAACCGCCACGAAGTAAACTCTAAAGGGACTAAATGTAAATAAAGCAATAAAAGGCCTCAAAGTAAACTCCAGGCCTAACAGAAATGTAAATATATATATATATATATATATATATATATATATATAAGCAAGTAAACGCTCTGGATGTAAAATCCAGGCTCATAAGACAGAGTCTGACAACAGTTTATATATGTAAGTATATATATATAAGCAAGTAAACACTCCAGACATAAGTCTAGGCTCAATCGAGGCATAACTCGATAATGTTAGTCCATATATAAATATATATACATATATAAGTATATATACAAACAGAAATGAAAACCACGGACCGAAGTTCGGGCATACACACACAACACGACTCACAATGTGAAGAATAGTGTGTGCAAAGATGAAGAGAAAGGCTTTATAGAGTGTGAGAAAGCTTACAGTGGGTTGCCAAAGCAGGCTTCTATGACTCTAGATGGATAAACACTCAGCTCCCGCCGGTAAAATATAGCTATATGTGAGCTAACATGTGTTTAAAATGAGAAAGCACTTAATATGGGGTGTGTACAAAGGAAATTGGACAGGGTTTCCTCTCTTTTTTTCTCTTTCAAATGGCCACCCCAAGCCCTCTATTTATAGGGGAGCCTCAGTGTACTCACTGGCACCAAGCAGATGCACTCACGTGCCGCCTCCTGGGTGCCCTAGGCTTTACGGGTCCTGTCATCTCAAAGTGCGTGCACTCATACACTATGATGTCTGTTCGAACTTGTAGAACTTCAATTCGAGCATCCGAACGAGTTGTACAAAACCATCTTCGGACTGCTTTTGTCGAGAGTTACACAATGACATGGGATTAGAGGTTGTACGAAGTCAGGAAGAGGGGACCATGCCCATGGTCTTCACGCTTCAAATTCTATCTGGTGTGCTACCACGCGTAATAGTCACTCGGGATAGGAACTCCTTGGCTCTTGTGGGACATTGTTGTGTTGAAATGTATGTTTGAAATGTTGAGACGGCGCGTAGGGGTTGAGGTGTCAAGATGACGATTTGACTCCTCACCGGGGTTATCTCTGGTTTGGGCTGATAGCAGACGTTTCTCAGGGTTACATCTAAGATTGGACTCCTGCAAGTGTTTGAATTCCGCAAGGTCATCTATAAGTGTGCCTTTCTTCCCGGTGTTATCTCCGGGTCTTTCGAATGAGTGCCTCGGCAGGAGGTCTGAGATTGAAGCTGATTGCATGCATTTGAAACAAGAATTTCTGGAGTTATCACCGGAACTGCAACAGCATTCCTTGGGTTTATCTCCAAGGACGAAACTCTGGGTTATCTCGTTGGAATTGATACTCCCGGTGTGTGTTCTGGGGTTGAGACTGAACTTTCGGTAGTATCCAGAATGGATGTGAGCTGTCTTTCAGGGTTATCTCCGAAAGACGAATATGTCCTCCTGCAATGTTAGTAACAGGTGTGCAGAAAATTTCGAGTGTCTACAAGGTTGTGCAAGATTGATAATACTTACATGACTAAATTAAAAATGGAGGTATAGATGAAGGTACTATACTGTAATTATTTTTTTCACATGTATAGAACTATTGATTCACATGAATGTACTATTAATTCACATGATATACTATTAGGGGAGGTGGTGCAAGTTTAATAATACTTGCAGGACTAAATTAAAAATGAAGGAAAAGATAAAGGTATTATACTGTAATATTTCGAGCCCCAAAACGTACAATTATCGAAACTATATTTTCCTATAAATAGAAGCTCATTCTTCTTTCATTCTCACCAATTCACTAAGTCTTAGAAGAGCAATTATAGAGAGAGAAGCTATAGAGAGAAAGAAGAAGCGAAGTCTGCTACTTCACTATTTCAGTATCCAGTCTTCTTCTGAGGTAAGGGGTATTATTTATTTTATATTCTGAAGAGATATTATTTTTCGTATTCGTATGAATATTATTTTTGTTCAATATTCATAAAGAATATTATCTTCGTTCAATATTCGTAGGAATATTATCTTCGTTAAATATTCGTTGGAATATTATTTTCGTTCAAGGGATGTTATTTTTGTTTAATATTCGCTTGAAATAATATTTTCTTCCATACTCTGTAGTATGTAAGTAATATTATTTTATTTCAGATTTCGAATTCTATACTCATTCTGTTAAAGTTTTAGCTTCTATACTCTATGAAATTAGTAGAATATCCATGAAATTTGTGCTTCATCTAGTATCGTTCCACAAGGATATTTTCTGCATATTCTTATTAAATTTTAAGCTTTTCATGCCGGAGTACTGTCCATGAGTACTATTCATTTATACGGTACTATTCACAAAAGTACTATTCACAAATACTATTCACAAAGTACTATTCATAAAGTACTATTCACGAAGTACTATTCACGAGTACTATTTACAAAGTACTATTCACGGGGTACTATTCCTGAAGTACTATTCACCCGAGTACTATTCACCCACAGTACTATTCATGACAAAAAATTGATTTCTTTGTTGTCCAAATCATTTTTGATACAATATTATTCTTGAATTTTACTCCACAAAGTAGTATCATGTTGGCAATTTGAACATTATTGAATTCAGGATAAATTAAATTATAAATCTTTAAGAATTTATCCTTTGTTTCTTTTAATTGAATTCTTATATCATTGTCATCATCCTCATGCTTATATTGTGATGAAAGTCATCTTTGGCTTACGTGCATAGATGGACTGTTGATTGGTATGATTATGACCAGGGATCATTCGGTATAATCATGACCTGTAATGTTACAAATGATGTGGTAAAAGTCCTCATTGGCCTGTAGTGCATTGATGGATAGTTGTTGGTATGATTATGACCAGGGATTATTCGGCATAATCATGACCATTGATGATTACATGAATAACCTTAGCCCATAGTGCAGGTATGATTCGATGATGTGGTTTATTTATTAAGATTAATCTCAGCGATAAAGTTGATGAAAAACTTTTTAAATCATAGAAGATGGTAGATATCATGCTCTACTTGACTCTTCTAATGGATTGCTTGTTCCGCTGCAGTTGTTGATCTAAAACTTGTTGTCTATTATATTCTATCGGTTGTTATCTTTGTTGAAGGCTAAGGGATAATTTATTCGCATTATCTTAGTCATAATATTTCTTCTTGGGCTAGTTGAGCTCACCCCCTTTTTTCATTGTTCTCTTGAGAAATGAGAATATAAATTGGGGACGAGTCGGGGAATGGAGTGATGGTCCAGGATAAGTGGCTTTAGTAGTCCTCATTATTCTATAAAATAGTGTGATAATAATTGTAATGAGGACTCCATTGAGTGTGGATATTGTCTAGAAGATAATATTCATGTTAAAACTCTCAGCTTTTGTTTTGTCGTATTTTACACGACAGTTGTATAATTAAGTTTTTATTTGTATTATGTACCATGTATTTGGCGACTCAAGATGGGTGATGTATACCTATTTTGGGGGCGTCACAAAGAATGCTAAGATGAATGAAATGGATAGTGCCTTTCATTCTGCGATTGATAGGGCCCAGGATCGAGTTATTTATTACCCACCTCAATTTGAAGACTTGTCATAGTACATGATGGATCGTAGGACGACGTATCGTATTATGGAGGAAGAGCGTAGAGAAGCCTCTCAATGTCTTAATATGCCAAGATAGGAATAATAATAATAATAATAATAATAATAATAATAATAATAATAATAATAATAATAATAATAATAATAATAATAATATGTGATTAAGTATGTGTTTAAATAAATTGTAAATCCATTATTTTGAGATAAATAAAGGGATAAGATGAGTATGTAATCCTGAAACTTGCCAAGTTCAGGAAAGATGATGTTGATAGTAGAGATTGCTATCCTTACTATGTTATGAAAAGTTTTGAATGAATAAAAATATCAAAGTTTATTGAAATGTTATGTATTATAAACTTTTGAACAACTATGATAAGACGCTTTATGCCTCTAGAGATAACCGATATATTCGCACATCTAGTTAGACACGCTATAAACTACGCAAGCATGAACTAAAAGAGTTCTAGTTAGAGAGCCATACTAATTACATACAAATAAATCTAATACATGCAAGCATACGTAGATAGAGGTTGTTTGGCAATGTTATGTGGTTTAATAAATGCTATGGTTAGTAATTGATATAATGAGCTCTTTTAACTTTGTAAAAGGGAAATTTATGAGTAAATTTAACAAAGGGTCAAACCTAGCTTAAAGGTTCTTTAAACGTGAATATGTGAAGCAACTTAAAATAGAATACGTGAAGTAAGTGATATTTCACGAATACAAAAGATAAGCATATGGTACTATAGAATTTCAAAGTAAAGAACAATGTGAATTATACATCTATGAGTTTGACTGTGTGTAGCCCACATAAATTTAGATATATGTGTATGTGAATATGTATATCAAGGTGTGTGTGACTAATGAATACCTATACATACATAAATAGGATAATATAGTTCATTGAGGTGATTTTTCGTTATAAGTGGTAATCAACGCTAAAGGCAAGTATCCTAACCTATGCATTTACTTCATGTAAGGAATCTATGATTTCGCAAGTTCCCTAATTCTTACACTGTATATATTGTATAATTCGAATTGTTGCCATATCAACCATATTTATATCAAGCAAATATCTATTACTATTCAGAAATCATTTGTATACTTTGACGTTGTTATAAGCATTCAACTTATCTTTCTTAAATGCATTATAAAATAAGCCTTTTATTCGGTTAGACTATTATCATGTGTTAGAAAGCTATCCAAACTAATTGACTTGGTACGGACTCTTGAAAATCTAATTAGATGAACAATCCTCTTAAAAAGGGAAAATTTATATTGTCGGGAAACCAACGTGAGCACAAACTAGCATGTTTAAATGTTATGCATAACGTAGGCTACTTTAGGCTGATCACCTATTGTACTCATTTATATTGGATTGCATTATAATACTATTAATTCTAGTAAGACTTCTTAGTCCTTAGTGACTGCTCAGTGTTCATTTTTATTGAGCCTCAAAATGAATAAACTTTGAAATTTTGTTGATGTCCTTCAGTCTATAACGATACTTATTGAAAACTCTTGATACTCCTTGATGTCCATGAACTATCAATTATTGTTATACCTTTGAAGATTCAAACATTATAACTGCTTATTCTTATTACTTTATTACTTGCTGGGCAAACTTGTTGCTCATTCTTGCTTCCCTAAAAATATTACAGTTAAGGCAGAGCAAGGCGGTACATCAGGAAAAGATAAAGGAAAGGGCAAGGCTACAGAATAGCTTAGTCTTTTAAGTGTAGAAGTATTATTATTATTATTATTATTATGATAATGTATTAAGGATGATTAAATTATGTTAAGTGTAATCACCATATTGTTGTAGTAACGGTTACGGTACCTTGGGACGCGAATATTTATATTATATCAATGTAAATTATTTTATTATTTCCGTTGTTAATGATTTTAGTAGGATATTAGAATTAGTACGTGACGAACCAAATTCGAGATATGAGTGTCTGAATTTAGGGGCTTCATAGGTTGGTATCAGAGCATTAGGTTATAAATCTTAGGAGCGAGAATCCTTAGACTATAACTTAGGAAACTTAGAAGATAGAGAGGGATGAAACTCATATAGAGTTTTCCTAGGAAGAGACTTAGTGTGTTATGGAATATAATTTCATTCTATACAATGAATGTATGGTTATTTAACATTCTAATGGAGTTGTTGTTTACGTGTCTTGTGTTTGTGGTTGTAGGATGACTGACATGGGAAGACCTGGTAGAGTGGTAGAAGAGGAGCCGCGTGACATAACGTGTATATGAGGCACCATTGATAGTTGAGCCTATCTCAGTAGTGGCTCCTATCGATGATGAGGATGAGGAGGAGGAGATGGAGCCATTTCCCGTAAAGACGGATCCAGAGGAGGAACCCGCAGAAGTTCCCGATGAGACTACATTTGAGGTCAGATGTTGGGTGAGTATGAGGAGAAGATTTTGGAGTAAGGATGTAGAGTCGAGGGGCTAGAGGTTGAGGCTCTTGAGAGGCAATCGAGGATGCAGGAATTGGAAGTAGAACTTGCATATCACAAGGAGGCAGGAGTACAGATGGGCACTCTTTTTCCCCGTTCAATAGCTAGGAATGTGGAGCTGACAGGTAAGCTAGAGGAGTCGGAACAGAGGGAGCTTAGTGAGAAGGCTGAGAAAGAAGCTCTCCGTACTCAGCTGGAGATGGAAGTGATGGAGAGGATTCACTTTGAGGAGAAGTGGGAAGAAGCCAATGACAGGGCTAATGATCTAGAAGATGAGGTGAAATGCAAGAGGAGGAAGATGAACAAGATGGGCTATGTTGTTCGTACGTCCATGGAGAGATTGATTGATGGGGTATATCATTACCCAGCAGAGTAGGGGTAGGCCCGGCACACCATAAGCCGAGATTTAGTGGTGCACATCACTCAGAAGGAATACCAAAGCATTATGGAGCGTGGAATGATAGCTTGAGGTCTAGGTGTTAGGAATTTAGTAGTTGTAGTATTTCATTATGTGATGTATATATCGTAATGTAATCTCAGTCTTTTGTGTAAGATGTGAGATAGTTGTAAACCCCAAACTTTTGAAAATGTTAGAGGGGTAGTATGATTAGTGATTGTCCCCGTCTTTTATGATATTAGGGGATATGTGTTGTCATTTATAGAAGTATGCCAGGGATTATCCTATGATGTAATGATTTGGCATATGAATATAAATGATCTTATTTCAAAAAGTGTTATAAAATTTTATTCTTTTTCATTTGAGAATATTTAAATAATAAAACAAGATAATAAAAATGAAACTTTTATGATGCAGAAAATGCCGCCAAGACGTAGAAGAGCAACACCGGAAGAGTCAGTCAATGATGAGAGAGGACAAATAGACCCTATACAAAGACTAGTAGATTTGTTAGAGCAAGCTCTTAGGGGAAGGAACGAACCAATCTTGTGACGCCCCCAAAACAGGTATACATCACCCATTCTGAGTCGCCAAATACATGGTACAGAATACAAATAAAAACTTAATTATACAACTGTCATGTAAAATACGACAAAACATAAGCTGAGAGTTTTAACACGAATATTATCTTCTAGAAAATATCCACACTCAATGGAGTCCTCATTACAATTATTATCACAATATTTCATAGAATAGTGAGGACTACTAAAGCCACTTATCCCGGACCATCACTCCATTCCCCGACTCGTCCTAGCTATATTCTCATTTCTTGAAGAGAATAATGAAAGAAAAGGGTGAGCTCAACAAGACCAGTAAAAAATACTATGACTAAGATAATGCAGAATAAATTATCCTTAGCCTTCAACAGTAGAACAACTGATAGAATATAATAGACAGCAAGTTTTAGATCAACAACTGCAGCGGAACAAGCAATCCATTAAAATAGTCAAGTAGAGCATGATATCTACTATCTTCTATGATTTAAAAAGTTTTTTATCAACTTTATCATTTGAGACTCGACAATAAATAAACCACATCATCGAATCATCCCTGCACTATGGGCCAAGGATATTCATGTAATCATCAATGGTCATGATTATACCGAATAATCCCTGGTCATAATCATACCAACAACTATCCATCAATGCACTACGGGCCAATGAGGACTTTTACCACATCATTTGTAATATTACGGGTCATGATTATACCGAATGATCCCTGGTCATAATCATATAAATCTACAGTCCATCTATGCACGTAAGCCAAAGATATCAATCAACAGTTCTTCTTTGCACTACAGGCCAAAGACATACAACTGTAAAACCAATAACCAACAGTCCATCTATGTACTACGGGCCAAAGATGACTTTTAACGCAATATAAGCATGAGGATCATGACAATGATATAAAGAATCAATCAAATGAGATAAAGGATAAATATTAAACAATTATAATACAATTTATCCAGAGTACAAGAATATCTAAATTGTCAACATGATCGCCAATTGTGGAGTAAAATTCAAGAATAATATTCATGTATCAAAAAATTAATTTGGACAGAAAAGAATCAATTTTTCGTTGTGAATAGTTCCCCGTGGATAGTACTTCGTGAATAGTACCCCATGAATAGTAATTCATGAATAGTACCCTATGAATAGTACTTTGTGAATAGTACCTTGTGAATAGTACTTTGTGAATAGTATTTTGTGAATAGTACTTTATGAATAGTACTTCGTGAATAGTACCCCCGAGTGAATAATACCCGAGTGAATAGTACTCCGTAAATAATACTCTGAGTGAATAGTACCTGAGTGAATAGTACCCCATAAATAATACCCAGAGTAAATAGTACCCGAGTGAATAGTAAGAAATAATACCCCTTACGAATAAGAAATAAATAGCATCCCTTACGGATATTAAATAAAAATAATATTCCTTACGAATATTAAACGAAGACAATGAATATTGAACGAAAATGATATTCCTTACGAATATTGAATGAATATAATATTCATACGAATACGAAAAATAATATCTCTTCAGAATATGAAATAAATAATACCCCTTACCTTAGAAGAAGACTAGACACTGGAATAGTGAAGTAGCAGACTTCTTTTCTTCTTTCTCTTTATAACTTCCCTCTCTATAGCTTCTATCTCTATAATTGCTCTTGTGAGTCTTAGTGAATTGGTGAGAATGAAAGAAGAATGAGCTTCTATTTATAGGAAAATATAGTATCGATAATTGAACATTTTGGGGCTTGAAATATTATAGTATAATACCTTCATCTTTTCCTACATTTTTAATTTAGTCCTGCAAGTATTATCAAACTTGCACCACCTCCCCTAATAGTACATCATGTGAATCAATAGTACAATCATGTGACTCAATAGTTCTATACATGTGAAAAAAATAATTACAGTATAGTACCTTCATCTATACCTCCCTTTTTGATTTAGTCATGAAAGTATTATCAATCTTTCACCACCTCTCCTAATAGTAAATACATTTGAATCAATAGTATACACATGTGAGCACATAGTTATAAGCATGTGAATTAATAGCAATTAATTGCTCATTTATTCGATTAATTACCCGATTGGTCAATATAACTTCCAGACATCAATTATTATCGAAATAAATGTCGATTTCCACTAACACTAATAATCCCAACATAATGGAACTATCAATTTCATCTTTAATCAACACGAACTTATTCATCATTAATATTATAACTCACAATATTTAACAACCAGGTTGTTCCCAGGAAAGAGGGGGCTTTCCGATAAGGATTTCTCACTTCTTCAAGTAATTAGGTGACCAAACCTCTCCTTGATAGAACTTCTAGACATAGTCAATATTGCAAATAATAATATGAATAACTTTATCATCTCAATTATTGATTTAATAATAATAAATATTATGCAGATAATACTGTGATAATAATTAAATCAATAATATGAGAGATATTATGCAGCAATTACTGTAGCAATAATTGAGTATAACTGAGCGACCATGTATGAGAGATAATATGAGAGATATTATGCAGCAATTACTGCAGCAATTACTTCTCACGTAAGTATCAATAATCAATACCATGTGCTACTATGCAACCACGTGTATTATTGTTCTTTTAACACCAGGTATTTCAACAGTTAACGGTAAAAACTTTCGCCGTTATTTTTTTAAAAAGATATTTTTGTTATTTTCTAACTACAACAATACTTTTGTTGTGGGGTCCACCAATGATTGTGTAGTCGTACGAATATTCCCCGACAAAAAGAATATTCCACGACAAAACGAATATTTCCCGACACAACGAATATTTTATAACAACTTGCTTACTTTGCAAAATTTTCAAATATCACCCTTAACTTTAAACTTTTATCAATTTAACCATTTACTAAATAGAATAATAATTATAGGAAAATTGAATACTTTTATTTCATAAAATTCGGGATCTCACAATCTCCCCTCCTTATGAAATTTTGCCCTCGAAATTTACGTAACTGGTAGTTCAAAGAGATGAGAATACCTTGCTTTCTTTTCGGATTGTACCTTCCCGGTTATTTTCTCTCTATCATGATTTTCCCATTTTTCATCTCCTGTATTTCAGATATCATTCTAGAATATAGTTTCAAAATAAGGGTTAATTGACATGCCACATATTATCTCTATATTCTAATCGACCAATTAAATAACAAATAAACTTAGGTAGGTCATACTAGCGAAGGAATTACCCGTCTCTCCCTTCCTAGTTCTTGTCTCACATCTCAGCCATGGATCATATCTCTAAGCTTTGATACCAACTGTGACGCCCCAAAAACAGGTATACATCACCCATTCTGAGTCGCCAAATACATGGTACAGAATATAAATAAAAACTTAATTATACAACTGTCGGGTAAAATACGACAAAAACATATATAAGCTGAGAGTTTTAACACGAATATTGTCTTCTAGACAATATCCACACTCAATGGAGTCCTCATTACAATTATTATCCCACTATTTTATAGAATAGTAAGGACTACTAAAGCCACTTATCCTGGACAATCACTCCATTCCCCGACTGTCCCAACTATATTCTTATTTCCTGAAGTGAACAATGAAAGAAAAGGGTGAGCTCAACTAGCCCAGTAAGAAATTTTATGACTAAGGCAATGCAGAATAAATTATCCTTAGCCTTCAACAGTATAACAACTGATAGAATATAATATACAACAAGTTTTAGATCAACAACTACAGCGGAACAAGCAATCCATTAGAAGAGTCAAGTAGAGCATGATATCTACTATCTTCTATGATTTAAAAGGTTTTTCATCAACTTTATCGCTGAGACTCAGCTTAATAAATAAACCACATCATTGAATCATCCCTGCACTATGGGCCAAGGATATTCATGTATTCATCAATGGTCATGATTATACCCAATAATCCCTGGTCATAATCATACCAACAACTGTCCATCAATGCACTACGGGCCAATGAGGACTTTTACCACATCATTTGTAATATTACGGGTCATGATATACTAAATGATCCCTGGTCATAATCATATAAATCAACAGTCCATCTATGTGCGTAAGCCAAAGATATCAATCAACAGTTCGTCTTTGCACTACAGGCCAAAGACATACAACTGTAAAACCAATGACCAACAGTCCATCTATACACTACGGGCCAGAGATGACTTTTAACGCAATATAAGCATGAGGATCATGACAATGATATAAAGAATCAATCAAATGAGATAAAGGATAAATATTAAACATTTATAATACAATTTATACAGAGTTCAAAATTATATCTAAATTTTCAACATGATCACTAATTGTGGAGTAAAATTCAAGAATAATATTCATGTATCAAAAATTAATTTGGACATAAAAGAATCAATTTTTTGTTGTGAATAGTATCCCGTGAATAGTACTTCATGAATAGTACCCTGTGAATAGTAATTCGTGAATAGTACCCCGTGAATAGTACTTCGTGAATAGTACCCCCGAGTGAATAATACCCGAGTGAACAGTACCCCTTAAATATTACTCTGAGTGAATAGTATCCCATAAATAATACCCAAAGTGAATAGTACTCGAGTGAATAGTAAGAAATAATACCCCTTACGAATAAGAAATAAATAGCATCCCTTACGGATATTAAACAAAAATAATATTCCTTACGAATATTAAACGAAGACAATGAATATTGAACAAAAATGATATTCCTTACGAATATTGAACGAAAATAATATTCATACGAATACGAAAAATAATATCTCTTTAGAATATGAAATAAATAATACCCCTTACCTTGGAAGAAGACTAGACACTGGAATAGTAAAGTAGCAGACTTCTCTTCTTCTTTCTCTCTATAACTTCTCTCTCTATAGCTGTTCTCTCTATAATTGCTCTTGTGAGTCTTAGTGAATTGGTGAGAATGAAGGAAGAATGAGCTTCTATTTATAGGAAAATATAGTTTCGATAATTGCACATTTTGGGGCTCAAAATATTACAGTATAATACCTTTATCTTTTCCTTCATTTTTAATTTAGTCCTGCAATTATTATCAAACTTACACCACCTCCCCTAATAGTACATCATGTGAATCAATAGTACAATCATGTGACTCAATAGTTCTATACATGTGAAAAAAATAATTACATTATATTACCTTCATCTATACCTCCATTTTTAATTTAGTCATGCAAGTATTATCAATCTTGCACAACCTCCCCTAATAGTAAATACATGTGAATCAATAGTACACACATGTGAACACATAGTTATAAGCATGTGAATTAATAGCAATTAATTGCTCCTTTATTCGATTAATTACCCGATTGGTCAATATAACTTCCAGACATCTATTATTATCGAAATAAATGTCGATTTTAACTAACACTAATAATTCCAACACAATGGAACTATTAATTTCATCTTTAATCAACATGAACTTATTCATCATTAATATTATAACTCACAATATTTAACTATCAGGTTGTTCCCAAGAAAGAGGGGGCTTTCCGATAAGGATTTCTCCTTATTGGCGGGCAATTAGGTGACCAAACCCTCCTTGACAGAACTTCTAGACATCATCAATATTGCAAATAATAATATGAATAACTTTATCGTCTCAATTATTGATTTAATAATAATAAATATTATGCAGATGATACTATGACAATAATTAAATCAATAATATGAGAGATATTATACAACAATTACTGTAGCAATAATTGAGTATAACTGTGTGACTTCTCACGTAAGTATCAATAATCAATATTGTGTGCTACTATGCAACCACGTGTATTACTATTCTTTTAACACCGGGTATTTCAACAGTTAACGGTAAAAACTTTCGCCGTTATTTTTTTAAAAAGATATTTTTGTCATTTTCTAACTCCGACAATACTTCCGTTGTGGAGTCCACCAATGATTGTGTAGTCGTATGAATATTCTCTGACAAAAAGAATATTCCACGACCAAACGAATATTTCCCGACACAACGAATATTTTATAACAACTTGCTTACTTTGCAAAATTTTCAAATATCATCCTTAACTTTAAACTTTTATCAATTTAACCATTAACTAAATAGAATAATAATTTTAGGAAAATTGATTACTTTCATTTCATAAAATTCGGGATCTCACAAGTACCACCCATTCCCCAAGTAGCTCCAGTTGCCAACTTTGAGGACTTTAGGAGTGTAGGACCTCTAGAATTCGTAGGTACTACCGATCCCATCGTAGCACAGACATGGATCAAAGAAATGGAGAAAGCCTTTGCCATTGCTCGTGTGGGTGAAGACCACAAAATCGTGTTCGCTACATATATGATGAGGGGTGAAGCAAACTACTCGTGGGAAGCAAATCAACAGAGGGAGGGAGAAGGGATTATAACCTGGGAAAGGTTTAAGACTTTGTTCTTCGAGAATTACTTCCCGAATAGCATGAAGAATAGGATGGAGGTAAAGTTCTTAGAACTGAAACAAGGAGAGATGACGGTGATGCAGTACGTGGCCAAGTTCAATAAACTCGCACGATTTGCGACACATCAAGTAAACACTGAAGAAAGGAAAGCTCGACGCTTCAAACTCGGACTAAAACCTTGGTTTGTTCAACAAGGTGTCAGTCCTTCAAATCGACTCATTTGCCACATTGTTGGAGAAGGCGATAATTGTTGAGGGAGGTAGCGAGGAATTGAGCCAATACAACAAGGAGAAAAAGAACAAGAATGCTGGGGGAGAAACTCGTGGAGGGAGTAGCAGTGGTGGAAGCCATTTGGGAAAGAGGAAATGGGATAACCACAACAACAACAATACCAACAATTGAAGCATCAGCCAGTTAGAAAGTTATCAAGGAGGGTTTAAGAAAAGAAGTAAAGCTTGCTCGAAATGTGGGAAAAACCATCAAGGGGAATGCTGGAAGGGGCGCAGCGTTTGCTACAACTGTGGCCAAGAAGGGAACATTTCACCTAACTGCCCGAAGCTAAAAAAGATCAAGGATTGCCCAAAGAAGGGGAGCAGTGGAGGAAGCGGGCAACAGGGAGGGGGCAACAAGCTGATGATCGGCAGACCGACGCAATCCAACTTACCGACTGCCCGAACCTTTAACATGACTATCCAAGACGCAGTGGCTGCGAAGGACGTGGTGTCAGGTATTCTCCCAACCAATAATATAAATGCCTATGTATTATTTGATTCGGGTGCTACATGTTCCTTTTTGTCTAAAGAATTTTCTAGACAACTAAACATACCCCATGAACGCTTACAAAAGTCGTTGAACATAGAGATTGCAAATAAGGAAGTAATTCCCGTAGAGTTCGTTTACCGAAACTATTGTGCAAACATTAGAGGTCACGAACTAAACGTAGACTTAATTATGATTAGACTGGGAGAATTTGATGTGATACTAGGAATGGATTGGTTATCCAGCCACGCTGTGACAACCCGAAAAATTGGATTGTCCAGAATATAAGTTTAAAGAATTAGTTATTAATAAAAGGAATTTTTATTAATAATATTATATGCTATGTGTTTATTAATCGTTCTAGAACCTAGGATGATTAGAATGTGGGAGGATTCTGGCTACGAGCTAGACTGAACGAATAAGAATTTTCAAGATAAAAATAAAAAAAATTCGGGAACAAAAATATTTCTGGGGAAAAAGACGAAATAGGCATTATTCACCCGACGAAACCCTAAGGGTTAGGGTTTGAATAACCTAAGCCTTTTCGAAAGTTCGGTATGTCGAATTGACATTCCGTCGAAAGATTTGACTATAATATATCGTGAAAAGTTAAGTAAGCCGATAAAAGTTTTTCTCAAAAAATGTGCAGAAATCGGATGAAATAAAAATGACGAAAAGTATTGTTATGTACTTTTCATTAGTTTAACTACGTTAGGGGAAAACGTGAAGGAAAACGCTTAACATCAAAAAATATTTTTTAGTTTTTCGGAGATCCGAAGAATACGTAAAAGTTAATCGGTAAAGGTGTAACGACCGAGAAATTCGGATCTTTTGTAAAATAATTTTATTTAATAAAATAAAGAATAAAATTATATTACTTGATATTATTACGTGTTAGTAAGATGAATGTCGTTCTATAAACCTATAAATGTCGGAACTTAGTAGTATTTGGACTATGTGAGAGAATTAAAGTGACAGAATTTCTAGAACGAAAATAAAAGTTTTTCGACAAATTTTCTGAAAAACACTATTCATCCATTTTGTTCGGGAATTATTTTTGAACTTCTGAGAAATACGTAATGATAGAATATCGAAGTGAATTGGATTATGTAATAATAATTCAAGTATGGAAAACGTAATTTTTTGCATGCGAACTTAATTCGAGAATGTTAAGGAAAATAAAGCGTTAAGGAAGTGAATGTAATGATCATATGATACGTATATATTGTACGAGGTAACAAATACGAGTATGACACGATGTATGATACGAGTATGTATGAAGAATGGGATATTGTATATTATGAATGAGTATATGAGTTAGAATACGAGAATAATACATAAACAATATGTATTAAGGCTTTTAGCCAATTAAAAGGGAATTATGGGATGGTTTAGCAATTTGTAGAGTCCAATGGAATATAATGTGCAAGCCCAAGTGGGAGAAATGTTAAAGCCCAAAAGCTTAAGTCAAGTTAATTAATCTAAGCCCAAGCTATGATCCAATGGGTTAGGGTGGTTCATGGGGCAACCCATGAACATGTGGTTATTCTTGGTGACCAAGACAATTATGTAATGACCAAGTAAAAGTTGTGATTAGCAAGTTAACTTAATAACTAAGTAAGGAATAGTAAGGAGGTTTGTTTAAAGGAGGTGGGATGGCGTAAATGACTAAATTACCCTAACCATAGAAATCCTATAAATAGAGAGAGTTGGATCATTTTTACACTTGTTAATTTTATCCAACACAATTAACTTATTGGTTGGAGAGAATAAGCAAGAATAAGCTACTTTCATTTGTTAGAAAAAGATGGAGAAAGCTAGTTCATCAAAGGTAATGATTCTATGTCATTAGTCTTCCATCTCTACCATAATAGATTGATAAGAAAAGTGTGGATTAATGATCATGTATGCTAAGAATGATAGGAATAAATAATCGAAGGACTTAAGTCCTAATAAGCCGAGAATAAGCACTTTGTTCATAGATAAGCTATGAATTAAGGAAGACTTGTGTCATGTTTGCATGAATGATGTTAGCATGATGAAAGTATGTAAGAATGATGGATAGAAGACTTAAACTATCATAAGCCATGTGAAGCAAAGTTATATGTAGTTTATATCTTAATAAGCTATAAGTTCATGAAGAATAAGTCATAACTGATCATGAAAATAAGTTGATATAATATGTAGGTTGAGATGTCAATATGAAGGATAGAATCCATTTAAAATGATAATCAAATCATAAGTAATGAAGCTATGCCGGAATTCTCACGATTGGACGATAATCGTCGAATTTGTGAAATTCTCGGATTAGAGGTCGAATTTTGATTTTGAGCTCAGAAACGTTGGTTTTCAATGGGAGCAAGTCTTATTTGGAATTATAGAGTTGTGAACTTGAAAATGGCCTAATTCTGACTTAGATCAAAGAAATGAGCGTTGAACGTTCACGGACGTTTATCATTTTTGTTAAAAATTAACCAATAGGTGAATTTTGAGTTAATGAAGTCGAAAATATAAAATTCTTGCATGGACACATAGAGTATGTGATTTGTGAGCTAATGGCTTTTGAACGAGCCAATTCAAACTTAAAATGATCAAATTTGGAGTCCAGAAAGTTCGCAAAGTTCAAAAAACTGTCCAAGTTATTCTGGTGTATGAGTGAGTCAAGCGCCATTACGCGCTTGACCAAACAAAAAAGCGAAAGGTTGCATACACAGTCACGGCTATACCTCAAGACCTCTCAGAAAGTCATCACAGCAATTGTGATCAAAAATGAGTTATGTGTGGCACCGCAGCGCCAAGGCTAAGCTCGGCCATCGCTAACCCACGCCATCATCATGAAGTTGTATAAGGATGATCATGCACCAGACACCAGGTCCTTAGGTTTCGGTCAAGAAAGAAGGTTTGATTGTATAGAATGAATGGTAACTGATTAACAATGAAGTAAAGCTTAAGTATAACATTGTAAGGCATTGTTAAACCTTAATTGTGATACATAAAGGTTGAAGATAAGTAATCAAACATGAACGTAATGACAATGTAAACTATATCGAAAAGCCGGAACCAATAGTAACAAGTCTAATACATGATTAGATTGAGAAGAAGGGTAAGATTTATTAGGAACCATGTATGTTTATTCATGACCTAATGTGTTATATGATGTGATTATCTACTGTAGAGACCTTAAAGACTTAATGTGAACGTGTAATAACAGTAACAGGCGCTGAAGGCAAGTATTCTAACCCTTGTCTATGTTTAATCTAGACAAGCTTTGTGGTTCATGTATTCTTACGCATGAATTGTTGTATGATAAAGTCAAAGCCAATTCTTTCGGCTAGACTTAAGATGTTTGGATTTCGTATAATCTATTGATGTATGGTTAATGTTTTACCAAGCTATATTGGTGTGGTTTTCAAATAAAGACTGAGTATGATAAAAATGTTTTATCGTCAAAACGACAGGCACGTGAGGTTGCCACAACTTAAACGTACATATGTTTAATGAATGTAGTGTTGATCAACATAGAGTACTATAGGTTGATCACCTAGACGTGCTCGTAAGAAATGCCAGACTTATAGACTTTTTGCCGGGATGTCCTTTTCAAAGAAAGTATGAAATGCTCAAGTTCTTGGATCGAAATTGATGTTTTACTAAATAGTCATTGTAAAACGCTTTAAAGAAAAGAGAAGTGCTATTTGAATTATCGATAGTACTTCATAACTATTGTTCAGTTATTGAAGATATATGATTTGTGTGATTCAAGCATATTGTTAATATAATTGTTGTACTTGCTGAGCTAGTCATGCTCACTCTTGCTTGAACCATATGAATGCAGCTAAGACTGAACAGACCGAAGGATCCGGCAAGGATAAAGGAAAGGCGAAGACGAATTTATAGATTTACTTATGTAATAGTATAGGTTTGTGATGATAATATTTGATATTATGACAAGAATAATTGTAACGGTTATAAATAACCTGGGGAATAGTAATATTAATTTACAATATATATAAGACATATTCATTCTTTTGAGGATTTTCGATTGAATGTTTGTGTGAATTGTAGCACCGTGGAGCACCATCTGTCGGGTTAGAAGATACCCAGATTTGGGGGCGTCACAGGTTGGTATCAAAGCATTAGGTTATAAAACTTAAGGGGGGAAATTAAAACCTTAAGTCATAACCTTATGAGAAGTCAAAGAAGTAAAAGAAGAAATTAATCCTATAAAAATGCATTCTATATATATGTTATGTGTTTTTATTATTCTACTGACGTGTACTAATTAAACTTAATTGTTTTGTGTAGACGTCAGGTGGAAATGGAATGTATATAGATGTACATGTAGTTAGTGAAGAATCGGTTAACCAGATAGAGGTTATACCGAATCCAATAGCAGAGGAGCCAGAGATAGTAGTGATTGAGTCTGGAGACTCAGAGGACCCCGATCTCATGTCGGTATTTGACGGGATGTTAGAAGAGGAGAAAGAGGTGGTGCCCTTCAACCCTATGACACTTGCAGAAGAGACACCCTAAGGGGAGTCTATGTTATCATTGGTCATGGCAGTGTTAGACAAGAACCTCCACTATTGTCAGGAGGTGAAGGAGTTACGAGCGGAGCTCCAGAATGTCTTACAGGATAAGATAGATGTGGAGTCGATGTGGGAACAGGAACACGATCAGCGGGTTTTAGCCAAGGACAAGGTCTATGAGCTAAAGCATGAGGTTTTTGAGCTCAAGGGGGAGCTAAAGACCAAGAGGCAAAAGATAGGGAGAATGTCCTATATATATAGGAGTTCTCATCAGATTTCCAATAGAATGTGTAGTTGGATACCCAAAGAGAGGTCAAGGCGGACTCTAAGACACTATCACCAGATGTTATCACCGGTCCGCCACAACAGATTTTAATAATGCCTTAAGGCAGATGTAATCTAGTAGTAGCTAGAGTAGTTTTAGATATGTAAATATCGTGTATCTAGTAGTGACGTAAAACCCTCTTTTGTATATCAAAGGGTAGTCTTTTGTAAATCCCAATTTTTGGAAAGAAATTGTGGGATGATAATGTAATCAGCTTAGGTTGTGTAATGAAACGATGTAGTATTATACTACAATGAATAAGTCTTTTTCAGAACATATTGAGTAATGGATGTTGAAGTTATTATTTAAGCTTGAATAATAACTAACTAATTAAAAAAAGAATAATAACAAAATGTGTTGTTTATTGTAACAGCAAAATGCCGCCAAGAAGAGGGCAACGAAACCAAGGCACAAACGTAAATCAATCGGAAGGAGGTCCGGTTAACCCAATGCAGGAATTTGTTAACTTATTAACAGCTGCGTTTAATAGAAATGGGGCTAATATCCCCGTAAATCCGAGAGTAGCATGAGCTACTACCTTCAAGGATTTTAAAAGTGTTGGTCCACTAGAGTTTAAAGGAACTACGGACCCCATAGAAGCCCAGACATAGGTAAAGAAATTGAGAAGGCATTTGTCATAGCAAATATCGAAGAGGGCCAGAAGGTTGCCTTTGCAACCTATATGATGAAAGGTGAAGCCAATTTTTGGTGGGAGGCTAACTATGCTAGGGCGGGTATAGAGAACCTAATGTGGGTGAGGTTCAAGGAGATATTTTTTGAGAACTACTTTCCCACAAGTATGCAGAGAAGGATGGAGATGCGGTTTCTGGACTTGAAACAAGGGGACATGACGGTTCCCCAATATGCTTCCAAGTTTAATGAACTGGTGAGGTTTGCTCCACACCAAGTGGACACTGAGATTAGGAAAGCTCGAAGGTTCGAGCAGGGCTTGAAACCCTAGCTCTATAACCATATTTTGGTGTTCCAAAGTACTTCTTTTGGAACCATTTTAGAGAAGGCGATAATCGCCGAGGGTGGTAGTGAGGCTCTGAGTCAATACCACAAGGACAAGAAGAGTAAGGGGAAAGTAGATGGGGAAGTAAAGATTGAGGGAGCCAGTACCACAAAGAAAAGAAGAATAAGGGGAAGGTTGATGGGGGAGTGAAAATAGAAGGAGTCAGAGGAAGCGGCGAGGGACAAAAGCGAAAAGTGTTTAACTCTGGGAATACCGGAGTGAAGCAAGGAGATCCAAAGAGGAGAATGGAGGCCTGCAAAACCTAAGGGAAGACTCATATGGGAGTCTGTCTCAAGGGGAAGGCCGTATGCTACAACTGTGGACAGGAGGGGCACATTTCGCCTAACTGTCCAAGTTCGAAGAAGAACCACGGATGCTTTGTGTGTGGGTCAACTGACCACATGGTAAAGAACTGCCCGAAGAAGGGGACGGACGGGAATCGGGGCACTAATAGCGGTAAGTTAACTATTAGTGGTCCAGCGTAGCCAGGTAGGCTGATGGGCCGTACCTTTAATATGACAATCCAAAATGCAATTGCATCAGGGGACGTAGTCATAGGTATTATTCTAATCAACGACATAAATGCTTACGTGCTATTTGATTTGGGTGCTACTTGTTCGTTTATAACATGTGATTTTACTAGACAATTAAGATTACTTCCCAAAAAGTTGCCTATACCTTTAAATATTAAGGTATCAAATGAAGAGGTAATTCCTATTGAAAATATTCATAGGAGTTGTTGCGTAGACATACGGGGTTGTAAATTATTGGTAGATTTAATACCGATAAAGTTAGGAGAATTCGATGTAATTCTCGGAATGGATTGGTTAGTTAACTATGGGGTAATTATAGATTGTCAGAAGAAATGTGTGAATATTAGAAAGTTAAGACGACCTAAGGTAGTATTTTATGGTAATAGATCGTCGGGGCGTTCGTGTTGTCTTACCATGACACAAACTAGGAAATTATTGAGAAAGGGATATGTAGGTTATCTATGCCATGTTGTTGATACCCAGAGAGTGATAGCAACCATGGAACAAATACCTATAGTTAAAGAATTCGATGATGTATTTCCGAGTAAATTATCGGGTCTTCCACCGGATAGGGAGACCGAGTTTGTAATAGACATTGTGCCAGGAGCGGCACTAGTTTCCAAGGCACCGTATCGTATGGCGCCAGTGGAGATGAAGGAGTTAATGGTACAGTTACAAGAACTATTGGACAGGAAGTACATACAACCGAGTGTTTCTCCGTGGGGAGCATCGGTACTGTTTGTAAAGAAGAAGGACGGATTGTTAAGACTTTGTATCAACTACAGAGAGTTAAAAAAGTTAACAATAAATAATAAATACCCATTACCCAGGATTGATGATCTCTTTGATCAGTTAAAAGGGGCAAAGTATTTTTCTAAAATAGATTTAAGGACGGGGTATCACCAGCTGAAGGTTAGGAAGGAGGATGTACCAAAGACAGCATTCAGGACTCGTTATGGTCATTACGAGTTTCTGGTAATGTCATTTGGGTTGACTAATGCACCAGTTGCATTTATGGATATGATGAACAAAGTGTTCAAACAATATTTGGACAAATTCGTTGTGGTGTTTATCGATGATATTCTAGTCTATTCTAAGATGCCAGAAGATCATGCTGAACACCTAAGAATAGTGTTGGAGACACTAAGGAAGAAGAAGTTGTATACGAAGTTCACTAAGTGTGAATTTTAGTTGGAAAAGGTAAAGTTTTTAGGTCATGTCATTGACCATGAGGGGATTTCGGTAGATCCAGTGAAAGTGGAAGCCGTGATGAATTGGGAATAACCGAAAACGCCGACTGAGGTGTGGAGTTTTCTAGGGTTAGCAGGATACTATCAGAGATTCATCCAGGATTTTTCGAAGACAGCTACTCCATTGACTAACTTGACAAGGAAGACGGTGAAATACGTGTTGATTGATAAATGCGAAGACAGTTTTCAAGAACTGAAGAAGAGGTTGAGTGAAGTGCCTGTTTTGTCATTACTCGATGACACGGGAAATTTTGTAGTTTATAGCGATGCTTCGCATAGAGGACTTGGTTACGTGCTCGTTCAACATGGCAAGGTCATTGCATATGCATCAAGGCAATTGAAGGATTATGAGAAAGTTTATCCTACTCATGATCTGGAACTGGCTGCAGTAGTTTTTTCCTTAAAGATATAGAGACATTATCTTTACGGAGAGAAATGTGAGATATACACGGACCATAAGAGTCTAAAATATGTCTTCACATAGAAGGAGTTGAATATAAGACAGACGAGATGGTTGGAGTTGATAAAGGATTACAACTGTGAAATCCTGTATCACCCTGGAAAAGCCAATGTAGTTGTCGGTGCCTTAAGTAGGAAGGGTCGGGAGAAGTTATCTATGTTAACGGCTCAAATTGAGTTAATAAAAGAGATGGCTAGGATGGAAATAGAAGTGAAGTTGCCAAGTGAATTGGGGTAGATACTATTTGCGACAGAGACTCAATCTACTATTGTAGAGAGAGTTAGGGAGGTGCAGCTCAAAACTGATGAGTGTGACCAGATGAAGAAGCGGTTAACCAATGAAAAAGATATTAAGTATAGTCTTGATAACGAGGGGTTATTTAGATTTAAAGGAAGAATTTGGGTTTCGAATGAGACAGAATTAAAGGAACAGGTATTACAAGAGGCTCATAGTTTGAGGTTCTCTATTCATCTTGGTAGTACTAATATGTTTCAAGACCTTTGACAAAGTTTTTGGTGGTCGAACATGAAGAGAGAGATAGCAGAGTACGTGAGTAGGTGCTTAAATTATCAGAAAGTTAAGGCCGAACATCAATGACCAAGTGGCTTGTTATAGTCATTAGAGATTTCAGAGTAGAAGTGGGAGCATATCACGATGGACTTTATGGTGGGAGTTCTGACTACAACGAAAGGGTATGATGCGATTTGGGTAATAGTGGACCGGTTGACGAAGTCGGCTCACTTTTTGCCAATTAGGGTCAAGTATAACTTGGACCAGTTAGCTAAACTTTATGTTAAGGAAATAATTTCCAGACATGGAGTACTAGTATCGATTGTGTCAGATCGTGATCCACGATTCACATCAAACTTTTGGAGGAGTCTACAGGAGCAGTTGGGAATGCAGTTGAAGCTGAGTACAGCGTATCATCCATAAATTAATGGACAGAGCGAGAGAACAATTCAGACGTTAGAAGATATGTTAAGATCTTGCGTCATGGATTTCAAGGGTAGTTGGGATGATCATCTACCATTAGTAGAGTTTACATATAACAATAGTTACATACAAGCATAGGTATGCCGCCTTACGAAGCTTTGCATGGAAGAAAGTGCAGAACACCATTGTGTTGGGACGAAGTGGGAAAACGCTGAATGCTATGGCCATAATTGGTACAGCAAATAGTGGATGTGGTGAAGTTGATACGAATGCGTCTCGTAGAAGCTCAGGACAGATAGAAGAAGTATGCAGACTTGCATCGAGAAAATAGGGAGTTTGAAGCAGGCTCTTATTTGTTTCTAAAGGTATCTCCATGGAAAGGAAAGATACGCTTTGGAAAGAAAGGAATGTTAAGTCCAAGGTTTATAGGACCTTTTGAAGTATTAAAACGGGTAGGTGAAGTAGCTTATATGATAGCATTACTTCCAGACTTAGAACGAATACATAATGTGTTTCACTTATCTGTGTTACGTTTTTATAAGCCGGATTATAAGCACGTGATAGAGTATGAGCCTATTCTTATCGAGAAGGACTTAACGTACGAAGAGATGCCGATTCAAATTATCGATAGAAAAGAGCAAATTCTGCTGAACAAAGTCATACCTTCCATGAAGGTGTTATGGAAGAACCACGATGCAGAAGAGGCAACGTGGGAATTGAAAGAAAAGATAAGGAAGGATTACCCTCAATTGTTTGCGTAATGTGAGACGAGATTCTGGGGACAAAATCTTTATAAGGGGGGAAGAATGTAACGACCAAGAAATTCGGATCTTTTGTAAAATAATTTTATTTAATAAAATAAAGAATAAAATATATTACTTGTTATTGTTACGTGGTAGTAAGATGAATGTCGTTTTATAACCTATAAACATCGGAACTTAGTAGTATTTTGACTACGTGAGAGAATTAAAGTGTTTGAATTTCCAAAATGAAAATAAAAGTTTTCTGAGAAATTTTCCGAAAAACACTATTCATCCATTTTGCTCGGGAATTATTTTTGAACTTCCGAGAAATACGTAACAATAGAATATCGAAGTGAATTGGATTATGTAATAATAATTCAAGTATGGAAAACGTAATTTTTCGCTTGCGGACTTAATTCGAGAATGTTAAGGAAAATAAAGCGTTAAGGAAGTGAATGTAATGATCGTATGATACGTATGTATTGTACGAGGTAACAAATACGAGTATGACACGATGTATGATACGAGTATGTATGAAGAATGGGATATCGTATATTATGAATGAGTATACGAGTTAGAATACGAGAATAATACGTAAACAATATGTATTAAGGCTTTTAGCCAATTGAAAGGGAATTATGGGATGGTTTAGCAATTTGTAGAGTCCAATGGAATATATTGTGCAAGCCCAAGTGGGAGAAATGTTAAAGCCCAAAAGCTTAAGTTAAGTTAATTAATCTAAGCACAAGATATGATCTAATGGGTTAGGGTAGTTCATGGGGCAACCCATGAACATGTGGTTATTCTTGGTAACCAAGATAATTATGTAATGACCAAGTAAAAGTTGTGATTAGCAAGTTAACTTAATAACTAAGTAAGGAATAGTAAGGAGGTTTGTTTAAAGTAGGTGGGATGGCCTAAATGACTAAATTACCCTAACCTTAGCAATCCTATAAATAGAGAGAGAGTTGGATCATTTTTACACTTGTTAATTTCATCCAACACAATTAACTTATTGGTTAGAGAGAATAAGCAAGAATAAGCTACTTTCATTTGTTCGAAAAAGAAGGAGAAAGCTATTTCATCAAAGGTAATGATTCTATATCATTAGTCTTCCATCACTACAATAATAGATTGATAAGAGGAGTGTGAATTAATGATCATGTATGCTAAGAATGATAGGAATAAATAATCAAAGGACTTAAGTCCTAATAAGCCGAGAATAAGCACTTTGTTCATAGATAAGCTATGATTTAAGGAAGACTTGTGTCATGTTTGCATGAATGATGTTAGCATGATGAAAGTATGTAAGAATGATGGATAGAAGACTTAAACTATCATAAGCCATTTAAAGCAAAGTTATATGTAGTTTATATCTTAATAAGCTATAAGTTCATGAAGAATAAGTCATAACTTAGCATGAAAATAAGTTGATATAATATGTAGGTTGAGATGTCAATATGATGGATAGAATCCATTTGAAATAATAATCAAATCATAAGTAATGAAGCTATGCCATAATTCTCACGATTGGAAGATAATCGTCGAATTTGTGAAATTCTCGGATTAGAGGTTGAATTTTGATTTTGAGCTTGGAAACATTGGTTTTCAATGGGAGAAAGTCTTCTTTGGCATTATAGAGTTGCGGACTCAAAAATAGTTGAATTCTGACTTTGAACGAAGAAACTATCGTTGAACGTTCACGGACGTTTATCGTTTTCGTTAAAAATGAACGAATAGGTGAATTTTGAGTTAACGAAGTCAAAAATATAAAATTATTGCATGGACACGTAGAGTATGTGATTTGTGAGCTAATGGCTTTTGAACGAGCCAATTCGGACTTAAAATGATCAAATTTGGAGTCCGGGAAGTTCGCAAAGTTCAAAAAATTGTCTAAGTTATCTGGTGCACAAAGTTGGTGAAGGGCCGACGCCTTGACCCAGAGGAAGGCTTAAAGACTTGTGACTACAAATACCGGTGCCATTGTAAAACCCCAAATTTTATGAATAAAGATTTAATTTTCACGAAATATTTTTTTTGAATATTATGTTGTGGATTTGAGATAATGTTATAGCTGTAGGTAGTATTTATAAATTTTGCAAAGTATGCAAGTTGTTATATAATATTCGATTGGTCGGGGAATATTCTTTTTGTCGAGGAATATCCGTACGACGATACAATCATTGGTGGACCCCACAACGGAATTATTGTCGGATTAAGAAAACGACAAAAATATTTTTATGAAAATAACGACGAAAATTTTACCGTTAAAACTGTTGAACTACTCGGTAGTAAAAGTACTGTAATACGCGTGGTTGCATAGTAGCACACGGTATTGATTATTACGTGAGAAGTCACTCAATTTTGTTCAATTATTGCTACAGTAATTGTTGCATAGTATCTCACGTTATTTGATTCAATTATTGTCGATATTTTATATATTATTAAATCAATAATTGAGACGACGAAGTTATTAATATTATTATTTACAATATTAACGATGTCTAGAAGTTTTGCCAAGGAGAGGTTTGGTCACCTAATTATGCGCCAATAGGGAGAAATCCTTATTAGAAAGCCCCTCTTTCTCAGGAACGATCTCGGGTCGATTAATATTGTGAATTATAATAATGATGATAAATATTGTTAAATATATTGAGGTGTCTTTTTATGAAGTCACGGAAGTTTATATATATATATATATATATATATATATATATATATATTTTTTATTAGTATTATTAATGTAATAAAACAGAAAAGCTTTTATATAAAATGAATACTTTTATAAAGTTATTTATTTTATTAGACAATAATTAGAATATATTATATTTTATTATGCATAGTGTTTTGCATAATGCCTCGCATAATATTTTGCATAGTAAAATTTTTTATATAAAACAAAATACTTTTATAAAGTTATTTATTTTATTAGACAATAATTAGAATATAATATATTTTATTATGTATAGTGTTTGCATAGTATTTGCATAGTAAAATCTTTTCATATAAAATATAATATTTTTATAAAATTAATTATTTTATTAGATTTTAAATAAAATATATAAATATATATATATATATATATATATTATATATTATTGCATAGTATCCTTTCTGTTTTTCTATAAATAGGATGCTTAGTTAGAATTGAAAATCACACCAAAAGTTCAGAGAATTCTTCTTCTATAATCTTGAGCGTATTTCTTTAGAGTTTAAAAAAGCTTTGAGCGTAGTGCAAGTTTTCTTCAAGTATATCCCCGCCCTACCCGTCAGAGTACTCTTCTTTATAAGGTAAGAAATATTATTTGTTGTACTCGTAAGGGATATTATTTGTTGTACTTGTAAGGGGTATTATTTCTTTCGTATTCATGAAGAGAACTTCATTATTCCATTCTTTATTATTACATTGGAATAACTTGTATCTATGAGACTACCCTATACTTGGTGAAATTCTTTTGTTATTTCATTCTTTATTATTATGTTGAATAACTTTGTCTATGCTGAAGTACCGCATACATGGTGAAATTCTTATGTTATTCCATTCTTTATTATTATATTAGAATAACTTTGCTCATCTGGAATCTACGCATACATGGTGAAATTCTTCTATTATTCCATTCTTTATTATTACTCATTGGAATATCCTGCCTATGCGTTTACGCATTACCCGTTCCATTATTTATTATTCCGCTTAATATCCTATCTGTATGCGTTCGCATGACCGGTTCCATTCTTTATTATTCATTGGGAATAACCTATCTGCATGCGATCTATCGCACGACGGTGAATCCTTCATTATTCCATTCTTTATTATTCTCGCTGAAATAACTTTTATCTATGTGGATTACCACATGCATGGTGAATGATCCTTTATATTCATTCCTTGTTAAATTATAGAAATGATCTGTCTACGTGGATTACCGCATGGCGGTCAAAAATCCATTTGCAGTTTCGTAATTTTTCTGACCCTCAAAAATTCTGGAAAATCATAATATAAGCATTGGACTGTTGATTATGATGAAAGTCATAATAAAAGCTTTGGACTGATTAAAATCATGGGTATATATAGTATTAGTAAGTATTATGATGAGTTAGGTTGGTTATTATGTGAAAACATGAAAGTTTCTTAGAAATCATAAAGGGTTGAAAATCAGATTTTTGGTGAAAATGGAACATGAAATTCAATTGACCATATCTCCTATTATATTCTGAATTTTTGAGTGTGATTAAGTTCTAGAGTTAGATCTATGAGTTTTCTAACTTATCCAAGTGGAATCACCGGAAAAGGTGTTGTAGAATTTCGTGTGGACTGATTTTAGCAAAGGAGTCAAAAAGCGCAAAGTACCAAAAAGCTCATCGCCCATAAATTTAAAAGGGCATTTTGGCCACTTAATTTCGAGAAAAATTCGGCCTTTTGGGACATGGAAATATATGGTATAAAGTACCTCCTGTCCAAAAATGAGCTCATTCCGACTTAAAATGAGCAAGTTATGACCATTTCAATATTTAGGTTTTTTCGACGAAAAACGCTATAACCGGAGTTCTATAACTCCGATGACCATGAAATTTAAAATAGAAGCTCACGTTAACATGTGTAAGATCCTGCCAAGATTTGAGAATTTCTGGAGTTAAACTTGAGGTAGTTAATTTCTTAAGGAATTAATTAGAAATTAATTTTTGAAAAATACTTAAGAGAGTTGAAAAATTATAAAAAAATACTTGTTGTGTATGAAATATATGTATTTATGTTTGGACAAAGGATAGAAAAATAATAAGTTGATTTGGTAATTTTTCATGAAAATAGTTTAGTTTCAAACATATGAGTTAAATATGTTATGTGAAGTTGAAGAACTGGTAAATAGGATTTTAGGGCTTGAAAATCTTATATAAGGTATATGCAGATTTTTTATGAGTGATTTGATCATTGTTAATGAAATCTTATGAGTATGGCATTTTTGAATGATTAAATGCATTATTTGGTAAATTGTAAACAATTAAATTAAATTGTTTATAAGTTTAAGAAGTGATTAAAATATTGTTATAATATTAACAATATTAGATTATGAGTTATTTAAGTGATGAATAATATTTGGATAAATTTAAAGCCTTTAATATTTATCCTTGTGTTCGTTTGATTAATGCTTATATTATTGTCATCATCCTCAAGCTTATATTGTGATGAAAGTCATCTTTGGCGTACGTGCAGAGATGGACTTGGTATGATTATGACCAGGGATTATTCGGTATAATTATGACCGTAATGTAACGAATGATGTGGTAAAAGTCCTCATTGGCCTGTAGTTCATTGGTGGACAGTTGTTGGTATGATTATGACCAGGGATTATTTGGTATAATCATGATCATCGATGATTACATGAATATCATTGGTCGTGGTGCAGGGATGATGTGGTTTATTTATTAAGCTGAGTCTCAGCGATAAAGTTTATAAAAATCTTTTTAAATCATAGAAGATAGTAGATTTTATGCTTTACTTGACTCTTCTAATGGATTGCTTATTCCGCTGCAGTTAAACTTGTTGTCTATTGTATTTTATCAGTTTAACATTGTTGAAGGCTAAGTATAATTTATTCTGCATTATCTTAGTCATAATATTTCTTACTGGGCTAGTTGAGCTCACCCTTTCTTTTATTGTTCTCTTCAGGAAATGAGAATATAGCTAGGACTAGTCGGGGAATACAGTGACGGTCCAGATGATAGCATTAGTAGTCCTTACTATGGCATGACATGCAATATATAATTGTATTAAGGACCTAAGGTATGTATGTCGTATTTTATACGTCACTTAATAATTGATTTTTGTGAACAACAATAGGGTGATGAGAACCCAACCCTGAAAGCATCAAAAGTGCACCACAGTAAAATGAAGAGAACAAAAATCTTCTCGTGTCCCTTTGGAGACTTAAAATATTTGCTGCTGTACTTTATATGGCATGTATTAATTTGAGTATGAATATTGTCGTATTATATACGTTACAATATTTGTATTAAAACTTATAGTATATATGTCGTCGTATTTTGCACGACTGTTGTATAATTAAGATTGTATTTGAATTTTGTACCATGTATCTGGCGACCCAAGATGGGTGAGGTATACCTATTTTGGGGGCGTCACAGTTGGTATCAAAGCTTAGGGATATGATCCATGGCTGAGATGTGAGACAAGAACTAGGAGGGGAGAGACGGGAAATTCCTTCGCTAGTATTACCTACCTAAGTTTATTTGGTATTTAATTGGTCGGTTAGAGTATAGGGATAATATATGATATGTTAATTAACCCTTGTTTTCTGATAGTATTTGAAAATGGCATCCGAAAATGTTGAGATAAGTAATGAAGCGCATGAGACCGTTGAGATACCTTTAATCACTAACCAGGTTAATGTGATGTCAGACGAAGAAGAAATTAGAGATATCTACGTGGTGAGTGAAGAACTAATAGTTTCACCCGAGCTAGTTGCAGAGGTAGCAACTGAGAGTGAGGAAGAAGAGGAAGAAGAGGAACATGAGGAGAATTGGTTAGAAGAATTTTATGATCAAAATTTAGAATTACAAAATCGTATTCATGAGTTAAAAGAGCAGGCTAAAGAACGGCATGCGGTCATGGAGCAAAGAGATGTAACAATTCAAAATTGTGTTACCCGATGTGCGATGCTTGAACAGAAGCACTCTTTGGTAGAGTATAAGATATTAGAGCTGGAATCTGAGAATACTATGATCAAAGTTCTGATGAAAGAAGAAGCAACTAAATGAATGAGAATAGATAATGCATGGGTAAAAGTCGCACGACGCGTAGATATTGTAGAAAAAGATGTCTGATCCAATAAGGCCAAAATAGAGGAAATGGATTTTACTTTTTGGACAGCAATTGGGAGAATCCAACATCGAATTCAGAATTACCCTGTGCAGAGCGGTCAACCCCAATTCGATATGGATCGGAGAGTAATGATTCGAATCATGGATCAGGAATGTGACAAAGCAATTAAGGGTGGAATGTACTCTACAGCAAAGTTAAGTCCAACTGGGATGTCCCAGACAAGTCAAAATCGGTAGTTTAAGATAGAGCATTTTTTTTGTGACAAGGAACCTGAACAAAGTTATCATGGGTAAGTTAATTATAAACTCTTGTGAAGTCTATACCTTGTTAGATACCGATTCTACCCACTCTTTTATTTCACCTAGTTGTGTTCAATGTTTGAACTTGGCTCTTGAGAAATTAGACTTTGACTTAGCTGTTGAAACTCCGTTTGGAGAAACCTTCGTTACATCCACTATTTATAAATCTTGTTTAATTCAAATTGACACTTTCACGTTACCTGTCAATCTTATCTCTTTGAAAATACTTGCATTTGATGTGATTTTAGGAATCGATTGGTTAACTACTCATCATGTCAAAATTGATTATTTTCGTAAGGTTGTTAGCTTTCATATTCCTAACCAACCCGTTATGCGAATTCAAGTAACCAAACCACTAAAGTCAATTATTGTCATATCAAGCCATAAGTAAAAAGCCCCGAGCCTTTCGCTGGTGACTTCCAAGCCTTGGAATACACCGAAGCCAGACTTTCGCTTGTCTTGTAAAAAGCCCCGAGCCTTTCGCTGGCGGCCAAATGAGTTATGTGTGGTGTCGTAGCGCCAAGGTCGGGCTCTGGCCACTACTAACCCATGTCGCAGCGCGAGTTGTATAAGGATGACTGACGCCGTAGCGCCAGTCCTTAGGTTTGGTCAGTGAAGAAGGTTTGATTGTGTAGAATGAATGGTAACTGATTAACAATGAAGTAAAGCTTAAGTATAACATTATAAGGCATTGTTAAACCTTAATTTTGATACATAAAGGTTGAAGATAAGTAATCAAACATGAACGTAATGACAATGTAAACTATATCGGAAAGCCGGAACCAATAGTAACAAGTCTAATACATGATTAGATTGAGAAGAAGGGTAAGATTTATTAGGAACCATGTATGTTTATTCATGACCTAATGTGTTATGTAATGTGGTTATCTACTGTAGAGACCTTAAAGACTTAATGTGAACGTGTAATAACAGTAACAGACGCTGAAGGCAAGTATTCTAACCCTTGTCTATGTTTAATCTAGACAAGCTTTGTGGTTCATGTATTCTTACGCATGAATTGTTGTATGATAAAGTCAAAGCCAATTCTTTTGGCTAGACTTAAGATGCTTGGATTTCGTATAATCTATTGATGTATGGTTAATGTTTTACCAAGCTATATTGGTGTGGTTTTCAAACAAAGACTGAGTATGATAAAATTGTTTTATCGTCAAAACGACAGGCACGTGAGGTTGCCATAACTTAAACGTACATACGTTTAATGAATGTAGTGTTGATCAACATAGAGTACTATAGGCTGATCACCTAGACATGCTCATAAGAAATGCTGGACTTACGGACTTTGTGTCGGGATGTCCTTTTCAAAGAAAGTATGAAATGCTTAAGGTCTTGGACCGAAATTGATGTTTTACTAAATATTGTCATTGTAAAACGTTTTAGAGAAAAGAGAAGTGCTATTTTGAATTATCGATAGTACTTCATAAAAATTGTTCAGTTATTGAAGATATATGATTTGTGTGATTCAAGCATATTGTTAATAGAATTGTTGTACTTGTTGAGCTAGTCATGCTCACTCTTGCTTGAACCATATAAATGCAGCTAAGACCGAACGGACTGAAGGATCCGGCAAGGATAAAGGAAAGGCGAAGATGAACTTATAGATTTACTTATGTAATAGTATAGGTTTGTCATAATAATATTTGATATTATGACAAGAATAATTGTAACGGTTATAAAGAACATGGGGAATGGTAATATTAATTTGCAATATATATAAGACATATTCATTCTTTTGAGGCTTTTTGATTGAATGTTTGTGTGAATTGTAGCACCGTGGAGCACCATCTGTCAGGTTGGAAGATACCCGGATTTGGGGGCGTCACAAAAGGAAAGACAAAATATCCAAAAATATTTAGATTTCGAGAATCGCAGTTTTCAAACTGTCGGACGAATTCTGCAAGACGGAAGCACGAAGCTTCCAAGGGAAGCTTCGTGAATACTAAGGAGGTCGAGTAAGGAGGTGTGAATAGTAATTTTGGGGCAAAATAACTATTTTTCCCCTAGCTTGGAAAATCTATAAAAGGAAAGCTAAATCTCATTTGTTGCTGATTTTTGAAATTCACCAACATTTGATAGAGAGAGAGAGTTTGGATGAGGAAGAAGAGGAAAAGGAGGAGGAAAAGTTGGCTCGTGAGAAAACTTTGTCCGACAGAAGGAGATTAAAGAAGAAAGGTATCGAAAACCTAACTTCTGAATAAATTTTCTTTAAGTTTTATATGTTCAAAACCTAGCTTAATGAGAATAGAAGTAAAAGGTGTTAAGGATGATTTTTATATGGTTAAAATCATGAGAAAATGAAGAAATAAGAATTTAAAGTTTACGTTATAAATTTCTTAAGGAAGTATAAGTTTCGTAATGAATTTAAATGATTCGAATGAATCATATGAACGATTCGGTGAAATAAGTAAGGAATGGTGTTTTATAGCATAAAATTCTAAGAAAAAGTGAAATCGTAATCAAAATATCGATTAAAAATAAAGAACGAACGAAGAACTCAAAGAACACGCGAAGAACACGAAGAACGTTGTTGATTGACAAATTTAAAACCATCGTGGTATAATTGTTGTTGATGGACAAGTTAAAAACCATCGCGTATAAGTTAGTTTGTTATTGCTTGTTTAGGAACGGTAGAAATGTTCATGAAGAATGGATTAAACTTAGGTATAACGAAGTTATGGCAAAAATTTTATAAAAGATGAATGAGAATTAGAAAGTTAGTAAATGAACCCGAGCATGTAGGGTTTCATAAGAATGTAAGAGAAAGTAGAAAACGTGAGTCGTGGACTCAAGAACGAACGAGTTTCGAGTTCGGATGACCGAATTACGGACGAACGAACGAAGAAAGTTAATAACATAAAAATAAACAAAGGATGAAGATTAAGCCAATCGAATGGCATGTTAACGGATTTAGAATGAAATTCTATCCAAGGGGGATTGAAATACGTAAGATACAGAAGAGAATGGCTTTGGAACGACCTCGTTCTGAGTTATAATGAATAAGTTATGAGATCAGGAAGTAAGCATCTCAAAACAATTTAACACTTAGAAAATTTTTCAAGAGTTAGGGCTTGGCGCCGCAGCGCCAGACCGGGGAGGTAGCTACTGGAGACTCACGCTGCAGCGTGAGAAATAGCAAGGAGGGTGGCACTGCAGCGCTAACCCAGGATGTCCAAAGATCAGATAGTGGTGCCGCAGTACAAGATAGTGAAGAGAGACCTGGCCAATATGATAGTACGGTGCAAGGTGCGAAAGGCCCAGTGATGAGCTTTAAATTACTCAAATCCTAGGGGAAGTGTAACGAAAGCTAATAAACATGTATTTCATCGAATGTAACACTTAATCAAGTGAATTAAACCTTTAGTAAAGGTTGAACGGAAAGATTAAACGAGATTAAAAACAGAGAATATAAACGCGGGTTATAAAACCGATATCCGGGGACCGTAGTCGTGATAAACGAATGTGGGGGATTGTTATGGTTGTGATTCCTTAGACGTTGAGTGACGAGAGAAATGAATAAAATTTTGATGTTATGTTATGGTAATGAGAGATAAGTGTAAAGCGTATAGACGCTGTGAACGCAATGTTGTTGCAATGAATGATCGGTCTTAGCATACAGCGAACCGTATGGCTTCGACATTAAGAAAGAGTAATGAACATGGGGTTCATGTAATGGATAACGAAGGTATTAAGTAAGATATGAATTATCAAGAAAGTCGTAATGAATGGTAATAAGATTAATGAAAGTCGAATGTGAGTCGGATAAAGAATGAATCCTGAGGTATGGCATTTAGTTGCCAGAAACCCATAAGGAATAAGAATTTGACTTAACGAACATTATAGTTTAATGGTTCAGATAAGTTAAGATAAGTTTAGGTTATGGTACAATCGTAACCTTTTATGGTTGACATATGAAAGCTGGGCAAAAAAATTCCTTCAGAGAGCAAAGGTATATACGAACTGGCAACCGATCTAACTCACTGTGATGGCAGTGTAGATGAGACGGGAACTTGTTTGTTGGTTGTTTATGGGAAACCACTCAGAGTACCATATGGATTACTAGTAAAGAAGCGATGTGTGCTGAGTCCTGAAGAGTATAAGAAGAAGATAAGAATGCAAATCATCAAAGATGATGAACGTATGAGTAAGACATCTCCGTATGTCATGAAGCCGTAAAGCGATAAAGAAAGTTGTCGCGTAAACTTAGATTGCAAGAACGCAAAGCCTAAGAAGTAAAGTTAAGTAAACCAATGCGTAAGTCAAGTATATGACTAATTGGTGTATGTTTTATTTCCTTATGTGTTTTATAGGGATTGGAATGAGCAGTTCAGCGTAAGCTGTAGCTGTGCGTAAGGCAAGTTTCCTAACTTCATTCATATTTTAAATGAATGCTAGTTTCTTAAACTTCTCAGATGTTGAACTTGAGAAGTTCTGTCTATGTGTGAATGTACAATATTTGTACAAGGTGGTAGAACGTATGAGGCCTTATGCCATAATTTGAACACTTCGGTGTTTCTATGAGATGAACTATTCTGTGATTGAACTATTCAATAAGAGAATGTTATGTTTATACATGAATCGTTATTGTTAAGTTTGTGCTATTGATTCTAGCCAGACAGAATGTGTATGGAAAAAGGTAGAAAAATGAAAGTATTTCAAAGTGAATGTGACTAATTTTTTAAAATGATAGAAATCGAGATTATTCCTATTATTCAAGCTGCTTCATAACCTTTGTTCGGTTATCGAAGTTCTAAAAGAATGTTTGAATTCTTGAAGTTGTTTGTTCAACTACTATGACTTGCTGGGAAATTGAATGCTCACACTTGCTTTAAATGAAAAATATTTTCAGCCTAGGAGTAGAAGAACCTAAGGATTCCACAAAGATTAAGCTGACCGGTATCCAAAAGAAGTGCCATTCATTAGATGAATGAGTGTGAAGATCAAGCGAAGATTTGTAATGTAGAATGATAAAATTAAACTATAGACTAGTTTAATGAACAGTTATGTATCCTTGGTGGCGGATAAAAGTCACTCTTGTAAGATGGAAAGAATAATGTAATTATCATTATTTATAATGAATGAGAATATAAGGTATTAGAATCTAGGAATTGAGAATGTATGTTGTTATATTTCACTATATAATGGTGTATGTTTCGATGAGTGATGCACTCGTGACGCACGGAATTCGAGTGTGAAGATAGACCGGATTTCGGGGCGTGACACACGCTACTATAATCAATTATCAAAAGAAGAGTGTGAACCTTCAGACTTCAAATAGGTCTAAGTTAGTATTTTATGGTAGCTCATCGCTCAAGCAATCGTGTTGCCTTACGATGATGCAGGACAAGAAATTATTAAAAAAAGGATGTGTAGGTTATTTAGCCTATATAGTGGATACTCAGAAAAAGGGAGTAGAAATGAAGAATATATCGATAGTCAAAGATTTTCAAGATGTGTTTCCAGATGATCTTCATGGTCTTCCGCCAGACAAAAAAATCGAATTCGTAATAGACTTAGCATCAGGAACGACACCAATTTTGAAAGCCCCATATCGTATGGCACCTGTAGAAATGAAGGAATTGATGATACAATTACAAGAGTTACTAGATAAGGGTTACATTCGGCCAAGTGTGTCTCCTTGGGGAGCACCAGTGTTGTTTGTAAAGAAAAAGAATGGATTGATGAGGCTCTGTATCGACTATCGAGAGTTGAACCGAGTGACAATTAAGAATAGATATCCATTACCAAGGATAGACGACCTTTTTCGATCAACTAAAGGGAGCGAAGTGTTTTTCCAAGATAGATTTACGAACGAGTTATCACCAGTTGAAAGTGTGAGAGGAGGACATACCAAAGACGGCATTCCAAACTCGTTACGGACATTACAAATTTCTAGTGATGTCATTTGGGATGACTAATGCTCCGACAGCATTCATGGACTTGATGAACTGAGTTTTCAAGCCATACTTAGATAAGTTCGTAGTAGTATTTATCGATGTCATTTTAATTTATTCAAAGACTAAAGAAGAGCATGCCGAACACCTGAAGATGGTATTGGAAGCATTGAGATGGGAAAAGATGTACGCTAAATTTTTGAAATGTGAATTTTTGATGGAGAAAGTTCAGTTTTTAAGACACATGATAGATCAAAATGGAATTTCCATGGATCCTGCAAAAGTGGAGATTAAGGTTTCTGAAAATACAATTAGGGTTCCTAACTGATCATTAGGTTTACTAACTATAGATTAGGGTTTCTAATCTAACATTAGGATTTACTAAGGTTATACCTTATCTGATCAACCTTTGATCATTAATTCTATACTGTACCAACACATACTCATAAACAAAATTACAATCACTGTATTAACTATCGAATCCCTATCCATAATTTGGGTTAGGGTTTTCATCAGCTGTTTAACAAAAATTCACTCATATTATCATAGATACTCAGCACAATATTGATAATCAATATCAATATTAAATAAAAAAATTATTCACAAAAATTGAATTGATTAAAATTGTGGGTCCTCAAAGTCTCCCCTCTTTATAAGGATTCCTTCCCCAAAATCACCACTTTCTTATGTTTTAATATCTTTTAAAGTTGTATCATCAATTCATTTATATAAACACAATGCTAATTTTTGATTCATATATTAACCTGTGACTTGGATCCGCAAAAGAAATAACTCATAGCAATATTTATCCAATACTACTCACGTAATTAAATTACTGAATGATATCTTTACCTGTCACCACCTCCTGTGCAGCCACTGCATCTTGAACCGTCATGTTGAATGTACGTGTCATTGGTCTTCCCGGATGAGCAGGTCCTTTGATCGTTAGTGTTCCGCTGCTGGTTCCTTTGTTGATGCTTCCCTTATCGGCATTCTTCTTTGGACAATTTTGAACCAAATGATCTGATGATCCACAAAAGAAACAACCTTGTATCTTCTTTGGACTGGGACAATTGGGAGACATGTTTCCCTCTTGACCACAGTTAAAACAAACTAATTTACCCTTCAAACAAACTCCTAGATGATTCTTCCCACAAGCCGCACGCGGCTCACCTCCCTTCCTACTCTCTCCTGACTTGTTCCCCGATTGGGTATTATCACTCCACTTCCTCTTATTTGGATTACTTCCTCCACTACTACCTCCTTCATTCGTTTTCTTCTTCTTCTCCTGATGATATCTGAATGCAACTTCACTTCCTCCTTTAGCAACGATTGCTTTTTCTAACAGAGTTCCAAATGTATTGATCTGCAATACGGCTACCTTGTTAAATATCCCTGACTTCTGTCCATTCTCAAATCTTCGCGCTTTTCGTGCCTTCGTATCCACCTGATGAGGTGCAAATCTCTCTAACTCGTTAAACTTGGCGGCGTATTCTGAAACTGACATATTCTCATGCTTCAATTCTAAAAACTTTACTTCCATCCTGGGTTGCATACTTGGCAAAAAATAGTTCACAAAGAACAACTCCTTAAACCTTATCCACGTTACTACTACTGTCCCAGCTCTAGCTTGATTTGTTTCCCAGTAGTAATTAGCTTCTCCCTTCATCAAATAGGTAGCAAAAGTTGTCTTTTGCTCCTCTGCTACTCTTACAATAATAAATGCCTTCTCCATGTCCTTCACTCAAGTTTGGGCTTCAATAGGATATGTGGTTCCTTTAAATTCTAGCGACCCTACTACTTTAAAATCTTTGAAGTTTTCCAATCTATTGGATGGTTGATCTCTTGCTGCTAGTGCCCTATTTTGCATCGCTTAATCTAACATGTCTAATAAATTCTGGATCGGGTCTGCCTGACCTCCTTCATTATTCACCGATTTCTCCTCCCTTTAGTTTCGATTTTGTCGTCTAGGCGGCATTATCTGATTAAATAAAAAACTTACATTAATCATTTATCTCTATACTAATTCTTATGAGTAGCATAATAAGAATTTAACACAAATTTCTCATATTAATGCATATTTATTCAAATAGCACATAGTACTTTTAGTACATAACACATACTAGTTTAATTAGTTACTATCCCTTTTTGACAATAATCGGGATTAACTACCACAACTTTACACAAAAAGTTATAATTCACAAAATTATTCTTAATATTCATACTGAAAACAAAGATTACATTTATACAGACATATATATTCACATATGACTACTCATCATTTATGATATTATAATCTGTAAGATTACATCTCACTACCAAAAGGTACTACTACTCATACTTAATCTGCCTATAATCCACTCCCTTCACCTGCCCTCTTCTTAGGACATTAGTCGAATCTATGACCCATTCCACCACATGAAAAACATCTTCTTTTATTTAGCTTAGGACAATTTGGCGAAATATTTCCTTCATGTCCACAATTGAAACACACATTCTTCCCCCATCATACACTCTCCCAAATGATTCTTTCCACACTTGCTACATGCTTGCTTCTTCTTTAAATTTGAATTTCCTGAGTTATTGTCACTGTCATTATTCCTTTTCCTTTTATTGTTACCCTTCTTCTGCTTGATTGTACCTTTCGATGATTCACCACCTCCAGCCCTCATTTTATCCACTTGTGTCTTCAGATCGTTCCTTTCTTCTGTCATCTCGCATAATGCCCTTTCTGTCTTCCACAGTTCCTCCAAGAAAAACACCTTACTCTGTAGCTCCTGAACTTCTGCAGATACTTGACCTTTTTCTCCCACTTCGGTCTTTATTTCCAACTCCACCTTAGCATCTTTAGAATATAGTTCTTCATCTTCATTCAGATCCATTTCAGGATATTCGTCATGATCGCTTCCCTAATTCACCATAGGTTCGTCTCTTACAACTTCTTCAACTGACTCACTCTGAGCTGGCACCTCGGCTAATGGCATTGGTGCAATAGCCGCTAACACCTCCATAACCATTTCATCACCTCCTGACATTCTACAATCAGTTTTAAACAACCTTGATTAGTACGTTACCAGTACAAAATTCATAAACACTATGTGTCCACATATCTTACTATTGATGCACTTCGTCAATGTAATACCCGCGAATTTTAATAAATTATAATATTGAGAATAAAGATTGTTTGAATATTTATAGTGTTGGCATGAGTTGTGGTAATTAATTTAATTGAATAAGCACGTGATAATTAAGCAATGTAGTAGAAGTGATGAGAAATTTAGTTTAAGCTTGTGAAATTATGCCTATTGTGGCAAAGTGGTGAAATGAGAAAGTACTAATTTAATTAATGATGAAATTAATTAGTACTATTAATAAAAAAATAATTACATAATGTGATTGACTAATTCCTATTATTATTCATTAATTATAATGAACAATAGCATGTAAGGAGAAATCATATATAATAAGGTTTTTCATTCAATATAAAATGAGGTGTGACAATTGGAATGTAAATAATTATTATATGAAATTATATGGTAAAGGTAAGCTTAACTTAAGTAATTTACTAAGTTGTGTGAAAGAGTCTTATGTGACCCCATGATGTGTGTGGGAGTATTTAAATTGGTATTCTAACTTTGATTAAATAAATAATTAATATTAAATGATTATTTTAATATCTATGTAGAATTGGAATAATGAGTTTTATGGAAAGTAATATTGGTTCCCAACTAAAGTATATCCTAGTCTAATGTAAATATTATTTGAAATAAACCAATGTACATGGATTATATGATTCTATGTGTAATGTATGAGTGGGTGTCTATGTATGCTCATTGGTGGATAAATATCAAATAAACCTAAGTATGCTAATAATAAAATGGAATGCTGAGTATTATAGTAGTGTCCCAAAATGAGTGTCTTTTCTTTCTTCTTCGCATAATAGGCCATTGGCCTAGTCCCTCATTACCAACTTCAGTGATAGCAAATAATGATGAAAGGAATGGTCTGAATAGTGCTCTTCCACCAAATCCTTCATACCCATCAGCTTTTTCTGTAGCATCCCCAGATCCTAGTCCCAATCACCACGAATCTGGTATACTAAATCTATAATTGTTGCGGAAGATATAAACATAAATCATTTATACAGTAAACTTTACACATTAACCCCAAGGTCGATGTTCGGGAGTATTTTACCGACCCCCAGATGGGCTGAAGGTCTGGTGCTAGAAGGGTATGTTAAGCCCATTGGGCCGAAGCCCTCAGGAATGTCGAAGGAGTTCGGGCATCCGAGTCCTTTGGGCCGGAGCCCTGATTTGTTGTATGGTGTTTAGGGTCGGGTATTCAAGTCCTTTAGGGCCGGAGCCCAGACCAATATATGAGTTTGGTTGGATAGGGCATGTACAGTGGGTTGTCATGCGTACAGAGTTTGGAGTCATAAGGAGTTTAAATAGTTAAGGGTTCTGGTCCCAACCATATTCAAATAAGGTAACTCCAAAGGTAGTGTTGGGATTTGATTCCACTTGAACCTTTTAAGGAGATTGTGTTGGACCCAAATAATGGTAACTGCCATATTTAGGAGTCCTAAACCGACTCGGAGAAGGACTCTAAGGTAGTGAGAACGCTATAAATACAAGGCTTTGGTTTTAATTAAGAGGTAATACATTCTTTGAGCACTAAATACTAAAGCCTCCATTGTTAAACCTTGTGAACGGCCTATACTTATTCTCACATCGGAGCTATCCCCCAGCGGCACAAGTCGTCAAGCTTCATGTGTGATCTGTTATTATTCAGGTTCAAGCACGTGGATTCTGTGATTGGACGCGCCGGTGAAACTTGTCGTTAATAATTGCGCTAGAAGGAGGGCCTTTTAGTGCTTTCTACAATCACAATTAACTTTTTCGGTAGCAGGCCATGGCGAGCAGAGATAATAGTGCCTCTGTCCAGGAAAAGGCAAAGACCCACCAAACCACCTAGGTGAGGGGGTCGGTGAAAGATAGACTGGGTTCCAAAACTCAGGGGGGTCACAATGAACCGGCCCCTTCTCTCTAGCGACAGCTCTTCCCTGACAGGCAACATATGCCTCATCAAGGTAGTCACGCCGACGACAACCAATCTCAGGCACATGAAAGGCAAGGGAAGGCCGAGGAGAAGGCAGTCGTGACCAGCGGGAATTTATTCTGAGGAAGAAAATGCAGCAAAACCAAGACACCATGATGGCCTTACGTCTCCAGCAGGAGGATCTAGAGGCGCAGATGGAAAAGATGGCTGGAGAACAGGAAGCATCCTCAAGGAGACGTAAGCATCGGAGCCGATCCCGGTCACCTCGATGGGGGGAGGCAAAAAGGGAAAAGAGTAGGCCCAGAAGCCGCTCGCGGGACGGAAGAAGTCGAAGGAGGAGCCGTTCAGTAGATCAAAAATCCGAGCATCCGGGTAGATCGAGACAGAGGAGGAGGGTCGAGTCTCCCGAATACGAGAGGGATAGGCACAGATCATCCCCTCGTAAAGAGGAGTCCGACCCCCTTGCTCGAAGGGTGGTGGAGTTGGAGAAATTGCTGGCATCGAAGAACTCAATGGGAACACCTTCAACCTGCCTAGGCTCACCCTTCTCACCAGAAATCAACCACATCACTGCCGACCCCAAGAAGAAGATGCCCCTGATGAAGACGTATGACGGGTTGGGGGATCCCTATGATCATTCAGATGGGTATGACAGGTTGATGACATACTACGGACACTTGGACGCTGCTAAGTGCCACATGTTTGCAACAACTTTGAAAAAGAGTGCCCGAGAATGGATGGGGACCTTGGCAGTAGGATCAATTAATTCATAGAACGACCTTTGGGAGAAGTTTCATGCTCGATTTGGAAGTAACAGGAGACGAGGAAAGATCACGGCTTCCCTTATACAGGTGAGACAGAGGTCGGACGAAAGCCTAGGCCAGTACGTTAAGAGATTTCGGGAGGCTGTGGGCTCGGTAGCATAATTGAATTCCCCTCAAGCCTTGGGATTTTTCACGACTGGTCTGGATATAGGAAAGTCGAAGAAACTGATGAAGGATCTGGTGATCAACCCTCTGGTAGATTTGACCGAAGCCTTCCATCGAGCCGAGGGATTTATTGCGATAGAGGAGGCTATGGGAAATTTTAAACCGCACTCCCAGTCTTATGAGAAGTCTAAGGATCGGGATAAGCAGAATTATTAGTGGTCGGACAATCAGGGGAGATCAGATAATTATGGAAGAAAAAACTATAATGGTGGAAGTTCGGGAAGTGGCCGACCACCTTTCCCGAGCAGAAATGTCAATAAAGTTTACACCGCCCTCAACATAGATCGGGCGAAGATATTGGAGGAGATGCGAAAAAAGCCATTTTTTGAGCTATGTTCGACGCATCTGAAGCCCGAAAAGAGAGGCCAGGACAAATATTGTGAATACCATCAGAGTCGCGGACATACGACGGAGATGTGCAATGATCTGAAGGATTTGATAGAGAAGAACATCCTGAATGGCCATCTAGTTCAATATGTGGTTGGTCGGGAGAATTCTGAGGCACCCAGGAATGACAGCAGAGGACCTGCTCAGGATACATAGCCAAAACCAAACCAGCTAGCCCGAGTCGTGATCGACGTAATTTTAGGCGGTTCAGTAGGGCGTGTGACCAGGGAGAAGAGAAGTGGACACCTCGAGGTTATGTTATCAGTGGCAGGTTCCTCGCCGAGAAAGGATCAGGCCTACCCGGGAGTATCCATCTCTTTCTCAGACGAAGACTACCCTACAGATCTAATAGAACCACACGATGGGGTGTTGGTGATAACCGCTCAAGTCGGGTCAGTGGACATGAAAAAGGATGATGATCGACAATGGGTCCTCGGTCGACATATTATACACTCACGCTTATCAGAGGATGGATCTGGATGGAAAGAAGATGGAGTTAGGTGGAGAAGGCCCGTTGTACGGATTAAGTGGGGACCCGGTGCATGTGTTGGGCACCATCGAATTACCTGTCAGGTTCGGCAAAACTCCCTAGCAAGCAAAGATAATGGTCAGGTTCTTCGTGGTACAGGTGGATTCGGCATACAATGCTATTCTGGGAAGGCCGGCACTAGTAGCGCTGCAAGCAGTAACATCCATACCGCACTTTAAGATCAAGTTTCCGACACCGAACGGGATTGGGGAGGTAAAAGGTGATCTTGATATTGCCCGAAAGTGCTATCGGAACACATTAATCTCTTCGAGGGTCGGGGTCAGCAAGCAGAAACAGACAATGGCCATTGAAATAGATCCATTCACTGAAAGTAGCATGGAACCGCTTGCCCTGCCTACCGAAGAGACAGAGGATGTAGAGTTGGTCCCAGGGAACTCAAAGAAATTGATCAAGATTGGATCGGGGTTGATGGAACCGTTCTGAATAGGGTTGATAGATCTTCTTCGGGTATACGCCGACATCTTCGCGTGCGAACCTAGTGATATGCTTGGGGTAAGTGAGTCAGTGGCATTACATTGATTACATGTGGACCCAAAAAAGAAACCAGTTATATAGAAGAGAAGGATTTTTGCTCCAGAAAGGAAGAAGATCATAGACGAAAAAATCGCCAAGCTGCTGGAAGTAGAATTCATCTTCGAGATTGACTACCCCAAGTGGTTGGCTAATGTGGTATTGGTTCAGAAATATAATAGAAAGTGGAGATTGTGCATCGATTACACGGACCTGAATAAGGCGTGCCCGAAAGATTTCTATCCCTTGCCCAACATTGACCAGTTGATTGATGCCACTTCGAGGTATGGCATGCTGAGTTTTATGGATGCTTTCTCTGGATACCATCAGATCTCGATGAGTAAGGAGGACATCCCGATGACTAGTTTTACTACACATCGGGCAATATACGCTTATCAAAAAATGACCTTTGGACTTTTGAACGCTGGGGCAACATATCAACGAATGATGAATTTCGTGTTCACAAAGAAGTTAGGCCAGAGTATAAAGGTGTATGTGGGTGACATGATTGTGAAAAGCATATCAGTCTGGGATCATCTAAAGGATCTAGAAAGGTGCTTCGAAACGATTAAAAGACACAAGTTGCAATTGAATTTGACTAAGTGTACTTTTAGATTGGGATCAAGGAAGTTTTTGGGGTATTTGATTAGTAAAAGGGGCATTGAGGCAAATTCGGAGAAGATCCAGGCGATCTTAGACATGAAATCTCCGAAGACATACAAAGATGTGCAAAGGTTGACAGGCCGGATAGCTACCCTTCAAAGATTTGTGTTAAGGTCAGCCGAAAGATGTTTACCCTTCTTTGACACTCTCAAGGGGCCGAAGAATGAGAAGAGTTTCCAGTGGACCTCAGAGTGTGAAGATACATTCCAAGGGATCAAGAAAAATTTGTCTTCGGCACCCTTATTGATGAAGTTGATCCCTTCAGAGCCTTTATATCTATACTTGGCTGCAATCTCGATGGCCATGGGGGCAACACTGGTAAGGGACAAGGGGGGAAGACAGTTCCCAGTATACTATGTTAGCCACATTCTTCAGGATGCAGAGACAAGATACCCAAACCTGGAAAAGTTCGCCTACGCCTTGATTATCGCGAGTAGAAAGTTGTGGCAATATTTCCAGGGTCGGTTGGTAGTGTTGTATACGGATCAGCCATTGAAAAAAATACTGCACAGGCCAGAAGTATCGGGATGATTGGCTGCTTGGGCGATAGAATTAACATAGTTTGCTTTAGAGTACCATCCCCGAACAGCAATCAAGGGACAGGCGTTGGCAGACTTTGTAGTGGAATGTTCTTTTACAGAACCGGACATGAGTACAATTATTGAAGCTCAACAGGGACCAACTTCGTGGACTTTGTATGTGGACGGGTCATCGAATTAGGACATCAGCAGGGCAGGAGTTATTCTGACAAGTCCTGAAGGATTTAAAGTTCAGCAAGCCATCCGATTTCAGTTCAAGGCCACAAATAATGAAGCAGAATATGAAACCATTTTAGTTGGACTTCAGTTGACCCGAAGCCTAGAAGTTCAGAAGTTAATCATCTACAGCGACTCACAACTGGTTGCCAAGTAGATATCGAGGGAATATGAAGCTCGGGGGGCAAGGATGATAAAGTACCTGGAAGAAGTGAAAGAGAAACTCATGTACTTAGAGGTGTTGGCCTGGTTGGAAACTATCGAAGCGAGTTCCTTCAACGGTTCGGTGTACTTAGAGGTGTTGGAACAACCAAGCGTTCCGAAGGTGGAGGTGTTAGCCTTGGATCGGCTCGACTGCTGGCTTACACCATACATATCTTACTTAGCCGATGGGGTTTTGCCTTCGGATCGCATATTAGCAAGAAAGATCAAGCACAGGAGCACAAACTTTGTTCTCATCGATGGAGATCTATATCGAAGGGCTTTTAGCTCTCCAGTGCTCAAGTGCTTGACACCCTCAGAAGTAGATTATACACTTCAAGAAGTCACTGGCATAATAGATTCTAAGGCAGGGATAATATCGGTCGACAATCTATCAGGAGGCCAGAGATTTTGTCAAAAAATATCCCAAGTGCCAGCTGAACAGCGCCATCCCTCATCAGCCTCCCGAAGAGTTGTGTTCGGTCTTATCCCCGATTCCATTTGTTGTATGGGGAATTGACATCCTGGGTCCTCTGCCAAAGGCCAAGGGGAAAGTATGTTTTGTGATCGTGGCCATCGACTACATAACCAAGTGGGTCAAAGCCAAACCTCTACAGAAGATCACCGAACAGGAATGTTTGAAGTTTTTCAAAGAGGGTGTTGTTTATCGATTTGGTATCCCAATGGCAGTGGTCTCGGACAATGGCAGGCAATTCATGGGGTCGAAATTTGAAGCTTTTCTGACAGAGTTGGGGATTCAGCACCGAAAGACTTTAGCCACTTACCCTCAGTCAAACGGCCAAGTAGAAGTCACTAACCGAACCCTGCTTAACGGAATTAAAAGGAGATTAGATGAATTAAAGGGTCAGTGGCCGAAAGAATTATTCAATGTTTTGTGGGCTTATCGGACTACTCTAAGAACAACAACTAGGCATTCACCATTTAGACTGGCATACGGGACCGATGCACTCATACCTGTTGAGATTGGATCTCCTACACTTCGGGTCAGCCAATATAAGGAGTTATACAATAATCAGGGCCTAAGGTTAAACCTGGACCTTTTGGAGGAAGTTCGAGACTCAGCTCTAATAAGGTTGGCGATTTACCAGAAGAGAACAACCCGACACTACAACCAGAAGGTGAAGCAAAAGAGGTTCGAGGTTGGAAATTTGGTCCTTCGGGAATCAGAGGCATCAATCCCCTAGAACACTAGCAAGCTGATGCCAAACTAGGAGGGGCCCTATGAAGTGGTCGAAGTGTCAAAGCCAGGTATATACCGGCTTTGAGCAATGGATGGTTCTAAAGTGAAGAATATATGGCATGCTGGAAGACTTAGAAAATATTACCAGTAAAAGTTATGTCAGTCTCTCCTTTCTTTATGTAAGTCATTCCATTTATCAATGAAATAAATGAGATTTTTCTTCAGAAATGTTTGTACTTCATTTATATTCACAAGCTTCTACATATCCGATTAGATAAACTTTGGATTTAAACTGATCAAAAAGTTGAAAATAACATAACTGGACAATAAAAGTCACTGGTATAACTGATCAAGATAACTACAAATCCGATCAGACAAATTTCGGGCTTAAATCGATTAAAAAAGTTTGTAACAAGCGTAACTGATCGGCAAAAGACACGGGTCTAATTGATCGAGAAAATTATAATTGCAAACCAAATCAGATAAGCTTCAGGCATAAATCGATTAGAAAAGTTTGCAACAAACATAACTGATCGACACAAGTCACAAGTATAACTGATTGAGGAGCCTACTGACAAAAATTATGTACTTCATTTATGTTTTTAAGTTTTTATAAGATCCGATCAGATAAGATTCAAACAAGGTACAAATAAAGAAAAGGAATGAAGACTACAAAATTTACAAGTCCTAAGAGAAGCTATTCCTGAGGAACAACATCTCCAGCTTCAGATTCTTCGTCCGAAGAATCAAGGACGGAAGCATCAAGTCCAGCAGCTGTTAACTTTGCCCGAGCCTTCTCCCGATAGGTTTCATAGCCTTCAGCGAATTGAGCCATGATCTTGTCGGTTAGGGCAAAGGATTCTTCATATTCTTCGATCGCACGCTACTTGACTTCGGTACGTTCATCCGTTAAGGTGTTGATTTCTCGAATCAAATGCATCATTTTGGCATGCATATCGGTAAACTTCTCCTCAAGGGCTCGAAGCTCCTTCTCCCGATCCTTATTTTCTTCGGACAAATGATCTCGTTCCTCGATGAGGTTTTTGGTATGATTCTCAAGACCAACGAACTCTTGTTGAAGAAGAGAATGTTGGTCCTTAAGCTCATCAACTTGACGTTTGACCCTGGTTACATTATTATAGGTTTCGGCATGCAGGCCTTTCTCCTATTGTAGCTCCGACCGAAGACCCCGGACCTCGGCCCCGAGCAGTTCCACATCGGTCCTCAGCTGAGCCTCCCTCTTGGTGGCGAAGGCCAGAGGCGATACAGCTCGGGCGAGAATTGCATTGGCCTAAGGCACAGTAAACATATGCATCAGTTATGAAGAACTCAACATCAATAAAGGAGACATCTTAAGTTAACCGGCTTACCTGACATTGGGCCTTGATGTAGGCCACTAAGTATTCTTCCGAGGTCATTCCCTTAAATCGCTCGTCATCACCACGAAGCTTGAAGTGCTCGAGCTGATTATACGGAAATACCTCAGAAGGACTCCTCGGCCAGAACGTAGTCAGCGTCCCATGCGAGGAGCTCGCCTTGGTGTTCAGCCTCGAGGTAAGTGTTGATGCTGGTGGTGGATCGGCTTCCACAACTTGTAGTGTGGGCCTTTCATCTAATCGAGGCTTCTTTGATTAAGGCTCGAGAGGAATATTTTTGGTTTCTTCCGAATCCTCGATCATTGCAACTGGCGTAAGAAGTGGAGGAGTAGGCTTCGGCAGGGCTGAGGAAGTGGCCTTGGGGGGGACTTTGGTGGGAGCCTTGGTGGAAGGACTCTTTGTCTTCTTCAGCAAGGCCATCTTCTCAGCCCGACTCATCTTCAAGGCGTTCTTGTTGGCATGGTTGGTAGTAGTAGTCGGTGGAACGACACCCGAAGCAGAACCGATGGAGAGTTCTATAATCAAGATAGTTTCCTCTTTGGCTTCTTCATCCATGATAGGAAGGCGGATCGGTTCAGCTTGGATAGGAAGAGGGGATAAGGACTTGGTGGCTCCATCGGGTTTAAAGATTGTCACTTCACAAAAAACAAAGAAGGGTTATGGAAATAGGATGATAATGAATGGAGACAGAGGCAGGATCAGGCTACAGTGCTTACACCCATGTTTGTACAACCAAGATTCATTGGAAAGAACTCCCAGACTCCATTTGGTCTTGGACAGTTTCTAGTAAAATGCTTTGAAGGTAGCGGCTCGGTCCTTTGGGAATTTGGTGATCTTGGAAATGGGATATTTGGGAGAAGACCAGTTCGGCAGTTGCTTAAGGTCAATCCCCTTCATGAAGAACCACTATGGGTGCCATCTCTTATTGCTGCAAGGGGTCTTCGTGAAGGTGGCTCGGCCAGCCACATGGTTTAGTTGTTAGAAGCCGGATTCCTTCAACTTTCCGAGGGTGAATAGAACCAAAAAGAAATCGAGGCCATGGGTGATCCCGGCCTCCTGGCATAGGGCAATGAAAGAGATTAAGTGGATATACGAGTTCGGCACTAGTTGTGCGAACCCAATCCCCACAAAGCAGAGAAAGAAAGAAATGAATTCATGGAGGGGGAATCGAACCCCATATTTCAGGGCCCAGAGTGGAATGGCAGTCCAGTTACCTTTGGGGCACCAGAACATTCGCTCTCAGGGCTCTGGTACCCGAAGCTTGTACTCCATCAGGATATTGAAGAGAGTAAGGATGTCAGAAAGTTGGGAAGAAGTGATGGAGGATTTGGTGTTAGCATGGGAGAAATCGGTCTCTGAAGCATAAAGCTTTTGGATTTCTGACTCGGAGTTATCAGAGGGATTGTCGATGGGTGCTGCCGGCAAATTGACAGGAATAAGATCTCTGACGGCAATGGTGGCGGCGGTGACAGTGGGGGGAACTAATTTAGTGGATGGAGGAATGCTAGAATCAGCCATTTGCATTGAATGAGGTGTGAATGTGAAGTCTAGAGGCAAAAAGGAGCAGAAAGGGGAAGATTCAAAGTCGATTTGGGAACAGGAAGAGTAAATCAAAGGATTTTTGAAAAAGTTGATCACTTGCCAGAAATCACCTTTGCCGGAAAGCTTGAGAGAAAAATTTGAAATGGAGGAAATCTGGAAAAAGTGACAGTGATGGGTGGATGGGGGTTTTTATAAGTACAGCTGCACAAAACCCAAGGGCAGTTATTTATGGCAGGTGGAGCCCGGTCCTGGGGAAGCGTGTGGCATAAATGAAGAGAAATCATTTGGGTTCCCCATATAAGTCATCATTTGTTGGCATGGCTTTTCGAGTTTCTGTCTTTTCAAGTCTCTAATTATAAATATATTATAACAAGAGACTTGGGGCAATGTTCGGGAGTATTTTATCGACCCCCGGATGGGCTGAAGGTCTAGTGCTAGAAGGGTATATTAAGCCCATTGGGTCGAAGCCCTCAAGGATGTCAAAGGAATTCGAGCATCCGAGTCCTTTGGGCCGGAGTCCTATTCAGGTTTATGGCGTTCGGGTTTGGGCATCCGAGTCCTTTGGGCTGGAGCTCTGATTTATTGTATGGTGTTCAGGGTCGGGTATTCGAGTCCTTTGGGGCCAGGGCCGGGGCCGGAGCCCAGACCAGTATATGAGTTTGGTTGGATTAGGCCTGTACAGTGGGTTGTCCTGCGTACATAGTCTGGAGTCATAAGGAGTTTAAATGGTTAAGGGTTCTAGTCCCAACCATATTTAAATAAGGTAACTCCAAAGGTAGTGTTGGGATTGGATTCCACTTGTACCTTTTAAGGAGATTGTGTTGGACCCAAATAATGGTAACTGCCATATTTAGGAGTCCTAAACCGACTCGGAGAAGGACTCTAAGGTAGTGAGAATGCTATAAATACAAGGCTTGGGTTTTAATTAAGAGGTAATACATTGCACTAAACACTAAAGCCTCCATTGTTAAACCTTGTGAATGGCATGTACTTATTCTCACACTGGAGCTATCCCCCGGTGGCACAAGCCATCAAGCTTCATGTGTGATCTGTTATTGTACAGGTTCAAGCGCGTGGATTATGTGATTGGACGCGCCGGCGAAACTTGGCGTTAACAGTCGATAACTTCAACTTATACCTAAATTCAATATTCTAACCAACATAAAATGTCAATATTATATAATACTATTACAAGTTTTAGATGCACATATAATCCAAGGCTGGATTTATCTTTTCCTTTGCTTGTATCCGACGTATTCGTCTTAATCTACAATGTTTATCATGATATAGCAAGGGTGAGCAACAAGTTTTCCAAACAAGTTTAAGTTCAATAAAAGATATATCATGATTGAAAGAATTGAATAATAAGTTGGCTAACGTTCAACAATATAACAATTGTGAACTAGCATGAATCAAGTTTCATAACTGAACGATCAGGACAATAAGAATGAATTATCAATAATGAACATGAACAAATTAACTAGACCAGATGGTAATGAAGGTGATCAACCTTTCATACCTGATGAACACATGCAACATGCATAAAGTACGAATCAACAAATTATAGACATGGTATAATCAACAATGATTAACCACTAGTATACTTGAAAAAACAACTCTAGTTTGAGTTAGAGAACATGTCTATATCGCTGATTACTGTTACGCAATCTATTTAGCTTTGTCTGAAGACCTAATATTAATAATATTGATCTCTAAATTAGAATAATATCATCACAATTAACTATTGTTAATTATAGTTACAAAATAACCTAAACACATTACCATATAATCCTATCAGTCAATAAAACACATAAGACCTAGTATCAAGTCAAATTATTTTAGTCTGAGTTGAGTTCGGTACTAATTCGACCTCCCGATTGCCTAATCAGATAATCATCGAGCCTGATTCCAATAAAACTCTACCTAAACGATTCACAATTATCTTAGATAATTTTATTATTAGTCAAAATATTTTTCAATAACTCATAATAATTTTCAAATAATTATTATCATTTATCATAGTTTTTCAATCATTAATATCATATTTTTATGATTTAAATACCACTTAATTCAATTATCATTAATATTTATTTAATATCAAATATTAATGAAATACACAACATAATATTATAAATCATTTATAATATCTCAAAGTATTTTTTAATACTTTATTATTGCCTTTAAATGATTTTAAAGTATTTAAAATTATTATTAAATAATTTCCATTAATATTAAATATTAATGTATTTCATGACAAAATATCAAAAGTTATATTTTATAACTTCAAATATTTTTATAACATTTAAATCATTTTTATATGATTTTTAAATCATTAAAACTAATTTTCCATAATTTATTTAATACATTTATTAAATTAATTAATTATCCTTAATATTAAATTATTAATGAAATTCATCACAAAATATTAAAAGTCATTCAAAATAACTTAAAATATTTTTTAACACTTTAATATAATTTCAAATAATTTTTAAAGTATTAAAATTATTTTGAAGTAATTTATTTAATATAATAATTAAATAAATTAAATATCGTTAATATTTAAAAATATTAATATATTAATGAAATATATTCCAAATTATTAAAAACCCATTTTTAGGCTTTAAAATAATTTTTACAAATTTATTATGTATTTTTCATAATTAATTTCCATTTTTCTCTAATTATTAAATAAAATAATTTATTTTATAAATAAATTATCGTTAAAAGGTGCTATAGCGACAAAACTGTCGCTATAAGTGTTCTTGAGTCCCTCAAGAACATTAATGTCAGTGTTCAAGGTGCTATATTTGACCAACAACAATTTTTAACTCATGATGTTTCTGGGCATGCTAAAGCTTTGATCTTGTAGTATTTATGTAATATTACATGATCCAACCATCATCAAGGTCATACATCATCACATAAAGGAGATCTAAGCTTCCAAAAGTCATGTCAGACGTGTTCTTCATTTTCTGGGCTGCCTAGAAATATAAAGTCATGTCCGGTCAACGCTTTTGGTGGCCTTATATCATTCAATCTGTTTATGTTATTGGTGGTTTAGACGTCAGACCTTGTAGAGCAACTAACAGGGTACATGGTTCGAGCACTTATAATGTCTTGAAATCATCAAGCTGTAAGATCAAAGCCCCTAAAGAACTTGTCAGACCATTTTCACGAATTTCTGAGTTACTTAGAAAACGAAACTTAATGGTCAATGCCTTTTGACATATTACTACATCCGATCTGTTGCTTTCTAAGGTTTGAGAGTGCTCTGGACTTGTTGTCCTCATGTCTTAACAACCTGACGGTAACGAGATCAAAGCCGGTCAAAGTCATTGTCAAAACACGTTCTTCAGTTTTCTGGGTTACCCAAAAAACTTATTTTGTGTTCGGTCAATGTACTTTGACCGTGAATAACTTTCGATATACACATGCTATGATCTTGCTACCACTTTCAGAATACTAAAAACATTACAAACTATAACTACAAACCTTTAAATCACTAAAACAATTAACAGGCATCGATCTATGAGGCCTGACTTTCGACTGTCAGACAACATTTTCAAGTTTTATCATATTTTTAAAATCTTCAATTTCTTGCATCTAGATGTTATGGATCCATAATATAATAACCCAGATCACTTATTAACATAACATACAACATATTTAAACAACAAAACACATAATCTAACATAGCATACAGGATCAGATTTTGGTTTAGGGTTTATACCTCACCTTGATCCAACTTGAATCTTGGCTTCCTAATTTGTTTTGGATGTTCTAGGAACTTGTTTAGGGACTGAAACACTAAAGATTTTTGTAGGTTTAGAGAGAGAAGGGGTTAGTTGAGTGCAAGATCACAAATGGCTAGCTTTTGGGGATTTTCTCTCTCTTTAATCTATATATATTATGGATGCAATGAATTTGGCTGGCATAGCTGTCAAAAATTGGCTGATTGGAGTTAAATTAAGTCACATGGTGAATCTAGGGTTGGTAAACAACTCATATATGGAAAGATTTGCAAGCTACATAATAAAGAATGTGAGAAAGGGCATTTTGGTCCATTTGCTCATTATTTTAATGGCATCCTTGTCATCTTATCCCAACCCTTAGGGTTTAACCCTTAGGTTTTATAATTTAATTTTTTTTAGGATTTCTATTTAGGGTTTAAAATAAAATTTAAGTTTTCTAATATTGGAAATTAGGGTTTCCTAATCATATTAGGTTTCTTAATTACTTAGAACTTGCAAATTAGGATTAAGGTTTCCTAATTAACATTTAGTTTTCTAAATTAACATTTAGGCTTTCCCTATTTGAACAATAGGGTTTCTAATTTAGCAATCAGGGTTTTCTAGCTAATCGTTAGGGTTTTCCTAATTAAATATATAATTAATAACATATAAGCCTTTATAATTATCTTTTGAGCTCCCAAATTAGGGTTTTGATATTCTGAATTAGGGTTTCGGATTCCCGAAAATGAAATTAAGGTTTCCAGAGCCGGTATTAGGATTTCTAACAAATCGGTAGAATTTTCTAACTGTACATTGATGTTCTTAATATATCTTTAGGGTTTGTCACTGATATAATTTATCTGATCAACCCTTTACCCTTAACCACAAACTGTACACAAATCATATACACAGAACATATACACTTATACACTTAACCCTGTAAGTCTTCACCAAAAAATTTTAAATCCACCAAAATCCTTCACAAAAATGTCAAATCCATACACTTATTTTCTGCCTAAGTCTATTATTTAACCTTTAATCAATCTTTTAAGATTTTATTAAATTGTCTAAATTCCCGAGTTGTCACATTCACCCCTTTCATCCCCGAAATTCACCTTTCATACTCATCATCACATGCTACCCAAAACATCACTTGTTGGGATTTCGGCACATCAAAGCACCGCACAGCGGAATAAAAATTAAACAAAACAAAATTTCGAAACCCAAAATAGGATCCATGCGAAAAACACATTAAGTCAGTGGTTAGAAATTATACCGATTATGAAAAAAAACATCTGAAACGCTTCGAATCTCCAACGCAATCCCTCAAGCGACTATGTCTCCATGGTATCCACATGAACGCCCACGAACCGTCGTACAATTCTGTAATAAAGGGAGCTGCGGTACTAGCCACCAAAGGAACATGATTTTCGAAACTTATTCTCTCTAGTCTCTCTCTCTAAAAGCGGCTAGGGTTTTTTTAGGTTATTATAATTCTCCCTAAATTGGTTGCTACATATCATATATATAGCGGTTAAAAAGGAATTAATCAAAACCTAATTTAATTAAAATAAAATCTGAATTTATATATATATATATATATATATATATATATATATATATATATATATATATATATATATATCTTCATTAAGTATTACTTAATTAGTATACTTATATATACATTATCCTATTAATTTAAATTCATAATTTAAATACTATCAATCATATTGACATATTTAAATCTTTACAATTTAAATTAATTTCCTTTTAATTACGCTCTATGTGTGTGACCCTATAGGTTATTATTACGTTGGCAATAATTTTAAAATAATATTATAAAATTATAAATAGTGAGCGGCATCTAGTAATGCATCACTACTGCCCAAGTAATAATAAAATCGATGATTCGATGCAACCTTTTTGTGACCAATGTTTCAATGTAATTTAATCCTTTTAACCTTGACATCCTAGATTAAACTCAAGTCATGGAATGTTTCATACTCTTCATAATTTAATTTGTGTTTTCTTGATCAATGAGTAGACTATATGAAACAAATCACTATTTGAGCATGGCCATGCATTTCATAGTCCTACTCAATCAAGAGGCCTATAGATATCACCCCTAATATATAGGAGGGTTAAATTTCATCTAGATCACTCATATTCCTCACACGATTCATGATATACCCAATAATCACCTTTATAGTCCACCCTATTAAAGGTGACCTTTGATGATATCAAAGTACATAAATTCTCATGTAGTAATATAATGATTTTAGGTCTTGCCTGATAACTGTTGTTGTAGGAGAATTCCACCAATAGTAAATACTTATCCCAACTGCCCTTGAAGTCTAGGACACAGAGTCTTAATAAATCTTCAAGAGTTTGAATAGTCCTCTCTAATTGTCCGTCTGGTTTGAGGATGGTATGCCGAATCAATCAAATAAATCCGTACCCATAGCTTTTTGCAAGCTAACCCAAAATCTTGAAGTGAATCTTGGGTCACGATCCGAAACTATAGATATCTTGGCATGCCATGCAACCTCACAATCTCATTTACATACATACTAGCAAGGCGTTCAAGAGAATAAGTCTCCGATTGGCAAGAAATGTGCGAGACTTGGTTAATCTATCAACAATAACCCAAATAGCATTTATGCCTTGAGAAACCGTGGGAAGACCCGTGAATAGCGAAATCCATGGTAATGTGTTCCCACTTCCATTTCGAATCTCAAGTGGTTGCAATGGTCCCTTAGGCACTTGATGCTCGCGCTTTTACACGTTGACAAGTTAAACATGTTGAGATAAACTTTGCAATTTCTCTCTTCATATTGTTCCACCAAAATGTATGTCGAAGATCACGATACATTTTAGTACTTCGAGATGGATTGCAAATGGTGTATTGTGTGCCTCCATCATGATCTTGTACTTCAAATCGAGAATCGTTAGGAACACAAAGTCTAGAGTGGACTCAAGTATTCCTTCTTCATCAATTCTAACTTAGGAATAGCACCTTCTTGTACTTTCTTCTTCATATGCATCATCTCGGATTCGGTGGCTTGAGCAACCTTAACTTTTTCTATAAAAGTTGGCTCTATTCATATACTTGACATCATCGCACTTTTCGTTCACGCATATGATCTTCTACTCAACGCGTCGGCTACCACGTTAAACTTTTCGGGATGGTATTGAATAGTGTGGTCGTAGTCTTTCAATAGCTCGAGCCAACGTCATTGCTTAGCGTGTTAAGTTCTTTTGAGTGGAGAAATATTTAAGGCTTTTATGGTCTGAATATATCTCCACTTTCTCCCCATATAGATAGTGCCTCCGGATCTTTAGCGCAAAACGATTTACTTTGCCAACTCTAGATCATGAGTAGGATAATTCCTCTCATATTCTTTAAGTTGTCATGAGGCATAGGCTATGACTTTCCCACGTTGCATGAGAACACATCCTAACCCTTTACTCGAAGCATCATTTGTAGATAACAAATCCATCCGAACCGGATGGTATTGTTAGAAACAGTCTTAGAAATAAGTCTCCTCTTAAGCTCTTGGAAACTTTTCTCGCATTCTTCTTACGCTCCAAATGAATTTTGTATCCTTCCTTAGAGTTAAATTTGGGTTAATGGAGTAGCGATTAGAAAACCCTTCCACGAATCTCCGATAATAACCAACTAGACCCGAGAAAGCTACGTGCTTGATCCATGACTTGGTTGCTCCCAACTTTGTATTGCTTCAATCTTCGTCGAGTCAACAGATACTCCATGTTTTGACACCACATGCCCAAGAAATGTTACTTCCTCAAGCCAGAACTCGCATTTCTTTAACTTGGCATAAAGCTTGTTTTCACGAAGCCTTTGGAGTACTAGCTTCAAATGGTGCTCATGATCTTCACGGCTTTTGGAATATATGAGGATGTCATCAATAAAGACAACAACGAATTGATCCAAATATTCTTTGAATACTCGATTCATCATATCCATGAAAGCCGCGGGAGCATTAGTCAATCCGAAAAGACATGACTAAGAATTCATAATGCCCGTCTCAGGTTCTAAAGGCGATCTTTGGAATATCCTCGGTTCTAATCTTGGTGATGATATCCGAATCGAAGATCGATTTTTGAAAAGAATTGTGCTCCTTGCAATCCGGTCAAACAAGTCATCAATACGAGGTAGAGGATACCTATTCTTTATGGTGGCGTGGTTCAATTCAGATAGTCAATACAAAATCGCATACTCCGCTCTTTCTTTTTGAAATAAAACAGAGCACCCCAAGGAGATGTACTAGGGCGAATGAAACCGATGTCCAACAATTCCCCGTAGTTGGACCTTTAACTCTGAAGTTCAATAGGAGCCATTCGATATGGGGTTTTAGAAATGGGCTTTGTACGGAGTTCAAGGTCAATAAAGAATTCAACTTCACGTTACGGGGTAGGCCGGAAGTTCTTGAAAAATCGGGAAAAGTCGATAACAACAGAATATTATTCAAATTTGGCGTGTCTTTATTCAAATCCATAACATGGGCTAAGAAAGCTTGACATCCGTTTTTTAATAAGCGAATAGCTTTATGATTAGATATGACGGTGATTGATTTTAATGGTTTAGTTGCTTGAATTAAATAAACGGGTTGTTTAGGAATATGAAAGCTAACAACCTTACGAAAACAATCAATTTTGGCATGATGAGTAGTTAACCAATCAATCCTAAAATCACATCAAAAGCAAGTATCTTTAAAGAAATAAGGTCAACAATTAAGATAAGGGTGCCAACTTGGATTAGACAAGATTTATAAGCGGTGGATGTGATGAAAGTTTCTCTAACGGAGTTTCCACGAGATAGGTCAAAGTTTAATTTCTCCTGAGTCAAGTTTAAGCGTTGAGCACAAGCGGGAGAGATAAATGAATGGGTAGCACCCAGGTATCTAGTAAAGTATAAACTTCACAAGAATTTATAAATAGCTTACCCGTGATCACCTCGTTTAGGTTCCTCGCATTTTGACCAGTCACAACAAATGCTCTTCCAGGAACCGTTGACTTTGACTTTTACGGAGACGGTCTTTTGAGTCACCGTCCCCATTGAACTAGGTTTATTCTGTGCAATCTCGAGCTATATGTCCTTCCTTTCCACAATTATAGCATACACAGAAGCTGTTGTGGGCGGTTTGGTGATATGTCCCTCTTTCCGCATTTATAGCATATAATGGGGTGGTCGTTCTCCTCCTTGGAACCGATTCTTTCTTTGCACTTTCGTCTCTTCACATGGTGGTTGTTGAATCTCCTCTTTTAAAATCTCCTCGACTTTCGCTTCTTCTATTTTCATGGCCATGATTACCACCAGAGTGGTTACCATTTTTGTCCGTCTTTTTCTTTCTCCACTGGTTATTGTTGTTTTGTTGACTTCTATCTCCGGTATGATCCTGATTGTGGTACCTCGGTTGACCATACTCGTTATCTCGCTCTAACAATTGAGCCCTATTAACAACATCTGAATAAAGAAAAATTTATGAGAGATGAGATCTTGGCGTATCTTGGGATTTCAAACCTCTCGAAACATCCGCCGTCATCGTTCCTCATTCTCCACCAAATGAGGTGCAAACACGGATAACTCTACAAACTTTGCCTCGTCTTGAGACACCATCATGTTGTTTTGCTCCGATCTAATAAACTCCACTTCCTTCATATATGCGAACACTTTCGGAAAGTATTTGTCATTAAATAGTTCTGAAACGTCTCCCAAGACATCTTGAGTCTTGGTTTGGATGGAGTACGCTTCACGAGACTCCCACCGATGATGCCTTCCTCGCCACGGAACATAAAGGTGGCGAATGGAACCTTCTGTTCCTCTGTGCATCCCAAGACATCGAATATCTTGGTAATTTGCTTGACCCATGTTTCTGCCATGATCGGATCTGGCTTTCCCTTAAATTCTGGTGGTCCCAACTCTTTGAACTTGCATTTGTGACAACCCGTGGTGAATTGCTATCATTTCCTCCTATGTTTTGAACACGAGTCTCCTCGTCGATTTTGCATGAACTGCAAAAAGCTTCTAAACATTAAATCGTTCATCGTCGATCGGTGGTATTGTTCACGGGAGGAACATTGCCCGACTGTTGCGCGTTCTCCTCGTTGGTGAGTCACGAGGCATCTCCACAATCTCATTTCCATTGTTAATATTCTCGGTCGACATTCTCAAATCTTCGTCATAAAACAAGGGTTAATTAAGGAAATCAATATATCACATAATATCCTATATCTTGACCAACTATCAAATAAGCTTAGGTAGGACACACTAGCGAAGGATTTACTCGTCTCTCCCTCTAAATTCTATTCCCCGATCTCCGCCAGAGATCATATCCTAAGCTCGATACCAAACCGTGACACCCCCAAAACGGTATACATCACCCATTACGAGTTGTCAATACTAGAATGTAAACAACTACAACTTTATTATTACAATAGTAAAAGCGTGAGTTTAAATACGAGATATTGCCATCTAGACAATATCCACATACAAATAAATCCTCATCATAATTATTGATACATTATTTTGCAACAATGGCGAGGACTACTAAACAACTCTCCTAGAACCTTCATTCCATACCCCAGCTAAGTACTCGCTATATTCTCACCTCACGAGAAGAAAAATGGAACAAAAAGGAAAAGGGTGAGCTCGACTATCCCAGTAAAGAATATTATGACTAAGATAATATACAACAAAATTATCGTTAGTCTTCAACGAGGAAAAATATAATAGAATACAATAGACAACAAGTTTTAAACCAATATTACATGCAGTGAAATAATAATTCATTAGAAGAGTTAAGTAGAGAATGCAAACTACTATCTTCTATGTATGAATTTTAAAGTTCATCGTCTATTTTTTTTTATCCCTGTAACATCAATCAATATATATCTGGAATCATATATTCATCCTTGCACTACAGGCCAAGGACACTCACCCGTTGGTCATGTTCATCTAAACACCTGTTCATCTTTGCACTACGGGCGAAAGATATTCATCAGAAATCAATCATCTTTGCACTACAGGCCAAAGATATTCATCAGAAATCATTCATCTTTGCACTACAGGCCAAAGATATTCAATAATATCTTCATTTAAGACTGAGGATGATGAAAAATATATTATTTTTTAAAAAAAAGAAACGAATCCAGTGAAACAAAATGACAAGGATTAAGGATTAAGGATTAGTACTTCGTTTTATCCACGTCCAAAAATACCTCAAAAATAATCATAGTGGTGTAAAATTCAAGAATGATCAAAACATGGATCTGATCAAAGCTAGTATCCACATAGATATTTTGACCGAAAAGAAAATTTTCATTTTTCGATGAATAGTGTCGTATTCGTAATGAATAGTATCATTATCGTGAATAGTCTTTATATCGTGAATAGTAACTCAGACACTAAAAGTTCCAAATTTGATAAAAACTTGAGATCAATATTTCAAAGATAATGATTTTGAAGAAATAATATCATTCTGAAAAAATAATATCCCTTACCTCGGAAGAGCGATGCTTAACTGGAATCTTTGGATATAGGCTATAACTTGAACTTTCACCGTAGTATAGCAATACTCAAAGTATACTCAAAATACTCACAAGAATACGCTCGATAATATAGAGGCGAAAAACTTGAGTTTACGGTGTGATTTTCAATTCTAACCTAAGCACCTATTTATAGAAATTGCTTAGAACACAAAGCGAAAAATTTATTATAATATTAATATATTTAATAATCTTCACGCCCACTTTGAAAACTGATCTCGGATCATTAAACACGTCTTTAGGGCTGCCCACACAACAAAAAAAAAATGTTTTATTAATATAAATATTTAAAACTTCCAAAAATCAATTATTTCGGAGTTTCGGAACTTCAATAATTCATAATAAATAGCCCTTTTATCAGAAAATTCAAATCTCACGAGTTTTTATAGGAAATTCAATTCTCTACAACTTTGCAGAAGAAAGTTTTTCCACATTCCAAACAAAAATTGACCGAAATTCATAAACGGGCAATTTTACAGGCTATAATCAAATTTCAGTCAATAAATGGGGTCCTCCTCCACATATACTCATATATCCCACATTCATCGTAAAAATATCATCATTATTATATTATTAAAATATAATAATATATATATTTAAATGAATTATTTTATCAGAAAAAGATAAAATATTAATTTTCAACAATTGTCACATTAAAAATTTTCTCCATCTATATCCACATAAAATCAATATTTTCCTCATCATATGAATCAATAATTAATTATTCACAAATAATATTACGAAATCACAATATTGACAACCAGCGGTTCTGGGAAAGAGGGCTTTCGATAAGAATTTCTCTCTTCTTGGCGCCGCGATTAGGTGACCAAACCTCTCCTTGAGCGTAACTTTCTAGACATTGCCAATAATGTTATCTAATAATATTATTCGGATAATATGAATTATTGCTTCGATAAAGAAAAATCTTGTTTAATGACAATTATTGAAACAACAACAATATAAAATATCAACGCAAACAATTATTGAATCAATAAAATAAAACATTTGAGCGATAATTACGTAACCATTATTGAGTAGTGCCTTCTTACGTAAGAGTCGATAATTGGTGCAATCTGGTGTAATCTTCTGCAACAACAACGCGTATTCTTGTGTTTTAACCATCGGTATTCCAACGATTAAAGCTGTAACAACTTCTGTAGTTATTTTTAAACAACTTATATTTGTCGTTTTCTTCCTCCAATCGCTTTTCAGTTATGGGGCCCACACATGGTCATTTGCGGCAGTAAATTTAATATTCACAAGCATCTGAATATTCCACGATCAACGAATATTCCCAACAACAATGAATATTTAATAACCACTTGCTTATTTTGAAATATTTAAGTATTTTACCCATAATTATCCACATTAATCACATCAACCCTTACTATTTCAAAATAATAATTAGAGGAAATTAAATTTCATTTATTAATTATTTGGGGTCTTACAGTATTATTGTTGTCCCATCAACAATGATACTCAACTAGGGACATTTAAGAGCAATGATAATAATTGTAATTATATAATCTCATGTTCAAGTCACATACTTGAAACTATATAATTTGTATCACTTATTCTAAGAAATTTTATTATGTTAACATTTATATAACGCAGTAAATAAAATCATAATAAAATCATTCATTTATTCAATCAAATATAATATCAAAATGTTAAGCAATTATTGTGAGATCCCGAATTTTATGAAATGAAAATATTCAATTTTCCTATAATTATTATTCTATTTAGTAAATGGTTAAATTGATAAAAGGATAAAGTTAAGGGTGATATTTGAAAATTTTGCATAGAAAGCAAGTTGATATAAAATATTCGTTGTGTCGGGGAATATTCGTTTTAACAAGGAATATTTGTATGACGGCACAATCATTGGTGGAACCCACAACGGAAGTATTGTCGTATTTAGAAAATGACAGAATTATCTTTTTATAAAAATAACGGCGAAAGTTTTACTGTTAAAAGCTGATGAACTACCCGATAGCAAAAATCTAAAGATGTCTGGCGTTGGTTGCATAGTAGCTCTGCGGTATTGATTATTGATGCTTACGTAAAAATCACTCAGATTATACTCAATTATTACTCTGATGGTTGTTGCATCATATCTCTCATATTATTGATTCAATTATTGTCACGATTATCATATGCATTATATTTTATATTATTAAATCAATAATTGAGACGACAAAGTTATTCATATTATTATTTGCAATATTGACAATGTCTAGAAGTTCTGTCAAGGAGAGGTGTGGTCACCTAATTGCGCGCCAATAAGGAGAAATCCTTATCGGAAAGCCCCCTCTTTTCTAGGAACGACCTGGTTGTTAAATATTTGTGAGTTATAATATTAATGATGAATAAGTTTGTGTTGATTAAAGATGAAATTGATAGTTCCATTGTGTTGGGATTATTAGTGTTAGTGGAAATCGACATTTATTTCGATAATAATTGATGTCTGGAAGTTATATTGACCAATCGGGTAATTAATCGAATAAATGATCAATTAATTGCTATTAATTCACATGCTTATAACTATGTGCTCACATGTGTATACTATTGATTCACATGTATTTACTATTAAGGGAGGTGGTGCAAGATTGATAATACTTGCATGACTAAATTAAAAATAGAGGTATAGATGAAGGTACTATACTGTAATTATTTTTTTGTATGTATAGAACTATTGAGTCACATGATTGTACTATTGATTCACATGATATACTATTAGGGGAGGTGGTGCAAGTTTGATAATACTTGCAGGACTAAATTAAAAATGAAAGAAAAGATGAAGGTATTATACTGTAATATTTTGAGCCCCAAAACGTGCAATTATTAAAACTATATTTTTCTATAAATAGAAGCTCATTCTTCCTTCATTCTCACCAATTCACTAAGACTCACAAGAGCAATTATAGAGAGAGAAGTTATAGAGAGAGAAGCTATAGAGAGAAAGAAGAAGAAGAAATCTGCTACTTCACTTATTCCAATTATCCGGTCTTCTTACGAGGTAAGGGTATTATTTATTTCATATTACGAAGAGATATAATTTTCATATTAGCATGAATATTATTTTAGTTCAATATTCATAAAGAATATTATCTTCGTTCAATATTAAGTAGGAATATTATCTTCGTTAAATATTCGTTGGAATATTATTTTATTTCAACAGGTTATAAGGATGTTATTTTTGTTCAATATTCGCTTGAAATGATATTTTTTTCCATACTCTGTAGTATGTAAGTAATACTATTTCGTTTCAGATTTCGAATTATATACTCATTTTGTTAAAGTTTTGGCTTCTATACTCCATGAAATTAGTAGAATATCCTTGAATTTGCGCTTTATCTAGTATCGTTTCACAAGGATATTTTTTGCACATTCTTGTTAAATTTTAAGCTTTTCATGCTGGAGTACTGTCCATGAGTACTATTCATTTATACGGTACTATTCACAAAAGTACTATTCACAAGTACTATTCACAAAGTACTATTCATAAAGTACTATTTATGAGTACTATTCACAAAGTACTATTCATGGGGTACTATTCCCGAAGTACTATTCATGAGGTACTATTCACCCATAGTACTATTCATGACAAAAATTAATTTCTTTGCTGTCCAAATCATTTTTGATACAATATTATTCTTTAATTTTACTCCACAAAGCAGTATCATGTTGGCAATTTGAACATTATTGAATTCTGGATAAATTAAATTATAAATCTTTAAAAATTTATCCTTTGTTTCTGTTAATTGAATTTTTATATCATTGTCATCATCCTCATGCTTATATTGTGATAAAAGTCATCTTTAGCTTACGTGCATAGATGGACTGTTGATTGGTATAATTATGATCAGGGATCATTCGGTATAATCATGACTCATAATGTTATAAATGATGTGGTAAAAGTTCCCATTGGCCCGTAGTGCATTGATGGACAGTTATTGGTATGATTATGACTAGGGATTATTCGGTATAATCATGACCATTGATGATTACATGAATATCCTTGGCCCGTAGTGTAGGGATGATTTGATGATGTTGTTTATTTATTAAGCTGAGTCTCAGCGATAAAGTTGATGAAAAATATTTTAAATCATAGAAGATAGTAGATATCATGCTCTACTTGACTCTTCCAATGGTTTGCTTTTTCCGCTGCAGTTGTTGATCTAAAACTTGTTGTCTATTATATTCTATCAGTTGTTATACTATTGAAAGCAAAGGATAATTTATTCTGCATTATCTTAGTCATAATATTTCTTACTGGGCTAGTTGAGCTCACCCTTTTCTTTCATTATTCTCTTCAGGAAATAAGAATATAGCTAGGATGAGTCGGGGAATGGAGTGATGGTCCATGATAAGTGGCTTTAGTAGTCCTCACTATTCTATGAAATAGTGTGATAATAATTGTAATGAGGACTCCATTAAGTGTGGATATTGTCTAGAAGACAATATTCGTGTTAAAACTCTTAGCTTATGTTTTGTTGTAATTTACACGACAGTTGTATAATTAAGTTTTTATTTGTATTCTGTACCATGTATTTGGCGACTCGAGATGGGTGATGTATACCTATTTTGGGGGCGTCACAATTATATAAAATAATTTGCCTCTAGGGCACAAACTCTAACATCACTCACAAGAGTTAAACTTTTCAAATTGTGCTGAGGAGTCATATAGACCATGAACTTTCATTTTCGAAAAAGGTTATACAGAAATTCACCCGCAAAATCGTCATAACTTACGAACACAAAGGGTAATTAGCTTGGTATGCTCTGTACTGATCAAGTACTGCTGGTCAAAACAATTTTCATGTTCCTCTTATCCACCTTGGATGCACAAAGTTTTTCCAAATCTGGGATGCTTACCTCAGTCTTATCGGATTCCGCACCAAAATAATTTGGTTCGGGAAAATTTTCACAGAACGCTTAGAATTTTATAAACGTTTGTCTAGCTTAATCAAATAGCTTAGACTCATACCAATAATTCAATTTCAATCAAAATATTTATGTATAGCCAAACCCCGTTGGCAATTAATTATCTAAACATATTTTGAAAAATGACGTCATGATACCGTACTGTGTTAACAGGCCATTTGAGGATTCCATCATTGTGTGACTTTGTTATAACACATCATACAATAGTGGGACAATGATTTTTCAATTGAATTCAACACTAAGTATTCATGTATTTATAACTCCATCATTTTTTTATCATCTATATTCATGTGACGCCCCAAATCTGGGTTACCTGACCCCTGAGTTTGGTGTTCACGATCCATAATATATATAACATCTAACTACCCATTCATTGATGAATATAAGCATACATATCATTAATCAATATGTTAACAACATCATCCCAGGTTATCTAACCTTAACATCACAAACTTACCCTTAGATATACAAAAAGGGTTATACAAAACATCATAATAAATATGTTCATTATAACTACTCCAGCACTATGCCTTTGCCTTTGTCCTTCTCTGCCCCTCCGGCTACTTCGTTCCGAGCTGAAATATTATATTTAAGTAAGGGTAAGCAACAAATTTTCTCCGCAAGTTAAAACATACAATAAAGTACAGGAATCAAGAATATTAGACTATAGATTTGATAGAATGTCACCAAAGTTCAAAGGACTTTGAACTAGCTGAACAAATCGTTAATCAATAACAAGTCTTCCTCGCATCTTATGCAAAACAATAATCCAATGGTGAAAGAGTACAACGCTTTCGAAGTTTCAACGATATTCAATTGAATAACAAGAATCAATTCTACGCAATAACAAAGTGGAATATTTTCCAGTGTTTATGCTGAGCGATCCAACAGGATCTTGAACTTCTCGAGTAACTATCAAAGGTTTTACTTTAAAGTAACCAGGTGTATCAAATAACCATAAAGATTAAATCATACACCTCCGCAAGTATATAAAGCGATCATCTTCATTATACCCTATATTATGCATAATACTTACACACGCACAACGGCCGTATATCCGACCAAAAGGTTCCTTTTATACAAAAGGTTGTTCTTCTCAGTCATATAACCAGAATTTGAATCCCAACAACGAAATACTATGATTACAATATCTAATCGCTTTCTCAATCTAGCCGAAGTAATTGGCATTGACCTGTCAATAATAATTGAGTTCTCTTCTCGATTTAGCCCAAATAATTAGCATCAACCTTTCAATAATAATTGAGTTCTCTTCTCGAACCTATCAAGTTTCAATAAATATTCGTCTAGCCAAAACAATTAGCTATAACATATCTCAACACGATTCAATAATAGACAGAAATTAACTGTACTATTCGCAATCAACAATAACTTCTACTGATGTGAATAACCAACAACAGTTATTCCCCAAGCATATTCTCAAAATCAATAATTCAATTTGAATTAATAAACATGCACTAACTGTGAATAATCAACAATAATTCTCAGACGTGGTATAATCAGAAATAATTAACCACAACTATATTTGAAAAGTAATAACTTGAGATTTAGTTAAAGGAACTTGCCTTCTTCGTTGATTACTGCTACACAATATATTCTATCTGCGTTTGAAAGACCTATAATAAATAATATCGGTCTCACAATTAGCACAACAAATCACATCATATAACATTATAATTTACAGTCTATATCTCCTAGACACATCATCATGTAATCACATCAGTGTTTATAACATATATAAACACTTATCAAGTCTAACTAGTTCAGTCTGGTTGGACTTTGGTCTCAATTCGGTGTCCTGGTCACCCCTATCCGACAATTAACACATTTATTATCAATTAAACTCGGTCTCAAAGCTTCAATATTATTTTAGATAAGTCAAATATCATTCAAAATATTTTTTCGGAAGCTTTTAATAATTTTTCAAACAATTATTATAATTTATAATAATTTTTCAAACACTGGAATCATTTTTAAATGATTTAAATACCAAATAATCCCATCATCGTTAATATTTAATAATATTAAAATATTAATGACTTACTTGTCAAAATATTAAAGTTATTAATAATAACTCAAAATATTTTTAAATCCCAAATATTCTCCTTAAATGATTTTTAAAACAATTAAAATCATTTTTCAACACCTACCATTAATATTTAAATATTAATGTATTTCTCATCAAAATATTAAAAGTCATATTTTATAACTTAAAATATTTTTAAATCACTTTTCTCATTTTTAAATGATTTTTAAATCAATAAAACTATTTTTAACTCATTTATTTAATATAATAATTAAATAAATCTAATATCATAATATTAAATTATTAATAAAATTTACTTCAAAATATTAAAAGTTACTTTTTATAACTTAAAATATTTTCTAACACTTTATTCTCATTTAAAATGATTTTTATAATATTAAAATCGTTTTTCTCTAATTTATTTAATATACTTATTAAATAAATTAAATATCATTAATATTCAAATAAATATAAATATTAATGAAAAATATGTTAAATTATCAAAAGTTATTTTTTATAACTTAAAATAATTTTTAAAACCAATTTTGTAATTTTTAGAATTTATTTTCTATTTTTAATCTTTTTTGGGAATTAATATAATTAATTTTAGGAAAACCGTCGCTAAAGCCTTTAGCGACACTTTTTGTCGCTGTTGGTGTTCTTGAGCCTCAAGAACACTAACAATCAGTCACCAAGGTGTCCACTTTGACCACCTTTGATTCTCAGTCCAAAGTATTTCTGGGCCATCTAAGACATTGATCTTGTAATATTGATGTATTACTACATGATCCAATCATCATCTAGGTCATACAACAACTCAGATGCAAGATTTAAGTCTCCAAAAATGTTGTCAGGACTGTTCTGGATTTTCTGGGTAACCCAAAAACCCAGACAATTTCATGGTGCTACTTTGAGGCTCGATTAACCGTAGGTTCTGGTCATCGTTAATGTGTTCTAATGTTTCAATCATGTAGTCCTCATATCAGAGAACAACTACGTAACACTATCTCAGTCCAACTACATCACAATCTCCATATTTGAATCAGTCAAACATGGTCAAATAACTTGTTCTTGAGTTTTCTGGAAATTCCAGAAACTCAAAGTCATGATCAAACTACCTACTTTGACCATCCACTACTGCGATCCTATTTGTTATTTAAGGGATCTAAAGGCATGAATCTCTAGTCCATATAACAGACTACAACTTAGTTACACCAACACAAACAAACTACTTAACATCTGATAGATTCAAGCTTTGAAAAATCTTGTCAGACCCTTTCTGGGCAATTTTTGGGTTACCCAGAATTGCTTGATCATGGTCGGTCAACCCACTTTGACCATTAATAACTTGTAATCTGGACATGGTGTGACCATGATTCCACTTCCATATTACAGTTCACATAACATACTACAAATCTAAAATATAAAACAGGTCAAATCATAAACATGTATGAATCTATGGCCTCTAACATATTCTTGTCAAACAACTTTTTAGGGTTCTTAGAAGTTTTTAAAAACTCCATTTTTAAAGCATTTTGATGCTATGGATCTATGATTTAAAATCATAGATCACCAAATAACATCTAATATCACATGTTTAAACACTTAAACACATATTCTATCTTAACATGTAAGATCAAATAGGGTTAGGGTTTTATACCTTTCTTGTTCAAGCTTTGATCTATCTTTTCTCCACTGATCTTGATGATTTAAGGGCTTGGTTAGTGACTGAAATACTTGTGTATTTCGTAGGTTTAGAGAGAGAAGGAGTTGGTTGTGTAAGATAGAAATGATGCTAGCTTTTTGGACTTTTCTCTCTCTTAATTTATATATATTTGGATACAATGACTATGGCTGGCATATATGTCAATAAGTGGTTGATTTGTATTGTTTTTATTCACATGGTGTATCAAGAGTTGGTTACCAATCACATATATGACAAGATTTTCAAGCTACATAATAAAGAATGTGAGAAGGGGAATTTTGGTCCATTTGCTTACCATTTTAATGGCATCCTTGTCATCTTATCCCAACCCTTAGGGTTTAACTCTTAGGTTTTTGTAAAAAAATAAATTTCTAGGACTTCTAATTCGGGTTTAAAATGAAAATTAAGCTTTCTAAAATTGGAAATTAGGGTTTTTTAGGTTAACCTTAAGGTTTTGTCATGCTACACTATAATTGATCAACAATTATCCGTACACACATACAGTACACACTTATAGCACTGAAATATAATTATTATATTATTAATTTTCAAATGCCTTATTTAAAATCCAAAATTGAGGTTTTGAACCATAACCGACTTAACTTTCATTCCTAGTCAACTTAAAAATTTAAATTGACTATCCTGCTAAATCCATATCGCATATATTTAAAATATTATTCATGATACCAATATTATTAAAATAAAATAATTAAAAAAAATTATTCGTAAAAATATAGATATAATTGTCTGAAAATTCCCGGTCTTTACATTCTCCCCCCTTATAAAGATTTCGTCCCCGGAATCACCGCTTTTTTATTCTCTACAATCTTTTAAAGTTGTATCATCAATTCATTCTTATCAACACAATATTAATTTGTGTCTCATATACTAACCTGTGAATTAAATCAGTAAAAGAAAATAATTCACAGCAATATCTATCCAATATTTCTCTCGTAATTTAATTATTAAGTGAAATCGTTACCTGTCGCCACCCCCTGGGCAGCCACTGCATCTTGCACCGTCATATTGAATGTACGGGCTGTTGGTCTTCCTGGCTGTGCAGGCCCTCTAATCGTCAAGGTTCCGCTACCGGGTCCCTTGTTGATACTTCCCTTATCCACATTCTTCTTTGGATAGTTCCGAACCAGATGATCTGTTGATCCACACGCAAAATAACCTTGTATCTTCTTCGGACTAGGACAATTGGGAGACATGTGTCCCTCTTGACCACAGTTATAGCAAACTCCCTTTTTCTTCAGACAAACTCCCGGATGGTTCTTTCCACAACTCTCACATAGCTCACCTCCCTTTCTATTCTCTTCTGTCTTGTTACCCGATTGGGTATTCTCACTCCATTTCCTCTTGTTAGAATTACTTCCACCACTACTTCCTTCGTCATTTGTCTTTTTCTTCATCTCCTGATGATATCGGGATGCAGCTTCGCTTTTCCCTTCAGTAATGATTTCTTTCTCCAACAAAGCCACAAACGTATTAATCTGCAACCCAGCTACTTTGTTGAATATCCTAGGCTTTAATCCATTCTCAAACTTCTCGCCTTTCTTGCCTCTGTATCCACCTGATGAGGTGCAAATCTCGCTAACTCGTTGAATTTGGTAGCATATTCTAAAATTGACATGTTCTCTTGCTTCAGTTATAGAAACTTCACTTCCATCATTGCTTGCATACTCGGTGAAAAGTAGTTCTCAAAGAACAACTCCTTGAATCTTCTCCAAGTCACTACATCTTTCCCAGCTCTAACCTGATTAGTCTCCCACCAGTAATTGGCTTCTCCCTTCATCAAATATGTAGCAAAAGTTGTCTTTTGCTCTTCCGCTACTCTCGCAATAATGAATGTTTTCTCTATCTCCTTCACCCAAGTTTGAGCTTCAATAGGATCCGTAGTTCCCTTGAATTCTGGCAATCCTACCGCTTTAAAATCCTTAAAATTCGCCAATCTATTGGTTAGCTGTTCTCTTGCTCTTGCTGTTGGCGCCCTATTTTCCATAGCTTGGGCTAACATGTCCATAAAATTCTGCATCAGGACTGCTTGACCTCCTTCATTATTCAACGACTGCTCTTCTCTTTGATTTCGATTCGGTCGTCTAGGCGGCATTATCTGATTTAAATAAAAATCTTACATTAATCATTTATCTCTTTACAAATTCTTATTAGTAGCATAAGAATTTAACACAAAGTTCTCATATAATCGCATATTTATTCAAATAGACATAGTACTTTTAGTACTTAACAGAATCATTATCCCTTTTTTTTATAAATATCGGGATTAACGACACAACTTTACACAAAAAGGTGCAATTCTCCAAAATCATCTTAATATTCATATTAAAAATAAATTTTACATTCATACAAACATATATATTTACATATGCTCGCATATTGTTCTCGATTTTACAATCTTTAATACATCTCACTACCAAAAGGTACTACTGCTTATACTTAAGTTGTTTACAATCTACTCCCTTCACCTGCCTTCTTCTTCTTGGGACACTTGTTGAAACCATGACCCATTCCTCCACATAAAAAACATCTTCTTGTATTCGGCTTTGGACAATATGGCGAAATATGCCCTTTCTGTCCACAGTTAAAACACACATTCTTCCCTATCATACACTCTCCCAAATGAGTCATTCCACACCTGACACAAATTTTCTTTTTCCTCGGATTTGAATTCCCTGAATTACTATCACTGTCATTGTCCCTCTTCCTTTAATGCTTATTATTCTTCTGCTTGACTGCATCTTCCGATGATCCACCGCCTTCAGCTTTCATTCTTTCCACTTATGTCTTCAGTTCGTTCATCTCCTTAGTCATCTCGCATAATGCCCTCTCCGTCTTCCACAACCACTTAGATTTTGGTATTGATAATCATTGAAATGTTTGTGTCGCGCTATTTGCTATATACATGTTGAGAAGGTGATTCTTTTCTCATGTGTATAACAGATAAGTAGAGTATAGTTAGAGAATATAAGATTAGGTGCAAGTTGTTAAAACTCACACTTATGGTAAGTTCGTGACTCATAATCGTATGGTATGTTTTTGAACTCCTCAGCGAATGGACGCCTATGGTCTGACTAGGATAAGTTCTTAAACCCATATGATTGTGGAAAGTTCCTGAACTCATAATGTATGGTAAGTTTGACAAACTGGGTATAGTTATGTGTGAATTGAGTATAGAGGATAATAGGAATAGATAGATTACTAAGCAATTGATCATTAGTGGAGGATAGGTATTTCCAAATCTTCTAGCTATGCTAAACTTTGAAATTTTTGACATCAAGCTAAGTACGCACTATGTGCCTTTTAAAAATGAATTTTTACTCTCAACACATAGTGGCAATTGTGTATGTGTGGACTTTGGGACACTGACACATTGTTACCTATTGAGATGATAAAACTGATTTACAATAATTTTTGAACGGTTTAAAGTATAGTCTATGCTAATTGTTTCGGTTAGACGACAATGATTTGAAATATCAAAATGTATATGAAGTAATTTCGCGTACGAATATGAAATACATAATACCCCTTATGTTGATCAATTTCGCAATCAATGAATATGTGCAAGTATACACGGTCAATAAGTAATAAAGTGTAAGTAGAGTATCATTCTCACGAGAAATTATTTAATAAAAATGTACCAAATACTAACTTGTAACCAAATTAATTTTATCTAAACAAATGATTTAGGGTAAAAATAATTAATAAAACTACTATTAAATACCACTAGATTAAAATCAGGTTATGGAGATTTAAGATCACAATTTCACTTATTGTTTCACTTATATTACAACACTTCTTATTAATTATGCTCACTATTCTGGATTATTAATCAGGAACTTATTAGTATCTATAACCACCTTTCGATACATCACAAACATATTAATCCAAATCCACAGTTGATAGAATTGGATCAAACACCCTAATTAAATAATTCACTATATTCCTATGTGAATTACAATTAAAAAGGTTTTAAAGTACAGGTTCCCTATCAGATTACATGCGTATATCCCTATCCTAAACACAAATCATGAATTCCAACACCATGCAGAAAACACAATCACATGCTATTATGATAAGATCTAAATCTATATTTCATCTCTCGAATTCATATAAATTATCATGGTAATTGTTAGCTAGACAATTAAATGCAATCATAATAGACAATCCATAGAATAGATCATAGTAATTAACAGAGAAGCATACTAAAATAAGCTATGCAATAAGATTCGTTGCAATCTTAAACAAGAAATTTAGTTCATTGTTATTAAATTAAAGTCTAGAATCCACAATTGAATAAATATTAAAAGACAAAAATAGAAGTAGAGGAAAGAATGAAATTTATTGTCTTCAAATTTGATGCTCCCCTCTTGCTCCTTCTGTTGATCTTCAATTATCTCCAAGTTGCTTCAATCTCCAACAATCCAATATAAAATAGGGTTTATGTTCTATTCTCATGAAGTTTTTTTTTCTAATCTAAATTATCTAATCTCTACTATTTTATACCTCACATCATGTATTTATAGGTTACAAGTTTAATTTCTAGCTTAGGAGGAAACCCAATCAAATTTGGAGTCAAAAAAGTATCAAAATTCGCCCCAAAACGCGTCCCAACTTGATCTGGGCCGACCCCAGTGCCTTGGCGCTGCTCACAGCACTTGAAATATGCCTCTGGGTGCCCCGGCACTAGGAATAGCCTAGGAATGGGTGCCTCAGCGCTAGAAGGTTTTTTGGAATTTTCTGCTCTGACGTCCCTTGGGAAAATGGCCATAACTTCTTCGTCTGAACTTTGATTTCGATGATTCAAGATGTTCCGAAAAAGAGCAGACGTAGATCTACAATTTTTATTCTTTAAGGTTTTCGAAATAAGGGATGGAGCAATACAAAAATTTGTAAGACCCCAACTTTCATGAATAAAGATTAATTTTTCTCGAAATACATTTTTGAATATTATGGTATGAAATTGTTATAATGTTATAGTTGTGGGTAATATTTATAGATGGGTGATGTATACCTATTTTGGGGGCGTCACAGTTGGTATCAAAGCTTAGGGATATGATCCCTGGCTAAGATGTGAGATAAGAACTAGGAGGGGAGAGACGGGGAATTCCTTCGCTAGTGTGACCTACCTAAGTTTATTTGGTATTTAATTGGTCGGTCAGAGTATAGGGATAATATGTGATATGTTATTTAACCCTTGTTTTGTGACAGTGTTTGCGAATGACATCTGAAAATATTGAGATAAGCAATGAAGGACATGAGACCGTTGAGTCAGCTCAACTAAAAGGTAACGACCAATAACACGATAATTCTCATACCGGTGGCAACGACCATCGGAACAACGATAACCATCGTGGAGGAAATTATCATGCCAAGAATGGTAACCACTTCAATGGTAATCATGGCCAAGGTAATAGAAGTGGAAATTTCAAGAAGAGAATGTCATTTAGCTCAATTTTGTCGTATAGTGAAGTCAAGTCCAGCTGGGACGGTGGCACCAAAGGTGGATACGGACAACACAAAGTCGGTGGTTTCAGGGAGAGCATTTTTGCGACTTCTCAAAAAGTGAGTAACCCGAACGAAGTTAGCATAGGTTAGTTAATTATAAATTACGAAGTCTATACCTTATAAGATACCGGTTCTACCCATTATTTTATCTCTTTTGCTTGCGTTCAACGTTTAAATTTGACTCCGGAAAAGTTAGACTTTGACTTATTGGTTGAAAATTTATTAGTAGGAGCCTTCGTTACCTCCACTATTTATAAATCTTGTTGATTCAAATCAACATTTTCACTTTACATGTCGATCTTATCTCTTTGAAAACATTTTCCTTTGATGTGATCTTAGGAATCGATTGGTTAACTACTCATCATGTTTTTCGTAAGGTTGTTAACTTTTATATTCATAACCAACCTATTATGCGAATTCAAGCAACCAAACCACTAAAGTCAGTCACTGTCATATCAAGCCATAAGTAAAGAGCCCTGATCCTTTCGTTGTTGACTTCCTTGTGTGGAGTGCACCAAAGCCAGACTTTCTGTAGGCAACATCGTGAATGAAGATAGAAAGTTGATAAGTATCAATGTGACGTACTACCCAAGTCTTGGATGAGAGTCACAGTTTTTAAATGATATTCCTATTGTTAATAAATTTCTTGACGTATTCTAGAAGACTTCTTAGCCTACCCCTAGAGCGTGAAATCGAATTTTGTATTGACCCCAGTACAAAACCCATTTCTTCAACCCTTAAATATTTCTTCAACCAAAACGAACGTATAAGGCGCCAAAGACGTTGGCTCAAGCTGTTAAAGATTACGATCATACCATTCAATATCATTGTGGAAGAGAGATCGTTGTAGCTGACGCGTTGAGTACAAGATCGTATGCGTTTACGAGTGCGATGTTGTTAACACAAAAACCCATTTTGTACAACTTACAAATGATGAAGATAGAGTTAAAGACTCTAGGGACCCACGTGAAGATAGCGAATGTACGAGTAGAATCAACTTTAATCGATAAAGTTAAAGCCGCTCAAGCTACACACCCGAATCTGATGAATGTGAAGAAGAAGGTTCAAGAGGGCGTTATTCTAGAAGCAATAATCGACAAAGAGAGGAAATCTCAACCCTTGATTTTATTGGCCCATTTGAAATCCTCAATTGAGTAGGAACTGTGACCTATAGACTCGTTTTACCGCCAAATATTTTGCGTGTTCATAACATTTATCACGTACCGATGTTACGTAAATATGTGGATGACCCGAACCACATTATTGATTTAAAACCGGATGAGATAGCAGAAGATTTAACGTATGAGGAGATACGTGTTAAAATCTTGGATAAAAAGGATCGTATTCAACACTCAAAGGTTATACCTCAAGAGTTAGAATCTGAAATGAAGTCAAGGTATCCTCATCTCTTCGGCATACCAGGTACGTACGTAAATTTCGAGGGCGAAATTTTATAAGGAGGGGAGATTGTGAGACCCCAGATTTTACGAATAAAGATTTAATTTTCTCGAAATATTTTTTTCAAAATTATGGTGTGGATTTGATATAATGTTATAGTTGTGAGTAATATTTATAAATTTTGTAAAGTATGCAAGTTGTTATAAATATTCGATTGGTCGGGGAATATTCTTTTTGTCGGGGAATATTCGTACGATGGCACAATCATTGGTGGACCCCACAACGGAAGCACTGTCGTAGTTAGAAAATGACAAAAATATTTTATGAAAATAACGGCGGAGGTTTTACTGTTATCTTTGTTGAACTACCCTAGTAAAGTAAATGCTGATGTCTGGCGTGGTTGCATAGTAACACACAGTATTGATTATTGATGCTTAAGTGATAAGTCACTTTCGGTTATACTCAATTATTGCTACAGTAATTGCTGCATCATATCTCTCATATTATTGATTCGATTATTGTCACAGTATCATCTGCATAATATGTTATTTTATTAAATCAATAATTGAGACAACAAAGTTATTCATATTATTAAATTTCAATATTTACAATGTCTAGAAGTTCTATCAAGGAGAGGTTTGGTCACCTAATTGCGCCATGATAGGAGAAATCCTTATTGAAAGCCCCTCTTTCTCGGGAACAACTCGGTTGCTAAATATTGTGAGTTATAATATTAATGATGAATAAGTTCGTGTTGATTAAAGATGAATTTGATAGTTTCATTGTGTTGGGATTATTTGTGTTATTAGAAATCGACATCTATTTCGATAATAATTGATGTCTGGAGGTTATATTGTTCAATCGGGTATTCGGGACACTTTTCATGTCAGAGTACTATTCACGAGTTACTATTCATGAGTTACTATTCACGAGTTACTATTCACGAGTTACTATTCATGAGTTACTATTCACGAGTTACTATTCATGAGTTACTATTCATAAGTTACTATTCATGAGTTACTATTCACGAGTTACTATTCATGAGTTACTATTCACGAGTTACTATTCATGAGTTACTATTCACCCGATTACTATTCACTCTAGTATTGTTCACTCGGGTATTTGGGTACAATATTATTCCATGAGGAGATGTGCTAATTTTTTACGATCAGTTTGGTTGAAATTATAATAGTAAATAAATATGGATCGTTGATTTAAAGTCTTAATAGTAACTTGTCCTTCAATATTACCAAGGTTAATTGCCCCTTCATGAAATAGTAGTTGTCTCTTCAATATTACCAAGAGTTATTTGCCTCTTCGGTATTCCAAGGGTTAATTACCCCTTCGTAAATAGTAGTTGTCTCTTCAATATTACCAAGAGTTATTTGCCTCTTCGGTGTTCCAAGAGTTAATTACCCCTTCGCAAATAGTAGTTGTCTCTTCAATATTACCAAGAGTCATTTTGACCCTTCGTTAAGACCAAGAGCCACTCTCAGCTTTTCTATAAATAGAAGCTCATTCCTTCATTATTTCTTACGAATTCAATGAAACTCTAAAGAGAGAAATTATAAAGAGAAAGAAGAAGAGTGTTCTGCCACTTCACTATTTCGATATCCAGTGTCTTTTAGGGTAAGAGATATTATTTGTTGTACCCGTAAGGGGTGTTATTCTTTCTTATTCATGAAGAGAACTTCTGTTGTTCCATTCTTTATTATTTTGTTGGAATAACCTGTATACGCGGACTCCCCTATACTTGGTAAAATCCTTCTGTTATTCCATTCTTTATTATTATGTTGGAATAACCTGTAAATGCAAAGTACTGCATACATAGTGAAATTCTTCTATTATTCCATTCTTTAATATTCTGTCAGAATATCCTGTCGGTGTGAATTTCACCTGACCTGGTTCCATTATTTATTATTCCGTATTTATTATTCTGTTGGAATAACCTGTCTATGCGAAGTACCGCATGCATGGTGATTTCTGTTGTTATTCCATTCTTTATTATTCTGTTGGAACATCCTCGCTTGTGAATTTCACACGACCGGTTCCGTTATTTATTATTACATTGGAATAACTTTTATCTGTCTGGCACCGCATGCATGGTGATTTCGTTGTTATTCCATTCTTTATTATACTCGGTTGGTTAAAAGTTTTGATTTCTATACTCCGTGAAATTAGTGGAATATCCTTGATATTTGCGCTTCATCCAGTATCTTTTCATGAAAATATTCTTTTGAGCATTCTTGAATTTTACTTTACAAAGAAGTATCATGTTGACAATTTAGATGTTATTAGTTCCTGGATAAATTAATTCTTGAACTTGTTTTATTGAATTCTTATATCATTGTCATCATCCTCGTGTTTATATTTTTGAAAGTCATCTGTGGCCTGTAGTGCATAGATGGACTTGGTATGATTATGACCAGGGATTATTCCGTATAATCATGACCGTAATGTTACAAATGATGTGATAAAAGTCCTCATTGGCCCGTAGTGCATTGATGGACAGTTATTGGCATGATCATGACCATTGATGAATACACAAATAATCCTGGCCCGTAGTGCATGGATAATTGTGGTCGTGATACTAAAGAATATCCTTGGCTGTAGTGCATGAGTGATTCGCTGATGTGGTTTATTTATTAAGCTGAGTCTCAGCAATAAAAGTGATGAAAAACCTTTTAAATCATAAAAGATAGTAGATTTTATTCTCTACTTGACTCTTTTAATGGATTGCTTATTCCATTGCAGCTTAAACTTGTTGTCTATTGTATTTTATCGGTTTAACATTGTTGAAAGCTAATGATAATTTATTCTCGCATTATCTTAGTCATAATATTTCTTACTGGGCTAGTTGAGCTCACCCTTTCTTTCACTGTCCTCTTCAAGAAATGAGAACGTAGCAGGGACTAGTCGGGGGACGGAGTGATGGTCCAGATGATAGCATTAGTAGTCCTCACTATTCTATGAAATAGTGTGATAATAATTGTAATGAGGACTTATTCTGAGAGTGGATATTGTCTAGAAGACAATATTTGTATTAAAACTCACAGCTTTTGTTGTATATTTAAGATTGTATTTGTATTCTGTACCATGTATCTGGCGACCCAAGATGGGTGATGTATACCTATTTTGGGGGCCTCACACTTTCCTTTGATATGGTTTTAGGAATCGACTAGTTAACTACTCATCATGCTAAAATTGATTATTTTCATAAGGTTGTTAGCTTTCATAATCCTGAACCAACCTGTTATAGCATCCAAACCACTTAAGTCAATCACTGTCACATTAAGCCATAAGTAAAGAGCCCCGAACCTTTCGCTGGTGACTTCCAAGTCTTGGAATGCACCGAAGCCAGACTTTCCTTAGGGGACGCCGTGAATAACGGTGGCAAGTTGATATTTATCAATGTGACGTGCTATCTAAGTCTTGGATGAGAGTCACAGTTTTGAATAATATTTCTATCGTTAATATATTTTCTGACGTATTCCCTGAAGAATTTCTTGGCCTACCCCCAGAGCGTGAAATTAAATTTTGCATCGACCTTGAACCCGGTACAAAACCCATTTTCAAAGGCCCATATCGAATGGCTCCTATTGAACTTCAAGATTTAAAGACCCAACTGCAAGAGTTGTTAGACATTTGTTTCATTCATCCTAGTACGTCTCTTTGGGGTGCTCCTGTTCTATTCGTGAAGAAGAAAGATGGGAGTATGTGACTTTATATTGATTATCGGGAGTTGAATCATGTCACCATCAAAAATAGGTACCCGTTGCCTTGCATTGATGACCTGTTTGACCAGTTTCAAGGTGCCAAATTCTTTTCAAATATTGATCTTCGTTCCGGATATCATCAGTTGAAGATTAAAACTGATGACATTCCAAAGACTGCTTTCAGAACTCGGTACGGGCATTATGAATTCCTAGTCATGTCTTTTGGATTGACTAATGCTCCTATTGCCGTCATAGATATGATGAACTGAGTATTCAAGTAATATTTGGATCATTTTTTGATCGTCTTTATTAATGACATCCTCATTTATTCCAAAAGTCGTGAAGATCATGAGCAACACTTGAGGCTGATACTACAAAAGCTTCGTGAAAACAAGCTTTATGTCATGTTGAAGAAATACGAGTTCTAGCTTGAGGAAGTAGCATTCCTTGGGCACGTGATATCAAAACACGGAATATCTATTGACCCAACAAAGATTGAAGCAAAACAAAGCTGGGAGCAACCTAAATCAGTGATTGAAGTACGTAGCTTTCTCGGCTTAGCTGGTTATTATCAGAGATTCGTAGAAGGGTTTTCTCGAATCGCTAGTCCATTAACTCAACTGACTCAGAAAGATATAAAATTCGGTTGGAGCGAGGAATGTGAGAAGAGTTTTCAAAAACTCAAGAGGAGACTTATTTCAGCACCTGTTCTGACAATACCATCTGGCTCAAAGGGATTTGTCATCTACAGTGATGCTTCGGGCAAAGGGTTAGGATGTGTTCTCATGCAACATGGGAAAGTCATAGCCTATGCCTCTCGACAACTCAAAGAATATGATAAAAATTATCCTACCATGATCTAGAGTTGGCAGTTGTTGTCTTCACACTTCAAATTTGGAGGCATTACCTGTATGGGGAGAAAGTGGAGATCTATATGGATCATAAAAGCCTCAAATATTTCTTCACTCAAAAGGAACTCAACATGCGGCAACGACGTTGGCTTGAACTATTGAAAGATTTTGATCATACCATTTAATACCATCCTGGAAAAGCGAACGTGGTACGAATGCGACTCATTGAGTAAAAGATCATATGCGGGTACGAATGCGATATTGTCAACGCAAATGCCCATTTTGTATGACTTACAAAGGATGGAGATAGAGTTAAAGACTCCAGGGACCCACGTGATGGTGGCAAATATACGAGTAGAACCGACTTTAATCGATAAAGTTAAAACTACTCAAGCTACAGACCTGGAGCTGATGCGTATGAAGAAAAAAGTGCAAGAAGGTGCTATCCCGGAAGCAAGAATCGATGAAGAAGGAATACTTAGAGTCAACTCCAGACTTTGTGTTCCTAACGACCCTGATTTAAAGTATAAAATCATGATGGAGGCGCACAACACACCATTTCCAATCCATCCAAGGAGTACCAAAATGTATCATAATCTTTGACATACATTCTGGTGGAGCAATATGAAGAGAAAGATAGCGGTGTTTAACTCAAGGTGTCTAACATGTCAACGTGTCAAGGCGGAGCATCAAGTGCCAAAAGGTCCATTGCAACAACTTGAAATTCCAGAATGGAAGTGGGAGCACATTACCATGGATTTCGTTATTGGTCTTCCCAGTGTTTCTCAAGGCATAGATGCGATTTGGGTCATTGTTGATAGATTGACCAAGTCTGCTCATTTCTTACCTATACGAGAAACTTATACACTTGAACGTCTTGCTCGTATATATATAAATGAGATTGTAAGACTGTGTGGTATGCCAGTATCCATAGTTTCTAATCGAGACCCAAGATTCACTTCACGATTTTGGGTCAGTTTGCAGAAAGCTATGGGCACGGATTTACGATTTAGTTTGGCATATCACCCTCAGACGGACGGGCAGTCAGAAAGGACTATTCAAACTCTTGAAGATCTATTAAGACTTTGTGTCCTTGACTTCAAAGGAAGTTGGGATAAGTTCTTGCCATTAGTGGAATTCTCTTACAAAAACAGTTATCAAGCAAATATTGGCATGGCTCCATTCGAGGCATTGTATAGACGCAAGTGTCGTTCTCCAGTATGTTGGGACGAGGTGGGTGAAGCAACGTTGTTGGGACCGGAATTGGTATACATGACAACGGAAAAGATCCAAATGATCCGGAAAGACATGGAATTCAATGTTGGAGAACATGTGTTGTTACGTGTTGCTCCATGGAAGGGAGTTACAAGATTTGGAAAGAGAGGAAAACCCAATCCTCGATTCATTGGCCCATTTGAAATCCTTGATCGAGTAGGAACTGTGGCCTATAGACTCGTTTTACCGCCAAGTATATCTCGTGTTCATAACGTTTTTCACATATCCATGTTACGTAAATATGTGGAAGACCTGAACCACATTATTAAGTTGGAACCGGATGAAATAGCGGAAGATTTAACGTATGAAGAGGTTCCTATTAAAATCTTAGATAAGAAGGAACATATTCTACACTCCAAGATTATACCTCAAGTCAAAGTTTTGTCGAGAAACCACGATGTTGAGAAAATGACCTGGGACTTAGAATCTGAAATGAAATAAAGGTATCCTCACCTCTTCGATATACCAGGTACGTACCCTAATTTCGAGGACGAAATTTCATAAGAGGGGAGGTTGTAAGACCCCAACTTTCATGAATAAAGATTAATTTTTCTCGAAATACATTTTTGAATATTATGGTATGCAATTGTTATAATGTTATAGTTGTGGGTAATATCTATAAATTTTGCAATATAAGCAAGTTGTTATAAAATATTCGATTGGTCGGGGAATATTCATTTTAATATGGAATATTCATATGACGGCACAATCATTGGTGGACCCCATAACGGAATTATTGTCGGAGTTAGAAAACGACAAAAATATCTTTTTATGAAAATAACGGTGAAAGTTTTACCGTTAACTATTGAAATACCCGGTAATATAAGAACAGTAATACGCGTGGTTGCATAGTAGCACACGGCATTGATTATTGATGCTTACGTGAGAAGTCACTCAGTTATACTCAATAATTGCTACAGTAATTGTTGCATAGTATCTCACGTTATTTGATTCAATTATTGTCGATATTTTATATATTATTAAATCAATAATTGAGACGATACAGTTATTCATATTATTATTTGCAATATTGACGATGTCTAGAAAGTTCTGTCGAGGAGAGGTTTGGTCACCTAATTGCGCGCTAATAGGGAGAAATCCTTATTGAAAAGCCCCCTCTTTCCTGGGAATGATCTGGTTATTAAATATTGCGAATAATAATAATGATGAATAAATGTTGTTGAAAATATTGAGGGGATTTTTATGAAGTATTTGATATAAATATTGCTTATTTTATGGACCCCCATTTACCCATTTTTCAAAATAATCGGTAGAAGATTATTCAGTATATATATTATATGGGATCCGCCTGTGATGGTAATATGTTGGTGGAGGGAACACGTGGGGCCCACGTCAGCCTGTGATCATTTCGTCCAAAATTTTACTGTTGGTCCGTGAATCTTTTTTTTCGAATAGTATCCTTTTCATTCTCCTATAAATAGGATGCTTAGTTAGAATTGAAAATCACACCCAAATCAGAGAATTCTTCTTCTATAATATTGAGCGTATTTCTTTCGAGTTTTAGGAAGCTTTGAGCGTAGAAAACAGTATAAGTTTTCTTCAAAAATATCCCCGCCCTACCAGTCGGAAAACTTTCTTTTTAAGGTAAGGGGTGTTATTTTTGTTCAATATTCGTATGAAATAATATTTTCTTCCATATTCTGTAGTATGTAAGTAATATTATTTCGTTACAGATTTTGAATTCTACACTCGTTTTGTTAAAGTTTTGACTTCTATACTCCATGAAATTAGTAGAATATCCTTAATATTTGCGCTTTATCCAGTATCTTTTCATAGAAATATTATTCTGAGCATTCTTGATAAGTTTTAACTTTTTCATGCCGGAGTACTATTCACATGTTACTATTCCCGAAGTACTATTCATGGGGTACTATTCACTCGGTTACTATTCACTCGGGGTACTATTCGTGACAAAAATTGATTTCTTTTTGGTCCAAATCATTTTTGATACATTATTATTCTTGAATTTTACTCCACAAAGCAGTATCATGTTGACAATTTGGACATTATTGAATTCTGGATAAATTAAATTGTTAAAGTCTTTAATATTTATCATTTGCTTTCATTTAATTGAATTCTTATATCATTGTCATCATCCTCATGTTTATATTATAATGAAAGCCATATGTGGCCCGTAGTGCATAGATGGACTTGGTATGATTATGACTGTAACGTCCCCAAATCCGGGAACCAAATCACCACGGATCTTGTATACTAGTTCTATAACTGTTGCGGAAGATATAAACACAAGTTGTTTATACATTAAACCTTACACACAAACCCCAAGGTCGAAAACCTTCACATAATACCTGAATCAATATCCTAACTAAAATACAAAGTTATTAACATACAATACTGTTACAAATCTAGTTGCACACATAGTCCCAAGTTGAACTTGGCTTTGACTTTTCCTTGTATCTGACGCATTCGTCTTAATCTGCTATGTTTATCATGATATAGCAAGGGTGAGCATAAGTTCGCCCAGCAAGTATAAGTTTATTTAAGGATATATCATGATTAAAAGAATTTGAATAAAAGCTGGCTAACATTCAACAATATAATTGTGAACTAGCATGGACAAATTTTCATAGCTGAACGAACATTGAACATATCAATTATATCTGAACCGAATGGTAATGAAGGTGATCAACCTTTCATACCTGATGAATACATGCAGTATGCACATAGTACGATTTAATAATTCTTAAACATGGCAATCAGCAATGATTAACTACAAGTATAATTGAATGAAACAACTCGAGGTCGAGTTAAGAAAAACTTGCCTATACCGTTGATTACCGTTACGCAACCTATTTAGCTTTGTCTGAAAACCTAATATAAATAATACCGATCTCCCAATATTAGAATAATATAATCAAAGTATAATACTATTATATATAATCATAGAATAACCTAAACACATAACCTTATCATGCTATACAGCACATAAGACCTAGTATCAAGTCAAACTTTTTCAGTCTGAGTTGAATCCAGTATAATTCGAACATCCCGACGGTCTAGTCGGACAAATATCGAACCTAATTTCCTTAAGACTCTGCCTAAATTGGTTCACAATTACCTTAGATAATTTATTATCAGTTAAAATAATTTCATAAGCTCGTAATAATTTTTAGATAATTATTACTATTTATTATGATTTTTCAATCATTAATATCATATTTATATAATTTAAATACCATATAATTCCTTTATCATTAATATTTATTTAATATTAAATATTAATGAAAATCATAATATAATATTATAATATATTTATAATATATCAAAATATTTTAATACTTCAAAATCATATTTATATGATTTTTAAATAGTTAAATCCATTATCCGATAATTGCTATTAATATTAAAATATTAATATTTTCATGACAAATTATCAAAAGTTATATTTTATAACTTAAAATATTTTTATAACACTTAACCCATTTATAAGTTATTAATATAACTTGCTAAACTATTTATGACTTTAGAAAACTTAATATATCATTTCAGTTTCTATTTCAGCAAGCTAAAACAAAACTGATATCTCTTCTAACATTTTGGTTTCTCATTTTAGTAACCTAAAATGTTCATTTCAGGAAGCTGAAATACACTATTTACGAAAATATGAAATCAACTTATTATTTTTCAATCTTTTGGCCAATCATATACACATGTATTCCATACACAAAAAGTATTTTTCTGGAATTTTTCAACTCCCTTAAGTATTTTTCAAAAATCAATTTTAGTGCGTAGCTTAAGAAATTAGCCCTATCATGCTTAACTCCAGAAATTCCCATCTCTTGACACAATCTTGTACGTGTTAACGTGAGCCTCCAGTTTAAATTTCGTGACCATCAGAGTTATAGAACTCTGGTTATAGCCGTTTTCATCAAAAAATCACAAAAATTAAAATGGTCATAACTTGGTCATTTTAAGTCGGAATGAGCTCATTTTTGGACAGGAGGTACTTTATACCATATATTTCATTTCCCAAAAGGCCGGAATTTATTTTAGAAATTAAGTGGCCGAAACAGTCCTTACAAAGTTCTGGGCAGTAGCTTTTGTCATATTTTCTATTTTTTGACTCCTTTGCTAAAATCAGTCCACTCGAAAATCTACAACACCTTTTTCAGTGATTCCAATTGAAAATGTTAGAAAACTCATAGATCTAACTCTAGGACTTGACAACACTCAAAAATTTGAAATATAATAGGAGATATGGTAATTTGAATTTTGTGTTTCATTTTTAAAAAAATCTAATTTTTAACTCTTGGTGTCTTCTAAGAAAACATTCATGTTTTCACATAATAACCAACATAACTCATCATAACACTTACTAATACCTCATATACTCATGATTCTACCATGATACATGATCTATTTCATCAAACAATCATCAAACACAAGGTTAAACACCATCAAGGCTAAGAAAATTAGGATTTTCTACATTTTGAAAAACCTAGTTTCTATTTCATACTTTAGATCTAACTTTTAACACACAAGATGGATAGACCCACACATAAAACACTCTAGATCGTGTAGATCTAGAGTTTTGAAGTTCAAGAACATAAATCCATGTTTTGATTAAAATAAATAAGAATAACTTAAATAAAATGTAGTTTATACCTTGATATTTTGCTAGTCTTTCTTAATCTTTCAAAGTAGATGATCTTGGTTAGCTTGAAGATCAAAACCTCCTCCCCTTTACCTCATGTGGCTGCTGAACATTGCTCCTCTCTCTCTTTCTCTCTCTCTCTCTCTCTAGTTAGGTTTTAGTTACAAAGTATGAAATAAGAGATGAAAGTGAAAATGGGTTTTATTTGTTTGTTAGTAATTTATGTATAGATATATTTTTTATATCTACATACATCCCCCAATCTCATCTCTTCTTCTCTTCCTTAATCATTATATTGATGCTTGCACTCTTGGATAAAAAATATGTGGCCAAGTTAATTAGTGACACCTTGCATAGTTGATGAACTACTTTGTAAACTAAAATAAGTAACCATTATTTTCCTCAAATGCTCTCCCTTTCTCCTTAGGTGGCCGGCCATGTGGCCATTTATTCACCAAGTTTTGATTAAATTTTTAATGCTTTTATTTTACTTAACAAATGACCAAAAAGTACCTCCATACTTGGATCAAGTTTTAGGCTTTTTAATGTATTGCTAGGGCCTCTAACCAATTTTCATTGGGCAAATACTTGGGCTTAACCCTAAAGTCTTTTGGACTTTCCAATTAGAATATTTGGACTTCCTAAAACATTCTTTGGGCCATAACAAAATAACATATTTCCATTCTTTTAATATTATCATTCCCTAATTATTTAATTAGGGTTTTCATTTACTCAATTATAACATAAATCCTTACTCGTACACATTTATTTTCTTAACCCAATTAAACTTGCTATAATTAGGTTATAAAATTAATTAACTGAGATGTATAAAATTAATGCACTACGGGCCAATGATGTATCAAATAGGGGGAGATTGTCAGGAATAAGCAGGTGAATGATATTCCTATTTATATATGATTTGATTATGATATATGAATGAATGTACAAGTATGCTTACATTAAGAAAAGCTGTAAAGTCCTTTGATAGGTAATAGAAATATATGTACAAGGACTTAGAATGAATTGATCAAATGTGTAAGGTTAATCCTACACAAGCAAAACAGCTTTGTAAAGTCCTTAAAAAGAAATGATGTATAAGGACTATAAATATAGAAAGATCAAACATGTTAGGTTGATCTTATGTTGTAATAGATAGGCTTGTCTGATCATCGAGCAGCACCGCATGCGAGAAATCGTGATGCGCCAGAGAGTCAAGAAAAACTCGAGAGCTATCGAGGCAGAATCATATTCTGCAAGATAGTTGATCTCGAAGTTTGTAGACTTCCACGAGAGACAAGAAAGGATCGTAGTATGTCGAGGAGAACTTCCTCAGGACCGTAGTCTGCTGAGGAAGTCATGTTCTGAATCATAGAGATAGCTCGCTTTCTGGTAAATGAGTAGTCTCGCCAAAGCCAAGTTAAGAATAGTAGACTACACTCAGAGTTGTAGAGTCTACTAATCGTATCAAAGGCAGAGATCGTAGTCGAGCAAGATTAGATGAAGACAACAAACACAACAATAGAAATCGTAGAGTGTCAAGATCTGATCTCAGAGTCGTAATGTCTACACAGCCAAAGCTGAATCGTAGAGTGCAAAACTAAGACCTCAACAAATGTGCTCACAATGCCAAGGCAGAATCGTAGAGCAAATACGATTCTCAACTAATGTGCACTCCCAAAATATCCAAAGGAATGAAGCCTCTGGTTTGGCACTGAATAGATTCATCCCACCTAAAGGAAACCAGAGAGCACTCAACGAATGGCATGTAAGCTAACAGAAGACCTAAGCACCAACCCAATCAACATCAAGATCGAGTTGTGAAGCCATTCGAGATGAAGTCTTCCACAAGATGATCATAAGAAGACTTCAGTAGCTGACTAAGGAAAGTTAGCAGCATATGCGATGAGTCATCAAGTAGAAAGATGACAACGTTCTTGGAAGCAACCAAGATCGTAGTGTTTGATAAATGAAAAAGGAACTGATGGAGTACACACTGAGATACTGGTCAGCCTCTGAATAACAAGGCTAAAGTGATTACGCATTGGGTCACCCCATTGATGATAAGTGAGCGGAGATCACAAGGAGAAAGCGAGTTGGACACGCCACAATCTCAAGTGTCTTGTTATTCGAAAAGAGGCGAGTATGGAATCGAGTCATCGATTAATACGAGAACGATCGAGGCAAGCGAAATGATGAAGCCTTTGCACAAAAGAGGAAGAGGTGCTCTACCCTAAAGAACAAGTGAACACTCCTCAAGAACGTAGTGTTGTGTCTACAAGTCAACAAGACACTACGATCAAGTCCATGAACATATGCATCAGAATCGTAGAGTTCGAATAGCTTAAGACTGAAGCATTGGCAACGGTTCAATCTGAAGGGTAATATTCAGACAAGAGCTCATTGAGAGCATCGATGCAAGGACAACCTCTGATCGAGAAATCAGAAGGGTGAAATAAAGTCGTCGACCTACCCAAGATATCAAAGTTTCATATCTGACAGGGTTGGTGAAACAATAGAATGCAGTGTCAGGAAGTCAAAAAAAGATGTCATGTCACATCTGTAGTCTGCTCCAAATAACTCGAGATCTGCGAAGAAATTTGAATAGCTTTCAACGGCTACTTTCCAACGGGATGATTTGGAAGCAGTATAAATCAACAGAGCTTCAAAGATTAAGAGTTGCTGATGATTGTGAAGTTGTAGAATCATGGAGTTGGTGAATGCTATTGTTGACTCTACGAGTTCCACCAAAGATCAATAAAACAAGTCTCAGTGACAGTGAGACTACCAAGGTGGAAGTGAAGTAGCTTTGAAGAAGGACTCAAACAGATCAAATCTTCACTCAACAAAGATGAGAATGCCACTAAAGATGGCAGCCAAGTTGAGAGCCGAGAAGGCCAAGAAGATAGCATTCAGGAAAGTGGCTGAGTACAGTGAAGATCAAGAGAGCCACTCTACGAATCACCATGAACCGACAGCTAAAAGTAAACAAGTGAAAAACAATGTCTACAAAGTACTCAAGAAGGGTTCAGGGATTGCTAAGTGCCAGGCAAAGTCCACCAAAAGCACAAGAGACTTAGCAAACCCAGATAGTGATGGTGCAAAGATGACACTAGATGAAGATGAGCAGAAATGAGTGAAGATCAGCTGCACCAAAGAAGATGTGGTCCAGACCTAAAGCAGAATGCAAAAAGGACCACACCCAACTGCTAAGTACAAAAGATGTTCAGAGCCTAATGACATCTTAGCAGCTCAGCACCAACAACAACAACAACTACACCAACAAGAAGCCAGGGCCTGAGGGGTCCTTGTCCGGAGGGACTAAATGAAGCTCCAAGCCTGCAAGGCTTGAAGAGTTCCAAGGGAACTAGAGAAGTTCCAAGGCTACTGGCCTTGAAGAGTTCTTAGTGAACTGAAGTCCCAAGGCTGCTAGCCTTGAAGGAATCTTAGTGATTCGGTCTTGCCTTCCTTGGTGGAAATCCTGCTAGTTGAAAGCAGAAGAGTGGATTAGGAGCTTGAGTCTCTGAACCACTTAAAACCCCTTGTGTCTTTTACTTTATGTCATTTACATTATGTACATTAACTGCTATGAATGTTTTAACTGCTTACTACTAAAGTAACTCTATGAACAATGTATGTTTGATTATGAATATATCAATGAAGGGGATCTTTTACTTATTCCGTTGTGCTTGAAAAGATTCTTAAGTTTGTCATGAGCTACTTAATGAGCAATACAAAATAAATCGGAAAAGTATTTTGAAATTCTAAGGATCTATTCAACCCCCCCCCCCCCCTTCTAGATCTATATTATGCCTACCGGGAACTAACAATTGGTATTAGAGCAGGTTCTCATGCTATATTCAAAAGCTAATCGCTTTGAGTCTGATCCTAGGCACAAACATTGTTCTAAACTTAGTTTAGTAGTAAGTCACTTGTTATATGTAGATGAGCTCACATGTTGGAAATATTGTGTACAGGTAAATGTGTATACACACCTGAAACTGCTCAGATTGGTCCATGTTCTTGATTGCCAAATCAACAAGACCAATTCTTGCTCACGGTCAATCTTGTAGTCTGAAGACCAGGCTAGAAAGCTCAAGAAACATCAACAGAAAAGAATCAAACATCCACCAGTCTGAAAAGATGAAAAGACCATACATGCTAAGAAATGATTATCCAGAGAAGAAAGAAGAACTTCTCAAACATGTGTCTGGCCAACCAACAGCTGGATATAAACCTTGTGAACTCAAGGATGTTGAAGAACTGAAGATGTTGAGATTTTCTTAGCTTGCATCCTCAAAGACCACGACTGATTGATTGAAGGTCAACTAGAGCAACAAGCTGTCAGGAGCAAATGAGAAACTATGCACATCAATGCCTAATCTCAGTATGTCAAAGTTAAATGACTGTTAAGGAACTAACAGTAGAAAGGTACGGTTCCTCACTAGTATAACTGTGTACATCATATTGCACCTCCTTATGAACTATAACAGTATTCTTTCAAGAAATCATAATCTACCTAAAAAGGTGAATAGAGAAAGTACACTGAGGATGGAAACCTAATTGCTTATAAACTTTCTCTCCATCCAAGTTTTAGGTTGAAGATGACATCTTGAAAGAAATCTGAAATGGGTTATAAGAGCATCACAGGTTAAATTAATTTTATGTGAAGTAATCTTTGCTGATGGGTTAGTATGTATATACAAACCTATGTTCTAAGTGTTTGATAACACACAGAGTATGATTAGTTCTGCAAAAGTATCTTAATGATTTGTAGAAACTGATCACCTCCATGAATCAACCAGATACAAATAATTCGTAGAGTTGATTCTCACTCTATGAACATTTAAACTCTGTGAACATAACCAAGCAAATGATGAAACCATCAAAGAAAAAGAGTGTTTTATTAAAATAGCAAATCTTACACACACTCACCTTCATGCATCTCAAAATGTATTATCTAAATGAGTTACATGCATGAATATGACTGTTAGTGATCAATATGATGATTATCTAAATATATGAGGAACAGGGGTTTAGTAACTAACCTAGCAGGACCCATCTAACCATGGGTAACAAAAATTAGAAATAAATAACCTGCAAGTACCTGGTCTGTCTGACCACACTAAGGATGCTAAAGCAAAAGACCTCAGTCAAGAAGAGTTGACCAGCAGAAGGCTTAGAACTGTTCAGAAATAATTCTGACAAAATTCCTATATGTCAAATCCTGTCCTTGAAGACCTGATGAGCTAATCTAAATGAAGCTCAAATGGCTGCATATCTTTATATATGAAAGCAGGCCACTCAACCTGAGATGAAATAGGGTCTTAGATGCTCAAGCATGCAAAACTTGTTCTCAAGAAAGCTCACATTAAAGGACCATCGAGCATCAAACATTAGGAACTTAGTAGGGGAGCAGTGATCTGTTAAGGAGCAACAGTACTGAAATGTATTATGAAGCAATGTACCGACTACAGAGTCCCAAAACTTTGTGGCTGATGAATCAAATGAAGATCCATAGTCAGTAGGAACGTCTCAAGACGTACTATTGATAACCTATCAGCCACCCAATTCAAAATCGTGGAGTGCCTACAATCAAACATATGATCGTAGTGTAAAAGCATGAAGACACCACGATCACAGCAAATGCAATTGTCTAAAGTTGACAAAGGATCTCCTCACCAAAAAAGGTCAGAAGAGATATTAGTACAAATTACTCATAACAGCAAATTCATCTAGAAAGCGCCTCAGGGACAAAACTGACCCTTAGCTCACTCTAAGAGGTTGACCCTTCCTGAGCTACCTTATCCCAGAAGAATTGCTTAATCAAGTTCATCTCAAGGACCAAGTCAGTCAACGATTGTAGAGTAGAGGTTAAAGAGAACTCCAGGATCGTAGTACAATCTTAGCAATCGTAGAAGCAGACTCGAAGATCGCAGTCCTATAAAGAGGCTACTCCTAACTTACAAGGAGTTGGAATAACAGGAAAATTGCTCAACCATTCAAATTATGAGGACATAATTTTGAAGGTAAGTTGGAAAGAGGTACTGCTGAAGGAAAATGCCCAAGGCTTCATAAAGCACAACAGTGGATGAGCCATGGAAAATGAGAAGTAACGTCAAAACCATCCACTGTAACATCCTTCAGAGAATTGATCGTTGAGCCAACAAGGAAAATGTAGAGTCAATAGTTGTCCAATCATGCTACTCTACGAACTAAAGAGGTCAAAGGTCAATCCACGTCAATCAAACGTCCACTCTTCTGAAAAAGACAGCAAACTGACAAGTTACTAGGGAGTTACAGCTTGTTACTGGGCATCGTGCAACCAATGACTAGTTGACACGTCATAGAGTATGCAGTGTAAGAAGGAACTGCCATAAAGACATATTCAAATCTGCAAACAGTTATCAGAACCTCTTGAACCTCTCTCCCTCCCATTTTCAAACCCTAGAACCCTTTCAAAGCATAAATCGTATTAAATCTCCAGAACCTAAATAACAATCAGCTGTCTCTCATAAATCTCTCCGAATCAACACCCATACTCCTTGAATCCTCTAATGGCAGACTGGCGAGTAATCACTGGCATTCAGCTAGGAACCAAGTCATTCGAAAAATTTGAGAAAAAGTTCAGGGATATTCTCGAACTTGTGAAGGAGGCAGGGTTCTCAGAATGTCTTGAGGTGAACACACGAATATATGGTGACCTGGTCAAAGAGTTTCATTTAAACGCAACCATAAATTCTGGGATTCTCTCCACCAAGGTTAAGGGTCAGATACTGAAACTAAGTTCTTCTGACATTAATCAATGCTTAGACCTTCCTGATCAAGATCTAAAAATCCTGGAAGAGATCAACATTGAAAAAGCTAAGAAGATTATGCAGTACAAAAGAAACCCTAGTCTGAAGGACATGAAGAAAAAGGATTTTCCTGAAGAATATGAGTTCTTTGCTGAAATAGTGGGTAAATGTATCTTTTGCAAAGACACCGCACATGATCTCGTGATTGATCAACAAATTGAAGATCATATACTGCGCTATAGTCCTGAAGGAACATATCAACTATGGAGCTATCCTGCTTGACCAGATGTCTAAGTGGATGGATAAGGAAGAAAAGAAAAGGTCAACTGAAAAACCACTCACAAAGGTTTTTCATGGAAGATTCTTAAGTATCATCCTGAAGAAAAAGTTGAAGAATAAAATTAAGGATGATGAGGGCGAGATTCTTAATGTTCACAAAATTATGTCTCCTCAAATTGTTCAGAACCGGAAGAAAAACCCAAAGGAAAACAGAAGGTTAACTACAGCAGAAAGCAGCAGAAAGATCTTTGAAAAGAAGAGAAAAGCAAAGGAGGAAGAAAGCTCTGAGTCTGGTGACTCCACACCAGTTGCTGCCACACCAGCAAGCAAGAAGCCTAAGGATATGAAGAATGCTAAGGCTTCATCAAGCCATGTCTCCACTGTTAAAAAGAAACAAGGAACAAAAGAAGAACCAGCTTCAACTACTATAAACCCAAAAAGGAGAAGAAGTAACAGATTACTTCAGGAACCCTCAAGAAAGAAAGCTAAGGTGGTAAACAAATTAGCCCCAGTTCCCCAGGAAAGTCCATCCAACCAAGAAGAACATGAAGAGTCTGAAGATGAGAAAGGAATTGAAAGTTCAAAGAGTGAATCCTTAACGAGTAAGTCCAGAAATAAGGAAGAAGTTGAATCTGTGAAAGAAAAAGCCAAGTCTAATGGTGAAGAAAAAGGATGTGCAAGCTCTACGGTTAACTCTCAGAGCATTCACTCTGATGATAAAGAAAGGCTGCAGGCTAACACAACAATATCCTCTACAGTAATCGCTCTAACAAATCCAAAAGATGCAGAGTCTGATGAAGAAAAACATGCCCATACTACTGCTGAACATCAAGCTAGCCTATCCGGTAATGTAAATGAAGATGATTCTGAAGAAGAAGAACTTGCCCCTGTCAATGATGAAAATCAAGAAAGCCTGTCTGATGACTCAAAGGCCTCAGAGTCTGAAGAGGAAGAAAAGTCTGACTCTCAAATTGCTGAACCACCAAGGAGAAGAAAGAGCCACAGACTACTGGCTAAATTTTCCTCTAACAAGAAAAATGATCACTCTACTGCAGTCATTGAAGTAAGTGATGATGAATCTGATGAAGAAAATGATGAAGATGGAATTAGTGATGAATCCAAGGAAGACACTGCTGAAGAAGGTTCTGAAAATGAAATTCAACAAGAAGACTTCACTGAAGAATCTGATGAAGGAAGTCAGCAAGATTCTGGATCAAAAAGGGAAGAAATAGGGAAAGAGTCTGATTCTGCACTTCAGGAATAAGAGGAACTAGAATATTATCCTGTTCTCTCTCCAGCCAGAATTACCAGAAGAATTGTAGTGGAAGTCTTTGATGAGCCACCAGTAGAACCACCAGCAAGATGGATAAATCAGGGAAATGAACAACTTCGAGTTGTAAGGATGACTACAGATGAAGTGCTCCATAACTGGAAAAATATGGAGTTAGATTGCACAACTATACTATACAACTCTAAAGATCTTCTAATGAGGTGGTTCTTCCCATGGATGCCATGGCTAAAGGCACACACTGATAGAGATGAAAGTTACTTCAGCTAGTGCTACTCTCAGTTTCCAAATTTGGAACTAGTGTCACAAAATTTCCCCAGGGTTAAGAAGTTTGCAACCATGATGATCAACAACAAGCCCCACTTTAAGATCTACCGACATGCTAGAAATCATTATATTCCTTATGATCGTAGAGTGGACTCTGATGGAAAAAGGAATATGGAGAAAACATTGACAGTAGAGTATATTCACTCTACCACTGATAATGATCAAGTCCAGATTCAGATGTCTCTACATGACCAAGCACAACTATCTGGCATTCCTACATCAACCAGTGATTGGAACTCAACAATTCTTCAGATTCTCAACACCTTCAAAGATCTGTCCAAAGAAGCAGATCGTAGAGTCCAATCTGGTGTTCAGCAAGAGACTGCCGAACCAAATGACGAAGTCTCTATGGAGCAAGAGCTAATGAAAAACTCTACTGAGCTGGCTGAGAAGATATTTCTAATGAATGAAGAGTCAAAGCAATTAACAACAACAGAAGATAGACTCCGAGAAACTATGGCTAATATATCTCTCAAAGTCAAAGAGAGATCACATCTATCTGAAAGCCATACATGATCAGAAATCTACAGCTCTACGAGCACAAGAGGCAAATGAAGAGAAACTCAAAATCCTCTCTGACAAGATTGACAACATGAATCAATCTTTTTCTATGCAACTTGAGCTAAGTCAACAAGAAATCAAAAATGAAGTTGGAAACTCCTCCTACATGATGGAGCAGCTTATGTTCAATATGAAACAGCTCTCTCAACTGATTAATGACAAAAAGGGGGAGAAAGAGAGGCATAGAAAGAGGCAGCCAAGAAAGGGAAAGAAGAGCAGAAGGAAACAAAAGAAGAAGTTAGCAGAAGAAGAAGTTGGGTCATCATCAAAGGGGGAGCTAAAGGATGATGAACCCAGTTTCTAAAGGCCGAGGGGAGTCATAGCAACAAACATCTGAGGGGGAGCATACAAAAGGATGAAGCCAATGTCCCAGGATGAACAGATGCAAAAAGATCAAACAGATAAATCAAACAGATGAATAGCACATCAACTGACATCCTGGAAGCATACATGGAGCCAAAGAGGTATATCTCTAACTAGTTAGGTATGTTCTGGATCCAGGATGTAAGATGTCATAATATATTAAATTTTATATTATTATAAATGACATTCATGAATATCTGTTTTAGAAATACAGCATGTATATATGATTCATTCATAACATGCATATGCACTTATTGTTTTTGTCATAATCAAATAGGGGGAGATTGTCAGGAATAAGCAGGTGAATGATATTCCTATTTACATATGATTTGATTATGATATATGAATGAATGTACAAGTATGCTTGCATTAAGAAAAGATGTAAAGTGCTTTGATAGGTAATAGAAACATATGTAGAAGGACTTAGAATGAATTGATCAAATGTGTAAGGTTAATCCTACACAAGCAAAACAGCTTTGTAAAGTCCTTAAAAAGAAATGATGTATAAGGACTATAAATATAGAAAGATCAAACATGTTAGGTTGATCTTATGTTGTAATAGATAGGCCTGTCTGATCATCGAGCACTGTACCAGAAATCGTAGTCTGCCAGGAGAGTCAAGAAAAACTCGAGAGCTATCGAGGCAGAATCATATTCTGCAAGATAGTTGATCTCGAAGTTTGTAGACTTCCACGAGAGACGAGAAAGGATCGTAGTGTGTCGAGGAGAACTTCCTCAGGACCGTAGTCTGCTGAGGAAGTCATGTTCTGAATCATAGAGACATCCTCGCCTCTGGTAAACGCAGTATATCTCGCCAAAGCCAAGTTAAGAATAGTAGACTACACTCGAGTTGTAGAGTCTACTAATCGATCAAAGCGAGATCGTAGTCGAGCAAGATTAGATGAAGACAACAAACACAACAATAAAAATCGTAGAGTGTCAAGATCGATCTCGAGTCGTAATGTACTCGCACTTACCCACGAAAAGTGAATCGTGAGTCTGCGAACTAAGACCTCAACAAATGTGCTCACAATGCCAAGCGCGAATCGTAGAAACAAATACAATTCTCAACTAATGTGCACTCCCAAAATATCCAAAGAATGAAGCCTCGGTTTGTAATCAATAGATTCGTCCCACCTAAAGGAAACCAGAGAGCACTCAACGAATGGCATGTAAGCTAACAGAAGACCTAAGCACCAACCCAATCAACATCAAGATCGAGTTGTGAAGCCATTCGAGATGAAGTCTTCCACAAGATGATCATAAGAAGACTTCAGTAGCTGACTAAGGAAAGTTAGCACATGCAGTAGCTGTCAAGTAGAAAGATGACAACGTTCTTGGAAGCAACCAAGATCGTAGTGTTTGATAAATGAAAAAGGAACTGATGGAGTACACACTGAGATACTGGTCAGCCTCTGAATAACAAGGCTAAAGTGATTACGCATTGGGTCAGTCCATTGATGATAAGTGAACGGGAGATCACAAGGAGAAAGCGAGTTGGACACGCCACAAATCTGAAGTGTCTTGTTATTCAGAAGAGGCCAGAGTATGGAATCGAGTCATCAGTGTCTGAGAACAGTCGAGGCAAACAGAAATGATGAAGCACTGCACAAAAAGAGGAAGAGGTGCTCTACCCTAAAGAACAAGTGAACACTCCTCAAGAACGTAGTGTTGTGTCTACAAGTCAACAAGACACTACGATCAAGTCCATGAACATATGCATCAGAATCGTAGAGTTCGAATAGCTTAAGACTGAAGCATTGGCAACGGTTCAATCTGAAGGGTAATATTCAGACAAGAGCTCATTGAGAGCATCGATGCAAGGACAACCTCTGATCGAGAAATCAGAAGGGTGAAATAAAGTCGTCGACCTACCCAAGATATCAAAGTTTCATATCTGACAGGGTTGGTGAAACAATAGAATGCAGTGTCAGGAAGTCAAAAAAAGATGTCATGTCACATCTGTAGTCTGCTCCAAATAACTCGAGATTTGCGAAGAAATTTGAATAGCTTTCAACGGCTACTTTCCAATGGGATGATTTGGAAGCAGTATAAATCAACAGAGCTTCAAAGATTAAGAGTTGCTGATGATTGTGAAGTTGTAGAATCATGGAGTTGGTGAATGCTATTGTTGACTCTACGAGTTCCACCAAAGATCAATAAAACAAGTCTCAGTGACAGTGAGACTACCAAGGTGGAAGTGAAGTAGCTTTGAAGAAGGACTAAAACAGATCAAATCTTCACTCAACAAAGATGAGAATGCCACTAAAGATGGCAGCCAAGTTGAGAGCCGAGAAGGCCAAGAAGATAGCATTCGGGAAAGTGGTCGAAATATGAAGGTGAAGATCAAGAGAGCCACTCTACGAATCACCATGAGCAAGCGATGAAAAAAGTAAACAAGTGAAAAACAATGTCTACAAAGTACTCAAGAAGGGTTCAGGGATTGCTAAGTGCCAGGCAAAGTCCACCAAAAGCACAAGAGACTTAGCAAACCCAGATAGTGATGGTGCAAAGCTGACACTAGATGAAGATGAGCAGAAATGAGTGAAGATCAGCTGCACCAAAGAAGATGTGGTCCAGACCTAAAGCAGAATGTAAAAAGGACCACACCCAACTGCCAAGGTGACAGTGAGACTACCAAGGTGGAAGTGAAGCAGCTTTGAAGAAGGACTCAAACAGATCAAAACTTCACTCAACAAAGATGAGAATGCCACTAAAGATGGCAGCCAAGCTGAGAGCCGAGAAGGCCAAGAAGATAGCATTCAGGAAAGTGGCTGAGTACAGTGAAGATCAAGAGAGCCACTCTGTGACACCCCCAAAATTAGGTATTCATCACCCATCTTGAGTCGCCAAATACATGGTACAGAATTCAAATATAACTTAATAATACAACTGTCATGTAAAATACAACAAAACATAATCTAAGAGTTTTAGTACGTATATTGTCATCTAGACAGTATACAAACTCAAAGGAGTCATCATTACATTTATTGTCACACTATTTAATCAAAATAGTGAGGACTACTAATGCTATCATCTGTGACGCCCCCAAAATAGGTATACATCACCTATTCTGAGTCGCCAAATACATGGTACAGAATACAAATATAATCTTTAATATACAACAAGAGAGCATGAGTTTTAATACAAATCATCTTCAAGACAATATCCACTCTCGAATAAGTCCTCATTACATTTATTGTCACACTATTTAACGTAATAGTGAGGGACAACTAATACTATCATCAGTCCATCACTCCTTTCCCCAGACTCGTCCCATTTATATTCTCATTTCACAAGAGAATAGTGAAAGAAAGGTGAGCTCAACTAGCCCGATGAAAAATATTATGACTAAGATAATACGAAATAAATTATCATTAGTCTTCAACAATGTTAAACTGATAAAATACAATAGACATCAAGTTTAACTGCAGCGGAACAAGCAATCCATTAGAAAAGTCAAGTAGAGAATAAAATCTATTATCTTCTATGATTTAAAATGTTTTCACAAATTTTTATCGCTGAGACTCAGCTTAGTAAATAAACCACATCATCGAATCATCCCTGCTCTACGGGCCAAGGATATTCATTAAATCATCAATGGTCGTGACTATACCGAATAATCCCTGGTCATAATCATACCAAGTCCATCTCTGCACGTAAGCCAAAGATATACAACAATAAAACCAATAATCAACAATTCATCTTTGCACGTAAGCCAAAGATATATAATTCAATAAACAACGATCCATCTTACATACGTAAGCGAAAGATAACTTTCATCACCATATAAGCATGAGGATGATGACAATGATATAAGCATTAATCAAACTAAAAAACAGGGGATAAATATTAAAGACTTTAATTTTATCCAAATATTATCCATCACTTAAATAACTCATAATCTAATATTGTTAATATTATAACAATATTTTAATCACCTCTTAAACTTATAAACAATTTATTTCAATTGTTTACACTTTATCCAATAATGCATTTAATCATTCAAAAATGCCATACTCATAAGATTTCATCACCAATGATCAAATCCCTTATCAACAATCTACATATACCTTATATAAGATTTTCAAGCCATAAAATCCTATTTTCCAACTTTGTTACTTCGCATAACATATTTAACTCATATGTTCGTAACTAAACTATTTTCATGAAAAATACCAAATCAGTCCCAAAAATATTTTTTTCCTAAGATTTAGCATAACATAGTCCCATAAAGAACATATATTTTTTTCGGAATTTTTAAAATTCATTTACTATTTTTCAAAAATCAATTTCTAATTAATTCCTTAAGAATTTAGCTACCTCAAGTTTAACTCCAAAAATTCCCAAATCTTGGCAGGATCTTACACATGTTAACGTGAGCCTCCAGTTTAAATTTCATGGTCATCGGAGTTATAGAACTCCGGTTATAGCGTTTTTTGTCGAAAAAACCTAAATATTGAAATGGTCATAACTTGCTCATTTTAAGTCGGAATGAGCTCATTTTTTTGGACAATGGTTCTTTATACCATATACTTTCATGTCCCAAAAGGCCAGAATTTTTCTCTCACAAATTAAGTGGCCGAAATGTACTCTTCTAAAATCTGGACAATAGCATTTCAAGAATTTCCGCTTTTGACTCCTTTGCTAAAATCGCACCACCACGAAAAAATCTACAACACCTTTCCAAAGATTCCACTTGGAGATCTACAAAACTCATAGATCTAACTCTTTCGGGAGATATGGTTAATTGAATTTCATGTTCCATTTTCACCAAAATTTGATTTTCAACCCTTTGTGATTTCTAAGAAATTTTCATGTTTTCAAATAATAACCAACATTACTCATCATAACACTTACTAATACTTCATATACCCATCATTAGTCCAAAGCTTGACTCTCATCATAATCAACGTAACTGATCATTTTCACAATTTAATAAGGAATGAATATAAAGGATCATTCACCGTCATGTTAATCCATTTTCACCAATAATAAAGAATGGAATAATGTAGGATTTGCATCATGACCCTTATTCCCAATGAATAATAAATAATAGAGAAATTTTCAAATGTTTTAAATGCGAATAATAAATAAAGGAACCAACATTACTCATAAATGCTAAATAATAAATAATGGAACAGTCCAACAGAAACGCATACTATTCCGACGTAATAATAAAGAATGGAATAACAATGAATTTCACCACGATGCCCATAAACATTATTCAATTAGTCCAAAAATTATGATCCGACGTGATATTCTATTAATAAAGAATGAAATAATAGAAGAATTTCACCATCTCATCATTATCCCAACATAATAATAGAGAATAATAATGTAAGATTTCACCATTTTCACAATTCCAACATAATAAGAAGAATGAATAACAACTACGAGTATTGAAAGAATAATTCTCTTCATGAATAAGAAAGAATAATACCACTTACAGTACAACAAATAATATCCCTTACCTCGTAAGAAACCTGAATAATAAAGAATGGAAAGACCCTATAAGACAACTTTAATGAATAAAGATGATTTTTCTATAATTATCATTTTTGAATATTATGGAATGAATTTGTTATAATGTTATAGTTGTGGGTAGTATTTATAAATTCTTCAAAGTATGCAAGTTGTTATATTATATTCGATTGGTCGAGAATATTCGCTTTAGCAGGAATATTCGCATAACTACGCAATTAATCATCAGTGGACCCCACAATGTAATTATTGCCTGATCGAGAAAACGACAAAAATATATTTATGAAAATAACTACGAAAGTTTTACCGCTAATACTATTAAACTACTCTAGTAGTAAAAGTACAAGAATACGCGGTTGCATAGTAAGTACACTGTATTGATTATTGATGCTTACGTGAGAAGTCACCGCTTATACTCAATTATTGCTACAAGAATTGTCAGATCATATCTCTCATATTATTGATTCGATTATTGTCACAAAGATCATCCGCGTGATAATATGTTATTTTATTAAATCAATAATTGAGACGACAAAGTTATTCATATTATTAAATTGCAATATTTACAATGTCTAGAAGTTCTCACAAAGAGAGGTTTGTCACCTAATCATGCGCCCAATAGGAGAAAATCCTTATCGAAAGCCCTCTTTCCTCGAAACGACCGGTTGATAAATATTGTGAGTTATAATATTAATGATTAATGTTATTAAAATTGAAGTTGTGTTCGGAGTTGAATTTGGAGACGCTGACGTGATATTTGAGTCCTAATGATGAAATTAGTAAAAATAGTCTATAAACACAAAATTTTCCGGATTAACTTTTTTCGTCAAAAGTCAATAAATGACTTTTTTTGGGAAAAGTCAAACTTTGAAATTTCAAAATTTATATTTTTGATAAAAATAGTTTCATTGTGTTGGAATTATTTGTGTTAGTGAAAATCGACATTTATTTCGATAATAATTGATGTCCTGAGGTTATATCGACTAACCCAGTATTTAACCGGATAAATGAGCAATTGATTGCTATTATTTCACATGATTATAACTATTTGTTCACATGTGTATACTATTGTTTCACATTCTTGTTACTATTAGGGGAGTTGGTGCAAGATTGATAATACTTGCATGACTAAGTTAAAAATGGAGGTATAGATGGAGGTACTATACTGTAATTCATATTTTCACATGTCTAGAACTATTGATTCACATGATTTACTATTGAATCACATTATTTACTATTAGGGGAGGTGGTGCAAGTTTGATAATACTTGCATGACTAAATTAAAAATAAAGAAAAAGTCGGAGGTATTGTATCGTAATTTTTCGAGCCCCAAAACGCAATTATTGAAACTATATTTTTCTATAAATAAAGCTCATTCTTCCTTCATTTCTCACCAATTCACTAAAGCTATAGAGCAATTATTATAGAGAGAAATTGTAGAGAGAAAATCTATAGAAGAAGAGAAGCCGCTACCTCACTACTCCAAATATCCAGCTTTTTTCAAAGGTAGGGGGTATTATTTTTTTTTTCGCCTTCATGAAGAGAACTTCATTATTCCATTCTTTATTATTATGTTGAATAACTCGCCTATGCGCGGCACCGCATACATGGTGAAATTCTTCTATTATTCCATTCTTTATTATTCTCGTTGAACATCCTGTCTCAGCTTTTACGCATTTAACGGTTCCGCCTTTTTATTATTCTCGCTGAATATCCTCGTCTCAGGCGCTTTACGCCTGACCGGGGTTCCGCTTTTTATTATTCTTCTCGCTGAATATCCTCGTCTCAGGTACGCTTTACCGATTCCGTGGTTCCGCCTTTTATTATTTTGTTGAATATCTTATTGTATTTTTACGTTTTTCATTTTTTATTATTCTGTTGAATATCCTCGTTCAGTTTTTACGCCTTTCCGCTTTTATTATTCTCGTTGAATAACTCGCTATGCGGCTTCACCGCATGCTTGGTGATTTCTTTTGTTATTCCATTCTTATTATACTCAAATGGTTAAAGTTTTGACTTCTATACTCCATGAAATTAGTGGAATATCCTTGATATTTGCGCTTCATCCAAAGATCTTTTCATGGAAATATTCTTCCGAGCATTCTTGAATTTTACTCTACAAAGAAGTATCATGTCGACAATTTGACGTTATTAGTTCCTCGGATAAATTAATTCGTGAACTTGTTTTTTATTGAATTCTTATATCATTGTCATCATCCTCATGTTTATATTTTTTTGAAAGTCATCTGTGGCCCAGTAGTGCATGTATGGACTTGGGTATGATTATGACCAGATTATTCTGGTATAATCATGACCGTAATGTTACAAATGATGTGATAAAAGTCCTCATCGGCCCGTAGTGCATCGATGGATGATGCTTGTTGGCATGATCATGACCATCGATGAATACACGAATGTCCTCGCCCGTAGAAGGTATGGATAATTTGTGGTCGTGATACTAAAGAATATCCTCGGCCAGAAAAGTGTAGGGTGATTCGATGATGTGGATTATTTATTGTCGAGTCTCAAAAAAGTGATAAAAGTGATGAAAACCTTTTAAATCATAAAAGATAGTAGATTTTATTCTCTACTTGACTTTTTTAATGGATTGCTTGTTCCGCCGCAGCTTAAACTTGATGTCTATTATATTTTATCGCTTAACATTGTTGTAGACTAATGATAATTTATTCTCGCATTATCTTAGTCATAATATTTCTTATCGGGCTAGTTGAGCTCACCCTTTTTTTCACCGTTTTCTCAGAAATGAGAATATAGCCGGGACGAGCTCGGGAACCTGAGTGATGGACCGTAGATGATAGTATTAGTAGTCCTCACTATTCTCGTTAAATAGTGTGACAATAAATGTAATGAGGACTTATTCTCGAGTGGATATTGTCTAGAAGACAATATTTGTATTAAAACTCATAGCTTTCTTTTTGTCGATTTTAAAGATTATATTTGTATTATTGTTGTATTTTATTTTGTACCATGTTTGGCTGCACTCAAGATGGGTGATGTATACCTATTTTGGGGGCATCACAACAGGTATCAAAGCTTAGGATATGATCCCCGCTAAGATGTGAGACAAGAACTAGAGGGAGAGAGACGGGAATTCTTCGCTAGTATGACCTACCTAAGTTTATTTGGTATTTAATTGGCTCACCGTAGTATAGGGATAATATGTGATATGTTAATTAACCCTTGTTTTGTGGCAAGATTTGAAAATGGCATCCGAGAATGTTGAGAACATCAATGGAGCATGTGAGACCGCTGAGTCTCCACAGATCAATAACCAGACAATGTGCATCGTGAAGGCGACAATCCTCATGCAAACAACAACACCGACCAAATGATGAACGATGGAATGTTCCGAGGCTTCATGCAATTCATGCAACATCAAAGCAGAGCGGCCCCTCGCCCAAAATGCAGTGGAAACACCGGCAACTCTTGACGGGTCACCGCCAAACAGCTTCAAGGAGCTGACCACCGAGTTTTTTGAGAGCCAAAACCACTTAAGGCGAGACGTGGATAAAATAGATCAACAAGATATTTGATGTCTTGGGTTGCTCCGAGGAGCAAAAGGTTCCTTCGCCACCTTCATGTTATGTCATGCGTAGCGCATTACATCGTGGGAATCAGAAAGCGTACTCCAACCCGCCGACCAAAGATGTCTTGGGAGAAGTTTCAAGAATCGCTCAACGACAAGTACTTTCCCAAAAGTATTCATCACATGAAAGAGGTAGAGTTCATTAAACCGAGCAAAACAATACGACCGTGTCGCAAAGACGGGGCCAAGTTTGCCGAGTGTCCCCGCCATGTCCCATTTGGTTGATAATGAGGAGAGAATGACGCTAATGTTTCTAAGAGGTTTGAAACCCGAGATACGCCAATATCTTATCTCTCATAAACTATGTGTTTGTATTCGAGATGTTGTTAATAGGGCTCAGCTTATTGAACGCGATAACGAGTCAACCCAACCAAAAGAGAGCAAATTGACAAAATGATAATACCAAAGGAGAGAGCAAATCGAAGCTATGACAACAAGCGGAGGAATCAAGATGCCGTAAATGGTAACCACTTCTGGGGTAATCAGTACAAAACAATAAGAATGGACATTTCAAGAAGAGGAGATTCAACAATGATGGAAAGACGCCAAAGACCAAACCCGCTTGTTAAGGAAGGAGAACGACCACCTATTATATGCTTCAAATGTGGAGGGGAGGGACACATCAGTCCAAACTGCGCGATGCCGTCCAAAGCATGTTATAATTATGGAAGAGAAGGTCACCTAGCCCGATTTTGTCGTTCACCGAAGACAAGTTCAGCTAGGATAGAGGCACCAAAGGTCATCCCGTAAAAGTCAAAGCCAGAGTGCAAGGGAGAGCGCTTGTTGTGACCTCCCGTAAAGCAAGGAACCCGAACGAGGTCATCACGTAAGCTTATCATAAACTCTAGCTAAGTCTATACCTTATTTGATACCGGCTCTACCCATTCTTTTATTTCTCCTACTTGCGCCAACGCTTAAATTTGACTCGAGAAATTGACTTTGACTTATCTCGTTGAAACTCCATCGGGAGAAACCTTCATTACATCCACGCTTATAAGTCTTGTTTAGTTCAAATCGGCACTTCACATTACCTATCGATCTTATTTCATTGAAAATACTTGCATTTGACGTAATTCTAGGGATTGATCGTTAACTACTCATCATGCAAAAATTGATTATTTTCGTAAGGTTGTTAGCTTTCATATTCCTAACCAACCTATTATGCTAATTCAAGCAACCAAACCATTAAAATCAATCACTATCATCTCAAGCCATAAAGCTATTCGCTTATTGAAAAACGGATGTCAAGCTTTCTTAGCTCATGTCACTTGATCTAAATAAAATACGCCGCTTTTGAATGATATTTCTATTGTTAATGAATTTCCGACGATTCCCCTCAAGAACTTCCCGCCCTACCCCAGAGCGCGTGAAATTGAATTTTGTATCGACTTTGAACCCCAGATAAAACCTATTTCCAAAGCCCCATATCGAATGGCTCCTATTGAACTTCGTGAGTTAAAGACCCAACCGCAGGAATTGTTAGACATCGCTTTATTCGCCCTAGTACGCCTCCTCGGGGTGCTCCTGCTCTATTCGTGAAAAAGAAAGATGGGAGTATGCGATTTTGTATTGATTATCTGGAGTCAACCATGTCACCATCAAAAATAAGTACCCATTGCCACGTATTGATGACCTGCTTGACCAGCCATAAGGAGCCAAATTCTTTTCAAAGATTGATCTTCGCTCCGATTATCACCAATTGAAGATTAGAACCGATGACATTCCAAAGACGGCTTTCGTAACTCTGAGACGGCATTATGAATTCCTAGTCATGTCTTTTGATCGACTAATGCTCCCGCCGCTTTCATGGATATGATGAACCGAGTATTCAAGGAATATTTGGATCACTTTGTGGTCGCCTTTATTGATGACATCCTTATTTATTCCAAAAGCCGTGAAGATCATGAGCAACACTTGAGGTCGATACTCCAAAAGCTTCGTGAATATAAGCTTTATGCCAAGTTGAAGAAATGCGAAGTTCGCTTGAGGAAGTAGCATTCCTCGGGCACGTAGTATCAAGTCATGGAATATCTATCACCCAAAGAAAGATTGAAGCTATTCAAAGTCGGGAGCAACCCAAATCAAGATCAAGCACGTAGCTTTCTCTTTAGCGGGTTATTATCTGAGATTCGTGGAAGGATTTTCTCTAATCGCTACTCCATTAACTCAAATTACTCAAAAAGATACAAAATTCGATTGAGTGAGGAATGTGAGAAGAGTTTTCAAGAACTCAAGAGGAGACTCATTTCAAAGACTGCTCGACAATACCATCCGGATCGAGGGATTTGTCATCTACAAAGGATGCTTCGGCAAAGGGTTAGGTCAGTGTTCTCATGCAACATGGGAAAGTCATAGCCTATGCCTCACGACAACTCAAAGAATATGAGAGGAATTATCCTACTCATGATCTAGAGTTGGCAATAGCTTGCTTTTGCACTAAAGATTTGGAGGCATTATTTGTATGGGGAGAAAGTGGAGATCTTTACTTGATCATAAAAGCCTCAAATATTTCTTCACTCAAAAGGAACTCAACATGCGACAAATGACGCTGGCTTTGAACTGCTGAAAGATTATGATCATACCATCCAATACCATCCTCGAAAAGCTTAACGTGGTAGCCGACGATTAAGTAGTAAGATCATATGCGGCACGAAAAGCGATATTGTCAACGCAAAGGCCCATTTTGTATGACTTGCAAAGGATGGAGATAGAGATAAAGACCTGTGGACCCACGTGATGATGGCGAATATACGAGTAGAACCGACTTTTAATCGATAAGGTTAAAGCTGCTCAAGCTACGGACTGGGAGCTGATGCATATGAGAAAGAAAGTGCAAGAAGGTGCTATACCGAAGTAAGAATCGATGAAGAAGGAATACTTCGAGTCAACTCCATACTTTGTGTTCCTAACGACCCTGAGTTAAAGTATAAAATCATGATGGAGGCGCACAACACACCGCTTGCAATCCATCTCGGGAGTACCAAATGTATCGTGATCTTCGGCATACATTTTGGTGGAGCAATATGAAGAGAGATATAGCGGGGTTTATCTCAAGGTGTCTAACTTGTCAACGAGTCAAGGCGCGCGAGCATCAAGTGCCAAAAGGTCCATCAGAACCACTTGAAATTCCGTAATGGAAGTGGGAGCACATTACCATGGATTTCACATCGGTCTTCCCAAGGTTTCTCAAGGCATAGATGCGATTTGGGTCATTGTTGATAGATCGACCAAGTCTGCTTCATTTCTTACCGATACGAGAAACTTATACACTTGAACGCCTTGCTAGTATGTATATAAACGAGATTGTAAGATTGCATGGTATGCCAAAGATCCATAGTTTCCGATCGAGACCCAAGATTCACTTCAAGATTTTGGGTTAGTTTGCAAAAAAGCTATGGGCACAGATTTACGATTTAGTTCGCATATATCATCCTCGATGACGGACAATCGAGAGAGACTATTCAAACTCTTGAAGATTTATTAAGACTCGGTCCTCGACTTCAAGGGAAGTTGGGACAAGTTCTTACCATCGGTGGAGTTTTCCTACAACAACAGCTTATCAAGCAAGTATCGCATGGCTCCATTCGAGGCGCTAGATGGAAGAAAGTGTCGCTTCTCCAAGATGTTGGATGAGGTGGGTGAAGCAACGTTGTTGGGACCGATTTGGTACGTATGACTACGGAAAGATTCAAACAATCCGACAACGATAAAAAACCTCACAAGATCGATAAAAAGAGTTATGTTGATCTTCATCGAAAGGACGGGAATTCGATATCGAGATCATGTGTTGTTACGTGTTGCTCCATGGAAAGGAGTTACGAGATTTGGAAAGAGAGGAAAGCTCAATCCTCGATTCATCGGCCCATTTTTAATCCTCGATCGAGTAGGAACTGTATGCGATAGACTCGCTTTTACCGCCAAGTATGTCTCGTGTTCATAACGCTTTTCACATATCCATGTTACGTAAATATGTGGAAGACCCAAACCACATTATTGAATTAGAACCGACGTGATAGAGGAAGATTTAACGTATGAAGAGTTACCGTTTAAAATCTTGATAAGAAGGATCATATTCTACGCCCCAAGGTTATACCTCAAGTCAAAGTTTTGTGGAGAAACCACGACGTGGAAGAAATGACTGGGAGTTAGAATCGAGATGAAGTCAAGATATCCTCACCTATTCGATATACCAAATAATGCACGCACTAATTTCGAGGGCTGAAATTTCATAAGAAGGGAGGTTGTAAGACCCCAACTTTTATGAATAAAGATGATTTTTCTATAATTATCATTTTTGAATATTATGGAATGAATTTGTTATAATGTTATAGTTGTGGGTAGTATTTATAAATTCTTCAAAGTATGCAAGTTGTTATATTATATTCGATTGGTCCTGAGAATATTCGCTTTTAGCAGGAATATTCGTATAACCACAAGAATCATCATTGTGGACCCCCACAATGTAATTATTGTCGGATCGAGAAAACGACAAAAATATATTTATGAAAATAACTACGAAGTTTTACCGCTAATACCGCTTGAACTACTCTAGTAGTAAAAGTACAAAGAATACGCTGTGGTCGCATAAGAACACTACCTGTATTGATTATTGATGCTTACGTGAGAAGTCACTCAATATACTCAATTATTGCTACAAAGAATTGCTACATCATATCTCTCATATTATTGATTCAATTATTGTCACAAAGATCATCTCGCATAATATGTTATTTTATTAAATCAATAATTGAGACGACAAAGTTATTCATATTATTAAATTGCAATATTTACAATGTCTAGAAGTTCTGGCAAGGAGAGGTTTGGTCACCTAATCATGCGCCGCCAATAGGAGAAATCCTTATCGAAAGCCCTCTTCCTCGGGAACGACCGTTGATAAATATTGTGAGTTATAATATTAATGATTAATGTTATTAAAATTGAAGTTGTGTTCGAGTTGAATTTGGAGACGCGACGTGATATTTGAGTCCTAAACGATGAAATTAGTAAAATAGTCTATAAACACAAAATTTTCTCGGATTTTACTTTTTGTCAAAGTCAATAATTGACTTTTTTTGGGAAAAGTCAAACTTCAAATTTCAAAATTTATATTTTTGATAAAAATAGTTTCATTGTGTTGGAATTATTTGTGTTAGTGAAAATCGACATTTATTTCGATAATAATTGATGTCCTGAGGTTATATCGACCAATCCAGTATTTAACCTGATAAAATGAGCAATTGATTGCTATTATTTCACATGATTATAACTATTTGTTCACATGTGTATACTATTGTTTCACATTCTTGTTACTATTAGGGGAGTTGGTGCAAGATTGATAATACTTGCATGACTAAGTTAAAAATGGAGGTATAGATGGAGGTACTATACTATAATTCATATTTTCACATGTCTGAAACTATTGATTCACATATTTACTATTGAATCACATTATTTACTATTAGGGGAGGGTGTGCAAGTTTGATAATACTTGCATGACTAAATTAAAAATAAAGAAAAAGTCGGAGGTATTGATCAGAATTTTTCGAGCCCCAAAAACGCAAGTAATTATTGAAACTATATTTTTCTATAAATAAGCTCATTCTTCCTTCATTTCTCACCAATTCACTAAAGCTATAGAGCAATTATTATAGAGAGAAATTGTAGAGAGAAAATCTATGTAAGAAGAGAAGCCTCGCTACCTCACTACTTCCAAAGATCCAGCTTTCTTCAAAGGTAAGGGTATTATTTCTTTCTTTCGTTTCATGAAGAGAACTTCATTATTCCATTCTTTATTATTATGTTGAATAACTCGCCTATGCTAAGTACCGCATACATGGTGAAATTCTTCTATTATTCCATTCTTTATTATTCTCGTTGGAACATCCTCGTCTGCAGCTTTTACGCATGACCTCGTTTCCGCTTTTATTATTCTTGTTGGAATATCCTCGTTCGCGCGCTTTACGCCGGGTTCGGGTTCCATCTTTTATTATTATTCGCTGAATATCCTGCTCATGCGCTTTTACGCCGGACCGATTCCGCCTTTTATTATTCTCGTTGAATATCCTCGTTCGCGCATTTTACGCCGACCGGTTCCGCTTTTTATTATTCTATTGAATAACTCTCGCCTATATGGCCTCACCGCATTTTTGGTGATTTCTTTTGTTATTCCATTCTTTATTATACTCAAATTGGTTAAAGTTTTGACTTCTATACTCCATGAAATTAGTGGAATATCCTCGATATTTGAAGGCTTCATCCAAAGATCTTTTCATGGAAATATTCTTCCGAGCATTCTTGAATTTTACTCTACAAAGAAGTATCATGTTGACAATTTGGACGTTATTAGTTCCTCGGATAAATTAATTCGTGAACTTGTTTTATTTAATTCTTATATCATTGTCATCATCCTCATGTTTATATTTTTTGAAAGTCATCTCGTGGGCCTCAGAAGTGCATAGATGGACTTGGTATGATTATGACCAGGATTTATTCTATAATAATCATGACCGTAATGTTACAAATGATGTGATAAAAGTCCTCATTGGCCCGTAGTGCATTGATGGACAATGTTGGCATGATCATGACCATCGATGAATACACGAATGTCCTCGGCCCGTAGTAGTGCATGGATAATTTGTGGTCGTGATACTAAAGAATATCCTCGGTCGTAGAAGTGTGGGTGATTCGATGATGTGGATTATTTATTAAGTCGAGTCTCAAAGCGATAAAAGTGATGATGAAAACCTTTTAAATCATAAAAGATAGTAGATTTTATTCTTCTACTTGACTTTTTTAATGGATTGCTTGTTCCACCAGCAGCTTAAACTTGATGTCTATTATATTTTATCGCTTTAACATTGTTGTAGACTAATGATAATTTATTCTCGCATTATCTTAGTCATAATATCTCTTTCATCGGGCTAGTTGAGCTCACCCTTTCTTTCACCGTTTCTCTTCAGAAATGAGAATATACCGGGACTAGCTCTGGGAACCGGAGTGATGGACCGTATGATAATAGTATTAGTAATCCTCACTATTCTCGTTAAATAGTGTGACAATAAATGTAATGAGGACTTATTCTGGATATTGTCTTGAAGAGTGGATATTGTCTCTTGTTGATATTAAAGATTATATTTGTATTAAAACTCACAATAGGTGATGTATACCTATTTTGGGGGCGTCACAACTTCTCTCTATAATAATGGCTCTAAAGGTTTAGTGAATCAATTAATTGCTCATTTACACGATTAATTACCCGGTTTATCAATATAACCCCCGGACATCAATTATCATCCGGAATAGATGTCGATTTCAACTAACACCAATAATCCCAACACAATGGAACTATCAAATTCATCTTTAATCAACACGAACTTATTCATCATTAATATCATAACTCACAATATTTAACAACCAGGTCGTTCCCAAGAAAGAGGGGGCTTTCCAATAAGGATTTCTCCCTACTGGCGCGCAATTAGGTGACCAAACCTCTCCTTGGCAGAACTTCTAGATATTGTAAATATTGCAATTTAATAATATGAATAACTTTGTCGTTTCAATTATTGATTTAATAATATATAAAATATTATGCAGATGATAATGTGACAATAATCGAATCAATAATTGAGAGATATGATGCAACAATTACTATAGCAATAATTGAGTATAACTGAGTGACTTATCACGTAAGCATCAATAACCAATACCGTGTGCTACTATGCGACCACGCATATTACTATACTTTTACTACCGAGTAGTTCAACAGTTTTAACGGTAAAACTTTCGCCGTTATTTTCAATAAAATACTTTTGTCGTTTTCTCAATCCGACAATAATTTCGTTATGGGGTTCACCAATGATTCTACCGTCGTACGGATATTCCCCGACAAAAAGAATATTCCCTGACCAATCAAATATTCTATAACAACTTGCATACTTTGCAAAATTTATAAATATTATCCACAACTATGACATTATATCAAATCCACACCATAATATTAAAAAAAATATTTCGAGAAATTTAAATCTTTATTCATAAAATCTGGGGTCTCACAATCTCTCCTCCTTATAAAATTTCGCCCTCAAAATTTACGTACGTACCTGGTATGCCGAAGAGATGAGGATACATTGACTTCATTTCAGATTCTAACTCTTGAGGTATAACCTTTGAGTGTCGAATATAATCCTTCTTATCCAAGATTTTAACACTTATCACCTCATACGTTAAATCATCCGCTATCTCGTCTGGTTCTAAATTAATAATGTGGTTCAAGTTGTCCACATATTTACGTAACATCGATACATTAAAAACGTTATGAACACTCGACATACTTGGCGGTAAAACGAGTCTATAGGCCACAGTTCCTACTCGATCGAGGATTTCAATTGGGCCAATAAAATCGAGGGTTGAGATTTCCTCTCTTCAGCAACTCTTGCTTTTAAAATAACGCCCTCTTGAACCTTCTTCTTCGTATTCATCAGCTCTGGGTCTGTAGCTTTAGCAGCTTTAACATTATCGACTAAAGTCGATTCTAATCGTATATTCGTTATCTTCACTTGGGTCCCTAGAGTCTTTAACTCTATCTTCATCATTTATAAGTTATACGAAATGAGTCTTTGTGTTAACAACATCGCGCTCGTAAACGCATATGACCTTCTACTCAACACGTCAGATACCACGTTCGCTTTCCCACGATGGTATTGAATGGTACGATCGTAATCTTCAACAGCTCGAGCCAACGTCTTTGGCGCATGTTACGTTCGTTTTAGTTGAAGAAATATTTAAGGGTTTTTAGAAATGTGTTTTGTACTGGGGTCAATACAAAATTTGATTTCACGCTCTTGGGTAGGCCAAAAAGTCTTCAAGAATACGCCAGGAAATTTATTAACAATAGAAATATCATTCAAAACTGTGACTCTCATCCAAGACTTGGATAGTACATGTAATGAAGGTTTCTCCTAACGGGGCTTCAACAGATAAGTCAAAGTCTAATTTCTCTAGAGTCAAATTTAAACGTTGAACGCAAGTAAGAGAGATAAAATAATGGGTAGAACCGGTATCTAATAAGGTATAGACTTCGCAAGAATTTATAATTCACTAACCCGTGCTAACTTTGTCGGTTACTCGCTTTTGAGAAGTCACAAAAAATGCTCTTCCTGAAACCACCGACTTTGTTTTGTCCGTATCCGCCTTTGGTGCCACCGTCCCAGCTGGACTTGACTTTGGTGCACGACAAAATCGGGCTAGGTGACCTTCTCTTCTTGAAATTTTCACTTCTATTATCTTGTCATGATTACCACCGAAGTGGTTACCATTCTTGGCATGATAATTTTCCCCACAATGGTTATCATTGTTCCGATGGCCGTTATCACCGGTATAATTATTATCGTTTTGTTGGTCGTTACCTTTTGGTTGTGCTGACTCATTATCACGCTCCAATAACTGAGCCCTATTCACAACATCTGAATATAAACAAAGTTTGTGAGAAATGAGGTATTGACGTATATCGGGTTTCAAACCTCTTAGAAACATTCGCATCATTCGCTCCTTATTATCGACCAAATGGGATGCCAACCGGGATAACTCCGCAAACTTAGCCTCGTACTGCGATACGGTCATATTATTTTGCTCCATTGCTTATCTCAACATTTTCAGATGCCATTTTCAAACACTATCACAAAACAAGGGTTAATTAACATATCACATATTATCCCTATACTCTTACCGACCAATTAAATACCAAATAAACTTAGGTAGGTCATACTAGCGAAGGAATTCCCCGTCTCTCCCCTCCTAGTTCTTGCCTCACATCTCAGCCAGGGATCATATCCCTAAGCTTTGATACCAACTGTGACGTCCCCAAAAATAGGTATTCATCACCCATCTTGAGTCGCCAAATACATGGTACAGAATTCAAATATAACTTAATAATACAACTGTCGTGTAAAATACGACAAAACATAATCTAAGAGTTTTAATACGTATATTGTCATCTAGACAGTATACAAACTCAAAGGAGTCATCATTACATTTATTATTACACTATTTATTCAGAATAGTGAGGACTACTAATGCTATCATCTGGATCGTCACTCCTTTCCCCGACTTGTCCAAGCTATATTCTCATTTTCTGAAGAGAATAGTGAAAGAAAGGGTGAGCTCAACTAGCCCAGTAAGAAATATTATGACTAAGATAATGCAGAATAAATTATCATTAGTCTTCAACAATGTTAAACTGATAAAATACAATAGACATCAAGTTTAACTGCAGCGGAACAAGCAATCCATTAGAAAATTCAAGTAGAGAATAAAATCTACTATCTTCTATGATTTAAAATGTTTTCATCAATTTTTATCGCTGAGAGTCAGCTTAGTAAATAAACCACATCATCAAATCATCCCTGCTCTACGGGCCAAGGATATTCATTAAATCATCAATGGTCATGACTATACCGAATAATCCCTGGTCATAATCATACCAAGTCCATCTCTGCACGTAAGTCAAAGATATACAACAATAAAACCAATAATCAACAATTCATCTTTGCACGTAAGCCAAATATATATAATTCAATAAACAACAGTCCATCTTCGCACGTAAGCCAAAGATAACTTTCATCACCATATAAGCATGAGGATGATGACAATGATATAAGCATTAATCAAACTAAAACAAGGATAAATATTAAAGACTTTAATTTTATCCAAATATTATCCACACTTAAATAACTCATAATCTAATATTGTTAATATTATAATAATATTTTAATCACCTCTTAAACTTATAAACAATTTATTTTAATTGTTTACACTTTATTCAATAATGCATTTAATCATTCAAAAATGCCATACTCATAAGATTTTATTACCAATGATCAAATCCCTTATCAACAATCTACATATACCTTATATAGGATTTTCAAGCCATAAAATCCTATTTTCCAACTTTGTTACTTCACATAACATATTTAACTCATATGTTCAGAACTTAAACCATTTTCATGAAAAATACCAAATCAGTCCCAAAATATTTCTTTTCTGGGATTTAGCATAATATAGTCCCATAAAGAACATATATTTTTTCGGAATTTTTAAAATTCATTTACTATTTTTCAAAAATCAATTTCTAATTAATTCCTTAAGAATTTAGCTACCTCAAGTTTAACTCCAAAAATTCCTATATCTTGGCAGGATCTTACACATGTTAACGTGAGCCTCCAGTTTAAATTTCATGGTCATCGGAGTTATAGAACTCCTCCAGTTATAGCATTTTTCGCCTAAAAACCTAAATATTGAAATGGTCATAACTTGCTCATTTTAAGTCCTGAATGAGCTCATTTTTGGACAGAGGTTCTTTATACCATAAACTTTCATGTCCCAAAAAGGCCAATTTTTTCTCACATATTAAGTGGCCAAAAAATTTCCTTCTAAAATCTGGACGATAGCATTTCATAATTTCCACTTTTGACTCCTTTGCTAAAAATCGACCACATCGAAAATCTACAATACCTTTTCCAAAGTGATTCCACTTGGAGATGCTACAAAACTCATAGATCTAACTCTAGAACTTGACCACACTCAAAAATTCAAAATATAATAGGAGATATGGTCAATTGAATTTCATGTTCTATTTTCACCAAAATTTGATTTTCAACCCTTTGTGATTTCTAAAAACTTTCATGTTTTCACAGAAACTTTCATGTTTTCACATAATAACCAACATTACTCATCATAACACTTACTAATACTTCATATACCCATGATTTTCATCAGTCCAAAGATTTTATTATGACTCTCATCATAATCAACGTAACCAGATCATTTCCACAATTTAATAAGGAATGAATATAAAGGATTATTCACCATGCATGTGGTAATCCACAAAGACAGGTTATTCTAATAGAATAATAAAGAATGGAATAACAGAAGGATTCACCATGCATATGATAGAGACCGCACAGACAGGTTATTCCCAACAAAATAATAAATAATGGAACCAGGTCTAGCGTAAACGCACAGACAGGATATTCTGACAGAATAATAAATGCGGAATAATAAATAATGGAACCAAGTCCGGCGTAAATGCACAAACAGGATATTCCGATAGAATAATAAATGCGGAATAATAAATAATGGAACCAGTTCTGGAGCAAAACGCAAAGACAGGATATTCTGATAAAATAATAAAGAATGGAATAACAACAAAATTTCACCATGTATGCGGTACTTCGCATAAACAGGTTATTCCAACAGAATAATAAAGAACAAAATCAGGTCAGGCAAAATTTGCACCAACAGGATATTTCAACAGAATAATGAAGAATGGAATAATAGAAGAATTTCACCATCTATGCAGTACTTCGCATAAACAGGTTATCCCAACATAATAATACAGAATGGAATAACAGAAGAATTTCACCATGTATGCGGTACTTCGCATAAACAGGTTATTCCAACATAAAAATGAAGAATGGAATAACAACTCTTACGAGTATTGAAAGAAGTAATTTTCTTCATGAATACGAAAGAATAATACCCCTTACAGGTACAACAAATAATATCTCTTACCTCAGAAGAAACTGGATACTGGAATTGTGAGCTAGCAGACTTCTCTTCTTCTTTCTCTCTATAGATTTTCTCTCTATAGCTTCTCTCTATAATTTCTCTCTATAATAATTGCTCTTGTGAAACTTAGTGAATTGGTGAGAAATGAAGGAAGAATGAGCTTCTATTTATAGAAAAATATAGTTTCGATAATTGCACATTTTGGGGCTCGAAATATTACAGTACAATACCTCCAACTTTTTTTTCATTTTTAATTTAGTCATCCAAGTATTATCAAACTTGCACCACCTCCCCTAATAGTAAATCATGTGAATCAATAGTAAATCATGTGACTCAATAATTCTAAACATGTGAAAAAATTAATTAAAGTATAGTACCTCCATCTATACCTCCATTTTTAACTTAGTCATTCAAGTATCATCAATCTTGCACCAACTCTATTAATAGTACAAGAATGTGATTCAATAGTACACACATGTGAACAAATAGTTATATGAGCATGTGAATTAGTAGCAATTAATTGCTCATTTACCTGATTAATTACCCGGTTTATCAATATAACCCCCAGACATCAATTATCATCGGAATAGATGTCGATTTCAACTAACACCAATAATCCCAACACAATGGAACTATCAAATTCATCTTTAATCAACACGAACTTATTCATCATTAATATCATAACTCATAATCTAATATTATTAATATTATAATAATATTTTAATCACTTCTTAAACTTATAAATAATTTATTTCAATTATTTACATTTTACTAAATAATGCATTTAATCATCCAAAAATGCCATACTCATAAGATTTCATCACCAATGATCAAATTCCTCATCAAAAATCTGCATATACCTTATATAGGATTTCTAAGCCATAAAATCCTATTTTCCAACTTTGTTACTTCACATAGCATATTTAACTCATATGTTCGTAACTAAACCATTTTCATGAAAAATATCAAATCAGTCCCAAAAATATTTCTTTTCTGAGATTTAGCATAATATAGTCCCATAATGAAAATATATTTTTCTCGGAATTTTTAAAATTTATTTACTATTTTTCAAAAATCAATTTCTAATTAATTCCTTAAGAAATTAGCTACCACAAGTTTAACTTCAAAAATTCCCAAATCTTGGCAGGATCTTACACATGTTAAAGTGAGCTTCGAGTTTAAATTTCATAGTCATCGGAGTTATAAAACTGCGGTTATAGCATTTTTCGTCGGAAAAACCTAAATATTGAAATGATCATAGCTTGCTCATTTTAAGTCGGAATGAGCTCATTTTTGGACAGGAGGTAATTTATACCATATACTTTCATGTCCCAAAAGGCCGAAATTTTTCTCACAATTTAAGTGGCCGAAAATACCCTTTTAAAATTTTGGACAGTAGCCTTTTGGAAATTTCGGTTTTTGACTCCTTTGCTAAAATCAGTCCACACGAAAATCTACAACACCTTTTCTAGTGATTCCACTTGGATAAGTTAGGAAACTCATAGATCTAACTCTATAACTTGACCACACTCAAAAATTCAAAATATAATAGGAGATATGGTCAATTGAATTTCATGTTCCATTTTCACCAAAATCAGATTTTCAACCCTTTGCGATTTCTAAGAAACTTTCATGTTTTCACATAATAACCAACATAACTCATCATAACACTTACTAATACCACATATACCTATGATTTTCATCAATCCAATGCTTTTATTATGACTTTTATCATAATCCACGTAAACAGATCATTTCCACAATTTAATAAGGAATGAAATACAAAGGATCATTCACCATGCATGTAGTAATCCACATGAGCGAGTTATTCCAATGAATAATAAAGAATGGAATAATGAGAAGGATTCACCATGCATGCGATGCGATAAACTACAGAACATGTTATTCCTAACGAATAATAAATAATGGAACCAGTCCCATGAATAAACGCACGCATGGATATTCCTCGACATAATAATAAATAATGGAACCGAGTCCCACAGTAACGCATACATGTGAGGATATTCATAGAATAATAAAGAACGGAATAATAAATAATGGAACCAGTCGAGAACTTCAAGACCAAGCGGGATATTCCGGCGAGAATAATAAATAATGGAACCAGTCCCAAAGGCGTAAATGCACGACGGGATATTTCGACGAAATAATAAAGAATGAAATAATAGAAGAATTTTACCATGTATGCGATTGCTTAGCATACAAAGTTATTCCAACATAATAATAAGGAATGGAATAATAGAAGAATTTCACCATGTATGCGTGATTGCATGATAGATAGGTTATTCCAACATAATAATAAGGAATGAAATAATAGAAGAATTTCACCATGTATGCAGTACTTCGCATAGACATGTTATTCCAATATAATAATAAGGAATGGAATAATAGAAGAATTTCACCATATATACGCAACTTACTTGAGTAGATAGGTTATTCCAACATAATAATAAGGAATGGAATAACAGAAGAATTTCACCATGTATGCAGTACTTCGCATAGATAGATTATTCCAACATAATAATAAGGAATGAAATAATAATAGCTCTCTTCATAAATACGAAAGAAATAATACCCCTTACGAGTACAACAAATAATATCCCTTACCTTAGAATAAAGCTGGATACTGGAATAGAAAGGTAGCTGACTTCTCTTCTTCTTTCTCTCTACAATTTCTCTCTCTAGAGTTTCAGTGGATTCGTGATAAATAATGAAGGAATGAGCTTCTATTTATAGGAGAATGAACTGAATAGTAACTAATTCATGAACGGTCCAGATTGATTTACTTTTAAACGGACGGTCCATATTAAAACTTAAAGCAATGGTCCATACTGATTCACTATTAAAACTTTAAACCAGCGATCCATATTGATTCACTATTAAAACTTTAAACCAACGATCCATATTAATTTACTATTATAATTTCAACCAACGGTCTGAAAAATTAGCACATCTCCTCATGGAATAATATTGTACCCAAAAATGATTTGGTCCAAAAAGAAATATATTTTGTTCGGGTGAATAGTATTCCGTTAATAGTTACTCATGAATAGTAACTCGTGAATAGTACTCCGACACAAAAAGTGCCCTGAATACCCGATTGAACAATATAACCTCCAGACATCAATTATTATCGAAATAAATATCGATTTCTACTAACACAAATAATCTTAACACAATGGAACTATCAAATTCATCTTTAATCAACACGAACTTATTCATCATTAATATTATAACTCACAATATTTAACAATCAGGTTGTTCCCAGGAAAGAGGGGGCTTTCCAATAAGAATTTCTCCCTATTGGCGCGCAATTAGGTGACCAAACCTCTCCTTGACAGAACTTCTAGACATTGTAAATATTGAAATTTAATAATATGAATAACTTTGTCGTCTCAATTATTGATTTAATAATATAACATATTATACTGAGATATCTTTGTGACAATAATTGAATCAATAATATAGAGAGATATGATCAAGAAATTATTGTAGAAATAATTGAGTATAACTGAGTGACTTCTCACATAAGCATCAATAATCGATACCGTGTGCTACTATGCAACCACGCGTATTTTACCACCGATTATTTTATAACAACTTGCTCACTTTGCAAAATTTTCACATATCATCCTTAACTTTAACCTTTATCAATTTAACCATTTACTAAATAGAATAATTATAAGAAAATTGAATACTTTCATTTCATAAAATTCGGGGTCTCACATTGTGTCTTTTACTTTATGTCATTTACATTTTGTATATTAACTGTTATAACTGCTATGAATGTTTTAACTGCTTACTACTAAAGTAACTCTACGAACAGTGTATGTTTGATTATGAATATATCAATGAAGGGGATCTTTTACTTATTCCGTTGTGCTTGAAAAGATTCTTAAGTTTGTCATGAGCTACTTAATGAGCAATACAAAATAAACCGAAAAAGTATTTTGAAATTCTAAGGATCTATTCAACCCCCCCTTCTAGATCTATATTGTGCCTACAGGGGACTAACATATCAGTTTAACACTGTTGAAGGCTAACGATAAATTATTTTGCATTATCTTAGTCATAATATTTCTTACTAGGCTAGTTGAGCTCACTCTTTTGCTTTCATTGTTCTCTTCAGAAAATGAGAATGTAGCCGGGACTAGTCGGGGAACGGAATGATGGTCCGAGATGGTGTTTTAGTAGTCCTCACTATTTTATGAAATAGTATGATAATAATTATAATAAGGACTCCATTTGAGTTTGGATATTGTCTAGAAGACAATATTCGTATTAAAACTCTCTGCTATGTTTTGTCGTATGTTACACGACAGCTGTATAATTAAGTTTGTATTTGAATTATGTACCATGTATTTGGCGACTCTGAATGGGTGATGTATACCTATTTTGGGGGCGTCACAAATTGGTCCTGAAGGTACTGCTATGTAAATGGCAAGCCGAAAATGCAAATTTAGCAACCCCAAACGTCGATCCAAGTAACTTTTGTCCTAATTCCTACAAAACAACATAAAACATGCATGAATAGACACAAGCACTTAAAAACTTTCAAAAGATTAAGCTCAAACGCACTCAATTCATAGGTATAAAACTTATTCATCACCTTACCATACGAAAAATAATATCCCTTACCTTAGTAGAAGATTGGATACCGCATGTGACAACCCGAATTTTTAAAAATTATTAAAATAATAATTTAATAAATAAAATTCTTATTATGATATGAGAGAGTAATGTATGTTACATATAAATGTAATATGTTAATATGTTACGATTGTGAGATCGTAAATAATTAAAATATTTATCAAGTAAAATAAGTATTTTAGTTAAAATATTTATGGATTAAAATAAATATTCAATGAAAATTATTATGGACTTATTTATTTAAGTATGATGATATTAAATAAATTGATGATAAATAATTTTATAATTTGTGCATAATTATTACGTTAATGTGGTGGTGATTTTCTAATTTAATTAAGTAATTAAATTAGAGATTTACTGATTGTTAAATAAAATTATAATTATATTGGCTAAATAGAAGTTATAATTTTATTAGTAAGGTTTAATTGGATTTATTAATGAATTGAGATTAATTCAATTCAAGTAGTTAATGGGTGTGACAAGGGTATCATATGATAAGAAGGATTGCTAAAAAAATTGAAAAAAGGAGATTTTGGGTGCTAGCCAAACATGGCTTAGTGACCCTTTGTTATTGTAACTGATGAGGCCATAATGCATACGCATTATGTTTATATCAGTTATATGGATGTACGTATTTTGTTCCTAAAGCCTAAGAATAAAAAAAACAAAGTGTTGGAGAAGAGAGTTAGAGAGCTTTCAGAAGAAGCTTGGAGGAATTAAGGAAGAAGAAGAAGGTTTCTCATCATCTAATAAAGTTTAAGAAGAATCAAAGGTATTCATCTAGTTCTAAAATTCTAATTTATAGTTTCTCAAGTTCTTCACTTAAAAAGCTATTTTGGTTGGGTGATTTGAAGAGATGTTGTATATATATGTGTATAGGTGTATAATCTGGTATATATAGTCTTTTTAATTGGTTCTAGAGTAATCAAAATCATAAGAATATGTTAAAGATGAAAAACTTGGGTTTTGATGGCATATATATATTTTAACTTATATTGGAGTCAAAATTGATGGATAGAATCTGAAATTAATGATAGATATTGTTAGTATGTTGAAAAATGAAAACAACCCAAGTTGAACAAGTCAAAACGGATGTAAAACGAATTCACAGTGAAGAATTTTGCTATGAATGTCAAAATAAGAGGAAATAAGAGAAATAGTGAAATTAAAGGTTGTAATCTTTGATATTTATGTTGTTTATGTGGTTAGAAACATTAGTTTATGTTTCTGTAAACATATCACACCTTAGGTAGATTGGTATGGTTGTTAGAAAGGAGTTTGTAGGCCTAATTTGGCTTTCTGTAGTGTTTGGGATGAAAATTCGCGAACTAGCAAAAAGGACCCCCGCCCCGGCGGTCCCCCCTAGTACAAAAACCCCCGCCCCGGCGGGGGGTAGTCTGTCTAGCCAAATTTTGAAAAAAAAAAACTAACTGGACATGGTTTACTAAAACGAGCATAACTTTTTCATACGAACTCCGATTGAAGTGATTCAAGATGATTCGGAACGAGGACGAGTAGACCTACAACTTTTGTTTGTTAAGTTTTTCAACTTGATGTAGGGAATAGTAGTCAAAATGGTCATATTTAGGACTGTTGTGTTTTTGGGGACAATCGGAGGGCGTCAGGCATGCACATATGCATGTGTGATGCTTCTGACGATAAAAGATGTTGTTCTAAGTTATAAAATATGAATTTTAGTAAACATAATGATGCTTAACATTAATAAATAATGTATTAAATAAGTTGTGGAAGCATAATAAGCATACACAAGAGAGACAAATCGGGCGTGCGACGAATAAACGTCGAAATGTCATGATAAATGTTAATGAACGTAAAGAGTGTTTTAAGTCAAATGAAATGAATATTATAAGATATGAAATGGGTTTAATATAAAACCAATAATGATTTCTAGCAATACTTAAACACTTGAATGAACTTCGAGTATAAAATATAGTGAGATATAAGTCGAAAGTTAACATAATCAAATTGAACATTGTGTATTGATTAATAAGAAGGGTTATGGGAGGTAGAGTAAAGTTTATATTACAACTATTATGTGTTTCTATGTGACTAATAGTTGATGTGCATGATTATATAATTGTGTAGGGCACATGAAGTGCAGATAACTGTAAGTTGTTAAACTGTTATTGGTAAACAACGATCAAGACAAGTCTTTCAGTTCCTATTTGTTATGTGAACTTGATGATGAACTGTTTTAAATATTTGTTGCAAAGAGCATGATGTGTTCTATATATATTGAAATTATGAAACGTTAAAGTCAATTTATGACTACGTTGATTGAATAATGAATGTTGATTGAGTAAGGAACTCAATCTTTGTACTTGTTATATGAAATGCACCATGTATGTTATGTTAGTCCAATGTTTATGAGATATATGTTGAGCATGTTATTATGTGCTATGTGATGCATGAAAATTGTTAGATATGAATCAGATGTGATACTTGAAGATTTATATACTTGGGCTGAGTTATTATTATTTGAACCATGTTTAAGGTTCCGAATAATGTATTGATGTTGAATTATAATATCGTTTTGCGATGTAAACTCTTGTAGTATTACAATGATTCTAAGATATTTAGATGTAAAGGTTGAAAGTTCTAGGAACGAGAATAGTTTGTAATAGAAAATTTTAATTGTAATAGAAAATTTTAATTATCCCGCAAATTTCAATGTTTGTATTATCGTTTAATGATGTAAAATTAGAGATTGAATGTATTGTTAACGACCGAAGTCGAGAATTAAATTGTATAAATTTTGGGGTCGTTACACCGCAATAGTGTAGTAGCAGAATACTCTTCTTCTTTCTCTCTTATTCTCTTTATAGTTTCTCTCTCTAGAGTTTCAATAAATTTGTAAGAAATAATGAAGGAATGAGTTTCTATTTATAAGAGAATGGACTAAATAATTAAATAACTAATTCATGAACAGTCCAGATTGATTTACTATTAAAACGGACGGTCCATATTGATTTACTATTATAACTTCAACCAGCGGTCCATATTGATTTACTATTATAACTTCAACCAACGGTTCATATTGATTTATTATTATAACTTCAACCTACGGTCTAAAAAATTAGCACATCTCTCCATGGAATAATTAGTCAAACTTACAACAAACGCCTCATGACAAACCCCTCTATTTATATCAAAAAAAAATTGAACAAATAATTACCACAACTGTGACGCCCCCAAAATAGGTATACACCACCCATTCTAAGTCGCCAAATACATGGTACAGAATACAAATACAAACTTAATTATACAACCTTCGTGTAACATAAGCTAAGAGTTTTAACACGAATATTGTCTCCTAAACAATATCCAAACTCAAATGAAGTCCTCATTATAATTATTATTACACTATTTCACAGAATAGTGAGAACTTTTAAAGCAACCATCTGGGCCGTCACTCCATTCCCTGACTAGTCCCAGCTATATTCTCATTTCCTGAAGAGAACAATGAAAGTAAAGGGTGAGCTCAACTAGCCCAGTAAAGAATATTATGACTAAGATAATGCAGAATAAATTATTGTTAGCCTTCAACAATGTTAAACTGTTAGAATACAATAGACAACAAGTTTAACTGCAGCGGAACAAACAATCCATTAGAAGAGTCAAGTAGAGCATGATTGTAATAACCCAATATTTTTAATAAGAAATTTTATGAATAATTTATTATATATATATATATATATATATATATATAAAGGTGGGAATATGTGCAAGTAAAGTATATGTATATATCGATAAATAAAATTATTTATTAGATGTAAATAATTTCTTATTAGACTTATTGATCATTATAGATTATATTCTTATAATAAATTAATTTTGTAATAAAATATTTATTATTTATTTTTCATGAAAATATGATTATTGTATATATGATATGGATTTTATAATTTGTATTTATTATATTGATTAAGTTAATTATTTTAACTTAATTAATAATGGTATCTATGAAGGTTATGTCATATATAAATTCAAAACCCTAAGTCTGGATTTTGAATAAGGAATGAGAATAATAATATAATATTATTTATATTTCAGTAATATAAACATGTCTTATATGTGTGTAATGTTAATGTGTGGAACAGTTATAGTAAAACAGTACAAAATCTTAGCATTACTGATAAACTATAGTACAGAAGTCTAATATGACTGTAAGATTTGTTAAATTATGTGTTATGACCATTATTATGTTTAATGTTAATTAGGTAAACCCTAATTACTAATTTAGCAAGCTTAATGGTAATTAGTATTTTACAAAGCCTATTTTGCAAGCCTAAAGTGATTAGGAAACCTAATTCAATTAGGAAACCCTAATTCACATTTCTAGAAACCAAGATTCCCATTTTGCCCTTAATACACAATTCTAGATTTAGAGCTTAGGAAACCTTAGGGTTAAACCCTAAGGGTTAGAATGAATTGTCAACCTTGCCACTAAAAGTAAAAACCAAATGACCAAATTGCCCTTCTTGCATTATTTTATAGATAACTTGTAAAACTTGCCATAACTTTAGTTGGTGACCAACTTTAGCTAGCCATGTGGTCTAGTACTAGCCTTTAATCAACCAAAACACGCCTCTCTCATGATCACCATGGTCCTTGCATCAATTTATATATAGATTGAGAGAGAGGAAAGTTCATAATTTTGTCCCAATTGTTCACAAACACACCACCAAGCTTCTCTCTCTCTAAACCCACGAAAATAGTTAGCATTTCAGTCCCTTAGTGAGTCCCCAGAACATCAAGATTAGGTCAGGAACAGAGGATCAAGATTTGGTTCATAGAGGTATATAACCTAACTTAGAAATTTGATCTTATATGCTATGTTAGATTTGATGTTAGAATGTTTAGATATGTTATATAAAGTGTAAATTGATGATCTGGGTTGGTATTTAGTGAATCTATAACACTTAGATACTCGAATTTAAGTTTTTACAAAATCTGGGAAATTTTCAAAAATGGTCTGATAACCGAATGTCAGACCACATAGATCTTTATCTCGTTATCATTTTTGTTGTTTAAGTATTTAATCTTGTAGTATGATATATGGTCTGTATTCTGGAACTTGAATCTAGCTCAGGTCGTGCACAGAATGAAAGTTATGGGTGGTCAAACCCCATTGACCGACCATGACTTTCGATTTTCTGGGTAACCCAGATTAGCCCGTAAGAGTCCGTGATGACTTTTGTGTCCTCGGATCTTGCTTCTTGTTGTTTGTTTGTTAGTTTTATTGCATCTAAGTTATAGCTGGTTATGTGTACTATGGATACATGCTTTTAGATCACTAATTAATCAAATTGATTGAACTTCAATGGTACGGTTTGGTCAACTAGCCAAGTCGAAGCATGTTCTCTGTTTTCCGGGTAACCCGTAAATATATATGAACATGTCGATGACATGGTTTTAATAGGGTTCTAAATGTTGATTTTGTTGATGTTTTGTAATAGATCCAGAGTACTACATGTTGTCTACAACCTAGAACTCTCAAATAACAAAAACATTGCATGACCAGAAAGTAGTGGAAGCTTCAAAAGTGATTGCTTGTTGTTCTTCATTTCGGGTTACCGTAAATGAAGAAACAGTCCGATAAACCACTTTGCATGCTTAGATCTCTTTTGTGTTATGATATTTGACCATGTTTGTTGTTGAATGATGTATTGTTACATTAATTCTACAAGCTGAGATCGATAGTTAGCCCAGAAACACATTACACAGTGAATGATCACTGGTCAAAGTAGGTCACTCGATAACTGCCTGTCAGTGTTCTTGAGCCTCAAGAACACCTAAGGCGACACTTATTGTCGCTAAAGGCTATAGCAACAAACTTATTAAATTAAATTATTTTAATTTCTAAAAATCATTTAAAAATAGTAAATAAATTCTAAAAATTACAAAATCAGTTTTAAAAATTATTTTAAGTTATAAAAATTAACTTTTAATAATTTGACATATTTTCCATAAATATTTGTAATTATTTGAATATTATTAACATTTAATTTATTTAATAAATGCATTAAATAAATTAACTAAAAATGATTTTATTATATTAAAAATCATTTTAAATGATAATAAGGTATTTAATAATATTTTAAGTTATAAAATGTAACTTTCAATATTTTAAAATAAATTTCATTAATTATTTAATATTAATGATATTAAATTTATTTAATAATAATATTAAATAAATAGATTAAAAATGATTTTATTGATTTAAAATCATTTAAAAAGGATATAAGTGGTTTAAAAATATTTTAATTTATTATAAATGACTTTTAATATTTTAGTGATTAATACCTTAATATTTAAATATTAATGGTAATTGTTTAAAAATGACTTTAAATATTTTAAAAATCATTTAAGGGTAATAATTAATACTTTAAAAATATTTTGAGTTATTATAAAATAACTTTAATATTTTGGCAAGGGTTGCATAAATGTTTTAATATTATTTAAATAGAATTATTTAATATTTAAATCATTTAATAATGATTCCAGAGTTTGAAAAATTATGATAAATTATAATAGTCAATTAAAAATTATTATAAGTCCTATGATTGATATTTAAAGTATCCAGAATAGTATTTAAGATACAGATTAGAGTTTTAAACTCGATAATTTTTCGATAAAGCCGTCGGTACACCAAAATGCTATCGAATTTGATTCGAACCTATATGATTTGACTGTATAAGTGTTTATTTGTGTCTTAATGACTGATATAACTATGTGACAATGTGATTAGGTTATGTATTGACTGTAAATAATAGTATGATGTGTTATGATATGTTATTCTAATCAATAGAACCATCTTATAAATGATAGGTCGTTGAATTAAAGGTAGAACTAAGTTGTGTAAATAGCAGACCAGACAAGTTTCCATACTTACTCCAATTATTATTGAGCAAGTATCTTTACCTTTGCATTTTCTTTATGCAATAGACATGAGTAAGAAAGTTTCAGAATTATATTATTATTGTATCAGATTTTTAACCCTATTGTTATATATGTTTTATCCGATCATTGATTATCAATATGCTACTATATTATAATTCAGATATATATTATGTTCGTTAATGTCTAAACATGGTTATTCAAGTGTCCCCACTTGGATAATCATTGTATTTAAACACATGTTGATATATATATATATATATATATATATATATATATATATATACCTATTGACCCCAGTATATATACAATAACAAAGAGTCGTCTAAGCTATTCGCCCAGCTAGACACAAATTTAGAAATGTTGTTGAATATGATAAAACTTTTTGTATCCAATCAAATTATTTTGGTTTGGATTCCAGACTAAGTATGAACATCCCGAACATGGGAAAATTTTTATGCTTACTGAGGACGAGAGTGAACGATAATATCGTTCTTGCATGTAGTATTGATCAATCTGAGGCATAACGGGCCGATCACCCGTGCAGTAAGTTATGATGGTTTACGGATGAAGTTCTGCTAAACCTATTCAAAAATTGAGAATAATGTTCATAGTATGTCACCTTAACCCTATTTATAATCAGTACGTAGTTTCAAAAATTTGATAGAGAGTTGTTATGTATTATTATCGGTTCAGATTACTTCACAACTTTTGATTTGTTGTAGAAGGGTAGTACAAAGAAAATATTTAATTCTTCCAGTTAATATTTATAATTGTTATTACTTGTTGGGCACTCAAATGCTTATCCTTACTTAAATTAAATATTTTTAGTTAAGTATGACCAGCTAGAGGGCTCTGCCAGGAATAAAGGGAAAGGAAAGCGGTCAGAATAAGTTTGTGTTATCTTATGTAATAGCTAGACTTAAATAAGATGATGTTATTTATTATCTATCATGTAATGAAATGTTTTAAGGTCGCGTACCTGGGATTTAGAAAACTCTGATATGTAAATTAAGTTTGATATTTATGACATTATTATTATTATTCCGCTCAAAGAAATGGTATCGTGAAGCACTGAATTCAGGTTTTAAGTACCTGAATTTGGGGGCGTCACAATGATATCTACTATCTTCTATGATTTAAAAGCTTATCATCAATTTTATTGCTAAGACTTAGCTCAATAAATAATCCACATCACTGAATTATCCATTATTATCACATCCACGAATCATCCGTGCATTAAGGGCCAATGATATTCGTATTATCACCAATGGTTATGATTATACCGATACATAGTCATAATCATACCAATCAATAGTCCATCTATGTACTACGGGCCAAAGATGACTTTCATCACAATATAAGCATGAGGATGATGACAATGATATAAGAATTCAATTAAATGAGAGCAATGATAAATTTTATAGATTTATAATTCAATTTATCCAGAATTCAATAATGTCCAAATTATCAACATGATACTGCTTTGTAGAGTAAAATTCAATAATAATATTGTATCAAAAATGATTTGGATAGAAAAGAAATCAATTTTTGTCATGAATAGTATCCCGGGTGAATAGTACCTGAGTGAATAGTACTCCGTGAATAGTACTTCAGGAATAGTATCCCGTGAATAGTACTCCAACATGAAAAGATTAAAAATTATCAAGAATGTTCAAAATAATATTTTCGTGAAAAGATACTAGATGAAACGCAAATTTCAAGGATATTCTACTAATTTCACAGAGTATAGAAGCAATACTTATCAAAATGAGTGTAGAATTCGGAATCTGAAATGAAATAATATTACTTACATACTACAAAGTATGGAAGAAAATATTATTTCTTACGAATATTGAACAAAATAATATCCCTTACGAATACAAAAAATAATATCTCTTACGAATAAGAAATAAATGATACCCCTTACCTGAGTAGGAGATTGGATATTGTAATAGTATAGTAACAGAATACTCTTCTTCTTTCTCTATGATTCTCTCTCTATAGTATTCTCTTGTGAGTCGTACCGAATTGGTGAGAATGAAAGAAGAAATAATCGTCTATTTATAGAAGATTTCTAGTTTAGCCCTTGCAATGTGAAGAGGCAAGTGGCTTAATGACTAGTGATGTGAAAAAAAAGAGTAGTTTGACGCCTGTAATGTGAAACGACAAGTGGTTCGACGCTTGTAATGTGAAACGACAAGTGGTTTGACGCCTGTAATGTGAAACGATAAGTGGTTCGACGCCTGTAATGTGAAACGATAAGTGGTTTGACGCTTGTAATGTGAAACGACAAGTGGTTTGACGTTTAGTAAAGGCATGTACTATTGAAGAAAGTGACTCTTAGATGATGACATATGGGTCCCATAGAATAAACCAAACTTACAACAAATGTCTCATAACAGACTTCTTATTTATATCAAAGATTGAATAAATATTTACCACAAATCCTTTTATCTTCAATTAACACATTTTTAATCTTTCAACAATTATTCATCATTAAGATTATAACTCACACTATTGAAAATCAGATCATTCCCAAGAAAGAGGGGGCTTTCTGATAAGGACTTCTCCTTATTGGCGCGCAATTAGGTGACCAAACCCCTTTCCTCGACAGAACTTTTTAGACATTGTCAATAATGCAAATAATAATATGAATAACTTTGTCGTCTCAATTATTGATTTAATAATATAAAATATTGTGACAATAATTGAATCAATAATGTGAGATACTATGCAAAGTGAATTCATCGTTGCAATAATTGAATAAAACCGAGTGACTTCTCACGTAAGCATCAATAATCAAAGATATTGTACAATCTTCAGTGTCTTCTTATGCAACCACGCCAGACATTCTTGTATTTTTATCACCAGGTATTTCAACAGTTAATGGTAAAATTTTCGCCATAATTTATATAAAAAGATATTTCTTTCGTTTTCTAACTCCGACAATAATTCTGTTGTGGGGTCCACTAATGATTATGTCAAATCGCATGCACGAATATTCCCGATAAAACGAATATTCCCCAAATGAACGAATATTTTATAACAACTTGCTTACTTTGCAAAATTTGTAAATATTATCCACAACTATAACATTATATCAAATCCACACCATAATATTCAAAATGATATCTAGAGAAAATTAATCTTTATTCATAAGAGTTAGGGTCTTACAACAACACATTTTTAATCTTTCAACAATTATTCACCATTTAATATTATAACTCATAATATTGACAACGGATCATCGTTCTTAGGAAAGAGGGCTTTCCAGATAAGGATTTCTCCTTCTTGGTATGCATTAAATAACTAAACCCCTTTCCTCGATGAAACTTTCTGAATAATCATCCAATAATACTGAATAATAATATGAATAATTGTGTCATCTCAATTATTGATTTAATAATATAAAATATTATGCAGATGATCTTGTGACAATAATTGAATCAATAATATGAGATACTATGCAGCAACTACTGTGGCAATTATTGAATGAAACTGAGTGACTTCTTACGTAAGCATTAATAATCATAGATACTGTGTAATACCGTGTGCTACTGTGCAACAACGTGTATTACTATACTTTTATCACCGGGTATTTCAACAGTTTAACGGTAAAAATATTGCCGTTATTTTTTTATAAAAAGGTTATTTCTGTCACTTTCTATATCCGACAGTTATTTCGTTAAATGGTCCACCAATGATTGCGCCGTCGTACGAATATTTCCTGACAAAAAGAATATTCTCCGAACAAACGAATATTTTATGACCACTTGCTTACTTTGCAATTTTTTTACATAACACCCTTAACTTTAACCTTTTGTCAATTTAACCATTTACTAAATAGAAAAATTGAATACTTTTATTTCATAAAATTTGGGGTCTTACAATAACTGTATATCTGAGTTGTTATTTTGGAAATATATGTATGAGTGTTTTTTTTTTCCTGAAATGGTGAGCTTCTTCTTCCTCTATTTTTCTCTAATCTGGATATTGCTAACTATTAGATGACTAGGTAGATTGGAAACATGGTTTTGTTTTTACCATTCTCTGTTTTTTTTTGGGTAATTTAGTACTTGAGGAACTGTAGATCTAAGTTGTTATTTTGGTAATATATGTATGAATGTTTTTTTTTCTGAAACGGTGAGCTGGTGGGCGTTGCGGAGCAGTTGATTTCGAGCTGGCTCCAGACTTATGGTGGTGAGTGGGATCGGAGGAGTCGGATGAGGAGGACGTATGACTGATGAAGAAATGGAGAGAGAGTGAGAGAGTCTGGGATGAAGGAGAAAGGTGGAGGAAGATGGGGAGGTTCAACTTGAATGGTTTTTCAAATTTACCCTTGCTTAAACACTTTAAAATAATAAAATGTTAAAAAAATTATTTTTTAAATACACATCAGTTGGATATGGCTCTATTTAAAGGTCACGTCAGCAATTTTTGACATGTCAAGAGAAATTGGACAGAAGTGGAAAAAATTAATAGTTTATTCATCTAATTAACAAAATTAAAATGTGAATCATTGAAGTGAAAAATTTCAAATAATTTAGGGTAATGAAACATATTTAAGCCTAAATAAATATCTCTAAATTATTATGTAATTAGAATAACGTACAAAATTATGACAATAAAATCAGACCGTTTGTATTATGTGAGAAAGAAAATATATCCGAAATAAAATATAAAGAAATAATTACACGAGAATAATATTATAATGATGAACTGTACGTAATATATATATATATATATATATATATATATATATATATATTTTTAAAAATATAATCTAACCCAAATAATATTAAAAAATATAAAAATATGAGTTACACTGGCATAAAATTGAGAAATTAAAAATATGACATGTACGCTTATCAAAAAAATAAAAAAAAAAGGGAAAAAAAAGAAAAGAGAAGAAGGAACGCCAGTCATTTGCCTCTTTGCCCAGGGAGCCGTCTTTCTTTCTTTCTCACAATATAATCATCTCAATTTACTAGCAAGTCAAACAATTGGTAACTTTCTCTTAAATCTCTTCTATAATATCAATAATTCTACTAGCATTCTCACTAACAAGTATTCTGTGTGTAAATTTATAGCGAGTAAAGATGCATCAATCCGATTTGGCTCAGCTTCAGTCCACTATGCAAATGATCGAACTTGCTTGCAGTTCTATTCAGGTTCACTCTCTGTAGATGCGTGTGTGTGTATATATGTATGTGAATTTCACATTTTCACATGTTCAATGAGTATTATATCTTTATAATGTTCTGTTTGGTTGCCATAGATTGGGATTGATTATATTTTAATAATTTTTAACTTGGAATTTACAATGTTGAGTTTGGTTTCTGATTGTTTTAGTACGAAAAGAAGGGATATAGGAATTCATGTATTTAGGAATTTTCATTTCTGGGTCATTTATTTTTATTGAATCATTTTTCAAACGGATTATTGCTTTAAGCTGACAATTCTGTAATATTAATTGATAATCAGAAGAACAATCTGCTAAAAATTAGTATCAGTGGGTAACAATGTTAGCACTATACAAGTCATTATTGGCACTCACACTAAGCATTTTATGGCTAAGGCACAAAATGTCCTCCACACGTAAAACTGTTGATGGTTCAAATGTTGACATTTGAAGAAAAGAGTATCTCATGTCTCATGGAAAGGGTACCACTTGTGCCTGTGATAAAGTGTGGAGTGTCAATAATAAAATGTGGATGCTAATATCAAGTTCATCTTATATTACAGCTTGTTCTCATGTATAAATGAAGCCAACTACTTTAATCAATAATCATTTCTATGCTGAGTTGTTTAGTAAATTAAGAATCGAGTGTAATAGGGATCCAGTCAACATAATATTGTCGAGTCTTGTAGTGATTGATAACAAGTTATTACCGTTTGTGATATAAAATAGAGAAAAGGTTTGTTGAAACAATTGATACCTGAATTATAAGAGAATTAATCCCCAATTAAGAATTGAAGAGAGCAATTTTTTTGAAAAAAAAAATACATATGATACAAAAATGAATGGATCATATACATATATGATGTATATGTGTTATTATACACTTTCACATATGGGAAAATGAAACAACCCGTGTCAAATCCAGAGTCCGGAACACATCTCGGGTCAAATCCCAAGTCCGAATCGAATCAAATCCATCAAAATAAGGCCTTAAACCACTTGCCCAAAAGGTCATGACTGAATGTATTATTGGTAGTTACTTAATTCCTTATATACATATATATTTTTTTCATATTTTTCGATGTGGGACCGGGGTGTTACAAAGTCTCCCACTTAAATTTCCGACGTCCCTGTCAGAACCCATCACACACACGGTCCACAGATCTTTGCCTCTCTAGCCATTGTGGGATAATACCGGCTGACTTCGTGTCCCCACTTCCGGACCTTCTTCTCTCCATTGTGGGATAATATCACCAGCCTTCGTGTCCTCACCTCCGGCAATCCGATTGGATGACCCGACCCGAGCTTACAAGAGTTGGCTCTGATACCATATGAAACAAATGTCGAGTCCGGAACAAATGTCGGGTCAAATTCCAAGTCCGAATCGAATCAAATCCATCAAAATAAGGCCTTAAACCACTTGCCCAATAGTATCTTCTTGGGTCATCTTAGCGTACCACAGACTCGCCCAAAAGGTCATGACTGAAGGTATTATTGGTAGTTATTTAATTCTTTATATACATACAAATTTTTCACATATCTTTCAATGTGGAACTGGGGTGTTACAAACAAACAACTCGGGTTAAATCCCGAGTCCGGAACAAATCTCGAGTCAAATCCCGAGTCCGAATCGAATCAAATCCAATCCATACAAATAAGGCCTTATACCACTGGCCCAATAATATCTTCTTGGATCATCTTAGCCCACCACAGGCTCACCCAAAAGGTTATGACTGAATGTATTATTGGTAGTTACTTAATTCTTTATATACAAACAAATTTTTCCCATATCGAAAGATATGAGACTGAGGTGTTACTGTATTTATTTATACACTTAGAAAGATATATGTATTTAATTATTCAAAGACAGGGCAACGTCTTTGTGTTTACAATTTACTTAGAAATGTACAACTATATCTCTCTCATATTTTGTATTGCATGCACATATGGAGGCCAAAACATACACAATGAGGCATTTTTAAGTGAATTAGAATAAAAAATAATCACATCTTCTGGTTTTTCCAAATATTTTGTCACTGTAGTTTCAATAGTTATTTAGCCACAAAACATTTTGAACGATTAAATGATTTGCTCATGGTATTTAGTATCATCCACTCTTCCCTTTATATAGTAGTTTCTATCGAGTGTTTGAGTGAATTCTATTTTCTACTGGTTATACAATTGATTTGATTGTCAAAACCTGATTTTTTTAGCTGTTAGATGTGTAATTCGAACTTATTACCATTGTAGATAATTGTATTAGATGTCAGACCGTAAATAATATATTTCTTGTATCTTGAAATGCACAATGACCAAATTAGTGGGATACCATGGGTACAATAAGCATAGTCAAATCGTGAATCGTATCGTGTATCGAAAACCCTCATATCATGTTTCATGTATCGTATCGTGAATTGTACCGTACGATATGGAAATAAAATACAAAATGTGGTAATATATATTTAAACATATAAAATACTGAACAATCAAGCATATTAGCTTGACTATATGTAAAAGTAGTCAAGTAAATTTTACTCTTTCCATTCCAATTTATTAATTGTTATAGCATAAAACACACACATTAAGAATGTCATTACTTCATAATTAATGTAGGTCTCAGTCTCCATATTTGCCCCTTTATGTTTTTATTGAAAAAGGTTAAATAAGAGAGGAAAGAGGGTAGTGTTTTTATGAGAATAAATTTCCTTGGAAAGCGGAGAGAAATTAGTGTTATCATAGGAATGTAGATAACTTTCTTGATAAGAGAGAAATACTGTTAAATTGGAACATAAAAAAAGTCCTAAAACGAGTAATATATTGGAATGGAGGGAGTATTAGACTCAAAAATAAATTTTAAAGTTAAATTGTAACCAAAATACTCTAAATTGATTTATTAGATATTATTTTAGTAATCTTTATAGTGTAACAAGAGAAAATGAAAATTCAGCAAAAGAGAATAATTCAAATTAAAAGTGGAGATTTATGTATCTGCTTATGAAAAGTGACGTGAGAAAAATAGAGCAACATTTTGATTATATAAAACTCTAAAAAGTGATTAAAGGCTCATCAAACAATATAGAATATGTTTGTGCTAAAAATACCTCTTCATTTAAAATGGTAGGAGGCTTAAAAGTTTTGACAACTATGACAATAAGGCTATGCTGTTGCTACATAAATGGTAAACCTAGATGAGAGAGAAAATCCTTGAGCTAAATTGTACAACATGTTGATTATGGTCACATTCATTATAAGGATTGAAGTGCTTAGCCTTGATCACACTTTGAAAAACGGCAAATTTGAGACATACTCTCTTGCCTATTAAGCTATGCATGGAAACATACTTACCTGAACTGCTTTTAAATCAGATGCATGTCAACCCAGCAGCTGCTGAGGCAACTATATTATCACTATGCCAGTCTCCACGGCCATACAAGGCATGTCAGTTCATACTCGGTAAGTTTATGCATTTTTATATATGACTGAATCAAGCATATAAATAGTTTCTGCTCTAGTAGTAGTAGGATGTTGATCATATGAACACTGTCTGTATTACATTCTTAAGGTGCTGTATGGTAACCCTCCAAACTTCAATGACCTAATTCTAAATGGAGCCTTTAAGGTTTATGCTATTTGGTTCATGCTATAAAAGCTGTTCATAGACTGAATACAGCTGCTCATAGGCTGATCACAGCTGTTCATAGGCTGTTAAAAGCTCACTGGAGGACTGTTAGGGTACTATGGGATAGAGTTCCTTCAATCCGTTTCACTAGGCCTTCTCATCCTCCTCTCGCTATGGTCTACATCTATATGTGGGTCCTCCCACTGTGCTCGAGTCACAGGGAGCTTTTTGAGGAAATTCTTTAGCAGATTTAGATAGGGACTGGCGAGCAGTCTGCCACTGATGCTGGAATGGTTTTTACACTTGCTTTCTTGTTTCCATTTGCACTTTCCTTTGGTAGGACTTCTAGTCCTCCATCAACAATGTAGTTTCATTTCTTTTTTTATCTACACAAAAGTAATTATTGAAGTGAACTACTCCGTATAATTTTGTGATATAATTCTTGTTTAGCTTCTTTCCACTTGTATATGGGATTGCTCCCTTTGGCGATATTGAATAAATACTCACCAGAAAATGAGAAGAGCCCGTGTAGATGTCAATTCTTGTGTGGTGTGATGGTGCTCTGTTCTTCGTAATACTGGTCATATTAGAAGGGACTTGTTTTCAACTAATTGGTGCTGCAGTGCTGCTTGTACAAGGGACAACTGAAATTTTTTGGCCATCTTCTCATCCAGTGTGATTAGTTCCAGACATTTGGACACCATTTTCCCTCTGTTTGGGTCCTTTTGGGTCTGCTGGGTGATGTGCAGAACTGTGGGAGATTTTTTATCATGTTGGAATGCAGTCAAGGTGTGAAATGATAATGGGAAATGGTGTGAATACGTTGTTCATTGTGTAATGTGGACAGTTTGAGAAGAGAGGAATCAAATATCCTTTTAAGGGAAGGATACTCATCTTGTGAAGTTCAATCTACCATATTGGGCCTGCTCTTTATTTGAGTCCCAAGTCTTTTGGGACTGGATATTCATCTCTAGATTATCTCGAGGAAGTTGCATTAGATATTTTTTATTTGTAAGTACTGGGTGAATTTTCTAGCCCTGGTTAGGAGCTTTTACCCTAGTAGGCAAGTGTTCTATTTTGGGTAGTGAAGCACCCAGCTGGGAAATGTCTAATATGCCCCTTCCCATGAATAAGAGTTAACAGAATGTGAATTGTTTAGGTTATTCCTTCTGTTTAAGCAGTATTGGAATGAGATTGCAAGATTTTTATAATTCGTGAACCAAATAAGTTGATTTTTTTTGTTTGAAGGCAAAGCGTGGATAACTGCTAATCTGCTATTATCCCTTTAAACTAAAAGATTGAGTTGAAATGTTATAATATTATAACATAATAATAATAAAAAAAGATAACCAAAAATAAAACTGAAAAGTAAAACAAAATATAAATATATTTATATAATGATGATGATAATAATAATAATAAATGGCAAAAGTTGCTGCACCCTACTCGGCTTCTAATATGCAGATTATCCTCCTCCACTTTGTCCTATCATAGGCTTTATATTTAATTCTTTCAAACTCTTTGTACAATTTTCTCCCAAGTACCTTTTGGCTTCTCTCCCTCATCTTATATCTTCCTCCTGATACAATATTCGTCTTCTTACTATTTACAAGCCGACGTTGAATATTACCAAACCATCTCAACCAATGTTCACTTATCTTCTCCTCAATCAGTGGCACCCCAACCTTCTTTTGAATGTCCTCGTTTCTATTTCTATCCAAACATTGTATGCCCATATATCCACCTTAACATTCTCATCTCAACAACTCCCATCTTATACATGTTGCTTCTTGGTTGCCCAACACTTAGCTTCATAGAGCATTGGTGGCCTCACTACCGTCCTATAAAACTTTCCCATCATTTTGGTCAGGTTTTACGATCACATAATAACCCCAAAACTCTATGCATCTTTTACTTTGCTATTTACAAGGGTAAATTCTTGGTGGAATTGATACTATTATGAAAATAAATTACTATTGAATATACATTGTTTTAATAAAGAGATTTGGTTCTTGCAATGTTTTTTGCTACGACTCGACGAATATAATCTGTTGCTACCCTTTGGTTCGACAAAATGGAACCTCTCAACAGCTCTTGTTCCTTTATGGGAATTAGTATTAATATAGTTATTAATTTAATATAAAAGATAAATATTTGGATAAAAAAATGCAAGAACTATAAATAAAGGACTCAGATCTCCAACAAAATATAAAAGATAATTCATACACAGGATAGGCCAACCAAATCCTGACATTATGGATGACTGGTTATGGAAGGACCGTCCTTCACTTGCTTGTGCAAGCTTTTGTGACTGGTCCAGAACTGATATAAGAATACGTTAAACCAATTAGTTGATTCGAGATCTCGCTATCAAGGTCCTCATTCCAATTATATAAACAACCAATGAAGACCTACAATTCCAAGTTCTTTTACCCCATTAGAAAGTCTTTTCCGCCGGATATTTGGAATTCCTCCATTTGAAATTCTCGTTGAAGTGTTGAACTAAAGATAGAGGATTTATAAGGTTATCTATTACAACTGATCTATTTGTCCGTGCTTGGTGCATGTGTCCACAAATTGTTATGCCTTTGAATGATAATCTTATTATGGAGACTATAGTTCAACTTGTTTTTGATCCTTGCAGAAGAAAACTGATTTCAGACAATTTTTAAATTTGGTATAATGGATAAGGGCTTAGTACTGAAATGCAGCTAATTGTTAAATCTAACATAATATTTGGATTATACTTGAATTATAAGACTTTTGAGATTTCATAGATTCTTATTTTAGTCGATTTTAGTATATGCAAGAATTCTCATATTAACCATATCTCAACATATCCAGAAAATTCTCAGCTGGCAAATGCAAGGTTTCAGGCTGCTGCAGCAATTCGTGATGCAGCTATCAGGGAATGGGGATTCCTCACAGCTGACGAGAAAATAAGCTTGATTAGGTAATGTTGCAAGATGGATGTCCTGTAACCTTCACTGACAGTAAATAAGCATAAGTTCAATTTTACTGCAGTAATCACATATCTTTCGTAAGTATGTTGGAGAAGTTTAGTTCTTGTAACTAATGTGAATATGATATTCACTTTAAAATATTTTTTTGAATGATGGTGGAACCATTACTTTTAAGAATTACTCCCTCCATCCAATTTTACTTGTCCCTTAGTTTGAAAGTACACGCCTATTAAGAAATTTTTTTATATCCAAATTACCCATCTTAACTATTCTATTATCATCTTTTTTGTTTTATTTAATCTCCTTACTCTTTCTTGAAATAATAAATTATAGAAGAGAAAGAGAGAGAGAGGGGAAAAAAGGAGTGTGGTTGTGCTTTCAATGTCAAGTTAATAGTGTTACGTTTTTTCAATGTATGTTATGTTGTTTTTAATGAATTATTTTTAAAGTTAAATGAGGGTAGTATTGGAAAAATAAGGTAAAAAATAGTATTAAAAAGAAAAGAGCACAAATAGATTTGGACAAAGCAAAAAAGAAATTAGGACAAGTAAAAAACTTGGACGGAGGGAGTATAATATATTAATTCCAAATTTTTCTTTCAATGACTCGCACTCCATAATTTCATCTGGGGAGTGTTACAAATATTTGTTGCAGTTTTTGTGTATCCTATGTCCTGCAACATGCATGTTCCCCTGAGGGCTATGTCCTAGCAAAAGTTTCTTCTGTCGCTGCTCAGTTGATGAAAAGGGGCTGGTAAGTGGCTCATACTATTAACATTTTAACCAATTAATGTAATTTGCAAGATGTAGTATTATCTTTGTGCCAGTACTTATTAAGGGGGAAATAAGCACCTTGTTGCTGCGTTTTTTACTTTATTTGTAATATTGAAAGGGGAAAAAGTTGGCTTTTCCATCATAAAAAAACTGTATTAAAGTATTAATCATTTATTCTTTTGAAGAAATCCTTTTAAATATAAAGAGCAGGTCAAAGTTTTTGTTTTTATTTTTAGTCAGACTATCCTATTAAGTGATGAACTCAACTGGGATATGGCCCCACTTTTTATCACGGGGTCTCTTTGGAGAGAATGTAATAGAAAGATGGTTCGATGGAGTTTTGACTTTAACACATAGTGAGATCTCTTATACCGAGTACACTTTCCTTTTGGGTACATCAAGGTTATCTGTGAGGTGTTCTTCCGCTCTTCAGATTTTTTGGAGGAGCTGGCATTTTGATAGCTTTTGTTTCAGTTGTGCCATGTGGGTTGTATAATTTGTAGGGGTTGATCCCCATTAGCCTGGGGATGAGGTTTGAGGCCGTGCAATGGATACAAATATTTGATTCTCATTGTGGAGTATTTGCATGGTTCAAAGTTGCGGTAGCGGCCCAAGTTTCAAAAGATTTTTTTTACTCGATATAGGTATCGGTGTTGGTATAAGGTGATATGCACCGTTTTGCTTGTTAGGAGCTTCAAAATTTTTAAATAAAAATATACTTTAATTTTTAAATAATAAGATCAACAAGATGGATCATTTAGATAAACACAAAAACTCTATCTAGTATACATAGCAATTAACATTGTCCAAATGATAATATAGACATCTCACATACTTGGCTAAAACTATATTGCATGATAATTGAGTAATAAATTTTTAAGTCACTCTAAAAATTACATAAACACAATAAAAGAAGTAAAATAGTTATAAATCAGTCCTTCTCCTACTCTTGCTTTACATTATCATGCTCTTCTTGTTCGGTTGTTCCTCATTAATAGTTATTATTTTTTGATAAGCTAGTATGGTTTATTGAAATTTATTATTATATTTGATAAGTTATCTATATATATACATATTTTACTTATCATTATTGTTGCACCCTCTGTCCCACAAAAAGAGTCTCAGTTTTTGATATGATTACTATTATTATTACTAGTGTTCTAAAAATCATTAGGTGAACCTAGGCAGCGGAGGGGGTGCCTAGTGCCTAGGCCGCCTAGGTGTTTTCATATGCAGACTAGACATTTTCTTTATGAGATTTCATTTATTTATTTTTCTATTGTATATGCTTGTTATACAAAGCATATAATAGATGTAATATTTCTAAATTTTACATGAACCATTACTAAAATAAAATCTTTTAAGCTTTAATAAATTCATTTTAAGTATTGTATAGCTTCAAAGTATAGTTCTAATCGACTAATTGTACTTAGGCGAGGTGCCAAGTCAAATCGAGACGGTAAAGGAACGCCTAGGCGGGAATTTTTAGAACATTGATTACTCCCTTTGATACACCGTTATTTTGCCTTTATTTATCTGTTATGGTGTTATTTCTCACTGCTACACTGTTATTTCTCCCCGTTATGGCAAATTTTTGACTATACTCGACCTTTGCTTGAAATAATGATTCGTGTCTCATTAAACCAAACCAAACCAATACGCTGATATTTTACCAACACAGTCAACACCGCTGCTTCTTTGAACCATGAATATTTGATTCTCATTGTGGGGTTGTTTCTTTAATCTGCCTTGGGTTTTGTTAAGTTCCCACCCCTTATTGTGTTAATAACATCACTTACAGAAATTAAACCTCAATTGGCATAGATGATTCATCAAACTCTCTATTCTCTTAACAGTTTGCAGCTTAAGAGCTTATGTGCTAATCCCAAACGTACGGAGCTTAAGTATTTCTAACCAAATAAGCTCTACACCAACTAACAACAATGTTTAGATTCTCATGTAGTAATAAGAGTAGAAAATGAAGTTATCAAATCAGATACAGTAGCTTTAACGGAGTACCTTGAAAGGATGGAGTAGCTTTAGTGATGATGAATCAGCAAAAGCGGAGTGAATTTGAGAACTAGAAATAAGTATAGATTAACAAATACATACATATATATATATATATATATATAATTAATATCAAAAAATGGTCTCTCAACCCTAAAATTTAGAAAGCGTTTTTAAACCTACTAAAATTTAGGAAAAGAAACTAAATTGCATTTTTCATCTTTTCTTTGATTTTAAAATCTTTTTTTCTGCATTTTTACTATGATAATTATCTACTTACTACTATCTTTTATTTGCATACATTTTTTAATTTAGTTAGTGTTTTTTAAAATTCATATTCTTGATGACAATAATATTTAATTATATATAATATTTTATTATTAAATTACATAAGTAAAAATATTTGAGTTTAAATAAGATTTTACTATTATATAAATAGATGAATATATAAACAAATAAATCATTAATTTAAAGATGAATACTAGCTGAGATTTATATTGTATAAATAGATGAACTATTATTGTAGATTTTTGTTTAATTTTTCATCAATAATTAGTTATACATTATTAGTTAAATAATATTTTTATAAAGAAATAATATTTCTTATAAAAACATCGTACACAACATTAATCTATTATTATTATAATTAATATATTAGTATAGTATAATACTAATAAGTATAATATATTAGTATAATATAATACTAAAAAGTATAAATTATACAATAATTTTATAACAAAATCCGTGCTTTGCACGGGATCATGAGCTAGTTAGAGGAATAGAGCAAAGAGAAAAAGAAAAGTTGTAAATGGTTGCATACATACTTTAATGAAGAGAACTTGCGGAGCTATAAATTGTCCAAACAGGAACAAAGAAAGCAGTGAGAGAAGATAGTGGCAAGGTTTATGAGGACTTGTACCAAAAGCTTGGAACCAAGGAGTGTGAAAAAGTTTTCTGCAAGCTTAATAAGGCAAGGATAGGAGAAGTAAAGATTTGAGCGATAGATGCATCAAGGACGAGAATCAAAAACTCCTCGTTAGAGATGAGATGGTTAAGGAAAGGTAGAGGAGTTGCTTTTATAATTTTTTTTAATGGAGAGAGTAATGGAAGTCGGGAAGAATTGGAGGATGTTTTAGATGATACAAATAGGAGAACTGTGCGTAAATCAGGATCCTCAAAATTAGAAAGCTTTACAGAAGAAGAAGAAGAGAGGCAAGACTATGGGGCCTGGCAAAGTTTGGAGGTGCTTGCTGGCAAAGTTGATGTTGAGGTTTAGAGAAAAGAGGAAAGACCTACATATGGTGATTATTGATTTTAGAGAAGGCATATGATAAGGTTCCGAGGAGAATACAATATTTCCCTTGTTTAATGAATACATTGTAGTGCATTTTTAAACAGTATAAGAATAATTTCAAATACAGAAGAGAGATTACAAAAAATTGGGGGCAAGGAATCCTTAAGCTAAATACATAGTGGAATCAAGAAAATCCTAAATAAGCAGGGCTCGCTAATCTCTATGCACATTATCTACTGTAACCTCTCTTCGTAAAAGGGCACAAGTTATCGAAAAGAAAAATATTTATCATCAAAACTTCTAGCATTCCTCTCTGGCCAAGTGTCCACCAAAATGGCAAAACAAGCACAACACAACAAAATTTTTGCAATCCTGCTCCACTTAGAACACCTGATGTGAAGCAAACCCTCTAATGAAATTAGAAAAGGACTTTCTAAAAGTTCAAAGTAAAGAATGCCACAAACTACCCGACCAATAATAATGTAGAAACAATGGAACTCTAAACTCTATTTCCACATAGCACACTTGTCTGATAGCAACTGTTGTAGGGCATTCTCCACATCGAATTATTTGTGTTGTTACGATCAAGGAAAGAGGACTAGACGAAATCTTTGTTTTTTGTAGGAACCTTTACCTTCCAAATGAAGGAGCCTACAGGAAATCTATTTTTAGGTCATGCACAAACAAGGAAGTTGAAGGAAGTGATTGTAGGACTGATTCAAGAAAAATGATTCTTTGAGCTAAATTCTTAGTGGGAGCTAGAACCTAATAAACAGAGCTGCCAACTAATCTCTATGACATATTCAATGCTGCAACTGCTCTCCATGAATGAACACAATGGCAAGTTGCTCTAAGTTATTGGAATTGAAAGATACCTATCGTAGAAAAGTATAACATTCCTCTTTGTCTGAATGTTCCACATTTTGGCAAAACGAGAACACCATCACAAAATCTTCGCATTTGTGTTTTCTCTAAATTCTTATATTTGCAAGGTCAAGGTTCGATGAAAATTAAGGCTTTTGTTTGTTCGGCAGTTCTCAATCGTCTTAATACTAATGATTTGTTGCAAAGGAGAAGGCCATACAAAAGCTTGTGTCTAGATATGTGTGTCATGTGCAAGAAAAAAATTAGCATATCATGGACGTTTTTTGCATTGTGTTAAAGGAGCATGTAGCCTTTGGAATTATCTCTTTGGAATTTTTGAGGAGGCTTAGATGTCCCATTGCTCTTTGGAGAGTTTAGGCTAGATTTTGGTGTTTTGGATAGCTCAAGGATGCTACTATCCTTTGGAGGTGTTCTTCTTTTACCATTTTGTGGGGCATATGGGCCGAAAGAAATGCTAGAATCTTCAATGATACTTGTCTTTCTATTCCTCTTCTTTGGGATAGGGTTTCATTTCTAGAAGATTCGGCTATGGAACCTTTTAGAGGAGTTTCTATTTCAGATGTCATCGAGATTGATGAATAGTGCTTCAATCGGTAGTTTTTATTTTATTTCTTGTATTTCTTCAGAGGACTCCTCCTCCTTATATGCAGCTCCACTTATTTATAATAGAATCCTTTTTTTCTCAAAGAAGAAGAAGAAGAAGAAAGAAATCTTGGCACTCAAAACCTTGTTTGTCATTGCTTTTACTGATTATACTTGTTTCAATTCTTTTTTCCTTTACCGGAGGGTTTATCCCTTGTTTATTATTGCTTTTGCTGTTTTTTTTTGGTTGATTTTTTTGTTAGAGTTTAGCTTAGGAACATGATTTTTGCCGAATGACTTGGGAATGTGGGTTGTATAACTTGTATCCGGATTATATCCTTGATTGCATTTGGATTGTACCCCTTTCATGCCTCTAATAAATTTCTTACTTGGAAAAAATGAAAATACATCAACGCATACCATTTCAAGTTTTCAACTATGTGTTGCTCCAAATTTCAAGTTAGCTATTCAACAGAAATATAAAACACATATAGCCAATTCAGTATGTTTGTTTTCTGTGCAGGCTAGACTTTTCAGTTACTGAGAGGGATGCATTTTTTCATGAGGTACAGTTTAACTCTCAATGTACCTGAAGCTGTTTCTATGCGAACTATATACTACCTGTACTTATCTTTCTTAGTCCAGTTTTTCCATAGTAAATGCTTCTCTTATATTATGTATCCACAGCAGCAGTAATGATTTATGGGACAGTTACTGTGTACTAGATAGGAATACATGTGGAAGGTTTACTGGTTTACACTCCCTTCCAAGGCTTACCTACACAATGATTTAATTCTATTGGCCTTGCTGCGTATTGAACACCTTTAAATATTATATTGAAGGTGTTTTTCATATTTTGTTTGGAACCCTAGCTAGTACTTGAGATTTGAATGTATCATGTGACTAATCCAATTAATGATTTAAAGAGAACATCCTTTAATTTTTGAAGTAAGTTCTAGTGTTCCTTTTTAGCAATTTAATTTGTGGATGATATTTGTAATTGTTCTCTTGTTACTTACTGAATGTTGACACATGAACATTTATTGTACTTTATGATACAGTTGAATTGAAGTAGTTAAAACTTTTACGTTTATGACATCCCTCCTATATGGATTTATATAAGTAAAGGTGTGTTTTGGAATTTCTACATATTATCCTTTTTTGTTAGAGATTAGTAGGGCATTTTTTTTTTCCAGATAAGCCACATTGCTGAGGCTTGATTGTGTTAATTTTGAGGGTGTTTGAACTTCACTTTGATGCATGTTGAGCTCAAACTTACTTTGTACATGGATCCCATTTTTTTAGGTGATACAGAACTCTACTTGGTTTTTTGGTCACACATATTGATGAAGAATTTTTTTGAAATAAATTAAGAATGCTAAAGGAAAGCATATCCTGTATCAGTTATTTTACAACATGGAATGTCACTCAGAAACAAAATAAGTCAAGTCTGTGTCAAAAGTCTGTGTCAAAAACATAATCTGCCAAGTGTTCCAGAAACAAAAATAAAAGTACAAGTTGGAGAATAATGTTAGTAGCAAACAGAAACCGACAAGAGAAGAAAGATCTTGAAAGAGAATCTCCTTTACAAAACCAAAAAGCAAAAAACACTAATCAGGGAAAGAAGAATGTGTAATGCCCCCGAAACCCGGTCTATCTGCAAACCCGAGTTCGGTGCATCACGGTACTACCCATTCAACATAATCTTAAAGACATGAAGGCAATTAATATATTATTACAACATATCACTGCTAATCCCAGGTTCTAAGACCTTTACACATTCAAATTATAATATTAATAAATATTACATCATACAAATATTATAATTACAACAAATTATTACATTGCACAATGTAGTTCTACACAACTAAATCTTGTTCTTTAATAATTCCTTCATCTGACTATTCAAGTCCATCCTCTCTAGCTGCAAAAGTTTTAAAGTTTTGCAAGAGTGAGCATTTAATTGCCCAACAAGTTATAGCAGTTGAATAAACAACAAAATCAAGAATCAATTCAACGTTCTTTGAAAACTTCATCAACGAAACAATAGTTGAGAAACAATTCGAATAAACAGGAATAACTTAAATCCCTATCATATTTGCAGTGTCTATATCATCGTCATAACACAATCTGTGTCTATTTCCATGTAACATCTCAACATGTGTCCAGCTGAAATAATTAGCATGGACTTAATCATAACTTAACTCATGCATCAACAGAACTGTAACAACTTAAACAGTTCAATAAAAGAATAAATCATTCACAAAAGCACATACGTGCAGATATTGGCAAACAACACAATTCATAACTAAACACCTTGTACAAATATAACATCTTTACACAAAGACATGAAACTTGCATTCAATTCAACAATTTGAATGAAATTAGAAAACTTGCTTAATATCAACAATTAAACAAGAGTTGGAAACTTGCTACAAGTAAAACTTGTACAAGATTAGAAACTTGCCTTTCACGCGATTTTCCGGAACGCAATCCAATCTCTCTTCAAACGACCTATATATATCATTAAGGTCAATTATACCAATTAGTTACATATATACGTCACTCATGGCTTACTGTAACTCTATTCCATGTTTTATAATGTCTGTTTCATAATAATCGTAACACTATTTAAGTTCATTAACATTCGACTCGGCATTTCAATGTTCGTATGTCGTACGCCCGACTTGTCTAACCTGAACGCTTAATCGACACGCCATTGCGTACGATTAACATGTCCAATACATCTACCATTCCTTGATTTACATTTCTCTAGACTATATTTCCAAAGTCCAATGTTTAGAACTCTCAAATAGTAGCCAAACCTGGCTTGGTGACACGACGTTCCGAAAAAACTAAACCGGTTTGCCTCCAATTACACAACAGTCCTAAAAAGGCTCATTTTAGACCTTAATCCTGACCTTCTCTCAATTCTTAAAGAATGAAAGCTGTAGGTCTACTTCTTAGCTTTCCAGATCATCTTGAATCACCTCAATCAGAGTTTATACGAAAGATTTACGATCAATCTAGTAAAGCATGTTCGAGTTGACTTTGGCCTAACACTTGACCAGCGCCTAGGCGCTCAAAATTTTCCTTGGTGCAGCGCCTAGGCGCTCAAAGATAGAGTTTGAGCACCGAGCCAGCGCTTAGGCGCTCGGCCCTTGACACTTAAGTTAGCTTTTGCAACTTTTGCAACCTTCGACACACTTCACTGCTCCATAACTTCGTCATCCGATATCGGAATGAGTCTGTTCTTGAGCCGTTTTCTTCCTTGTAACATCCTTTACACATCCCTGACGAAATAATTTTTAAGGTTCTTTAATTAGTCGAAAAATTGGCCTGAAAGTCCCCCGGAAACTATTTTTGCCTAAAGATGTTTTAACGTCGAACTTTCTATACTTCACAACTTGCTCATCCAAAGTCGAATTGAGCTTGTTCTTGAGCCTACGGCTAATGTTTTTTACCCAACTACACAACCCCTGGAAAGAAATAATTTTTCTGAAGCGGTAACTGCCGTACACTTGGCCCAAAAAGGTTACCAAGCTAGGGTCTTTCACGCTCGACATCTTTTACGGAAAATTTCGCCATAACTTCGTTATGGTGTATTTTTTCTCCGTTCCACTTGGAACATCTTGACAACCCACATATCTAGGATTCCATCTTTCGGAATCCAACAACAACACACAGACAAATGATTATACTAGTCTATTTATAGTCAACTATTAATTTGTTTTTCCATCCTCATGCTTAGACGTACCTTTTTAATTACTTGGTTTACTTGACATGCATAAGGTGTTTTAACAAAGTGTTCTCTTTCATATACACCTTATAACTTCAAGGTCCATCATGATCTTCAATTAACCAACCATCAACAACTACTTCAAACAAGAAGAAAAACAAAAGATGAAGAGATGATGTTTTAGAAACTTACCTTTCTTGGTTCTTCTTCCTCCTTAGCCTTGATCAAGCTTGATCCTTGCTATCCTTGGTCTTTGTTTCCTTCCCTCTTGGTCCGGCCACTCTCCCTTTCTCTCTATCTTGCTCTTGCTTCCTTTCTTAATAACACTTGGTAAATTTTGTAACAATTGAAAGAGATAACACATGATTTTCTTATATAAAAGCTAGTTTCCACTTCTTACAAGTTGGTCACCCAACTTAGGTCACACATGATCTTCCTCCTCATGTTTAAAAGCTTACTAATCACCCCCTTGAGTTAGCCTAATCAAACCACAATTAAAACTAACTCAAGGCACTTAATGGCTAAGATCACTTAATGGGGAGACCAAGCACTTGATGCTTGGTTGGGATAAGGTGAGTCATGAGGCATGACTCACCATTTGGTTTTCTCCACCTCCTTGTTCCCGCCCCCCTTGGACTTCTTTGCCCCCTATCATCTTATTTGGATAAGGTGAGTCACCTCCTTGTTTATCCCACATGGGATGTTTAATCCAACTTTTTTACTTTGACTCCAAGTCTTAGGTTTTAACCTTAAAGCTTGAGTCATGACTCAGCCCTAAGTCAAGCCACCTTAAACCCTTACCTTTACCCTTGGCTAAACCCTAACCAATCCCTCCTCCAAACCCTAGGCTCAACTCTAAGCTTAACTTTGGCTCAACCCTAGCCAATTTTCAATTTCTTAGCCAAGCCTTTGAATTCTTAGGCTTAGTTAGTCAAACTAATACCAGTTAGGCATTTTCTTATCCAATTAGGTTTCTAACTTTCTCGGTTACGTTTTCGTAATCCGCTCGGTTAACCGAAAAATCTACTTTTGATTTTCGAAAATTCGATTTCGCCACCGATCCCCATTTCCTAAACAAACGTTGTCATTCTTCGAAAAGACGAAAAAGCGTTTTTCTCGTGAATAGTATTTTTATGGCTTTTCCCAAAAAAACTTTTATTAAAGATTTCATTTCTCCATCTTAAATAAATGCTACGACGTAATTCAAAATTCTCGAAAAATAACGTTATTAGCGTTTTCTGCGTTTTATGAAGTGTTAGCGTTTTTCTCGAAAAAATTATTTTCTCCCAAAAACTCCCAACACTAATACATAATCACGTAACACGTAAACTAGGTCATTAATCGACCTAAATCACATAACACATAATAATATCAATAAAAGTTCATTTTATTAGATATTCATTTTAAAAACCTATTACAAGATCATCCTATTTCTCAGGTCGTCACATAATGCATTGAAGACTATAGAGTACATGCGTTAAGGAGTCAAAAGAAGAAATAAAGAGGACAAATCCTCCACCTCGCTATCATTCAAGTTAGGAAAAAAAGTGGAAATTCCAAGACATCGAATCAGATACAAGTGACAAAGCTGGTGATCAGGGAGTTATGTTGAAGTTAATAAAACATAATGGGAAAATTACTGAGAAGAGAAACATTTATCTACAAAATATCCTCCTGAGAATGAATAAGCTTTCGAGCCACGATTTTATGGAAGACCAACGATCCAAAGGAATGATAGCCTTGACATAAAAATTTTGAATTGTTAGTGAGTGAAAAAGGACATGCATCCTACCTCTTCTATTGTTAGTTTGACCGAGTTTATATTTTTTATGGACCAAAATAACCTATTCTCCTTCGCTGCTTTCCCTCATCAACTCGTCAAAATCCAATCTCTCTTCTTCCGTCATGACTGCAATTTTCCAATTTCTCTCTCTATATGTACATGTACATATTTATGTATGTGATTATTATACATGAATCAGAATTGTTCGATTATGAAAGGCAATAACTACCAATAGTAGGAAGACCTTGAATCAGAATTGTTTGATTATGAAAGGCAATAGCTATCAATAGTAAGAGAAAGATCTTCAAAAGTATTAGCATTGAAATTCAAGAGCAAACCACTCTTGCCAACTACAGAGTCCCCAATCATCAACAACATGAACAATCAATCAAAATCCGGCTGACTAGATGAATTCATTGAACAATTGTCCCAATTTATCAAGCCTCTAAAACCCTAACAATTGAATCGTAAATTATAATAATAATAAAAAAAATCAACAGTATATGTAATTGACTGTGTTACTCGGACTCGGGTGCGGGTACGAATCTAGGTGTCGGATACGTGAAGTCGAAAAAATATAGGATACGCGGGTATGGATCCAAATTTAGACACGAGTGCGGGGATACGGTATGTTATGATTTTTTAATAATAATGTTTATACTGTCCAAATTCATATAGACATGCATTTATCATGAAACTTCAGGGGCTGAAGTGCAAAAATATAAAGAAACGGGCAGAACTAAAACTATTGAAACTTCAGGGGCTAAAATATAAAAAAACAAAACTACAGGAACTAATATGTAATTTTTTAGGGATTATTTTGAACTTTCTGAAAACCTAGGGGACTAAATTAAAAATTTATAAAAACTATGGGGTACCTAACTATAATTTTTCAGGGATATTTTAAATCCCAAATCTGATCGGAGGTTTCATTCGGATACAAACTCGTTGGAGAAGAAGAAAAAGGCGACGATTGTAAGTTTCTCACTCCTTTTTCTTCAGTCTTTCCTTTTTCTTCTTCCTCCTCCTTCCTCGTCTCTTTTTCTTCTCCGATGAACCAGTTGTAAAAATAATTGTATCCGGATTTCTGTGGCCGGATCCCGTACGGATCCCACACCCGTACCAGTGTCGTGTCGTGTCGACACGGGTACTCCACCAAAAATGGCGAGTCCGAGTAACATAGGTAACTGACTACAAATCTAGAAGAGAGAAAGTACCTATCTCAATTAATTGATTGACGAGAAATTGATGGTACAGATCTATGAAATAGAGGGTTTCAATTTTAGGGATGAACAATTTTTATATTTCTGTATATATAATGTATGTATAATTGTGTTTATATGATTTTTATTGAATTTGTTAAAGGAGAAAGTAAAGTTTATATATAATGTATGTATAATTGTCATTATGATTGCTTAAACTGTTCAGATGGTTAAAATGGTAAAATACTGTTATGCAGACATTTTGGAAAAATTAATTATCAAACAACATTTCTTCATTCAGATATAATTCTAGACAAAGGCTCTGCATTATTCCGATATCTAAACTGTTCAGATCTTAACATTCAATTTTATCAATCACAACCTTACTGTTGATTGCCTTATGTAACAATAATAAGAATATGATAACTATGTATAGATATTTTTATATACGATAGATGAGGACTCCTTGTCCTCTCTGTGTATGCTCCCCTTCTTTCTGTATACTCTGCCCTTCTTCTTATATTATATATATATGTGTATGTGCATGTACATGTATGAATATATATATATATATATATATATATATATATATATATATATATATATATATATAAATGTTGTACCTTCCAAGGCCTGTTGGACCTCTCTTCCACCTGCTCATGGCTACATCAATAAGGTTTAAGTCACTTTGGAATTATTAGAAGGCAGTATGTCAGTTTGAATGCTGGACTACAGTACAATAGCAGTTTGCTTAGAACATCTTCCCAACTTGCAATCATTAATGTATACTCCCTTTGTTTCACAAAAGATGTCTTAAGTACTCTTTTTCACAAAAAATAAGAAAATTAAAGGAGAGGAGAGACTAGAGAGTATAAAATGAGTTCCATAATCTCCCATAGAGGACCCGTATAAGTACAGTAATGATTCTTGCTTGTTCTTAAAAATAGTGGACCCTACTTAAGCACACTTCTGTGGTTAAAATAGTATCATATAACATTTTGCATTTAAATTGTGTACTTGAGACATCTTTTGGCGGATAAATTCTTTTTGTACTTAAGACATCTTTTATGGGACAGAGGGAGTATCTTTTAGGGATGTGGTGTAAAATTAAGCATTATCTGTAAATCTCAAAGACCCCTAGCTTATTCCTGCTCTAATTTGGGTTCTTAGATATATGAGCTTGATCTCAAGTCTCGTTCGAATTGTTTGATGAATGAACATATTCATATGAACCTTTCTTGATTTGGTTCCTTTATGTACCTCTTCTGATAAGCGTATCTGGACTTTAGATTCAATTGGTTCATTTTCTTGTAAGATTTACTCCTCTCTTTTGACTCGGTCTGTTGTTTCTCATTCATTTTCATTGGCCGAACATTTGGAAAGCCAAGGTCACTTGCTTTTGTGTGGTTTGTAGTTTTACAAAGATTAAATACTAATGATCTTTATGAAGGTCGCAGGTCTTACAAAGTTCTATCCCCGAACATTTGTTTTATGCGCAGGCAGAGTAGTGAGACACATGCTCATTTATTTTTGCATTGTCCTGTTACTTAGGGATTGTGGAGCTCTCTCTTTGGAGTGCTAGGAGAGGAGTGAGTGTGTCCTACTATGGTGGAAGATATGTTATTAATTTATTTTAGAGGATTTTGAAGTAAGAGGAATGCCAAAATTTTATGGAAGTGTGCCTTCTTTTCTATCTTGTGGGGAATTTGGAATGAGCGTAATGCTAGGTAATTTAGAGAAAGTTACTTATCCTTAAAGCTATTGAATGATGGGTTATTTTTCTCGCGTCTCTTTGAGCTTCTGCTATTAGAGGTTTTTAGAGGTATCTCTGATTTATGTAGAGAGCGGAGGGCTGCACTTTTTTATGTGCTTTCTTTTTTTTGATCTTTTAGTCTGAGGATGGACTTCTTGTCCCCTATTTATTGTATCCTTTCTTCTCTATTAATAAAATTTCTTCTTTTATCAAAAAATAAAATAAAAATATTAGCCTTGATTGAACTGTTCATCAAGTCGTCGCCTAGGCGTCCAGTCGGTGCATATTGGGAAGGCGTCTGGGCGACTTGGTGAGGAGAAAGTCGAGAGACTTGGTGGGCGACTTGGACGACTTGATGGTCGACTTGGGCGACTTTGTGATTGAGCAAATTTTTGGGTACTCAAGATACTTCGTGAAGACAAACCTTAGTGGGCAGCAAAATTTATATATATATATAAATATATGTATATATATATATATATATTTATACACACATCTCCATGCTCCACACACACACACAATATATATATATATATATATATATATATATATATATATATATATATATATATATATATAGACACACACACACATCCCCTTTGCTCTAGTAGTTGCTGCCCCTCCACTAGCTTCTGATTTTGCTGCCCACTAAGGTTTGTCTTCACTTGGGAGAGCATAAACTAAGTAAAATATATTATTTTGTTCTTTCACTCATACTTTATATGCTCAAGTTCTTTTATAATGTATAATGACAAAGTAAATATCAGACAACAAAGTTAAAAGCTCCAGACGACCGGGAACGGATAAACTTAATATGCTAAGAATAGCAAGACATCAAAGAACTGTAAAAACATGTAACCTATTTGGGACATACTGAATTAATCTATTATACATATACATATATATATATATATATATATATATATATATATATATATATATATATATATATATATATATATATATATATATATATATGGGGTCCCATCCACAACAATCAAATTCTGCTGTCAGAGCAACCCTTTTTGGCTTGTTGAATATTTTTTTTGCTCCAAATTAAAATTTCAATGACTAAAAAAGAAGTTGCTCCACAGCAACCGATTGCTGTGGATGGAACCCCTATATATATATATATATATTCCCCGACAATTACCATGTGTTTAAGAGAAAGGATTTGCTTTAATAAAGTATATTGAATTAAACTAAATATTACAAATGTATCACCATTTATATAATTTGAAATTGTACAAGTTCAAAAAATTATAAGTTCACAACTATAATAAAATTATCCATTTTGACTTGATCTTGTTCACTTCTTGTTGTGATTTGATATGCTACATATATTATGAATATGGTAAATCATTAGAAAAATAAATATATCAATATTCATATAAATATTAAATATATATAATTTTATTCATATAAAATTTACATTGTTAACGACTTGTCGGGCGTTTTTTCGCCTAAGCTCTTAAGCTCCAGGTTGTCGCCTTGATAAATATGAGCTGTTCATGAACAACTTGGTGATTGAGCTGTTCATGAAAAGCTTCTTTTTGTGTGCTGGTGATATATTTATCAACAGCTTTTTCAAAATTTGTTACTTTAAATGCTCTGTGTTTGCTTGCTCTTCTTTTTACTATTTGTTTGAAGTCATTTATTCTCACCTTGTTAGTTGTTGTGTCTATATGGATACAGGTAAGACAAGCTGTAATTGGCAGCCATGGTCTAGATGTGCAGTTCAGTGGAATCATTGTTTTAGAGTCATTGGTAAGTTATTTTTGCCTTCTGCAGTTTTTACTTCTATTTGGATGTAGTTTTGAATACCATTTCTGCTTAACTTTTACTGAACCAATTTTGTGACTATGACCCTTCCTTTCAGGTATCAGAATTTGGACCTTCTACTTCAACTGCTATGGGTCTTCCTAGGGAGTTTCATGAGCAGTGCCGGAAATCACTAGAGCTAGACTATTTAAAGGTTTTTTGATTTTTTATGCTTATTGTTTTCCAAGAATATATAATTATATATATGGGAAAAGGGAGTATCGTGGATACACACAACACAAGCTTCTGTGCGTCATATTATTTTAAGAGAATTCATTAATAGCAGTTTTAGTATTTTACCATTTTCATTAATGTCTGTTTTGACATTTCATCATTTTATCATTCAAACCTACGTTATATTAGGTGCAGGACACACGAAATCTTGTGTACTCCCTTTCTTTGATACACATTGCTTGGCCTTTTCCTTATTTTACTCATTTCAACACGTGCTTTTCAGACAAACTATTTTATCTGGTACTCCTTAATTTTATTAAAAAGAAATCGAACCCATTCATGTTTCACTTTTGGATATATGTTTTTTATTAATTCACAGACATTATACTGTTGGGCACAAGATGCTGCTCTAAGTGTCACAGATAGTATTGTCAAATCTGAATCTGCGGTACCTGAGGTTAAAGTTTGTACAGCAGCTCTACGTCTCATGCTTCAACTCCTGAACTGGGAATTTCGGTATAACACATATGCAGTTGAGGGTGCAAAAAACAGCATAGATGTTTTCTCCACCGGAGCTAGATATGATAGCAACTCACCCAAGAGGTCTGATTATACCTTAGTCCAGGTAAGAAATCTGTTTTCTTTCACAACTTGTTATATATGGAATGAGGCATGTACATGAATAGAATGAAGTATTTGTATGTTATTATATTTATCCTTCTCAAAATGATGACGTATCTCTTATTCCATTTTCTTGACATTCATGAATACTAGGAAAAAATAGAAGCTTTGTTAATATCTATGTAACATGGACTCTTCTAAATTCTTAAGTATTTGTGTCGAACACTTGACACTTGGACATGCATGTAGGGGTATGGCATCCATGTCTGATACGCCACCTATAGAGAAGAATTAAAATAAGGGATACAAATATGAGGAAAAGAAGAATCAGATTTGATGCAAAAGACGAAGAAAAAAAATTGTTTGATCTCATTTGGATGTCTTCATATAATGGAGTTATGATTAAGGAAGACTTATGCAAGTTGTCAAACTTTTTATTCAAACATAGCATTTACGCACCCATATCCAAAATATTGGAAACTTTTTAGCATTGTCCATCATAGTTGTCATGATGCCATGTCAAGATGCAGCGGTAGTTGACTACCGGGTGATAAAGCGCTCGCTATGGCGTCCGTATGGCGACAAGTCGTTAACAACGTGCAATTTATACATTATTATTTTACTTCAAAAGTATATTGAACAATAAAATTTTATATACATTATTACCCAAATCATAATAACTAACACTATGTAATACAATTATATGAATACTTCATAATCAAAATTCAATAATAAAACACTTGACATTAAAAACTAGTAGAACAAGTCAATAAACACCACATAGGAAATAAAGAATGATGACTTGCCCGTCACCCATTATAAGTATAATAAGTAATAAAATTACACGACTTAACAAATCCATGGGTTACGATGAGTCATAGGTAAAAAATGACTTAAATCACTTAACTTTGGCCAGCTACCAAAGCGTGAGCTTTGGCGGCTTGGCATCCAAGGGGTTACCTTGCTCTTCTCCAGTGCCAAGACGTCCGACGCCATGGCAACTATGTTGTAACTGATTTTACCGAATCAGACACCTAGACACATACCTGTACCACGCACATCAATTCCATGTCACATATATTAAAATTAGCCAATTCTTGCAATGTAGTAGCCTTTTCTTAGCTACTATTTGTTGCATCAGATAAATTTTTTTCCCTTTGGTAATCTTGCTTTATTCTGAACAATACAATTATCCTATTTTAATATAATTCGGATTTACTTCTCATGTTTTAGTGATTTATCCAAGTAAATTCCATAACTCTCTTTTGATCTCTTATTTGCTGCTAGTAGCCTGGTCCTTCTTGGCGTGATGTTCTGATTTCTAGTGGTCATGTTGGATGGCTGTTGAGTTTGTACGGTGCACTGAGACAGAAATTCTCATGTCAAGGTTACTGGCTTGACTGCCCTATTGCAGTCTCTGCTCGGAAGCTAATAGTACAGTTCTGCTCCCTGACAGGATCTGTATTTCCATCTGGTATTCTATTTTCTTCTAACTTCCGTCTAATGGTTAACTTACATTAGGTTTTTCCAAATGCTAGTTGTGATTGCTTTGTTAAAGTAAATAGCATACATAATATTTTCTTCGTTCCAAAATATAGGATCATATTTACTTTTTGAAGTCAATTTGAGTTATTTTCTCCATTCTTTAGAAACCATGGACCAGATCTCAAGTTTCTCATTGATAATAATTGAAATGCAAGAAGAATAAAAAAAATGCTCCCCATATTTTCTACCTACTTTCGTATCGTTCCTCCTCATCACCTTCTCTTGATAACTTCACATCAAACTATCGTATGCATTTCAAGAATCCAAGATTGTGATAGGACCATAAATATAACGACCCCAAAATCTGAATAATTCAACTCTTAACTTTGGTTGTTAACAAAACATTTACATTCTATATTTACATCATTAATCGATGATACAATTTTTAAAAATGCGGAATAATTAAAACTTTTCTATCTTCTTTCTTTATTTTCCTGAATCACAACTGTTACGATTACATATCTTAGAATCATATTTATTTTATGATTCACTTTGGCAAACTTATTATATAAGTTACACATCTCAATACAATATCCTTTATATGTTGGATAGATCAATGATTACGACCCGACATTTCAAACACGTTATAACAACTAATTACATCAATTTAACCCTTAGCATGGTTCATAACTACTTCTAATTAAAGATGGTTTATTTCCCTTGCATGCCTTCTGATCCTTACCATCTAAATATTAGATAACATCTCATTGTATCCTTAACCTGCAAAATAAATGTTATTTTTGCAAGATTGAGCTCGACAGCTCAGCAAATCAAACATTTTCATGCTTCACATAGCACATAATATCATGCTCAGTACAATCATAGTCAGTCTAATATATCATACATGTTGCATCTCACGTAACACAAGAGAGACTAAGTTCCTTAACTCAGTTCAATATAGTCATAAATTGTCTTTCACAATTCATATGCATATCATAAGTAATTCATCATACTTATAGCAGTACATGTTTCAATCAATCAGTTATCAAGTTCATATAGCAAATAGGAACTGAAAGACTTGCCTTGATCGTTGATTACCAACAATAGATTAACAACTTATAGCTATCTACACTTCACGTATCCTACACAACATATAATCATGCATATCAACTATTAGCCATATACCAACACTTAGTAATCGTTTAAGTAACTCTACTTTACGATCTATGGTCACCTTTTTTAGGTTTGATACACAATGTTCAATTATGTTCTTAAGTCCTGTTAAGGCTCCTTATTGTCCAGTTTGTTTGATTTCATTAATCTTCCTTTTATGTCTCACTATGTTTCCTTTTTACTGACACTTAAATGTTCCATTAAGTGTTTAAGGCTTGCCATGCTTTCATATCATATCATGAGTCTTATGTTCAATATTATTAACTTTGGTTTACAGAAGCAACCTTTAACTTCTCTTTCTTTGTATTTCTCTTTGTTTGACACTAAACATTCGGTTAAGTTCATTAAACTTCCTATCTCTTCATCATTTGTGAATAAGGTTCATTAACCTTCATTACATAAACCTTCACGTCATGATTTATAATTCTCTATCTCTTAATCCACACTTAGTCCTTTAACAAGTGTTTAAGGTTTACTAGATCATTATGTTATCCACATAACATTTCTTAAGTTGATTACATAACCTTAACATTCAATTAAATGCCTAAGACCTAGTATTATATCATATTACATGTCCAAAGCTTCATTACATTCATTAGAATAGGTTAGGTTCACTTCACCCCATCTATATACTTAACAACTCAACACCGGGTCTGTTCTGCAACAGTCGCGGCTGCCCCACATTTGCTCTTGTTCACGGCGCGGCAACGCCGCGTTGGATCTCAGAGTCCGTTTCTGCATTTCGCGAACAAACTCTGCCTCCATCCCAAAATTCCTAATTTCTTCATCCAAACTCCAAATTAACCAATTTCAGATGCTATAAATCCATTAAACTCAACAGAATACAACTACAGAGTGATTTAAACAACTCAGAAACTTTCGACAAACCAATTTAAGGATTTAAATTCCATGTTCATACTATATTTTTATGTTTTGACATATTTAACGAAACCATGGGATAATAGACTTTTGGTCACTGTACTAAGACTCGATTTTCATTGTGGTTATCGAAACTTTTTTTTTGTTACAATCGCGTAACTATACTACCAAATGGTCATTACTTATGATTTTCGTCCAAAAAAGCGACTAAAGTCTTGATTTATGCATATCACTTTGTTTTTTTGCTGATGTGGACTGAAGTTTTGCCATATCACTTCTCTGTTATCTTTAAACAAAGTGGAGTAGTAATTTTTTTTATCTTTAAATAATAATAATAATATTAATAATAATTTCAAAATAATAATAATAATAATTTCAAAATAATAATAATAGTAATAATTTTGAAATAATAATAATAATTTTTAAAAATTTGAAAATTTGAAAAAAAATTATATAAATTATAAAAATATTTTTATATGAATAACCATGCTAATTGTCTCTGCATAGATTTAGTTGGTTCAAAATAATAATAATAATAATAATAATAATAATAATAATAATAATAATAATAATAATAATAATAATAATAATAATTCAAATGAGTTACGATATTAGGTTTTTTTTGTTATTTTCCTTATTAATTCTTTTTCACTCGAGTTTTTAAATGTCATCCTAAAACGCCAAAAGCTGAGTCACCTCTGACCTCTCTTTTGCATAGCTTGTTCCATAATCTCCTCTATTTTCTACAGTAGGATAGTAAATACTACCTCCGTTCCTAAAAGATTGTCGTTTAATGTTTTTGTACATGGATTAAAAAAATATCATTTACCAAGTAAAATTTGTTTGAAATTACATCACTACCCCTTTATGGGAAGTTGAAAACTATTAATACTTGGGAGAGAATATCTTGGACAATGAGAGAAGGTAGGGGTAATATAGAAAAATAAATAATTTATTCTTCTCGAAAGTTGTAAATGACAAACATTTTGGAACAAATTTTTTCTTCTAAAACGACAATCTTTTAGGAACGGAGGGAGTAGTTGGTTCATTGGTAATAATCTTTAAATAATAATAAAAAAAATAATTTTAAAATAATAATAATAATTTTTAAAAATTTAAATTTTTAAAAAACTATTATTAATAATTTATTGGTAAAATTTATTATCTTTAAATATTCATTGGTAAAATTCATTAATAATTTATTATTAATATTCATTGGTAAAATTTATTATCTTTAAATAATAATAATTTCTAAATAATAATAATAATAATTTTAAAATAATAATAATAAGAATAATTTTTAAAAATTAATATAAATTATTAATTATTTTATATAAATAACCATGCTAATTGAACTTAAAATATTTAAAATTTTTAAAAATAATATAAATTCATTAATTTATATAAATACATTTGTAAAAATTATTATTATTATTATTTTAAAATTATTATTATTACTATTATTATTATTATTTAAAATTATTATTATTATTATTATTTTGAAATTATTATTCTTATTATTATTTTGTAATGAGTATTATTATTTGTACTTATAATTATTATTATTTAAAAATTATTATTATTATTATTATTTGTAGAAGATGAGTGATTCATTTGATTTTAGTTTAGATGGATGCGAGGACTATTCACATTTCCACATCAGCAAAAAAAACGGAGTGATATGCACAGTCAACACTAACGTCCGTTTTTTGGACGGAAGTCATAAGTAATGATCATTTGGTAATTATTTTAAAGTATAGTTGCACGATTGTAACAAAAAAAATTTCGGTAACCACAATGAAAATCGGGCCTTAGTACAGTGACCAAAAAGTCTATTATCCCACGAAACCATTAGCTCCGTTTTAGTTCATTCAAATTGGGTTATTTTCGCATTTCAGAGGAGAACAACATTCAACCATCTATTTAAGACTTAAACATTAGACCACAACCAATTTAACCCATAAAACAAACCCAAAATGTCTAAAATTAGACCACAGTCTATTTCTTCCTCTTTTGCACCCAAATTCGAATTTAATCACTATAATTTCTCGTGTGAATGATAATATCAGATTATTAATCCACAGAAACCACATAATTTGGATTCTTTTCCAAACTATTCAGTCAAACAATTTTTAACAGATTGTAATTTAGGAAATAAGAATTAGGAGTTGTGAAGTTCTTTTCTTACCTCTTAGACCTTCTTTAGCTTAGCTAGATGATGAAGAATGTTGATTAACCCTTCCTTCTCCTTCTTGACCTCCAATGCTCTCCTCCAATTTTCACAGAGAACTCATTCTCTCCCACTCTCCATATGAACTCTGACTTGTGCCAAATGAACGCATGGAAATAAACCGATGAGGAATGAGGTGAATAATATCACCTTTAGTTTATTAACGTTACATGAAAAGAAAGGTCTCAAGGCCTTGTTTGCCTGCAACCTTATCTGCCTGCTAATTATTTAGTCTCCTCATTTTTCCTATTACATACAACAATACACCCTAAATTATATTACTTCCATTTATCTATCCATTAAGCCAATTTTTATATTACAAATTGGATTTAAATTGGGTTTATTCGGAAATCAAATTGGACATTTAATTTTCACATATTCGAAATATTTAATTCATTTCCTTCTATAAATTGTCTCAAAACAATTTATTTAATCCATACATTTATTCCCAACTTAAATATTAATTTAATTTATTAATCTTGACACCAATATTTATTTATAGATATATTGATTTTTCTCGTCTCATACTCAATTTATATTCAATTGACATCATTTAAGATATTAAACCATTTCATATATTACCTTGATATGTACTATATTAAAAATACCAAATTTAATCAACACAATCATTTTCCTTATGCAGAATACATACATTAATTTACCATTTTAATTAAGTGAATTAACCCTTTCATTCAATTTACCATAACACCATTGCCAATCAAGGCTTTAATATTCAAATAATATTATTTCATAATATAAGTTTTAGCTAATATTATTCAGTTAATTTCCTTTGCCACCGTATTCCTTTTAATAATTAAATCCACTATTAAATCTTAATTTCCATTCTTATGTACATATTTCGTTCTTATATATACATATTAACTTTTCCACAACTCATAAATATATACAACACATATATTTATACTTTTAAGCCCATTAAATCCCACAATAAGAATTTTATAGCACATATATGTTTACTTGAACCCGACACATCTCATAATAAGAATTTTTGAAAATCGGGGTTGTCACAATAAATACTCAGAACTTTATCCCACTAGTCTAATATTTTTATTTCATTTTAGTGAACCTATCTTCTTTCAGGATTATGGTAATAAAAGTTGAATTGGTGCTTTGAACCAATGACCAAGTATTCAACAAGTGAACGCTAGACCTGGGTGTAATTAATAACTGGAATTAGGATATTAGATACATTTAGATATGTTCTTGACATTTATTGCAACATTTATATTTGAAATAGAATCATACAATCAATTGGCAATTTTTTGTTCAAATTCTGATTCTTTGTTCATTTTAGAAAGGTATAAGAAATCTTAGATAGAATGAGTGTAAAAAGTTCAGCCAATGCTAGTTTGAAAGAATAATATGAAACTGAAGTCTTTGTTCAGATAATATATGTATTTTCTATACAAAGTCCGAGTGTTACTGATAATATAGGTGAGTGGTCTTATTTTGCATAGAAGTATATGTGTGTAATAAATTCTTGTAGCAGTTATACTTAAAAAAAATATATTCTTGGATCAATTATAGTCAAATTCATATGTTACTAGATTTTTTCTTGTATTTTTTTTCTTGGAGTTGATTGTTTAGAAATAAGATAAAGTCCCATGTGACTACTAAAATTTTTTGATTCAGGACAAGTATACAATGGCTTAGAAATGGGATAAATGGGAAGAAAGGAGGGAAATATGAACTTGTCCTCTCAGGTTGTCGGTATAAACACACATAATGGCAAAAAACCTTTCAATCAATATATTTACTACTATACAATGATGGAGATTACATCAATTTTACAGATTATAGAAAACCCTAATTCTACTACTCCCTCCATTCCAAGGATAAATGTCCTCCATTGACTTTATGGTCAAATTGATTAATTTTGAAACAAAAAATAAACTTCATAAAATTTAGTACTAATCTCAGGTTTCCATTTTTAAAATCTAAATATACATGCTTCATTATTAATTTTAGAAATGGTCAATTTGACTGTAAAAGTTGATAGAGGACATTTATCCTGCACAGAGGAAATATAAGTTAAGCAACCTAATTTAACAATGAAACAGCTCTTATTACTAGTCTAAAATAACCTATTTACTGTAATTAAAAGATGGTTGTTCATAGGAGCTACCCAGTCTAGTATCCTAGTTAGACACCCTACTGTAGAAAAACTCTTTTATCAATACATTTTAAGAAAATCCAGCCTTACGGATTGAAAGACTGCAAAAATAGAAGACTGAAATTTCATGTGATTTGAGATGGTTAAACACTAGTATTATAACCTTTTAAAGTTACTATGTTATCTGACAGTTTAAATTTGGTTGTTGACATGTATCACCAAATGAATTGATAATTTATTTGTTCTCATATTTGTGCACGCTCTTTTCATCTGTAAGGTTGAATGTTTCTTTTCTCGACTTCTTTACCCTGTAAAGTAGCTAACTTAGAATCTTAGATGCCCAACTGGGTTGCTCCCTTCTCCACTTAAAAGATATACATTATTACAAAGATTTATCTCTAAATAAGAATATAAAATAGTTAATAAATAATTTTTTGCAATCTTCATTATTTTTATGACCCGCTCTACATCATTCTCCCCTACATTGAGAAAAAAGTGTCCCTGAGGTTTAGTGTGAGAGAATCCATAATTCACAATAATGACACTAGATATGCATGAAATCTTGAACCTTCTTGTAGGCACATTGATAAATATAACTTGAAAACCATAATGAGATGACTTTCTAGTCAGACACTCTATTGGGGTTCTCATTAATGAGAAAATCTACATCTTGATAAATTACCGGTTTGTCCATATTGTGCTCCTTTGCACTTGATTATCTCTACTGATATAGTGTTGTTCATGTTCCTTTGTCTTATCATTCTGGTGATAAGCCAAAAGGGGTTGAAGAGCTCTTGCAGGGGCTTAAACGGGCTCTTTAATTTTTTCTTGTAGTGGTCTTTTTTCTGCTTGCATAAGAATCTAGAACTGTGTTCACTTTTTTGCAATAAGTTCCAAATATAAGAAGGAAATTAATTTTGGGTACTGATTATATCCTCAGGCCTCATATATATATATATATATATATATATATATATATATATATGGGATATGATCCATAGTAAGTATTTGCTATGGATGTAAATTGAGCAAATAACATCATATCCGTTCATTCCATAAATCAAGGGTGCATATTAAAAATTAACTAGTGCCGTACGCCAGTTCGTCTAGCGTACGTTGAAAATTTATATATTCAAAGTCTAGGGACTGGGTTGTAAACTATAACAAATTGAGGAACTATGGTAAAAGTTAAGTAGAACTTTGGGGGACCTAACATAATTAAGGGTTACTACTGAGAAGGGTCAGTTTAACAATTGACGAATACGCAATTGTTGAAAGCATAGGACTTCTAGATGGAGGATGAATTCTGTCAAAGGTCTCGAGGTGATTGATGTGTTAAAATTATGGACTGCAAGTGCATAGTGTCAAATTGAAGAACTGACAAGTGCAGGTCGAACCCACAGAGACTAAATTAATTTTAATGTTTCCTTAATATCTATTTTAGGCGAATTAGAAATAAAGATTGAGAATTAATTAATTAGAATATGAAAACAAATAATGAGGAAACAATCTAGGAATCCGAATCCATTAAATAATAAACATAACATATAATTCAATCTCTTCTATTTTTATAACTCAACTATGATTTTGATCTCCCTTCCCTTTAATTTAGTGATTTTACAATTAATATGGGCAAACATAAACTATAAAAATTTAAGGATTAACTATAACCCATCAAAACTTCTTTGAGCAAGAATGAATTATGAAAAACTCATATCTTAACAATAATCTATCAAAACTTCTTAATTAATTTAAAATCAAATAAGAACTATAAAACGAAGGTATTTCAATAACGAAACATGAAGGCGAAATCAATTAAGCATAAAAGCATAAATAATAGAAGATGTGAAAAATATTATCATGAATAATTATTTTATTTCATCTTCATCCTAGATTAAAGAAATTAACTAGACATGAAAATAAATAAACTAACTAAAATAAAGAAAAGAAGAAGATTAAAAATAAATAAGAAAACTCCCTTTAATTAACGATCATCCAACAAACGTATAATGAAGAAATAATTTAATGTACTACTCCTAACCTAAACTAATACAATACCTAATGCTCCTTCTCTCTAAAAAAAGAATCCTATTTATAGGAAAAATAAATTAGTGCCCTAATTTAGATACATTGGACTTGGAGACTTTTGTTCCTTTTTTCTCTCTTCTTTCCTTCTTGACTGCAATCTTTATATGGTAATCCTCCAAGAGTTCTTTTCCATTTTTAAAAGTTGGATATAAATCTTTTATTTGCTCCCCAAGAAAAATAAATGTTATTTCCTACAAAACAAAATAAAATATATTAGTTAAATAAAATAAGTATATAAAATAATAAATACGGGAATATTAAAATGTATTAATTATGTGTCTATCAAATACCCCCATACCTAGCTTTTGCTCGTCCTCGAGTAAAATACAAATAAAATAAAGCAAAAATTATACTACCCCATTTTCGTAGGAAACACGATTGTACTTAGCCTTTAAACCCCAAGTTTACCCCAAGTGGACGACTTGTGTCTCGTGAGGGTTTGCAGTAAATATACCCATAAAATTCAAAAATATTTTTGGGTTCAACAAATTATGAAATTGAAAGAAAACTTCTAAATATCTATGTGCAGTGCATTATACATAAGCAAGATTAAATTCAAAATCACACTTTCACCTTATAAAAAATACACAATCTTCATTTTATACACCATCCTTCGTTAAATTAATTCCATGTGATACATGCATGTGTATATGATGTAACCCTTAGTAGAGATTTTTACCATGAAAATCAAACAAACTCATTTTTCTTTTTATTCTTTTTTTCCAATTTTTTTCTTGACTTGTGCAATGTTTCATTTTCTTAGGTTTTTCAGAGTTACTCATGTAACGAGCGTTGGACCAATGACTCCCAAACCAGTTGGCTTTAGGGCACTAGGTCTACAGACACCCTTAAGGGCTTACTAACTCGAGTAACAAATGCCACAAAATTAGATTAGTCAAGCTGCTTTCATCCATCATACTTTTCAGCATGAATATCGATGCTTTCTGAGGCTTGGATACCCAATTATTTCGTTCAATGGACATTGAAGCAATAATTTATTTCTTTTTTCAAATTTTGTTTTCAATTTCTTTCTTTTTTTCTTCTTGAAATTACTCGAATCATAGTTTATACCCCACAACTAAGAATAAGTGTAAACGTGAAGTGCAAAAATGCATGTGAAATCAATTTTAATCCATATGGTGTTTCGAACTAAGATTTCCTATCTCATCAAAGATTCAAGAGTTATAAATCTTTTAATCTTACTCACGAGTTTTGCTCCACAAACACTTATTAGAATTAATCCAATCCATAAAGAGTCGAAATAATTTTATTTTAATTTTTTTTGTATTTTTTTGTGTTTTTTACTATATTTTCCTAAAATGAAAAAATCTAATACAATAATACAAAAAAAACTCCCCCCATACCTAAATTATGTATTGTTCTCAATGTATACAAATGAAAAATAGAGAACAAAGATATGAAAGAATTATACCTTGTACGTGGGGTTTTTATTTTGCAAGAAAATGTGGTGAGAAGGAAAACAAATGTACATATCTATAAATTTCACAAATTCTAAAAATTATGTGACTATAAAATAATAATATAAATAGGTAAGTGAGTGTGAACTTTTCATAATTTTTAGGAGGTCTAGGAAATTAAAAATAGTCAGAATTTTCATCGCAGTTATGCTTAAAATTTACCTCAAGAAAACTTTCACTAACATGTTCAAAGGATGGAAGAATTGGTTCAAATACATGTTCTAGTTTAGTTAACTTATTTGTAGTGGATCTCAACAGCTCATTGACCTTATCTAAATATTCAGATTCATTCCAATTTTGGTCAAGGTGATTTAAGAAAAAATCAATCGGATCTTTTTCAATCAAGAGTCTATTTTCAATTATTTCTTAGGTCATTGACAACTCTTGGATCATGTTTACTTTAATGGGTCGGTCCAAAAAATCACTAGGTGGTTTTTTAGGAATAAGTCTTTCAGGGTATGGAGCTTTAGGCTTATAGACTTTTTCAACCGACTCATTAAATGTGACACGATCGATTTTAGACAGACTCATAATTTTTAGACTCCTCAAATTCGCTCGACTCAAACTGTGTATAATTGAATACAAATTTTTTATTTTCCTCATCATTTCCACAACCATCAAAATTTTCAAAATTAACCTTATTACTAGAAAATTCACCCACCTCTTGTTCATTTATTATGGTGGTTAATCAACTCATTTGAATTTCTAGACGAGATATACTGTTAAGTTGGTTTTTCATTAAAACTTTCGTAGTTTTCTCAAGGTACTAAGTCTTTCCTTTTCTTCATTTGATAATTCTTGTGGATATTGAGGTTCTGGATCCGAATATGGATATGGATATGGATATGGATATGTACTTAGATAAGAATTTTCATAAGTTGGAAAAAATTGATTTACTTGGTGTGTATAAAAATTTTCAGAAGGTTCTTGATTCCAAGCAAAATTATTATTCCAACTATAATAAGAATCCATCTTTCCACAAATCACAAAACAAATAAACAACTAACCACGAAAGTCACAAAAAAAATAAAATAAAAATAAAATAGAAATAAAAAAATAAAAATAATAAAATAAGAATCCTAATTCTACGGTTAACCTAAATAAAATCTAGACAGCTCTTAACTATTCTAAGTTACACCTTAAGGTCCACAAAATTCGAAATTAATCACACCACTAACCAGGTAAGTGTAAGAAAGGTGGGAGTCTCTCCGTGGGTACGGTGACTAATTGAATAACCACACATCCTTTAGGCATTTGCCTTTTGAACCACTTGCCTAGACACCGGTAGTTTGATTAATTTAAAATTTAGCCTCCTCTTGGAGTCCCTTGTCCTAATTGAGTTCGAGAGTCCTAGGGGCTAACGTCTACTTGATTTTATTAAGCCAATGTTATGCAAAATGAATGGGTGGTTTGTTGGCCAAGGAAGGGTGATGAAATCCCCACCTTATCTTGTTACAGGTTGTGCCCTTAATGTTAGATTAAATATGAAAATGCACAAACTAAAAAAAATTATAAACAAATAAAATATCCTAAAATTATGTGAATTACGAAAGAAGGAGAAATTTTGACGTACCTCAATCCTCCAGCAATCACCACAATTTATATTTGACAAAAAATAAAAATAAAAACCTAATAGGATGTGCTCTACGTGAGTGAATACATGAATGTGACAATTAGTTTTCTAACTAACAAAAAAACTAAGCTACTTTCTAAAATAGCCTAAATGAATAGAAAACAACTCCTAATACTTTCTAAAATAACCTACTAATATAATTAAAAGATATACATTAATTAGAATAGATTTATCTCTAAATAACAATGTAAGTAACTAATAAGTAAATTCCTTCATTTTCAATAACATCTTGCTACCCGTTCCTCGTCAATCTCTTCCATTTGTCTTTTGGAAGTTACGGGTCCTTGGTTGCTCCTCCTTAATTTACCGATTGTTTGAAATATAGACAATGGAGAAACCCAAGGGCAACATCTTCTGCAAATTCTCTCTGGAATCTTACAATGGATTGATCCTCCTGACACTGTTTCGAATGCCATTAAATGTGGAAGAAGTGAAAGGTTATATTTCTTTCTTATACACCCTCTTGTCTTTATGCAATATATTTCGCTGTATCTCTTTAACTGGTTTTTTCAGTGAGATGCTTGATGGTTGCCGTGCACTATTATCTATGGCAACTGTTACTACATCCCATGTGTTTGATCAGCTCTTAAAATCCTTAAGGTCAGTTTTTTGGTCTTAAAAAGTTTTTACTTTTTAGTTTAATGAGGATAACAGTTGCCTTCTTTGGGATCTATGATGATGTATACTACATTCTATAATTCTTTACACTAGTTGAGTTTTTTTTTCCTTCTTAATTTTCAGGCTTTATGGCACTCTTAATTTGTTGTCTGCCATGATGAGTGAAGTTGTTAAAGACCTTATGGCTAATTACACGGAAGAAGAGACTTGGAGTTGGGTGGCACGTGATATCTTATTAGATACCTGGACCACACTTCTTGTGGTATGTGCTTTGCTGTGTCTTTGATTTATTGTTACTGTATTTGTGAAAAACTGGGAACTGCTCGTTGTTCATTTTTTAATTGTTTGCAAGTAATGGAAGAGAACATTGACAGGTTTGGTTTGAAACTCTATTTGGTTAACAATACATTATTTAAATTACAGCTGATGGAGGGTGGTTGCGGGGTTAGCTGCTGAGAGAGGTTGTGGTTTCTAAAGGAATTGGTGTGTTTGAAGTGTATGTGACAAAAAACAAATTTGGTTTACCCTTGCAGATTTCTCAACTGCAGTAGTAAGAGTATAATACTACTCGAGAGCCGAAACATCTGCTAAAATGATGAGCTGGGAGTCTCAGAGGATATATACTATAGGTGGGCTCAATGTTTGGGAATAGTTTCCCAGCCATTGGTTTTTTGGTGGGGAATGCAAATAGATTAGTTTTTGGTAGGGTGGGGCTTGCAACTATGGGATTGAGGGCAAAGCAATTTTTTTTCATGATAGTGATGCTAGGCTGAGCAGTTCTAGATGTCGTGAATTTTTTAGGAGTAGCAACTTGGGTCCCTAGATTTAGAAAGCAATGCAGGTCTGGAAGGTTTTTTTTGGTAATTTTTTGCGTAAAATTTTAAAAACTTACATCTAGTATATGCTTGTATAGTATAACAAGTATATATAATAGAAAAATAAACAAATGATAGTCCCTAAGAAAATGCCTAGTTTGCCTAGAAATGCGTAGGCACCGCCTAGGCAATCTAGGCACTCCCTCCGGCACTTATGTGCGATTTTTAGAACACTAGTCAAGAATACTTGACGAATATGAATTATAAATAACTCCTTGGCAGTTGTGTAAAGTAGAGGTGGCAGGCAGCAAGTAACATTATATTTATTGTGAAGTCTTCGCATCTCTAGGTCTACATCCTCTGAGAGATTTGCAGATACAAGTTATATAGACGGTGTCTTTCTTAGTATAGTTCCAGTGCAAAGATTTTCTTACTTCGGTTTTTTTTTTTTTTTACTTTATTTTTGGTTGGTAGTGGGGCCATTTGAGACGGAGGGGTAAAATCATTTTGTGCTTGCAGGATATGCATGGAGAAGAGTAATTTGTCATCCATCTGGTCCTCGGTATTTAGTTGCTAGATAACTTTGGAACAATGTAGGTTTTTGAGATCTCATTCCCAAAGAGACGGGGGTTGTAAAAAAGACGGGAAGGAGCATCCCCTTCCCCTCTTAGTTTGATGTTTAATAAATGGAGAAGATATTTGAGGCTCAAACTCCATTTTTCCTTGTGAAAAACTTGATGACATAAATTTTCTTTTGGGATTTGGTGCTTATTTCATTTTCTTAATTCACGTATAGATACCTATGAGGCTGATTATATATATACTCCATCTGTACTTTTAATTTATTTATTCTTTGTCAAGAGTTGATCACATTTACTTAAAAAGAATGTTTTACAATTAAGAATTTCATGCAGTACTGGCGTACATTGTTAATTGAACAACACACTGCTTTAGTATGAAATCTCTCTGTAATTGCCCAATTGCAGCCATGTAACTTAGAATCGTTGTCAATCAATAACAGCCAACAGATATTAGTCAGAGTGCATTGCTTCCGCCTGAAGGAAGAAATGCTGCAGCAAATCTTTTTGCCTTGATTGTGGAGTCTGAATTAAAGGGTATTCAAATTATTCTACATTCATGTTGCTTTACTTTATTGAAGAATTATATTCTTCTGGGGTTTTCTGATAACTTCATTTAATGATACAGCCGCTTCTGCTTCAGCCTCCAGTGATGAGATTGAAGACTACCTTCAGGCTTCTGTAGTTGGTATACAGTTAGATTATCTAAACTTTGTATCAATTTACGTCTGTCTTCATTTTAATTTCCATAATCATCAGCCTTGTTAGCATTATTATCATCTTAGTTTTAACTTTTATCTTTGCAGCTATGGATGAAAGGTTAAGCTCTTATGGTCTTATTGCACGGGAAGCTATTGACTTCACAGTTCCTTTACTCACACATCTATTTTCTGAGCGTTTTGCGAGGGTTCATCAGGTACCCTTTTATATTTGTTTTCAGCTATATAGTTTTCTCATTTGGTATTGTGCTTTTCTGTTACGACGATTTTTATTGCTGCTGTGATTCAAAAATTTGAACTTTTAAGAATAGTGCCTTACCACTGTTTTATCCTTTGAAGATACCATGTGGTGTTGATGTGTTGTTCTCTATTAGGTTTTACCAGTTCAAGCTGCAGTTTATGTTTGCTTGATCGTAGAATAACTTATCAATGCACAGAGTTACATGTTAGATTTTGTGGATATTATTGGTGTTCTCATTCATGGTCTTATGATTGATTGATTGTTGACTAGATTTATGATGATAAAGGTTGGTTTACCAACTTTATAAGGTACCTTTGGTTTTGTCGTATCAATCTGTGGCTTCTGCTGAAAGATAGATTATCCTGTAAAATTGTGTATCATATGGGTATTAATTCCTTAATGATGTAGATTATATATCTGGATGATGCAGCATATAAGAAGCTCAAGAAAGATTAAATTAAAAATCAAAGAAGATAACTTTTATAGAAGCTTGATTGGTATAGAGAGTCCAGTTGGAAGCTTGCCTACCTTGTATTTATTGAGTCTAAAAGAATCTTATTTTTAGGATGTCTGAGTTTATTAGCTGGTAGCTCAAAATCTATTATGTTTTTATTGTTTTATAATCAATGATATTCTAATGTGCTGATTTTGTTGCACGGCTCTTGGTAAAGATCCATTTATTTGATTTTATAAGAAGAATGGGAAATGGTTTTTATGCTAGGGAACCAAGTTAAAGATTCTCAAGTTAAAATGAGTTGGATTGTATTTGAGTGTCAGTTGGTGTGACTGTAATTAAGTGGTATACAGAAGATTGCCACCCTGGCCCAACGAGTAACTGCCTGTTGCCTAACTGCAGCTGCTCTTTCTCCCTTAATGTACCTGGCCAGGGTGCAAGGTAGTGGGCCAGGTCTTGGCCCTCAGTAGTGGCACCTTTTTTTTGTACTTTTACGCTCTATGGTTGGTGTTTTCTCTCCAAACTTCTCATCATATTGACATGGTACCAGAGTAACATTACTAGGATTATTGGCTGCTATTCTCTCATGTCTACTATGTATAATAGTATATGCATCTTATTATTCATAGTAAAATGTATATGTTTTTTCAAAAAATTGTTGATTAAGAAGTATAAATGTTTTTTAATTATAACACTTGGAATGAACTTGATTCCTCGATTTTTTTTAGATTATTAGAACTAAGTTTTGAAAGAGTCAGCAGTAGTTGAAAAAGTAACAAAAGATGAAAAGAACTCAGAAAACAACCTAAGGTAATAGAGATTAGAGATGATATTGACTTGAAGAGTATTATTGTGACATTAAATACATAAAAGTAATTCATGTAAATAGGCAATAAACTGCTTAAACAATCTTAATCTAGTAATGCAGAGGCCAACATTTATCAGTTTGAACACCTATCACTTGGATGCACATATCGTCTGATTGGGACCACCAATTATTACATTTTTTTTCTTCTTTAATTATGGAAAATAGACGAACTTTAAATTTTATAGGTCACCTCAACTGAATCACGGTATACTAAGGAAATTCGAAATGCGATTTTACTACATGGTAGAAAATGTGAAATCCTTTTCTATTTCATTATTTTTTGTGACTCCATAGATTTAAGCATGGTAGTTTTCAATATTTTATTTTTAATAAAAGAAAATTTTATTAATAGAAAATACTGGACACAATAAACCGGGGGCAAGAAGTCAACCCTCACCAGACTAATGAAAAGCAATACCAAAGAGCACTTTAAAAAGTGATGCCCTCCAATCTCCACACAAGTTGGTCACAGAGGTACCCTTAAGCAGAAGGCTAAGAAGGTAGGACACATTCTGTGACACCAAGTAATGGAGTGCCATTTATGTATATGTTGTGTTGAATTTTGGTACATTCTACCATATTTGGGATACTGTTAAGGGGGTTTGGCGTCAGATACTATTTCATTTGCCAGGTTGATTTGCAGTCATTCTGCTCATGCTAAGTATCAATAATAGCAATGCGAGGTGTGATTGTGATTTACCTAGATAGTAGCATATACAAAATCCTTTTCCCCATTCCACCCCATCATGCAAGAAAAAAGAGATTAAGAAGTAAAGAGAAGGGATTTAAAAACAACAAATAACTTGTGGTCCGTCTTAATAGATTGAGAGGAATCTCCACTGAATTATAAATCATTTGTAAGAGTACGTTTTTCTGTTAAAATCACTGAGTGAAGCCTTTTATCACTTTTTGGGTATATCTTGCAATTTGGTTAATGTTTAATAATGAATGCCATGACATGCTGGTTTTATATTATAATCATCTTTAGACAACTTATGTGCTTCGTGATTAACTTTCTTCAAAATTAACTATGTTGGTTGACTTTATAATGACCAGTTCGACTATGTATATTTTTTTTGATATTTCTGCTGTCATCTATATAGTTAATGGAACATTCAATTCTTTGGTGCTACTTGTATCTTGTTCAAGTTTTTCACATGATTGTAGGGCAGAGGAACAAGTGATCCTACTGAAACTTTGGAAGAGCTTTATTCGCTATTGCTAATAACAGGGCACGTTCTAGCAGATGAAGGACAGGGTGAAACGCCCTCGGTACTTTTCTTTTCCTATGCTTCTGTATTCAGTTGGATAATAACTTTTCTAATTATTTTTAAAAACTCTTAGGGCGGTGTTGTCTTAATTTGTGAATAATGTACTATACTATCTGCTAATAACTTGGTCATACTAAGAATCATATTTATATTGATGGTAGGGCGACAACCTTCATATATAATTATATGTTGCTTTATTGATTACCAGAGCTTTATAACCGTTGTACAATAACAAATATTTTTTTCAAAAATCTATTTGTTTTATTTATTTTTATAAATCAATGATCTGTAAACCATATAGGGCAACTTAAACACTTGCTAGTTCATGGACTGCTCTAATTTATCATATACTTTCAATATTGCAATGTGATTTAGCTTTTGATGAAAATCTAATTTTGATTGTTCATAGTGCTAAGAGTATCTCGTGGTGGATCTAGGAATATATGGCCTAGTTAGGAGCACGAATTATATAAGTATTGAAAAAGTTTGCTGCTTTTCTTGATGCAGACATCAGCCATCCAGCCTTAAGCAATTTTGTTCCGTAATTGATAAAAAAGATATTGATAATGCTAATTATAGAAGGAAAATCCTGGCGAAGCCTTCGGTCGTGGCTGATAAGATACTTCTTTTAATTTTTTTTTTCTCGTATTGAATCTTGTTTTTGACCTTAGTTTTGCATGTTCTTTTTTTGAGTTTTTTGAAAATGACTACTTGTTAATGATCATTTTTCAAATTTAAATTGCTAAAAGAGAAGTTCTTATTTCATCTTAAGCATTTAATAGCTTATCTTATATTGCGGTTTAAAATTTTTATTAGCCACTTTAAACTCATTACTTCATTCTTGATTGGAATCACGAGAATGAGGTAATATTTTGCTTGGAAGTATTTAAGCAAAACGAACAAAGAGTTATGACATATTTACTATGTTTTTCATAAAATAAAATTTGAATACATGTATGAAATTGCTAACCAAATAGGGCCTTAGTTTCTTCTAATACTCTCTAGCCCACTCAATTTGTAAGGTATAACCATTATCTCTCATAGGGCACTGCCGATAATTGAGATATGTTTTAAGGGCAAGGATATATAAGATAAGTGCATAATCATTTTGCTAAAATATTAAAAAATTTAGCTAGATTTTTGGCTTTATTTTTCCTTTCTTTCCACTTGAGGTTAGGATTACTTGTATATATGTCAAGCATTCATTGTGGTAGTCATAAACTCAATGAAGCATGTTATATATATGTCATTTCCTTTTGATTGGGCCAGTGAGGATTGAAAGGACAATTTGATCAACTCGTAGAAGGTGTGTTACGTGTGTAGACCGAGGGAGGAGGGACTTTTAGGTCATAGGAATCTGGTCTTTAAGAACTTTTCCAGTCATTCTAGATACGAAGTTTGGATTTTGGATTTTTTTCGTTATTCAAATTGTGCTTCTCCCTCACTTGTAGTGACCTTCCCTGGCAATAAAGCTATATTCCTGTCAAAAGGATTGGTTCCTATGAAGTAGTCTGCATTATGCATGCCCCCTCATTTTGATGCTCTAGCGCCAAATCAGAAATTAGTGGGCAAGTGGTTGGGGCGGTTCCTTGAGAAAATTTGGCATAAAGTAATTAGAAGCAAGTATTGTCTTTATCAGAATCGGTGGAATCTGTAAGTGGTTTGGATGGTTCCCTCATGTCTATCTTCTGTTACTCAAGTCCTTGAAAACTTCTCTCAGGGTTGTGCATATATTCCCATCTGTTCGATATATGGTTGCAGATGACAAATTTGTTCCTTTTTGGGAGGATGTTTAGCTGGGTGATATTCCCTTTCGGTTGAGTTTCCTCGACATATTGCATTTTTTGTCTCCATAATTTGCTCAATACTAAATTTCTTTGGACCATCACGGATGAAGTTTTTTGGAACTTTTTATTTTTTTTTTCAATTTGAATGATTCTGAAACTATTAATTTGGCTTCCCTCGTTCTCATAATTCTTGTTCTATATTCATTATGTTTTACAAACTCTTTGGAATATATCATCACTTGAGGATTTTTGTTGCAAATTTTCTCTCTTACTCCCTCCATCCAAGTTTACTTGTCCTATTTTGTTTTTTGATTTGTCCAAATCTATTTGTCCGCTTTCCTTTATAATACTATTTTTGACTTTACTTTTCCAATAATACCCTCATTTAACTTTTAAGAATATTCATTGAAAACAAAATGAAATGCATAGAAAAAAGTAGCACTATTAACTTTGACATTAAAAGCACAACCACACTCCCTATTTTTTCCCTTTGTCTCTCTCCTCTATTTTTATTGTTTTAAGAAAAATTGGGAGATTAAATAAAACAAAAAAGATGATAATAGAGTAATTAAAATGAGTAATTTGGAGATAAAAAATTTCTTAATAGGTGTGTACTTTCAAATTAGGACAAGTAAAGTTGGATAGTATTTTTTTTCGTCTTGCTGACCAGAAGAACTCTTGAAATTTACACTTTTTCCAAATTAATCCATAGGCTCTTGTTTTTTTTCATATACAACGTTTATGCTTGAATAAATGGTAAAATAATGCCCTTGGAACCAACTAGAGGTGAATCGTGGTTAACCAACGATAAGCTGGCACACTGGCAAATGATATGTAAAAAACATGTTTATGATTTTTCCCCTGATATTTTGAATATTCTTAGAAAAGGTGATTATAAATTAAAATAAAACTAAAATTTGACAATAAACTTTTCTTAAAAAATTGCAAAGATAATTAAAATGATTGTTTTTTATATTTATTTTTTAACTAGAATTGATAATTAAAAAATTAAACTACTCCTTCCGTCCCCAAAAGGATGACTAAATGTACAATTTTTTTTGTCACCAAAAGAATGAGATAAAGTACATTAAGTGAAGGGTATATATATCATTTAGTTGGGTCCATTAGTATAAACAAATAAAAGTACTCATCACTTTATATAATCATGTGGGGCTGCTAAGGATAAATTTGGAACTTTCTATTCTCTTTTATCTATTTTTACTTTACTTAATGTGTGCAAATTGTACTTTATTCATCCTTTTGGCGATGGAGGGAGTACTTCATAATTAAAATATATCAACCTGATGGTAACTACATATGGCTCCTTATGGCTTAGCAACTAATGAATATTTGATATGGAGATTATGAAGCAACCTCACTGCTGAACCTAGTTTTTTAGTCAAAATACAACCATTTGAAATCTATGTCCATCAACAGGAGGAGAAAACAAATTAGCCACGAACTAAACCCAGATATCACATGATTTATGCGATCACATTAGAAACCCAAAAATCAGGCATCGAACTCAGAAATCATATTTCGAGTCAGACGCCGATCATCTCCAGGATTCACGTAATCACATTACAAACCTATAATATTACAATCCAGAAAATTGCTTACAAACCTAGAAAATCCGGTTGTTACTTCCATCGGCTAGCTTCTCCGGTATCAGATTTTCACCAGAAGCCTAGATGTTACTTCAAAATTTTAAGGTTCTACCATGGAAGAATGGTGAAAAGAGTGTTTCGAGAAGGGGTTCTTTTCTACCCTTGAGGAATTGTAGTGCTATCAATTTCAACACTCAACACCATTTTCGCCATTACAACAGTCACATGTTCCATGCTGCTCTCCTCCAACAGCCTTGGCATCTTGTTCCTGCAACTCAGGAAGTCCATATTCAAAATGTCGATCAACGGCAGGTCAATTACTGAATGAATGAAGTCGACCTTGTGATGCTTTTTCAGTGAGAGGTTGATTATACCAACAATCGTTTAATTCGGGAAATACATTGAACCTTATAATTTTGAATGTTCTCCTGAATAAACTCGAACCCATGGGTTAATAAAGTCGTTCATTTGAGGATTTTTTTCTGCAAATTTTCTCTCTTGTTATTATTATTTTTGACATAATCCAGCGGACAAATTTACTTTGGCGAATTATATTTGGAAGTCAAAAGGTCCCTCTAATTTATTTATTTTTTTGGGGCGGGGCGGGGGATCAACTCTCCTTTGTTTCTCCGCTGCCCTAGGTGTGGCAGTTGTAGTGTTCATTATTTGGGGGATTTTGTCATCTCTCATTTGTTTCCATCAATTTTTTTTTTAAATATCATAGTGAGGGATATAGTCCTCAATCAATTTCTGAGACTTTCTGTGGAAACTATGACAATGGGTGGAGTAGCCTGTACTCATATGTTATAGCTTGAGAGCCATTACTAACGTGGCTTTAAAGACTCTTGATGCGATCCCTCACGGTCTCCTTTTCCTCGTTCGCTAAAGCAAGAGAAAGTCATAACATAACGAAATGCAAACTTTCAAAGAGAAACAAATAAAGTGGAGTTTAGATTTAGATTGAAGAAGAGGGATAGAAGAGACTCGACGGACATTTAAGTTGGAGAATGATACAAACAGTTGGGTACTTGATTTGGGAGCCTCCCATGACTCAACTATGAAACCATTATTTACCATATTTAGAGTCGAGGGAAGGCCTAAGACCAATTTTTGACCCAGTGGTTTATGCCATTTAGTCTTGTGCCCATTTATGAATATCATTTATTTCTCATTAGTCTAACGAGAAACGAAAAAAGTGGAGTTCAGATAAAAGAAGAGGGATAGAAGAGATTCAACGGAGTTTGTAACGCCCCCAAATCCGGTCATTCTTCAAACTCGGATTCGGTGCATTACTAGTGCTTACCATTCATTCCATACATCATTATATCATTAAATATAACATATTTTTTCAATTCCCAGATTCTATTACCTTAAAATCTTTATTCATTACAAATAATGATAATTACATTATTCTTTACTTCTTTACACGTGTGGCTTTCATTCGCCACAACATATACATAAGTTTATTAAACTAATCTATAGTTTAACTAAACTATCCTACATTACAAGTCTTGATTTGATCTTCACGCTCATTCATATAATGAATAACACTTTGTCAGGAACTCGGTCAACATGATCTTCACAGATTCCTTTAATTCCTTCTAACATCGTTCGCTGAAAATGTTTTTATTTTAAGCAAGTGTGAACATTCAACTGCTCAGCAAGTTCTAGCAGTTGAATAACAACAATCTCAAGAATCACGTATTCTTTTAAAACTTCAATAACCGAACAAAGGTTATGAAGCAACTCGAATAATAGGAATAAATCTGATTCCTATCATTTTAAAACATTCATTTTGACATAACTTCAAAGTCTTGTATTCTTTTTCTTTGCATCCTGTCTGGCTAGAATCATTAGCATAGACTTAACATTTACAGTTCATGAATAAACAGAACTCTTTCACATTGAATAGTTCAATCATAGAACAATTCATCTCACGTAAACACAAAAGTGTTAAAATTGTGGCACAAAACCTCATGCATACTAACACCTTGTACAAATATCACACATTTGCACATAGGTAAAACTTTCTCAAGTTCAACATCTGAGAAAAGTTTAAGAAATTAGCATTCATTTAAAATATGAATGAAGTTAGGAAACTTGCCTTAAGCGCTGCATACAACTACAGTTTACGCTGTACGGCTCTTCAAAATTCCTATATATCACATAAGGAATAACATATACAAATTAGTCATATTTTTAACTTACACATTGGTTTAAACTTAACTTTACTTCTTATGGTTCATGTTCTATAACATAAGGCCACGAAATCAACTTTCTTAACCATCTTTCGACGTTACGACATACAGAGATGTCTTAATTCTTATTATCATCTCTAATGATAGATTTACATTTCCTTTCCTTCTTTCTAACTCAACTTATCCGAAGCATTACAACTGTAATGTTCGTTACGTCAATTATGATTCCTTATGACTTTATGACAATTAAATGCCATACCTCAGGATTATTGTTTATCGTTTAAGTCATACAGTCTTTAGTATGCTAAGAGCGATCATTTAATGCCAATGCTATATATTCATCGCGCTCAAGCATTTTACATTACCTCATTTCATATCTTAGAATGTCCGGTTCATTTAACTCGGAACATTATTCAAGTTATTATCATTAACTTGGCTTCTTAATGTTATACGTTTTTCATTATTCAAGTTATTGTAATGCACATGGTACTTACAACTATAACACTTACAATGATCAACTTGCTACCGACTCGCTCGGTATCCACTACTGAGAGTCTGGCTGCAGTGCATTCTCATTCCGAGACGTCTCCAGCGAGAGGCTCGGGGTTCTTCACGCATTACACGTCACTCATATCTCTTCATTACCTTACGTTCAAAACATACACAAGTGTGTATGCTTAAAGACGCTTAACTTATCGCGATACCAACCGCCTTCTTTCGATGGGTTTATGTGTTTTAACGGTCTTCGTCGGTTTATGTGTTTTAACGCTTACGTTCTTTCTCACATTCCTTATTCGATCTAGATTCGGAACATTCATTAACCCCATTACCGTTCGTTACAACTTTATGACATTTAAATGTCACAAGTTATCATCTTTGTTCAACGTTCAAGTCATTACATTTCATGTAATCTTAAACGTTCATTTAATAGGAATACAGAATACAGTCTACCGTATTTCCGAATACGGGATCCTGCATTCCAATTACGCACTTTGCGTTTATATTTTATAATCTTCAAATCAATTCTTGATTATCATACTCAAGGTTTTTAATAACATTCATCAACGTCTAAGTTATACAACCAATGTATACTCAGAACGTTCGTTCGACGCGAATACGGTTCACGGATAATGTTTACGTACTTTGCGTTCACATTGCTCGTCTTTTAAACTTTCATTCAACCTTTAGTTAAGGCGTAAATCACTTCTTTAAGTGTTACATTACATGATTATTAAATTCATAATCATTCTGTACTCTTCCCCCATGAACTAGGCAGTTAAAAGCTCATTTTTGGGTCTTTCCTTACACCGGCGTTGCGCCGCCTCCTCCCTTTGTTAAACCGGCTCTGCAGTGCCACTCTCACAAAGAATTATTGTCTCGGATGAGGCGTATTTGTTTCTTTTCATGTTTCGTTGGCGTGACTGCAGCGCCAGACCAAAAATCCAGGTTTTCCCCAACACTTTTTCGAAGTGTTGGAATGTGTACGAATCGCCTACTTTGATATCTCGTAACTTATTTGTTATAACTCGGAACGGATTCGTTCCAAAGTCATTTTCTTTCTTTCATTACATACTTAGATTTTCCCGGACAGAATAATTTTCTGAATCCGTTAACGAGGCTTTCCGTTAGCTCAAAGTTCATCATTCGTTCGTTTTATGTTATTAATGTTCTTCGTTCCGTAATTCGGTCATCTGAACTCGGAATTCGTTCGTTCTTGAGTCCACGACTCACGTTTTCAATGTTTTATAACATTCTTATGAAACCTCATTAATTCGTGTTCATTAACTTACTTTCTACTTTTTCGTTCGTCTTTTACGAAATTTCGTCATAACTTCGTTATAGGCTAATTTCAATGCGTTTTTCATGAACGTTTCTTTCAATTCTCTAATTCCTAACCAAATATATGTCAACAAGCATATATATGATGGTTTTAAACTTGTCTATCAACAATAAGATCTAATTAGGATGGTTCTAAATTTGTTCATCAACAACGTTCTTCGTGCTCTTCGTTCGTTCTTCGTTTTTAATTGATATTTTGATTACGGTTTTACTTTTTCATGGAATTTAATGTTATAAATTTCCATTTCTTCCTTAATCCATTGAATGATTCATAATATTCCTTTGTATCGTTCATTAACATGAAGCAATTCATACTCCATGGAAAAGCTTTTATAAGAATTTTATAACTAAATTTCAATTTCTTCATACGTCATTTTTTTCAACCATATGAAAATCATTCTTGGTATCTTTTACTTCCATAATCATGAAGTTATATGATTTAACATATAAAACCTTAAAGAAAAATGGATTAGAGTTATGTTTTGAATACATTTGTTCTTTAATTCTTCTTCCTCATGGACAAAACTTGCTAATTGCTAGCTTTTCCTTCCTTTCTTCTTCCTCTTGACATCCGAAATTTCCCGCTCTTATTGTTGGTTAAATTTTCATTAACCAAGCAAATGAACTAACACTTCTCTTTTTATAAGCTTTTCAAGGTTAGGGGCAAAATAGTCATTTAGGCCTAAAATCACTATTCCCACCTCCTTAACCAAACCTCCTTACTATTCACGAAGCTTCTCTTGTTTGGAAGCTTCGTGGTTCCGTGTTTCGGAATTTGTCCGACAGTTTTTAAAAACTGCATTCTTCGGAATCTAAATATTTTTAGATATTCCGTCTTTCCTCTACAGATTTTTACGCGTTCTTCGAAAAATTGAAAAACACTTTTTGATGAATAGTGTTTTTCGTCACGTTTTCTCAAAACGTAGTTAAACGATCGATAAGTACATAATAATATTTTTCGTCATTTTTATTTCATCCGATTTCTGTACGTTTTTCGAGAATTTTTTTTATCGGCTAATATGACTTTACAAGACATATTACCGTAAAATCTTCAAACGGAATGTCATTCTGACATAACGAACTCGTAAAACTACTTAGGCTATTAATCAGATGAATAGTGCCTATTTCGTCTTTTTCTCAAATTTCTTTCAATTTTTTTTTATTTCTGTCTTAAAAATTCTTACGCATTTATTCTAGCTCATAGCCAGAATCCTCCCGTTTTATAGTCGTCCTAGAGTATAGAACGACTAACAAACACATAACACATAATATAACTAATAAAAGTTCATTTTATTAATTAATAATTCTTTAAACTTAATTTTTAGGACAATCCGATTTTCCGGATTGTCACGGAATTTAACTTGCAGGATGATACAAACAGTTGAGACTTGATTCGGGGGGCTCCCATGAATCCATGACTCAACTATGAAACAATTATTTACCATATTTAGAATCAAGGGAAGGCCTAAGACCAATTTTTGACCAAGTGGTTTAAGTCGTTTAATTTTGGACCCATCTACGAATATCAGTTAATTTTCATTAGTAGTCTGACATGGCATTCTAATCCCACGTTTAAGTTAACAATCCTGCCCTCATGTGTGACAATGTGAGTTTTTAGCATCACTAACATCCCTATTTTCCTGTGTACTCTTCTTTCTAGAACTGCACTCCACATCTCTGCGCTTTCCCCCTTTTCACCATGAATTCCTTTTGGAACTCATAATCCAGTCTTCAACCAACCACATTATCCATACAATGAATTTTCCAAGAACCCACATTATGCACCCTTCTCCACTAAGATTCCACCAAAAAGTTTTGTGTCCTCTTTCAAAAACCACTACATGAGTGGTTCTTCCCCAGCGATCCACTAAATATCGGCACTGACATTACTGCTTGAAGAGTTCTGGATTTTCTTGTCATATATTTGATACAAAGTTAAACCAACCAATCTAAATTAATTTGTAACAAGCTGAGTACCTTATAAACCATATAAACTAGTTTAGATTTTTTTTATTTGATTGTTGTGGGACAAGTTCCCTACATATGGGACATGAACTTTTTACCTGGGTCAATTGTACTGTACATGCTGGACAGTTGTCAACTAATTTAATGCATATATATGTGGGGTGTATCATCAAATTCTTTTACCATTGATTTAATTTCTACATGCTATTTAAAGTTTACATAGATATCAATCTTGATTTTAGGCTCTGTCAGTATTACTTGATTTATAATTTATATTTAGTAGCAAGAATATTATTAACTGGTGGAAAGTTATGACTTTCAGGTTCCAAAGGCTATACAAACCCATTTTATTTGCTCCACAGAGACAGAAAAACATCCAGTTGTTATACTTTCAAGGTAGAGTTCCTCTCTTTTTGCCGAAAAAGTTTATTTGTTTAACTTGAGTAAGAAGGCAAAGATGAAATGTTTTTAAATTTTGTACTGGAAATTACAGCTGATGCCTTATTTATTTCCCAGTTTAAATTTAAATGATTCTAACCATGATGACATATTTTTTATGTGCTTTTTAATGTTGTATTTGGATTAATGGATAGCAAGTCAGATAGGTATTATAAAAAATTTAAAATATGAGCTTTATGGGTTAAAATTTCTTTGTGTTAATCGTACTACACCAGAAACTATGACCTGACTTTATCATCATCTAATTGAAAGCCCGAAAGGTCACAACATGCAGATACAAAAAGTGTTTGCAGACGAGTGAGAGCTGCTATCATTTGTTTCTTCGTTGTCCATGATGTGGCAGTTGTGGTGTTCGTTATTTGGGATTTTTGGAAAGTGTTGGGTTGAAACAATACTGAGCAATTCACGTATCACTTGATATTTTTGTCCTTTGGGAGTAGAGTAGCTGTTTCATACTAGAATTTGAGCCTTAAGTAGAAAGAAAAATGGGAAGGTGCTTTGACATTGTGGCTGTGTTGCTATTCTTTGGGGGTTTGGACTTTGGACCAAGAAGAATGCTCAGATATTCCATGATAGCTCGTCTGATATAGGACGGGGTAGGAAGAATGAATAAGAGTACCTATCTTCGCAGAGAATCGGTAAAGGAACACACACAAAAGCTTACAACTTTAATCTCAAATCAATATATTTAATAATCTCTAAAATAATGAAGTATTACAATGCTTAAATACAAAACCCAATTCTTGAGGACTAAGTAAAAATCCTAATTTAGAAAGTAAACAATCTCCTAACTAAAGTCTACTACTATAAGAAACTCTCCTAATGAAAAGCTATTACTATAATATCTTACTAAATAATTTCATTAATAACACATTTATCTCTAAATAACAATATAAAATTAATAATAAACCTGTTGAATTTCTTCTTTTGTACCGCATCATTCTCCTTGCCTTTGAAGAAAACTCGTCCTCGAGTTTTGAAATATCGTAAAATAATAAATCACGGTCCAAGAGATGTCTTCCAGCAAAATATTCGCATATGATGTTTTAATGTCATTAACACAATTTTCGGGAATAACAATGACATAATATAGAAATTTGAAGTAGCTTGTGACTCGAATATATCAACCGGAAAGAGAAAATCAAAATGGTTGACCTCAACTTTATCTTCCTTGATGTTTTTGCATTGGGGGTCAAGCTTAACTTCAATTTCCTCACTGCAAAGAATCTCTGAATCTGCAAGTTGTTCAACACACTTAACTTTCGCTTCATGTTTCTCACAAACATCAATATGTGAGAGTACTTGCTCATCTTTATCCTCACCAATTTCATATTAGTTATTGAGACGTTTAAGTATTGTGAGACAGTTATCAATTGTCTTGTAAGAATTTACTTTGTAGGTCTCCTCTTGTGAATGCGTCGCTTTAGTAGAACAAACACGATTAGGATTAACATTTTTTTGTACTTGAACAAAATATGTGGACGAACAAAGCATGTGATTATGTACTAGTAATATGCCTTTAAATTTGCAAGACTTGTTTCAGAAAGTGCAAGTTCATCACATAATTTCCAATACTCGGCAATATACGGGACCCAAAGTTTGATGCTCAAGTTGCTTTATCTTAGCCCAAAGAAAGTCTGGATTGTTAAATCTGGAAGACATTGTATATATGTAGAGGGGCAGAATTGAAAATTTCAAAAACTTTGGCGGTTAAATTGAAAACTCAAAAACTATGGGGGCTAAATTGAATATTTTAGAAAGTTTAAGGGTTGAATTGAAAGTTTTAGAAACTTTGGGGGCAGAATTGAAAATTTCAGAAACTTAAGAGGATGATTTGAAAATTTCAGAAACTTGGGGGGTACCAAAATGTAATTTGGCTGAAGAAAAAATTTGATGAACAATTATCGCCTGATGTATCGATGAAACAAGAATAATCGATTTTTTTTAGAATAGAAATCGATCACGACGATGACATTCTTGTTGCAGATCGTGCTTTTGTCTTGGAAAATTGTTGTCAATTCTCTTGCGAACTTCGACAATTTGATGGAGGCCAGAAAAATAGGTAGGAAGGAATTGGGTGAAATCAAACGGTATCAGGAACCTGGCTCTGATACCATTATGATGTAGGACGAGATAGGAAGAAGAAATAAGAGTATCTATCTCCGCAGAGAATCTGGAAAGGAACACACAAAAGCACACAGTTGTAATCTCAAATCAATATATTCAATAATCTCTAAAATACTGAAGTATTACAATTCTTAAATACAAAACCCAATACTTGGGGACTAAGTAAAAACCCTAATTTAAAAAGTAAACAATCTCCTAACTAAAATCTACTACTATAATAAACTCTCATAATGAAAAGCTGTTACTATAATATCCTACTAAATAATTTCATTAATAACACATTTATTTCTAAATAACAATACAAAATTAATAATAAACTTATTCAATTTCTTCTTCCATACCGCATCATCGTCCTTTCATCTTCTTTAGGAAAGAGTCACTTTCCTTGCATCGTTTTGGTTCCACAATTGTTGTTTTTGGGTGGAGGGGTGGCTTTTATTTCAGATTTACACACCAGTGATGGGCTGCCCTGCTTCTAGGGCTTTGTAGTTTTGCAATTTTATTTTGGAGGATTATAGATTGTTTGCTTATAGAAATTTAAAGTCAGATTACATATATGTTTTACAATGATCTAATAATATAGATAGCGAGTATAAGGTCATAGATAAAATGTGTTCTGTGAAACTTTACCGAAGTCTGATCACTATGGTGAAGTTTGTATTTGTAGATATGATTTATGAGAATAATTTTGTGTGCTTGTTCGGTCAGTGGAGGGAAATATGTTGATTCTTTTGTTTGGTAGAGATAATAAGGGAAGGGACTTTCTGTACTCTCTCTTCTATCTAATAAAACTTATTTTATCTTACAAAAAGAAATGAAGGGGGGGGGACTAAACTTGAGGGCGTGCTCTCACTCCATGTCCATCAAACTCTTTCTTCCCTAAAATGGGCTGAAAACCCGGATCAATTATATGGTCTTTGATATCACTTTGCAAGGTTAATCTTAAATATATGTGTGTGTGTGTATATATATATATATATATATATATATATATATATATATATATATAACTCCCATTAGATAATGTGCCCATCTCGATGTATATTTATGTTTTCCATCGCTTCTCTTCTCTCTCCTTGTAACTGTGCAAAACAATGCAAGTAAAAGGATGTATCCAACCGTAAGGGTACCTCACCACACTTCCTGCTTCCCTTCTTCATTTACACATACCAAATGGAGTGTAAATAAGTGACCATAAGTACATGATTTTTTTTTTCTACCACACATGAAAATTTTGAGACCAAGTTAACGGCGTTTAGTTATTTTAACAGAATGATGTAATTTCAAAATTTTAATTAGTATAATTTGTTAATCGCATTTTTTAAAAGTTTAGTGGGTTAATAAATAAAACGTGCCAATTACAATGGGTGGGGAAATAGTTAGTTTTGCCATTTTTTTTCCATGTTGCTTCTTATGATGACTACCAATAAATTTTGAGTTGTTTTGTTTATTTGTATTTCTTCCCATTGCTGTCATTAGATGATTTTTTTTTCTTATAAATAAATTGTATTTTTCTTTCTTAATTTTCTGATTTAATTTATACAGTTCAATTATAAAATTTGCTGAGCAGTCTTTGAATCCAGAGTTGAGATCATCATTTTTCAGTCCGCGACTTATGGAGGTAAGTTATCAAGTTCATTCTCTCCCTCTTTTCCCTACATATGATCCCTTTCATGTGATTTCTCTTTTCAGTTTTGGAAGTTAATATCAAATGTCTGGGCAACTAATTTGCGTGAAAAATATTTTATCGATGCAACTAACTTTAATATTAATATTCGTTGTTTTTTTTGTCACTTAAGATTTAAGTTTAATTATGTCAACATCAAGTTTTACCTGACATATTGAAACACGATTTTAGATTCATCACTTTTTCTTTATAAGCAATCTGTGTGGGGCTTACATGGATTGTACAGCATCAAATTGCGGAAATTGATGATAAGATTTTGGTGGGATACCGTAAGATCCATATATATTGAGTAATTTTTTGGATCCTGTTTCCGTGGCGTGTACATGTTTCTGCATTTAGTTGGTATATGTTCTTACATATATTCATGTATATAATTGCAATGTAATTTTTCTTCTACCTCTACCAATTCGATTTTTCTGACTTTCTGCACTGGTTTTTATTTTATTATTTTCAATACTATGTTGGTTTACTTATTTGATTTATGCCCTGCCAGGCAGTTATATGGTTCCTTGCAAGATGGTCTTCTACTTATTTGATGCTACCTGAAGAAGGTGGGGACAAAAGCAGCAGATCACAAAATGATTGTGAACCCCAGCTCCAGTCAGACCACTCAAGAAAAACTTTCCGTGGTTTTTTTGGAGAGCATAATCAGGGAAAAGTTGTGCTTGATATTGTTGTCCGCATCTCAATGACAACTCTTGTATCCTATCCAGGAGAGAAAGATTTGCAGGTATCGAAAAGAGAAGTCATGTATAATATTATTAGTACATTTATCACATTTTATGACATTTTCTTAAGTTTTCCTACACTCGCTTGTTATTTATATCCTTATTTAAATAACATATGTCAATTGACTTGCTATGCAATTATTTTGCCAACTCAATGGGAGCAGTAAGCACTAAGCAGTAAACAAGCATTGCTGACGGTACTAAACAGGCACTTGTCCCACAACCTGTAAATTATTTCCTTACACGCTGTGACGCCCCCAAATTCGGACCGCCACTTGGTCACTCGAATTCGGTTCGTCACATGCTCATGGCATACAATAATAACTAAAATTACACATTCACAGCGGAAGATCTATTCTAGAATAATATACAATAATTTATTATAATTATTCTCCCAAATCTCGCAACCTACAATACTTAATAGATTACATAATAATATCGAATAAAGACTTGTTATATAATCCTACTTAAGCTTAAACATAGTCTAAAGACAGTCTTAATAGAACATAACAATTTTAAACATAAAGGAACAAGCTAGTCGGTAACCTTGCCTTCGTCTTTCCCAGAGACACTTCCCTATTCCGCCTTAGCTGAAAGGTTTTAAATAAGCAAGAATGAGCACAAATTGCCCAGCAAGTAATATACAACAAGGGAAATAAGTATTATATCACGAGTTTGAAATATCAAACTATAGTCTCCGAGATAGTTCAGAGTATTAGAATAATATCATGAACAATGAGTATCAACAATTCTCGAATCAAATCTTTGGAATATAAAATGATAGTTCAATATAGGTCAACAGATATATATGAATTCAAAGGCTATCAACGTATTCAACTGGATAAAACAATTTATACTGAGCAGTCACTAAGGACTATTGAACATCTACTAGAATTACCAATATTAAACTGATAACCAAAAAGAATTAAGTACGATAGATGATCAGTCTACAATACTCTATGTTATGCATAACACCACAGTAATATTCACGCGTGTGTTGGGGCTTCCAACAATATACACTCCCCTTGTCATAAGGGTTGTTCAACTCAGTTTTCAAGATTTCCGCACCAGTCAAGTGGTTTGGACAGTTTTATAAACATGCATATAGTCTAGCCGAATCAAATGGCATAGACACTTTCACAATATTCAAGAACAATACCAAGTTCAACATGAATAATAGTTTTCACAAGAGTTTAAACATACTAGCTCAATTGAACGAGTAAGATAACTTGCATTCAAAGAGATAAGGTTTAGATACTTGCTTACGATATTCGTTGAATAAAGTAATGCAAGGATTTAGGATACTTGCCTTAAGCGTAGTTTATCCACGTTAAGAAATTAACACTTTCAAATCCTATTTATAGTGTATTATATGTATAGGATGCCCATTAGCTAACACATTCGTTATTTAAGCTTGACATGATTCAAGTAAGCACATACGGTACAAAATCAGCTTATAGGTTTATCACGAAATCAAGTACCTAGTTGCTTCATAAGCAAGTTTGCAATGCTCAAGATTAAGACCTTTTTATTCATGGACTTTCGTTATATAAGGCAAACACTATCTTATTACTTAATCATCACATATATACACGTATCAGTAGGGTGTAAACCATTTCTAGCAATGTAGGCATCATATCAGCTAACTGTTCAAAATCAGATTGTCAAATTGCATGACTTCGATTCTGATTCGGTACAAGTACAATTTCAATTCCCTCCGCCAAGCCAAGGCTAAGTCATTGCCTTGTGGTTTCATCCCCAAGATGAACACAACATTCACACATAATATATATTATCATGTCAAAGGTCCTTTCGTGTTTCTCAAGTCAATCTAGGTCCCTTCTTTCATAATATGGTTCTAAATTAAACATTTCAACAAGTTAAGGCCATTCAATGCCATGAAACCACAAAGCCTAACATGCTTACTTTTTAAACATATAAGGTAGTCATATAACTCATATTAGGCATGCTTATGAGTATTCATATTGCATACATGTAACTATTGTAGTTATTATTTTGAAAACATGCTTTATTTAGTCTTAACTTGATTTCACAGCTCCTAACATAGTAGGCATATATGAATGATACATTAGCAAGTCTAAAAGTATCATCAAATATGTTCATAAATGTCAGGTTCTAACTCTCAAAGTAGAATGTTAACATTCACGTTCAAAGTTCGTATTAGTAAAGCTTACTAATAAGTCCAACATGTTCATGCTTCCTTACAAATCATATAAACACAAGTTAACGGGTTATTCATGCATTTCTAAACCATACCAACATGCTTGCAAAGTCGGTATATAAACATGGCATATATACATATTAAGTTCATTTCTAAAGTTCTAAATTCATTTTAAACTATACACTTTCGTTAATCATGTATGCTAATCTAGTAAAACATGTTCACATTAGGTTAATATACTTATATATTTGAAATCAATCATGCGTATGAATCACTAAGTTCAGAACTTGTGGGACAAGTATTACATCAAAGTTTGTTTTCAAAACTTTAAGTTTTAATTACAAATCTCTTATTAAATCTTATTAACCACTTCATACTACACAAGAAAACTTTATATCTCATGCTATACCCCTTTTTAGGTATATATCTAAGTCATGACATCAAGTTCTCAGCACATAGCATAAACAAAACCTGTAATAACCCGGGATTTCGAATAATCCAAATTTTACGAATAAATTTTTTTTTTATTTAAATTGTGCTGTGTATCTGTGATACGAGTCCCGAGAAGTGGTCAATTTGTGTATTGACTGATAAATAAGAGTAGAGTTGTGCATAACAGCTTTAGAAACCCTAACCCTAATTAGTGGATAGGGATTCGATAGAAAATATAATTAAAATAATTATATTGATAGGTACGTGTTTGTACTGTAGAAAATTTTTGATCAATGATTGATCGGATAAGGTTTAAAATTTGTAAACCCTAATAAGGGATTAGAAATCCTAATCTCAGGTTTAGAAACCCTAACGCACAGTTAGGAACCCTAATCGAAAGCCGGGAAACCCTAATTTTAAATTCGGGAATCCTAAACCCTAATTAGGAAACTCTAATCCTAATTAGTAAACCTTAATGTGATTAATAACATTTAATGTAATTAGGAAACACTAATTATATTTTAGTTATCTTAATTTCCTATTTTCAAAACCCTAAATTGAAAATCTTGGAAACTAAAGTTGTAAAATCTAAGGGTTAGAACCTTAGGGTTAAATCCTAAGGGTTAAACCCTAAGGGTTTGATAAATTCCATGTATGCCATTAAAATTATATAACAATTGTCCAAAATGCCCTTTTAGTATATTGTTAATAGCTAACTTGCAAATCTTACCATATCAGGAGTTGGTAACCAACTATTATTGTCTTTGTGACCCAAATCTCCAGCAAATCTAGCAAAGATATCAGCCATGTGCATTATATCATGAAATATAAGAGATCTAGGAGAGAGAGTTCACATTTTAAGCTTATTGGGTATCTATCACCAACCAACTCTCTCTCTCATCCAAACCTCCGAATTTGTTAAGTAAATCAGTCACTAGATAATCTCCTAGAACACCAAGAACAGATTTGGAGAGCTAAGATCAAAGCTTGAACTAGAAAGGTATAAACCCTAGACTCATTTTGATCTTGTATGCTAAGATAGAGTTAGTGTTTTTGTGTTTATATTTGTGTTAAAAGATGTTTTTAGATGATATATGGTGATCCATCATGGATCCATAGCATCAAAGTACTTTAAAATTGTGTTTTTCAAAAACTGTTCTTGAGCTTGAAAAGTGGTCTGACAAGCATATGTCAGTCGCTCTAAATCTTTCTGTGATTTGATTTTTCGTGTTTTATGTGTTAGATCTATAGTTTGGTAGGAGCTCTTTGATCTGGAAGTGGTATCACAACCATTGGATGTCTAGATCATAAGTTATTAACGGTCAAAACCCGTTGACCGGGCATGACCGAGTGAAATTCTGGGTAACCCAGAAAGTATGAACAGAGTCTGACAAGCTTTTCAAACTCTTTGATCTGTCAGTTGTTAAGTGTTTTGATGTTGTTGTTATAACCAGTTTATAGCATGTTATTTGTTCTTTGATTCCATGCCTTAAGATCCCACAAACAATCAACAGATCTATCGTAACAAGTGGTCAAAGTAGGCCACTTGCACTGATTTTGCATTTCTGGAATTTCCAGAAAAGGGTAGGAACAATTTCTCTGACAAGGTTTGACCGTGTCATAACCTGTGGATCTTTTGTTGTTGGACTGAGATCTTGACATCTCGTTGTTCCTTGTCATGAATACTACTAGTATGAACCATAAAACCACCAAAATATTGAACAGAACTGAGATTAAAATGAGCTAGAAAGAGACCGGTTGAACTGCTGGGTTTCTGGGAAAACCCAGAAACACTCTGACAGTATGTTTGCAAGCCCAGATCTTCTTGTTGGTTTGTTGTATGACCGAGATGATGATTGATTCATGTAGTGTTACATAAACACTACATGATCAATGTTTAACATTGCCCAGAACATGTATAGGTTGGAAATTACAATCGGTCAAACCATGACCCTTGAGAACCGGTCTGACAGTGTTCTTGAGGCTCAAGAACACCTAAGACGACAGAAAACCGATAAAGGGCTATAGTGACAGTTTTAATTATTTCTATTTTCTAATTTTTCGGAAAATATTTAAAAAATAGAAATAAATTCTAAAAATTATTAAAATGGTTTTAAAAATTATTTTAAATTATGAAAAATAATTTTTGAGAATTTGGGATATTTTTCATTAATATTTATAATTATTTGAATACTAATGATATTTAATTTATTTAATTAGTGTATTAAATAAATTAGAGAAAAATGATTTAATATTATGAAAAATCATTTTAAATAAGAATAAAGTATTTAAAAATATTTTGAGTTATAAAATGTAACTTTTAATATTTTTAGAGAATTTTCATTAATAATTTAATATTAATGATATTAGATTTATTTAATTATTATATCAAATAAATGAATTTAAAATGATTTTATTGATTTAAAAATCATTTAAAAATGAGAAAAATGTTTTAAAAATATTTTAAGTTATAATTAATAACTTTTGATATTTTGATGATAATTTCATTAATATTTAAATATTAATGATTTAGGGTTTAAAAAATGATTTTAATTAATTTAAAAATCATTTAAGTAAAATATTGATGATTTAAAAATATTTTTAAGTTATTAATAATAACTTTAATATTTTGATAAGTATAACATTAATATTTTTATATTATTAAATATTAATGATGATAAGATTATTTGATAATTAAATCATTTAAAAATGATTTAAGTGTTTGAAAAATTATTATAAATTATAATAATTGTTTATAAATTATTAAAAGCTTCTGAAAAATATTATAAAGGATAATTGACTTATCTAAATTAATATTGAAGTTTAGAGACCAAGTTTAATTGACAATAAATGTGTTAATTGTCGGATAGGGTGACTAGAACACCGAGAATAGACCGAAGTCCAACTAGAGCGAACTAGTTAGACTTGATAAGTGTTTATATAGGTTATAAACACTGATATTATTGGTTATATGTCTTACGAACGCAGATAAGTTTATTGTGTAGCTGTAATCAACGCGAAAGGCAAGTTTCCTAACTCAACCTTGAGTTATATCTTTTCAAATATTATGGCTGTTAATTATTGTTGATTAGGCCACGTCTGAGAATTTATTGTTGATTATTCGCAATTAGTGCATGTTTATTAATTCAAATTGAATTAGTGACTCTGAGAATATATATTTGGAGAATAATTATTATTGGATGTTCATATCCGTAGAAGCTATTAGTGATTGCAAATAGTACAATCAAATTCTGTTTATTGTTAAATAGTGTTGACAAATGTCTTGGCCAATTGTTCTGGCAAGACGAACATTTGATAGAACTTGATAAGTTCGAGAAGAGAAGAGAATTCAATTATTATTGATAGATCAATGCCAATTATTTCGGCTAGATCGAAAAATAAAACTTGATAAGTTTGAGATGAGAAGAGAAGAGAAGAGATTAGATATTGAAATCTTTGTATTTCGTTGTTAAAACAAATTCTGATTCAAAGACTGAGAAGAACAACCTTTATATAAAGGGAACATTTTTGGTCATATATTCGGCCATTGCGCGCGTATTAAGTATTATGCATAATATAGGGTATAATAAAGCTGATCACTTTATATACTTGCAGAGGGGTATGATTTAATCTTTATGGTTATCTGATACACCTGGGTATATCAAAGTATATCTTTGATAGTTACTCGAGAAGAGAAGTTCTTGATCCTTTGTGATCACTCAGCGTAAACTCTGGAAAATATTTCCATTTTTTTTATTTGGGTATATCAGAGTAAATCTTTGATAGTTACTCGAGAAGAGAATTTCAAGATCTTGTAAGATCATTCATCATAACAAATTGTTCAGTTATTTTCAAAGTTCCCCGAACTTTGGAGTTATTCTATCAAATTAGATAGTCTGTTGTTCTGATTCTTATACATTTATTGTATATCTTAACTTGCGGGGCAAATTTGTTGCTCACCCTTGCTAAATAAAACTTTTCAGCTAGGGATAAAGTGGCAGGAAGTGCTGTGAAGGACAAGGGCAAAGGCATTGTAATAAATTAGTTATGAATAGCATTATTATTATGTTATGTTTGTAAACCCTTTTTGTATATCTATAGGGTATGTTTGTAATGTTACAGTTAGAGAACCTGAGACTAATGTATTAACTTTATCAGTTAATGTGGTGTATTATTCTATTCATAAATGAATGGGTAGTTCGATGCTTATTATGTTGTGGATCGTGAGCACCAAACTCGGGAGGTCAGGTAACCCGGATTTGGAGGCGTCACAAACCCAACAACCGATTTCGAGTACTGGTGGTTGCTATAAGGCCACCCTAGTATAAACAGGCCTTGATTGCGTACGCCGTAACCGAAGCGATTCTGATGACTCATTTTTTGCAGATAGTCAACCAACTTGATTCCTATCGATTTAAACTTGTTCCAAACCATCATTAAAGAGTTCATACATGTAAGTATACTTCTTAAACACATTATAGTATGTTAATTTATCTTGATTGACATAGAATTTCAAATAATTTCAAGAACTAAACAAGACCCAATTCAAGAACATAATTAGAATTTATACATCCTTAAGCTTGGATTGGACTCCTTACACACTGAGTATGCTTCTATAATTGCTCAGCAACTTAGAACTCTCAACTTAGAATTATCAGACAATTTCAAGCAACACAAACTGACAATTTGGTCTACTATTTATAGAAGAAACTTGGACTGGCTAAATGGTTGGCATGGAAATTTGAGACTGAAATGTAGAAGGAGAACACAATGGTTAACTAGCAGTGGTTCAACCACTCCCCATCAGTCATCTTTATAACCAATGAGTACCAATTTGGAAGTTACATAATTTAGAGTGTAGACCACTGTTCATGTACTATGAGGTCATTCATTTTGGGACAATAGCAAAATCTCAACAATAAGTTATCTAAGGCTTGGTTTGGTTCCTTTAAATTCCCAAAATGTAATCTTAATGTACAATTGTTACCATATTAGGAAATTAGGGATTAGTTATATACTCACATCATATAATCCATGTACATTAAATACACAATAAAATAACACAGCTTGGTATTATTGTCCGGGTATCTCCCATATTTATTTTTACTACTCTCTTAACCACATAATAACCTTATTTAATATTAATGTTTATTTAAACATTTAATTCCTTTCCCAGTTTCTAGAATACACAAATATTTAATTATTTATGTATTACAATTACATATGAGTTCATTGTACTACTTGGTACCTCATATCAACATAATGTACTTTTATCCTATGATTTATTATTGTCACACATATAGCAAAAGTGTTCCATTTTATTTCTACAGTAGAAAATTAATTATCTCAAATTGATCACTGGCACACCGTGTGCGATTTGTAATCTTCAGGAGGGCGCAATTTGCTGCATTCTCGGCAAAGGTTAAACTGGTTTAGCTTCAAGCCAGTTTCAACATCCATCGCCACACTAGTTTTACATGACATGAATTAACTGTCATATTGGTGATATTACTAGTTTAAGAGTGTATTCCTTATATGGGATCAAATAATTATATGAAATTAATCTTCCTCTTAGTTTAATCACTTGAATTCCCTTCTCATGCCACACAATGCATTTCTAAATTCTCAATCCTCATACAACTTCAATTTACACTAATTGAATTACTCATCTTACAACACATCAATATTTATATTCAAATAAATATTCATTTTTATTACTATATTCATTTAATAAGATGTGGAAATTCTCGGGTATTACACACGCTCTGACCAGTACTAACTTTATCTGCTATTTTAGCACCTCTTCATGGAAAATTATAAATATTGTATGAAATGCAGTTGAGCTTGACTTTTGAAAACAGCTGATAGTGCAAGTTTGCTGAAAGTCAGGTCAATTTCTAGTTTATCACGGTAGCATCCTGTGTATGCTGGATGGTACTGATTAATGTCATTTTTTTAATAACAAAATTTTCATATGTGACCCATTTTTGAAAAAATTACGGCCATCAAACCCAATAACTTCACATCCATTTTCTAATGTTTCTTTTGAGAATTACAGATTTGAGAACTTAATTTCACTTTTTACCCTTTTAAGAATGGGTATTTTTGCATATTTTCCCCTCAGGTTCCAATTGAACCCAAATGATATTTAATATTTTCTAAATTTGTCCCTTAAGTTCAGTTGCTCATGGTCGTGACAAAGCAGACAGAAGTACACATCTCTCTTGCGTGAATACTTTTCTGACTTATTTCATGCTTGAAATATACAATAGATGATTAAGGTTAAATGAAAATGTTGCGAGTGTTATATTTGTTCTTGTCGGCTGTTTGACAGGCACTTACTTGTTACCAGCTACTTCATGGACTCGTTCGGCGAAGGAATGTTTGTGCACAACTTATTTGCTTGGTTAGTACTTTCGTATAATGTGCAAGATATGCATTACTAGTACCATAGCTTAGTGATGTTTCTCCTCGTTAATGTCAATTAGAATGTAATTATTTACCTGTTTTGTGCACCTTATTTGTAGTTTGTACCATAGTAAGCTGGTTGGCAGTGTTTGGTGCAACTTATAGGATTAAGTAGTTGTCAAATTGAAACATAGAGTGTGTAGAATTTAGAAGTTGCTGAGAGTTTCATTATCAGATTAGATACTATTTATTCAGTAGATAAAATTTCTGAACATTCAAGAATACCATCAATCTCATTTATAACTCATGATATCCCTAAATAATCTGATTGTGACAGTCTCTAGCTGCATCATAAATCCTTCAACAGCCAAAAATGATTGAGAGCATGGAGGTTAGGCAATAAATACTAAAACTATTACCATTTTGAGTGCCTACATGCACATCACTAGAATGCAAATGCTACATTACGTCTTTGTGACAACCAAAAGTGTTATGTCAATACATTTACGAGTCAAGCACGGCTATGGTGCTGATAAAGAAAAAGAAAAAGAAGCACTGCAATACTTGTCATGCAGGAAAGCACAAACAACATTTTATCTTTATTTTTCTTCTTGCACTATAGTACTTGTTGTGCATGAAAGCACTAAACTGCTCCCTCTTCCTATGAATAACTATTCCTTTCTATATGAAATTGTTTCTTTCAAAAGCTCCCCTCTTACTGACTTAATGGCATTCCCGTCATGTAGGTTATACTTGTTTCTGCTTCTTTCTTACTATTTCCCTGATTACAGTTTGGTATTGGTATTTAGAGATGCTAATAGACTTCTTTAGCTGCCTTCAATATCAATCGAAGGTATGTTCAAAGATATGACATAGGAGACATTCTACTATATTTTTGCATCCAAAGTCTGGACTCTTTGAACTTGGCATCTTTAAGTGAAATCTTTTGTTACGTGTTCTTTCTAGAATCAATACTTTCAGATATCATAATGATATTTTAATAGATAAATTGTTACTAAGCTCGGTTTGCTTTAAACTATTCTGCAGGACTCATGGCGTGACTTAGCAAACACTTTTGCCAGTGATAAAAATTTGTTCTCTTTAAATGCTGCCCACCAAGTAATTATTTTAAAGACTGGTATTTGTTTTTATCAGATGCACACTGAATTGAATAGGAAGGGAGTTGGGAGATTAATAATGCATATTGAAGTGTGTCATATGTTTGATTTATAAATTAAAGTGGTTAATTGTAATTTGTATTCATACCTTTGTATGTAAAGTCAAGAGTGTTGTTTGAAGTGAGAAGTTGAAGTTTTTTTTCCCACATTTAAAGAAAAGGGTGGTGTTCTCCCTGTTTACTTGGTTGTATTTTTTTGTTTTTTTGCAGCGTTCACTTGCTCAAACCCTTGTTCTTTCAGCTTCTGGCACAAAAAATTTAGAGGCATCAAACCAGTCAGTGTAATTTTGAATTCTTCTAATTACTGTATGTTTTTCCCTTTCATAATGTGCATTTAATACCATTATAACGCCTGATTGCCTGTCACAATTTCTCATAGGTACGTAAGAGATCTTAGTAGTCATATGACAACCTATTTAGTGGAAATGTCTGGCAAGAATGATCTGAAAAATATATCCCAACAACCAGATGTTATCTTACTGGTAAGGATGACGTCAATATGATGGGATTTTATCATTTTATTTACATTCCAAGTAAACTAATGGTACTACGAACATCATAGGTCACTTGCTTGTTGGAGCGGCTTCGTGGAGCTGCAAGTGCCTCAGAACCTCGAACACAGAAGGCAATTTATGCAATGGGATTCTCTGTCATGAACCCTATCATCATATTGCTTGAAGTTTACAAGCATGAGGTATGCATTATATATTTATATCTATTTATTTCAGGCTATTATATTTTCATAGCTGGCTACCTGTAAAATCTTGATTTCAGGTTCATTGAATTTGATATTTATCAATTTTGTTCTCAAAAAAAGAAACAAAGTCTAAGAGTGATTGGTGCTCAGAATCTCTTTAACCTTTAATGCTTGAATTTCTCTGTATTTAAACTCTCATTTAAGTCTTGCAAGTTTATTCGTTTGTTGAATTTCTTTTGATTTAAAGTTATCTGTTCCTTATGTGAACTGAATGTACATGGTATCATATTAGAACATTGAGGACCAAGCTAAGTGAACAATTTGCAGGGTGAAAGTGATATAGTTGCTGGAGTGAAAACATGTTATTTATAAATATCAAAACAACTATAAGAACTACAATGGTTCTAGGTCTTAAAATCCCCACAGACGAAGGTTTAAACCCTGAAAAAGTGTAGTGCGTTTTACCTCATGGACTACACATGGGCAATAGCAGAGAATTCACATGTTTGACTATCGGATGTAAAGGTTTGACTTTTCAAATTCATGGATTAATCGTGAATTTATGTTGAAGTCTGTGAATCACCCCATATGAACAAGTTAGGCCAGTAAAGGACAAAGTGATATATCTAAACAGTGTTCTGGTCTCTTTGAACATGGAATTTCATTGTCCTCGGAATTCAGACACTTGTAGGAATTTAGAATGATGTAACTGGAGGACCAAAAATGAAATTCAGAAGGGTAGGAATTGTAGTATTTTTGGGGATTAGAACAAAAGGAATAAAGACTTCTTTTCATTCAAACAGAATATATTTATAGGAATTTAATGTAGACTCTCTTTGTCATCCACTTGCATTAGTTTTGCATTGCACAATCAATCCTAAATCTGCAAAGCTGCTGGGAATATCTGATTTGAAGTCCATTAAATTAAATTAAGTTATATTTTTATCCGCCTTTTGCTGTATCTTTCTAGACGAGGACGTACTTAAACCTTAGCTTAAATCCATCCGCATACATACTAAAACTAATGAACTTATAGTACATAAAGCCATAAATCACTTTGACTTCAATATGTAATGAGGTCATAACTAAAACTCTCATTAAGAACAACCACCTAAAAATGCAATAGAATTCAAAATAACTCAATCTTCAAAACAATCCCCTGATATGCTTCGGTGTGATGTTTTACAGACCACAGTTGCCTGTTTCTGAGGTAACATTCTCTGCATCTTATCTATGTACTGACTGTATTATTATCATTGTTGTTTTTTTGCAATGCTGCTAAATGTCAGTTCAAAAACCTTCCTGACCTCTAATTTCTACGATTTTAAAATTACCTGACAGTAAGTAACTGACAATTCAAGCTGAACTTCTTGAAATCAGTTTAATCTTTCATTCAATATTGTTAATATCTTATTGTTTCCTTTATAAGTGCTGATACAAAGAAAATCTGTAGTCTGCAGTTGTCTATCTATTACTTAAATTTGTTGTTGACTGGGTGGACGGGCAAATTATCTACTTAGAGGCTCAAGAAACTGCAGTAGTTGTTAACTTCTGCATGCGCTTGATTCAGCTTTACTCTTCTCACAATATCGGCAAGGTAATTTTTTCTTCGTATCTAGTAGTGCCCTCCTCATTTGTAATAATGTGTAACCTTTTTGGTCAAAGAAGAATGTTTTAAAAAAGTTCATTTTGCTCAGTTTTTGCTTTGTGTACTATCTTGAAGTTGCACCTGCTAATTAGAAAAGTACTTGTCCTTGTACTTAACTCGATGAATTTGTAAATTTTTTAGTCTAATTCTTACCCACAAAGGGCCGAGTAAACTCTTAAATTTCCATGAGATATTATATCTTTGTTAGAAGGTTTGTCATAAAGTCATTTCATCCAAAATCAAGATATTTATTTGGTCTCCGACTTTACAAAGGCTGAATACTGGTGATCTTTATCAGTTGACAGGTCTCACAAGGCTTTACGTCTAGATATCTGTCTTATTTTTAGGCAGAATGATGAGTTACATTCTCATTTATTTTTTGCATTCTCCTTTTGCTTGAAGTTCATGGAATTCTATTTTAAAGTGTTGGGGGAGGAGTGGGTATGTCCTGCCTCGGTGGTGGTTCATTTACTTCATATTCGATTCAAAGGTTTTGGAGAGAGACTGAGTTATAGAAAGAGAAAGATAGCAATGGAATTCAAAACAGTGTTCTAAAAATTTCCGCCTAGGCGCTAGGCCCCCCTTGGTGCCCCGCCTAGGTGCTAGGCCCCCGACATCTCACCTAGGCCCAAGGTGGCAAAAAAATTCCTCTAAGAAATTAGGCGGGGTCTAGGTGGAGAGTTTTTTTATTTTATTTTAATAACTACCCAAATCAGATCTTGATATATTTATTTTTCTAATGATTTACCATATTCATAATACAGATCGTAGTATATCAAATCACAACAAGAAGTGAACCATATCAAATCAAAATGGATAATTTTATTATAGTTGTAATTTTTTGAACTTGTACCAACTTTAAATTATATAAATGATGATACATTTGTAATATTTAGTTTAATTCAATATAATTCTTAAATTTATGTTTAGTTTCTTAAGTTTTAATATTGAATTAAATTCTTGAAAATTTAAATTTTATTATTTAATAGCAATCTTGTTTATAAGTAAAACTAATACGTTAAAAATATGTTTGAACTTTGAACAATTGCATGTTTGTGTTTGAACTTTGACATTAACATTATGAATATGTGTTTGAACTTTTTAAGCAAAGGCCTTTATTATCTTTATTATATGTTGTTTTGCTTTATATTATTGTTTTGTTTGGATAAATATAAGATAAAATATTAAAATTGGCTTAAAATAAAAAATCCCGCATAGGCCCCCGCCCAGGCCCCGTCCAGGGCCCCCTCCGGCTTTCCGCCTAGCGCCTTTTAGGACATTGATTCAAAATAGAAATTATGTTATTGTAACCAACATGAACATTGCAAAACAACCAACCAATATTTATAACCAAACTACTTATGCTGAAAATTCTAACAATTACAAAATTACCCTTCCTTGCTTACTGCTATCAACTTACTAATAAAGCTGAAGTACTAAGACTAACAATGGGTTTCCAAAATGTGAAAGTAGTTATAATTCAAGTAACTATAAACTCAGTATGTGTGAAGCCCTCAGCCTCTGTAACGGATGAATTATGGGAAATGGGGAAGGGGAAATCATTTTAGAAGTAACCCAATCCATAGTCAGAACACTTTAAAAGTCTAACAAAAACTAAACATAAAAAATATAAGTGTTTACTTACTACAATAATACATTTAAAAGTTGAGATATCTAAAAAGAAAGCATCATACTTTAAACATGTAATTCAATTATAAATACACAAAAATATGTTCAAGGATTCATTGTCACACTTAGCACATATATTGTCAAGTCATCTTATACTTTCTCTCGTGCCTTCCTTTTCTAGGATTCCCTAAAAATATATATAGGGGTGATCTTCACAATTTCAATACAAAATACTAAGACAACCTTAAATTAAGGTATAATGCAACCACAAACAAATTCAGGCAACTAAAACTTCAATGCAACATTCTTTCCGTATTTTTTCTTCTTTCTTTCTCATAATCCTTCGACAAGGATGTAACCTTTGTTATGTTTCAACAAAACCAATATCGTAATTTTAGCTAGGGATCAACTATAGTCACATCCTATTTTTTGTTAGAAACAACGATTAGTAACCTCCTAATTTCTAGGAACTAAACATTAGTAACATCTTAACTTTGGCTAGGAACCAAAATTTGTCCCGAGCCAGCTTTGAGGGAATCTATATCTTAAACGAATTTCAAATGCAGGATGAGCACGTGAGACTTTGTTGGAGCAATATAAAAGGCTTTGAAAGTCCATGAAAGTAAAAATAAAATTCTGGAGGGGTCGTATTTAAATTTTTTTATTTTATTTTATAGTTTAGTAGTCTTCTTTTATGAAAAAAAAATGTATATAATTTAAGTAGTTATTTAATTAGGATCTGACTTGGGTTAGGAAAGTGGTTTATGTGTATTACAAATAGGGATGTACTCTATTATTTTTGATATATTGAATTATAAATATTGAGATTGAGAAAAATTAAGTTTTGTGTGAGAAATATCTTTGTCCAAAAACCTCAATGCTTATTATTTGGTATCAGAGCCAAGTTTGTTCTCAACAGACCTATCCCCATTATTTGTCAATAAGAACCGGTAAACTTTCACTTTTCCTAGGCATCGCCTACGACCTAAGGCGTCGACTTCTCTGCCAAGGCGATTGGATTTGAAACTTCGACCAAAGCGTCTGTTCACCTTGCATATGAACAACCGTTTGGACGCCTAACTGTCGCCTAGGCAACGCCTTAACAACTATGTAACATACAAAATTTCAAGGGAAACTAGTGGTTAGATCTTCTGAAATAACCCTTCGAACTTGTACTAAAAACTATGACTGACCACAAATTCAACACATTTATGTTTATACACATCAATTATAATCATTCTTTTTTGCTTATATATGTTATATAAATGAGCAAAATCACTAGTACAACTACAAACTCTAATAAACACATAAGCATGAATAAATTTATAAACATCATATATAAGTGAAAACATGCATGATTTATAGTATAATTTCATTACACAAGTAATCTAAGAAAATGTTAGTTAATTATGGGAGAACTAAACAAAGCATCAAAGCACATAATTATACAGATAAATAAATTTATTAGTCCCTACCTATAATATGTAAGTACAGAATCCCTGTTAGATTTTCCTCTTTAATTTTCTCTTTGTGAAACCTTTCTTCTGGTTTTCTTTTCCTTTTGATTGGTTGACTTGCTTGCGTAGAGACAAGCTCATCCAAGCATATAAAATCTAATCTCTCCTTTATCATTTAAGCCAAAGTAGGTGCTAGGTGTCAAAAATGTAATGTGTGTCATGTTTCTAATGAGCCTAGTCACCATTCCTCAATCAAATATTACCACTAATTAACTTTAATTAGCTTAGCTCTAATATCACACTAATCCCTTTAATTTGATTAATCAAACTCTCATTACAATTACGATAATTAATCAAGATTAGATCTGCTAGGAGATAATGCTAGAATCACGATTATAGGAGTCATCCATGGAAGCATGATTATAGGAGTGATCAATGACAACGTCATAATAGAAGTGATTAATGGTAATCACTAATTGATTTGCTTTCCATGTATAGCTTAGAGATTTAGCCTATATAAAGGCTCTCATTGTACATTACGATATGGAATAATATTGTCTTTTAGCTTTCACATGATATTAGAGCTAGTTTGATCTTGAGAGGCCAACTAAAAGTCTTGCTTTCTCCAGCGACGTGTATTTTTTCTTCTTGCAGTTCTTTTTCTGATTTTCTTATAGAGAAAACAAAATAAAAAAATTCATGGACATTGTTTTGCTTTTGTTGTAAAAAAAAAATGGTTTGCCCTTGGCAGTTATTTCTATGGTTGAATATATAAATGAATGGTTGATTGGAAAGTAAAGATTGCATGGGGCTGAGATTTTAGGAAGGTGTGTGTCCTTCTATTTTTTGGGAGGCTAGAGAGTCCTCTGTTGTTGAGGAAGGTAAGAAGTCCTTCGTGGTTGTTTTTGAAGGATAGAGAGTCATTCATATTTGTTATAGTAGACTAAGTGTTCTCCGTTATTGCCGGCAATGATGTCTTCGCAAAGTGAATATGTGAAGTTATTTATTGAGGATGAGAAATCTAACTTTAGACTTATATTTTTTTTTCCCGTGCAAATTGAAGATGGCCTTAGTTTAAGGGGGAGTGTTGAAGATATAATAATTTGGTGTTGTGGTTGGTTTGAGTCCTTTATTTTTAGGATTATGTTATTTAACAAGTAGTAAGTTGTGATAACTTTGAACTTGAGGGGGAGTGTTGGAGGATTATGCTAGAATCATGATTATATGATTATAGGAGTCATCGATGGAAGCATGATTATAGGAGTGATCAAGGATAGCGTGCTTATAGAGGTGATTAATGGTAATTACTAATTGATTTGCTTTCCAGAATCAGACCGCATTGATTTAGTAAAGGCTTTGAAGGTCAAATAAATTTGTTAAACCTTAAAAGATTGTTTTTTAGTAATTTTTCATGTAATTTTTTTAAAAAGGACATTTACTTTATTTTCTGTATAATATAACAACTATGTATGCCTTACAATAACCAAGAATTGAATTTTTTGAGGCATTTTCTGTGAAGAAACTTAGGTGAACTGTGGTTGGCTTGATAATTATCCTCCATAGTGCAAAACATCTGGCAAGCTTCTATTGAGTCGTGAATAATTAACTGTTAGCTTTTCTCTTAAACAGTTAAACTTGAAAACATAATCAACTATTAGTATGTCTGAATTTTATGAATATGAAGTATAGAGATCATAATCATTTTTTGTGTGTGTGTTATATGGTATATGGTTATTAAAACTTAAAAACTTCAGTCAAAAAGTCTGAGCATAAAGCTACTAATCTTGCTCATCTTCAACCAAAACCGGCTCTCTGTGGCTACTACCGGGGGGAAGTAGGGGGGGGGGGGGGTGAAAGTTTGAACCCTCCATCTATGTTTTGTATTTGTTGTGCTATAGAAACTAAAAATGCCTTGTTATATACTTGAACATGGAAATCATAATGATGTGACATTGTGAAGAAGATAAAGAAGAATAAAAAAATAATTCACACATCAGTGTCTTCTTGTTCATCATCTCACTCTTCAACTTTTGATACCTTGAACCCAGTTACTTGACTTAACCATGCATTGCTCATATGTAAGGCAGAAAAGGAACACTTGTTAAAGGACTCTCATTTGGTGTTGTGGTTTTTGTTAATAAGGTTTATATATTGAGTTATATTTAATATAGGTAGATGTCCACACAACAAGGGTAAATGAGTGAATTTTCTTCTATGTTAACTGTTTCCAAAAACATCAAGTTCAGGGAAGGTCGTTGTAAGCTTCTGAAGAAGGTTCGTATATATAATTTCTCAGCACCTACAGGAAGATCATGTTAATTACTATTTTATTTATTTTTAAGAGGGGGTGGGGGTGGGAGTGGGGGGGGAATGGAAGAGGAGAGGGAAAAATAATAATAACAAAGGAGTGACCTCGTGTCTATAGATCTGAAAGGGAGTCGGTGCAATTTGCGAGATCTGTCAACAAGAACTTATTAACTACTTGGAGTTATCCCCTTGACCCTGGTTGATGTTGTTATCAATTATTGTCAACATTTCTTGTTTTGATTCTGATCTTTAATTTACATTAGCTTTTTTACAATAGATGGGTGAATATCTTCTTGCATTGGTAATATTTCTTTATGACTTGAATGATTACCATCTTTCTAGATATCACTTAGCCCTTCAAGCAGCTTACTAAGTGAAGCAAATGCTGAGAAATATAAAGATTTACGTGCTCTTTTGCAACTCCTTTCAAATCTATGCTCAAAGGATCTGGTATGTTGTTTCCCTTTATTTTGACAATTAAGAGCTGAATTTATTTATTTCCCCCCTTTTATTTACAAGAATGAGCAGATTTTTCTACCCCGTTTTTCATTTATAATTTTGTTTTAAAGTTTTCCTACATATGAGGTTTGCAGGTTGACTTTTCATCAGATTCCATTGAGGCTCATGGCATAAGCATTTCTCAGGTATATATATTCATGTCAAGTTTTCTGTCCAAACTCCAACATAATATCTAATTCATTCCAACTTGTAAATTTTGCAGGTTTTATATTTGGGTCTTCACATAGTTAACCCTCTGATAACTTTGGACTTGCTGAAATACCCTAAGCTTTGTCATGATGTAAGTTTTCTTATTTTTAATAAGAAAGTAAGCCCAGTGCTTTTGTTGTAGACTTAATATTTTCTGGTATTTGGGACAGTACTTTTCTTTGTTATCACATATGCTGGAGGTTTATCCTGAGATGGTACCACAACTAAGCGCTGAATCTTTTGCTCATATACGTGGGACTCTTAACTTCGGTCTTCACCATCAGGTAAAGTCGTCAAATAGTGGATTTGTAAATAAATTTGTTTTCCTTGCAAGTATATGTGCTTTGAGGTTTCTGAACCAATGCTCGTCTTTGGTGGTCCACATTTTTTCGCATAACAAGTAAATTATTTTAAATGTAATTTTAGCCTTTTCTTATTGTTCTTATGTTTTTCTTTCTTCTGTTGGCTGATAATGTAGGAGGCGGAAGTTGTTGACATGTGTCTGAGATCTTTGAAAGCACTTGCTTCCTACCATTTAAAGGAAACAGGTGCTGGTAAAGTTGGGTTGGGCTCACATGCTTCAGATTACAACGACCCCAATGGAAATTTGCAGGAAGGCATTCTGAGTCAATTCCTTCGCTTTGTTACTGCAGTTCCTCCTCTTTGAGGATTACAGGTGAGGCTCAATAGCAATATGGAAGTTGAACTACTGTAAATTAAGTTCATTGCACTGTTCTGAAGAACAGAGGTAAATGAATGAAAGCAATCATAATTCATAATTAGACCGCTAGCCTAAGCTGATTTGCAGATCTAACATTGTGAAGAGTCATCTAATATCTATTTAGCTAAGATGGTTTAGACAAATGGTTAAAGCACCATTGCCAATCCATACTAATAATAATCATCTCTGCTCCCAGCACTGATCTTGTCAGCTCTGCGGCAGATGCTCTGCTTCCACTGATCCTTTGTGAACATGGACTTTATCAGGTATTCTTGTGTTATGTGTATGTGAAGGGGTGTGTGTGTGTGTGTGTGTGTAATTTTGAAGTTTGAAACTTGCTGACTCCTGCAAACTTAATTATTTATGGACTAAACAATTCAAAACTATAATATCTTTACCTTGTGGTTTATGGTGAAAGTGCACTCTTGCTGATAAAATCTGCCTTTTCTCAAATAAGTTTACATCAATTTTTTCACAAAAGTTACAAAATGGAAAATGAAAGCAAAATACATTGGCCAACCTATCATCTTATTGCGGAACCCTATTCAGAGATTCATCTAGAAATAGATTTTTGTAACTTTTTATTTTATTTTTTATTCTCCTTATTTTTTTCTTCCTTCCAGCAGCCAATTTATTGCTTCAGCTAATAATTACAAATTTACAATAGCACAAAACCATCTATATGACTATGACATATAAAGGTCTTGGGTGGGATCATATGATACCCTAACAAATGATCAAGTCAAAGTTTGTATAGCTTGCTCTTAATGACTTGGCGCTTGATGCTAGGTACTAAAAATGAAATTGCCTTGGGGCAAAGTTTAAGATCATATACTCACTTCACAGTCATGCATACACGTTTTCTATTTACTCTGCATAATCCTTTCTATAATTTCTTTTTCATATCTAACTCCTGGGTGATGTTTCATGTAGAGACTAGGCAACGAGTTGATAGAAAGACAGGCAAATCCAATACTGAAATCAAGGTTGGCAAATGCATTGCAGTCTCTTACAAGCTCAAATAACCTCTCTTCTTCCCTGGATCGCCCAAATTTTCAGAAATTTAGGAAGAATCTACACAATTTTCTTATTGAAGTTCGTGGATTTCTTCGGACAATATGATAGGAACTTTCTGTAAAAGATAGCAGGCAATTTCCTTCTTATATATACATCTGTTTAGGGTCCCTGGCTTGTATATTTGCTGCTGGAGATCTTGGAGTCGGGCTAGTCTCCACACCACCTGGTTTTTATCCCCTTTTTCACTATGCTGTTGGCATGAGATTCTGGGTTGGGGATGAAGCCTTCCTCGCTTTGCTGTTGGCTGTGATCCTTTTACTGTTGTTGGTTATTCTTTGTGAATGTATAATACAATTTGGAAATATCTGCTGAATGTATAACGATCGTAGTTTTGTTGAGGCCCTTTGGGGTAAGGCGGACAAGGAAATGTATGTCATTTTTTTTGCATTTTGGATCGTTTGGTCCTTCAAGAGGAATGATTTTATGACCTCATTGTTGCATATGGTAGCAGTTGAAAGGTTTTGCCGGTCCTTGTATGGGATCTTGTAAAATTTTAACAAGAATTTTTTTTGGTGTAGTTGTCCGCATGTCAATTTTGGTTATACATAGATTTAGGAATAAAATGCAATAACATATCTTGTGTTTATCACTTTATGGAGTCATGATGCACTTTACAATATGGTAAACTGCTACATTGCAGTATAAGTGCAAAATTATACTTTTGACTCATTTTTGCACAGCTAATCAACTATCAATACCAAAATATAACAATGTAAATATTGAGTCGTTTTATTTAGTCTCGAGTCAATTCGTCAGCCCAGCTCGATCGTCCAAAAAGGCTTTTTATTTTTTCCTTTTTTTAATGAAAGAGGAAAATTTTCACAAATTTTAGTACATATTATCTACTAAAGATGCAATGTATTTAATTAATAATTCATATAATTCCGAAGACTCTTAATATTTATATTTCATGATTCATGGATCTAATTAGTAGAATATATTTGATTCAATTCACTTTAAATAACAGTCTACCTACACATTCAATTACACAAAAAAATTCCATAAGTTCACTATGTATCAATAAGTTCCTTGAATCAATTATTTTATGGAAAAGATCTATCAAAAAGTGTCGCTTGAATTTGGAATGGAGTAAATACAAACACAAACAAGATTGTCAACACCAATGTTATCCTATTACGTGAAGAGGTATGTATTTTTTTCTCAATCTAATAATTAATTTCTCAAGTTGTAAATATCTTTTTTTTCATGCTAATTGTAGACATTCGAAATTTTGTTTTCCTGTTACTAACTATACAGGAGGGCAAAAGCGTCTTTTTCACACTTTAGAGATAACCCTAGAGGACTACAAAATTAAATCAAACCACGGAGACATCCCCGTATAACATCAAATCAACCTTGGATACAACCATGAGGAAGAACAGAATAGGTTGCAATCAAACCCTGAAGACAATCCCCGAGGTACAACCAAAAGCTCATCAACCCTGGAGACAATCCCGGGAGGGCAAAAAGGTCATTTTGACAAGACAACATCAAGAACAACAGTACAACTGCAGATAGGACCACAAAGAGCCATTTCAGCACTTCCGAGCGCAAACTATGCAAAAAAAGCTCAACGGACTTCCTGCGAAGACCCGAAGATGCCAGTTTGGTCATGAACCCATCTTTCGGGATTCGAAAAAGGGCAAACCCTATGTCATTGTGTAGCTCTTGGAAAGAGCTTTCCGGAATGGTATGATACATCTCCATAGGATTCTTGAATTACAAGTTAGGGACGTTTCAACAAACAATGCATCGATCGAGGTGGGACTTATAGGGCATTTCCACAGGTCTACCTCCGGAAGCCGCATGTCTACCTGCGGAATCCTGGGCCTATATATATCAATCCCCACCAGCCATTTTGAGAGAGAGAAGGGCCCAGGAGAGAGAATTTTGACCCTTACAGTGTAAAACAACTCAAATCTTGCTTCTAAACCTATATATCTCACCTGTAAACCCTCATATACATATAAAATTTGTCATATCAAGTTTTAACAGGTGGAAATCGAGTTTAAAGGCGCCAAAAGCTATTCGATAACCCATATAAGGCTGTAAGATCTCTTCAAATCTGTGTCTTTTTCTTGCTTTAATATATATATATATATATATATATATATATATATATATATATATATACCTCAGTTGTGCCTGGATAGCGGTTTTAACCGTTCATTTTGTATAATAGTCGATATTTAAAGTGTGTTGACTAGATTTATCTAAATCTAGTCAGCTTTAGATTTTAACCAGTTCCGAAGTTGGAAATTTGGAACCGTTGAGCTAGAATGGCTAAGATTTAGTTAAATCTATTTTACTTTCTAGTTTGTAAATATTTGGTAACCACGTTGTTAGGAATAAGCATGTGAATGATATTCCTATTTATTATATGATTTTATTATGATATAAATGAATGAATATGCAAGAATGCTTGCATCAAGAAAAGCTGTAAAGTCCTTTGATAGATAATAGGAACATATGTACAAGGACTTAGAATGAATTGATCAAATGTGTTAGGTTGATCCTACATAAGCAAAACAACTTTGTAAAGTCCTTAAAAAGAAATGATGTACAAGGACTATAAATATAGATAGATCAAGCTTGTTAGGTTGATCTTATAATGTAATAGATAGGCTTGTCTGATCGTTGAGCACTGTACCAAGAATCGTAGTCTGCCAAGAGAGTCAAGGAAAACTTGAGAGCTATCAAGGCAGAATCGTAGTCTACAAGAAAGTAGATCTCGGAGTTCGTAGACTGCCAGGAGAGACGAGGAAGGATCGTAGTGTGTCGAGAAGAACATCCTCGAAGCCATAGTCTGCTGAGGATGTCATGTTCAGAATCGTAGAGACAGACTGTTTACGAGCCGACCGAGCATCTGCCGAACCCAAGCCAAGAATCATAGACCACACTCGGAGTCATAGAGTCTACTGATCACATCAGAGGCAGATATCATAGTCGAGCCAGATCAGATGAAGACAACACAAATCGTAGAGTGTTAAGATCTGATCTCAGAGTCGTAGTGTCTGCACAACCAAGCCAAATCGTAGAATGCAAAACTAAGGCTTCAACAGAAGTGCTCAAAACACCAAGGCAGAATCGTAGAGTAAACACGATTCTCAACAAATGAACACTCCCAGAATATCCAAAGGATGAAGACTCTGGTCAGAGCTGTAAAGATATATTCTACTTGAAGGGAACCAGAGTGCACTCAACGAATAGTTTACAAGCTGACAGAAGATCTAAGCACCAACCCAATCAGCATCCATATTGAGTTGTAAATCCATTCAATATGAAGTCTTCTACAAGGAGATCAAAAGAAGACTTCAGTAAAAGTGACTGACTAAGGAAACGTCAGCAAGTGTAGTAGTTGTCAAATGAACAGAAGACAACAATCTTGGGGTCAACCAGGATCGTAGTGTTTGCCAAGCAAAGAAGGAGCTGATATAGTTTATTAGAGATACTGGCCAGCTTCTGAAGAACAAGGCTAAAGTGATTAAGCATGGGTCAGTCCATTGATGATAAGTGAACGGGAGATCACAAGGAGAAAATGAGCTGGGAATGCCACAAATCTGAGATGTCTTGCTGTTCAGAAGAGACCAGAACAAGAAGTCACGCTATCAGTTCCTGCGATCAGTTGAGGCGAATAGAAGTATTGAAGCACTGCACAATAAAAGGAAGAGGTGTTCTATATTGAAGATCCAATAAATACTCTTCAAGATCGTAGTGTTGTCTCAACCAGTCAATGAGCAACATTCAACAAGACACTACGATCAGGTCCACGAATATGCATCAGGATCGTAGACTGATATTCGAACATTGCTAGTTGAGAGCATCGATGCAAAAAGGACAGATCCTGACGTTCAAATCGAGAAGTCAGAAAGGAGAAATAAAGAAGACTACCTGTCCAAGGCATCAAAGTGACATCTTTGACGGGGTAGGTGAAACAGTAGACTGCAGTGTCAGAAAGATGAAAAAGGGGATGTCATGTCACATTTGCAGTCTGCACCAAATAACTCGAGATCTGCGAAGCAATTCAAATAACTTTCAACGACTATATCCCAACGGGAAGATTGGGAAGGAGTATAAATAAGCCAGAGCTTCAAGGATCAAGGGTTGCTAAGGTTGCAGAATCGTTGAGTTGTTGGAATGCTATATTGTTGACTCTACGAGTTCCACCAGAGCTAAACAGAACAAGTCTCAGTGACAGTGAGACTACAAAGGTGGAAGTGAAACAGCTTTGAAGAAGGACTCGAATAGACTAAAAGCTTCACTCAACAAAGATGAGAATGCCACTGAAGATGACAGCTAAGTTGAGAGCTGAGAAGGCCAAGAAGATAACATTCAGAAAAGTGGCAGAGTACAAAGAAGATCAAGAGAGCCACTCTATAGATCACCATGAACCAAAAAAGTCAAAAAGAAATGTATGCGTAATCATGTCTGGAAAGCATTCAAGAAGGGTTCAGGGATTGCTAAGTGCCAGACGAAGTCTACCAAAAGCTCATAGACTTAGCAAATCTAGACGGTGATGGTGCACATCTGACATCAGATGAAGATGAGCAGAAAAGAGTAAAAATTAGCTGCACCAAAGAACATGTAGTCCAGACTCTAAGAAGAATGCCAAGAGGACTACGCCAAGCTACTAAGTACATAAGATGTTCAAGCTTAAAGACATCTTAGTAGCAAGGCACCACCAACAACAACACCACCAACAACAAGAAGCCAGGGCCTGAGGGGTCCTTGTCCGGAGGGACTAAATGAAGTTCCAAGCCTGGGCTTGGGCTTGAAGAGTTCCTAGGGAACTAGAGGAGTTCCAAGCTTCTTTGGGCTTGAAGAGTTCTTAGTGAATCAAGTTCCAAGGTCACCGGCCTCAAGGAATCTTAGTGATTCTGTGGTCTTTGCCTTCCCTTAGTGGAAATCTCGCTAGTTGAAAGTAGAAGAGTGGATTAGGAGCTTGAGTCTCTGAACCACTTAAAATCCCTTGTGTCATTTACTTTCTGTCATTTACTTACTGTCATTTACATTATGTACCTAACTTTTATAATTTCTATGTATGTATTAACTGCTTACAACTGAACTAACTCTACGAACAATGTATATATGTTCATGATTATATCAATGAAGGGGATCTTTTACTTATTCCGCTGTGCTTGAAAAGATTTTTATGTTTGTCATATGCTAATTCATTAGCAATACAAAATAAACAGGAAAAGTATTTGAAATTAAAAAGGATCTATTCAACCCCCCTTCTAGATCTATTGTGTGCCTACTGCGAACTAACATACGTCACCCTAGATCTGTATCTAGAGGAAACGAGAAGCATATTTTCTCGCATACAAGGATTTGATAAATAAATGTACATATTATGTTTAAATATATGTTTGGCGAGCTTTCAAATCACGTTATGTTAGCCTAGGAACCGCAGGGTTAATGATTCAATCAATGAATCTAAATTCGGTTCCCATGATGGACGTGTTTAAGTTGTAAAATTATCTTGCTATCATCTTGTATATGTAACCTTGGACCTTAAAATGGGGATACAGATTTAAGACCCGAAAATAGTGAAAATTATGGTTTGGGGTGTTCGGGCTTACTTCGATGGCTCGCATGCCCATAAGAAGTCCGATATTGATATTTATTTTTATATATACTGTCAAAGATACTTTTCATCTTAAATAAAATCAAATCAAGCCGAATACGGAATAAAAGGAAGTATCAAAAGCCTCAATTCCTATGCGAGCGAAAGGGTTTGAAAATAGCTTTTCAAAACTTCACTTTCATATGCCTGTTTAAAAATGAACTTTTCAATAAGTCAAACCCCTTCGTATATAGGTTCAAAAAGGTATAACACTACTTTCAAAGCACTGTGAGCACATTTATCTGCATCACACACACACACACTTCACATGCTTAGGGAATAAAAAAGTAGCGGTAACCGTGTTTCACGGAAGTCGGCAGGTGCCTAACACCTTCCCCTCGCTTAAGTAAACCCCCAAACTCTATGAATCTTGGTTTTCAGACCAATTAAATAGAGTCACATATTGGGCCATATTGTGAAAACCTTTCAAAATTCGTTTGAGTTGGTACAACCATTTAAACTCATATCAACTGGCGACTATCTAATTCGGCAATCCAAAAAATCTCACCCTTTAAACAAAAAAATAAAATTAACATAGAACATCTAAAGGATAGAGAATGTGATAGGAAAAATTCCCGGCGTTGACAGGTGTCGACTCTGCTGGGGACAGTAGATGGCTTAAGCCGAATTTCAATCTTTTCAATTCCTTTTTTTTTGCATGTGTGAATGCTGTCTTTATATTGAATGGATGTGAATGAATGTCTCTTTACAAAGCTTTATATTAGTGCTTCACACAATGTCATCATATTGCATGCGGTGAGACGCGATGAATGTATGTTGTGTGATTCATCTAACAGGAGGCGAACCCGTCGGTGGCTGATTGCTGGACTCAAGAGGAGTTTAATCTCGCGAGACTCAGGAAAGGCGCCACTCAGATCCGCTCCAATTGAAAGATCGGATTAACTTCTTATCTAGTAGATTGCGATGATCTGGGAACCTTCATGCCAAAAATCCCGTGAGAGTAACCCTAAGATAGGTCAACCTCTGATAAACTAAATGCGAAGGAAAGTCTCTTCATGCCTTTCCGTTTCAATTCAATGTAAATTTTAATTTCATGTAAATGTAAATTAAATTTAAATATCCATTCCATTCCTTGTCAATTCCATTATTGTACAGATATCAAATCATGTAATGCTATCCTGTCATCAAAATAACTAACATTTGTTTTGCAGGAAAATATTAAAAAAACCATAAAAAACTAAGACATTGCATCAATGCATGTTGTTAATGGTTATAAAGACTAAACTACTTACTCTTCTTGTAGGTAAGATACTTTCCATTACTATATCGAAATATAAGAAGGCACAAAGCCTATCCACCGACATGGCTGAAAGTGCCCAACACGAATCAGGTTCAGTATCTCGAAAGGAGTTTGAGGGACTTAAGAATCAAATAGCAGAGTTGGTTATCCTTCTGAAAAGAATAAAGTAAAAGCACTAAGGGCAGGACAACGCCCTCTCAACCAGAGTCCTCCTCACGGGGTGGCAATCAAAGTGTTGAAAAAAGGAGGAAGTAGAGATACCTGAACCTCGTTCTAGTGAAAGAACCAACAAAACCCCTGAAATCATAAATTTTAGGGAAGACCAGAAAACTGGGGATATAAGAAAGAAAGTTTAGCAAATGGAAGAAAACATCCGGTCAATCAAAGGAACTGGAACATGTGGGAGTGTCCACTACTCATATCTCTGCATATTCCCAAGGGTCCGTTATCTGGATAAATTCTAAGTCCCGGATTTTGAAAAGTACAACGGGTTAGGAGATCCGTATACCCATCTGAAAGTGTATATTAGAGAACTTGGATCCTATGCAGAGGACGAGAAGATCAGAATACAATTGTTCCAAAATAGTCTAACTGGAGAAGCAAGAACTTCGTACACTCGACTAGACAATTCTAAAATCCACAACTGGGAAGAACTGGCCCACACTTTCCTCAATCAGTACAATTTTCAATCTCAAATGGCTCCAAATAGATATCAGGTGACTAAAGTTAAAAATCAAAGCAATGAGTCATTCCGAGAATACGCTCAAAGGTGGAGACGTCTAGTAGCACAGGTCAGCCCACCTATGTCAGAAATTGAAATGGTGATGACTTTCATAGACATCCAAGAGGCACCTTACTATGAGAGGATACTAGCAGGAATAGGAAAACCATTCTCGGAGATGATTAAACATGGTGAAATGGCAGAGATGGGTCTGAAAGCAGGAAAGATTAAAGACATCATAGTCTTGGAAGTAGTCGCCGAGCATATAAAATCTGGCAACTATGTGAGCGCTCCAAAGAGGGTACCCGTGAAAGGTGATGAAAATGTATCCCTCGTTTTACAGGGGCAAGCTAGGAGACCCAACCATAGTTCCCATATTTGGAAGAAGCAAGGTAATCTGCCATTTCAACAACATGCCACGTTCAACCAAAACCAAGATAGAAAGAGAAAATTTGAAAGAACATAAAATCGGGTGTTCACTCCACTGGGCGATTCCCTAGAAATATTGGAGTTATTAATCATCCACAAGAAGATTACCGAATTGGCTCCACCTCTAGATCCACAAAGTAAAAGATACAACCCAAGCCTGAGATGTGCATACCATTCAAGGTCTCCAAGACACGATACACAAGACCTTAAATCATAAAATTCAAATCTGATCGAAAGTGGTGATGTTGTGGTCCAACGACCTGACCAGCCAAATGTCAATACCAACATTCTGCTGCAACATGATACAGAGGGAGTGAACATGATCGGGCCAAGAAGTGCTGAAATGCATCCAAATCATAAGTACATCCAAAGGATGGATGAATACCCCCAAAGGAACAAAATAAATGTCCTAGAATGGGAGAATTCAGAGGAATGCATAACAATAAGTCAATAATTTGAGAGAATCCAGCATCAAGTAACTCTGTTGGCTAATCTAATAGTGCACCAAGATTAGGCTATAAGGCTGCTTTTCACTCAACTATCAGAAAGTCAAGAGAAAAAAAGAGGTTAACAAGAATTCAAGCCTATATCCCTCCAGGATGAGCCAGCTAAATAAAGAAGATCAAAGAAGGCTGAAAGGACAAGAAAAGTGTAAAGATAAAATTTTTAGAAGATCTCGCTTAATCGATCAAAGGAAAGTGAATTATCAAAGAAGAAATATCGATTAAGAGATCGAGAATTCACCCCTCTAAACAAATCAAATGAAGAGATGCTGCACTTTCTGATAAGCAAAGGAAAGATTACTGAGTTGCTGCTTCTGTAAATCCCGGGATAAAGAGTTATGATTCAACCAAGATATCTCAATCTAACTCACCCGGACATGCGATTAAGGAATGTTGGTCTTTGCGACATAAAATTCAGAATCTCATTGAAAATGGAGAACTGAAGATAGAAATCCCCATGACCAGAAAAGGCGGAAGGGAAATGAAGAGCTTAAGATTTCCACTTGAGACAGACAGTTCAAAGGAATTGATGGCTATGAGCACTAATCCTGGCCGAACACAAGGTGGACTGGTCGTAATGCGAGAAGTGGCAGGGGAAACAAGATAGTCCCCTAAGGAAATTCCTTCGCAACTGTCAAACATTCTATTGTCCAAAGTCAGCAACCACATTCCTGATTTTACCCTCCTGGATGATGAGGAGGAAATACTGATCCTTCCCAGTGTAGAGAAAGCCAAAAAGAAAAGTTCCTTGTGAGAAATAGAACAACAGTTCAAGAGATATTTCATAGTTAAATCCTCTCAAGTCCATGAAAAATATGAAGGAACAGATGAAGAAAAAGGTGGTGAGGTTGTCGGGGAAGCCAACCCATCGAGGAATTAAGAGCTCATCCCTTTTTGCGATGGGTCCAGTTTAAGCATCCTTGAGGGATGTGCTGAATCAGGAGATAACCTCTATTGCGATTGATATATTCATAACCGGGAGATAACCTCTATTGCGAGCCTCAAAGGCAACATAACCATTGACAACGGGACTATCAGGCCTCAGCTAGACAAGAAGACGTAAATCTAGAGGATACAATTGTGAGTTCCAGGAGATGTTGGGATGACGTCACTCTATTAGCGTTATGTATTTTACTTTGCATGCATAAAAACTCAAAAAATAAAAAAATAAAAAAAATCAAATAAAAAAAAATCAAAAAAGCCAATCAGGCCAAGCCCGAACTATGAAAGACCTGATCTCCCTCCATCAATGGGAGTACATAGGCAACCATCTATAATGCAGTCAAACCAAACAAAAAACCCAACAACCCACTCAAAAAAAAACCCAAAAAATCCATTCAAACCAATCAAAACAAACACCTTTAAAATCCCCAAAATACTATACTCCTTATAAAAAAAACCAATTTTAAACCGTTCAGGCCAAGCCTGAACTACGAAAGACCAGATCTCCCTCTAGCCACGAAAGTACGTAGGCATCCATCTATGGTGCGGTCTAACCATCAAAAGAAATAAATAAACACTCTACCTCACAACCAGCATAACAAACCAAACACTAATGTGACAACCCAAAAAATTGGATTGTCCATAATTTAAGTTTAAAGAATTAGTTATTAATAAAATGATTTTTTATTAATAATATTATGTGCTATGTGTTTATTAATCGTTCTAGAACCTAGGATGATTATAAAATGGGAGGATTTTGGCTACGAGCTAGACTAAACAAGTAAGAATTTTAAAGACGAAAATAAAAAAATTTCGGGAACAAAAATATTTTTGAGAAAAAAGACAAAATAGGCACTATTCACCCAACGAAACCCCAAGAGTTAGGGTTTGAATAACCTAAGTTTTTCCGAGAGTTCGATATGTCAAAATGACATTTTGTTGAAAGATTTGAGGATAAAATGTCGTGAAAAGTTAAGTAAGTCGATAAAAGTTTTTCTCAAAAAACTTGCAGAAATCGGACCAAATAAAAATGACAAAAATTAATGTTATGTACTTTTCATTTTTTTAACTAAGTTAGGGGAAAATGTGAAGGAAAACACTTATCATCAAAAAGTGTTTTTCAGTTTTTTGAAGTTCCGAAGAATGCGTAAAAGTTAATCTGTAAAAGAAAGACGAAATATCAAAAAATATTTTAATTTCGAGAATCATAATTTTTCAAACTGTTAGACGAATTCCGCAAGACAGAAGCACGAAGTTTCCAAGAGAAGCTTCGTGAATAGTAAGGAGGTGTGAATAATAAGGCGGTGTGCCAATTGACCAAAATACCCCTAGCCTTGGTTTTCTATATAAGAGAGCCTTAGCTCAATTGTTGGTGATTTTAAAAATCACCAAACACTTTAGATAGAGAGAAGTCGGACGAGGAGGAAAAGGAAGAGGAAAATCTAGCCCGTGTGCAAACTTTGTGCAATGGAAGAAGATTAAAGAAGAAAGGTAATCCAAAACCTAGTCTAATCTAAATTTTCTTTAAGTTTTCTAAGTCTATATACATAGCTTAATGAAAATAGGAGAAGAGGATGTTAAGAATGATTTCATATGGTTGAAATCATGAGAAAACAAAGAAATAAGAATTAGAAGTTTAGTTTATAAATTCCTTAAAAGCTTTCTTAAGGAGGTATGAGTTTCGTAATGAATTTAAACGATCCGAATGAATCATATGAATAATTCAGTGAAATAAGTAAGGAATGGTGTTTTATAACATCAAATTTCATTAAAAAGTGAAATCGTAATCAAAATATCAATTAAAAATAAAGAACGAATGAAGAACGCGAAGAATACAAAGAACGTTGTTGATGGACAAATTTAAAACCATCGTAGTTAGAACTTGTTGTTGATGGACAAGTTTAAAACCATTGTGTATAAGTTAGTTGCTTATTTCTTGGTTAGAAACGATAGAAATGTTCATGAAGAACGAATCGAACTTAGCTATAACGAAGTTATGGCAAAAATTTTATAAAAGACAAGCGAGAAGTAGAAAGCATGTAAATGAACCCGAATGTGTAGGGTTTATAAGAATGTAAGAAAACATAAAAAACGTGAGTCATGGACTCAAGAACGTCTGAATTTTGAGTTCGGATGACCGAATTACGGACAAACGAACGAAGAACGTTAATAACATAAAACGAACAAATGATGAAAATTAAGCCAATCAAATGGCGTGTGAACGGATAACAAAGGGAACATTAAGCCAATCAAATAGTTATTGGAGACTTGCGCTGCAGTGCAACAATAACAAAGGGAACAGGCGCCGCATCGCCAGTGCAGGGCAAAACCTAGAGAAGAGCTTTTAACTGCTCAACTCTTGGGAAAAGTGTAAGGAAATATAAAGAACATATAGTTCACATAGTGTAACACTTAATTAAGTGATTTAAACCTTTAGTAAAGGTTGAATGGAAATATTGAACAGGATTAAAAGACAAAGAATGTAAACTTAAATTACATAACCAATATCCGGAGACCATGGTTAAAATAAAACGAACGTGTGGGATTTCTATGATTGTGATTCCTTAAACGTTGAGTGATGAGGGTGATGTATAACATTTTGATGTTATGATGTCGTAATAAGAGATAAGTGTAAAGCGTATAAATGCTATAAACGCAATGTAGTTGCGATGACTGGTCGGTCTTAGCATACAACGAATCGTATAGCTTCGACATTTAGAAAGGATGATGAACATAGTGTTCATGTAATGGATCACGAATGAGAGTGATTAAAACCTTAGGTAAATGTTGAATGAGAGATTTAAGAGATGAGCAACGTGAACGCAAAATACGTAAACGATCCTCATAAATCATATTTGCTGCGGGCGAACGTTCTAAGTATACATTGGTTGTATGACTTAGACGTAGACGAAGGTAGTAAGTAAGATATGATTTATCAAGAAAGCCGTAATCAACGATAATAAGATTAATGAAACTCTGAGTTTGAGTCGGATAGAAAATATTAGAATGAAATATAAACGTTAAATACTTTAACCGACGTGAGGGTTGAGTGTACGCGAATATTAAACGGGCAGGACCTACACACCGTGTATGGTTTGACTATAAGGTAATGAAGACTAATGACTAAACCTGTGAATGGTGAAGAAATTAAATTAAAGACAATGATGTATAACGTTAAGAATCCGAGTTAATAATAATAACTTGGACAACGTTCCTAGTCGAATAAACCAGGCGTTATAAGATATGAATAAGGTAACGTAAAATGCTTAACGCCATGAATGCGTAGTATTAACATTGAATAATCGTTCTGGGTATACAAAAGAGTGTATAACTTAGACGATAAAGAATGAATCTTGAGGTATGGCATTTAGTTGTCAGAAAGTCATAAGGAATGAGAAATTAACTTAACGAACGTTATAGTTTTAATGGTTCGGCTGAGTTAAGTTAAGTTAAGTTTAGGTTGTGATACAATCGTTATCTTTGATGGTTGACATATGGGAGCTAGGCTAAACAATTCCATCAGAGAGCGGAGGTATATACAAAACTGGCAACCGATCTAACTCACTGTGAAGTACAGTGTAGACGAGACGGGAAAATAGTTTGTTGGTTGTTTGTGGGAAACCACTCAGAGTACCATATGGAATATTAGTAGAGATTCGATGTGTGCTAAGTCCTAGAAAAGTTATAAGAAGAAGATAAGAATATAAATCATTAAAGATGATGATCATATGAGTTAAGATATCTCCGTATGTCGTAACGCCATAAAACGGTAAAGGAAGTTGTTCGCGTAAACTTAGGTTATAAGCACGAACCCTAAGAAGTAAAGTTAAGTTTAAACCAATATGTAAGTTAAGTATATGACTAATTGGTGTATTTGTTATTTCCTTATGTGATATATAGGGTTTGCAATGAGCAGCTCAGCGTAAACTGTAAGCTGTAGCTTGTGTAAGGCAAGTTTCTTAACTTCATTCATGTTTTAAATGAATGCTAGTTACTTAAACTTTCTCAGATGTTGAACTTGAGAAGTTTTGTCTATGTGCAAATGTGTGATATTTGTACAAGGTGGTAGAATGTATGAGGTCTTGTGCCATAATTTTAACACTTCGGTGTTTCTTTGAGATGAACTGTTCAATATGAGAATGTTCTGTTTATACATGAATCGTTATTGTTAAGTCTATGCTAATGATTCTAGCTAGACATGATGTGTATGAACAAGGTAGAAGAATGAAAGTATTTCAAAGTGAATGTGACTAATGTTTTAAGATGATAGGGATCAAAAATTATTCCTATTATTCAAGCTGCTTCATAACCTTTGTTCAGTTATGAAGTTCTAAAGGAATGTTTAAATTCTTAATGTTGTTTATTCAACTGCTATGACTTGCTGAGCAATTGAATGCTCACACTTGCTTTAAATAAAAATATTTTTAGCGAATGATATTAGAAAGAACTTAAGGATCTCGTAAAGATCAAGTTGACCGGTATCCAGACAAAGTGCCATTCAGTATGTAAATGAGCGTGAAGATCAAGCCAAGACTTGTAATGTAGAATAGTGTAATTAAACTATAGAATAGTTTAATGAATTGTTATGTATCCTTGGTGGCGGATGAAAGTCACTCTTGTAAGATGCAAAAAATAATATAATTATTATTATTTGTAATGAACGAGGTTATAAGGTATTAGAACCTGGGATTTGAGAATGTATGTTGTTATATTTAGCTATATAATGATGTATGTTTGGAAAGAGATGGGACCGTGATGTACAGAATCCGAATGTGAAAATAGACTAGATTTCGGGGCGTCACAACCAATCCCAAGACACCAAAGTCCAGACCCAAGAAAAACCCTCAAAGTCAATGACCAAGGTTGAGAAGACCCAACGACACCTCAATGTCGTTTCATCAAATCTGGCACAAGTCCCGGAAAGAAAGAGACTGTAATACATTAAGATAACTAGTCACAGGGATGAAATATCAATCATCCTAAGATGCAACCCCTCAATAACTCATCACTCCTGAAGTGGGAGAAGATATGATCTCTTTTGACTTATAGAAGTGTACATTAATGTCCGTCGTGGCAAAGTCTATCTCATACCCGATGACCTGTTCCCCGAGATAAAGGCCATAAATCAAGTCTTACAGATCAAACCAAGCTTAGTTGAAGCCATCACATCATAAAGCAAAATGAGCTCTTAGGTCCAATTCAGTGGAATTCGAAGGCATCTAGACATCAATCATCAATCATCAAAGCTGAAGTAATGTTATAACGATATATCAAACATGATCATCGTCAAGGACCTTTAATGAGCTGACATCCTCAATCTGAAACCTTCATCAAATTATAAGAAAAAGGTTATCAAACCCGAGTGCACTTACACATTAGAATCAAGGATTGGGGCACCTAGATGTCAAAGCTCACATCTACCCAATCACCCTATGGATCAGGTGGTAAAAGACTCTTGCAAACTTGGCATCTTATCAGTCCATCTGTTAAATATACAACAAAGTTTCTACCCCAGACAACATGCAAGGCTGGGGAAATTTCAGAATGGGTGATAACCAGATATTGGGACCTTTACATCAAACAAGACTTTGGCAATTTCAAAAACAATGACATCTCAACACTGGGGCATTCATCAACCATCCCAAAAAGGAAAATGCACCAGTTAATACCATCAGCATGGTCCATCACAATCAGAGCTTCACTCATTTCACTGGCGATCCGGTACGATCATTTGGGTTTTTCTAATCATAATTTTTTTAGAATACAACAATCTATGAGGTACAACTCTTTCATCACTTGAAGTGCTTTCAGTCTCCATTTACATGCATTAGCGATAATATACATATTAAGTAGATAAATCTTGCGTTAGAATCATAGAAAAATGTTTTGAAAAAGATATTTTTATTTAAATTTTTGCGAATTGGATTAATTCTATTATGTGTCCGTGGAGCAAGAATCATGGGAATGATGAGAGAATTAAGACTATTCAACCTTTTGATTAGGAATGATATCCTAATTCAAAGCGCTTTTTGGAACAGACTTGACCTCATTTGCATGTGTGCACTTTGTAGTTGCCTTGACTCTTAGTTGTAGGGTATGAAACTATAGCGACAACAATGATAATTAATGAGAAGATAGGTAGCCAACCTAATGACTTGAATCGTGGCCTAGGTTACTCGAGTTATTGAGCCTGAGGAGTGTCTTTACACCTGGTACCCTAAAGCCATCTGTTTTGGGAGTCACCGGCACAACGCTCGTTATATGGGTAACTTAGTGCCTAAGAAAACGAGCATTATAAGAAGAAGTCGAGACCTGAGCATATCTGAATCGTGGAATGGGTTACTCGAGTAATTAAGCCCAAGTGGTGTCTTCATACCTGGTGCCCTAAAGCCACTTGGTTTGGGAATCACCGTCCCAACGCTTGCTACATGGGTAATTTAAGTCTAAGAAAATGGACCTTGCACAAGCTCAGGCGAGGAGAAATAGAGTAGAATACCTAATTTATCTCGAAGTATGGCCTTTGTTACTCAAGCAAGTAAACCCGAAGGGGTGTCTTTACACCTAGTGCCCTAAAGCCATTCGGTTTGGGAGTCATTGGTCTAAAACTCGTTAAATGGGTAACTCTGAATAACCTATAAAAATGAGACAAGTTAGGTGAGAGAAAAAGAAAAAAAAGAAAATTGGCAAGATGGAAATAAGATCATCTAGAAGTCATGGAAATGAAACCCCTGCTAAGAGTTGTGCCACTCATAGTGCACGTGTCATATGAAATCAATTCTGCGAAGAATAACATCTAGAGCAAAGATGAAGTATCTCTGATAAAGGGAGATAAGTCTCTTGAATCTGATCCTATCCATGAACAATGACCATGGATGTTTAAAAATTTCCTTACGATTTTATAACTCATTCAATTTCATAAACTTTAACTTCAAATGCCTCATTCACAAAAGTATACTAATCCTGATGGCCCAAGCCGTCAAGGTTTTGAGCATTTTGTTATTCGTTTGATGTGAAGGATATTGCTCACTCTCGACTTAGTCAACAAAGAGAGTTTCTTATATTAATCTCTGGTAACAACATGCGAAAGAGCTAGGACATTTTTTAATTCCAAGAAATGGAAAGAATCTAAGGCGGGATCAAGCTTCTCATCAAAAGAAATGGGAGAACTCCTGAAAGAAATCATGACGACATAAGCTTGCCCCAACAAAAGAAGGGAAAAATTCTCAAGAGAGTCCTTAACTCAAAAATAGATGCCCAACTACAAACAAAAGGCCTAGCAAATGAAATCTACATGTCAACCAGCGCCAATAGCTAAAAGAAACTCCAAATCGCCTCAGAAAGGGTGAGGTATGTTTCTACATCTAGTCAATTCAATTAAGCATGTGCATCAACCTAGGACAATAGACTCCTAAGGATAAATTTAGATCATCACATCATGCATGGTCTGCACATGTGCAACTGCGCTATATCAGCGCACATCTCCATTAAAAAGTTTAGCATGCATCATGTCGCCGTCAGGATTTTTATTGTCCCTCTTTTGTTCTAGTCTTTTGGTGTTCTCATGTTAGGTGAGATTTATTTGAAAAAACAAGTTGTGAAAAGGTCCGACATTTATATGTCGACGATTTGACTATAAGAGTCGCCAGTTGGTGTTTTTAAATGGTTGCACCAACGCAACTGAGAAAAGGTTTGCACATTGACCTAGTGATGTGACACTGCTAAACGGGTCTGTGAAACCGAGATTCATTAGGGTCCGGGGACTTGCTTATGCAGAGGGAAGGTGTTAGGCACCCCCCGACATCTGTGTTACCACGTTGACCGCCACTTTTTAATTAAACTATTATATGAATGTGTGTGTGTGCGGATCAATGTGAAATTATTTGGAAGTAGTGCTATGCCTCGTTCGCACCTATATACACAGGGTTTGAATTTATATAAAAATTCTGTTTTAAACAAGATATAACAATGATGTTTTGTAAAAGAAGTTTTTCAAACCCTGTGCTCAATAGTAATTGAGGCCTTTGATACTTCTATTTTATTAAATGTTCGGCTTGATTGCTTTTATTTTTGAGATGTGAAGCATCTTCGAGAAAATAATATATAAAGTAGTACCGAACTCCTCATGGGCATGAAAGCCATCTAAGGAAATTAAAACACCGTGAATAATTTACAAGCTGCTTACAGCTGAAAATGTCCATCATGGGAACCGAATCTAGATTCAGTAGACTGAATCTGTGATCACATGATTCCTAAGCTCACACGATGCTGCAATTTATATGAAAGTAGTAAGCAGTTATATATATAAAAGCTATAAATATATATATATACAGACATGATCAACCACCATGAAGCACCTCCATGGGGGATCGAAAATGTAAATATATAAAGAGGTATATATATATATATATATATATATATATATATATATATATATATATATATATATATATATATATATATAGAGAGAGAGAGAGAGAGAGAGAGAGAGAGAGAGAGAGATGATCAACCACCACGAAGCACTTCCTTGGGGGATTAGAAATGTAAATAAAGCACTAAAGCCGATCAACTGCCATGAAGTAAACTCAAGCGAGATGGAATGTAAATAAAGCAAAAAAAGGCCACATAAGTAAACTCCAGCATGACAAATATATATATATATATATATATATATATATATAAAAGTAAAAACGCACTGCATGATGTAAAATCGTGCTCATCGAACGAAGTCCGACAATGCTTTATATATATATAAGTATATATATATAAAAAGCAATAAACGCCTCAGATGTAAAATCTAGGCTCATCGAACAGAGTTCGACCACAGTTCATATATATAAGTATATATATATATATATACAAAAGCAAGTAAACACTCCGGACGTGAGTCTAGGCTAAATCGAGGCATAACTCGATAATGATTGTCTATATATATATACATATATATACGGTCCGGATCTTAAGCTCACCGCTTATCCAACTCACCCGAGCTCACCTCCCTTTAGCGACGGACTCGGCAATGGTTCGGTCATACAACCGTCGTCTATACTTTTAGCGATGCTATATGTTGTCCGTCGCTAAAAGTTTAGATGACGGTTGTATAACCGAACCGTCGTCGGGTCCGTCGCTAAAGGGGGGTGAGCTCGGGTGAGTTAGATAAGGGGTATGCTCTTGATCCTTGCTGTATATATATATATATACACACAAAAGGAAAAAAAGCCACAGATCGAAGTCCGGGTATACACACGCAACACGACTCTCAATGTGAAGAACAGTGCGTGCAAAGTAGAAGAGAAAGACTTTAAAGTGTGTAAGAAGGCTTACAGTGGACTACCAAAGAAGACTTCTATAGCTTTAAATGGATGAACACTTGGCTCCCGCCGGTAAAAATATGACTGAATATAAGCTCACAAGTGTTTAAAATGAGAAAGCACTCAGTTGAGGGTGTGTACAGAGCAAATTGAATAGGATTTCCTCGCTATTTTCTCTTACAAAATGGCCACCCCAAGCCCTCTATTTATAGAGGGGGGAGTCGCAGGTACAACTACGGCTGCCCGGGGTACCCCAGGCTCCGCGGGTCTTGCCGTCTCAAAGTATGTGCACACGTGCAATGTGATGTTCGCTCAAACTTTCAGAACTTCAATTCGGGTCTCCGATTGAGGTGTATAAGAACTTTTACGGAGTGCTATTGTTGAGAGATACACAATGACATGGGATTAGAGGTTGTACGAAGTCAAGAAGATGGGACCATTCCCTTGGTCTTCAAGCTTCAAATTCTATCCAGTGTGCTGCCTTGCGTAGTAGTCACTCGGGATTGGAACTCCTTGGTTCTTATGGGACATTGCTGTGTAGAATGTATGTTGAACTATTGTTGAGATGGCGCAATATGGGATCGAGGTGGCAAAATGATGATTTTTCCCCTCATCGGGGTTATCATCGGTTTTAGCTGATAAAGCAGTCGTTGCTCAGGGTTATCTCTAAGATTGGGCTGCTGCAAGTACTGGATGCCCTCAGGGTTATATCTGAGGTGTTCTTAACCTACCGGGGTTATCTCCGGGACTGGAGCTGAGTGTCTCGGTGTGATTTTCGAGGTTGAAGCTGACTACATAAGTTGAAACGAGCATCTCCGGGGTTATCTTTAGAACTACAATTGTATTCCTCGGGGTTATCTCTGAGGTTGACGTAATCTTTCCTGGTGTTATTTCTGGGACTGAGACTGATTATCTCGGGGTTATCTCTGAGATGAAACGGTCTTCTCCGGTGTAATTTCTGGTATTGAGCTGAGCTGTCCTCCAGGGTTATCTCTAAAAGACAATTCTGCCCTCCTGCAATGTTAGTAATAGGTATGCAGAAAATTTTGAGTGTCTACAGATGCCCCTCTTTATGTTATTCATATAATGCAATGGCATGGATAAGATAAAGAATACTATACACTTGAAATGCAACAAGATGATCATGATGCAATGTATAACAACATAATGCGAATGTATGTGGTTTTTTGGATTATTTTCCAACATGGTGGGATGATTGCCGGCTCCCCTTAACTTCTATCGGTATTGACAGTTATTACTAACGACCCTGATGAACTGTCTTGGATGTGCAATCCAATGCTCTCAGGAGCTTCCAGGATGTTGACGTTGGGGTTATCACCAAAGTCCTTAATCCTTGATACAAACTTCACACTGAAGTTGTATCTCTTATGTACAAGAGACTCTGTCGGGATAGAGCTTTGTCTGTTGAGGATGTGTATAACATATCCTATCATCGGTCCTCCCTGATGAGGATGTTCTTTCCTGGTTTGAATCGCTGTGTCTTTTCACGCTCTCTGTTGGAGTTATCGCCAACAACAATGGTGTTGGTCATTACTCGACCTTTATTGACATGTACATCAACGGATGAGATCCCTACTGGGGGATAATGTCAAGACTGCTTGACATTCATTGACGTGTGCATCAACGGATGTGTTGTATGAAGACCCGCTGGGGACAAGGTTTCAAGGCTACGACCCTGAATTGATAGCATTGGACCTTCGTGAGGTATTGCCGAATGTAGTTTGCAATAGTTGAGATCATTGGTATAGTGTACCCTGTGTTTGGGCGAATTCCAATGAGTGATATATAAAGCCACAACTTGACCCGTGAACACCAAGATTTTAGGCTATTTTACTCAATCGCATAGCATTTTTATTCCTGATTTGGCCTTTTCAGCTTGTGAGAACTCCTTTGCAACTCAAACTGGACCAAGCCGGAGGGGTGAGCCCCATTATCACTATATCTTTTGATAGGCCTCTGTTAGATATTGGGTGACTGTGCCCCATTCTCGCTATATCTTTTGATATGCGTCTGTTAGTCGTTGGGTGTTAGTGCCCCATTTCCCTGTATTTTTAGCTGTATAGAGATGTATTAGATGATGATGAACTTAGAAATGTATATACTATTATTCCCTACATCATATTGCCATCTATTTTTTATCATGCATGTATTATGTTATGCATATGTATGTATGTCCAGTGATGTTCAGCATTGACCCCTGGATGGTCTTATGACACGACCCATATAGATGTCTTCTTCGAAAGTTAGCCGTATTGATCATACCCCACCAGTATTGTGGCATCCCATCTAAGATCGTGGTATGATATTATGTCACCTTCAGACAGGGTGACTGTAGATCAGTTATTGTAGCATACTATGACTCTCCTGATGTTTCAGGTTCCCGCAGGCTTTGTAGAGGGTATGCTAGAGCATTGGATACCAGAGAGGCAGGTCTTTCGATTTGGTATCTATGAGTTGACTCCTACCTTAGAGGAGTATGCACGGTTGACGACGCTGCCAATGGACAGACCTTGCGCGTGGATGGCTATTGGCGATATGAGTAGACAGTTTATGACCCTCATCGGGCTAAGGCGTAGAGTTGTGCAGGATGAGATCACATCCGACCACGTTGTATCCCAGTGTTTTCTGATGGACAGATTTGGCTTAGAGGATAGCTATACATGGAATTCCGGGGATTTCACCATGCTGGAGGATCATTGGCATTTGGCCAGAGTAGACGTACTACTACTGTGCGTATTGTCATATGTATACATGCCACGATACATGGATGAGATGGACATTGGCGTCATTATGGCAGTGAGAGCTCTTAGGGAGGGTCACACCATTGTGCCGATGATTGTCGCAAAGACGCTGAGGTCGGTCACATATTGCAGCACTTACCCTGCAGGGGTATTCACAGGTAGTTTGGTCATGTTGTACATGTGGTTTATGTCACACTTGAGACCGATTGGCACTTTTAGACGGCATGGGTATTGTTTTACCCATGAGATAGCCATGTCATACTCCTTTCAGCTCACGAAGTGTCTGCATCTTGGTCCATTTTGCTGGCAGGGATTGGAGATCCATTTGATATATTATCGTGTACAGGGATTTGTTCACCCTACAGCTTCATCATTCATGCTCCGGGCATGGATTATCTCCCTCTAGCTGGTTTGAGGGGTATGACTACTTACCACCCACTGGCTATGATGTGTCAGTTTGACCAGTTCCAGGATTTCCATCCTTTTGAGGGGGCATTGAGTTAGCATTTGGCTTCTCACCACTTTTCAACAGAGGACAGATCCAGGGTGTATGCCTATTGGGATCAGTGTGAGGTAGCTGCTTTTTTTGTTAGCCATCCGGGTTGTTCTGCAGAGTATTCCGCATGGATGGAGATAAAGACTACATCGACTATGGTAGTATCCACATCGCCGGTGATTGATTCTGATGATGGGGAACCCATAGAGGACATTGATATTCCCACAGAGGATGAGCTATTCACTGGGTTGCCAACAGCTCTTGCAGATTCCCCCAGTATGAGTGCTACTGTGATTTATCATTCAACACAATATTTAGAGCAGAGTCTTCATCTGATGACCTTTGAGAGAGATCAGGCTAGGGCCTTGATGTTGACAACTCTTAATGGGAGAGACACCGCTCTATTAGAGAGAGATTAAGCCAAATTAGCCAGAGATGCATTGATTATTGAGCGGGATGCTACCCTATCTGCCCGGGATGTGACCGTTACAGATAGTACTTCAGTGAGATCGCTTACTACTGGCATGCTTGCCAATGTGAGTGCATATATTAATGAGCATCATGCCACCATGCAGTTAGCTGTGGATCTGTTAGCTCGTATAGATACCCTTGGGCAAGAGCTTGCAGCATTACCCCCTTCTTCGGAGAGAGATGCCATGTTGGACTTGATAGTTCGTATATCCACGGGATTGTAGATAGGCTTGTATTTTCCTGAACAAACTAGCTTAGCCATTTTGTCATGTACAACACATATTGTATATATCAAATAACATTATATATGGCAGGTAAATATATTTTAATTCACTTCCCTTTTAGTTGTGCCTTGATACTTGCTTGATATTTGCCTACTTCTTCAGGGCTTGTGATCTTGATATATTCCGAACTCATCCTTGATAGGTGGACATTGAGACATCTTAGGATCTTTCAGAACGGATCATTGATCTATGTGTATCCCTACCCTCTTTGGTGTCTTGGGACTAGTTTCTGTATATATATGTGGAGAGGAGTGTGGCTTTTCCTCTCTGAGATTGATCGCACCACAGATGGTCGCCAGTACTCCTATTCAAGAGGAGCCTAGTTAGTTTCATCTCTTATGGATTGGTGTTGCTCTTTGAGGAATCAACCACAGCTTAGATGGTTGCCAACTCTCCCATTTATGGGGAGTCTAGGTAGTTCCATCCCTTTGGTTTGAAGCTGATGAAATGCGGTGGATTGAAGTTTGATCCCAGTACCATTGACAAGTATTTATTTTGGTAGGGGTAAGACCGAACCATAAATGGCTGCCTACATACTCCTACCGAAGAGGAGATCAGGTCTGCATAGTTCAAACCTGGTGTAAGAGGTTCAACGCTGAATGGTGTAAGGGTAGAAAAGGATGTAGAAATGTTTTTGTTGTTTTTGTTTATAGAGAAGGGTGTAGAAATGTTTTTGTTGTTTTTGTTTTATTGCGACCAGGCCATATAAAATGGTTGCCTACGTACTCCAAGGTATCAGGGAGATCAGGTCGACGTAGTTCGCCCCGTGTTCAGGACGATTTATAGCAAAAAAATTTTGATCCCATGTTCAGGACAAACTGTGGGGAAAAGTTTGATCCCATGTTTAGGACAAACTGCGGGTGTGAAAAAGTTTGATCCCATGTTCAAGATAAACTGCAGGGGAAGGGTTCAATCCCTGGTAGGATAACTGAAATTGTTTGAAGTGCGAGGTGAAAGATCTGATGATCTAAAAACAAGGCTGCTGGCTTGAAGAGTGTATTTCCCTGATGGGGCAAATGGGTATGAAGAAAGGGTTGTGTGTAATAAGGGTTAGAAAACCTGAAATGACTGGTGATCCAAAACCAGGATGTTTGCTTGATGGGAACTTCAGGCATAGTACCGTTTCACGGTGTTTGAGTTGATGAGCTGTGGAAATTCATCGCCGTCCATTTCCTGTAATCTGAGAGCACCTCATGTCAATACCTCCTTGACAATAAACGGGCCTTCCCAGTTTGGAGTGAATTTTCCCTTTTACTGATCTTGGTTGTCAATGATCTTCTTCAAAACCAAGTCATGTTGTTTAAACTGCCGTAACTGAACTTTTCTGTTGTAGGATCTGGCGATCCTTTATTGGTATAACTGACCATGGAAGATAACATCACTTCACCTTTTGTTTATTAGAGAGAATTGGTGATATCTATCTTGTAACCATTGGTCTTCATCCAGCTGAGCGTCAATTAACACTCTGAGGGATTCCATTTTCACCTCTATGGGGAGCACTGCTTCCATCCCATAGGTCAATGAGTAGGGGGTTGCCCCAGTGGAAGTACACATTGAAGTTCTGTAGGCTAATAGAGTTAAAGGCAAGAGGTCAGGCCATCCTTTGTGATTGGCGGACATCTTTTTCATGATCTTCTTGATTTTCTTATTAGCCGCTTCTACAACACCATTCATCTTTGGACGGTAGATGACGAAGTTAAGGTGTTTGATGCGGAATTTACTGCACAACTCCTCCATCATTTTGTTGTTGAGGTTCTTAGCATTGTATGACACAATCACCTCTGGTTGTCCATATCAATAAATGACATTGTTTCTGATGAAAGCAATGATGACTTCTTTGGTAACCCTGGGGAAGGAGGCTGCTTCTACCCATTTGGTGAAGTAGTAGATCATAGTGAAGATAAACCGATGCCCATTACTAGCTTTGGGCTCGATGGGCCCAATCACGTCCATTCCCCACATTGAGAAGGGCCACGGTGAACTCATATTGTGGAGTTCCCTCGAAGGGGCGTGGATAACATTCTCATGAATTTGGCATTGATAGCATCTCTTGACGTGATCATCACAGTCAGCTTTAAGCGAGAGCCAATAATGCCCTGTTCTAAAGATCTTTTTAACGAGTTGGGGGCCGCTCATGTGTGGGCCACATACTTCACCATGGATTTCATCCATAAGCCTCTGAGCTTGGTCCTTGTCCAGACATATGAAGAGACCTAGTCATGCATCTCTTTTGTAGAGTGCATCTCCACTCAGGTAGAACTTCATAGCCAGTCGATGGATCTGCCTTCTTTCAGTTAGGCTCGCCTTAGCGGGTGTAGATCCATCTCGCAAGTACTCTTTGATATACTGATACCAAGGGTGTTGGATGGGAGGTAGCTCATTCGATACTTCTCCAATATAATTCCCATAGGGTGGAGCCTTTTATAGGGCATATGGGATGCTTGGCATGTTTCCCTTGTCATGTATGGTGATCAAGGAGGCCAAAGTTGCTAGCGCATCCTCAAAATCATTCCTATTCCGAGGAATGTGGAGGAAGTTTATTTCTTCGAACTCCGAAGCCATCTGTAAAACTTACCGATGGTAAGGCAACAAATGTAGCTCTTTGGTGTGATAGATTCCTGTGGTTTGCCTGATTACCAATTTTGAATCTCCAAAGACAGTTAACCGCCTGATACCCATTGATTGGGCAAGTTTGAGTCCCATGATACAGCCTTCATACTCAACTGTGTTGTTGGTGCTGACAAACTACAATTTGACGACGACGGGATACTACTCCCCCGTACCAGATACTAGAACTGCTCCAGCTCCAGAACTTTCCATGTTAACAGCTCCATCAAAATACATTTTCCATGATTAATGTGTATCATAGTGATGGTGTTGCTGCACTGTCATCACCCCTTCATCGGGGAAGTATGTTTCCAAGGGTTTGAAATCCCCTGCAGGTGCGGCGGCCAGTTGATCCGCAATTCCTTGCCCTTTAATGGACTTTTGCGTCACGTAAACGATGTCAAATTGTTGTAGGATCAACTGCCATCTGGACAGTTGACAATTTAATATGGGATTACTGAACACGTACTTGAGAGGATCCACGCGGGATATGAGATGGGTTGTATGACCATGAAGGTAATGTTGTAGCCTCATGGAAGCCCATACTTAAGCACAACAAGTTTTCTCAATCAGAGTGTACTTGTGTTCACTGCTACTGAATGTTTTGCTGAGGTAGTAGATAGCTCGCTCTTGGCCTCTATCGTCTTTTTATCCCAGCATGCAGCCCATGTCATTGTCATTAATGGATAGGTACATGAACAGGGAACATCATTCCTGGGTGGTACCAAAACAGGAACGTTAACCAGCTGTTCTTTGATTTTAAGGAAGGATTTTTGATACTCATCGTTCCATTTCATGGAGGAGTTCTTCCTTAATACCTTGAAGATAGGCTCACAGGTTGCTGTAAGTTGGGAAATAAACCTGCTAATGAAGTTGATTCTTCCCAAAAATCCCCGTATCTCCTTCTTTGTCTGAGGAATGGACATTTCTGTAATGGCTTGGATTTTGGTGGGATCCAGCTCAATCCCTTTGTGGCTGACTACGAATCTTAGCAACTTGCCTTATTTAACGCCAAAGGCGCACTTGGCTGGATTCAACTTCAAGTTGTACTTACGCAACTTGTTGAAAAGCTTTTTGAGATGGTCTAAGTGGTCTTCTTCCCTTTGGGATTTGACAGTGATGTCATCCACATAGATCTCTATCTCTTTGTGCATTAAGTCATGAAAAAGGGCCATCATAGCTCGCTGGTAGGTTGCTCCGGCATTAATGAGGCCGAATGACAACCGTCTATAGCAAAAGGTTCCCCAAGGTGTGATGAATGCAGTTTTCTCATGATCTTCCTCAGCAACCATAATTTGATGATACCCTACAAAGCAATCAGCAAATGAGTACATGTCATATTGAGCAGTATTGTCAATAAGAATGTCGATAAATGGCACGGGAAAGCTATCCTTAAGGAAAGCTTTATTCAAATCTCGATAATCCACGCAAACTCGCACATTTCATCTCGGTTTAGGCACGGGGACTATATTTGATAGCCATTCAGGATATGTGGACACCATGATGATGCCAGCTTGAAATTGTTTCACAATATCTTCTTTAACCTTTAAACTCCACTCATGTTTTAATTGCCTGAGCTTCTGCTTGACTGGCTTGAATCCCTCTTTAATGTGAAGGCGATGGATGACTATGTCCGTGGACAAACCCACCATGTCTTCATGAGACCATGCAAACACATCCTGAAATTGGGTTAATAGTGCAACCATGTCATTCCTTTGGTTTGGAGTGAGGTCTGTACCAATATGGATCAACCTAGGGCTTTCTAAGGTTCCGAGATTGAATGAGGTAGTTTGATCAAGATTTGGTTTGGGTTTATCTTTGACCCATTCCTTGATCTCCTGAGGTATCTCAATGTCCTCTTGTATTTCCATCAAGTCTGAGTCCAAATTTTCATCAAAGTAATTGTCCTTATGGAGAAAAAGCACCTCATAAGCAAGTACAAGCACATCTAAATTTAGAGTCCTTAAACAAAATATGCTTTCACTTAATATATGAAACTGTTCAATCATACAAAAGTGTTAGCATGTACTGATAAAATAACCGCTAATACTATACAGAAAAGTAAGCAGTTAAAGCTATCTATAGGGCAGAGGGGTTCTGCCCTTTTTACCCTTAGTGACGAATGCAAGGAGTGCTGCTCCAATTGTCAAGGGTGAAGTCCTGGTGGACGGTAGTAATGAAGGGACTATCATCGTCCTTTTTCTCCCGAATGATGACCATAATGTCAGGACAATCATCGTCTGGAGTGTATCTATTTGTGTGCTTATCATGAAAAAGAATGCATAGATGAGACAACATCCTGACGATGTCTTGTTTACGTCTCCGTTCCCTTTCTTCCACTTTGGGATCAGGAATCAGGACCTCTTTTGCTTTAACCAGTATCGGTTTTGGAAATAGCATAGCCATAACATGGGCTGGAACCTTTACCGGAGACTGTATAGGCTCAGGATCTGTAGGTGGAGATAGTCGCTGTATGGCTAAAGATGAAGAAATTTGTTTGTGCTTGTGAGGATTACTGTGACTGGAGCTAGCAGAATAGCATAATCCAGCTGTCCTTGTTTGACTGGGAACTTGAATTGGGTGCTTAATACCCTGATGATCTTTGCCCAACCCTTGTCCAGGTTGATGACCCAATAACATCATCTCTTGAGTGGCCGACATTACCTCAGCAAAAATCTTAGGTGTGAGAGGTGGTGCCCCAATGGGATGGTAATGAGTGTTGCTCACCTCCAGGGCATGGAAATTGACCGACTCAACTTCTAAATTGAAGCTGATGAGTGATATGTCACCTTGTTCAGGACATTCCGGCTCAGCATTAACAGTGTCTAGGCTATTTTTGATAATGTACTTGAGTTGCTGGTGAAGGGTGGAAGGGACGGCTCCAGCCATATGAATCCATGGTCTTCCCAAAAGCATGTTGTATCCTGTAGCTATTCTGAACACGTGAAAGGATACACTGAATGTATGTGGACCAATCTCCACTAGTAGTTTAATTTCTCCAACGGCATTTCATCGGGACCCATCAAAAGCTTTGATAACCGTATGGTTTCTTTTGATCCTCTTGGGGTTGATATTCATCTTCTCCAAGGTAGCATAAGGACAGATATTTAGAGATGAACCTCCATCTATCAAGACTCCTCCCACCATGTATCCGGAGGACAAAATCGCTATGTGCAACGACTTGCAATGACCCATCCCTTCAGCAGGTATGTCGTCATCAGTGAAAGATATCACATTGTTGTTGAAAATATGATCAACCAGTTGTTGGAATTTTTCCACATCTACTAATTTTGGTAAATTGGCTTCTTCCAAGACCCTTAGCAAGATCTTCCTGTGATCTTTGGAAGAGAAAACCAAGTATAGTATGGAAATTTGTTGTGGAGCTTCTCTCAAGCTTAAAGCCACCTTGGCTTTGTTATGGCCCATGGTACGAAGGAATTCTTCAATTTTCTCTATGGGAACTTTCCCATTTGATTTGATGGTAGGTTTCATCACCCGATGGGGAAGATATAGTGGATTCTCCTTTGACACTGCAACAGTTGTATGTGATGTAGATCCTTCAGCCTGCCCATAATTCCATGGGACTTTTTTTAGGCTAATAACATGATATTGTGGCCTAGATGGAAAGAGAATTGGCTCTGGTGCAGCCACTTTCAAAGGATTGTTAGTACCTTTGAGTTGAATTGCTTGTATTATGAGTGGTCTGGCAGCCAAATCATCCTCAGCAAATATAACTGCTACGCCGTCCTTGCATTTTGTAGGACATGTGTTCCTACTCTCGAGTAACAAAGTGTCATCATCTGCCATTTACAGGACACCACTATTAATTAAATTCTGAATTAAATGGCGGAGTGCCCAACATTCTTCTGTGCTGTGACCGCGAGAATAGGAGTGGTACTGACATACTCCATCAGAATTGACCCGTCTGGAACGGGGATTGATTGGAGGTAGAAGGGATTTAATTCTTCCTTCATTGATCAGCATTTGAAATATCTCCTCCATAGGTTGGCCAAGGTACGTAAATTCCCTTTTGTTGGCAAAATCCCGACGGGCTTTGGCACTTGCTCTTTTTGAAATTTTATCCTCCAGTGTTTCACTTTCTGAAGGCGATGATGGAGTATTCATGATAAAAGGAAGGAGACTAGCATGCTCCTAACTGACTAATTAGCGTGTGAATTGGTGTTGATGGATCACCAGTTCTGCCAATTGGTCTACTTGCTTACAAAGAGCCTTAATCTTTCGTTCCATCATGAACTGGAATTGTGTGTAATCCCATTTGTCAGCACCGTCTTTGCTGGTTTGGGAATATTCAACAATGTAATTGGAACTTTGTCCACTGCTCCAATTAATCATATTGACCTCTTCTTCTTTATGTTGAGGAAGAGGGTTATCTTGTACATGAGGTTGGTCGGGTTTAGTCACCACAATCTCCTCGTTGTCGATTAAATCCTGGATCTTGTGTTTCAAGGCCCAACAATCCTGAGTATCATGTCCCGGTGCCCCAACATGATAAGCACATTTCCGTATAGCATTATAACCCTTCCCATTCGGGTTGGCTGGTGGAAGAAGATGTGTAATTTTCTTCTGAGTAGTCAGAAGATTGAGAATATTCTCTAGCGAATCCCCTAGGGGTGTAAACGCTAGATTACGTCGGACTTCTCCACCCTTTGGCAATGTGGGGTTGGAAGATTGTGCTGGAAAAGGGGAGTAGTTTCTCCTTTGGATAGGAATGTTCTGACTGCCTTTATGACCTTGTAGTATCAAGGAAACCTCCTCCTTTTTCTTTTTATGGACCCTCCGGGGGTTGTTTCCATAAGTTCCGGACTGGATGTGCTCAACAACAGCTTTTAGAGCGGCTAGGTCTTGAATTTTTCCTGACTTCAATCCCATCTCAACCATCTCTCCATGTTTGATCATTTCAGAAAATGGTTTACCAATGCCCGCTAAGACTCTCTCATAGAAAGGAGCTTCTTGTATGTCTATGAAAGTCATCACCATTTCTAACTCCATCATAGAAGGAATAACTTGAGCACCAATGCGCCTCCACCTTTGAGCATACTCTCTAAATGACTCATTGGACTATTTCTTGACCTTGGTAATTTGGTACTGGTCAGGAGCCATCTGAGACTGGAAGCTGTACTAAGTGAGGAAGGCAAGAGCTAACTCTTCCCAGCTATGTATTTTAGAATTGTCTAATCTATTATACCATGATCGGGCTTCTCCAGTTAGACTCTTTTGGAACAACTACATTCTGAGCTTTTCATTCTCGGCATAAGATCCAAGTTCTCCAATGAATTCCTTCAAGTGTGTATAAGGATCTCCTAACCCATCATACTTTTCAAAGTCAGGAGTCTTGAACTTCGCTGGATAATGAACACCAAGGAATATTGTGACACCCCCAAATCTAGGTACTTCATTCCCACAAGATTTGGTGTTCACTATCCAATCATTCATATCTATCTACCCAAGTATAATAAAAATTAAATCATAAATCCTCCATTTAAATAGGGTTACATCGTTTAAATAAAAATCTTCCTAGGTTGTCTAACCTTAAACATCATACAAGTGCGGAAATAAATTATTACATCACATCATTATTTAAAAATCTATCATCATAATAATAAATGAAAATTACAAGTCTTCATAACTTGTACATTTTTCCCTTTCCTTTGCTAGTTGTAGGTTCATCTACCTTCTCAACTTTAGCTGCAATGAGCGTATATGTATGCAAGAGTGAGCAAAACAAATGCTCACTAGATATAGCAATGAATCAACAAGATAATAATAATTGCCAATGAATAGGCTCATCAAAACTGAATAGTACTCTATCAATGATAACCAAAGACTGGAATCAAAATATGGAATATATATCTGAGGGTCATAAGACCACAAACTATGTCCACAGTTGCAAGTAATCTTTCAACTTCAAATTTAACAGTCATAAGACTATAAGGACTCCTCGTACTTAGGGGGATCATCCCTTCGTACAATGTATTGTGCACAAATATTTCAACGCTAAGCGTAAACTATCCCCTAATAATAGGGTTGTTCATCTCAGTATTTAGAGTACAAGTCCGCACCAAAGTAAGTTTGGTTTGGATACATTTCAAGGGTAATTTAGAATTCAACGGTCATCAACTAAGGATTAGTTGAATACAATATTGATAACGTCATGCTATGGAATAATCATAACTGAATCGACATTGTAAATTAAGATCATGCTTTAGGAATAAACTAATAGCATAAACATCGAATAATCATAACGTACTTTGCTTGAACAATATTAAGTTAAGGCTATGATCTTATAAAATTAGAAATAAAATTACTGAACATACAATAACTGATAGCAAGCTTAAAACTAAAACTTGCTCAACAAGATAATAACTTGTGCATAGAAATTAAAAATAAACAGCTCAATATTAGGGACAAGAGTTCAAGGAGTTATATCCATTATAAGGAAATAGAACTTAAGAAACTTTCTTAGTTATAAACAAGTTAGAATAACTCAATTATGATTAGAATATAAAACTTGCTTGGATAACATTAGAATTAGAGCTTGCTCGAATAAAGATTCAGAATAAAAGAATTTACTTAATCCATGCTTAGAAAAGAACTTGCTCAATATAAAAAGATAAGTTTAGAAACTTGCCTCGAGCGTATGCTATAATATTAAACTCACATTCACCTACACATAGGTTTAGAACCACCATCTATTAGATATACTAACATTAATGTTTCAACATAATACGCATTTCTAGTTAGACTTATTATGTTAGCACAAGTCTTATGCTACCATATACATTTCAGAATTCCCAAGTGTCAACATCACAACACTTATCTAACCTTCATTGTAAAAACCAATTTATAACATAACACGTTCATTACTAGTAATCATTTGAAACTTTGAAACTACTAACCACCTAACACGATTTTGATTTAACCATGTTATTATATATTGGACACATTAACATATCATTAGACCAAGTGGTAAGGTATTCCAAGGTCTGATGATGGCAATGAAACCAATTGTCTCGAGCGAGGGTATGGCATGCCTTGACTACGCCATACACAACTTCGGGACCCACAGCAATTGCGATTTTGCCTTACACCAGTAGCAATACTGCCCGATCTGAGAGAGAAGCGAAACGGCTACTATGAGCGATGGCAGACTTTAGCCCAACAAACACGAATTTCACCCACTAAACAGTAATATTAACACGTACAATTGATACAAAACCATCATAAACATGTTTGCCAACATATTCCTCAACATAGAACAATTTAACAACAATTATACTAGTTTAATTTTCTCAAATTCCACAATTTCTTATAAAACTCCATTTTTGAACTCCTTCACAAAAATTCACACTGTAAACACTATTCTTGTCCAAATTGCTTTGTTCAAATTACGTTATTTTCGTTTCTTAATGAACTAGCATAATCAAGCCTCAATTTACAGTTTAACATACAAATTGACCATCAAAATTGGTACTTCATAAGCCATATGAAAAAATATACTGTAATTTACTTTTCTTCCTTTTTACAACGAAATTAGCATATCATTCATGTCTGACTACAACTTCTAACATCATAACTATATATAATTACCATAAACAGGTTACATAACAATAATTTACAGAAAACTAGAATTCTCGAAACATATAGTTTTTTAGTGAAACATATATACATGTATATATATATATATATATATATATATATATATACTACTAAGGTTGTGAACATACCTTCAATTGGTCGAACAATCCTTGCTAAACTCACTGGAATTGCTGGAAATTGCTTAAGTTTCCTCTCTCAATTCTCTCACAGCCTCTCTGTATTTCTCAGACTTATCAAACAACTAGAATACGCATAACAACATATAACTCCAACCAACGCACACTTTCAAATGTCTAAAAAACCAACGTCTACTAATTAACCCTTATTAAATCATCAGTTATAAATATATATTTATATTATTTATTTTATTTATATTATTTAAATTTAAAAATTAAAAATCCAAAAGCCATAAGGCTTTGTTTGGCAAAACCCTTTAAAATTTAAAGACTTAATATATCTAAGCCTTGTTTGGCAAATCTCTAAATTAAACTCCTTTAATTTTTTTTATAAACAATTTAGTTTATCATTTATAGTCACATATTATTTATTTGGATTTCATATCCAAAATTAATCAAATAATTTAATTATACACACTATATCTTAAATAAATATACCATTTAAACAAATAACACAAAATTATAATTTCATTATAATTTTATTTAATAACTTAATATACCATTTAAATTATTAAATCAACACAACAATATAACTTCTCACGTTATGTTACAACTCTCTAAATTATAAATTAATTTAATTTAGAACACTATCTAATAAATTTAGATTCATAAATATTTATTAACAACCATCACATCAATAAATATTTAATCAACAATAAACACCTCAAATAAATATTTATATAGTTCAATAAATATTTAAAATTACAATTTGAAATTCCGGATTGTTACAAATATACAAAGATCAACATAGGAAACACTTCCGTGTGCTACAATCCTTTTTATAGATCGAATGGTCTCTCTGTTTAAAGGACTTTTGTCCTGATATCACCGGTGTATGGATCTTCTTTGAGATGGGTGTTTTCAGGAATTTTGTTGGTCATATCCAACTGAAGTTCTGAAATTGTTTTATCTGAACCTTGTGTTCCTCCATATGTAGAGGATTCTGCATGTAAGGACATTCGTGAACCCTGAGTAGACTGGTGTAGTTATTTACGCAGAACAACTAAATCTGTAATTTGTTTGCTTAAACTGTTAAACTCTTCTCGAGAGACAGGAGCAGGATTAGACTGGTCAAATGAAGACATAATTGGCTGTAGGCTCGTGGCCTTTTTGGACTTTGAACGGGTAATAGGCACAATTATTTCCCTACAAAAACTTATGTAGTTTAGTCTTAGGGAATGTAAAAATGTTTACATGCTATCATAATGTGTCCATTTTAGGAATATTATCCTATAAAACAGGTGTCATTTGATAGCATGTCAAGCCTTAATATGCATGTACACATATTCTTCATATTTTCCATTACATAGAGATTGACATGGAATAAAATTACAAGTAATTGTCTTTATAAGTAATTGAAAATGGAAATCATGAAGAAACTTTCCTCCACGTTTGGTTTATCAAAGGCTGACCTATCTTAGGTTACTCTCGCTACTTTTTGGCATGAAGGTTCCCAGATCATTGCAATTTACTTGACGGGAAGTTAATCCAGTCTTTCAACTGGAGCGAATCTGGGTGGTGCCTTTCCTGAGCCTTATTGGAATTAGTCTCCCTACGAGTCTAGTAATCAAACACCGACATGATAACTTCCTAGTGGAGGAACCACAAAATATACATTCACATGCAACGTGTCTCACCGTTTATGAAAATGATGACATGTGCGAAGCACTAATATCACAGATAGATATATTGCAGTGCAGTAAGTAAAATGCATTCGTACACATTCATAAAAAATGTAAATGCAACATCCACACACAAGCATATAACAGTTTTGAAAAGCTTGTAATAGCGTCTGAAGTCCTCTTACTGGTTGTCCCCAGCGGAGTCGCCACCTGTAGACGTCGGGATTTTTATTGACCCTCTTCCGTTCTTGTCTTTTGGTGTTCTCATGTTAGGTGAGATTTGTTTGAAAAAACAAGTTGTGAAAAGGTCTGACATTTATATGTCGACGATTTGACTATAAGAGTCACCAGTTGGTGTTTTTAAATGGTTGCACCAACGCAACCGAGAAAGGTTTGCACATTGACCCAGTGATGTGACACTGATAAACGGGTCTGTGAAACCGAGATTCATTAGGGTCCGAGGACTTGCTTATGCGGAGGGAAGGTGTTAGGCACCCCCCGACATTCGTGTTACCACGGTGACCGCCACTTTTCAATTAAACTGTTATATGAATGTGTGTGTGTATGTGGATCAATGTGAAATTATTTGGAAGTAGTGATATGCCTCGTTTGCACTTATATACACAGGGTTTGAATTTATATAAAAATTCAGTTTTAAACAAGATATAGCAATGATGTTTTGTAAAAGAGGTTTTTCAAACCCTGTGCTCAATAGTAATTAAGGCCTTTGATATTTCCATTTTATTAAATGTTCAGATTGATTGCTTTTATTTTTGAGATGCGAAGCATCTTCGAGAAAATAATATATAAAGCAGTACCAAACTCCTCATGGGCATGAAAGCTATCTAAGGAAATTCAAACACCGTGAATAATTTACAAGCTGCTTACAGCTAAAAATATCCATCTCGGGAACCGAATCTAGATTCAGTAGACTGAATCTGTGATCACATGATTCCTAGGCTCACATGATGCCACAATTTATATGAAGTAGTAAGCAGTTATATATATAAAAGCTGTAAATATATATATACAAATATGATCAACCACCACGAAGCACCTCCATGGGGGATCAGAAATGGAAATATATATATAGAGAGACATGATCAACCACCACGAAGCACCTCCACAGGGGATCAGAAATGTAAATAAAGCAATAAAGATGATCAACCACCACGAAGTAAACTCCAGGCGGGTCGGAATATAAATAAAGCAGTAAAAATGATCAACCGCCACGAAGTAAACTCCAGGCGGGACGGAATGTAAATAAAGCAATAAAAGGCCACGAAGTAAACTCTAGGCCTGACAAAAATGTAAATATATATATATATATATATATATATATATATAAAAGCAGTAAACGCACCGGATGTAAAATCCATGGTCATCGAACAGAGTCTGACAACAATTTATATATATATATAAATATAAATATAAAAGAAATAAACACTCCGGATGAAAAATCTAGGCTCATCGAACAGAGTTCGACCACAGTTCATATATATAAGTATATATATATATATACAAAAGCAAGTAAACGCTCCGGATGTGAGTCTAGGCTCAATTGAGGCATAACTCGATAATGTTAGTCCATATATATATATATATATATATATATATATACAAAAGGAAATAAAAGCCACGGATCGAAGTCCGGGCATACACACACAACATGACTCTCAATGTGAAGAACGATGTGTGCAAAGTAGAAGAAAAAAGCTTTAAAGTGTGTAAGAAGGCTTACAGTGGACTGCCAAAGAAGACTTCTATAGCTTTAAACAGATGAACACTCGGCTCCCATCGGTAAAAATATGACTGAATATAAGCTCACAAGTGTTTAAAATGAGAAAACACTCAGTTTAGGGTGTGTAAAGAGCAAATTGGACAGGGCTTCCTCGTTGTTTTCTCTTACAAAATGGCCACCCTAAGCCCTCTATTTATAGACGGAGGAGTCGCAGGACCTGTGGCAGCCGTAGATGTACCTGCAGCTGCCCGGGGTGCCTCGGGCTCCGCAAGTCCCGTTGTCTCGAAGTACGATCATACAATGTGATGTCCGCTCGAACTGTCAAAACTTCAATCCGGGCCTCCGATTGAGGTGTATAAGACCTTTTACGGAGTGCTATTGTCAAGAGATACACAATGACATTGGATTAGAGGTTGTACGAAGTCAGGAAGATGAGACTATGCCCTTGGTCTTTAAGCTTTAAATTCTATCCGGTGTGCTGCCTTGCGTAGTAGTCACTCGGGATTGGAACTCCTTGGTTCTTGTGGGACATTGCTATGTAGAATGTATGTTAAATTGTTGTTGAGATGGCGCAGTATGGGATCGAGGTGGCAAAATAACGATTTTACCCTCACTGGGGTTATCTCTGGTTTGGACTGATAAAGCAATCGCTGCTCAGGCTTATCTCTAAGATTGGGTTGCTGCAAGTTCTAGATGCCCTCAGGGTTAAATCTGAGGTGTGCCTGACCTCCCGGAGTTATCTCCGGGACTGGAGCTGAGTGCCTCAGTGTGATTTCTGAGGTTGAAGTTGACTGCATAAGTTGAAACGAGCATCTCCGGGGTTATCTCTGGAACTGCAACTATCTCCCCACAGGTTGTTGTCTTTTCCGGTGTTATTTAAGGATCGAGGCCGATTATCTCGGGGTTATCTCTGAGATGAAATGGTCTTCTCCGGTGTGATTTTCGGTATTAAGCTGAGCTGTCCTCCAGGGTTATCTCTGAAAGACGATTCTGCTCTCCTGCAATGTTAGTAATAGGTATGCAGAAAATTTCGAGTGTCTACACATCCCCAGTAGAGTTAAATATGTGTGCACATTAAATGCCCAGATGTCGACGCCGGGAAAATCTTTCCTATTTTGTTCTTTACCCTTTATGTGTTCTATGTTGATTTGATCTTGCTTAAAGGGTGAGATTTTGAAAGAGACCGACATACAATGTTGATGATTTGAAAAGTTTGATTTTAATAATTGGGCTGAATTAGATAGAGTCACCAGTTGATATGAGTTTAAATGGATGTATCAACTCATCCGATTTTTGAAAGATTTTTGTAATATGGCCTAATATGTGACTCTATTTAATTGATCTGGAACTCGAGATTTATAGAGTTTGAGGGTTTGCTTAAGCGAGGGGAGGTGTAAGGCACCCCTCGACTTCCGTGAAACACAATTATCGCTACTTTTTTATTCCCTATGCATTATGTATTTGTGTGTGTGTGTGTGTTTAAAGGCTTTTGATTGAAAAGATGTTTTGTGCGTTATTTGAAAGTAGTGATATGCCTCTTTTACACCTATATATAAAGGGTTTGATTTATTGAAAAGCTCATTTTTAAATAGGCATATGAATGTGAAGTTTTGAAAAGATGTTTTCAAACCCTTTCGCTCGCATAGGAATAGGCATTTGATGCTTCCATTTTATTCTATATTTGGCTTGATTTAATTTTATTTAAGATGCAAAGCATCTTTGACAATATATATATATATATATATATATATATATATATATATATATATATATAAGTGTCAGACTTCTTATGGGCATGAGAACCATCGAAGTAGGCCCACACACCATATACATGATTGTCACTATTTTAGAGCCTTAAATTTGGATAACCATTTTAAGGCCCTGCATTTACATGTACACTGGATTGCAAGTTAGCTGTACAACTTAAAGAAGTCCGTCATGAGAACCGGATCTAGATCCATTGATTGAATCATAGACCCTGTGGTTCCTAGGCTCACATGATATCATTTAACAACTTGCACAATGAATATATTGAAATAAAATGCATGTTTACTTCTAGACATCGTAAAACAAAGGATTCATCAGTTAAATCCTTACATGTGCATAGCCGAAGCTTCCAGCGTCCTCTAGATACATATCTAGGGCCGTGTGGTTGCTGAATATTTACAAAACTAGAAAGAAAACTAGATCTATATAGATCTGAGCCATTCTAGCTTTCAGGTTCAAATTTTATAACTTTTGAACCGATTAAAATCTAGATCTGACTAGATCTAGTAGAGATCTAGTCAATAAAACACAAATATTGACTATTTACATTGTCGACGCCGAAAAGATTTATCTCCGTCTTCCTATGCATTTCTTACACTTTATGTTTTTTATGTGGATTTGTTTGATCTGAAGGGTGAGATTTTCAGGAAAAAGGCTGACATATAATGTCGACGATTTGAAAATATTTGATTTTTATTGGTCCGAATTAGACAGAGTCGCCAGTTGGTATGAGTTAAATTACTGTACCAACTCAACCGAGTTTTAAAAGGTTTTGCAATATGGCCCAATATTGGACCCTATTTAATTAGTCTTGGAAACAAAGATTTATAGAGTTATGGGGCTTGATTAAGCGGGGGGAAGGTGTTAGGCACCCCCCGACTTCCGTGAAACACGGTTACCACGCTTTTTGTTCCCTAGGTTATGTGTATGTGTGTGCATTGTTGTTAATTAGGCCTAAGTTGTAATGACCCAAGTCCCACGTCTTCTAAATTTGAAACCCATACCCTTTCCTAAGTATATAAATAGAAGGGCTTAGCCCTTTTGTTTCATTCACCAACAATAAGGCCTCCAATTTTGAGAAAGACTTTGTTGTGGGAAAACATATTTTGTAAATATACTTGTAATAATAATAATAATAATAAGAAAATTGTTAAATAATAGAATTATATCCTTATGACATTTAATTGTTCTAAATTTATATTTAGGAATTGTTCGGCTATTAAATTTGTGTTAAACGATATCGAGGTAAGTGACTATCCAAGCTATTTAGTATTTTGAAATTTTTGTTTATAATTATGTATTCTTTAGTAATTATTCGGATTCCTAAATTTATTGTTTCAAAAATTATTATACTTTATTTAAGGCTTCCATTTGAATAAAAATGTTACTCTATTTTGTTTAAAAACCCGGATCAAGTATCAAAATAGAATTTTGATTTAGATAATAATATTATGTGATTTGGAACTGTGAAATAAGTATAATTTTGAACATTAAAAATATTGAGAAATTATTTTTAGAAACCTTAGTCCGATTATGTACAGAAACGTTAGTGTTTACGCTAGTTTCGGAACAATTTAGGATCTACTAAGGCGCACACTTTTAAATACCCTTTGGGGGGTACTTTTCGGGGCGCGTGCATGATAAGATACCTTAGTAAGGGGCATAGCATTGATATTATCGAACCATTGGATCGTGTTATAGGGTTGCTGTAACCTTAGTTATCAAGGCCGTGTATTAAATGTCACACCCCAAAATCCGGTCTATCTTCACACCCGAATTTCGTGCATCCCAAGTACATCTCCTTCCAAACATACATCATTATATAGTGAAATATAGCAACATACATTCTCAATTCCCAGGTTATTAATTACATTATTCTTTAAATCTTACACGAGTGACTTTTATCTGCCACCAAGGATATATAACAATTCATTAAACTAATCTATAGTATAATTAAACTATTCTACAATACAAATCTTCACTTGATCTTCACGCTCATTCATATACTAAATGATACTTCTTCTGGATACCGGTCAACTTGATCTTTACGGGATCCTTAAGTTCTTCTACTCGTACGCAGAAAATGTTTTTCATTTAAAGCAAGTGTGAGCATTCAATTTCTCAGCAAGTTATAGCAGTTGAATAAACAACTTCAAGAATTTAAACATTCTTTTAAGATTCCAATAATCGAACAAAGGTTATGAAGCAGCTTGAATAATATGAATAAACTATGATTCCAATCATTTTAAAACATTAGTCACATTCACTTTGAAATACTTTCATTCTTCTACCTTTTTCATACACATCCCATCCGGCTAGAATCACCTTGCTCAACTCTTAAACTCACATTCAACCTTTACCTAAGATTTTATCATTTTTATTCGTTATCCCTTACATGAATCCCATGTTCATTATTATTTCCTAATGTCGAAGCCATACCGTTTGTTGTATGCTAAGATTGATCATTCATCAGAACTGCGTTGCGTTTACATTCTTTGTCTTTTAATCTCGTTCAATCTTTCCATTCAACCTTCGTTAAAAGCTTAAATTACTTGATTAAGTGTTACATTCGGTGAACTATATGTTCTTTATCTATCATTACACTTTCCCCCCAGTAGTTGAGCAATTAAAAGCTCTTTACTGGGTTTTGTCCTGCACCGGTGCTGCGACGCTGGCTCCCTTCTTAATCCTCGTGCTGCAGCGCCACTTACCAATAATGGACTTCCCGGGTTGGCACTGCGGCGCCAGGCATAAGACCTTGAAATATTTTTTGTAAGTCTTGAACTGGTTTGAGATGCTTACTTTACAATCTCATAACTTCTAGTTATAACTCAAAACGAGATCGTTCCAAAGCCATTTTCTTACTCTCATTAAATATTTTAACTTCCCTCAGATAGAAGTTCATTCTGAATCTGTTAACATGCCATTCGATCGGCTTAAATTTCCTCATTTGTTCATTTTACGTTATTAACGTTCTTCATTTGTTCGTCCGTAATTCGGTCATCCGAACTCGGAATTCATTTGTTCTTGAGTCCACGACTCACGTTTTCTACGTTTTCTTATATTTTTATAAAATCCTACACATTCGGGTTCATTTATATACTTTTTACTTCTCGTTTGTCATTTACAAAATTTTCTCCATAAATTCGTTATAGCTAAGTTTAATCTGTTCTTCATGAACGTTTCTATCATTCCTAACCAAGCAATAAGTAACTAACCTATACACGATGGTTTTAAACTTGTCCATGAATAACAAGTTCTAACTACGATGGTTTTAAATTTTTCCATCAACAACGTTCTTTGTGTTCTTCGTGTGTTCTTTGCGTTCTTCGTTTGTTCTTCATTTTTAATCCATACTTTGATTATGATTTCACTTTTTCTTGGAATTTGGTATTATAAAATGCCATTCCTTACTTATTTCATCGAATCGTTCATATAATTCATTCGGATCGTTCAAATTCATTACGAAACTCATACCTCCTTAAGAAATTTATAAACTAAACTTCTAATTCTTATTTCTTCGTTTTCTCATGATTTCAACCATATGAAAATCATTCTTAACATCGTTTACTTCTATTCTCATTAAGCTATGTTTTTAACATATAAAAATTAAAGAAAATTAACTTATAGGTTAGGTTTTCAATACCTTTCTTCTTTCATCTTCTTATGTTATACAAAGTTTGCACTCGGGCTAGGTTTTCCTCCTCGTCCGACTTATCTCTCTCTCTCTCTCTCAAGTGTTGGAGAATTTTTCATTAACCAACAAATGAGCTTAAGATTCTCTTATATAGAGAACCAAGGCTAGGGGCAAAATAGTCATTTTGCCCCTAAAGTTACTATTCCCACCTCCTTACTAAACCTCCTTACTATTCATGAAGCTTCTCTTGGAAGCTTCGTGCTTCCGTCTTTCAGGATTCATCCTACAGTTTGAAAAACTGCAATTCTCAGAATCCAAATTTTTGGATATTTTTTCTTTCTTTTACAGATTAGCTTTTACGCATTCTTCGGATCTTTGAAAAATTGAAAAACACTTTTTCATGATAAGCGTTTTCCTTCGCGTTTTCCCCTAACGTAGTTAAACGAATGAAAAGTACATAACAATACTTTTCGTTATTTTTATTTCGTCCGATATCTACACGTTTTTCGAGAAAAACTTTTATCGGCTAACTTAACTTTTCACGATATATTATAGTCAAATCTTTCGACGAAATGTCATTTTGACATACCAAACTCTCAGAAAGGCTTAGGTTATTCAAATCCTAATCCTTAGGGTTTCGTTGGGTGAATAGTGCCTATTTCGTCTTTTTCCTTAGAAATATTTTTGTTCCCGAATTTTTTTTATTTTTATCTTGAAAATTCTTATTCGTTCAGTCTAGCTCGTAGCCAAAATCCTCTCGTATTATAATCATTCTAAGATCTAGAACGATTAATAAACACATAACACATAATATTATTAATAAAAATTCATTTTATTAATAACTAATTCTTTAAATCTTAAATTCTGGACAATCTAATTTTTTGGGTTGTCACATTCTCCCCCCCTTATAAAAATTCCGTCCTCGGAATTTCTTAAAACCACACTTATACTCGGGTCATCACATTCACCCCTTTTTTACAGAATTTCGTCCTCGAAATTTTAGCTTACTATTCTCTTAACTTCTCTTCGAAGAAGTTCTTATCTTTCAAACATTCCCTAACCTTCATAATTTATGAAGATTTATGAAGTAGAAGGAATAAATAGGAATATAAAGATTCCTTTAAAACATTTCATACTTTTGCTGAGGGGTCAAATCGACCATGAACTCTTACTAGGTTTAACAACATTTCACCGTAAACCCTTCTATCACGGTAAATTTACAATCACTAAGAAAGTAAACTACCTCTTCCATACGTAGGCTATCAACCCATCGTATAACCCTATTTTAGGGTATGTTCACCTCAGACTTATTCATCAGATTCCGCACCAAAGCAATTTAGTTTGGCACAACTTCTCAGAGAAAGCTCAATTTCTTTTTAAACATGACATTCCATTTATCTTAGCCAAATCAAATAGCTTAGACCATACCAATAAATTGGACATCAACTTAAAACATTCGTCTAGTCAAATCAATTGACATCGACTACTCTTTAAATTCTTTTAATCATAACTTCAAAACATTTTATGACGTTATGATACCGTACTTTTCACAGTACATTGAGGACTTCTTCAGTTTATGACTTCGTCATTATACATCATACCATAGCGGGTTCTTGATCCTAAGATCACATCCAACACTAGGTTCAATTGCATTAATAACTCTATATTTTTACCATCTTTGCATCAAATGCACTGATGATATAAAATTAATTTTGATATTTCAAATCAATTTATGTATAGACGAAACAATTAGCATAGACATATAAATAATAGTTCTTTTAAAATCCATTGGTTCCAAAAATTGAACTAATTATTTCCTTTTCAAAATGCACATATAAGCACGATTTCAATAAACTTCAAAATCTAGCACAGCTAGATGACTTGGAATATCCTATTTCTCCATCTTCCTTCATTGTCTTACTTGCGACAATACTTAAATTTTCTCTAGCACCTTCAACGCTAAGTATACTGAAATTACTTGCTTTCAGTCTAAACATTCCTATACCTTAGTATAGTCCATCAATTTACCACACTTTATGTGTTTAGAAACTTTCCACAACCATATGTGTTTAAGAACTTATCTTCGCAATATGTAATCCAAGAACAAATTAAGGACTATCCATATGCTTAGGGCTCAGAAACATAACATATAACTATGAGTCACAAACTTTTCATAAGTATGAGTTTCAAGAACTCGCACTTATCTTAACATTCTCTACCTATCAAGCATATACATGAGAAAAGATTCACCTTCTCGTCATATACATATTGATAGCGCGATATATTCCAATATTATCACTATAATAAGCTAAGCAGTTGTTACACCAAAGCACAAACCTCCGGCCATAACAGAGGTTCATACAACTCAGCTACCACATGAGTCCTCAATTAAAATTTTACCACTTCTAACTTTCTCTTACCTTAATACGAATCTTCTTTAGTTCGTATGCTATCCTTTACAACTCAATCTGAGTTCTTATTCCCGTACTACTTTATAGTACCATTCATTTATAACATTAGCTATAAATCATTCATTGTTTAATAGATCATCTGTTATTACGATTCAACATGATCACGTGATGATCTTCTTCTTTAATATTTTAACTCAACAATCTTTTTATCCTTCTCTGTATGATTATAGTCTTAGGTACTCCTACCTAAGGTTTATAACCTATCAGCTCCGATACCAACTCGTCACGCCCCGAAATCAGTTCTATCCTCACACTCGGATTTCGTGAATCACGAGTACATCTCCTTTCAAACATACATCATTATATAGTGAAATATAACAATATACATTCTTCATTCCCAAGTTCTAATACCTTATAACCTCATTCATTACAAATAATGATAATTAAATTATTCTTTACATCTTACACGAGTGACTTTTATCTGCCACCAAGGATACATAACAGTTCATTAAAGTAGTCTATAGTTTAATTAAACTATTCTACATTACAAATCTTCACTTGATCTTCACGCTCATTCATATTGTGACACCCCCAAATCTGGGTATCTTCCAACCCGACATATGGTGCTACACGGTGCTACAGTTCACACAAACATTCAATTGAAATGCCTTAAAAGAACGAATATGCCTTATATATATATATATATTCCAAAACAATATTACCATTCCCCAAGTCTTTATAACCGTTACATTTGTTCTTGTCATAATATCAAATATTAACATCATTCACCTATACTGTTACATAGGTAATCTATAGGTTCGCCTTAGCCTTCCCTTTATCTTTGCTAAATCCTTCGGTCCGTTCGGTCTTTAGCTTCATTCATATGGTTCAAGCAAGAGTGAGCATAACTAGCTCAGTAAGTATGACAGTTCCATTTAAACAACATGCTTGAATCATACAAATCATATATCTTCAATAACTTAACAATAGTTATGAAGTACTATCGATAATTCAAAATAGCACTTCCCTTTTCTTTAAAACATTTTACAATGACAACATTCAGTAAAACATCAATTCTGGTCAGAGACCTTGAGCATTTCATACTTTCTTTGAAAAGGACAACCCGACACTAAGTCCGTAAGTCTGGCATTACTTACGAGCACATCTAGGTGATCAGCCTATAGTACTCTATGTTGTACAACACTACTTTCTTTAAACGTATGTACGTTTAAGTTGTGGCAACCTCACGTGCCTGTCTTTTGACGACAAAACTTTTGTTTAGCATACTTAGTCTTCATTTGAAAACCATACCAACATAGTTTGGCAAAACATTGACAATACTTTGATAGATTATAAGAAATCCAACATATCGTAAGTCTAGCCGAAAGAATTGGCTTTGACTTCATCATACATCAATTCATGTGTAAGAATACATGAATCACAAAACTTGTTTAGATTGAACATAGACAGGGGTTAGAACACTTGCCTTTAGCGTCTGCTACTGTTATTACACTTCCTCTTTAAGTCTTTAAGGTCTCTACAATATATGACCACATAACATAACGCATTAGATCATATATAATCAAGTATGGTTACTACTATATCTTACACTTCTTCTCAATCTAATCATGTTTTAGATTGTTATTATTGGTTCTGGCTTATCACATTACATTGTTCTGACATTCAATTAATCTTTCGTAGACCTTCAGTTGTAATACTTAAGGTCTTTAATGTGACACCCCCAAAATAGGTATACATCACCCATCTTGAGTCGCCAAATACATGGTACAAAATATAATTAAAAACTTAATTATACAACTGTCGTGTAAAATACGACAAAACATAATATTATCATCTAGACAATATCCACACTCAATGGAGTCCTCATTACATTTATTGTCACACTATTTAACAGAATAATGACGACTACTAATGCTATCATCTGGACCGTCACTCCGTTCCCCGACTAGTTCTGGCTACGTTCTCTTTTCCTGAAAAGAACAATGAAAGCAAAAGGGTGAGCTCAACTAGCCCAGTAAGAAATATTATGACTTGCAGAATATATTATCATTAGCCTACAACAGTGTTAAACTGATACAATATAACAAACATCAAGTTTAACTGCAGCAGAACTAGCAATCTATTAGAAGAGTCAAGTAGAGAATAAAATCTACTATCTTCTATGATTTAAAAGGTTTTTCATCACTTTTATCGCCGAGACTCAGCTTAATAAATAATCCACATCATCGAATTACCCTTGCACTACGGCCAAGGATATTCTTTAGTATCACGACCATAATTTATCCATGCACTACGGGCCAAGGATATTTGTGTATTCATTAGTGGTCATGATCATGCCAACAACTGTCCATCAATGCACTACGGGCCAATGAGAACTTTTACCACATCATTTGTAACATTATGGTCATGATTATACCGAATAATCCATGGTCATAATCATACCAAGTCCATCTATGCACTACAGGCCACAGATGACTTTCAACATAATATAAACATGAGCATGACGACAATGATATAGGAATTCAATAAAACAAGTTCAAGAATAAATTTTTAAAGATTTATAATCTAATTTATCTAGAAATCAATAATGTCCAAATTGTCAACATGGTAGTTCTTTGTAGAGTAAAATTCAAGAATGCTCAGAAGAATATTTCCATGAAAAGATACTGTATGAAGCGCAAATATCAAGGATATTCCACTAATTTCATGGATTATAGAAGCCAAAACTTTAACCAACTGAGTATAATAAAGAATGGAATAATAAAAGAATTCACCAGGCATGCGATAGAATCGCATGCAGCGAGTTATTCCAACGTAATAATAAATAATGGAACCGGTCATGCGTAAATGCACGCATGAGATATTTCAATGTAATAATAAAGAATGGAATAACGAAGAATTCACCATGCATGCGATAGACCGCATGGACAAAGTTATTCTAATAGAATAATAAAGAATGGAACCAGTCTCACCGTAAGTCGCGACGCAGGATATTCCAATGAATAATAAAGAATGTAATAATAGAAGAATTCACCATGCATGCGATAGATCGCATGCAGAGGCGAGTTATTCCAATGTAATAATAAAGAATAGAATCGTGTCTAGTGTAATCCGCATGCACAAGATATTCCAATGAATAATAAAGAATGGAATAACGGAAGAATTCACCATGTATGCGATAGAGCCCACATGCTTAGGTTATTCCTACAAAATAATAAAGAATGGAATAATGAAAGAATTTCACCATGTATGCGATAATTCGCGATAGGCGAGTTATTCCAACATAATAATAAAGAATTGAATAACAGAAGCTCTCTTCATGAATACGAAAGAAATAATACCCCTTACCTTAGAAAGAAACTGGATACTGGAGTAGAGAGGTAGCAGACTTCTCTTCTTATTTCTCTCTATAATTTCTCTCTATAATAATTACTCTATAGCTTGAGTGAATTGGTGAAGAATAATGAAGAAATGAGCTTCTGTTTATAGAAAAATATAGTTTCGATAATTGCATATTTTGGGGCTCAGAATATTACAGTATAATACCTTTCTTTTTTTCTTCATTTTTAATTTAGTCCTGCAAGTATTATCAAACTTGCACCACCTCCCCTAATAGTAAATAATGTGATTCAATAGTAAATCATGTGAATCAATAGTTTTAGACATGTGAAAATACGAATTACAGTATAGTACCTCCATCTATACCTCCATTTTTAACTTAGTCATGCAAGTATTAACAATCTTGCACCAACTCCCCTAATAGTAAATGAATGTGAATCAATAGTACACACATATGAACAAATAGTTATAATCATGTGAATTAATAGCAATTAATTGCTCATTTATCCGGTTAATTACCCGATTGTTCAATATAACTTCCAGAAATCAATTATTATCGAAATAAATGTCAATTATTACTAACACTAATAATTCCAACATAATGGAACTATCAATTTTATCTTTAATCAACACGAACTTATTCATCATTAATATTATAATTCACAATATTTAACAACCAGGTCGTTCCCAGGAAAGAGGGGGCTTTCTGATAAGGATTTCTCCTTATTGGCACGCAATTAGATGACCAAACCTCTCCTTGATAGAACTTCTAGACATTGTAAATATTGCAATTTAATAATATGAATAACTTTGTCGTCTCAATTATTGATTTAATAAATATATCATTTTATGTAGATGATATTGTGACAATAATTGAATGAATAATATGAGAGATATGATGCATCAATTACTGTAGCAATAATTGAGTATAACTGAGTGACTTCTTACGTAAGCATCAATAATCAATATCGTGTGCTACTATGCAACCACGCCATTCATCATGCTTTTACTACTAGGGTAGTTCAACAGCTTTAACGGTAACACTTTCGCCGTTATTTTTATAAAAAGATAATTCTGTCGTTTTCTAACTACTACAATACTCCCGTTGTGGGGTCCACCAATGATTGTGCCGTCGTACGAATATTCTCTGTTAAAACAAATATTCCCCGACCAATCAAATATTATATAACCGCTTACTTACTTTACAAAATTTGTAAATATTACCCACAACTATAACATTATATCAAATCCACACAATAATATTTAAAAATATATTTCGAGAAAAAAATTCTTTATTCATAAAAGTTGGGGTCTTACAACCTCCCCTTCTTATGAAATTTCGTCCTCGAAATTAGGGTACATACCTGGTATATCTAAGAGGTGAGGATATCTTGACTTCATCTCAGATTCTAACTCCCAGGTCATTTCCTCCACATCATGGTTTCTCCACAAAACTTTGACTTGAGGTATAACCTTGGAGCGTATAATATGATCCTTCTTATCCAAGATTTTAACAGGAACCTCTTCATACGTTAAATCTTCTGTTATTTTGCCCGGTTCTAACTCAATAATGTGGTTCGGGTCTTTCACATATTTACATAACATAGATATGTGAAAAACATTATGAACATGAGACATACTTGGCGGTAAAGCGAGTCTATAGGCAACTATTCCTACTCGTTCGAGGATTAAAAATGGGCCAATGAATCGAGGATTGAGCTTTCCTCTCTTTCCAAATCTCGTAATTCCTTTCCATGGAGAAACACGTAACAACACATGATCTCCAATATTGAATTTCACGTCCTTTCGATGAAGATCAACATAACTCTTTTGTCGATCTTGTGAGGTTTTTATACGTTGTCTGATCATTTGAATATTTTTTGTAGTCATACGTACCAAGTCTGGTCCCAACAACGTTGCTCCACCCACCTCATCCCAGCATATTAGAGAATGACACTTTCTTCCATACAATGCCTCAAATGGAGCCATGCCAATACTTGCTTGATAACTCTTGTTGTAGGAAAACTCCACCAATGGTAAGAACTTGTCCCAACTTCCCTTGAAGTCAAGGACACAGAGTCTTAATAAAACTTCAAGAGTTTGAATAGTCCTTTCCGACTACCCATCCATTTGAGGATGATATGCCGAACTAAATCGTAAATCCGTGCCCATAGCTTTTTGCAAACTAACCCAAAATTGTGAAGTGAATCTTGGGTCTCGATCAGAAACTATGGATACAGGCATACCATGCAATCTTACAATATCTTTTATGTACATACTAGCAAGACGTTCAAGTGTACAAGTTTCTTGTATCGGTAAGAAATGAGCAGACTTGGTCAATCTATCAACAATGACCCAAATTGCATCTATGCCTTGAGAAACCTTGGGAAGACCAGTAACGAAATCCATGGTGATGTGCTCCCACTTCCATTCTGGAATTTCAAGTGGTTGCAATGGACCTTTTGGCACTTGATGCTCTGCCTTGACTCGTTGACAAGTTAGACACTTTGAGATAAACCCCGCTATCTCTCTCTTCATATTGCCCCACCAAAATGTATATCGAAGATCACGATACATTTTGGTACTCCTGTGATGGATTGTAAATGATTGTGTTATCGCCTCCATCATGATTTTATACTTCAAGTCGAAATCGTTAGGAACACAAAGTCCGGAGTTGACTCAAGTATTCCTTCTTCATCGATTCTTGCTTCGGAATAGCACCTTCTTGCACTTTCTTCCCTAATCGCATCGGCTCCGTGTCCGTAGCTTGAAGCGACTTTAACTTTATCGATTAAAGTCGGTTCTACTCGTATATTCGCCATCATCACATGGGTCCCTGGATTCTTTAACTCTATTTCCATCCTTTTCAAGTCATACACAATGGGCCTTTGCGTTGACAATATTGCACTCATGCCCACATATGATCTTCTACTCAATGCGTCAGCTACTACGTTCGCTTTTCCAGGATGGTATTGGATGGTATGATCATAATCTTTCAACAACTCAAGCCATCGTCATTGCCGCATGTTGAGTTTCTTTTGAGTGAAGAAATATTTGAGGCTTTTATGATCTGTATAGATCTCCACCTTCTCTATCTATACGTAATGCCTCCAAATCTTAAGCGCCAAAACGCATCGGCCGCTAACTCTAGATCATGAGTAGGATAATTCCTCTCATATTCTTTGAGTTGTCGTGAGGCATAGGCTATGACTTTCCCATGTTGCATGAGAACACATCCTAACCCTTTGCACGAAGCATCACCGTAGATGACAAATCCTCCGAGCAGGATGGTATTATCGAGCAGTCTTTGGTCGACGCCTTTCCATCATTGTTGAATCTCCCCTTCTTGAAATGTCCACTCTTATTGTTATGGCCATGATTACCACCTAAGTGTTTACCATTCTTGGCATGATAATTTCACCCACAATGGTTATCATTGTTCCGATGGCTGTTGCCACCGGTACGATTATTATCGTGTTGTTGGTCGTTGCCTTTTGGTTGTACTGACTCATTATCGCGCTCCAATAACTGAGCCCTATTCACAACATCTGAATATAAACAAAGTTTGTGAGAAATGAGGTATTGACGTATATCGGGTTTTAAACCTCTTAGAAACATTCGCGTCATTCGCTCCTCATTATCGACCAAATGGGATGCAAACCGGGATAACTCCACAAATTTAGCCTCGTATTGCGACATAGTCATATTGTTTTGCTCCAACTTGATGAATTCCACCTCCTTCATATGACGAATACTTTTGGGAAAGTACTTGTCGTTGAATAACTCTTGGAACTTCTCCCAAGACATCTTGAGTGCATCAGGCTGGGTACATTTTACAAATTCCCACCAATAATCTGCCTCTTCACGCAACATAAAGGTGGCAAAGGGAACCTTTTGCTACTCGGAGCATCCCAAAACATCAAATATCTTGGTGATCTGTTTAACCACGTCTCCGCCTTAAGTGGTTCTGGCTTTCCCAAAAACTCCAGCGGTCCCAGCTCTTTGAACTGCTTAGCAGTGACCAGCCGTGGGTTGCCATTGTTTACACCTGCATTATGAACAGGAGTCTCTCTCGTCTGATGTTGCATGAATTACATAAAGCCTCTAAACATCCCATCGTTCATCATTTCATCGGTGTTATTGTTTACTTGAGGATTATTGTCTTCTTGTTGCACATTATCCTGGGTATTGATCGTTGGTGACTCAACGGTCTCATGTGCTTCATTGCTGATCTCAACATTTTCAGATGCCATTTTCAAACACTGTCACAAAACAAGGGTTAATTGACATGTCACATATTATCCCTATACTCTGATCGATCAATTAACTACCAAATAAACTTAGGTAGGTCATACTAGCGAAGGAATTCCCTGTCTCTCCCCTCCTAGTTCTTATCTCACATCTCAACCAGGGATCATATCCCTAAGCTTTGATACAAACTGTGACACCCCCAAAATAGGTATACATCACCCATCTTGAGTCGCCAAATACATGGTACAAAATACAATTAAAAACTTAATTATACAACTGTCATGTAAAATACGACAAAACATAATATTGTCATCTAGACAATATCCACACTCAATGGAGTCCTCATTACATTTATTGTCACACTATTTAACAGAATAGTGAGGACTACTAATGCTATCATCTGGACCGTCACTCCATTCCCTGACTAGTCCCGACTACGTTCTCATTTCCTGAAGAGAACAATGAAAGCAAAAGGGTGAGCTCAACTAGCCCAGTAAGAAATATTATGACTAAGATAATGCAGAATAAATTATCATTAGCCTACAACAGTGTTAAACTAATACAATATAACAAACATCAAGTTTAACTGCAGCGGAACAAGCAATCCTTTAGAAGAGTCAAGTAGATAATAAAATCTGCTATCTTCTATGATTTAAAAGGTTTTTCATCACTTTTATCGTTGAGACTCAGCTTAATAAATAATTCACATCATCGAATCACCCTTTCACTACGGCCAAGGATATTCTTTAGTACCACGACCACAATTTATCCATGCACTACGGGCCAAGGATATTTGTGTATTCATTAATGGTCATGATCATGCCAACAACTGTCCATCAATGCAGTACGGGCCAATGAGAACTTTTACCACAACATTTGTAACATTACGGTCATGATTATACCAAATAATCCCTGGTCATAATCATACCAAGTCCATCTATGCACTACATGCCACATATGACTTTCAACATAATATAAACATGAGGATAACGACAATGATATAGGAATTCAATAAAACAAGTTCAAGATTAAATTTTTAAAGATTTATAATCTAATTTATATAGAAATCAATAATGTCCAAATTGTCAACATGATACTTCTTTGTAGAGTAAAATTCAAGAATGCTCAGAAGAATATTTCCATGAAAAGATACTGGATGAAGCTCAAATATCAAGGATATTCCACTAATTTCATGGAGTATAGAAGCCAAAACATTAACCAACTGAGTATAATAAAGAATGGAAAACCAAAAGAATTCACCAGGCATGCGCTAGACCGCACAGACAGGTTATTCCAACAGAATAATAAATAATGGAACCAGGTCATGCATAAACGCACAGACAAGATATTCCAACAGAATAATAAAGAATGGAATAATAGAAGAATTCATCATGCATGCGATAGACCGCACATACAGGTTATTCCAACAAAACAATAAAGAATGGAACCAGGTCTAGCGTAATCCGCACATACAGGATATTCCAACAGAATAATAAAGAATTAAATAATAGAAGAATTCACCATGCATGCGATAGACCGTACAGACAGGTTATTCTAACAAAATAATAAAGAATGAAACTAGGTCTAGCGTAATCCACACAGACATGATATTCCAATAGAATAATAAAGAATGGAATAACAGAAGAATTCACCATGCATGCGATAGATCAAGATGCATGAGTTATTCCAACGTAATAATAAAGAATGGAATAATGTAAGAATTTCCCCATGTATGCGGTACTTCACATGAGATGCATTATTCCAACATAATAATAAAGAATGGAATAATGAAGCTCTCTTCATGAATCGAAAGAAATAATACCCTTACCTTAGAAAGAAACTGGATACTGGAGTAGAGAGGTAGCAGACTTCTCTTCTTATTTCTCTCTATAATTTCTCTCTATAATAATTACTCTATAGCTTGAGTGAATTGGTGAAGAATAATGAAGAAATGAGCTTCTGTTTATAGAAAAATATAGTTTCGATAATTGCACATTTTAGGGCTCAGAATATTACAGTATAATACCTTTCTCTTTTTCTTCATTTTTAATTTAGTCCTGCAAGTATTATCAAACTTGTACCACCTCCCCTAATAGTAAATAATGTGATTCAATAGTAAATCATGTGAATCAATAGTTCTAGACATGTGAAAATATGAATTACAGTATATTACCTCCATCTATACCTCTATTTTTAACTTAGTCATGCAGGTATTATCATTCTTGCACCAACTCCCCTAATAGTAAATGAATGTGAATCAATAGTACACACATGTGAACAAATAGTTATAATCATGTGAATTAATAGCAATTAATTGCTCATTTATCCGGTTAATTACCCGATTGGTCAATATAACCTCCAGACATCAATTATTATCGAAATAAATGTCGATTTTCACTAACACTAATAATTCCAACACAATGCAACTATCAATTTCATCTTTAATCAACACAAACTTATTCATTATTAATATTATAATTCACAATATTTAACAACCAGTGTCGCTCCTGTGAAAGAGGGGGCTTTCCGATAAGGATTTCTCCTTATTGGCGCGCAATTAGATGACCAAATCTCTCTTTGATAGAACTTCTAGACATTGTAAATATTGCAATTTAATAATATGAATAACTTTGTCATCTCAATTATTGATTTAATAAATATATCATTTTATGTAGATGATACTGTGACAATAATTGAATCAATAATATAAGAGATATGATGCATCAATTATTGTAGAAATAATTAAGTATAACCGAGTGACTTCTTACGTAAGCATCAATAATCAATATCGTGTGCTACTATGCAACCACGCCAGACATCTTATACTTTACTACCGGGTAGTTCAATGCGGTTTTACGGTAACACTTTCGCCGTTATTTTTATAAAAGATAATTACGTCATTTTCTAACTATGACAATACTTCCGTTGTGGTGTCCAAAGAATGATTGTATTGTATCATCTTAAATATTCCCTATTAAAACGAATATTCCCCGACCAATCGAATATTATATAACCACTTGCTTACTTTTCAAAATTTGTAAATATTACCCACAACTATAACATTATATCAAATCCACACAATAATATTCAAAAATATATTTCGAGAAAAAAATTCTTTATTCATAAAAGTTGGGGTCTTATATTTAACATCTTAAATGGTGTTACATTAAGCTAATAAAGGTAAGTTAATTTGACTTAATCACTTTACCTTCTTTCTCTACTTATAAGCATTCATTTTTATCCTTGGTCTAGTCTCTTGTATTTGCTGCCAGGTTTCTTTTCTCATTAAGTCATGATGCTTGGCGCCACTTTCCAGATGGTGAGGATTTGGACTGGCTACTGCATGCCACTCTTAGTTCTCTTAGTTCTCTTGGCCGCACAACGACGTGAAACTCCAAAGTAGTCGTAGCACTACTTCTCTTGCAATACCACCAATAAGCCTTTTGCTAGCGGGCCACTCAGCTGTGCATCAAACACTTTTAACAGATTTTGAACTTTGTAAACTTCCCGGACTCTAAATTTGATCATTTTAAGTCCGAATTGGCTCGTTCAAAAGCCATTAACTCGTAAATCACATACTCTACGTGTTCATGCAAGAATTTTCCATTTTCAAATCTGTTAACTCAAAATTCACTTATTAGTCCATTTTAACAAAAACGATAAACGTTCGTGAACGTTCAACGCTCGTTTCTTCGTTCTAAGTCAGAATTCGGTCATTTTCAAGTCCGCAACTCTATAATGCTAAGTAAGAATTATTCCCAACGAAAACCAACATTTTCGAGCTCAATGTTAAAATTCAACTTCCATTCTAAGAATTTCACGATTTCGACGATTATCGTCCGAACTCGTGAATTTTGCTATAACTTCGTTACTTATGATTTGTTCATCGTTTCAAATGAATTCTTTCCATCATACTAACATCTTAACATACATATTTCATTAACTTATTTATATGATAAGTTCTTACTTATTCTTCCTTAGTTCATAACTTATATGCTTATGATTTCACTTCACATGATTTATCATGGTTTTAGTCTTCTAACAACCATCCTTGCTTCTTCTTATCCTACAAACTTCATTAATGTAAACATATGACAAGTTCTTACAAGTTCTTCCTTAGTTCAAAACTTATATATGAACAAATTTCTTATTCATGTCTTATTTAAGACTTAAGTCCTTTGATTAGCTATACCTAACACTTCTTAGCATACATGCTCCACTAATCAACACTTCTCTATTAAACTATAGTTGAAGAGATGGAAGAGTAATGATCTAGGAATCTTACCCTTTATGATCAAGCTTTGTTCTTCTTCTTTTCTACTATGAAAGTCTAGCTTTTTCTTACTTTTTCTCTCTAACAAATAAGTTGTAATATGTTGGATGAAGTTAACAAGTGAGAAATGATCCAACACTCCTTCTATTTATACGATTTCTAAGGTTATGGTAGTTTATTCAATAAACCATCCCACCTACTTAATCAAACCTCCTTACTATTCATTACTTAACTATTAAGTTTACTTGCTCATCACTTTTTTTGCTTGGCCATCACAACTTTTGCTTGGCCACCAAGATCACCCATGTGATCACAGGGCCCACATGGGTTGCCCTATCGATTGCCCCATGGGTCATGCTTACCCATTGGATTCTTACTTTGGGCTTTAAATTCAAATAACTTATTTGTAATTTGGGCTTGCATTAATCCACATTAACTTATACGTTAACAAACACTTGGGCTTTAGCATTAGTTTGCATTAGGCTTAATCATAATCCCAATTAGACTTTACACTTTCTACACAATCCTACGAGTCCAATTACATATGGCTTAAAGCCTTAGAACGTATTGTCTACATATTAATCTCGTATTCTAACTCATATACTTATTCAACATATACGACATACCATCATTCATACATACTCGTATAATACTTAGTATCATACTCGTATTCATTACCTCGTATAATACCTACGTATTATACGATCATTGCTTTAACTAGTTAGCGCTTTACTTTTCCTAACGTTCTCGAATTAAGTCCGCATGCGAAAAACTACGTTTTCCATACTTGAATTATTATTACATAATCCATCTCACCTCGATATTCTATCGTTACATATTTCTCGGAAGTTCAAAAATAATTCCCGTGCAGAAATCAGTGAAGAGTGTATTTTGGAAAATTTCTCGGAAAACTTTTATTTTCGTCTTGGAAATTCAAACACTTTAATTCCTTCACGTAGTCAAAATACTACCACATTCCGACATTTCTAGGTTATAGAACGTCATTCATCTTACTAACACATAATAATAACAAATAATATAATTTTATTTATTATTTAATTAAATAAAATTATTTTACAATAGACCCGAATTTCTCGGTCGTTACATTCTTCCCCCCTTATAAAGATTCTGTCCCTAGAATCTCATCTTACATTAACAAATAACTGAGGGTAATCCTTCCTCAACTTTTCTTCCAATTCCCACGTTGCTTCTTCAGCATTGTGGTTCTTCCATAACACCTTTGCAGAAGGTATAACCTTGTTTCGTAGAATTTGTTCTTTTCTATCGATAATTTGAATCGGCATCTCTTCATACGTTAAGTCTTTCTCGATATGAATAGGCTCATACTCTATTACGTGCTTATAATCCGGCTTATAAGGACGTAACACAGATACATGAAACACGTTATGTATTTATTTTAGGTCTGGAGGTAATGTTATCATATAAGATACCTCGCCTACCCGTTTTAACACTTCAAAAGGTCCTATAAATCGTGGACTTAACTTTCCCTTCTTTCCAAAGCGTATCTTTCCTTTCTAGGGAGATACCTTTAGAAACACGTAAGAGCCTACTTCAAACTCCCTATTTACTCGATGCGAGTCTGCATACTTCTTCTGTCTATCTTGAGCTGCAACGAGACACATTTGTATCAACTTCAATACATCCGCTGTCTGCTGCACCAATTCTTGCCCTAACATTCGGCGTTCTCCCACTTCATCCAAACACAATGTTGTTCTGCACTTTCTTCCGTATAAGGCTTCGTAAGGCGGCATGCCTATGCTTGCATGATAACTATTGTTATACATAAATTCTACTAACGATAGATGATCATCCCAACTACCCTTAAAATCCATGATACAAGATCTTAGCATATCTTCTAATGTCTGAATTGTTTTCTCACTCTGGCCATCAGTTTGTGGATGATAAGCCGTACTTAACTTCAGTTGCGTCCCCAACTATTCTTGTAGACTCCTCCAAAAGTTCGATGTGAATCGTGGATCACGATCTGACACAATCAAAACTGGTACTCCATGTCTGGAAATAACTTCCTTAACATAAAGTTTAGCTAATTGGTCTAAGTTATACTTAACCCTTATTGGCAAAAAGTGAGCCGACTTCGTCAACCGGTCGACTATTACCCAAATTGCGTCATACCCTTTCGTTGTAATCGGAAGTCCCACCACAAAATCCATCGTGATATGCTCCCACTTCCACTCCGGAATCTCCAATAATTGTAATAAGCCACTTGGTCGTTGATGTTCGGCCTTAACGTTTTGACAAGTCAAGCACCAACTCACATACTCGGCTATCTCTCTCTTCATGTTCGGCCACCAAAAACTCTGTCGAAGGTCTTGATACATCTTAGTACTACCAGGATGACTCGAGTACCTCGAACTATGAGCTTCTTGTAACACTTGCTCCTTTAATTCTGTCTCATTCAGAACCCAAATTCTTCCTTCAAATCTCAATAAACCCTCGTTATCGAGACTATACTTTAATTTTTTTCATTGGTTAACCGCTCCTTCATCTAGACACACTCATCAGTTTTGAGCTGCTCCTCCTTAACTCTTTCTACAATAGTAGATTGAATCTCTATCGTAAACAGTCTCTGTCCTGATTCACTCGACAACTTCACCTCTATCTCCATCCTAGCCATCTCTGTTATTAACTTAGTTTGAGCCGTTAACATAGACAACTTTTCTCGACCCTTTCTACTTAAGGCATCGGCAACTACATTGGCTTTTCTAGGGTGATACAGGATTTCACAGTCGTAATCCTTTATCAACTCCAGCCATCTCCTTCGTCTCATATTCAACTCCTTCTGTGTGAAGATATATTTTAGACTCTTATGGTTCGTGTATATCTCATATTTCTCTCCGTAAAGATAATGTCTCCATATCTTCAAGGCAAAAACTACTACGGCCAGTTCCAGGTCATGAATAGGATAAACTTTATTATAATCCTTCAATTGCCTTGATGCATATGTAATGACCTTGCCATGCTGCATGAGCACGCAACCAAGTCCTCTATGCAAAGCATCGCTATAAACTACAAAATTTCCCGTGTCATCGGGTAATGACAAAATAGGCGCTTTACTCACCCTTTTCTTTAGTTATTGAAAACTGTCTTCGCAGTTCTCAGTCCACACGTATTTCACCGTCTTCCTTGTCAAATTAGTCAACGGAGTATCTATCTTTGAAAAATCCTGGATAAATCTTAGATAGTATCTCGCTAACCCTAGGAAACTCCGTACCTCAGTTGGTGTTTTCGGTTGTTCCCAATTCATCATAACTTCCACCTTCACTGGATCTTTTGAAATTCCCTCATGGTCAATGACATGACCTAAAAACTGTACCCTTTCTAGCAAAAATTCACACTTAGTGAACTTCACATATAACTTCTCATTTCTTAGTGTCTCCAACACTATTCTTAAGTGTTCAGCATGATCTTCTGGCGTCTTAGAATAGACTAGAATATCATCGATAAACACCACAACGAACTTGTCCAAATATTGTTTGAACACTCTGTTCATCATATCCATAAATGCAGTTGGTGAATTAGTTAACCCAAATGACATCATCAGAAACTCGTAATGACCATAACGAGTCTTGAATGCCATCTTTTATACATCCTCCTTCCTAACCTTCAATTGGTGATACCCCGTCCTTAAATCTATTTTAGAAAAATACTTTACCCCTTTTAACTGATCAAAAAGATCATCGATCCTAGGCAATAGGTATTTATTCTTTATTGTTAACTTGTTCAACTCTCGATAGTCGATACAAAGTCTTAACGATCCGTCTTTCTTCTTTATAAACAGTACCGGTGCTCCCCACGGCGAAACACTCGGTTGAATGTACTTTCTGTCCAATAGTTCTTGTAACTGAACCATTAGTTCCATTATTTCCACTAGCGCCATACGATACGGTGCCCTGGAAACTGGTCCCGCTCCTGGCACAATGTCTATTACGAACTCGGTCTCCCTATACGGTGGAAGACCCGATAATTCAGTTGGAAATACATCTATGAATTCTTTAACTATAGGAATTTGTTCCATGGTCGCTCCCACTCTCTGGGTAACAACAACATGGCACAGATAACCTACACATCTCTTCCTTAATAATTTCCTAGTTTGTGTCATGGTAAGACAACACGAACGCCCCGATGATCTATTACCATAAAATACTACCTGAGGTTGTCCCAACGTTCTAATATTTACACATTTCTTCTGGCAATCTATAATTGCCCCATGGTTAAACAACCAATCCATTCTGAGAATTACATCGAATTCTCCCAACTTTATCGGTATCAAATCTACCGATAATTTACAACCCCGTATGTCTACGCAATAACTCCTATGAATATCTTCAACATGAATTATCTCTTCATTTGCTACCTTAATATTTAAAGGTACAAGCAACTTTTTGGGAAGTAATCCTAATCGTCTAGCAAAATCACATGCTATAAACGAATAAGTAGCACCCGAATCAAACAACACGTAAGCATTTATATCGTTGATTGGGATAATACCTGCAACTACATCTTCGGATGCAACTGCATCTTGCACCGTCATATAAAAGGTGCGGGCCATTGGCCTACCCGGCACTGGACCACCAATAGTTAACTTACCGCTATTAGCGCCCTTATTCTCGTCCATCCCCTTCTTTGGGCAGTTCTTTTATAAGGGGTCAGTTGACCCACATACAAAGCATCCATGATTTTTCTTCGAACTTGGACAGTTAGGAGAAATGTGCCCCTCTTGTCCACAGTTATAGTATACCGCCTTCCCCTTGAGACAGACTCCTAAGTGAGTCTTCCCACAAGTTTTGCATACCTCCATCCTCCTCTCCAGATCTCCTTGTTTCACTCAGGTATTCCCAGAGTTAAACCCTTTCCTTTTCTGACCTTCGCCACTCCCGCTGGCTCCTTCGATCTTCACTCCCCCATCCACTATACCCTTATTCTTTGTATCCTTGTGGTACTGTCTTAGAGCCTCATCCCACCTTCGACGATTATCGCCTTCTCTAGTATGGTCCTAAAAGAAATACTTTGGAACACATACATTCAGTTATAGAGCCAGGGTTTGAAGCCCTGCTCAAACCTCCTAGCCTTCTTAACCTCAGTGTCCACCTGGTGTGGAGAAAACCTCGCCAGTTCATTAAACTTGGCAGCGTATTGGGGAACCGTCATTTCCCCTTGTTTCAAATTAAGAAACCGCATTTCCATCATTTCCTACATACTCGTGGGAAAGTAATTCTCGAAGAAAATCTTCTTGAACCTTACCCACGTTAGGTTCTTAATACCAGCCCTAGCCTGGTTAGCCTCCCACCAAAAGTTGGCCTCTCCCTTCATTATATAGGTTGCAAAAGCAACCTTCTGACCCTCATCGACATTTGCAATGGCAAATGCCTTTTCGATCTCTTTCACCCACATTTGGGCTTCTATGGGGTCCGTAGTTCCTTTGAACTCCGGTGGACCGACACTCTTAAAATCCTTAAAAGTAGTAGCTCGTACTACTCCAGGATTTATAGGGATATTATCCCTATTCCTATTAAATGTGGCCGTTAACAAGTTAACTAACTCTTGCATTGGGTTTACCGGACCTCCCTCTGATTGATTAACATTAGCATCTTGATTATGTTGTCTCCTTATTGGCGGCATTTTGCTGTTAAGATAAACAACACATCATTATTACTCTTTTCTTATTACTTAGTTATTATTCATGATTAAATAATAACTTCAAAATTCATTACTCAATATGTTCCAAAAAAAAGGCTTATATTGATTTGCTTCTTGTAGTATAATACTACATCGTTCACATTACACAGCCTAAGCTGATTACATTACTATCCCGCAATTGCTTTCCAAAAATTGGGATTTACAAAAGACTACCCATTGATATACAAAAAAGGGTTTTACGTCACTACTAGATACATCATATTTACATATCTAACTCTACTCTAGCTAATACTAGATTACATCTGCCGTAAGGCATTATCAAAATTCGCATTGGAAAGACCGGCAATAACATCACGGCTGATACTATGTCGAGTCTGCCTTGCCTCTATCGGATACCCAGCTACTTATTGCTGGAAATCCTTATGAGAACTCCTATATATATAGGACATCCTCCATATCTTCTGTTTCTTGGTCTTTAGCTCCTCCCTGAGCTCAAAGACCTCCTATTTCAGCTCGTGGACCTTGTCTTTTGCTAAAACTCTTTCATCATACTCCTGTTCCCACATAGACTTTACATCTGTCTTATCTTCCAAGATAGTATAAAGCTCTGCTTTTAACTCCTTCACCTCCTAACAATAATGGAGGTTTATATCCAACACTATCATAAACAGTGACATCATCGACTCCCCCTAAGGTGTCTCTTCCGCAAGTGCTACTGGGTTAAAGGACACTACCTCCACCTCTTCTTCTGACATGCCGTCAAACACGGACATAAGATCATGGTTCTCCGAGTCTCCAAACTTAATTTCCACTACTTCTGGCTCTTCTGCTATTGGATTCGGTATAATCTCTATTTGATTAATTGATTCTTCACTTTCTACCTGTATATCTCTATACATTCCATTTTCTCCTGAAATCTACAACAAAACATTTTAGTTTGATTAGTACACGTCAGTAGAATAATAAAAACACATATCATTTATATAATGCATTTTTAGGGTTAATTTCATCTTTTACTTATTTGACTTCTCTTAAGGTTATGACTTAAGGTTTTAATTTCCCCCTTTAAGTTTTATAACCTAATACTTTGATACCAACCTGTGACCCCCCCAAATCTGGGTATCTTCCAACCCGACATATGGTGCTACACGGTGCTACAGTTCACACAAACATTCAATGTAAATGCCTCAAAAGAATGAATATGCCTTATATATATATATATATATATATATATATATATATATATATATATATATATATATATATATATATATATATATATATATTCCAAAACAATATTACCATTCCCATGTTCTTTATAACTGCTTACATTTGTTCTTGTCATAATATCAAATATTAACATCATTCACCTATACTATTACTTAGGTAATCTACAATGTGTTCGCTTTAGCCTTCCCTTTATCTTTTTTAGGATCCTTCTTGTTCGATTTGGTCTTAGTTTGCATTCATATGGTTCAAGCAAAAGTGAGCATAACTAGCTCAACAAGTATGACAATTTCATTTAAACAACATGCTTGAGTCATACAAATCATATATCTTTAATAACTGAACAATAGTTATAAAGTACTATCTATAATTCAAAATAGCACTTCCCTTTTCTTTAAAACATTTTACAATGATAACATTCAGTAAAACATCAATTCCGGTCCAAGACCTTGAGCATTTCATACTTTCTTTGAAAAGGACAACCCGACACTAAGTCCGTAAGTTCGACATTACTTACGAGCACATCTAGGTGATCAGCCTATAGTACTCTATGTTGTACAACACTACTTTCTTTAAACGTATGTATGTTTAAGTTGTGGCAACCTCACGTGCCTGTCGTTTGATGACAAAACATTTGTTTAGCATACTCAGTCTTCATTTGAAAACCATACCAATATAGTTTGGCAAAACATTGACAATACTTTGATAGATTATAAGAAATCCAACATATCGTAAGTCTAGCCGAAAGAATTGGCTTCGACTTCATCATACATCAATTCATGCGTAAGAATACATGAATCACAAAACTTGTCTAGATTAAACATAGACAAGGGTTCGAACACTTGCCTTTAGCGTCTGCTACTATTATTACACTTCCTCTTTAAGTCTTTAAGGTCTCTACAATATATGACCACATAACATAACACATCAGATTATATATAATCAAGTATGGTTACTACTATATCTTACCCTTCTTCTCAATCTAATCATGTTTTAGATTGTTATCATTGGTTTCGGCATATCACATTACATTGTTCTGACATTCAGTTAATCTTTCGTCGACCTTCAGTTATAATACTTAAGGTCTTTAACATCTTAAATGGTGTTACATTAAGTTAATTATGGTAAGTTAATTTGACTTAATCACTTTACCTTCTTTCTCTACTTATAAGCATTCATTTCTTTCCTTGGTCTAGTGTTGGCGTTGCGGCTGCCAGACTTCTTTCTCTTTAAGTCTTGCGCGTAGTGGCACTTTCTTTCAGTTGTCTCGAGTATCGAACCCGACACTCTGGCCCCACTCTTAGTTCTCTCACAGTCATGCCTCATGCGTGAAACTCCAAGAGAGGTCGTAGGCACTACTTTGGCGCTGCAACACCACCAATAAGCCTTAGGCTGGTGCCGGGGCGATAACTTTGTGCACCAGACACTTTTGAAAGATTTTGAACTTTGTGAACTTCCCGGACTCCAAATTTGATCATTTTAAGTCTGAATTGGCTCGTTCAAAAGCCATTAGCTAACAAATCATATACTCTACGTGTTCATGTAAGAATTTTCCATTTTCAAATATGTTAACTTCAAATTCACCTATTAGTCCATGTTAACAAATATGATAAACGTTCGTGAATGTTCAACGCTCGTTTCTTCATTCTAAGTCGGAATTCATTCATTTTCAAGTTCGCAACTCTATAATGCCAAATAAGACTTATTCCCATCGAAAACCAATGTTTCCGAGCTTAATGTCAAAATTCGACTTCCATTCCAAGAATTTCACGATTTTTACGATTATCGTCTGAACTCGTGAATTTCACCATAACTTCGTTACTTATGATTTGTTCATCGTTTCAAATGAATTCTTTCCATCATACTAACATCTTAACATACATATTTCATTAACTTATTTACATGATAAGTTCTTACTTATTCTTCCTTAGTTCATAACTTATATGCTTATGATTTCACTTCACATGATTTATCATGGTTTTAGTCTTCTAACAACCATCCTTGCTTCTTCTTATCCTACAAACTTCATTAATGTAAACATATGACAAGTTCTTACAAGTTCTTCCTTAGTTCATAACTTATATATGAACGAATTGCTTATTCATGGCTTATTTAAGACTTAAGTCCTTTGATTAGCTATACCTAACACTTCTTAGAATACATACTCCACTAATCAACACTTCTCTATCAAACTATAGTTGAAGAGATGGAAGAGTAATGGTCTAGGAGTCTTACCCTTGATGATCAAGCTTTGTTCTTCTTCTTTTCTACTATGAAAGTCTAGCTTTTTCTTACTTTTTCTCTCTAACAAATAAGTTGTAATATGTTGGATGAAATTAACAAGTGAGAAATGGTCCAACACTCCTTCTATTTATAAGATTTCTATGGTTAGAGTAGTTTAGTCAATAAACCATCCCACCTCCTTAATCAAACCTCCTTACTATTTATTAGTTAACTATTAAGTTTACTTGCTCACCACTTTTTTGCTTGGCCATCACAACTTTTGCTTGGCCACCAAGATCACCCATGTGATCATGGGGCCCAATGGGTTGCCCCATGGGTCATGCTTACCCATTGGATTCTTACTTAGGGCTTTAAATTCACTTAGCTTACTTGTGATTTGGGCTTTTATAAATCCACGCTGGCTTATACTTTAATAAACACTTGGGCTTTAGAATTAGTTTGCATTGGGCTTAATCGTAATCCCAATTCGACTTTACACTTCCTACACAATCCTACAAGTCCAATTACATTTGGCTTAAAGCCTTAGAACGTATTATCTACGTATTAATCTCATATTCTAACTCGTATACTTATTCAACATATACGACATACCATCATTCATACATACTCGTATTCAGTACCTCATATAATAGCTACGTATTATACGATCATTGCACTAACTAGTTAACACTTTACTTTTCCTAACGTTCTCGAATTAAGTCCGCATGCGAAAAATTACGTTTTCCATAATTGAATTATTATTACATAATCCATCTCACCTCGATATTCTATCGTTACGTATTTCTCAGAAGTTCAAAAATAATTCCCGAGCAGAAATTAGTGAATAGTATTTTTCAGAAAATTTCTTAGAAAACTTTTATTTTTGTCTTGGAAATTCAAACACTTTAATTCCTTCACGTAGTCAAAATACTACCACATTCCGACATTTCTAGGTTATAGAACGTCATTCATCCTACTAACACATAATAATAACAAATAATATAATTTTATTCATTATTTAATTAAATAAAATTATTTTACAATAGATCCGAATTTCTCGGTCGTTACATTCTTCACCCCTTATAAAGATTCTGTCCCCAGAATCTCGTTTTACATTACACAAATAACTGAGGGTAATCCTTCCTCAATTTTTCTTCCAATTCCCACGTTGCTTCTTCGGCATCGTGGTTCTTTCATAACACCTTTACAGAAGGTATAACCTTGTTTCGCAGAACTTGTTCTTTTCTATCGATAATTTGAATCGGCATCTCTTCATACGTTAAGTCCTTCTCAATATGAATAGGCTCATACTCTATTACATGCTTATAATCCAGCTTATAAGGACGTAACATAGATACATGAAACACATTATGTATTCATTCTAGGTCTGGAGGTAATGCTATCATATAAGTTACCTCGCCTACCCATTTTAACACTTCAAAAGGTCCTATAAACCGTGGATTTAACTTTCCTTTCTTTCCAAAGCGTATCTTTCCTTTCTAGGGAGATACCTTTAGAAACACGTAAGAGCCTACTTCAAACTCCCTATTTACTCGATGCGAGTCCGCATACTTTTTCTATCTGTCTTGAGCTGCTACGAGACGCATTTGTATCAACTTCACTACATTCGCTGTCTGCTGCACCAATTTTGGCCCTAGCATTCGGTGTTCTCCCAATTCATCCCAACACAATGGTGTTCTGCACTTTCTTCCGTATAAGGCTTCGTAAGGCGGCATGCCTATGCTTGAATGATAACTATTGTTATACGTAAATTTTACTAACGGTAGATGATCATCCCATCTACCCTTAAAATCCATGACGCAAGATCTTAGCATATCTTCTAACGTCTGAATTGTTCTCTCGTTCTGGCCATCAGTTTGTGGATGATAAGCTGTACTCAACTTCAGCTGCGTCCCCAACTATTTTTGCAGACTGCTCCAAAAGTTCGACCTGAATTGTGGATCATGATCTGACACAATCGAAACTGGTACTCAATGTCTGGAAATAATTTTCTTAACATAAAGTTTAGCTAATTGGTCTAAGTTATACTTAACCCTTATTGGCAAAAAGTGAGCCGATATCATCAACCGTTCCACTATTACCCAAATTGCGATGTACCCTTTCGTTGTAATCGGAAGTCCCACCATAAAATCCGTAGTGATATGCTTCCACTTCCACTCCGGAATCTCCAATGACTGTAATAAGCCACTTGGTCGTTGATGTTCAGCCTTAACTTTTTGATAAGTCAAGCACCTACTTACATACTCGGCTATCTCTCTCTTTATGTTTGGCCACCAAAAACTATATCGAATGTCTTGATACATCTTAGTACTACTAGGATGAATCGAGTACCTCAAACTATGAGCTTCTTATAACACTTTCTCCTTTAATTTTGTCTCATTCGGAACCCAAATTCTTCCTTCAAATCTCAATAACCCCTCGTTATCGAGACTATACATTAAATCTTTTTCATTGGTTAATCCTCGCGTTGCAGCGCCACTTACTAGTAATGGACTTCTCGGGTTGGCCAAGCAATACGCCTCCTCTCAAAGGCTTAATCAAGGCTGCATGACGCCGACATAAGACCTTGAAAGTTTTTTCTAAGTCTTGAACTGGTTTGAGACGCTTACTTTACAATTTCATAACTTCTTCGTTATAACTCAGAACGAGGTTGTTCTAAAGCCATTTTCTTACTCTCATTACGTATTAAAACTTCTCTTGGATAGAAGTTCATTCTGAATCCGTTAACATGCCATTCGATTGGCTTAAATTTCCTCCTTTGTTCATTTAACGTTATTAACGTTTTTCATTTGTTCGTCTGTAATTCGGTCATCTGAACTCGGAATTCGTTCGTTCTTGAGTCCACGACTCACGTTTTATAAGTTCTCTTACATTCTTATGAAAACTTACACATTTGGGTTCATTTACATACTTTATACTTCTCGTTTATATTTTATAAAATTTTTGCCATAACTTCATTATAGCTAAGTTTAATCCGTTCTTTTGATATCTGCACGTTTTTTGAGAAAAACTTTTATCGGCAAACTTAACTTTTCACGATATATTATCGTCAAATCTTTTGACGAAATGTTATTTCAACATACCAAACTCTAGAAAAGGCTTAGGTTAATCAAACCCTAACCCTTAGGGTTTCGTCAGGTGAATAGTCCCTATTTTGTCTTTTTCCTCAAAAATATTTTTGTTCCCAGAAATTTTTTATTTTCATCTTGAAAATTCTTACTCGTTCAGTCTAGCTCGTAGCCAGAATCCTCCTGTATTATAATCATCCTAAGTTCTAGAATGATTAATAAACACATAGCACATAATATTATTAATAAAAATTTATTTTATTAATAACTAATTCTTTAAATCTTATATTCCAGATAATCCAATTTTCTGGGTTGTCACATTAAAAGATACATTGAATATATTAAAATCATTTATTGGAACATATTGAAATCATTTTCGAATTATGTTTTGTGATTATTGTTTTTGATTTTTAAAGTATATATTAACTATTGTTATCGAACAAGAAAATAATATTTTTGAAAAGTATGTCTATTATTGTTATTGAATTCAAAAAGTTATTTTAAAAAAAGTGTTTGGCAAATTATACTTGATCCACCTAAATAGTAAAGATTGTCATTTGTTGGGCTTCATCGCTCACCCTTACATACTTTCTACAAGAAACTTGTTAAGAGCCGAGCATTGTGGCCCTTTTGTGGAAGACCAAAAGATATTTTTGTTTAAGAAGTTTAGGAATATTTTAGATTTATGATAAAACTTTTGTTTAATGGAGCTGTGTGTCTAAATTATGTTTTAAGTATTTAGTTATTGAATCATAGTGTAATTTTTTTTAATGAAAGACTGTTTAGTTTCAAGTTAGTTTCATTATTGTGATTTCGTTTGGGCTGTGCTATTGATATTGTTGCCTTGCGGGTCTTTGGGTTTGCCGCGTGTGGCACTCCAAACATGTAGTGGGTTCGAGGTGTTATAGAAATGGTATCAGAGCGGTGGCCCTTCAAAGTGTGTTAGGCTTTAAAATCTTCAAATTTCCTGGGGAGTGATTCTAGGAGTTAACTATGGGTATAGTCTTGACTAAATTTATGAAGTTAGAATGTGAGATAAAATAAGGTGAAAAATATTTTTATTGTCTTGTTAATTGTTAGTTTGCTTTCTGAACGTGAATTTTCATAAAATTATATTTCGTTTGTTAAATAAACTTGGATATTTCAAAATTCATTTATGTAGTGTTGTTTAGTGGGGATTACTTTATTGTGAAGAAAAGGCCTCCTAGAAGAAATAACCCCACTAACAACAATGGTAGCGCTGATGGTATGGCTCAGCTCATTCATACCTTAGCGTAGCTAGTACAAAATCAATAGTTTGGTCAACGTAGTATAGTAGCGGGATTCAAACGGTTGAACCTACTAATATTCGAATGAGCTATGGATCCTGCTATTTTTGAAAGCTGGATTCAAGAAATGGAAAAGATATTTGATTTGCTAGGGAGTACTGAAACTAGTAAGGGGACATTAGCGGTTTACCAACTTCAGGATGGAGCTTATGATTGGTGGCTTATGAAGAAAAGGAAGCAAGATGGAAATTCTGAAGAGGGAGATCCTGAACCATACACTTGGACCATGTTCAAAGAGGAATTTACCAACAAGTACTTTCCTAGAACTATCCAGGCACAAAAAGAGAGGGAATTAATTAAGATAGAACAAGATAACAAGATAATTGCTGAATATGAAGCCGAGTTTTCAAAGCTCGTTAAGTATGCATCTACCTTAGTACTAGATGAGGTGACAAAAGCTCGTGGATTAGAGGATGGGTTATGAGTTAACATAAGGCATGGCGTTGCATCTTTTGAGCTACCCATTTATGATGCAGTGCTCTATAATGCATTTTTTATTGAGAAGGGGCTAATAGAGATTGAAAATGGGAAGAATGCCAATCAAAAAGGGAGGAACCTTCTGGGGAAGAGTAGATCCATGAGGGACCTGTGAAAAGAATAAATACCCAAAATGGTAGATTTTGGGGAAATCAAGTACAACGAGAGGACAAATTGAAATGTGGGAGATGTGGTAGGAACCACCCAGACAAAGAATACCATTGGAACACGGGTGCGTGCTTTCATTGTGGAGAGTTAGGTCATAAAATTGCGCAATGTCCCAAGAACCCTCCACAAAAAGAAGCTACAAGGAAGGAGGAAATAAATATATCAAGTCCAAGGCTAGCTCGAGGATGTGTGTTTCAACTTTTAGCCAACTAGTATTAAGGTATGTAACACTTTTGTTATCTGTGCTTAATAATTAAATAGTAATTTCTTTAAACATATAATAATAGTGTTATTTTTACATGATTTGGAAAATTGGAGGACCAAATTTATTTTAAGGGGAGGTAATGTAATGACCCAAGTCACTTCTTATAAATTTGAAACCCTTGCCCTTTCCAAAGTCTATAAATAGAAGGGCTTAGCCCTTTTGTTTCATTCACCAACAATAAGGCCTCCAATTTTGAGAAAGGCTTTGTTGTGAGAAAAAATATTTGGTAAATATAATTATAGTTATAATAATAATAATAAAAATAAAAAAAAGCTGTTAAATAATAGAATTATATCCTTATGACATTTATTTGTTCTAAATTTATATTTAGAAATTGTTTAGCTATTAAATTTGTGTTTAGCAATATCGAGGTAAGTGACTTTCCAAGCTATTTAGAATTTTGAAATTTTCGTTTATAATTATGTATGCTTTAGTAATTATTTGGATGCCTAAATGTATTGTTTCAAAAATTGTTATACTTTATTTAAGGCTTCCATTTGAATAAAAATGGTACTCTATTTTGTTTAAAAACCCGGATCAAGTATTAAAATAGAATTTTGATTTAGATAATGATATTATGTGATTTGGAACTGTGAAATAAGTATAATTTTGAACGTCAAAAATATTGAGAAATTATTTTTAGAAACCTCAGTCCGATTATGTACAGAAACGTTAGTGTTTACGCTAGTTCCGGAATAATTTAGGACCTACTAAGGAGCACACCTTTAGATACCCTTTGGGGGGATCTTTTCGGGGCGCGTGCATAATAAGATACCTTAGTAGGGGGCATATCATTGACATTATTGAACCATTGGATCGTGTTATAGGGTTGCTTTAACCTTAGTCATCATGGCTGTGAATTAAAAGATACATTGAATATATTGAAATCGTTTATTGGAACATATTGAAATCGTTTTCAAATTATGTTATGTGATTATTGATTTTGATTTTGAAAGTATATATTGACTATTATTATCGAAAAAGAAAAGATTATTTTCAAAAAGTATGTTTATTACTGTTATTTAATTTAAAAAGTTACTTTAAAAAAGTGTTTTGCAAATTATACTTGATCCACCTAAATAGTAAAGATTGTCATTTGCTGGGCTTCATCGCTCACCCTTACATAATTTCAACAGGAAATTTGTTAAGAGCCGAGCATTGTGGCACTTTTGTGGAAGACCGGAAGATATTTTTGTTTAAGAAGTTTAGGAATATTTTAGAGTTATGATAAGACTTTTGTTTAATAGAGCTGTGTCTCCAAAGTTATATTTTTAGTATTTAGTTATTGAATCTTAGTGTAAATTTGTTAATGAAAGACTGTTTGGTTTCAAGTTAGTTTCATTATTGTGTTTTTGTTTGGGTTGCGCTATTGATATTGTTGCCTTGCGGGTCTTTGGCTTTGCTGTGTGTGGCACTCCGGACATGTAGTGGTTTGGGGTGTTACAGAAGTGGTATCAGAGTGGTGGCCCTTCAAAGTGTGTTGGGCTTTAAAATCTTCATATTTCCTGAGGAGTGATTCTAGGAGTTAACTGTGGGTATAGTCTTGACTAAATTTATGAAGTTAGAGTATGAGATAAAATAAGGTGAAAAATATTTTTATTATCTTGTTAGTTGTTAGTTTTCTTTCTGAACGTGAATTTTCATAAAATAGTATTTTGTTTGTTAAATAAACTTGGATATTTCAAAATTCATTTACATAGTGTTTTTTAGTGGGGATTGCTTTATTGTGTAGAAAATGCCTCCTAGAAGAAATAACCCTACTAACAACAATGGTAGCGCTGATGGTATGGCTTAGCTCATTCATACCTTAGCGCAGCTAGTACAAAATAAACAGTCTGGTCAACGTAGTATAGTAGCGGAATTCAAGCGATTGAACCTACAAATCTTTGAAGGAGCTATGGATCCTGCTATTGTTGAAAGATGGATTCAAGTAATGGAAATAACATTTGATTTGCGAGGGAGTACTGAAACTAATAAGGTGACATTGGCGGTTTACCAATTTCAGGGTGGAGCTTATGATGGTGGCTTATGAAGAAAATGAAGCAAGAGGGAAATTCTGAAGAGGGAGATCTTGAACCCTACACTTGGACCATGTTCAAAGAGGCATTGACCAATAAGTACTTTCCTAGAACAATCTCGGCACAAGAAGAGAGAGAATTCATTAAGCTAAAACAAGGGAACAAGATAGTTACTAAATATGAAGCCGAGTTTGCGAAGCTCGTTAAGTATACATCTACCTTAGTACTAGATGAGGTGACAAATGCCCGTAGATTAGAGGATGGGTTACGGGTTAACATAAGGCATGTCGTTGCATCTTTTGAGCTACCCACTTATGATGTGGTGCTCAATAAGGAATTAGTTATTGAGAAGGGGCTAATAGAGATTGAAAAATGGGAAGAATGTCAATCAAAAAAGGGAGGAACCTTTTGGGGAAGAGTTGATCCATGGGGGACCTGTGAAAAGAATAAATACCCAAAATGGTAGATTTCGGGGAAATCAAGTACACCGAGAGGACAAATTAAAATGTGGGAGATGTGGTAGGAACCACCTAGACAAAGAATGCCATTGGAACATGGATGCATGCTTTCATTATAGAGAGTTAGGTCATAAAATTGTACAATGTTCCAAGAACCCTCCACAAAAAGGGGATAGGAGGAAGGAGGAAATAAACATATCAATTCCAAGGCTAACTCAAGGACGCATGTTTCAACTTTCAGGTAACTAATATTAAAGCATGTAACACTTTTGTTATTTGTTCTTAATAATTAAATAGTAATTTCTTTAACATATAATATTAGTGTTATCTTTATATGATTTGGAAATTTGGAGGACAAAATTTATTTTAAGGGGGAGGTAATGTAATGACCCAAGTCCCACATCTTCTAAATTTAAAACCTTTACCCTTTCCTAAGTCTATAAATAGAAGGGCTTAGCCCTTTGGTTTCATTCACCAATAATAAGGCCTCAAATTTTGAGAAAGGCTTTGTTGTGAGAAAGAATATTTTGTAAATATAATAATAATAATAATAATAATAATAATAATAATAATAATAATAATAATAATAATAATAATAAGAAAGTTGTTAAATAATAGAATTATATCCTTATGACATTTAATTGTTCTAAATTTATATTTAGGAATTGTTCGACTATTAAATTTGTGTTCAACGATATCGAGGTAAGGGACTTTCCAAGCTATGTAGTATTTTGAAATTTTCGTTTATAATTATGTATGCTTTAGTAATTATTCAGATGCCTAAATGTATTGTTTCAAAAATTGTTATACTTTATTTAAGGCTTCCATTTGAATAAAAATGTTACTCTATTTTTTTTAAAACCCGGATCAAGTATCAAAATAGAATTTTGATTTAGATAATGATATTATGTTATTTGGAACTGTGAATAAGTATAATTTTGAACATTAAAATATTAAGAAATTATTTTTAGAAACCTTAGTCCGATTATGTACAGAAACGTTAGAGTTTACGCTAGTTCCGGAATAATTTAGGACCTACTAAGGCGCACACCTTTAGATACCCTTTGGGGGGCACTTTTCGGGGCACATGCATGATAAGATACCTTAGTAGGGGGCGTATTGTTGGTTAAAATTTAATTACGCACAACACGCAAGTATACGTGGTCAACAAGTAATATAATAGTAAGTATAGTATCGTTCCCACAAAGAAATTTAGTAAGAATTTAACCCTCACAATTACCAGTTTCCTATTAATCCCAATTTTATTAAACTATCCAAATTAATGATTAAAATTATAAAGTCTCAATTATTAAAAATACTAAAAATGCAAAACAATCACAAATTGCAAAAACTGAATTTCTAAACAAGTATTAGAGAATTAGGCTTATAACTTCACCCTAAGCTTCACTCTGGTTATTATCCTTTGTTCCAGTTTAATTTACTATCCCAGTTTATTAATCAAGAACACAAAAGTAGAATTAGCCACCTTTTGATGCACTAACACCATATTAGCTCAAATCCACAATTAAGATAGAATTAAGTTAAACACCTTAATTAACTAACTCACTATATCTCTATGAGAATTAAAATTAAAGAAGGTTTAAGTTCAAGTTCTCTACCCAATTACATGCGATGTTAAGCATATCTCTACCCTAACATTCATCAAGATTCTATTCATTTACAGAATTCAAGAACACATGCTATATTAACTAAGTCTAGACTCATATTTTCTGTCTCGAATCCATACAAGTCCACAAAGAATTGTTGATCAGGCAATTCATAAATTCAAACACAAATTAATATAGATAAAATGGATAATAGCTTATTAAACTGAAAATAAAGTTACATAACCATCGTTCCACTTAAAGATCCATCATAAGCCTAAAAAGTAATTTAGTTCATTATAAATAAAATAAACACATAATAAATTAAAGATATCATCCTTTTAATTATAAATAAACTAAAAGAAAAGAATAAACTCAGACCCACCTTTTTTCTTAGCTCAATTTGCAATTGATACAAAAAATCTTTCAAAATCTTCTCTCCAATGCTTGCTCTCAAAAATCTGTATTTTTGTGCTCTGTTAATCGTCTCGTGTATATTGTTTTGATCTTGTTATTTGATTTAATTATATGTTCACACCCATATTCTGAGTGCAATTCCACACCATTTAGAGTCCCAAAGCATTCCAAGTACTAAAGCTCACGTCCTAGCACTGTTTGAACAACTTAGGACTGTTCTAATTTGGGACCCCCCGCCCCGGCAGGGGTATTGGCTTGCAACATGCCCGCCCCGGCGGTCTTAGCTAGTGTACTTTGAATTGAAGACCCCCCACCCCAGCGGGGGTGTAAGGAACAAATACGCCCGCCCCAGTGGGCTATGCTCCTGTCTTTTAACTTTGTTTAAGCTCCAAACTTGCTAAATTTTTGCCCCAAATGCCTCCTTTTTGATCACTTGCCACACCAACTAACCTACACATAAAACAACAACAAAAAAGTAAAAATAAACTAGAAAACAAATAATTAATACCGATTAAGCTTGAATTAGGAACCGATTCGAGGGTATAAAACCCACTTATCAAAATCCCCAAACTTAAAATGAGGACAAAACAAACTACCATGTTATGCAATGCAATGTAATAATATGTAATGTATCCAATCTATATGTCTACGAATCCAACCGTATCATAGAATTAAAATTATTCCTTCGGCCTCAGAGAAATCAAGGAAACACTACAACACGTGATATCAAAACCAATCAATAACTTCTTATCAATCCTCGAATCTTAAACCGTTATTACTGGTATAGTGTGTGTGTGTTCAACATTTATGCTAACTGATGCAATTGCAAATTTAATACATAACAACTCTCTTAGAAGACATCATACAGTGTAAACTCAAGAAATCCAAAAATAAGCTAGATCTAACTAAATTCAAACAATTGCCAATATTGAGGGTCAACAAAGGATACTTATGCTTCATTTTTCATTTATTGGGGCTTTTTGCTCTTATTTCCCATTTTATTCATTATATATATATATACACACATATATAACTATGCAATGTCTTATTCCCTTAGGCTTTTTAATGCTACCTTAACGAGCTTTCGACCAATGACTCCCAGACCATTAAGACCTTAGGGCGCTAGGTGTAAAGACAATCCCCTCGGGCTTACTTACTCAAGTAACAAAGGCCACAAAACTAGACAAGCACGCCACGGTGTTTATTTATATTTTTTTTAGATAGCTTATATAACCCAAATATTCCCCCAAACTTAGGTTCTTATCTAACTTTAGCCATCACTACTTGTTCCTATCATTCTTTCATTCAAACTAGCATTATCCTTTAGAACATCCTTATGTATCAATTTGAACTAATTAGTCCACATAAGTGTTATTGACGTGCAAACCTTTTTATACCAGTGTCAAACATGCAAAAGATTTAATTTATAACTCAAAATTACATCATAGTTCTAATATTGGGTACTGTATTTATCTACTTAATCCTAATCTCATCACTGGCCAAAATAAAATTGAACTACAACAATTGTTGGACATGTGCAAAATAACACAATACTAATTAATTTTTTTTATATATGGCAAACATAACATAACATGATGCAAAAATAAATAAAGACTATTTATGCTCCTAAGCTACTATGCAACTACATGATTACATGAATGCAATATTAAAAAAAAAATCCTAAACTAAACTATGAACTATATGCAAAATTAGCTAATGAAATCAAATATGCAAACATGAAACTAAATCCCCCCCCCCCCCAAACTTGAAAATTATAATGCCCTCATTGTGTAGATATAGCAATAAATATGTGAGGACTTCCCTGTAATCGCCTAAGTCTGGGGTGGTGGTGGTGGTTGTTCTTCTTCATCATAGTCACTTGGTGGAAACCTTGGCATTGGGGCTGGCTGCTGGTATGAAAATTGAGCATTAGGATTGAAGCTTTGGAGCGTCGCGTTTAATGATGTGAACGATAGATTCATGGCTTCAAATATGTGATCCTGCCTCGCTGCGAGTTGCCGCATCTCTCTACGTGCTATCTTATTTTGCTCATCCATGCGACATTGAAAGTTGAGGAACTGAGGACTAGACATGGCCTCAGACTGTGGTGCCACCCTTGCTCCTTCCTCTCCCATTGGTGCCACCTCCGGGAACTCTTCGTCATCCGATCTGTCAGAAGCATCAGCCTCACCCTTCGAAGCGGATGGAAATATAAAGCCCACTCCTCGAGGATGTGACTCGCCTTCGGGCCATACCGCATATCGTGCAATCATTCTTGAATCTAGTGTCTGAAGTGGCATTTGGGTGATCTCATCATCCGACCATCGAACTCCCACTTGCCTACTCAACCCAAAAATGAGTGACGGGTGTGGCAAGCCGCCCGAGAAATATCCTTGTAAGCACCGTTGGATTGAAAAATTGATTATTGCCCCGACGTCGGTGATGAAATCTTGTACAATGGCATATAAGAGCACTGCCTTTTCCTTGGTCATGTCGAACGTGTGTATGGATGGAAATAATTTGGCACACAAAAAAGCATACCATATCTGCTGAGATCCTTGCTGTGAAAAATCGTGCCCCCTTTTCGATCCTTGATCCATTTTGTGTCCAATTTAGTCATTCCCTTCAGAATTGCCTTATAATCGGGATCATTGTCACGTAAGTGAGCATAATTTCAATGTATAGGCACCCATAACCGATAATATGTGTTGATGGCATCGACACTAAAAGGGACTAATCTACCCCGTATAAAAATATTGAAAGGGGCCTTGTCCTCGGCGTTAGTATAAAACTCTTTGACCACACTTATAATGATGGCCTCGGGTTCCTCTGTGAACTTGTTCCACCTCTTTTGATATATCGGTTGCATCATTTCACCGTTGATGTGGTCCGGTACCAACCCCTACTCCGGTGTGAGTGCTGTGGATACTATGTAATCGTAACGATCGGCGGCGGCGACACTTTTGAATTTTCACCGGTTAAAGGTCTGTGTTGATTGTGCGGACCCTGAACTTTCTCCCCTTTGTCATTTTGATGTGGGTTGAGACACCAATGAATTGAAAATCAGTAACCTTTAACAACGATATTCCCCCCAAACTTCACTCACACAATCTGACAAACACTTGGTGTGCACATAGTTTTATCCCCCCAAACTTGATGATTTTGCTTCTACTATGGTGCTAAGAAGGGAGGGATTAGAAGACAAGGTACTCACTCTCAATTACTATACACTTACCCCAATGAGAACCCTAATTCGTAGCTTTTGGAGATGAAGTTGAAAGTATGTGGTGAATTTGGGTTATGAAGGACTGAATTTATTGAGATGATGTGATGGAGAGGAATAGGAGTAATGGATTGAAATAGTGGGTTAGTGTAATGGGCAACTATGTTAATGTAGTGGGATGATGGAGAAGATGGAGAAGATGGTGTATTAGTTTCCAAACGTGGGTAGATAGTGGAGATATAGGAGTGGTGGGATTGGGCGTTTTAGTTGGAGAAGGAGAACGAGTGGGCAATTTAATGTAGCTGCCGAAACTATCCGGTTCGAATCCAGGACCCCCACCCCGGTGGGGGGGTTCAGTGCATTAGGGGCCTGCCTCGGCGGGCTAGTCTCCTGCAATTGGGCTCTGTAATCCTTTTTTCTTTCCTGCTACTCCAATCTATGAGCTTGATAAATTCCTGAAATACCATCAAACATAACTATGAGTAAATTTTGATCATTTTAAGCATGGTTGAGAGATTATCAAGAACAATACAACATAATAACTACCCCTGTGACGCCCCCAAATTCAGGTACTTGGAACCCGAACTCGGTGCTTCACGACACCATTTCTATGAGCAGAATAATACTAATAATAGTAACAATAATATAAATACCAAACTTAATTTACATTTATATCAGAGTCTTATCCCAAGTACGCAACCTTTAATACATTCATTACATGATAATGAATAGATATCATTCTTATCTTAATAAAGTCAAACTATCACATAATATAGCACCAACTTATTCTGCAACCTTCTATTTCCCTTTATTCTTAGCCGAGCTTTCTGGTTGTTCACACTTAGCTAAAAATATTTAAATTAAGGAAGGATGAACATTTGAGTTCCCAACAAGTAATATCAATCAATAACAATTAGTTGAAAGGATTAAATATTTTCTTTGGACGACACTTCTACAACGAATCAACAGTTGTGAAGTAAGCTGAACCAATAATAACAACATATCATTTCGATTTCAAATTTTTAAAACTACGTACTGACTATAAATTAGGATCAGTCGACATACTATGAACATTGTTTTCTATTTTTGAAAAGGTTAAACAAAACTTCATCTGTAAATCGTCATAACTTACGAAGACGCGGGGTGATCAAATCAGATTATGCCTCAGATTGATCAATACTACACACCAGAATGATATTTTCGTCCAGCATATCGCCTTAGGCACATAAAAGTTTCCCAGATTTGGGATGTTCATACTAGTCTAGAATCTGAACCAAAATAATTCGGTTGGATACAATAAAGTTCAATCTTGTTCAATAATATTTTTAAATCTGTGTCTAGCTGAATCAAATAGCTTAGACGACTTTTAAGTCAATGTATACATACTGGAAACCAATAAGTATGTACCAACATGTGATAAAATATAATGATTATCCAAGTGAGGACACTTGTATAACCATATTTAGAAATTAATGAACAGAATAAATATCTGAATTATACAATAATACTGTATTGATAAATAATGATCGGATAATTTAAGAACTTGTATGAATACAAATGATTGGATACATAATCGATAATAATAGAGTTAATAATCTGGCACAATGATAATATAATTCTGAAAATTTTACTCATGTCCATTGCATAAAGTAAATGCAACGGTAGGATACTTGCCTGGTCTGCTGCTTACAATTATGCAACTTAGTTTTATCTTTTATATCAAGCCCTATTATTAATAAGATCATTTATTCGATTAAAACAATATATCATATCACATAGTACTGCTATTTGTACTCAGCACATAACCTAATCACATAGTCACATAAATTTACCAGTCATTGGATCATAAACAAACATATATACAGTAAATATATATAAGTCTAGATCAATTTCTGAAACATTTCGGTGTACTGATGGCTTTATCGGGTAATTATCGAGTCTAAGACTCTATTCTGTAGTTCAATATTCATTTAAATAAATTATATATCAGTCATATTATTTTTAAATGACTTATACTAATTTTTAATTAATTATTATAATTTATCATAATTTTTCAAACACCAAATCATTATTAAATGATTTAAATATTAAGTAATTCTATTATTATTAATATTTAATTAATATTAAACTATTAATGAAACCATTGCCAAAATATTAAAGTTATTTATAATAACTCAAAATATTTTTAAAGTATTAATATTACTGTTAAATGATTTTTAGAACAATTAAAATCATTTTTAAATAATTACCATTAATATTTAACTATTAATATATTATTTATCAAAATAAAAGTCATTAATTATAACTTAAAATATTTTTAATTCATTTATATCCTTTTTAAATGATTTTAAATAAATAAAATTATTTTTAAATTATTTATTTATTATAATTAATAAATAAATCTAATATCATTAACATTAATTTAGTAATGAAATTTTCCTTTAAATATTAAAAGTTATATTTTATAACTTAAAATATTTTATAATACTTAAATAATTTTTATATGATTTTTAAATCATTAATTCTATTTTTCCACAATTTATTTAATATATTCATTAAATAAATTAATTATCAATAATATTAATTAATTAATAAAGTTCATCACAAAATATTAAAAGTCATTAAAATAACTTAAAATATTTTCTTATAACATAATATAATTTTTAAATGATTTTTTAAGTATTAAAATCATTTTTAAATAATTTATTTAATATTATAATTAAAAATTTAAATAACATTAATATTCCAAAAATATTAAATATTAATAAAATATATTCAAAATTATTAAAAACCAGCTTTTTAAGCTTTAAAATAATTTTTAGTAATTTATTTTGTATTTTTAATAATTTAAAACTAATTTTCTCTATTTATTTAATAAAATAATTAATTTTACAAATAAATTGTCGCTAATGACTGCCTATAGCGATAAAACCGTCGCTATAGGTGTTCTTCATGTTCTTCATCAAACCCATAACATTCATGCTAGTTATCAAGGTGGTCAGTTTGACCGCATGCAAATCTTTGATCCAAAGGTTTCTGGGTTCGAAATTTAGTTAATATTTTAGTAATGATGCAGTACTACAACACTAAACAAGATCCATGGCGAGATCATTAAACAACCGAGAGATCTAAGCCATCAAAGTGGTTTGTTGAGAGGTCGTTCTTCATTTCGGGTTACCCGAAATGAAGAAACGTCATGAAATCTTACTTTGGGCCTCCACTACATGATATTCTTGTAATATGTTTGTGATCTAATGGGTCCAGTGTGTAGTCAACATGTAAGTGAAGAAATCTATCACATAAAATCACTATAACAACAACAACAGATCAAGTAGATCTAAGCCGGTCAAACCTTGCCAGACACAGTGTTCAAACGTTTTCTGGGTTACCTAGTAAACATGAACTGTGATCAACCGAGCTACTTTGACCGGCCACTATATCCAACCATTTTGATGTTTATACTTTCTAAAGGCCTTAGCATGCAGTGTATATAACATATTACAGATTAGATACAATAGCAAGAACAAATCATGAAACATATGAAGATCTGTGGCCACAAACTCATTATCAGACCGTTCTGGGCAAGATGTGGGTTACCTAGATTTTGTCCAGTCATGGTCGGTCAACGGGGTTTGACCACCTATATCTTGCAATTTGTTCATGCTATGACCTTGATTCAGAATACAGATCTCATAGCACACTACAGGATCAAACATTTAAAACACCAAAACAATAAACATGCTGAGATCTATAAGGTCTGACATTCATTGTCATACAACATTTTCAACATTTTCCAGATTTTTGAAAACATCAAATCTGAGCCTATAGATGTTATGGATCTAACATCTATCAACCCAGATCATCAATATAGACAAAAAACAACATGTTTCAACATTAAAACACAACATTTAACACATCAATCAAGATCAGATTCTTAGTAGGGTTTTATAACTTTCTATGAACAAATCTTGATTCAAGGCTAATGATCTGTTAATGGAAGTAGTGGGGCTTGATTTAAGGACTGATATGCTAAGAGAATTCGTGGGTTTTAGAGAGAGAAAGGATTGGTGGAGATCAAGTGCACAAATGAGCTAAATTATGGGTTTTTTTCTCTCTTAATCTATATAAATAATGGTACAAGGCACATGGCGGATGAGTTATAGCTGAGTTTTTAAGTAATAATTAGGGCTTTACCTAATTAACATTAAGCTTCATACTTAGCGATTAGGGTTCTAATTTAGTAATTAGGGTTTCTATTACTAGCTAGGGTTTATAATTTTGAAGTTAGGGTTCCTAATTTAGTAGTTAGGGTTTCTAATTTCACAATTAGGGTTTCAAGTCAATAATTAGGCTTTACCTAATTAGCTTTTATATTTATAATATCAGACATTGATCACATTATCACGATTACCTAACAATCCTGTACTCTAATTTGAGTTTCAAATTAGGGTTTATCACGGTAATTCTAGGGTTCGTCATGATACACCATAATTGACAAACCATTGTCAGTCTACACATACAATACATATTTATAGCACTGAAACAAAAATAATATTATATTATTTGTGACGCCCCCAAAATAGGTATACATCACCTATTCTGAGTCGCCAAATACATGGTACAGAATACAAATACAATCTTTAATATACAACAAGAGAGCTGTGAGTTTTAATACAAATACATCTTCAAGACAATATCCACTCTCGAATAAGTCCTCATTACATTTATTGTCACACTATTTAATGTAATAGTGAGGACTACTAATACTATCATCCGGTCCATCACTCCGCTTCCCGACTCGTCCCAACTATATTCTCATTTCACAGAGAACAAAGTGAAAGAAAGGGTGAGCTCAACTAGCTCAGTAAGAGATATTATGACTAAGATAATGCAGAATAAATTATCATTAGTCTACAACAATGTTAAACTGATAAAATATAATAGACATCAAGTTTAACTACAGCAGGACAAGCAATCCATTAAAAGAGTCAAGTAGAGAATAAAATCTATTATCTTTTATGATTTTAAAGGTTTTTCATCACTTTTATCATTTGAGACTCGACTTAATAAATAATCCACATCATCGAATCACCCCCTTTTACTACCAAGGATATTCTTTAGTATCACGACAACAAATTATCCATGCACTACTGCCAAGGACATTCGTGTATTCATCAATGGTCATGATCATGCGAACAACTGTCCATCAATGCACTACTCACGCCAATGAGGACTTTTATCACATCATTTGTAACATTACGGTCATGATTATACCGAATAATCCTTGGTCATAATCATACCAAGTCCATCTATGCACCTACAAAAGCCACGTAGATGACTTTCAAAAAAATATAAACATGAGTATGATGACAATGATATAAGAATTCAATAAAACAAGTTCACGAATTAATTTATCCAGGAACTAATAAGGTCCAAATTGTCAACATGATACTTCTTTGTAGAGTAAAATTCAAGAATGCTCAGAAGAATATTTCCATGAAAAGATACTGGATGAAGAGCAAATATCATGGATATTCCACTAATTTCATGGAGTATAGCAGTAAAAACTTTAACCAACTGAGTATAATAAGGAATGGAATAACAAAAGAAATCACCAAGCATGCGGTAGACCGCACAGGAAGGTTATTCCAACAAAATAATAAAGACGGAACCATGTCCGGTGTAAAACGCATGCATGTGATATTCCAATGAATAATAAAGACGGAACTAGGTCCTACAGAAAACACATGTATAGGATATTCCAATAGAATAATAAAGACGGAACCAGGTCCGGCGTAAAACGCACAAACAGGATATTCCAACAGAATAATAAAGACGGAACTAGGTCATGCGTAAAGCACATACAGGATGTTCCAACGGAATGGTAAAGAATGAAATAATAGAAGAATTTCACCATGTATGCGGTACTTAGCATAGACAGGTTATTCCAACATAATAATAAATAATGGAATAACAGAAGTTCTCTTCATGAATACAAAAGAAATAATACCCCTTACCTCAGAAGAAACTGGATACTGGAATAGTGAGGTAGCAGGCTTCTCTTCTTCTATAGATTTTCTCTCTACAATTTCTCTCTATAATAATTGCTCTATAGCTTTAGTGAATTGGTGAGAAATGAAGGAAGAATGAGCTTCTATTTATAGAAAAATATAGTTTCAATAATTGCACATTTTGGGGCTCGAAAAATTACAGTACAATATCTCCAACTTTTCCTTTATTTTTAATTTAGTCATGTAAGTATTATCAAACTTGCACCACCTCCCCTAATAGTAAATAATGTGATTCAATAGTAAATTATGTGAATCAATAGTTCTAGACACGTGAAAATACGAATTACAGTATAATACCTCAATCTATACCTCCATTTTTAACTTAGTCATGTAAGTATTACCAATCTTGCACCAACTCCCCTAATAGTAACAAGAATGTGAAATAATAGTATACACACGTGAACAAATAGTTATAATCATGTGAAATAATAGCAATCAATGGCTCATTTATCCGGTTAAATACCCGATTGGTCAATATAACCTCCAGACATCAATTATTATCTAAATAAATGTCGATTTTCACTAACACAAATAATTCCAACACAATAAAACTATTTTTATCAATAATATAAATTTTGAAATTTCAAAGTTTCACTTTTCCCGAAAAAGTCAACTGTTAACTTTTTAACCAAAAAGTTAATCCCGGAAAATTTTGTGTTTATAGACTATTTTTACTAATTTCAACGTTCCGGACTCAAATATCACGTCTGCGTCTCCAAATTCAACTCTGAACACAACTTCAATTTTAATAACATTAATCATTAATATTATAACTCACAATATTTATCAACTAGGTCGTTCCCAAGAAAGAGGGGGCTTTCCAATAAGGATTTCTCCCTATTGGTTCGCAATTAGGTGACCAAACCTCTCTTTGACAGAACTTCTAGACATTGTAAATATTATAATTTAATAATATAAATAACTTTGTCGTCTCAATTATTGATTTAATAAAATAACATATTATGCAGATGATACTGTGACAATAATCGAATCAATAATATGAGAGATATGATGCAGCAATTACTGTAGCAATAATTGAGTATAACTGAATGAATTCTCACGTAAGCATCAATAATCAATACCGTGTGCTACTATGAAACCACACGACATCGTACTTTTACTACCGAGTAGTTCAACAAAGATAATTGTGAAAACTTCCGCCGTTATTTTCATAAATATATTTTTGTCGCTTTTCTCAATCCGACAATAATTACATTGCTAGGGGTCCACCAATGATTCTTATTTGTTGTATTTAATATTCCCTGCTAAAATGAATATTCTCCGACCAATCAAATATAATATAACAACTTGCATACTTTGCAAAATTTATAAATACTACCCACAACTATAACATTATAACAAATTCATTCCAAAATATTCAAAAATGATAATTATAGAAAAATCATCTTTATTCATAAAAGTTGGGGTCTTACATTATTATTCTCATTCCTTGATCAAAATCCAAAATTAGGGTTTGTTTTCCATATCTGATTTATCTTGCATATATATCATTATTAATTAAGTTAAAATAATTAACTTAATAATCTGAACTTAAATTCATATAATAAAATAATTATTCTAATAATCATTCTATATATTATTAAATAATATAATAATCCTATTTTCATAGAAAATAAATAAAAATATTTTATTACCAATTTAATTATAAAAATATAATTTATAATGGTCAATAATTCTAAGAAAATTATTTGAAATTATTCATGTAATAAATAAATTTTTATTTATCATATAAATACATATAATTTACCTTGCACGTATTCCCACCTTTAAAATAAATAAATAAATAAATAATTTATACGCAAAATTTTTGATTTAATTATATAGAAAATATCGGGTTGTTACAACCCCTTGTTTATGGTGCGTCGGCCAGTGTGATTGCGATGACGTCCTATTTGGACTCGCTACCCCAATAATGCTTTATCCGTTGATCGTTGACCTTGAAAGTCTCCAATGGGTTTCTACTGTAGAGTTCAACGGCATCATTTGAGAAAACTCTTTTGATGGTGAATGGACCCGACCACCTTGATTTTAGCTTACTTGGGAACAACCTCAACCTTGAGTTGAACAACAGGACTGATTCCCCCGGCTCGAACGTTCTTTGTATTATTTTCTTGTCGTGCCATTTCTTGACATTTTCTTTGTATAACTTAGAGTTCTTGTAAGCTTGAAGTCAGAATTCATCGAGTTCACTTAACTGAAGTAGCCTCTTTTCACCCGCAGCTGCTTGATCGAAATTGAGTTTCTAAATCGCCCAATAAGCCTTATGTTGTAACTCGACCGGTAGGTGACAAGCTTTCCCGTATAGTAATTGATATGGTGACATACCAATTGGTGTCTTGTAAGCCGTTCTGTAGACACATAGTGCATCGTCCAACCTGAGAGACCAATCCTTTCTATCCGGGTTTACCACCTTTTCCAAGATTCTCTTTACCTCCCTGTTCAAAACTTTAGCTTGCCCACTTGTTTGGGGATGATATGTTGTTGCCACCTTATGGTTAACCCCATACTTCGCCAAGAGAGCTGTAAACGATCTGTTGCAAAAGTGACTACCTTCATCACTGAAAATAGCTCTTGGTGTGCCAAATCTCGTAAAAATATTCTTCTGCAAGAATTTGAGAACCACTTTGGGATCGTTAGTTGGGAGTGTTGCGGCTTTAACCCATTTTGATATATAGTCAATTGCAAGCAATATATACTGATTACCGAATGATGATGGAAATGGCCCCATAAAATCAATGCCCCAAACATAAAAAATTTCAACTTCTGAGATTGTTTGTAGTGGCATCTCATTCCTTTTCGATATGTTGCCCACCCTTTGACATCTATCACAACTTTTAACAAACTGGTGGGCGTCCTTAAATAATGTAGGCCAATAAAACCCGACTTGAAGCACTTTTGCCACTGTTCTCTCACTACCATAATGTCCCCTGTGATGCGCATTTAATGACATTCATGCAATATACTATTCACCTCACTGTAGGGCACACACCTTCTAATCATCTTGTCGGCGCACTGTTTGAATTGGTATGACTCATCCCACATGTACCACTTGATGTCATGTAGGAATTTCTTTTTTTGCTTCCGTGTAAGACCAGGGGGAAGGATGTTGCTCACTAGATAATTAACAAAATCCGCGTACCATGGAAATTCTGTATTGATCCCAAACAGCTGCTCATCCGGAAATGATTCATTAATTACACATCTGTCCTCTTCCTTTTTATCCTGATTTTCCAGCCTAGATAAATGGTCTGCAACTTGATTCTCCGTACCCTTTCTATCTTTTATTACCAAATCAAATTCTTGGAGAAGGAGAATCCATCTGATAAGGCATGGCTTACCATCTTTCTTTGAGATTTGGTATCGAATAGCTGAGTGATTCGTATAAACTACAACCTTTGTTCCGATCATATATGCCCAAAATTTATCGAAGGCATATACTACTACAAGTAATTCCTTTTCCGTAGTTGTGTAATTCATTTGGGTCTCCGTGAGTGTCTTACTTGCATAGTATATGGCATGAAATACCTTCTCTCGTCGTTGGCCCAAAACAGTCCCAACCGTATAGTCATTAGCGTCACACATTAACTCAACGTCATTGTCCAATCCGGTGCGACGATAACTGGAGCTGTAGTCAATTTCTTCTTTAATAGCTCGAATGCTAACTTACAACCCTCATCAAACTTAAAAACTGAATCCTTCTCTAAAAGACTGCACAGTGGTTTTTTAATCTTAGAGAAGTCCTTTATAAATCTCCTGTAGAACCCAACATGTCCGAAAAAACTGCGTATTCCCTTAACTGACGTTGGTGGTGGAAGCTTTTCAATCGTTTCCAGCTTTTCTTTGTCAACCTCTAATCCTTTTGCTGAAACCTTGTGACCCAAAATTATGCCTTCCTCAACCATGAAGTGGCACTTTTCCCAGTTAAGTACCAAATTCGTTTATGTGCATCTCTTTAACACCATCACCAAGTTCTCCAAACATGCATCAAGATCGTCTCCATAGACAAAAAAGTCATCCATGAAGACTTCCACGTTTTTCTCCACCATGTCCGAGAAGATGCCCATCATACAATGTTGGAAGGTAGTGGGGGCATTACATAAGCCGAAGGACATTCTCCTGAATGCGAATGTGCCATATGGGCACGTGAAAGTTGTCTTCTCTTGATCTTTAGGAGTAATGACTATCTAATTATACCCTGAATACCCATCCAATAAGCAGTAAAATTCGTGGCCCGCAAATCTATCCAACATCTGATCGATAAAAGGCAGAGGGAAATGGTCTTTTTGGTCTACCTTATTCAATTTCCTGTAATCCATGAAAACCCTCCAACCGGTGATTGTCCTCATTGGGATTAGCTCGTTGTCATCATTTTGTACCACGATCATTCCTCCTTTCTTCGGCACACACTGCACTGGACTTACCCACTTACTATCGAAAATTGGGAAAATGATACTGGCGTCCAACCATTTTAGTATTTCTTCCTTCACAACTTCCTTCATAATTGGGTTGAGTTGTCTCTGTTGCTCCACCGTTAGCTTTGCATCCTCTTCCATCAGAATTTTGTGCATAAAAGGATGGGCTGATTCCCTTGATATCTGCGATTGTCCATCCTATCGTCGATTTATTTTCTCTAAGCACCCTCAGCAACTTACTTTCCTGCAATTCGTTAAGTGCAATAGAAATAATAACCGGTAAAGTATTAGAATTGCCTAAATACGCATACCTGAGGTATTTAGGTAGTGGCTTTAGCTCAGGGGCAGGTGGCTCTTCCAATGATGGTTTCATTCTTGTTGCGGCTCTTTCCTCCGTGTGCAATGGTTTAAATAGTGTTTTAAATCTGCTAACTCATGGCAGGGAGTCTAACATCTGCAAGTAATCCACAAAATCCAGATCATCTAACTCTTCATCTCCAAATAATGTCGTTTCTAATGGATCATTAGCCAAACTTTTACCCATGTCTTCGCTAATTATCTGGTCAACGATATCCATCCTAAAACACTCTTCTTCATCCGTAGGGAATTTCATGGCCTTGAAAATATTGAACTTTACTTCTTGATCTTGGACCCTCATAGTTAGTTCACCTTTTTGTACATCGATGAGTGTCCTACCCGTAACCAAAAACGGTCTCCCTAGGATAATTGGGATGTTCTTATCTTCCTCAAAATCCAGAATTATGAAATTCGTAGGGAATATGAATTTGTCAACCATGACCAAGATGTCTTCTACAATGCCTCTTGGGTATGTGACTGACTTATCCGTTAACTGCAATGAGATGTTCTTAGGCATTGGAGCAGGTAGACCTAATTCTGTATACACTGATAATGGCAAAAGGTTTACACTTGCTCCCAAATCACATAAATACTTGTTGAACACCTTGTTCCCAATTGTGCATGGAATGGTAAAACCCCTGGATCTTTCAACTTTGGTGGCAATTTTCGCTGTGAGACTGCACTACACTCCTCTGTTAATGCCACTGTTTTGAAATCTTCCAACTTCTTCTTCTTAGTCAGAATACCATTCATAAATTTTGCATAACTTGGCATCTACTCTAGGGCTTCTGCGAAAGGGATGTTAATCTGAAGTTTCTTAAATACTTCCAAAAATTTTGCAAACTGCTTATCTAATTTTTGCTTTTGGACTCTTTGCTGAAACAGCGGTGGAGTATACATAACTTGTGACGCCCCCAAAATAGGTATACATCACCCATCTTGGGTCGCCAAATCCATGGTACTGAATACAAATACAAACTTAATTATACAACATGACTTGAGAGTTTTTACACGAATATTATCATCTAGACAATATCCAAACTCAAATAGAGTCCTCATTACATTTATTGGCACACTATTTTATAGAATACTGAGGACTACTATAACACCATCTCGGGCCATCACTCCATTCCTCGACTAGTTCCGGCTACGTTCTCATTTCCTGAAGAGAACAATGGAAGTAAAAGGGTGAGCTCAACTAGCCCAGTAAGAAATATTATGACTAAGATAATGTAGAATAAGTTATCATTAGCCTTCAACAATGTTAAACTGATAGAATATAATAGACAACAAGTTTAACTGCAGCGGAATAAGCAATCCATTAGAAGAGTCTAGTAGAGTATGATATCTACTATCTTTTATGATTTAAAAAGTTTATCATTCACTTTATTACTGGGACTCATCTTAATAAATAGATCACATCATCGAATCATCCCTGCACTACGGGCCAAGGATATTCATTAGTTTCACATCCACAAATTATTCTTGCACTACAGGCCAAGAATTATTCGTGTAATCATCAATGGTCATGACTATACCGAATTATCCCCGGTCATAATCAGACCAATCAATAGTTCATCTATGCACGTAAGCCAAAGATGACTTTCATCACAATATAAGCATGAGGATGATGACAATGATATAAGAATTCAATTAAAAGAAAGTAAAGGATAAATTTTTAAAGATTTATAATTTAATTTATCCAGAACTCAATAATGTCCAAATTTTCAACATGATACTGCTTTGTAGAGTAAAATTCAAGAATAATATCCATGTATTAAAAATAATTTGGATAGAAAAGAAATAAATTTTTCAATGAATAGTACCCCGTGAATAGTACCCTGTGAATAGTACTTCGAGAATAGTACCCCCGACATGAAAAATGCCCCAAATACCCGAGTGAACAATATTTGAGTGAATAATAATTAGGTGAATAGTAACTCGTGAATAGTACCCCGGCATGAAAAGTACCCCGAATACACGAGTGAACAATATTTAAGTGAATAGTAATCGGGTGAATAGTAACTTATGAATAGTACTCCGGCATGAAAAGTGCCCCGAATACCCGAGTGAATAATATTATAGTGAATAGTAACTGGGTGAATAGTAACTCGTGAATAGTACCTTGTGAATAGTACTTCGGGTGAAAATATTGATATTTAATAAGAAAGTTCATATCAATATTTCAATAAAATGATACTGGATGAAGCGCAAAACTCAAAGATATTCCATTAATTTCAAGGATTATAGAAGCAATACTTACCATAGTAAGTTTAGATTTAAGAATATGAAAAGAATTAACATACAAAAACTGCAATTGGATTTTCACCTGTCATACAGTACGTAATCTGCGTAGACAGGTTATTCTGACATACTAAAGGATAAATACAAAAAATAGTATTCGTTATGAATACGAAAGAAATAATACCCCTTACGAATACAACAAATAATATCCCTTACCAAACGAAAATAACATCTTTTACCTTAGTAGAAAGCTGGATACTGCAAAAGTGAAGTAGCAGAATACTCTTCTTCTTGCTCTCTATAGTTTCTCTCTCTATAGTGTCTCTTATAAATCTCAGTGAATTGGTGAGAATGAAAGAAGAATTAAGCTTCTATTTATAGGAGAATGGACTAAATAGTAACTAATTCACGAACAGTCCAGATTGATTCACTATTAGAACGGACAGTCCATATTGATTACTATTAAAACCACAACCGACAGACCAGATTGATTTACTTTTAAAACCACCATCGACGGTCCGGATTGATTACTTTTAAAACCACCACCGACGGTCCAGATTGATTACTTTTAAAACCACCACCGACAGTCCAGATTAATTTACTATTAAAACCACCACCGACGGTCCAGATTGATTTACTATTAAAACCACCATCAATGGTCCAGATTGATTTACTATTAAAACCACCATCAATGGTCCAGATTGATTTAACTTATTACACTTTAGTACCCCTAAAGTTTTCCAAGTTTGCATTATTCCCCTCTAACTTTTGTAATTCACTTATATTCAATAAACACATTCTTAATTCTTCAACAATTATTCATCATTAATATTATAACTCACAATATTTAACAACCAGGTCGTTCTCAGGAAAGAGTGGGCTTTCCAATAAGGATTTCTCCCTACTGGCGCGCAATTAGGTGACCAAACCTCTCCTTGACAGAACTTCTAGACATTATCAATATTGCAAATAATAATATGAATAACTTTGTCGTCTCAATTATTGATTTAATAAAATATTATGCAGATGAATCAAATAACGTGAGATACTATGCAACAATTACTGTAGCAATAATTGAGTATAATTGAGTGACTTCTCACGTAAGCAATAATAATCAATACCATGTGCTATTATGCAACCACACGTATTACTGTACTTTTACCACTGGGTAGTTCAACAGTTTAATGGTAAAACTTTCGCTATTATTTTTATAAAATAGATATTTCTGTCATTTTCTAACTACGACAATACTTCCGTTGTGGGGTCCATCAATGATTGTGCCGTCGTACGAATATTCCCTGTTAAAACGAATATTCCCCGACCAATCGATATTAACTGACACAATGAATATTTTATATCAACTTGCTTACTTTGCAAAATTTTCCAAATATTACCCACAACTATAACATTATATCATATCCACATCATAATATTCAAAAATATATTTCGAGAAAAAATATTCTTTATTCAAAAAAAGTTGGGGTCATACACAATTGGCTTGTCATCTAACTTTGTTTGCTCGATTTGCTTTTTCGCACCTTATTTTTCCTCAACCATGTTGTCATCTGGTTAAACTGAATTTTCAGCACTTTTCCCAACTACATGATTTCCACTTCTCAACGTGATTGCCTGACACTGTTCGTGATTTCCCTTCGGATTTCTTTCGGTGTCACTCAGTAGAGTCCCTTGTGGTCTATTGTTCAATGCTAAAGCAATTTGTCCCATCTAATTTTCTAAATTCTTGATGGCTATTTCTTGCGATTTTATGGCCATTGCTTGGTTTTTCATATTTGCCTCATTGCTTATTATATATTTTGACAACAACTCCTCTAAATCTGATTTCCTCTCTTGATGGTGAGCCGGATGTTGATGATTCTGAAATCCTGGTGGAAATGATGGTCGTGGAGCTTGCTGATGCTGATTATTACTCCACGAAAAATTTGGGTGATTTCTATTCCCCTGATTATATGCATTCTGGTAAATATTCTGTGGAATCCTGTTGTAGCTACCCACAAATTGTACTGATGCTGGGTTGATTGAACATTGATCTATAAGATGTTCACCCACACACAATTCACAAATAACTGCAACTTCCTGTGTTTGTACCCCTAACAAAGCATCCAACTTCTTAGAGAGTGCTGAATCAGTGCTTGTATTGCCGTCACTCTATCTGCCTTAGGTTATGTCATTCTTGCCGTGGGCCACTAGTAGTTGTTAGCCGCCATTGTCTCTATCAATTCGTAAGCATCCTCATAACTCTTAGCCATAAACGCTCCACTCGAAGCTGCATCAATAGTGGTCCTGAGATTCCCATGTAATCCATTGTAGAAAGTATTCATTTACAACCACTTAGGCAAATCGTGATGCGGGCACTTTCTGAGCAATTCCTTGTATCTTTCCCATGCCTCATACAGTGATTCCCCATGTTACTGTTCAAACATAGTTATCTCATTCCTCATTTTTGCAGTTTTCGCTGGTGGGAAAAATTTTGCAAGAAATTTTTGAGCGAGGTCTTCCCATGTAGTTATTGATCCCGGCAGTAGAGAATGTAACCAACTATTCGCCTTGTCCCGTAATGTGAATGGGAACAAGCGAAGCCTAACTGCGTCATCCGACACCCCATTATACCTGAAAGTGTCACAAATCTCCAGAAAGCTAACTAAATGTTCGTTCAGATCATCATTTTCCAAACCCCCAAACTGAATCGAATTTTGAATTATCTGAATAGTCCCAGGCGTGTTTTCAAATATGTTCGCAGCTATAGCAGGCTTGGTGATACTCGATTGCAGCTCAGTCACCTTGGGTGTAGCAAAGTCCCTCAATGCTTTCTGATCTTCAGCGGCTATTGCTTCTTCTTTTTCATAGTTTTCGAAGTTTTCTCTTATTTCCTTAGTCCACTTACTTAGCCCCTGAAACCGTTTCTCAATGTCGTCCTCAAAAGGAAGCAAGTCTGGATTTTTGGACCGCGTTTGCATAAACCAACTTCAAAAACCTGAAATAAGACGAACAAAACAAAAATAAAAAATATTTATGTAAAACTGGACTAATTAAACTGATATCGTAAAATATTAAAATCTATACTAAATGTTCCCCGGCAACGGCGCCAAAAACTTGTTGGTTAAAATCTAATTACGCACAACACACAAGTATACATGGTCAACAAGTAATATAATAGTAAGTAGAGTATCGTTCCCACAGAGAAATTTAGTAACAATTTAACCCTCACAATTACCAGTTTCCTATTAATTCCAATTTTATTAAACTATCCAAATTAATGATTAAAATTATAAAGTCTCAATTATTAAAAATACTAAAAATGCAAAACAATCACAAATCGCAAAAACTGAATTTCTAAACAAGTATTGGAGAATTAGGCTTACAACTTCACCCTAAGCTTCACTCTGGTTATTATCCTTTGTTCCAGTTTAATTTACTATCCCGGTTTATTAATCAAGAACACAAAAGTAGAATTAGCCACCTCTCGATGCACTAACACCATATTAACTCAAATCCATAATTAAGATAGAATTAAGTTAAACGCCTTAATTAACTAACTCACTATATCTCTATGTGAATTATAATTAAAGAAGGTTTAAGTTCAAGTTCTCTACCCGATTACATGCGATGTTAAGAATATCTCTACCCTAACATTCATCAAGATTCTATTCATTTACAGGATTCAAGAACACATGCTATATTAACTAAGTTTAGACTCGTATTTCCTCTCTCGAATCCATACAAGTCCACTAAGAATTGTTGATCAGGCAATTCATAAATTCAAACACAAATTAATATAGATAAACTGGATAATAGCTTATTAAACTGAAAACAAAGTTACATAACCATCGTTCCACTTAAAGATCCATCATAAGCCTAGAAAGTAATTTAGTTTATTATAAATGAAATAAACACTTAATAAATTAAAGATATCATTCTTTTAATTACAAATAGACTAAAAGAAAAGAATAAACTCAGAACCACCCTTTTCCTTAGCTCAATTTGCAATTGATACGAAAAATCCTTCAAAATCTTCTCTCCAATGCTTGCTCTCAAAAATCTGTATTTTTATGCTCTGTTAATCGTCTTGTGTATATTATTTTGATCTTGTTATTTGATGTAATTATATGTTAACACCCATATTCTAAGTGCAATTCCACATCATTTAGAGTCCCAAAGCATTCCAAGTACTAAAGCTCACATCTTAGCAGTGTTTGAACAACTTAGCACTGTTCTGATTCGGGACCACCCGCCCCGGCGGGGGTATTGGCTTGCAACATGCCGGCCTTGCGGGCTTAGCTACTGTACTCTGAATTGAAGACCCCTCGCCTTGGCGGGGGTGTAAGGCACAAATACGCCCGCACCGACGGGCTATGCTCCTGTCTTCTGACTTTGTTTAAGCTCCAAACTTGCTAAAATTTTGCCCCAAATGCCTCTTATTTGATCACTTGCTACACCAACCAACCTACACATAAAACAACAACAAACAAGTAAAAATAAATTAGAAAACAAAGAATTAACACCGATTAAGATTGAATTAGGAACCGATTCGCGGGTATAAAATCCACTTATCACGTAACATTGACATTATCAAACCATTGGACTATGTTACAGGGTTGCTGTAACCTTAGTCATCAGGGCTATGGATTAAAAGATACATTGAATATATTGAAATCGCTAATTAGAACATATTGAAATCGTTTTTGAATTATGTTTTGTGTTTATTGATTTTTATTTTGAAAGTATATATTGACTATTATTATCGGAGAAGAAAAGATTATTTTTGAAAAGCATGTTTATTATTTTTATTGAATCCAAAAAGTTATTTTGAAAAAGTGTTTTTCAAATTATACTTGATCCACCTAAATAGTAAAGATTGTCATGTGCTGGGCTTCATCACTCACCCTTACATAATTTCTAAAGGAAACTTGTTAAGAACCGAGCATTGTGGCACTTTTGTGGAAGTCCGAAAGATATTTTTGTTTAAGAAGTTTAGGAATATTTTAAAGTTATGATAAGACTTTTGTTTAATGGAGTTGTGTCTCCAAATTTATGTTTTCAGTATTTAGTTATTAAATCTTAGTGTAAATTTGTTAATGAAAGACTGTTTTGTTTCAAGTTAGTTTTATTATTGTATTTTTGTTTGGGCTGCGCTATTGATATTGTTGCCTTGCGGGACTTTGGGTTTGTGGGGTGTGGCACTCTGGACATGTAGTGGGTTTGGGGTGTTACATAAGTGCTTTATTTGGAAGTAGTTCTATGCCGCTTTTGCACTTATATACAAAGGGTTTGACTTGTATAAAAATTTAATTTTAATATAAGGCATAACAAATGTGAAATTAGTAAGCATACAAGCCAATCATGTATGATTATAAAGTATATACTTTGTAATCAATCTTATTATTTATTAATAAAAGAATTATTTATTAAAGGCATTTAATTATCTACATGGTGCTATTTTAATAATATGTGATAAAGCCATAGTTGTAAGCAATGCTTTTAGAATCATGATTAGATCATGATAATGAGATCTAAATTCTTAGATAGCTTAAAACTAAAATATTCCCAATCAATGGATTACTAAAAAGGGGATTAGTGAATCCAGATAGATTGGTACGTATGTTGCTTGATAATTGGATGAGGATGATTGATCTCATGATCATTTGTGTGGAGACACTAAAGCAAGTATGTAGGTGTTTATTGTAAGACCCTAACTTTTTTTTGAATAAAGAATAATTTTTCTCAAAATATATTTTTGAATATTATGATGTGGATATGATATAATGTTATAATTGTGGGTAATATTTGGTAATATAATGATATAATGTTATAATGTTTATTATTGATATAAAATATTCATTGTGTCAGTTAATATTCAATTAGTCGGGGAATATTCGTTTTAACTGGGAATATTCGTACGACGGCACAATCATTGGTGGACCCCACAACAGAAGTATTGTCGTAGTTAGAAAATGATAGAAATATCTTTTTATAAAAATAACAAATAAAGTTTTACCGCTAAAACCGTTGAACTACACCGTGGTAAAAAGTACAAGAATACTGCGTGGTTGCATAATAGCACACAGTATTGATTATTGATGCTTACATGAGAAGTCACTCAGTTATACTCAATTATTTCTACAGTAATTGTTGCATAGTATCTCACGTTATTTGATTCAATTATTGTCACATTATCATCTGCATAATATTTTATTAAATCAATAATTGAGATGACAAAGTTATTCATATTATTATTTGCAATATTGATAATGTCTAGAAGTTCTGTCAAGGAGAGATTTGGTCACCTAATTGCGAGCCAATAAGGAGAAATCCTTATTGGAAAGCCCCCTCTTTCCTGGGAAGGACCTGGTTGTTAAATATTGTGAGTTATAATATTAATGATGAATAATTGTTGAAGAATTAAGAATGTGTTTATTGAATATTAGTGAATTACAAAAGTTAGAGGGGAATAATGTAAACTTGGAAAACTTTAGGGGTACTAAAGTTTAATAAGTTAAATCAATTTGAACCATTGATGGTGGTTTTAATAGTAAATCAATCTGGACCAATGATGGTGGTTTTAATAGTAAATCAATTTGGACCGTCGGTGGTGGTTTTAATAGTAAATCAATCTGGACTGTCGGTGGTGGTTTTAAAAGTAATCAATCTGGACCGTCGGTGGTGGTTTTAAAAGTAATCAATCCGGACCATCGGTGGTGGTTTTAAAAGTAAATCAATCTGGACCGTCGGTTGTGGGTTTAATAGTAATCATTATGGACCGTCCGTTCTAATAGTGAATCAATCTAGATCGTTCGTGAATTAGTTACTATTTAGTCCATTCTCCTATAAATAAAAGCTTAATTCTTCTTTCATTCTCACAAATTCACTGAGATTCACAAGAGACACTATAGAGAGAGAAACTATAGAGAGCAAGAAGAAGAGTATTCTGCTACTTCACTTTTGCAGTATCCAGCTTTCTACTAAGGTAAGGGATGTTATTTTCGTTTGGTAAGGGATATTATTTGTTATATTCGTAAGGGGTATTATTTCTTTCGTATTCATAAGGAATACTATTTTTGTATTCATCCTTTAGTATGTGGAATAACTCCGCTCACGCCGGATTACGCATCGTATGACGGTGAAAATCCATTTGCAGTTTTCGTATGTTAATTCTTTTCATATTCTTAAATCTAAACTTACTATGGTAAGTATTGCTTTTATAATCCTAGAAATTAGTGGAATATCCTTGAGTTTTGCGCTTCATCCAGTATCATTTTATTGGAATATTGATATGAACTTTCTTATTAAATATCAATATATTCACCCGAAGTACTATTCATAGGGTACTATTCACGAGTTATTATTCACCCAGTTACTATTCACTATAATATTATTCACTCGGGTATTCGGGGCACTTTTCATGCCGGAGTACTATTCATGGGTTACTATTCACCCAATTACTATTCACTCAAATATTGTTCACTCGGGTATTTGGGGCACTTTTCATGTCAGGGGTACTATTCCCAAAGTACTATTCATAGGGTACTATTCACGGGGTATTATTCACCGAAAAATTAATTTTTTTTCTGTCCAAATTATTTTTGATACATGGATATTATTCTTGAATTTTACTCTACAAAGCAGTATCATGTTGAAAATTTGAACATTATTGAGTTCTAAATAAATTAAATTATAAATCTTTAAAAAATTATCCTTTACTTTATTTTAATTGAATTCTTATATCATTGTCATCATCCTCATGCTTATATTGTGATGAAAGTCATCTTTGGCTTACATGCATAGATGAACTGTTGATTGATATGATTATGACCAGGGATAATTCGGTATAGTCATGACCATTGATGATTACACGAATAATTCTTGGCCTATAGTGCAAGAATAATTTATGGACGTGATACTAATGAATATCCTTGGCCCGTAGTGCAGGGATGATTCGATGATGTGATCTATTTATTAAGCTGAGTCCCAGCAATAAAGTGAATGATAAAATTTTTAAATCATAGAAGATAGTAGATATCATGCTCTACTTGACTCTTCTAATGGATTGCTTATTCCACTGCAGTTAAACTTGTTGTCTATTATATTCTATCAGTTTAACATTGTTGAAGGCTAATGATAACTTATTCTACATTATCTTAGTCATAATATTTCTTACTGGGCTAGTTTAGCTCACCCTTTTACTTCCATTGTTCTCTTCAGAAATAAGAACGTGTTTTAACTAGTCGAGGAACGGAGTGATGGCTTGGAGATGGTGTTATAGTAGTCCTCAAGATTCTATAAAAATAGTGTGCCAATAAATGTAATGAGGACTCTATTTGAGTTTGGATATTGTCTAGATGACAATATTCGTGTAAAAACTCTCAAATTTCATGTTGTATAATTAAGTTTGTATTTGTATCCAGTACCATGTATTTGGCGACCCAAGATGGGTGATGTATACCTATTTTGGGGGCGTCACACTTATTAGGGAATAAGTTCACTGAACGTGACTCGCTAAGGAATACCTAATGGAGTTTTACTTGTCTGTCAATAGGAATTCTTGTAGCGATAGTAGTACAAATGATCCTTAGACTTGAGATCATCATAGTATCTTATATATAATGAATTACACTTTGACTTATTTCTTAAGACTCTTAGAGTATATCAAAGGGTATGCTTGGGGTGTAATAAGTTATATATGGAAATAATGAATGATCAATAAAGAATCTACCACTTCTAGTAAAAGAAGAGAAATGTTCTATGTGATTCGATAAATGACAACCTAGGAATCCTTGGCCAAGGTGGAAGGAAATTAGAAAATAGTTTCTAATTTGCATTCATTAGGAGTTATGCATTTAATAATCGAAATACATATAATAAAATAAAATAAGACTTGACAGTAATTACATGTCATATATTTAATTGGGACATTGTATGGTGGAATGATTGAATTGTACGGTAACTATTTACTCAAAGGTTCTTTTATGATTAATGTTGAAATTTATATTATCTAGAAAGTCTTTGATCGCTAGGGAAGCTTATCATTATTGTAGAATACATATTATTTATTTAAATAAATTAATAGTTTAATTTATTTATTTAAATAAGACTAGAATTGTTCTAATTGATTTATTCACAACAGGTTTAATATGAAGAACCTAAAGGGTCACACCATAAAAGGAAGAATAATTATTTAAGAAGTTAATGGCATACTCGTAATAATATATTAAGTATATTTAATTTAATCTATGGTGATAGAATAAATTAAACAGCTTAATATTTATTATTTAATATGTTAGAAATATTAAATATAAATTAATAAGAGGAGTCTTATTAATATTATTACAATTATTATTATTTTAATTTCTAAAAGATTTTAGGAATTAATTTAATATAAGTACTCTCATTTATTCCTAATAGGATTATGAGGCAAAATTAGTTAAATAAGTTTAATTAATTATCCCTAGCCCAATTAATTAAAGAAGTTTAATTAAATAAATAATACCTTATTTTAATTAAATAGGGTTACCTGATATCTTTATAAGATGAGTCTTATATCAGATATCAGATATACGTAATTCCAATTGTTAGAGAGTACACCCCTTTTTCTATAGAGATAGGAAAAACTATGGTTTGAGCCAATACACCCTTCTTCTTGAAAATTCTTCTTCCTTAGTGGATCACCTCTAGAGGCCATACACTTGGGTGGCTAACATTGATTAAAAGAAAGGAATCTACCTGGAGATTCAAGGAGATCGCGGAGAAGTAGGAGTTGAACTCGTACCCGTGGAAGCCCGTATCTACAAGGGTATGATTTCATAACTTCTTGTTCTTTGTTTTAATTAATAATGTGCATAAAGGATGATCCGGGTAATTGGTTTGTGAAAAATTTTAAAATCTAATTTTACTTTGCTTCCCCTAATTTTTGCAATTTGATTGCTACTTTGATCTTCACAAAACCTTACATTGGCATCAGAGCCAAACTTTATGCGAATTATTAATTATTTTGATTCCATATATGTATGGGTATCTATTTAGAATAATTTATTGGGCATAATTTATTTTATGAAGAAAAAAAATTAATTCGCAAAATCACAATTCCAGGTTTTTAAAACAGGGCTTCGCGAATCACGTTAAACTGCGAACTGATTTTTTATTTTTTTTTTCAAAAGGCTAATCCTGTAAATGTATAATGCATGATGTATGATTTCGTTAACTATTCCGTGATTCGCGTGGATAAACAAAAGTAATCACATAACGGTTATTATAATATGTATTATAATATGTATATAGTTAACATGTTACTATATATATATATATAGTATTCATAATAATTTTTTAATTAAAATAAAGAGTTTATTTTAATCTTGAAATTGAATTTCATGCAACTTAAAATTGCCCATTAAATGATACTCATATATATATATGAAATGATTTTAATTCATGAGATGAATGTTTTATTTATTGATCATGATACATATAGTGACATGTATGATAATAAATGAGATTGATTATGGACTATTGACCAATGTGATTGGATTTATTTTGGCTGGATGTTTGAATGAATGTGTTTTATTAAATGGGGTCTGGGTAACTCGTCTTTTCTGGTTTTCTTCTTGATGTAAATTCTATCTCTCTCCTATGTACTTCTCCTTGACTGTTGATCAAGGTTTCTATTTAAATTAAATAGTTTATGTAATAGGATTAGATAGATTTTTTTTCCCGAAGAACCAGAGATCAAGGAGCAAGGAGTGTTTGAAGACCCATTTGTAATGGAGCCCGAGTTTAAATGTAATAGTTATATTTAAATGTTTATTTTTGCACACTAGAGTTTGACCTTTTGGTTCACTTGGTGGCTCTAGTGAACCAAACTAGAATAAAAGTCCATAATCAATCTAGGTAGAATATAGTATTCTATAATATGCATGCTAGTATTATATATACATTAAATATTATGCAAACATGTTTCACATGTTTAATAATATGATGCGTATTATATATATATATATATATATATATATATATATATATATATATATATGTGTGTGTGTGTGTGTGTGTGTGTGTGTGTGTGTGTGTGTGTGCATGCGTGCTAAACAAGATGAGACAATTAATAACAAACCCCTCAAAGAAATTATATTAAGTCCTAAGCGTTCAAAGATATTGTGAATATCGAACGTCGCCTTCTAGCATGATAAAATTAATAGAGTATTATATATTTAATATGAGTTTGTTGTGTCACCACAAGGCAAGTATTAAGTATTTAAGATGTTAATATATCACATTTGATGCTTATAAAAAAAATTGAACAATATTGTTTTGTTGTGTCACCACAAGGACAATATTTTTCTTTTTTGAATATTCGGAAGTGTTAGGTTGGACTTAACTTAGATAATTTTGATTCGGATGTGCCACCACTTGATCAAAATTATCCAAGAGGCAAAACATAAGGAGTTACATGATGATGTAATTGATAAAGAGTTGTCTACCTATTTATTTATATATAGTTTTTTGTGTCACCACAAGGCTATATATATTTAAAATGGGATCCTTATTCTCACTAGCAAATCTTTAATTAGATTTTGCCGAACTATATAGATGAGGGTAATATAGTTTGAAGAAAATAGTGGGAGATACCGATTGAAAATAAGACCTAATTTATTTTGATAATTAATTAAATGAATGTTTGCTAAAATATTATCTTTTTACATGCAGAATTTAAAAATATCACATTCACTAATTTCACTGTGTAGCATACTTGATGCTAACAAACTGACAGGACCGAATTACAAAGATAGCCCGTACCTGCAAAAGTTGTAGAGACAACCTCTGAGGAAGAGATTGCTACTTTTAAACAATGGCAAGATGGTGCATGTGACGCCCCTAAATTCGAATGCCTTCGATCCTCGGATCCGGTCCGCCACGATACTACTATCGTTCAACTATTTATTTCTTTTATTCATAACTTAATGAATATAACAATATAAATTCTTTCAATTTCCAAGATCTGTATAATGACCCCAAACTTTTATAAGTTTTAAATTTTGGTCATTTACCATTCTTGTCTTACATCATATTCGATGTTATAAAAATATGCAAAATAATTTAAACTTTTTTTATCTCCTTTAAAAATAAATCTTTTATTGATATCTTAAATTGAATCAATTACATATCCTTGAATCAAATTATATTATGATTCATTATAATCAAATTACTGTATAAATTTTTACATCTCAATTCGAATTCCTCTATATATCATGTAGTACAACTTTACAACTCAACATGTATTACACATCGTAAACTATTATCATGTACATCTCCTAGAACCTAAACATGGTTCAAGAGCATATATTTAAATAAATCAATCAATTTCCTTCAAAATTATTGAACTTTATAATTCAAGTTGCACAAACTTGTTATCGTGAGTCCTTAAACTGCAAAAGTGGTTATTTGCAAGGATGAGCTCGACAGACCAACAATTCTAACAATTTTCATGCATCACATAGCATATAATAACATACTCAGTTCATGCATTTATAATCAATTAATATTTACTACGCATGTTACTTCTCACATAACAGGCAAATAGATTTACTTCATAAGAATATTATCAAAGATCAACTTTAAAATTTCATACATATCTCATATGCATTTCATATATGTACAACAACATTCTCATAGCATAATATAGTTCAACTAACAATTATCGAATTCATATATTAAATAGAGACAGAAAGACTTGCCTGATTCGTAGTTTATCAACTATGACTTAACTTCTTAAAGCTTATCTGCACTGCGTGTATTCCTACACAGTTATATAATCATGGATTCATATCCTTCAGTCATACATTTCATACGCTCTTAATATAATAATAATAAATATTACGTCGTTTCCATACTAGATTTTTACAACCTTAATTTCACTTTCTCGTCATACACTTAGAATAACTAGGTATGTATATGTATACCTTAACCATCCGTACTTGACATCAATATTTGTATACATTTTTCACACACTTGACTTGCTATGTGTTCGACACATATTTAAAGTTTATAGATGTGTGTTCTACCTCGTTCTTACATTTTGCAACTTTAATAAAATTTAACACATTTGGGTTTTATATAACCATTACATTTCTTACATTTCTCCATAATTATTTATTTCAATCAATAAGGCTTAATAACTTTCATTAACAAGATTCGATGTTATAAGCTTTTAAACTATATACTAGTACTAATAAGCCTTTAATAGCATGTTCTTATTTACATAGACATAGCATAATTCATTATTTGAAAACTTAGTTTAAACCACACTTGAAAGGTCCAATTCATGCTTAGCTAGATGATGAACATATTCATCATGTCTAGAGGCATAAGGCGTCTTAGTAGGCATGCTAGAAAGGTCAGAGTATACTTTACACAATATTCGAAGCTATTAGTTCTCAAAACTTCTGAGTTTTCTGTCAAAACATTTTAAACGAAGCTATATAAATTTAGTATATGCAAGGTAACTTTAAAACTACATTTCATGCACGTTGATATGCATACATAGGGTCCAAGGTCAGAAATCAAAGGACACCAAATTCATCAACTTTCGTTTATCAAAAATTTTAAGTCTTCTTTTAGAAAATCATGTTAAAGTATTCCATTATGAGTAAAGTAATCTTAGCTATATGACATGTCTAATATCATGCATATTTATGCTTTATCACTTAGAACAACGTATTTTATCGTCAGGAGCACTACACTTGTATACGTGCATGCCCGACACCCTCTGATTGCCTCCTAATACACATCAGTCCTAAAGATAACTTTTTTTACCCCTTCTAACGACCTCAAATTGAAAAACTTAAAGAACAAAAGTTGTAGGTCTATTTGTTCTCGTTCCGGATCACCTTGATTCTCCTCAATCAAAGTTTGTATGAAAACGTTATGCCCATTTTAGTAAAATATGTCCGGTCAAATATTCTCAACATTTGTAAGTTAGACTACCCCTCGCGGGGGCGGGGGTTTTACACTATAATAGCCCATCGGGGCGGGGGTTCCTGCTGCAGTTCAAAATTTCATTCCCCTGCTATGAGCTAATATGCCAAACTCCCATCCAAACAACAATGTAATGATACTTAATTGATATAAACTTACTACTAAACATCCCTAGCATGCTTCTAACAATTCCAAACATGCAAACAATCAAATTCAAGAATCAATTCAAGATTTATGCCATTATTCCAAAGTTTAACACATTTAGCGATTCTCTTCATTACGGATTCGTTACTTGACCAAATTACTTCGTTTAACTGTCGTTGATTTCGTATTCAACCATATTAACAATGTCTAGCATCAATTGACATATTCTATCATGCTTTCACCATAAACTTTTCAACTCAAAACAAGTATTTTTAACAGTTTTCAAAGAACTTGCAAAAACATGAATTTAAGAATATATAAAGGGATATTACCTTCTTAATGCTTGATTGGATAACTATTGCTCTTCAATATTCCAATCTCAGATTGCTCTCACTAATGGCAACTCACTCTTAATAGGAAGCTTAACAGAATATCTCAGCAAATGGGAATAAGAAGGAGGAGTCCCCATTTATAGAGAAATTATTGTCCATATAATAATTATTTAAACCAAGAGGAGGAAGAAGAAGATGTTGGTCAAGAAGGAGTTGGTGGAAAGTGGCTAACCACTCCCTCTCCACCATTCTCATAAACATCATTAGGAAGCATTCTAGCCTTTTTGGTTTTCTCAGCAAAGAGTGGAATTGGCCATTGGCCTACACACGGCTGATGCCATTTTGGGACTAAGAAATTGGGACAAGTTATATTACTCCCTAATTTATCAGTAAAATGGGTCTAACTCTACTAAGGCAAATTTCTTTTAGGCTTGTTAAATCAATTATAATAATTTAACATTACTATATTAAATTAAGTTATAGGCACATATATATACATATACATGTACCTACCCACATATACGAAGTATACTTATATTTTAAATATACACCCATATATAATCTTATATCTCATGTACGTTGGACTAGTCCAATAATATTTTAATTGGGCTAATTATAATTTAGTTGGGTACTCTCAACCCATTCTTTTTTACAAACTTTATTATCTCAAATACACTAAATTATTATAATGTAATTAATATCAATTATTTATTAACTCACCATTTATTTTCTTTTCCCATTAATTTTCCCTTTGATTTAAGTTCACTAGTTATGCCACACAAGACATAATTATGTGAACTTAGTAATTAATAGTTCACAAGCTTATAATAATATAATCTCACAAAATAATATTATTCTTAACTTTACATCTTATAATATGGTCATGGAAGTGGTCTATTGCACCATATTACATTTTATTATCTCACTTGTACATAATGCTAACATACAAGCCTTTATACATATGTATTCAAATACTTACTATATTATATAGTTACTGTTAACACCAAGTTTCGCTGGTGCGTCCAATCATAGAATCCACGCGCTTGAACCTGCACAATAACAGATCACACATGAAGCTTGATGGCTTGTGCCGCCGGGGGATAGCTCCGGTGTGAGAATAAGTACAGGCCGTTCACAAGGTTAACAATGGAGGCTTTAGTGTTTAGTGCTCAAAGGTGTATTACCTGTTAATTGGAACCCAAGCCTTGTATTTATAGTGTTTTCACTACCTTAGAATCCATCTCTGAATCGGTTTAGGACTCCTAAATATGGTAATTACCATATTTGGGTCCAACACAATCTCCTAAAAAGGTGCAAGTGGAATCCAATCCAAACTCTACCTTTGGAGTTAGTAGTCCTAATATGATTAGGATTAGAATCCTTAACCATTTAGAGCCTTTATGACTCCGGTCTCCACACTAGGGGCTAGCCCACTATACAGGCCCAATCCGTTCGAATCCAAACTCTGGTCTATGCTTTGGCCCAAAGGATTCAGATGCCTGACACCGAACGCCATGAACTCGAATAGGACCCCTGCCCAGAGGACTCTGATGTCTGAACCCGAACACCTTCAACATCTCCAAGGGCTTCGGCCCATTGGGCTTATCATCCCCTTCTGGTGTCAGGCCTTCGGCCCACATGGAGGTCAATAAAATGCCCTCGAACAGTTACCATTGAAGTGTCCCACTTCATTTCATATCATACAAATGTAGCTACTATAAAATCATTACATATACAATTTAATTCCTTCAATTATTCATTCATTAAATCATTTAATGAATGCTTATTCCATCACGTTACCACACTAGGAATATCTCACAAGCTTACATTAAGCTTATTCTCATTCTCATTACTTATTAATTTCCCACCACATTACTATTTATAACATGTTCAATTTATATCGAACTATTATATCACAAGGTTCACATATATAAATATATCGTGAATGGAAATATTTAAACATTCTTTATAACATTCGCGGTAATATAACAACTCTAGTTATTAAAATAACTTAGTTTTCTTTTATAGCTTTAACCCTCTTGGAAATACATTATTATAATCAAAATTATGTATTTCGCCATAACATAACATAAGATGTTTTTATCATGTTTTCTCTGAATATAAGAACTAATCATAATAAAATGATTTACTCATTTTCTCAAGATATTACTCTTAATATAATGTCTTTGTATTATTAAAATATTTACATGCACGACACACGTACACGCTATATATAGAAAATAAGTTTATTTTTTATTATGATAAACTATTTCCATCAACTTATATAGCAAATATGTTTTAATATATTTACCATAATACTTAATCACACACATTACCTCGTAAAAAGCTACAATAGGTATTATCAAAATAATATTCCCCCCTTTTATTAAAATAATCAAATGCTAGAATTTATTTTAATATCCTTTATTAGAAATATACTATAATTATTTCTCTTTCCTTTCTTTAGAGTGTCTTAACATAATTTCTTTTTATACATTTAACCATATTTCAATATTAATCAATAAATCTCTAACAAATATTTATCTAAAGATATATCGATTTTCTTCTCTCATCAACAACGTACATATACTCAAGAAATTGGTGATTATCAAAGATATTTAATGTCAACAACTTACTATGATAAAATAATTTCACATAAATTACTTAATATTGATAGATAAATTTCTATCCATCTTCTTTACTTCAAATAACTAGCCTCATCAATAAATAACAAATATATAGCAATAATATATTTATTAAACACAGAAATCACTTATTGCATAGCTTTTATTACCCTATGCACACCATACCACATACCTCACAACGCATATATATATATATATATATATATATATATATATATATATATATATATTCTTATTCAAACCGTTCTCATGCCTTAAGAATTTTATTTACTAAATTCTTATTTTAATAATTTCTGAAATTCCGGTTCTTACATCCTTTCACCCTTATAAGGATTTTGTCCTCGAAATCACCGAAACCTCCTCTTCTCGGTGCTATGCCGAATATTACAAATTCTTTTAAATAATTTTATCCATTCTCTTTTCGGAAGTTTTATTATAACTTGCTCACTTGCATTCTACCACTACGTACTACATTCATCCTTCGGAAGGATAAGAATCTTCCACGATTTTTCAATAATAGGGAAGTAGTATGAATAACTCAGATTCCAAATTATTCTGAGGGGTCACAAGACCGTGAACTCTTCTCTAGGTTTACTAGTGCTTCAACACAATCCTTCACACCGCAAACCAGAGTGTTTATCAATCACAAAGACTGAAAACACCCTCCACACGTACATTAGGTGGCCGACCTATTGTACCACTACGTTGGGCTGTAACATAGTGTGTTGTAACGACTATATGCGTTACATTCGAAACTATTGTCTCCAAAAACATGTCCCATTATAGGGTTGTTCACCTCAGCTTTTGAACATCTGAATTCGCACCAGAGCAATCTGGTTTGGCATAAATACTCAAGAATGCTTGAATTCCATAAATATTTTTTTCAACAGCCATCTAGCCAAATCAAATAGCTTAGACTTTTATCAACAATTCAGACATCAATCGAAATAATTTAGCCAACTTAATTGACCTTCTTCATAATTTAAAAGAAAACCAAAAATTCTTTTATGACGTCATGATACCATACCAGATTAGTAGTACATTTAGGATTCTGCCATTTTGTGACTTTGTCATATTACATCATACCATAGTGGGCTGACGTTCTTTCGATCACAACCAACACTAGGTTTTGTTGCATTGATGACTCCATCGTTTACCATTTTTTACACCATATCAAATGATGCACATAGTCAGAAAATACATTTTGAAAACTTTTAAATCATTTTTTTGTCTTAGCCAGAAAAATTAGCATAGACAAAAGAATAACGGTATTGTTTTTAAATATCATTGGTTTAATCACATGATCCAATGTTTTCAAGAAAACAGAAGTGCAAACATCAGAACGAAGTCAAAAATTTTGAAAATCTAGCAGCGCTAGAAAATTTAGAAAATCCATGTTTCTCCATCAACTTCAATATTTACTTTATTGCTTCATTCTATCAATCTTTCACACCATCAATGCTTACTATACCAAAATTTCTTAATTCTTACCTCAAAAATTTTCTATAACCAGTATAGTTCATTAAACTTACCACACTTAGGAAGTTTTGGAACTTGCCACAATAATATGAGTTTAAGAACTTATCCTAGTCAGACCATAGGCGTCCATTCACTGAGGAGTTCCAAAACATACCATATGATTATAAGTCACGAACTTACCATATGCATGAGTTTTAAGAACCCGCGCCTAATCTTAATATTCTCTATCTATCCAATATGATATGAGAAAAGAATCACCTTCTCACCATAATCATATCGATAGAGCGACATCAATTATTCCAATGATTATCACTGTGAGGAACTGAGTGCAAGTACAAAACTATTGCCTATACAAAGGTTTGTACAACTCAATCCTCACACGAGTCCTTAATTAAAATCCCACTTAACTCTATCCTATAATTAACTTTCTCTTTGCTTGATACGAATTCTTTGTATCTCATCATTTACAACTCCTCATGAGTTTATCTTGTACTATTTTATAGTACCTTCTCTTAGAGCATCAAGCTATAGCTACATAGTCGTTACAAACTATTTATCATTTCATAGCTCGATCCGATCACTTCGTGGTCATCAGTTTACCTTAAGCTTCTTTCCCATTATCAACTAAACTCCATTCGAGTTCATTCTTATTATCTTTGTCATCTTCATCTTATAGACATCATCTTAACATTTTTATTACCAGAGTTAGGAAACTCCTGAATTCTCATTCTCTTAGATACTTCAAGATTCTTCTTTAAATCTTTACTTATATATATATTTTAATCTTTATCTTTCTCTCTCTCAAGTTATAGCCTAAGGTACTCCTACCTAAAGTTTATAACATACAACTTTGATACCAACCTGTGACGCCCCCAAATCTGGATCCCTTCGAACCTCAGATCTGTTCCGCCACGGTACTACTATCATTCAACTATTTATTTCTTTTATTCAGAACTTAATGAATATACCAATATAAATTCTTTCCATTTCCAGGATCTATATAATGACCCCAAACTTTTATAAGTTTCAAATTTTGGTCATTCACCATTCCTGTCTTACATCATATTCAATGTTATAAAAATATGCAGAATAATTTAAACTTTTTCAATCTCCTTTAAAAATAAAACTTTTATTGATATCTTAAATTGAATCAATTACATATCCTTGAATCAAATTATGTTATGATTCATTATAATCAAATTATTGTATAAATTTTTACATCTCAATTCGAATTCCTCTATATATCACGTAGTACAACTTTACAACTCAACATGTATTACACATCGTAAACTATTATCATGTACATCTCCTAGAACCTAAACATGGTTCAAGAGCATATATTTAAATACATAAATCAATCTCTTTCGATACTATTGAACACTAGCAATCAAGTAGCACGTAATCTTTACCATGAGTCTCTAACCTGCAAAAGTGGTTATTTGCCAGGCTGGGCTCGACATCCCAACAATTCTAACAATTTTCATGCATCACATAGCATATAATAACATACTCAGTTCATGCATTCATAATCAATTAATATTTACTATGCATGTTACTTCTCACATAACAGGCATATAAATTTACTTCACAAGCATATCATCAAAGATCAACTTTCAAATTTCATACATATCTCATATGCATTTCATATATGTACAACAACATTCTCGTAGCATAATATAGATTAACTAATAGTTATCGAATTTATATATCAAATAAGAACTGAAAGACTTGCCTGATTCGTAGTTTATTAACTACGACTTAACTACTTAAAGTTTATCTGCACTGCTGTATTCCTACACAGTTATATAATCATGGATTCTTATCCATCAGTCATACATTTCATACGCTCTTAATATAATAATAATAAATATTACATCATTTCCTAACTAGGTTTGTACAACCTTCATTTCACCTTCTCATCATACGCTTAGAATAACTAGGAATGTATAGGTATACCTTAACCATCCGTACTTGACATCAATATTCGTATACATTTATCACACACTTGACTTGCTATGTGTTCGACACATATTTAAAGTTTATAGATGCGTGTTCTACATCGTTCTTACATTTTGCAACTTTAATAAAATTTAACAAATTTGGGTTTTATATAACCATTACATTTCTTACATTTCTCCATAATGATTTATTTCAATCAATACGGCTTAATAACTTTCTTTAACAAGATTCGATGTTATAAGCTTTTAAACCATATATTGGTACTAATAAGCCTTTAATAGCATGCTCTTATTTACATAGACATAGCATAATTCATTATTTGAAAACTTATTTTAAACCACACTTGAAAGGTCCAATTCATGCTTAGCTAGATGATGAACATATTCGTCATGTCTAGAGGCATAAGGCGTCTTAGTAGGCATGCTAGAAAGGTCAGAGTATACTTTACACAATATTTGAAGCTATTAGTTCTCAAAACTTCTGAGTTTTCTGTCAAAACATTTTAAACGAAGCTATATCAATTTAGTATATGCAAGGTAACTTTAAAACTACATTTCATGCACGTTGATATGCATACATAGGGTCCAAGGTCAGAAATCAAAGGACACCAAATTCATCAACTTTCGTTTATCAAAAATTTTAAGTTTTCTTTTAGAAAATCATGTTAAAGCATTCAATTATGAGTAAATTAATCTTAGCTATATGACATGTCTATTATCATGTATATTTATGTTTTATCACTTAGAACAACATATTTTATTATCGGGAGCACTACACTTGTATACGTGCATGCCTGACGCCCTCTGATTGCCTCCTAATACACATCAGTCCTAAAGATGACTATTTTGACCCCTTCTAACGACCTCAAATTGAAAAAACTTAAAGAACAAAAGTTGTAGGTCTATTCATTTTTGTTCTGGATCATCTTGATTCTCCTTAATCGAAGTTTGTATGAAAACGTTATGCCCATTTTAGTAAAACACGTTCGATCAAATTTTCTCAACATTTGTAAGTCGACTACTTCTTGCGGGCGGAAAGGTTTTACACTATAATAGCTCACCGGGGCAGGGGTACCTGCTGCAAATCAAAATTTCATTCCCCTGCTACGAGCTATCATGCCAAACTCCCATTCAAACAACAATGTAATGATACTTAATTGATATAAACTTACTACTAAACATCCCTAGCATGCTTCTAAACAATTCCATACATAGAAACAATCAAATTCAAGAATTAATTCAAGATTTATGCCAGTATTCCAAAGTTTAACAAAATTAGCAATTCGTTTCACTACGTATTCGTTACTTGACCAAATTACTTCATTTAAATTTGGTTGATTTTGTATTCAACCATATTAACAATGTCTAGCATCAATTGACATTGTGAGGCCCCCAAAACAAGTTTACATCACCCATCTTGGGTCGCCAGATATCACACTACATAAATCAAATACAAACTTCATTTATGAAACTGTCGGGTAATATATACGACAAAACATAGCTGAGTTTTTACATGAATATTGTCTCATAGACAGTATACAAACTCAAATTCAATCCTCATTACACTTATTATCACACTCAGTAGTGAGGACTGCTAAAACAACCATCTCAGACCGTCACTCCATTCCCCAACTAGTCCTAGCTATATTCTCATTTCCTGAAGAGTAAAAGAAAGAAAAAGGGTGAGCTCAACTGGCCCAGTAAGAAATATTATGACTAAGATAATGCAGAATAAATTATCCTTAGCCTTCAACAATGTTAAACTGATAGAATATAATAGACAACAAGTTTAACTGCAGGGGAACAAATAATCCATTAGAAGAGTCAAGTAGAGAATAAAATCTACTATCTTCTATGATTTAAAAAGATTTTCATCAACTTTATTGCTGAGACTCAGCTTAATAAATAAACCACAACATCCCTGAGCCACGGCCAAGGATATTCATGTAATCATCAATGGTCATGATTATACCGAATAATCCTTGGTCATAATCATACCAACAACTGTCCATCAATGAACTACAGGCCAATGAGGACTTTTACCACATCATTCGTCATATTACGGTCATGATTATACCGAATAATCCCTGGTCATAATCATACCAAGTCCATCTATGCACGTAAGCCAAAGATGACTTTAATCACAATATAAGCATGAGGATGATGACAATGACATAATAATTCAATAAAACAAGTTCAAGGATAAATTTTAAAGATTTATAAATTAATTTATCCAGAAATCAATAACGTTCAAATTGTCAACATGATACTTCTTTGTGGAGTAAAATTCAAGAATGCTCAGGAGAATATTTTCATGAAAAGATACTGGATGAAGCACAAATATCAAGGATATTCCACTAATTTCATGGAGTATAGAAGCCAAAAGTTTAACCAACTGAGTATAATAGAATATATGAAACTGCAAATGGATTTTCGCCCGCCATGCGGTAATCCACGTAGATAGATCACTTCTACAATTTAATAATGAATGAATACGAAGGATCTTTCACCATGCATGTGGTAAATCCACATAGACATGTTATTCCAACAGAATAATAAAGAATGGAATAACAGAAGAATTCACCATGCATGTGGTAGTCCGCGTAGACAGGTTATTCCAACAGAATAATAAAGAATGGAATAATAGAAGAATTTCACCATGTATGCGGTACTTCACATAGACAGGTTATTCCAACAGAATAATAAAGAATGGAATAACAGAAGAATTTCACCATGTATGTGGTACTTCGTATAGACAGATTACTCCAACATAATAATAAAGAATGGAACCAGGTCATGCGTAATACGCACAAACGGGATATTCCAACAAAATAATAAAGAATGGAACCAGGTCATGCGTAATGTTGGGTAAAATCTAATTACGCACAACACACAAGTATACGTGGTCAATAAGTAATAAAGTGATAAGTTGAGTATCGTTCCCACAGAGAATTAGTTAATAAAAATCACCACGCACTATCCCATAACCAACTCAATCTTATTTAAACGAATGAATTTCAAATTATATAAATTAAACTACTATTAAATTCCACTAATTAAATTAAGACTATGGAGATTTAAGATTACAACTTCACTTATTGCTTCATTTAAGTTAACACACTTCTCATCAATTATTCTCTATCCCGAATTATTAATCAAGAACACTAAAGTAGTATTAACCACCTCTCGATGCACTAATACCGTATTAACGTCAATCCATAATTAAGATAGAAATCCGTTAAACACCTTAATCAAGTAACCCACTATATCTCTATGTGAATTACAATTGAAGAAGGTTTAAGAATAAGTTCTCTATCCGATTACATGCGATGTCAAGCATATCTCAACCTTAACACTCATCAAGTTTAAGCTATTAACAAAATCCTGAACACATGCTATCATGATTAGATCTAAATCAATACTTCATCTCTCGAGTTCATATAGATTATCACGGTAATTGATGGCCAATGAATTAAACAATTAAGTCCAAATCACAATAGACAATCCTCACGATAGAACATATCAATTGATAACGAAGCATATTAAAATAAACTACACAATAAGATCCATTGTAATCTCAAACAAAGAATTAACTCATTAAATTAAAACTAAGAATCCACAATTGAATAAACAATAAAAGACAAAGATAGAAGAAGATGAGAAGATATAATCTAGTCTGTAGATTTGATGCTCTCTCCTTGCTCCTACTTTGAATCTTCAATGGTCTCCAAGTTGCTTCAATCTCCAAATCTAATAAGAACTAGGGTTTTTCCCAAAATACTATAATCTAATCTAATGGAATTCTTCCTCTAACTCCCTCTAATCCTTGTCATTCTCCTCCTTTTATATGTCTCTTTATATGTATTTAAGTCCTCTTTATATGTCTTTAAGTCCTCTTGGAAGTCCTTGAATCAAACAACTCAAAACAATTCTTATCGGACTCAAATTCGGACCAAATCTCCTCTTTCTGCGCATACCCAAGCCCCGACTTGCTATTTACCTTGTAAATAGCAAGCCCCCGCTTGCTAGTGACCTACTATTGATTCTAGACCCCAAGCCCCGGCTTGCTATCAAAGCACAAAAGGGTAAGCCCCGGCTTGCTAGTAAGCTGCCAATTATTTTTCTGTTGTAGTGTCCTATGGTAAAATGGTCATAACTTTTGATCCGGGAAGAGTTACGGGGCCGACCACCTATCAAATCGAAGATATCGACAAGCTCTACAACTTTTATTCTTTAAGTTTTGAGAAATAACGAACGAATGAAGATCAAAATTGGACTGGAAGTGATTGCTATGCAAATGACCACACAAAATAGCGTAACTCAACGTCTGTTGGTATAAATGTCATAACTCTTGCATCTGAACTCCGATTGGAATGCTTCAAGATGTTCCGGAAAGCTAAGAAGACGCTCTACAATGTAAGCCAAGTTCCAAGCAAAGAACATGAAATGAACATGAAAGCACAAACGATATCCGAATTGCTTTTCTTTGCGTTTTCCTTGCTTTTTCATACCAATAGTCGCGCACACCGCTCCCAAACATATAACTTACAAAATGAACACAAAATGCATGAAAAGTAACTAAGAAACATGAGTTTAAGCAACTAATTCAAGTAATAGATACCGGATAAGTAGGTATAAAACCTACTTATCAAATACCCCCAAACTTAAACATTTGCTTGTCCCCAAGCAACACAACATAATGTAATGCAATGCAATGGAATGCAACTAATCTACATGCCTATGAATCCAGCAGTATTGATACACTCAAGTCTATTTAACTGTGCTTAGAGAAAGCAAGTAAACATGATAATACTTCTTATCAAAACTCATCAATAACTTCTTAATCCATCATCAAGTCTTAAACTGTTATTACTGGTATAGTGCGTGTGTGCTCCACAACAATGTTAATTGATATAAAATCAAATTTAACACACAACAAGTCTCTTCGAAGGCATCATACAATGTAAACTCAGGAAATCCAAAAACAAGCTAGATCCAACTAAAATCAAATAATTACCAATATCGAGGGTCAACATGGGATACTTATGTTTTATTTTTCATATACGGGGGCTTTTTGCTCTTATTTCCCGTTTTATTCTTCTTCTTTTTTTGATTTATATACACATAGCTATGCAATGTCTTATCCCTTAGGCTTTTTAATGCTACCTTAACGAGCTTTCGACCAACGACTCCCAGACCATTAAGACCTTAGGGCGCTAGATGTAAAGACAAACCCCTCGGGCTTACTGACTCAAGTAACAAAGGCCACAAAACTAGACAAGCACGCCACTGTGTTTATTCATATTTTTTTCTTTTTTTTTCTTTTTTCTTATATAGCTTATGTACCCCAAATATTTCCCCAAACTTAGGTTCTTGTCTAACTTTAACCATCACTACTTAGTCTTGTCATTCTTTCATTTAAACTAGCATTATCCTTTAGAGTCCCATTATGTATCAATTTAAACTCAATCAATCAACAAGTTGTTTTTACTGTGTTATCCTTATTATACCAGTTTCAAGCAGAAAAAGACTCAATTCCTAACAAGAAATCACATCAAAGCTCTAATAGTCAGTACTATACTTGTCTACTCAATTCCAATCTCATCATTGGCCAAAACAAATTGTAAATATCTAACAGCTGGAATCATGCAAGATGAACATAATAACTAACTATTATTTTTGAATTTTTGAATTTTGAATTTTTTTTTTAACAAAAAAAACTGAATATAATGCTATTCAAACTATACTATTATGCAACTACTTATGCAGTTGTACTACATGAATGCAAACATAATGAACCTAAACTAAATTAACAACGTATGCAAAATAACATAACATAAACATGAAACTAAACATGCAATAAATAACTAAACTAAACTCCCCCAAACTTAGTAATTACAATGTCCTCATTGTAAGAATATAACGTTAAGTAGAAGAGAACTTCCCTGTAATCAGCTAAGCGTGAAGTGATGGTGGCAATGGCGGCGACGATCATTTTCCTATCCATTGAACCTCTAATACCTGTAATGAAGAGACAACGTGGATTAGATTATAAGAGAGCTTAATAAGCAAATTAATTCCTATCTACTAAATAAACTAGTAAAGCATATAAATATAAAATTTCCTGGGTTGCCTCCCAGTTAGCGCTTGATTTATAGTCTTTCAGCCTAACTTTGTCTGGTCAATGCTATCCAATTCCTCTTCAAAAGTTGAGGAACCCTCCATCCATAGGAAATAATGTAGCTTTCGGTAGGTTCCCATTTGTGATAGCCATTGCATTAAAGTCACCTAGCATGCTCTGATTTGGTATGATCTCAATCAAGAACGTCCCATAGCTAGGTGTTTTCTCCATTGTGTATGTGATCACTTTGGGGCATGGAAGCTTGTTACACACAATGGGCTCTTCGTCTATCTTGTCTTTCTCTTCCCACCATGGATTAAAAATTGTACTCACTCTTATGTCAACAAGAGCTTCGCCGACGACATGACTACCAAGTGGGCATGATTTTGCAAATCTGACCGACTCTTTGATCTTTGGTGGAGACCCATTTAGATCTTCGTGGACCTCTATTTCATTATCCCCAATTGTCTCCACACTTCCTATATCTTGTGGCTCATCCAGTTGCAGATTTGGTTCAGGTTCTCCATCAATTTCGTCATCCATGTCATAAAGCCAAGTGTTTGGAGGAAGGTTGCTTACGTCTTTGGTCATTTGCTCTATCTGATCCGCAAGATTTTGACTTTCCCGCGCTTGATTACTCATCTTCTCCTCATCTACTATGAACTTGGACAATAATTCCCCCAGCCTTGATTTTTTTTTTCAGTCTCGGAAGCCATGTATTGAGGACCATTGGTTGAGGTTGTGAAACGTTGTTCCATCTATTTATTAAAATTTTAGATTGACAGCTCCTGACTCCTTATCAGCTCTTCTATTTCTTCTATACTCCTTAACATGAATTCCTTGAACTCTGAATTGTCTTCGTGTCGCCTTAGAGATGGATATGAAAATTCCGGTGTGTATGTTGGATTTGGAGCATAGTATTGGTCTTCATAAGTATAGCTCCATGACGAATCCGGGTGATACCCCCAAACTTGATCATAATTATCATATGCATACTGATTGAGGTAGTTATCACCATACTGTACCGGCCCAATATTGATGGTGCATTGATTACTCGGGTGATTGCCTGTACAATAGTCACACATAACTGCCATCCTTCGACTCTATTGGGCTGCGATAACGTCGAACCTCCTCAAAAGTTCTTCAACCTATGCTGACATTGCGGAAAGTGTCGCGAGTCTATCAATCTCCGCTCCCCTTGGCTGAGTCATTCTTGCCATCCTTCAACTCCGTTGGTCTGCGATAACCTCCAACGTCTTTGAAGTTGCCTCAATTTGTATTGGCTCTATAGAAGATGTATTATGTCCATCAATCCCAGTTTCCCTTGGTTGAGTCATGTTCGTGTATGGTCATTGATACACAAAGTCATCCATGGTACCAGAAAAGAGAGAAATATAGGAAGAGAATTAAAAATAAAACTAAAAATGTTTAAATTAAGACTAATTTGATTGAAGCTAATATTGGTAAAAAATATTAAACTAATTCCCCGGCAATGGCGCCAAAAACTTGTTGGGTAAAATCTAATTACGTACAACACGCAAGTATACGTGGTCAACAAGTAATAAAGTGATAAGTTGAGTTTCGTTCCCACAGAGAATTAGTTAATAAAAATCACCAAGTACTAACCCGTAATCAACTCAATCTTATTTAAACGAATGAATTTCAAAATATATAAATTAAACTACTATTAAATTCCACTAATTAAATTAAGACTATGGAGATTTAAGATCACAACTTCACTTATTGCTTCATTTAAGTTAACACACTTCTCATCAATTATTCTCTATCCCGAATTGTTAATCAAGAACACTAAAGTAGTATTAACCACCTCTCGATGCACTAATATCGTATTAACGTCAATCCACAATTAAGATAGAAATCCGTTAAACACCTTAATCAACTAACCCACTATATCTCTATGTAAATTACAATTGAAGATGGTTTAAGAATAAGTTCTCTATCCGATTATATGCGATGTCAAGCATATCTCTACCTTAACACTCATCAAGTTTAAGCTATTAACAAAATCCTGAACACATGCTATCATGATTAGATCTAAATCAATACTTCATCTCTCGAGTTCATATAGATTATCACGGTAATTGATGGCCAATCAATTAAACAATTAAGTCCAAATCACAATAGACATTCCTCACGATAGAACATAACAATTGATAACGAAGCATATTAAAATAAACTACACAATAAGATCCATTGTAATCTCAAACAAAGAATTAGCTCATTGAATTAAAACTAAGAATCCACAATTAAATAAACAATAAAAGACAAAGATAGAAGAAGATGAGAAGATATAATCTATTGTCTATAGATTTGATGCTATCTCCTTGCTCCTACTTTGAATCTTCAATGGTTTCCAAGTTGCTTCAATCTCCAAATCTAATAAGAACTAAGGTTTTTCCCAAAATACTCTAATCTAATCTAATAGAATTCTTCCTCTAACTCCCTCTAATCCTTGTCATTCTCCTCCTTTTATATGTCTCTTTATATGCATTTAAGTCCTCTTTATATTTCTTTAAGTCCTCTTGGAAGTCCTTGAATCAAATAGCTCGAAACAATCCATATCAGACTCAAATTCGAACAAAATCTCCTCTTTCCGCGCATACCCAAGCCCCGACTTGCTATTTGCCTTGTAAATAGCAAGCCCCGGCTTGCTAGTGACCTGCTATTGATTCTTGACCCCAAGCCCCGGCTTGCTATCAAAGTACAAAAGGGCAAGCCCCGGCTTGCTAGTAAGCTGCCAATTATTTTTTTGCTACAGCGTCCTATGGTAAAATGGTCATAACTTTTGATTCGGGAAGAGACAGGGCCGGCTAGCTATCAAATCGAAGATATCGTCGAGCTCTACAACTTTCATTCTTTAAGTTTTGAGAAATAACAAACGAATGATGGTCGAAATTGGACTGGAAGTGAATGCTATGCAAATGACTACCCAAAACAGCGAAACTCAACGTCCGTTGGTACAAATATTAGAACTCCGATTGGAATGATTCAAGATGTTCCAGAAAGCTAAGAAGACGCTCTAAAATGTAAGCCAAGTTCCAAGCCAAGAACATGAAATAAACATGAAAGCACAAACGATATTCAGATTGCTTTTCTTTGCGTTTTCCTTGCTTTTTCATACCAATAGTCGCGCACACCACTCCCAAACATATAACCTACTAAATGAACACAAAATGCATGAAAAGTAACTAAGAAACATGAGTTTAAGCAACTAATTCAAGTAATAGATATCGGATAAGTAGGTATAAAACTTACTTATCACGTAATCCGCACAGACAGGATGTTCCAACAGAATAATAAAGAATGGAACCAGGTCATGCGTAATCCACACAGATAGGATATTTCAACAGAATAATAAAGAATGGAACCAGGTCATACGTAATCCGCAGTAATCCGCACAGACAGGATATTCCAACAGAATAATAAAGAATGGAATAACAGAAGAATTTCACCATGTATGCGGTACTTTGCATAGACAGATTATTCCAACATAATAATAAAGAATGGAATAATAGAAGAATTTCACCATGTATGCAGTACTTTGCATAGACAGGTTATTCCAACATAATAATAAAGAATGGAATAACAGAAGAATTTCCCCATGTATACTAGTGGTCCGCAGCAGATCAAAAGTTATTCCAACAAAATAATAAGGAATGGAATAACAATAGCTCTCTTCATGAATACGAAAGAAATAATACCCCTTACCTCAAAACAAAACTGGATACTGGAATAGTGAGGTAGCAGACTTCTCTTCTTCTTTCTCTCTATAATTTCTCTATAATAATTGCTCTTGTAAGACTTAGTGAATTTGGTGAGAAATGAAGGAAGAATGAGCTTCTATTTATAGGAAAATATAGTTTTGATAATTACACGCTTTGGGGCTCGAAATATTACAAAGATAATACCTTCCTTTTTTCTTCATTTTAATTTAGTCTTGCAAGTATTATCAAACTTGCACCACCTCCCCTAATAGTAAATCATGTGAATCAATAGTAAATCATATGACTCAATAGTTCTAGACATGTGAAAATATAAATTACTGTAACACCCCGAAATTCGATCTATCTTCACACCCAGATTCTGTACTAAACGATCCCATATTCTTCGAAACATACATCATTATATACCGAAATATAACAACATACACTCTCAAATTCCAGGTTCTAAAAACCATATAACCTTTTTCATTATAAATAATGATAAATACATTATTCATTCCATCTTACAAGAGTGACTTTCATCCGCCACTAAGGATACATAACAATTCATTAAACTAATCTAAAGTTCATTTAACTTATTTTATATTACAAGTCTTCACTTGATCTTCTCGTTCATCCACATTCTAAATGGCACTTCATCTGGATACTGTCAGCTTGATCTTTACGAGATCCTTAAGTTCTTCTAACATCGTTCGCTAAAAATGTTTTTCATTTAAAGCAAGTGTGAGCATTCAATTACCCAGCAAGTCATAATAGTTAAACAAACATCTTCAAAAATTTAAACATTCTTTTAAGACTTAAATAACCGAACAAAGGTTATGAAGCAGCTTGAATAATAGGAATAATCTTGATTCCTATCATTTTAAAACAATATTCACTTTAATTTAAAATACTTTCATTCTTCTACCTTTTTCATACACATTCTATCTGGCTAGAATCATTAGCACAGACTTAACAATAATGGATCATGTATGAACAGAGCATTCTCTTATTGAATAGTTAAATCACAGCACAGTTCATCTCATAGAAACACCAAAGTGTTCACATTGCGGCACAAGGCCTCAGACATTTTACCACCTTGTACAAATATCACACATTAGCATATATACGGAACTTCTCAAGTTCAACATCTGAGAAGTTTAAAAAACTAGCATTCATTTAAAATATGAATGAAGTTAGGAAACTTGCCTTATGCACAGCTACAGCTTACGCTGAACTGCTCATTCCAGTTCCTATGTAGCACATAAGAAAAAAAACACATACACCCATTAGTCATGTATATTTGACATATGTATTAGTTTGCTTAACTTTACTTCTTAGGGTTCGCGTTCTTGCAACCTAAGTTTACGTGACAACTTTCATTATCGTTCTACGGCTTCATGACATACGGAGATATCTTACTTATACGTTCATCATCTTTGATGTTTTACATTCTTATATTTTTCTTATAACTTCTCTAGGACTCAGCACACATCGTTTCTCTGCTAGTAGTCCATATGGTACTCTGAGTGGTTTTCCACAAACAACCAATAAACAAGTTCCCGTCTCATCTACACTGCCCATAACAGTGAGTTAGATCGGTTGCCAGTTTTGTATATACCTTCGTTCGTTGAAGGAATTGTTTAGCCCAGCTTCCATATGTCAACCATCAAAGGTTACGATTATACTACAACCTAACTTATCTTAACTTATCCGAACTATTAAACTATAATCTTCGTTAAGTTAATTTCTCATTCCTTATGGATTCCTAACAACTAAATGCCACACCTCAGTATATTCACTCTTTATCGTCTAAGTTATACAATCTTTTGTATACTCAGAGCGATCATTCAAGTTAATCATTACTCAGCTTAGTTATACTAACGTCATTATCTTTAATTCAGTCTTTTACCATTCATGGTTTAATCATTGGTCTTCATTATCATACGGTCAAACCATACACGGGGTGTAGGCTCTATCCGTTTAATATTTTCGTACACTCAATCTTCACGTCGATTAAATTATTCAACGCTTACATTTTATTCTAACGTTCTCATCCGACTCATATTCGGCTTCTATTAAACTTTTTACCATTCATTACAGCTTTTTTAATACCATTCGTTATTCTTCCTTAATGTCGAAGCCATACAATTCGCTGTATGCTAAGACCGGTCATTTATCGCAACAACGTTGCGTACACAACGTCTATATGCTTCACACTTATCTCTCACTATCATGACATAACATCAAAATGTTATTCATTACCCTCGTCCCCTCCACGTTCGTTTATCGTACTACGATCCCCGGATATCGATTCCGTAATCCGCATTTACATTCTTTCTCTTTTACTCTTATTTAATCTTTTTGTTCGACCTTCATTAAAGGTTTAATTCACTTGATTAAGTGTTATATTAGTTGAACATTATGTTCTTTATCTTCCCGTACGTTTCCCCCAAGAGTTGAGCAGTTAAAAGCTCTTCAATGGCTTTTTCCCTACACTGGCGTTGCGGCGCCACTCTCTTTTTTATTTCTCACGCCCAGTGTGTGAAGTTTGTAATACCGGATCCTCAGTGCATACCATAGTATTTCACCTTTCAAAACATGCATGGCCTAGCGGCTGCCAAGCCCTAACCCTAGAAAATTTGTCTAAGTGTTAAATCCAATTTGAGACGCTTACTTCCCGCTTTCATAACTTATTCGTTATAACTCGAAATGAGGTTGTTCCAAAGACATTCTCTTCCTTATCTTATGTACTTCAATAACCCCCAGACAGAACTTCATTCTGAATCCATTAACGTGCCATTTGATTGGCTTTATCTTCACCCTTTATTTGTTTTACATTTTTAACGCTCTTCGTTCGTTCATCCATAATTCAGTCATCCGAACTTGAAATTCGTTCGTTCTTAAGTCCATAACTCATTTTCTATGTTTTCTTAAATTCTTATGAAACCCTACACGTTCAGGTTCATTTACTAACTTTCAAATTCTTGTTTGTCTTTTACGAAAATTTTACCATAACTTCGTTATAACTAAGTTTTAATCCGTTCTTCATGAACGTTTCTACCATTCCTAACCAATAAATATGCATCTAACTTATACGCGATGGTTTTAAACTTGTCCATCAACAATAATTATCCTACGATGGTTTTAAATTTGTCTATAAACAACGTTCTTTGTGTTCTTCGCATGTTTTTAGTGTTCTTCGTTCGTTCTTCATTTTAATCGATATTTTGGATTACGATTTCACTTTTTATTAGAATTTGATGTTATAGAACATCATTCCTTACTTATTACACCTACTTATTGATATAATCCACTCGGATCGTTCTAATTCATTACGAATCCTATACTTCCTTAAGAAATTTATAAACTAAACTTTTAATTCTTATTTCTTCATTTTCTTACGATTTCAACCATAAGAAATCATCCCTAACATCACCTACTTTTTATTCTCATTAAGTTATGTTTTTAAACATAAAAACTTAAAGAAAATTTATAAAAGACTAGGTTTCAGATTACCATTCTCATTTAATCTCTTTCCGTCAGACAAAGGTTGTTCCCGAGCAAATTTTTCTACTTCCTTCTCCTTCCCATCCTCCCATCCGAACTCCCTCTCTCTTCAAAGTGTAGAATTCTCAAAATCTCATTTAACAGAAAGTTAGCTTCCTATTTATAGAAAATCTAAAGCTAGGGAAAAATAGTCATTTCGCCTCCCTTAACCTCCTTACTATTCATGGCTTAAGGACTAAGTTAACTTACTTCTTAAGTTTACTTAACACTTAAGTCTACTTAGCCTTTAAGTTTTCTTAACTCTTAAGTTTACTTAACACTTAAGTTTACTATTTCCACCTCCTTAGTTAACCTCTTTACTATTCACGAAACTTAGCCTGTAAGTTTTGTGGTTCCATCTTTCGAGTTTCGTCCGACAGTTTTAAAAACTGCGATTCTCGGAATCAAAATATTTTTGGATATTTCGTCTTTCCTTTACCGATTAACTTTTACTTATTCTTCGGATTTCTGAAAAATTGAAAAACACTTTTGGCGTTAAGCGTTTTCCTTCATGTTTTACCCTAACGTAGCTAAATGAATGAAAAGTACATAACAGTACTTTTCTTCATTTTTATTTCGTCCAATTTTTGCACGTTTTTCGAGAAAAACTTTTATCGGCTTACTTAACTTTTCATGATATATTATCGTCAAATCTTTCGACGGAATGTCATTCCGATATACCAAACTCTCGGAAAGGCTTAGGTTATTTAAACCCTAACCCTTAGGTTTCGTCAGGTGAATAGTGCCTATTTCGTCTTTTTCCCCAGAAATATTTTTGTTCCCGAAAAATTTTCATTTTTATCTTGAAAATTCTTAATCGCTTAGTCTAGCTCGTAGCCAGAATCCTCCTGACTTATAATCATCCTAGGTTCTAGAACAATTATTAAACACATAGCACATAATATTATTAATAAAAATTCATTTTATTAATAACTAATTCTTTAAACTTAAATTCTAGACGATCCGAATTTTCGGGTCATTACAATTACAGTATAGTACCTCCATTTTTAACTTAGTCATGCAAGTATTATCAATCTTGCACCAACTCCCCTAATAGTAAATGAATTTGAATCAATAGTACACACATATGACCAAATAGTTATAATCATATGAATCAATAGCAATTAATTTCTCATTTATCCGGTTAATTACCCGATTGTTCACTATAACCTCCAAACATCAATTATTATCGAAATAAATGTCGATTTCCACTAACACTAATAATTCTCATACAATGGAATTATCAATTTCATCCTTAATCAACACAAACTTATTCATCATTAATATTATAACGCACAATATTTAACAACCAGGTCGTTCACAAGAAAGTGGGGGCTTTTCGATAAGGATTTCTCCTTATTGGCGCGCAATTAGGTGACCTAACCTCTCCTTGACAGAACTTCTAGACATCGTCAATATTGCAAATAATAATATGAATAACTGTGTCATCTCAATTATTGATTTAATAATATAAAATATTGTGACAATAATTGAATAAAACTAAGTGACTTCTCACGTAAGCATTAATAATCAATACCGTGTGCTACTATGCAACCACGCGTATTACTATACTTTTATCACCGATTATTTTATGACAACTTGCTTACTTTGAAAAAATTTCAAGTATCACCCTTAACTTTAACCTTTTATCAATTTAACCACTTACTAAATAAATAATAATTATAAGGAAATTGAATACTTTCATTTCATAAAATTCGGGATCTCACAATCTCTCCTCCTTATGAAATTTCGCCCTTAAAATTTACGTACGTACCTGATATTCGAAGAGATGAGAATACCTTGCTTTCCTTTCGGATTGTACCTTCCCGGCTATTTCCTCTCTATCATGGTTTTCCCATTTCTCATCTCTTGTATTTCAGATATCATTCTAGAATATAATTTCAAAATAAGGGTTAATTAACATGCCACATGTTATCCCTATACTCTGACCGACCAATTAAATACCAAATAAACTTAGGTAGGTCATACTAGTGAAGGAATTTCCTGTCTCTCCACTCCTAGTTCTTGTCTCACATCTCAGCCAGGGATCATATCCCTAAGCTTTGATACCAATTGTGATGCCCCCAAAACAGGTATACATCACCCATCTTGAGTTGCCAGATATCACACTACATAAATCAAATACAAACTTCTTTTATGCAACAGTCGTGTAAAATACGACAAAACATAATCTAAGAGTTTTAATAAGATTATTGTCATCTAGACAATATCCACACTCAATAGAGTCCTCATTACAATTATTGTCACACTAAGTAGTGAGGACTGCTGTAACGCCCCCAAATCCGGGTATCTTCCAACCCGACAGATGGTACTATACTGTACAAACATTCATACATTCATTCAATTGAAAAGCTTCAAAAAGAACGAATATCTCTTATATATAATCAAAATAATATTTACATTCTCCCAAGTTCTAAACCCATTACAAAGGTTCTCTATCATAATATCAATTACATTATAACATTAAACCTATACTATTACATAGACAGCTTAACGATCTGCCTTAGCTTTTCCTTTATCCTTATTCAATCCTTCGGGACGTTCAGTCTTAGCTGCATTCATATGGTTCAAGCAAGAGTGAGCATAACTAGCTCAACAAGTATGACAATTTCAATAAATAACATGCTTGACACATAAGAATTGTATATCTTCAATAACTGAACAATAGTTATGAAGTATTATTGATGATTCAAAATAGCACTTCATCTTTCTTTCAAAATGTTTTACAATAATAATAATATTCAGTAAAACATTCACTCCGGTCCGGTCTTCTTTGAAAATGCCCAAGACCTTGAGCATATCATTCTTCTTTGAAAAGGACAACCCGGAACTAAGTCCGTAAGCCCGGTATTACTTACGAGCACTTCTAGATGATCAGCCTATTGTACTCTATGTTGATCAACACTACATTCATTAAACATATGTACGTTTAATTGTGGCAACCTCACGTGCCTGTCGTTTGACGACAAAAACATTTGTTTAACATTTCAGTCTTCTTTTGAAAACCATAACAAGTAGTTGACAAAAGATAACAACATTTGATAACAGATGAATAGATTATCAATCATCCACTCAATATATCAAGTCTAGCCAAAAGAATTGGCTTTAACTTCATTGTACATCAATTCATGCGTAAGAATACATGAACTTCAAAAAAAACTTGTTCAGATTGAACTGAGACAAGAGTTAGAATACTTGCCTTTAGCGTCTACTACGGTATAATTACTTTATGATTGAATCTTTCAAGTCTCTACAACACATGATCACATAATGCCTCATATTAGGTCATATATAATCATGTATGTATATAACTATCTTACCCTTCATCTCAATCTAATTGTGTATTAGATTCATTTACTATCCATTTTGGCTTATCATTAAACTTGAATTCATATTTGACTAGGTTATCTCAACCTTTATACAACATCCTTAAGGTTTAACATAGTTTTAACAATGTTACTTTATGTTCCTTAAAGTATGATTACTTTGAAATCAATCACCTTCCTTTCTTTGTACTTATAAACATTCATCACCATCTTTGTTCTAAAAAATTTGGCTGCTGGCTGATCATAAACCACATCTCGTATTTGCTGAAAGTTAACATTGGAAAGGTCCCGGACTTGGCGCTGCGACACCACTCTGCACTAGGTCATGACCTTTTCATGGCACTGCGGCGCCATCATTTATACTATGGTTCGTATTGCGGCGAGTTTCAATGTGCTCGAGACAACATTACGGTGACTGCGGACGCTTGCTCATTTAACTTAGGGTTGGCGCCGCGGCGCCAACTCTGTGCACCAAATTTTTTTTACAAACTTAGAATTTTGTGAACTTCCCGGACGCATAATTCCTTCGTTATAAGTCTGAATTAGCTCGTTCAAAAGCCTACGGTTCACAAATTACGTACTCTACGCATTCATGCAAGAATTTTATCTATTTGACTTTGTTTGCTAAAAATTCACCTATTAGTTCAGTTTAACGAAAACGATAAACGTTCGTGAATGTTCAATGCTCGTTTCTTTGTTCTAAGTTGGAATTCGGTCATTTTTGAGTCTGCAATTCTAGAATACCAAATATGACTTGTCTCCATCGAAAACCAACATTTCCGAGTTGAAACACAAAATTTAACTTCTAATCCGGGAATTTCATGAATTCGACGATTATCGTCCAATCGTGCAATTTCCGGCAAATCTTCATTACTTATGGTTTGTTCATTACGTCAAATGCATTCAATTTATTCTATGAACATCTCAACATAATTAATAGAACAACTTATATTCATTGTTGGATTTTGACTTATTCCTTCATTAGCTTATAACTTATTAAATTATAAACTACTTATAGCTTCATTGTTCATAACTTATGAAAGTTAAAAGTCTTTTAATCATCATACTTATATGTTCTTAACATATAAAATCATTCATGTTTACATGATACAAATTCATATAAACCTTTAACTTTTCATACTAACATTCAAGGTGAAATTATAACAAGTTCCTAACTTTTATAAGTTCAAAAGACTTATTTCCAACTTATGTGACTTAAGTTCATTGCTTACTCATTCTTCTTACTTCTTAACATACATGTTCCTTAATCCAACTTTTCTTATCAACCTATCATGGTAGAGATAGAAGATAATTTGGAGAAGAAGTCTTACTCTTGAAGTATTTGCAAAGTAGTCATCTTCTTCTTCTTGCTTATGGAAGTAACTTATTTTTAGCTTAATCTCCCTAACACTTAAGCACTTTGTAATAGTTTGGATTGTTTGAACAAGTGTTAAATGACTTGCAAACCTTCTCTATTTATAGAACTCACAAGGTTAGGGTAATTTATTCATTAAATCACCCACCTCTTTAAGTCATTTCCTTATTATTCATTACTTGCTTAGCACAAATCCTATCATTTGCTTGGTCATTACTCCTAACACTTGGTCGTTACATTAACTTGGTCACCACACATAAAACTTGGTTACCAAGAGTAACCATATTAATATGGTTTGCTCCATGGTTTAATCACCCATTGGATTCTAGCTTGGGCTTAACTTAATTTAACCTTTGGGCTTTGCATTAACAAACACTAACTTGTTTATTAATTCAATAGTTGGGCCTCACACTTAATTAACTTGGGCTTGTACCAATTATAACCAATCTTCTAAGTCCATTCTCATTACTCAATACATATACATATAGTTCATGTATCATTCTCGTATTTAACTCGTATAGAAATTTATTATATACGATAATCCATCATTCGTCCAAACTCGTATAATAGTTCATATTATACTCGTTTTCATTATTTTGTACAATACCTAAGTATCATACAATCATTTCTTACATAATAATACTTCGCTTTCCTTAATATTCATAACTTAAGTCCGCAAGCGAAATATTACATTTTCCATAACTAGATTATTATTACATATTTCGTCTTACCTTGATATTCTATCATTACGTATTTCTAGGAAATTCAAAAATAATTCCCAAGCAAATACCGATGAATAGTATTTTTCGGAAAATTTCTCAGAAAACTTTTATTTTCATCTTGGAAATTCAAACACTTTAATTCCTTCACGTAGCTCAAATACTACGACATTCCAACATCAATAGGTTATAGAATGACAACCATCTTGATATCACATAGAATATAATTTTATTATTATTTAATTCAATAAAATTATTTTATAATAAAATTCGAAATTCTCGGTCGTTACAACTGTTAAAACAACCATCTCGGACCGTCACTCCATTCCCCAACTAGTCCCAGCTATATTCTCATTTCCTGAAGAGTAAAAGAAAGCAAAAGGGTGAGCTCAACTAGCCCAGTAAGAAATATTATAACTAAGATAATGTAGAATAAATAATCCTTAGCCTTCAACAGTATAACAACTGATAGAATATAATAGACAACAAGTTTAACTGCAGCGGAATAAGCAATCCATTAGAAGAGTCAAGTAGAGCATAAAATCTACTATCTTCTATGATTTAAAAAGATTTTTATCAACTTTTTTGCTGAGACTCGGCTTAATAAATAAACCACATCATCCCTAAAACACGGCCAAGAATATTCATGTAATCATCAATGGTCATAATTATACCGAATAATCCCTAGTCATAATCATACCAACAACTGTCCATCAATGAACTACAGGCCAATGAGGACTTTTACCACATCATTCGTCACATTACAGTTATGATTATACCAAATAATCCCTGATCATACCAAGTCCATCTATGCACGTAAGCCAAAGATGACTTTAATCACAATATAAGCATGAGGATGATGATAATGATATGATAATTCAATAAAACAAGTTCAAGGATAAATTTTAAAGATTTATAAATTAATTTATCCAGAAATCAATAACGACTAAATTGTCAACATGATACTTCTTTGTGGAGTAAAATTCAAGAATGCTTAGAAGAATATTTCCATGAAAAGATACTGGATGAAGCGCAAATATCAAGGATATTCCACTAATTTCATGGAGTATAGAAGCCAAAACTTTAACCAACTAAGTATAATAGAATATATGAAACTGCAAATGAATTTTTGCCCGCAATGCGGTAATCCACGTAGACATATAACTTCCACAATTTAATAAGGAATGAATATAAAGGATCATTCACCATGCATGTGGTAAATCCACATAGACAGGTTATTTCAACAGAATAATAAAGAATGGAATAATAGAAGAATTTCACCATGTATGCGGTACTTCCCATAGACAGGTTATTCCAACAGAATAATAAAGAATGGAATAACAGAAGAATTTCACCATGTATGAGGTACTTTGCATAGACAGGTTATTCCAACATAATAATAAAGAATGAAATAACAGAAGAATTTCACCATGTATGCGGTACTTTGCATAGACAGGTTATTCCAACATAATAATAAAGAATGGAATAACAGAAGAATTTCACCATGTATATGGTAGTCCGCGTATATAGGTTATTCCAACAGAATAATAAGGAATGGAATAACAATAGCTCTCTTCATGCATACGAAAGAAATAATACCCCTTACCTCAGAAGAAAACTGGATACTGGAATAGTGAGGTCGCAGACTTCTCTTCTTCTTTCTCTCTATAATTTCTCTCTATAATTTCTCTCTATAATCTCTCTATAATTATGTTGGAATAACCTGTTTATGCGAAGTACCACATACATGGTGAAATTCTTCTGTTATTCCATTCTTTATTATTACTTTGAATATCACATGCATGTGTGTATTACGCATGACCTGGTTCCATTATTTATTATTCTGTTGGAATAACTTGTCTTTGCGGTCTATCGCATGCCTGGTGAATTCTTCTGTTATTCCATTATTTATTATTATGTTGGAATAACCTGTCTATGGGAAGTACCGCATACATGGTGAAATTATTCTATTATTCCATTCTTTATTATTCTATTGGAATATCCTGTCTGTGCAAATTACGCATGACCTTATTCCATTCTTTATTATTCTGTTAGAATAACCTGTCTATGTGGATTACCGCATGCATGGTGAATAACCCTTTGTATTCATTCTTTATTAAATTGTGGAAATGATCTGTCTACGTGGATTACCGCATGGCGGGTGAAAATCCATTTACAGTTTCATATATTCTATTATACTCGTATGAGATATCATTTCTTTTGTACTCGTCATGGAATATCATTTTTTTTGGTATTTTTCTTTTACGAGTTACTATTCACGAGTTACTATTCATGGGTTACTATTTACATGATTACTATTCACTCTAGTATCATTCACTCGGGTATTTGAGGCACTTTTTGTGTCAGGGTACTATTCACGGGGTACTATTCACCTAAAAAATATATTTCTTTTCTGTCCAAATTATTTTTGGTACATGAATATTATTCTTAAATTTTACTCCACAAAGCAGTATCATGTTGACAATTTAGACGTTTTTGAGTTCAGGATAAATTAACTTATAAATCTTTAAAATTTAATTCTTTAACTTGTTTTATTGAATTATTATGTCACTGTCATCATCCTCGTGTTTATATTATGTTGAAAGTCATTTGTGGCCTGTAGTGCATAGATGTACTTGGTATGATTATGACTAGGGATTATTCGGTATAGTCATGACCGTAATGTTACAAATGATGTGGTAAAAGTCCTTATTAGCCCGTAGTGCATTGATGGACAGTTGTTGGCATGATCATGACTATTAATGAAAACACGAATATTCTTAGCCCGTAGTGCATGGATAATTTGTCGTGATACTAATGAATATCCTTGGCCGTGGCTCAGGGATGACGTGGTTTATTTAATAAGCTGAGTCTCAGCGATAAAAGTGATGAAAAACCTTTTAAATCATAGAAGATAGTAGATTTTATTCTATACTTGACTCTTCTAATCGATTGTTTCTTCCCCTGCAGTTAAACTTGTTGTCTATTATATTCTATCAGTTTAACATTGTTGAAGGCTAATGATAATTTATTCTGCATTATCTTAGTCATAATATTTCTTACTGTGCTAGTTGAGCTCACCCTTTCTTTCACTGTTATCTTCAAGAAATGAGAACGTAGCCAGGATTAGTCGGGGAACGGAGTGACGATCCAGATGATAGCATTAGTAGTCCTCACTATTCTGTTAAATAGTGTGACTATAAATGTAATGAAGACTCCATTGAGTGTGGATATTGTCTAGATGACAATATTCTTATTAAAACTCTTAGATTATGTTTTGTTGTATTTTACACGACTGTTGTATAATTTTGTACCATGTATTTGGCGACTCAAGATGAGTGATATATACCTATTTTGGGGGCGTCGCATATACCTCCATTTTTAACTTAGTCATACAAGTATTATCAATCTTGCACCAACTCCCCTAATAGTAAATGAATGTGAATCAATAGTACACACATGTGAACAAATAGTTATAATCATGTGAATCTATAGCAATTAATTGCTCATTTATCTGGTAAATTACACGATTGGTCAATATAACCTCCAGACATCAATTATTATCGAAATAAATGTCGATTTCCACCAACACTAATAATTCTCAGACAATGGAATTATCAATTTCATCCTTAATCAACACGAACTTATTCATCATTAATATTATAACGCATAATATTTAACAACCAGGTCGTTCCCAGGAAAGAGGGGGCTTTCTGATAAGGATTTCTCCTTATTGGCGCGCAATTAGGTAACCAAACCTCTCCTTGACAGAACTTCTAGAGATCGTCAATATTGCAAATAATAATATGAATAATTGTGTCATCTCAATTATTGATTTAATAATATAAAATATTGTGACAATAATTGAATAAAACTGAGTTACTTCTTACGTAAGCATTAATAATCAATACCGTGTGCTACTATGCAACCACGGGTATTACTATACTTTTATCACCGATTATTTTATGACAACTTGCTTACTTTGAACAAATTTCAAGTATCACCCTTAACTTTAACCTTTTATCAATTTAACCACTTACTAAATAAATAATAATTATAAGAAAATTGAATACTTTCATTTCATAAATTTCGGGATCTCACAGACATATTCTATCATACTTCCACTATAAACGTTTCAACTCAAAACAAGTATTTTTAACACTTTTCTAAGAACTTGCAAAAACTTGAATTTCAGAACATATAAAGGGATATTAACTTCTTAATGCTTGATTGGCTAACTATTGCTCTTCAATATTCCAGTCTCAGATTGCTCTCACTAATGGCAACTCACTGTTAATAGGAAGCTTAATAAAATATCTCAGCAAATGGGAATGAGAAGGAGGAGTCCCATTTATAGAGGAATCATTGTCCATACAATGATTTTGCCCAACAATTTAAACTAAGAGGAAGAAGAAGAAGATGTTGGTCAAGAAGGAGTTGGTGGAAAGTGGATAACCACTCCCTCTCCACCTTTCTCATAGACATCATTAGCAAACATTCTAGCCTTTTTAGTTTTCTCAGCAAAGAGGGGAATAGGCCATTGGCCTACACACGGCTGATGCCATTTTATGACTAAGAAATTGGGATAAGTTATATTACTCCGTAATTTATCAGTAAAATGGGTCTAACTCTACTAAGGCAAATTTCTTTTAGGCTTGTTAAATAAATTAAAATAATTTAACATAACTACATTAAATTAAGTTATGGGCACATATATATACACATACATGTACCTACCCACATATACGAAGTATACTTATATTTTAGATATACACCCATATATAATCTTATATCTCATGTACATTGGGCTAGTCCAATAATATTTTAATTGGACTAATTATAATTTAGTTGGGTACTCTCAACCCATTCTTTTTCATAAACTTTATTATCTCAAATACACTCAATTATTATAATGATAATTAATATCAATTATTTATTAACTTCCCATTTATTTTTTTTCCCATTAATTTTCCCTTTGATTTAACTTCACTAGTTATGCCACACAAGACATAATTATGTGAACTTAGTAATTAATAGTTCACAAGCTTATAATAATATAATCTCACAAAATAATATTATTCTTAACTTTACATCTTATAATATGGTCATGGAAGTGGTCTATTGCACCATATTACATTTTATTTAATCACTTGTACATAATGCTAACATACAAGCCTTTATACATATGTATTCAAATACTTCCTATATTATATAGTTACCATTGAAGTGTCCCACTTCATTTCATATCATATAGATGTAGCTACTATATAATATAAAATCACTGCACATACAATTTAATTCCTTCAATTATTCATTCATTAAATCATTTAATGAATGCTTATTCCATCACTTTGCCACACTAGGCATATCTCACAAGCTTACATTATGTTTATTCTCATTCTCATTACTTATTCATTTCCCACCACATTACTATTTATAGCATGTTAAATTTACATCGAACTATTATATCACAAGGTTCACATATATAAATATATCGTGAATGAAAATATTTAAATATTCTTTATAACATTCGCGGTAATATAACAACTCTAGTTATTAAAATAACTTAGTTTCTGTTATAGCTTTAAATGGAAATACATTATTATAATCAAAATTATGTATTTCGCCATAACATAACATGCGATATTTTTATCATGTTTTCTCTAAATATAGGAACTAATCATAATAAAATGATTTACTCATTTTCTCAAGATATTACTCTTAATATAATGTCTATGTATTATTAGAATATTTACATGCACGACAAACGTACACGCTATATATAGAAAATAAGTTTATTTCTTATTATGATAAACTGTTTCCATCAACTTATATAGCAAATATATTTTAATATATTTACCATAATACTTAATCACACACATTACCTCATACAAAGCTACAATATGTAATATCAAAATAATACTCCCCCCTTTTATTAAAATAATCAAATGCTAGAATTTATTTTAATATCCTTTATTAGAAATATACTATAATTATTTCTCTTTCCTTTCTTTAGAGTGTCTCAACACAATTTCTTTTTATACATTTAACCATATCTCAATATTAATCAATAAATCTCTAACCAATATTTATCTAAAGATATATCAATTTTCTTCTCTCATCAACAATGTACATATACTCAACAAATTGGTGATTATCAAAGATATTTAATGTCACCAACTTACTATGATAAAATAATTTCACATAAATTATTTAATATCGATAGATAAAGTTCTATCCATCTTCTTTACTTCAAATAACTAGCCTCTTCAATAAATAACAAATATATAGTTATAATATATTTTTTAAACACATAAATCACTTATTGCATAGCTTATATAACCCTATGCACACCATACCACATACTTCACAACGCATATATATATATATATATATATATATATATATATTCTTATTCAAACCCTTTTCATGCCTTAGGAATTTTATTTACTAAATTCTTATTTTAATAATTTCTAAAATTTGAGTTCTTACAATGCATCTGTGGCTTAATGCATCATGCTCGCATCCATGAGTAACGAACTTTAGTGTCAGCATGAAACCATGGATGCTCCTACTATACTATTGCACATGTAAGAACTGTATGGTGAGCAAAGTAGGACTGCTAGATATGAAATATCTAAGGAGCTCTTCCTATCTCGGATGATTGAGGGCACTACTATTGAGACTCATGTCCTAAAGATGATCAATCTTATTAAACATCTTGGACAACTTGGGTTCATCATGGATGGGGTGTTGAGTCAAGATTTGATCTTGCAGTCACTCCCTGACACCTTCTCACAATTTGTTGTGAATTTTCACATGAATAAGTTGGACGTCAGCTTACCTGAGTTACTTAACATGTTGAAAACTGTTGAAGGTCACTTCCCATCCAAGAAGAACCATGTCTTACTGATGGATGATTCTTGAAAGAAAAGGAAGAGGCCTAAGTTATCTTTTGAAAAGAAGAAATCCATGAAGGCTAAGGGAAAGGCGAAAGTAAAGGATTAAAAGAAACCTAATCTAGCTAGCAAAGGAATTTGCTTCCATTGCTCAAGTCGGGTCATTGGAAGAGGAACTGCAAGGATTATCTTGTGGAACAAAAGCAGAAGAAGCTTTTAAAAGCTTCGAATACTAATCAAGGTTTGTTTATGATTGGAATTAATTTTTCTGAAAGTTAATCTTCTACTTGGGTATTAGATACGGGCTGTGGTTCTCACATATGTAATAATATGCAAGGACTGGTCAGAAGTAGAAAGCTGAGCAAGGATGAGGTCGTCCTATGAGTGGAAAATGGAGCAAAGGTTGCTGTATTAGCTATAGGGACTTATTGTTTAGCACTGCCTACGGGCAAGTTCATTAATTTAAATAATTGTTATTTTGTTCCAAATATCATTAGAAACATTATTTCTATCTCTGTATTTGATATGGATGGTTTTAACATTATAATAAAGAACAACAGTTGTTCTATTTATAATGATAATGTTTTATATGGTGTTGGTAATTTGAGAAATGGATTTTATATACCTGACTTGCATGAAAATATACTTCAAATTGAACAAACTAAGAAAAGGAAAAGAGGTGATGTTAATTATACCTATATGTGGGTCATATTAATGAAACAAGATTATCCAAGTTGTATAAAGATGAGCTCCTAAAGCTATCAGATTATGAATTATATCCAACTTGTGAATCTTGTCTCATGGGAAAAATAACTAAATCTCCTTTTAGTGGAAAAGGCGAAAGAGTTACAGAGTTGTTAGCGTTGGTACATACAGATGTATGTGGACCTATGACAACGAATGAACGAGGAGGGTATTCTTATTTTATTACACTCACTGATGATCACTCAAGATTTGGATATGTGTATTTAATGAAATACAAATCTGAATCATTTGAAAAGTTCAAAGAGTTCAGAAGTGGAGTAGAGAAACAAACGGGCAAAAGTATTAAGATTATTCGATCAGATCGATGTGGTGAATACTTAAGCAGTGAGTTTCTTAATTGTCTCAAAGAAAATGGTATAATCTCACAATGGACTCCACCAGGGACGCCATAGATGAATGGTGTATCTGAAAGGAGAAATCAAACATTGTTGGACATGGTTCGATCCATGATGAACTTTATTGACCTTCCAGTTTCTTTCTGGGAATATGCCCTAGAATTGGCTGCATACCTACTTAACAAAGTACCTACAAAATCTATCCCTAAGACCCCATATGAGTTATGGACATGGAGGAAACCAAATCTTAAGCATGTTAAGACTTGGGGATGTCTAGCTTATGTCACAAAGTTTGAAAATAATAAGCTACAGACTAGATCTGACAAATGTAGATTTGTGGGATACCCTAAAGAAACATCGGGATATTATTTCTATCATCCAACTGATCAAAAGGTGTTTGTTGCGAAATATGATGCCTTCTTGGAAAATGAGCTTATCCTTGAAGGGGTTAGTGGGAGTAAGATATATCTTGAAGAGGTTCAAGAACCATAAAATACTATAGATCAAAGTCAGGTACCTAACCGAGTGTCGACATCGGGATTTTTATTTGTCCCTTTTCGTTACTTGTTCTTTCGTGTTCTCATTTTAATATGAGATTTGTTTGAAAAAACAAGTGAAAAAGGTCTGACATGTATAATGTCGACGATTTGACTTTAAGAGTCACCAGTTGGTGTATTTAACTGGTTGCACCAACGCAACCGAAAAGGTTTGCACATTGACCCAATGATTTGACACTGCTAGACGGGTCTGTGAAACCGAGATTCATTTGGGTTCAGGGGCTTGATTATGAGGAGGGAAAGTGTCAGGCACCCCCCGACATCCGTGTTGCCATGGTGACCACCACTTTTCAAAGAAACTATTATATGAATGTGTGTGTGTGGATCAATGTGCAATTATTTGGAAGTAGTGTTACGCCTCGTTCGCACCTATATACAAAGGGTTTGAATTTATAGAAAAATTTAGTTTTAAACAAGATATTGCAATGAAGTTTTATAAAAAGAGGTTTTTCAAACCCTTTGCTCAATAGTAATTGAGGCCTTTGATACTTCCATTTTATTATTAAATGTTCAGCTTGTTTGCTTTTATTTTCGAGATGCGAAGCATCTTTCTAGAAAATAATATACATCAGTGCCGAACTCCTCATGGGCATGACAGCCATCTAAGGAAATTCAGACACTGTGAAATAATGTACAAGCTGCTCACAGCTGAAAAAGGTCCATCATGGGAACCGAATCTAGATTCAGTAAGCTGAATCTGTGATCACATGATTCCTAGGCTCACATGATACTGCAGTTTGTATGGAAAGCAATAAGAAGTTATATATATAAAAAGTAAAAATATATATATATATATATATATATATATATATATATATATATATATATATATATATATATATATATCAGATCGGATCAACCACCACCAAAGTAACTCCATGGGGATCGAAATGTAAATATATAAAAGTCTGTAAATATATATATATGGATCAACCACCACGAAGTAACTCCATGGGGGATCGGAAATGTAAATATATAAAAGCTGTAAATATATATATATATATATATATATGGACATGATCAACCACCACGAAGTAAACTCCAAGTGGGACGAAATGTAAATAAAGTTGTAAAAGCAATCAACTGCCAAGAAGTAAACTCCAGGCAAGACGAAATGTAAATAAAGCTTTAAAAGGCCACGAAGTAAACTCCAGGCCTGACAGAAATGTAAATATATATATATATATATATATAAGCAGGTAAATGCACTGGATGCAAAATCCAGGCTCATCAGATATGTCTGACAACAATTATATATATAAGTATATATATATATATATAAGAAAGTAAACGCTCTAGACATAAGTCTAGGCTCAATCGAGGCATAACTCGATAATGTTAGTCCATATAAAAAATATATACATATATAAGTATATATATATACGTACGAGATGAAATGAAAAACCACGGATAGAAGTTCAGTGACGCATTGTAACCACGACTCTCGATGTATATAACAGGTGTGTGCTAATGTGAGGAGAAGGCTTGTTAAATGTGAGAAGGCTTACAGTGGGCTGCCAAGGTAGACTTTTATGACTTTATATGGATAAACACTCAGCTCCCACTGGATAAAAAGATAGCTATATGTGAGCTAACAAATGTTTAGAGATGAGGAAACACTCAATATAGGTGTGTACAGAGTAAATTGGACAGGGCTTCCTCGCCTTTCTCTCTCCTTCTCTCTCTCAAATGCATTACCCTAAGGTCTATATTTATAGACTGATGGCCACAGGTGTACCTGCGGCAGCCACAGTTACACCTGCGGCTGGTCGAGGTGTCCCCGGGCTTCGTTGGTCTCATCGTCTTAAAGTACGTGTACTCGTGCACTATAATGTCTGCTCGAACTTGTAGAACTTCAATTCGAGCATCCGAACGAGGTATATGTGACCTTCTTCGGACCGCTTGTGTCCAGAGTTACGCAATGACATGGATTAGAGGTTATACAAAGTCAGGAAGAGGGATCCATGCCTATGGTCTTCAAGCTTCAAATCTATCCAAAGTACTGCCACACGTAATAGTCACTCGGGATTGTTACTCCTCGGTTCTCGTGGGACATTGTTGTATGTATGTATGTATGAAGTGTTGAGATGACGTACAGGTGTTGAAGGGGCTAGATGACGTTTGACTCTTCGTTGGGGTTATCGCCAGTTTGAGTTGAAAGCAGACGTTGCTCAGGGTTACATCTGAGATTGGACTACTTGTTTTTGTGCCGCAATGTCATCTTGAGAGAGTGCCTGTCTTCCCGGTGTTAACTCTGGGTCTGAGGTATGAGTGCCTCGACAGGAGGTCTGAGCTTGAAGCTGATAGCATGTATTGGAAATAAGCACTTCCGGAGTTATCACCGGAACTGCAACAGCATTCCATGGGGAATCGCCAAAGACAAAACTCGGGGTTATCTCCGAGGTTGGAAATGATCCTTCTGGTGTGTGTTCTGGGGTTGGAAATGATATTCCTGGGGTGTGTTCTGGGGTTGGCATTGACTTCAGGCAGTATCTGGAATGAATGTAAGCTGTCTTCTAGGGTTATCTCCAAAAGATGAATCTTCCCTCCTACAATGTTAGTAATAGGCGTACAGAAAAATTTTGAGTGTCTACAGATGCCCCTCTTTATCATATTCATGCAATGAAAGGCATGGACAAGATAAAGAATCCTAGACACTTGAAATGTAAGTAAGGTAAACATGATGTTATGTGCAGCAACATGATGCAAATGTATGATGTATGATGCATGATTGTCGGCTCCCTGGTAATCCTGTCGGGATGACAATCAGTGATAGGTTAGACATGCGATCCAAGTCTTCAAGGATGTTGACGTTGGGGCTATCACCAAAGTCTCGAATCCTAGACACTGGCTTATATTCCATAGAGGTGCCTCTTGTGTATAAGAGATCTGTGGGGGGTAAAGCTTTGTCTGTTTGAGGATGTGTATAACACATTCCCTCATTCTGTCGGAGTTACTACCAACAGTCTATCACCGTCAGGGTTGCCCAACCTTCGTTGATGTGTGTATCACTGGATAGATCCCTGCTGGGTGCATTGTCAAGGTTGCTTGACATTCATTGATGTATGTGTCAATGGTCGCATTGCATTGTAACCCTCGCTGGGGATACTTGTATAAGTTGATTCGACGAGTTTACTTGCCATCGGCTGACATGACGTCAAGGCTACTTGACCTTCATTCATGTGTGTATCAATGGTTGAGAATGCACTGTAACCCACACCGGGGATACTTGTATGCTTGAAGGATGTGCGTTGTGACCCCCGCTCGGGATACTTTATCAGTTTGTAACTTCGGCGTTGTAACCCCCGCCGGGGAGGTTTAGCATTTCGTGGCTTCGGCGTTGTAACCCCCGCCGGGGAGGTTTACGGTTGTGACCATGCAAATGACGACATCAGACCTTTGTGGGGTATTACCGAGCATGATCTATGAAAGCTAAGCTCATCGGTATAGTATACCCTGCATTCAGGCAAATACTGATGAGATGACAAGTGTTTAATTTTGACCCGTATGAAACCAGTATTCTAAGCTATTTCGCTCAATCCCGTAGCATTTTTATTCCTGATTTATCCTTTTCAGCTTGTGAGACCTCCTTTGCAACTCTAACTGGAGCGAGCCGGAGGTGTGGGATTTGAAGATGGGTACCTGAGAGTTGAATCCTACTTTGGAAGAATATGCACAGTTGACGATGCTGCCGTTGGACAGACCTTGCGTGCATATGGCGACTGGAGACATGAGTAGGCAGTTCATGACCCTCACTGGCTTGAGGCATAGAATGGTACAGGACGAAATTACAACCGGCCACGTGATATCCCAGCGTTTTCTGTTTGATAGATTTGGCTCTGAGGATAGTTATGCACGGCATTCCAGGGATTTTACCCCATCGGAGGATCAGTGGCGTTTGGCCAGAGTGGATGTATTACTATTATGCATATTATCATATGTCTTCATGCCATGATATATGAATGAGCTGGATATCAGCGTTATTATGGCAGTGAGAGCTCTCAAGGAGGGTCATACCATTGTACCGATGATCATTGCAGAGACTCTGAGGTCAGCTACATACTATTGTACTGATTCGGCAGGAGTGTTCACAGGTAGCTCAGTCATACTGTATGTGTGATTTATGTCACACTTAACACCGATTGGCACACTTAGACGGCAGGGGTTTTATTTCACCCATGATATAGCAATGTCATACTCCTTTCAGCCTACGGAGTGTATAGATGTTGCATCGTGGTCAGCTTTCCTGGAAGGGATTAGAGATCCATTTGCTATATTGTCGTGTTCAGGGCTTAGCTCACCCTACAGCTTCATTACTCATGCTCTGGGCATGGATTATCTCCCTCTGGCTGGATTAAGGGGCATGATTACTTACCACCCACTGGCCGTGATGTGTTAGTTTAACCCGTTTCAGGATTTTCATCCTTTTGAGGGGGCATTGAGTCAGCACTTCGCTTCACACCGTTTATCAGCGGAGGATAGATCTAGGTTGTATGCCTGTTGGGATCAGCGAGAGTTGGCAATATTTTACATCGATCATCCGGTTGTTACGTAGAGTATTCCGCATGGATGGAGACAGAGATCGCATCGGTGTGGTAGTATCCACAATCTGAGAGGCGATTGACGACGATGAGGAGCCTATAGAGGAGGCTAATATTCCCATCGATGACTTGACTACTGGGCTACCAGCATTTGTGATGGATTTTGTAACGCCCCGGAAAATTGAATATTTTGTAATTACTTTTAATAATGAATAAAATAATATTATTTATTATTATTGCGTGTTGAGAAGATGAAGGTCGTTCTATAACCTAGAACCGTCAGAACGTCATAGTATTTTAACTACGTGGGAGAATTAAAGTGTTTGAATTTCTAAAACGAAAATTAATGTTTTTCGAGAAATTTTCTGAAAAATACTATTCATCGATTTCTGCTCGGAAATTATTTTTGAACTACCGAGAAATACATAACGTTATAATATCGAGGTGAGATCGATTTTGTAATAATAACCTAAGTATGGAAAACGTAATATTTCGCATGCAGACTTAATTTGGGAACGTTAGGTTATTAAGCGTTAAAGGAAGAGAGTTGTGATTATATAATGTGTATACATTATATGAAAGTAAAGAATGTAAGTATAATACCATGTATTGTACTATTATGTATGAAGAATGAGGTAACGTATATTACAAATTAATATACAAGTAAGTATATGAAGATTATACGTGGGGTATAAAGGTTAAGTTATATAATTTAAAGTAATGGACTTGTAGGATTGATAGTCTAATATAGAAGTCCAATGTATGTGATCATCAAGCCCAAGTGTTTGATTATCATAAGCCCAAACTATTGTAGCATGAACCCATTAAGAGAGAAGCTAGATTAATTATCAAAGCCCAATGATTTAGCCATGATCCATGGGTCAAACCAAGTAGGAAATGGGTAAGCTTGATGGGCAAACATAATGTGTGGTGAGCAAGTGAAGTGATGAGCCCACAATGAATAGTAAGGAGGTGGATGATTGAGGAGGTGGAAATGAGGAGGTGTAATACGGAGGTGGGTGATTTAATGTCTAAAATGCCCTAACCTTAGTTGCCTATAAATACAAGAGCTTCATTTCATTTTGAGGGTTATTCTTTTCATCCAACTTTCCTCTCAAATATAAGCCACTTATTTGGTAGAGCAAATAAGCACTTTTAAGCCAAAGCTTCTTTTGCTAGATTTCTAAGAAGAAGAAGTTAGACTTCAAAGGTATTGATCTTGTGTTCAATATTCTTTCATCTCTATTAGAATAGGTTGATAAGGGAAGTGTTATTAATGAACATGTATACTAAGATCATGTAATAAGTTAATAAGGAATGAACTTAAGCCAAATAAGTTGAATAAGCAACTTGAACATTAATAAGTTGCTAGAGCCATGAAGAACTTTTCATAAGTTGTAATATGATGATTAGTATGTCGATTATAGCATGAGAACTTTGATTGAAGGACTTAAGTTGTTAATAAGTCACGAGCATGAAGATTTATAGATCATAAGTTGAATAAGTTAATGACTTATGAGAATGAGTTAAAACCTACTTTGATTATAAGTTGGTGAATAAGTAACTTGTATTGATTATATGTTAGTTAAAATCCATTTAGAACGCTTAGTAATGAAGATTTGATGGACTTCACACGATTGGACGATTATCGTCGAATTTGTGAAATTCTCAGAATGGAAGTCGTATTTTGTGTTTGAAGTTGGAAACATTGATTTTTGATGGAGACAAGTCATATTGGTCATTATAGAGTTGCGGACTTAAAAATGACGGGATTCTGACTTGAAACGAAGAAACGAGCGTTGAACGTTCACGAACGTTTATCGTTTTCGATAAAAATAAACTCATAGGCAAAATTTTAGCAAACGAAGTCAAATAGATAAAATTCTTGCATGAACGCGTAGATTATGAAATTTGTGAACTGTAGGCTTTTGAACGGACCAATTCAGACTTAAAACGAAGAAGTTATGCGTTAGGAAGTTCGTAAAAAAAATTTAAAAAGCGCATAAATTATTCGAGGCACAGAGTCCTGGTCAAATGCCAACGACTCAAGCCTAAAAAGCCCAAGGCAGTAATGCACGAGGCCGAACCCTTGCACACTGCTAACTTGCATGCATGAGCGGAGACACGAGTAATTCTTGGCGCAAGGCTACCTCCAAGAAATTTGATAGTGAAGAATAGTTTCAAGTGTAGAAGAAAAGAGAACTTGTTAGTAATGAATTATGATGTAATCATAACATGGTTAAGACAATGTAAGACACTAATGCATGTTGATTAAGAGTTAATAATCAATCAAAGATGAGCGGAATGTGAATGACGTAATGAAAGCCAAAAACCCTAAATAACGAATCTAAGTTAGGATTTACATTGAGATGAAGGGTAAGATATAATAGTATATATACTTGATTGTATAATACCTAATGTGGTACGTTATATGATTATGTATTGTAGAATCATAGAGACTTAAAGCGTACGTGTGTTAATCAGTAAGCAGACGCTAAAGGCAAGTATTCTAACCCTTGTTCCAGTTCAGTCTGGACAAGCTATGTAATTCATGTATTCTTTCGCATGAAGTTTTTAACGATGAAGTCTAAAGCCAATTCTTTCGGCTAGACTTATATTATGAATCTATCAAGCATGATTAATGTTACCAAGTTATATTGGCATGGTTTTCAATCGAAGACCAAGTATGCTAAAATTGTTTTGTCGTTTAACGACAGGCACGTGAGGTTGCCACAACTTAAACGTACACACGTTTAATGAATGTAGTGTTGATCAACATAGAGTACTATGAGCTGATCACTCAGAAGTGCTCATAAGCTATGACGGACTTACGGACATAGTTCCGGGTTGTCCTTTTCAAAAGAACTTATGATATGCTCATAAACTTGAGCCATAATTGTTATTCTACTGAATATGGTTGTGTAAAATGTTTTGAAGGAAAAGAAGTTCTATTTTGAATTATCGATAGTACTTCGTAACTATTGTTCAGTTATTGAAGATATATGAGTTCTATGTTTCAAGCATGTTGTTTATTAGAATTATAGTACTTGCTGAGCTAGTCATGCTCACTCTTGCTTGAACCATATGAACACAGCCAAGATCGAGCGGACAGAAGGCTCGGGCAAGGACAATGGCAAGGCGAAGACGAACCCTTAGATTAATTATGTAATAGTATAGGTGAACGATTGTAATATATTTGATATTATGACAAGAACAAACGAATGGGTTACAAAGAACCTTGGAAATGTAATATTATTTTGGATATATTGAAGTTATATTAGTCCTTTTGTGACTATTCAGGTGAATGAATGAATGAATGGTAGTACCGTGTAGCACCATCTGTCGGGTTGGAAGAGACCCGGATTTAGGGGCGTCACAGGTTGGTATCAAAGCATTAGGTTATAAAACTTAAGGGAGGGAATTAAAAACCTTAAGTCATAACCTTAAGAGGAGTCAAAGAAGTACAAGAAGAAAATAACCTTATAAAAATGTATTATGATTATGTTATGTGTTTTTATTATTCTACTGACGTGTACTAATCAACTTAACTGTGTTGTGTAGATGTCAGGAGTAAATGAGATGTTTGTTAGTGATCAAGCCATTAGTGAAGAATCGGTGAACCAAATAGAGGTTATACTGAACCCTATAGCAATAGAGCCAGAAGTAGTGATTATTAAGTCTGGAGACTCAGAGGAAGCTAACTACATGTCAGTGTTTGACGGGATGATAGAGGAGGAGGTAGAGACAGTCTCCTTTAACCTAGTGGCTATAGCAACTGAGATAGCTCCTGGGGGATCGATGATGTCTCTGTTCATGTCAGTGTTGGATAGAAATATCCATTACTGTTAGGAAGTTAAGGAGCTGAAGGCAGAGCTCCAAATTATTAGAGAGGACAAGACTGATGTCGAGTCCATGTGGGAGCAGGAGCATGATGAACGGATTTTGGCTAAGGACAAAGTCCATAATTTAAAGCACGAGGTCTTTGAGCTCAAGGAGGAGCTAAGGACTAAGGTACAGAAGATAGGGAGAATGTCCTATATCTATAGGAGTTCTCATACGGATTTTCAGCAGCAGGTAGCTGAATATCCTGTAAAGGTGGGGCAAACATGGTATACTATTAGCCGTGATATCATTGCCGGTCTTGGCAAGGCAGATTTCGATAATGCCTTGAGGCAGATGTATATTAGTGGTATTTAAGGTAGTATGTAAATATTTTGTAAGTAGTAGTGACGTAAAGCCCTTTTTGTATAGTAAAGGGTAGTCTTTTGTAAATCCTAATTTTTAGAAAGCGATAGCGGGAAAGTAATGTAATCAGCTTAGGCTGTGTATGTAACCAATGTAGTATTATACTACGATAATGAATATAAAGATCTTTTTATGGAAAGCAATGTGTTATGGATGTTGACGTTATCATTTAATATTAATGATAACTAATAAAGAAGGGAATAATAACGCAATGTGTTTATTGTATAAGTAAAATGCCACCGAGAAGAGTGCAACGTAATCAAGGTACGAACGTAAATCAACCGGAGGGAGGTCCGGTTAATCCGATGCAGGAGTTTGTTAACTTAATAACCGCCGCATTTAATAGAACAGGGGCTAATATCCCCGTAAATCCGGGAGTAACACGAGCTACAACCTTTAAGGATTTCAAAACCGTGGGTCCGCCGGAGTTCAAAGGAACTACGGACCCGATCAAAGCCCAAACGTGGGTTAAGGAAATAGAAAAGGCATTTGTAATTGCAAATGTTGACGAGGCCTAGAAGGTTGCCTTTACGACCTATATGATGAAGGGGGAGGCCAACTTTTGGTGGGAAGCCAATCGAGCTAGGGTTGGGATAACGAATTTGACGTGGGATAGGTTCAAGGAGATATTCTTCGAGAACTAATTTCCCACGAGCATGCAGGGAAGGATGGAGATGCGGTTTCTGGAGTTGAAATAAGGGGACATGATGGTTCCCCAATATGCTGCCAAGTTCAATGAACTGGTGAGGTTCGCTCCACACCAAGTGGATACCGAGGTGAGGAAGGCGCGACGGTTCGAGCAGGGCTTGAAACCCTAGCTCTATAACCGTATTTCGGTGTTTCAAAGTACTTCTTTTGGAACCGTTTTAGAGAAGGCGATAATCGCTGAAGGTGGTAGTGAGGTGTTGAGCCAATACCACAAAGAAAAGATGAATAAGGGAAAGGTTGACGGGAGAGTCAAGATTGAGGGAGCCAGTGGAAGTGGCGAGGGTCAGAAGAGGAAGGTATTTAGCTCTGGGAATACCGGAGTGAAGCAAGGGGACCCAAAGTGAAGAATGGAGGCCTGCAAGACCTGTGGCAAGACTCACTTAGGAGTCTGTCTCAAGGGGAAGGCCATCTACTACAACTGTGGACAGGAGGGGCACATTGCGCCAAATTGTCCAAGTCCGAAGAAGAACCATGGATGCTTTGTGTGTGGATCAACTGACCACATGGCGAAGAACTGCCTGAAGAAGGGGACGGATGGGAACCGGGGCACTAATATCGGTAAGTTAGCTATTGGGGGTCCAAATAGTAGAAAGTAAGCCGATGGGTCGTACCTTTAACATGATGATCCCAAGATGCGGTTGCATCGGGGGACGTCATCGCAGTATTATTCCGATCAACGATATCAATGCGTATGTCTTTGTTTGATTAAAAGCTTTACTTATCCATTTATAGCATGCGATTTTGCTAGACGATTAGGATTACTTCCCGAAAAGTTGCCTATACCTTTAAATATTAAGGTAGCAAACGAAGAGATAATTCCTGTTGAAAATGTTCATAGGAGTTGTTGCGTAGATATACGGGGTTGTAAATTATCGGTAGATTTATTACCAATAAAGTTAGGAGAATTCGATGTAATTCTCGGAATGGATTGGTTAGTAAACCATGGGGCAATTATAGATTGTGAAAAGAAATGTTTGAACATTAAGACGTTAGAACAACCTCGAGTAGTATTTTATGGGAATAGATCGCCGGGACGTTCGTGTTGTTTAACCATGACACAAACTAGGAAATTATTGAGGAAGGGGTGCGTAGGTTATCTGTGCCATGTTGTTGATACCCAGAGAGTGGTAGCAACCATGGAATAAATAACTATAGTGAGAGAATTCCTCGATGTATTTCCGAGTGAATTGCCTGGTCTTCCGCCGGATAGGGAGACGGAATTCGTGATAGACATTGTGCCAGGAGCGGCACCAGTTTCCAGGGCACCGTATCGTATGGCGCCAGTGGAGATGAAGGAGTTGATGGTGCAGTTGCAAGAACTGTTGGACAGGAAGTACATTCAACCGAGTGTCTCGCCGTGGGGAGCACCGATACTATTTGTCAAGAAGAAGGACGGATCGTTAAGACTTTGTATCGACTATAGAGAGTTGAACAAGTTAACGATAAAGAATAAATACCCATTGCCCAGGATCGATGATCTCTTTGATCAATTGAAAGGGGCTAAGTATTTTTCTAAAATAGATTTAAGAACGGGGTATCATCAGTTGAAGGTTAGGAAGGAGGATGTACTAAAGACAGCTTTCAGAACTCGTTATGGTCATTATGAGTTTTTAATGTCGTTTGGGTTGACAAATACACCAGCTGCATTCATGGATATGATGAACAGAGTGTTCAAACAATACTTGGACAAATTCGTCGTGGTGTTTATAGATGATATTCTAGTCTACTCTAAGATGCCAGAAGATCATGCTGAACACCTAAGATTAGTGTTAGAGACATTAAGGAAGGAGAAGTTGTACGCGAAATTCATGAAGTGTGAATTTTGGTTAGAGAAGGTGCAGTTTTTAGGTCATGTCATTGACCATGAGGGGATTTCAATGGATCCAGCGAAGGTGGAAGCCGTGATGAATTGGGAACAACCGAAAATGCCGACTGAGGTGCGGAGTTTCCTAAGGTTAGCGGGTTACTATCGAAGATTTATCCAGGATTTTTTGAAGATAGCTACTCCGTTGACTAACTTGACGAGGAAGATGGTGAAGTACGCATGGATGGAGAAATGTGAGGATAGTTTTCAGGAATTGAAGAAGAGATTGAGTGAAGCACCTGTTTTGTCATTACCCGATGACACAAGAAATTTTGTAGTTTATAGCGATGCTTCGCATAAAGGACTTGGTTGCGTGCTCATGCAGCATGGCAAGGTCATTGCGTATGCATCTAGGAAGTTGAAGGATTATGAGAAAGTTTATCCTACTCATGATCTCGAACTAGCCGCAGTAGTTTTTGCTCTAAAGATATGGAGACATTATCTTTATGGAGAAAAATGTGAGATATACACGGACCACAAAAGTCTAAAATATATCTTCACACAGAAGGAGTTAAATATGAGGCAGAGGAGATGGCTGGAGTTGATAAAGGATTACAACTGTGAAATCCTGTATCAGCCTAGAAAAGCCAATGTAGTTGCCGATGCCTTAAGTAGGAAGGGTCGGGAAAAGTTGTCTGTGTTAACGGCTCAAACTGAGTTAATAATAGAGATGGATAGGATGGAGCTGGAAGTGAAGCTGCCAAGTGAAGGAGGACAAATACTATTTGCGATGGAGATGCAACCAACCATTGTAGAGAGAGTTAAAGGGGTACAACTCAAAACAGATGAGGGGGCGGCTAGCTAATGGAAAAGATACTAAGTACAATCTTGATAATGAGGGACTATTGAGATTTGAAGGAAGAATTTGGGTTCCGAATGAGACGGAATTAAAGGAGCAGGTTATACAAGAGGCTCATAGTTTAAGGTTTTCGATACATCCTGGTAGCACCAAGATGTATCAAGATCTTCGATAGAGTTTCTGGTGGCCGAACATGAAGAGAGAAATTGTCGAGTACGTTAGTAGGTGCCTGACTTGTCAGAGAGTTAAGGCCGAACATCAACGACCAAATGACTTGTTACAGTCATTGGAAATTCCGGAGTGGAAGTGGGAGAATATCACGATGGATTTTTTGGTAGGACTTTCGACTACTCAGAAGGGGTATGATGCGATTTGGGTAATAGTGGACCGGTTGACGAAGTCGGCTCACTTTTTGCCAATTAGGGTTAAGTATAACTTAGACCAATTAGCTAGACTTTATATTAAGGAAATAATCTCTAGACATGGAGTGCCAGTATCGATTATGTCAGATCGTGACCCACGATTCACGTCGAACTTTTGGAGGAGTCTACAAGAGCAGTTGGGAACGCAGTTGAAGCTGAGTACAACGTATCATCCACAGACGGATGGACAGAGCGAGAGGATAATTCAGAGGTTAGAAGATATGCTAAGATCTTGCGTCACTGATTTTAAGGGTAGTTGGGATGATCATATACCATTAGTGGAGTTTGCGTATAATAATAGTTATCATACAAGCATAGGTATGCAACCTTACAAAGCTTTGTATGGGAGAAAATGCAGAATGCCACTGTATTGGGATGAGGTAGGAGAACGCCGAATGTTGGGACCAGAATTGGTGCAACAGACAGCGGATATTGTCAAGAAGATTTAGATGCATCTTCTAGAAGCTCAAGACAGACAGAAGAAGTTTACGGATCCGCATAGAGAGAATCGAGAGTTTGAAGTAGGTTCGTATGTATTTCTAAAAGTATCTCCCTGGAAAGGAAAGATACATTTTGGAAAGAAGGGGAAATTAAGTCCGAGGTTTATAGGACCTTTCGAAGTATTAAAACGGGTGGGTGATGTAGCTTATATGATAGCGTTACCTCCAGACCTAGAACGAATACATAATGTATTTCACGTATCCGTGTTACGTCCCTATAAGCCGGATTATAAGCACGTGATAGAATATGAGCCTATCCATGTCGAGAAGGACTTAACGTACGAGGAAACGCCGATTCAAATTATCGATAGAAAAGAACAAGTTCTACGGAATAAAGTCATACCTTCCGTGAAGGTGATATGGAAGAACCACGATGCAGAAGAAGCAACGTGGGAGTTAGAAGAAATGATGAAAAAGAATTACCTCCATTTATTTGTGTAATTTTTTCTTTTAAGCGAAATTCTGGGGAAAGAATCCTTATAAGGGGGAGAGTGTAATGCCCCGGAAAATCGAATATTTTGTAATTACTTTTAATAATGAATAAAATAATATAATTTATTATTATTGCGTGTTGAGAAGATGAAGGTCGTTCTATAACCTAGAAACGTTAGAACGTCATAGTATTTTAACTACGTGGGAGAATTAAAGTGTTTGAATTTCTAAAACAAAAATAAATGTTTTCCGAGAAATTTTCTGAAAAACACTATTCATCGATTTCTGCTCGGGAATTATTTTTGAACTTCTGAGAAATACGTAACGTTATAATATCGAGGTGAGATCGATTAGGTAATAATAACCTAAGTATGGAAAACGTAATATTTCGCATGCAGACTTAATTTGGGAACGTTAGGTTATTAAGCGTTAAAGGAAGAGAGTTGTGATTATATAATGTGTATACATTATATGCAAGTAAAGAATGTAAGTATAATACCATGTATTGTACTATTATGTATGAAGAATGAGGTAACGTATATTACGAATTAATATACGAGTAAGTATATGAAGATTATACGTGGGGTATAAAGGTTAAGTTATATAATTTAAGGTAATGGACTTGTAGGATTGATAGTCTAATATAGAAGTCCAATGTATGTGATCATCAAGCCCAAGTGTTTGATTATCATAAGCCCAAAATATTGTAGCATGAGCCCATGAAGAGAAGCTAGATTAATTATCAAAGCCCAATGATTTAGCCATGATCCATGGGTCAAACTAAATAGGAAATGGGTAAGCTTGATGGGCAAACATAATGTGTGGTGAACAAGTGAAGTGATGAGCACACAATGAATAGTAAGGTGGTGTATGATTGAGGAGGTGGAAATGAGGAGGTGTAATAAGGAGGTGGGTGATTTAATGTCTAAAATGCCCTAACCTTAGTTGCCTATAAATACAAGAGCTTCATTTCATTTTGAGGGTTATTATTTTCATCCAACTTTCCTCTCAAATATAAGCCACTTATTTGGTAGAGCAAATAAGCACTTTTAAGCCAAAGCTTCTTTTGTTAGATTTCTAAGAAGAAGAAGTTAGACTTCAAAGGTATTGATCTTGTGTTCAATATTCTTTCATCTCTATTAGAATAGGTTGATAAGGGAAGTGTTATTAATGAACATGTATGCTAAGATCATGTAATAAGTTAATAAGGAATGAACTTAAGCCAAATAAGTTGAATAAGCAACTTGAACATTAATAAGTTGCTAGAGCCATGAAGAACTTTTCATAAGTTGTAATATGATGATTAGTATGTTGATTATAGCATGAGAACTTTGATTGAAGGACTTAAGTTGTTAATAAGTCACGAGCATGAAGATTTATAGTTCATAAGTTGAATAAGTTAATAACTTATGAGAATGAGTCAAAACCTACTTTGATTATAAGTTGGTGAATAAGTAACTTGTATTGATTATATGTTAGTTAAAATCCATTTAGAACGCTTAGTAATGAAGATTTGACGGACTTCACACGATTGGACGATTATCGTCGAATTTGTGAAATTCTCAGAATGGAAGTCGTATTTTGTGTTTGAAGTTGGAAACATTGATTTTTGATGGAGACAAGTCATATTGGTCATTATAGAGTTGTGGACTTGAAAATGACCGGATTCTGACTTGAAACGAAGAAACAAGCGTTGAACGTTCACGAACGTTTATCGTTTTCGATAAAAATGAACTCATAGGCGAAATTTTAGCAAACGAAGTCAAATAGATAAAATTCTTGCATGAACGCGTAGATTATGAAATTTTTGAACTGTAGGCTTTTGAACGGACCAATTCGGACTTAAAACGAAGAAGTTATGCGTTCGGAAGTTCGTAAAAATTTAAAAACTGCATAAATTGTCTGAGGCACAGAGTCCGCGCATGCAGCGACTCAAACCTAAAAAGCCGTCTTAGTAAGCGCGAGGTCGAACCCTTGCACACTGCTAACTTGCGTGCATGATCAGAGACACGAGTAATTCTTGGCGTATATTTCCACTCCAAGAAATTTGATAGTGAAGAATAGTTTCAAGTGTAGAAGAAAAGAGAACTTGTTAGTAATGAATTAAGATGTAATCATAACATGGTTAAGACATTGTAAGACACTAATGCATTTGATTAAGAGTTAATAATCAATCAAAGATGAGCGGAATGTGAATGACGTAATGAAAGCCAAAAACCCTAAATAACGAATCTAAGTTAGGATTTACATTGAGATGAAGGGTAAGATATAATAGTATATATACTTGATTGTATAATACCTAATGTGGTACGTTATATGATTATGTATTGTAGAATCATAGAGACTTAAAGCGTACATGTGTTAATCAGTAAGCAGACGCTAAAGGCAAGTATTCTAACCCTTGTTCGATTCGATCACCGACAAGCTATGTAATTCATGTATTCTTTCGCATGAAGTTTTTAACGATGAAGTCTAAAGCCAATTCTTTCGGCTAGACTTATATTATGAATCTATCAAGCATGATTATTGTTACCAAGTTATATTGGCATGGTTTTCAATCGAAGACCAGTATGGTAAAATGTTTTTATCGTTTAACGACAGGCACGTGAGGTTGCCACAACATAAACGTACACACGTTTAATGAATGTAGTGTTGATCAACATAGAGTACTATGAGCTGATCACTCAGAAGTGCTCATAAGCTATTACGGACTTACGGACATAGTTCCGGGTTGTCCTTTTCAAAACAACTTATGATATGCTCATAGACTTGAGCCATAATTGTTATTCTACGGAGTATGGTTATGTAAAACGTTTTGAAGGAAAAGAAGTGCTATTTTGAATTATCGATAGTACTTCGTAACTATTGTTCAGTTATTGAAGATATATTAGTTCTATGTTTCAAGCATGTTGTTTATTAGAATTGTAGTACTTGCTGAGCTAGTCATGCTCACTCTTGTTTGAACCATATGAACACAACCAAGATCGAGCGGACCAAAGGCTCGGGCAAGGACAAAGGCAAGGCGAAGACGAACCCTTAGATTAATTATGTAATAGTATAGGTGAACGATTGTAATATATTTGATATTATGACAGGAACAAACGAATGGGTTACAAAGAACCTAGGAAATGTAATATTATTTTGGATATATTGAAGTTATATTAGTCCTTTTGTGACTATTCAGGTGAATGAATGAATGAATGGTAGTACCGTGTAACACCATCTGTCGGGTTGGAAGAGACCCGGATTTGGGGGCGTCATAGGTTGGTATCAAAGCATTAGGTTATAAAACTTAAGGGAGGGAATTAAAAACCTTAAGTCATAACCTTAAGAGGAGTCAAAGAAGTACAAGAAGAAAATAACCTTATAAAAATGTATTATGATTATGTTATGTGTTTTTATTATTCTACAGACGTGTACTAATCAACTTAACTATGTTGTGTAGATGTCAGGAGGGCACGAGATGTTTGTTAATGATCAAGCCATTAGTGAAGAATCGGTGAACCAAATAGAGGTTATACCGAACCCTATAGCAGCAGAGCTAGAAGTAGTGATTATTCAGTCTGGAGATTCAGAGGAAGCTGACTACATGTCAGTGTTTGATGGGATGATAGAGGAGGAGGTAGAGACAGTCTCCTTTAACCCAGTGGATATAGCAACTTAGATAGCTCCTGGGGGGTCGATGATGTCTCTGTTCATGTCAGTGTTGGATAGAAATATCCATTCTTGTCGTGGAAGTTAAGGAGCTAAAGGCAGAGCTCCAAATTGTTAGAGAGGACAAGACTGATGTCGAGTCCATGTGGGAGCAGGAGCATGATGAACGGATTTTGGCTAAGGACAAAGTCCATGATTTAAAGCACGAGGTCTTTGAGCTCAAGGAGGAGCTCAAGACTAAGGTGCAGAAGATAAGGAGAATGTCCTATATCTATAAGAGTTCTCATACGGATTTTCAGCAGCAGGTAGCTGGATATCCTGTAGAGGTGGGGCAAACACGGCATACTATTAGCCGTGATATCGTTGCCGGTCTTGGAAAGGCAGATTTCGATAATGCCTTAAGGCAGATGTAGATTAGTGGTATTTAAGGTAGTATGTAAATATTTTGTAAGTAGTAGTGACGTAAAGCCCTTTTTGTATAGTAAAGGGTAGTCTTTTGTAAATCCCAATTTTTGGAAAGCGATAGCGGGAAAGTAATCTAATCAGCTTTGGCTGTGTATGTAACCAATGTAGTATTATACTACGAGAATGAATATAAAGATCTTTTTATGGAAAGCAATGTATTATGGATGTTGACGTTATCATTTAATATTAATGATAACTAATAAAGAAGGGAATAATAACGCAATTTGTTTATTGTATAAGTAAAATGCCGCCGAGAAGAGTGCAATGTAATCAAGGTACGAACGTAAATCAACCGGAGGGAGGTCCGGTTAATCCGATGCAAGAGTTTGTTAACTTAATAACCACCGCATTTAATAGAACAGGGGCTAATATCCCCGTAAATCCGGGAGTAGCACGAGCTACGACCTTTAAGGATTTCAAAAGCGTGGGTCCGTCGGAGTTCAAAGGAACTACGGACCCGATCGAAGCCCAAACGTGGGTTAAGGAAATAGAGAAGGCATTTGTAATTGCAAATGTTGACGAGGCCCATAAGGTTTCCTTTGCGACCTATATGATGAAGGGAGAGGCCAACTTTTGGTGGGAAGCCAATCGGGCTAGGGTTGGGATAGCGAATTTGACGTGGGATAGGTTCAAGGAGATATTCTTCGAGAACTACTTTCCAACGAGCATGCAGGGAAGGATGGAGATGTGGTTTTTGGAGTTGAAACAAGGGGACATGACGGTTCCCTAATATGCTGCCAAGTTCAATGAACTGGCGAGGTTTTCTCCACACCAAGTGGATACCGAGGTGAGGAAGGCGCGACAATTCAAGCAGGGCTTAAAACCCTGGCTCTATAACCGTATTTCGGTGTTTCAAAGTACTTCTTTTGGAACCATTTTAGAGAAGGCGATAATCGCCGAAGGTGGTAGTGAGGCGTTGAGCCAATACCACAAAGAAAAGTAGAATAAGGGAAAGGTTGATGGGAGAGTCAAGATTGAGGGAGCCAGTGGAAGTGGCGAGGGTCAGAAGAGGAAGGTATTTAGCTCTGGGAATATCAGAGTGAAGCAAGGAGACCCGAAGGGAAGGGAGGCCTACAAGACCTGTGGGAAGACTCACTTAGGAGTCTGTCTCAAGGGGAAGGCCGTCTGCTACAACTATGGACATGAGGGGCACATTGCGCCAAATTGTCCAAGTCCGCAAAGCAATCAGCAAAGGAGTACATGCCATATTGAGCAGTGTTGTCAATAAGAATGCGGATAAAGGGCACGGGAAAGCTATCTTTAAGGCAAGCTTTGTTTAAATCCCAGTAATCCACGCAGACTCGCACCTTTCCACCTGGTTTAGGCACGGGAACAATGTTGGATATCCACTCCGGATATGTAGACACCATGATAATGCTAGCTTGAAATTATTTCACAATTTCTTCTTTAACCTTTAAACTTCACTCAGGTTTCAATCGCCTGAGCTTTTGTCTAACTGGCTTGAATCCTTCTTTAATGGGAAGGCGATGAAGAACAATGTCAGTGGACAAACCCACCATGTCTTCATGAGACCATGCAAACACATCCTAGAATTGGGTTAATAGTGCAACCATGTCATTCCGCTGATTTGTGGTAAGGTCTGAACCAATTTGGATTAGCTTAGGGTTGTCTAAGGTTCCAAGATTGAAAGAAGTGGTTTGGTCAAGGTTGGGTTTAGGTTTATCTGTGACCCATTCCTTAATCTCCCGAGGTGTCTCAATGTCCTCTTGCATATCCATCAAGTCTAAGTCCAACTTTGCATCAAAGTTACAGCCCTTGTGGAGAGAAGGCACCTCATCACCAAGTACATGCACATCTAAATTCAGAGTCCTAAAACAAAGTATGCTTTCACTTAATATATGTAACTGTTTGATCATACAAAAGTGTTAGCATGTACTTGATAAAATAACTGCTAGTAATGTAAAGAAAAGTAAGCAATTAAATTTATCTACATGGTAGAGGGATTTTCTGTCCATTTTACCCTCGTCAACCAATGCATGGAGTGCTGCTCTAATTTTCGAGGGCAAAGTCCTGATGGACTGTAGTGATGGAAGGATCGTCATTGTCCTCCTTCTTCTGAATGATAACCATGACATCTGGGCAATCATCGTCTGGGGTGTATCTGTTTGTATGTTCATCATGAACAATGACGCGTATGCCTGACATCATCAAGGCGATGTCATGTTTACGTTTCCATTCCTTTTCTTCCACTTCGGGATCAGGAATCAGCACCTCTTTTGCTTTGATTGGCACTGGTTTAGGAAACAGCATTACCACAACATGGGCTGACACCTTTACTAGAGATTGTATCAACTCACGAGGTAAAGGTATAGAAAATTGCCGTGCGGTGGAAGCTTGAGGAACCTACTTGTGCTTATGAGGATTCCTGTGATTGGAACTAACAGAATATCCTAGCTCAGCTGCTTATCTTTACCAAGCCCTTGTCCAGGTTGATGACCCAATGACATCATTTCTTGAGTGGCCGACATAACCTCGGTAGAAATCTTGGGTACGGGAAGTGGCGCCCCAATAGAATGGTATTGCATGATACTCACTTCCAGAGTATGAAAATTGGCCGGTTCAACTTCTGAATTGAAGCTGATGATTGGTAGAGTTCCTTGTTCAGGACATTCCGGCTCAGCGTTGACAGTGGCTAGATTGTTGTTGATAATGTATTTGAGTTGTTGATGTAGTGTGGAGGGAACGACTCTAGCCATGTGTATCCATGGTCTCTCCAATAGCAGGTTTTATCTTGAGGACGTGGAAGGATACATTGAATGTATTTGGACCAATCTCAATTGGTAACTCAATCTTTCCAACAGAATTTTGTCAGGATCCATCAAAAGCTCTGATAATCGTATGGCTGCTTTAGATCTGCTTGAGATTGACATTCATCTTCACCAAGGTGGCATAAGGACATATATTCAGAGATGAGCCTCCATCTATCAAAACTCCAGCTAGCATGTACACAAAAGACAAAACTACAATGTGCAATGGCTTGCAATGACCGGTCCCTTTGGGCCGTATATCGTCATCAGTGAAGGATATCACATTGTTGTTGAAAATGTGATCAACCAGATGTTGAAATTTTTCCACATCCACTGATTTTGGCAAGTAGGCTTCTTCCAAAACCTTTATTAAGATCTTCCGATGATCCTCGAAAGAGAAATCCAAGTCCAGTATAGATATCTGGTGTGGAGCTTCTCGTAAGCTTAAAACCACATTGGCTTCGTTGTGGCCCATAGTGCGGAGGAATTTTTCAATCTTCTCCATGGGAAACTTCCCCTTTGCTTCGCAGCTAGGTTTCATAACCAGTTGAGGAAGATACAGTGGATTTTCCTTCGACACTGTAACAGTAGTATGAGATGTGGATCCTTCAGCTTCTCCATAATTCCATGGAACTTTGTGTAAGCTGATAATAGGATATTGTGGTCTGAAGGGTAAAGAAATTGGCTCTGGTGCGGCCACTTTCAAAGGATTGTCAGCTCCTTTAAGTTGAATTGCTTGTATGGGAAATACTTTGACAGTCTCATCATCCACATCGGATATAACTGCTACTAATCCCTTCCATTTGGTAGGGCATGCATTCCCGCCCTTGAGTTGCACAGTGTAATCATCTGCTATTTGTAGGACACCGCTATCAATAAGATTCTGAATGAGATGGCGGAGTGCCCAGCATTCTTCTGTGCTGTGACCGCGAGAATGTGAATGATATTGACACACTTCATCAGAATTGAAACATCCTGAGCGGGGATTGATTGAAGGCATAAGGAAGGTAATTCTTCCTTCATTGATCAACATTTGCAATATCTCCTTCATAGATTGGCCCAGATAGGTAAATTCCCTTTGATTGGCAAAATCCCGATGGGCTTTAACATTTTCTCTCTTTGCAACCTTATCCTCCATAGCTTCGCTTTCTAAAGGTGGTGATGAAGCATTCATAACAAATGGAAGGAGATAGGCATGCTCCTGCCTAATTAATTGGTGTGTGACTTGATGTTGGTGGGTCACCAACTCTGTCAATTGCTCAATTTGCTTGCAAAGAGCTTTCATCTTTTGTTCCATAGTAAACTGGAACTTTGCATAATCCCATTTGTCAACACCATCTTTGATTATCGGGGATGATTCACTGTTAAAACCGGAACTCTGTCTAGTGCTCCAACTGATCATGTTGACCTCTTCTTCTTTATGTTGAGGAAGAGGGTTGTCTTGCACATGAGGTTGATCTAGTTTGGTGACCACGATCTCACCATTGTCTATTAAATCTTGGATCTTGAGTATCATGTCCAGGTGCTCCGGCATGATAAGCACACTTCCGAATAGCATTAAAACCCCTCCCATTAGGGTTGGCTGGTGGAAGAAGATGTGTAATTTTCTTCTGAGTAGTTAGAAGAGCAAGAATATTCTCAATCGAATCCCCTAAGGGTGTGAACGTTCGAGGACGCTTTGCTTCTCCACTTTTAGGCAATGGAGGGTTTGAAGATTGTGCTTGAAAAGGGGAGTAGTTTCTCCTTTGTATAGGCACGCTTTGATTGCCTTTTTGACCTTGTAGTATCAAGGAAACATCCTCCTCTTTCTTTTTATAGACCCTCCGGGGGTTGTTTCAATAAGATCCAGACTGGATGTGCTCAACAACAGCTTTAAGAGCGGCTAGGTCTTGAATTTTACCAGACTTCAATCCCATCTCAGCCATCTCTCCATGTTTAATCATTTCAGAGAATGGTTTGCCAATACCAGCTAAGACTCTCTCATAGAAAGGAGCTTCCTGTACATCTATGAATGTCATAACCATTTCTGATTCCGTCATGGAAGGAATAACTTGAGCAGCAAGGCGCCTCCACCTTTGAGCATACTCTCTGAAAGACTCATTAGACTGTTTCTTGACCTTGGTAATTTGGTACCGGTCAGTAGCCATTTGAGATTGAAAACTATATTGAGTGAGGAAGGCGTGAGCCAGCTATGGATTTTTGAGTTGTCTAATCTGGTATACCATGAACGGGCTTCTCCAGTCAGACTTTTCTGAAATAGCTACATTCTGAGCTTTTCATTTTTCGCGTAAGATCCGAGTTCTCCAATGAACACTTTCAAATGTGTATAAGGATCCCCTAATCCGTCATACTTTTCAAAATCAGGGGTTTTGAATTTCTCTGGATAATGAACACCAGGGATGATGCAAAGGTCAGCATATGAAACACTCCCATGTGTTCCAATCCCTTTGAGAACACGGATAGTTTCCTCCATTTGGAGTACTTTCTTCCTGATATCACTGGTTTCTGGATCTCCTTTGAGATGGGTGTTTTCAGGGTCTTTGTTGGTTGTATCCAACGGAGGTTCTAGATTTGTTTTATCTAGACCTTGTGTTCCTCCTTGTGTAGAGGATTCTGTATGTGGAGGCATCTTTGTACCCTGAGTGGACTGATGCAACTCTTTAAGCAAGACAGCCAAATTTTTGATTTGCTGACTTAATCCGTCAAATTCTTCATGAGAAACAGGATTATACTGGTCAGACGAAGACATGATTGGTCAGAGGCCTGTGGCCTTTTTAGATTTTGAAGCGTAACAGCCCAATGATTTCCCTACAAAAGACTTATGTAGTTTAGTCTTAGGGTAATGTAAATGTTATCATAACATGTCTATTTTAGGAATATTGTCCTGCAAAACCGAGTGTTAATTGATAACATGCATGCACATATAATCTTCATATTTTCCATTATATAAAGATGAGTATGGAATAAAATTACAAGTAAATGTATTTAAAGTAATTGAAAATAGAAAGCATGAAGAGACTTTCCTCCGCGTTTGGTTTATCAGAAGTTGACCTATCTTAGGGTTACTCTCACGGCTTTTTGGCATGAAGGTTCCCAGATCATCTCAATCTACTTGACGAGAAGTTAATCCGGTCTTTCAACTGGAGCGAATCTGGGTGGTGCCTTTCCTGAGCCCCGTTGGAATTATTCTTCCTACGAGTCCAGTAATCAAACACCGACAGGATAGCCTCCTGATGGAGGAACCACACAACATACATTCACATACAACGTGTCTCACCAGTTGTTCTTTGGTGTTCTCATGTTAATGTGAGGTTTGTTTGAAAAAACAAGTGAAAAAGGTCCGACATGTATAATGTCGACGATTTGACTTTAAGAGTCGCCAACCAGGTGTATTTAACTGGTTGCACCAACGCAACCGAAAAGGTTTGCACATTGACCCAGTGATTTGACACTGCTAGACGGGTCTGTGAAATCGAGATTCATTTGGGTTCAGGGGCTTGATTATGCGGAGGGAAAGTGTTAGGCACCCCCCGACATCCGTGTTGCCACGGTGACCGCCACTTTTCAAAGAAACTGTTATATGAATGTGTGTGTGTGTGTGTGGATCAATGTGCAATTATTTGGAAGTAGTGCTACGCCTCGTTCGCACCTATATACAAAGGGTTTGAATTTATAGAAAAATTCAGTTTTAAACAAGATATAGCAATGAAGTTTTATAAAAAGTGGTTTTTCAAACCCTGTGCTCAATAGTAATTGAGGCCTTTGATACTTCCATTTTATTATTAAATGTTCGACTTGTTTGCTTTTATTTTCCAGATGCGAAGCATCTTTCGAGAAAATAATATACATCAGTGCCGAACTCCTCATGGGCATGACAGCTATCCAAGGAAATTCAGACACTGTGAAATAATGTATAAGCTGCTCACAGCTGAAAAAGGTCCATCATGGGAACCGAATCTAGATTCAGTAAGCTGAATCTGTGATCACATGATTCCTAGGCTCACATGAAACTGCAGTTTGTATGGAAAGCAGTAAGCAGTTATATATATAAAAGCTGTAAATATATATATATATACAGACTGGATCAACCACCATGAAGTAACTCCATGGGGGATAGAAAATGTAAATATATAAAAGCGATAAATATATATATATATATATATATATATGGACATGATCAACCACCATGAAATAAACTCCAGGTGGGACGAAATGTAAATAAAGTTGTAAAAGCAATCAATCGCCACGAAGTAATCTCCGTGTAGGATGAAAATAAATAAATAAAAAGTCAGAAAGGCCACGCAAGTAAACTCCATCTGATGTAAATGTAAATATATATATATATATATATATATATATTTATATTTATATATATATATATAAGCGATAACGCATGGATATAAATCCGTGCTCATCGGATATGTCCAAAATAATTATATATATAAGTGTATATATATATATATATATATATATATATATATATATATATATATATATATATATATATATATATAAGCGAGTAAATGCACCGGATGTAAAATCCAGGCTCATCAGATATGTCTGACAACAATTATATATATATAAAAGCAAGTAAATGCTCCAGACATAAGTCTAGGCTCAATCGAGGCATAACTCGATAATGTTAGTCCATATAAAAAAATATATACATATATAAGTATATATATACAGACAGAAATGAAAACCACGGACTGAAGTCCGGGGAAATGCACACAACACGACTCTCAATGTGTATAACAGTGTGTGCTAATGTGAGGAGAAGGCTTGTTAAATGTGAGAAGGCTTACAGTGGGCTGCCAAGGTAGACTTCTATGACTTTATATGGATAAACACTCAGCTCCCGCCGGATAAAAAGATTGCTATATGTGAGCTAACAAATGTTTAGAGATGAGGAAACACTCAATATAGGTGTGTACAGAGTAAATTGGACAGGGCTTCCTCGCCTTTCTCTCTCCTTCTCTCTCTCAAATGTATGACCCTAAGGTCTATATTTTATAGATGATGGCCATGAGTGTACACATGCGTACCAGATATCTGCTACTGCAATGGGTCGAGGTGTCCCCGGGCTTCGCGGGTCTTGTCATCTTAAAGTACGTGCACTCGTGCACTGTAATATCTGCTCGAACTTGCAGAACTTCAATCTGAGCATCCAAACGAGGTATATGTGACCTTCTTTGGACCGCTTGTGTCCAAAGTTACGCAATGACATGGATTAGAGGTTGTACGAAGTCAGAAAGAGGGGTCCATGCCCATGGTCTTCAAGCTTCAAATTCTATCCAAAGTACTGCCACGCGTAATAGTCACTCGGGATTGTAACTCCTTGGTTCTTGTAGGACATCATTGTATGTATGTATGAAGTATTGAGATGCCGCGCAGGTGTTGAAGGGGCTAGATGACGTTTGACTCTTCGTCGGGGTTATCGCCGGTTTGAGTTGAAAGTAGACGTTGCTCAGGGTTACATCTGAGATTGGACTACATGTTTGTATGCCGCAATGTCATCTTGAGAGAGTGCTTGTCTGCCCGGTGTTAACTCAGAGTCTGAGGTATGAGTGACTCGGCAGGAGGTCTGAGCTTGAAGTTGATAGCATATATTGGAAACAAGCACTTCTGGAGTTATCGCCGAAATTGCAACAACATTCTTTAGGGTTATCGCCAAGGACGAAACTCGGGGTTATCTCCAAGGTTGGAAATGATCCTTCCGGTGTGTGTTCCAGAGTTGGAAATGATGTTCTCGGGGTGTGTTCTGGGGTTGGCATTGACTTCGGCGATGTCCTAATGGATGTAAGTTGCCTTCGAGGTTATCTCCGAAAGACGATCACGCCTCCCCGCAATGTTAGTAATAGGCGTGTAGAAAAATTTTGAGTGTCTACACCAAGTACAGATTCCTTCTGTACCACACCCTATTTGTAAATCTAGAAGAGTACCGAAGATACCTGATAGGTATCGACTTGTCATAGAGGATGACAATGAGGTACACATCATAGAAGATGATGATCCATTGAATTACAAACAAGCTATGAGTAGTAAAGACTCAAAGAAGTGGCAAGAAGCCATGAAATTCGAGATGGACTCCATGTATGAAAACTAAGTATGGACTTTGGTTTCACCACATGAAGGCATTAAGCCTATTGGGTGTAAATGGGTCTTTAAAAGAAAGATTGGAGCAGACGACAAGGTAGAGACCTATAAGGCCCGATTGGTCGCAAAAGGTTTCAAACAAAGACAAGGAGTTGACTATGACAAAACCTTCTCACCAGTAGCAATGCTCAAGTCCATTCGAATTTTGCTTGCGATTGTAGCTTACCATGACTACGAAATCTGGTAGATGGACGTGAAAATGGCCTTCCTCAATGGGAAACTTGAGGAGAATGTGTATATGACACAACCAGAGGGATTTGTTTCAAAGGTTGAAACAAATCAAGTCTATAAGCTACAACAGTCCATTTATGGATTGAAGCAAGCTTCTCGTAGGTGGAACATCCATTTAGATGAGACAATCAAAGAGTTTGATTTTATCAAAAATGAGGATGAACTATGTGTGTACATGAAGGTTAATGGGAGCACTGTTTCATTCCTTGTATTATATGTTCATGATATATTACTGATAGGGAAAGATATTCCGATGTTACAATCAATTAAAACATGGTTATCTAAACACTTCTCCATGAAAGACTTGGGAGAAGCATCCTATATTTTGGGGATAAAGATCTATAGAGATAGATCTAAAAGGATACTTGACTTATCCCAAGGAATGTATATTGACTCGATGCTAAAGAAGTTTTGCATGGAAGATTCTAAAAGAGGTCTCATTCTGATGAGCCATGGAATGCATCTCTCCATGAAACAGGCCCCAAAGAAACCTAAAGGGAGAGACCGTATGAGTAAGATTCCTTATGTTTTATCAATAGGATCTACTATGTATGGTATGATATGTACTAGACCAGATGTTGCTCATGCACTTAGTGTAACAAGCAGATATCAGTCGAATCCAGGAGAAGAACACTGGAAGGCAGTGAAAAATATCCTAAAGTACTTAAGAAGAACTAATGATGTATTTTTTGTCTACGGTGGGTCTGAATAGAAACATGAGGGCTTCACATACTCGAGTTTTCAAACGAACCAAGATGACAATAAATCTATTTCGGGGTATGTGTTTACCTTTAATGGTGGCGCAGTGATTTGGAAGAGTTCCAAACAACAAATAGTTGTTGATTCAATGACAAAGGCAGAGTACATAGCTACAAGTGAAGCTGCAAAGGAAGCTGTTTGGATGAAGAAGTTCATTACTGAACTTGGTGTGGTTCCTAGGATTACAGGACCAGTACATTTATTCTGTGACAATACCGGAGCTGTTGCGCAGGCTAAGGAACCCATGTCTCATCAAAAATCCAAACACGTGTTGCGACTGTTGCATTTGATCAGAGAGATCATTGAAAGACGAGACGTCACCCTGGAGCGTGTGGACTCTCAAGACAATATTACAGATCCATTTACTAAAGCGTTAACACAACAACAGTTCGATCGTCACTTAGGGAAGATGGGTATGAGATAACACGACGATTGGTTTTAATGCAAGTGGGAGATTGAAAGTAGTATGCATACAAGCCAATCATGTATGATGATAAAGCATAAACTTTGTAATCAATCTTATTTATTTATTAATAAAAGAATTATTTATTAAAGTCATTTAATTATCTATATTGTGTTGTTTTAATAATATATGATAAACCCATAGTTTTAAGCAATGCTTTTAGAATCATGATGAGATCATGCTAATGAGATCTAATTTCTTATATAGCTTAAAACTAAAATGTTCCCAATCAATGAATTACTAAAAAGGGGATTAGTGAATCCGGATAGATTGGTACATACATTGCTTGCTCATTGGATGAGGATGATTGATCTCATTATCATTTCTGTGGACACACTAAAGCAAGTATGTAGGTGTTTATTAGAGAATAAGTTCACTGAACAGGACTCGCTAAGGAATACGTAATGGAGTTTTACTTGTTTGTCAATAGGAATTCCTGTAGCGATAGTAGTACAAATGATCCTTAGACTTGAGATCATCATAGTATCTTATATATAATGAATTACACTTTGACTTATTCCTTAAGACTCTTAGAGTATATCAAAGGGTATGCTTGAGTGTAATAAGTTATATATGGAGATAATGAATGATCAATAAAGAATCTACCACTTCTAGTAAAAGAAGAGAAATGTCCTATGTGATTCGATAAATGATAACCCAGGAATCCTTGGCCAAGGTGGAATAAAATTAGAAAGTAATTTCTAATTTTCATTCATTAGGAGTTGTGTATTTAGGAATCAAAATACATGCAATTAAATAAAATAAGACTTGACAGTAATTCCATGTCTTATATTTAATTGGTACATTATATGGTGGAAGGATTGAATTGTATAGTAACTATTTACTCAAAGGTTCTTTTATGATTAATGTTGAAATCTATATTATCTGAAAAATCGTTGATCGCTAGGGAAGATTATCCCTATTGTAGAATACATATTATTTATTTAAATAAATTAATAGTTTAATTTATTTATTTAAATAAGATTTGAATTGTTCTAATTGATTTATTCACAATCGATTTAATATGGAGAACCTAAAGGGTCATACTATAAAAGGAAGAATAATTATTTAAGAAGTTATTGGCATAATCGTAATAATATATTAAGTATATTTAATTTAATCTATGGTGATAGAATAAATTAAATAGCTTAATATTTATTATTTAATATTTTAGAAATATTAAATATAAATTAATAAGAGGAGTCTTATTAATATTATTAAAATTATTATTATTTTAATTTCTAAAAGAGTTTAGGAATTAATTTAATATAAGTACTCTCATTTATTCCTAGTAGGATTAGGAGGCAAAATTAGTTAAAGAAGTTTAATTAATTATCCCTAATAAGATTAGGGAGCCCAATTAATTAAAGGAGTTTAATTAAATAAATAATACCGTATTTTAATTAAATAGGGTTACCTGATATCTTTATAAGAGGAGTCTTATATCAGATATCAGATATACGTAATTACAATTATTGGAGAGTATGCCCCTTTTTCTACAAAGATATGAAAAACTAAGGTTTGAGCCAATACACCCTTCTTCTTGAAAATTCTTCTTCCTTGGTGGATCATCTCCAGAGGCCATACACTTGGGTGGCTAAAATTGATCAAAGGAAGGAATCTACCCGGAGATTCAAGGAGACCGCAAAGAAGTAGGAGTTGAACTCATACCTGTGGGAGCTCGTATCTACAAGGGTATGATTCCATAACTTCTTGTTCTTCGTTTTAATTAATAATGTGCATAAAGGATGATTTAGGTAATTGGTTTGTGAAAAATTTTAAAATCGGATTTTACTTTGCTTCCGCTAATTTTTGCAATTTGATTGCTACTTTAATCTTCACAAAAACTTTCATAATGATGTTTAGAAAATAGGTTTTCAAACCCTTATGCTCACATAGTAATTGAGGCCTTTCATACTTCTATTTTATTCTGTATTCGGCTTATTTTGATTTTATTCTCGAGATGTGAAGTATCTTTGAAAAAATATATATATATATATATATATATATATATATGTGTGTGTGTGTGTGTGTGTGTGTGTGTGTGTTGGGCTCCTTTTGGGCATGAAAGCCATCAAAGTATGCCCGACCACCACAAATAGGGTTATCACTATTACAGGGACCTTAAAACGGTTACAATAACAAAATTTTCAAGCTAGTTATACACCTAAAAATGGTCCATCATGGGAACCAAATCTAGATTCGCCAGCTAAATCTTAGATTATGTGGATCCTAGGCTCACATGACATCACATAAATAGCCTGCATAGCAAACATATTGAAATAAAATAGATATATTTACACTAAACGTCGCAAAACAACTAATTCATCAGTTAAATCGTTGCATGCGCGTAGCCAAAGCTTCCAGTGTCATCTAGTTATAGATCTAGGGCCACGTGGTTGCTAAATATTTACAAAAACTAGAAAGAAAACTAGATCTGTACAGATCTTAGCCATTCTAACTTCTATGATCAAGTTTCACAACTTTTGAACCGATTAAAAGCTAGATCTGGATCTAGTACAGATCTAGTCAATACAACTTAAATATTGACTATTTACAAGAAATTGACGGTTAAAACATCAGATCTAACGAATATCAACCGTTAAAAAGCTATATAAAGCACTTATATATATATATATATATATATATATTAGAGCAACCAAATGGCTATCAATCGTCTTTTAAGCATGAAAATGGCTATTAGTCAACTTTTGGCGCCTTTAGGAATGATTTCCACCAGTTAAAAGTTAATATGTTGTATTATATATGTATAAAAGTGTTTACAAAGAAGTTTTACAAGGATTGAACTGAAGAAAAGCTATATTTTGCTCTTAAATGACCTGATTTCTCTTTCTCGAACCCCCTATTTTTCTATATTTTTCATCCAAATGAGTTGGGGGAGGGGGTATATATAGACCTGATTAGCCATGGGTCTATCTACGACTGACCCTAGTGGGTCCTATTGTCTTGAAGTACGTACACTCCGACCAATGTGCAGTCTGCTTAAACCTTCATAAATTTCAATTTGGGAATCCGATGGAGGCGTGTTATACCTTTTCGATAGCTACACAATGACTTGAGATTTGACCTTTTTTGAATCCGTGAAGATCAGTCCACGACAAGATCTTCAAGTCATCGCAGTCTATTCGTTGAGCTGTCTTGCGTTATTTTCACTCAGGATTGCTGTTATGGTCCTGTATGACCTTCTTCATGGTAACTTGATCATTTTTGATGTTAAGTTGTCAAAATTACCCTTTTTCCCTTTCAGGTTAATTCCGGGCTTGACGTAGTTACAACTGTCTTCCCTTAGGGTTATCTCAGGGGTTTGATGACTATTGACTTCTGTCTGTCCTCAGGATTATTTCTTAAGTTGATTTGATGTCCCACGAGGTTGTCTCCGGGTGTCTAGTTTCATAATTTCTCGGGGTTGTCTCAGGGGGTTTAGTTTGATGACTTTCCAGGGTTGTCTCTGGAGGATTGGTTTGATGATTTCTCGGGGTTGTCTCTGGGAGTCTAGTTTGATGATCTCCCGGGGTTGTCTTCGAGGGGCTGGTTTGATGACTTTTCAGGATTGCCTCTGGGGGTCTGGTTTGATGATCTTCCGGGGTTGTCTATGGGAGACTAGTTTAGTGATTCTGACTTCCAAGGTTGTCTCTGGAAGATGAAAGAAGATTCTGCCCTCCTGCATAGTTAGTAGCATGAATGCAAAATTTCCAATGTCTACAGATGCCCATCTTTATTATGTTTATGCAATATAATGGAATGAACAAGATAAAGATTGCTAGGCACTGGAAATATGATAAATGAAAATGTAATACAATATATGGCATGATATGCTATGAATGTTATATATCTCTGTGGGGTTAGCTGTTATAGGTTGTATCAATAATCATCCTTATACTCTGCTGGGGATGATTTTCATGGTTGATACCATTGGACCTTTCTGAATTCAACGTTGGGGTTATCACCAACGTTCTTTATCTTCAAATACGTTTCCTGACTTTACCTCCAATAGGGATATTCCATTTTTTTAGAGTGACCTCATTGGGGATTCCCAATGTTGATCCTGATGATAGCTTACACCGACTTACATTATCTGATCCTTCCCGATGCTACATTGGGACTGTCTCCCATGGTTTGGATATCTATCCAATTGATGTCGATGTCGCTGTTGGGGATAAAGCTTATAATTATTACTATTAATGCCTACTCAAACGATAGTTTAGAAGGCTAACCATCACCAAACTTCCTCGATGCCTACTCGAATGGAAGTTTGTAAAGGTCTGAACATCACCGATCCTTCTCGATGCTTACTCGAACGGTAGATTACAAGGCTGACCATCACCAAACTTCCTCGATGCCTACTCAAATGGTAGTTTGCAAAGGTCTGAACATCATTGATCCTTCTCGGTGCCTACTCGAACGGTAGTTTACAAGGCTAACCATCACCGAACATCCTCGATGCCTACTCGAATGGTAGTTTGCAAAGGTCTGAACATCACCAATCTTTCTTGGTACCTACTCGAATGGTAGTTTACAAAGGTTGATCATCGCCGATCCTTCTTGGTGCCTACTCGAACGGTAGTTTGCAATGGTTGACCATCACCAAACTTCCTCGATACCTACTTGAACGATAGTTTTCAAGGTAGACCATTACTGAACTTCCTCGATGCCTACTCAAATGGTAGTTTACAAAGGTCTGAACATCACCGATCCTTCTCGGTGCCTACTCGAATGGTAGTTTACAAGGCTGACCATCACCGAACTTCCTTGATGCCTACTATGGAGATTTCTTTTATAATAGATTACATCATCGGTCCTTCCCGATGCTACGCTGGAGTTATCGTCAACTGTTTGCAATATCAGATACTCTGATCTTCACTGAAGTAGATTTCAACACTTTTCATCACTAGACCTTTCCCGATGCTACGCTAGGTTGATGCCAATGGTTTGAAACACTAGATACTCTAATCTTCGCTGAAGTAGTTTTCAATAACTTTCATCACCGGACCCATCCTCGATGCTACGCTGGAGATGTCACCAATGGTTTAAATCACTGAATCTTTCTCTGATGCTACACTGGAGCTGTCACCAAAGGTTTGTAGGACATTTTTATAGTTTGAAAGTTGACGCCCCATTTCAGTATTTCAGGCCCTTTCTGCTTAATAGCTTAGAACATTTTTCCTGATTTAACTTTTTAACTTCTGGGACCTCCGTTATAACTTAAATTTGATCAAACCGGAGGGATATGGCTCACCCTAGGTTGCCGCAGGTCTACCTTTTTCACAAGTCTGGGAATTTTTAGTGTGCATGTATATTTAACTCTATTGGGGATGTATGTTAAACTAATGCATGCCTTATAACATAGGCTATGCATGATGCAATGTTTTGAATTTAATTGCTTTAATTTCGAAGCGTACCTCACCCCTTCTGAGGTGATTTGGAGATTTTGTTCAGGTAATGGACTCAGATCGGCCAAGCAGTTCTCGTCGAATTTCCTCAAGTGTGAGGAGGAGAGCTTGCGATGTACCTGTGCCTCGTCTGGCCCAACAGCTTCACCGATTGACCGAGTCAGTGATTCGTCCCATTCAAGTGGATAGGATGGAGGCTATAAATGAGGAGGATGATGTTCCTATTGAGGATCCCACTTCTTCTACTTCTATTCCTTGGCAGGAGCTTCTAGCCATTAGCGTGACGATTCCAGATCTTTTGGATGATTTCAAACGTCATCCATTGATCTATCTTCATGCGAACGAGGTAATAGTTATTTTCATTTTTCCCTTTCTTCTTTTCCCACTTTCAGGATAAAGGTTTGCCCTTGATTTTGAACTTGATGCAGGTCCCGGCTCCACTCAGCCCAGGGGGAACTGGTTTAGCATCCATTCTTTATATCAGACCCTTCACCGGAGTACCAGGCCATTGTCCACTCTTGGGGTTTTGAGGCCATCTTTTACATTCCCCCCTGTCGCTGCCCCTAGGATTATCTGAGCACTGGTTTCACCAAACTCAGTCCTTCCATTTACTAGACTATGAGGTGATGATGACACTGATGGATTGGTGGTTCATCACAGGGATGGAGTTTACAGGAGAGCCGGTGCCTTTATTGGATAATATATCCCCGATTGCAGTCTGATCCCTCTTAGGAGCTCCTGCTTCGGCCCTCATGGGTCGGGCTGTCCGTTTTGGCCCTTTGAGCATTGATGCTTTTAGTGGCGCTTTGTCTGAGCCTCTGCCTGCTGATCAAAGAGAGAGAGATTGCATCCTTTGGTGACTATTTTTGGTCATCATCAGGGGTTGTTTCCTAGCAGACAACTCCTAACGGTCTCTTTTGCTTTGGTTAGTGCCACTCATGATGTGGACCGCATTAGAGATTTTTATTGGGGCTCATTCACCTTTGCCTATTTCCTTCGAGGGATGCACCTATGCTCAGAAGGCGCGATAGAGGCTTGGCTAAGCTTTTACCCATTTTTTCTTATGAGTAGTTTCTCTTTATTTTTCAATTTCCCTCGCTTGGGTTGTCAATCTTCATGATTTAGGATATTTAATCTTTGTATTTGTAGTTCTAGGCATATGAGAGGCTCCCTTGCCTACGCTCAACTACTATTCTAGGTCTGGAGACCTATCTGCAAGGACGACACTGGAATTATTCTACTTTGACAGAGGTCCTTATAGCAGAGGGGTTGTTCACCCATTCTCGCTTGCTGTTAAAAGCTATTGATTGTCGATGTCATCATATGGGTTCCTTACACCCCTGATCAACTGACAATTTGCTTTGATGATGGTTTTTCAACTAGGTTAGAGTATATATTATCCACTCATCAGATCCCTTTCATGACGGAGGGAGCTGGGAGCTCTACTTGGGATACCATGCTATTAGGAGCACTATAAGGGAGTTTTGCATTCCATATCTTCCTCCTGATAGACGCCATTGGTCTTTATCTCAGATAGTTATCGAGATTCCCCTGGTGGGCTTAGATGGCTTTACTTTATTAGAGGGCCCTTACACTTAGGATGCATTCTATCGTCAATGGACTCCTTACACCATTGGAGCTCAGACTCATGCCACTCAGTTCATGGGGGACATGGTTCCCGGGTCCGTGACGATGACAGACTGAATCACCTATGTCAGAGAACCCACTCATTTAGAGCAGATTACTAGCTTGACCCAAAGGTTGGACCGGGAGCAATTTTTCATTAGGCATATAGGCAGAGATCCATCGAAGGCATATTCTTTTGATCCATCCAGCTCTGGCACTGGCCCCTCAGGTGGCCCATATTCTGATAGTTTCACTGGAGTATATCCCCCTCTATATCGACCCGATGTTCCATCTGGCAGAGATACAGTGACTCAGGAGAAGTTACAGCAGGTTGATCGACTGGATGATATAAACATCTTAGATTTCTTTGGATAGGCTCGTGTTATCTCTTTTGATAGGACTTTGTTAGATATTGGGCATCTGTGCCCCATTTCCCTGTACTTTTTATTTTTAGTTGTATAGAGATGATGTATGTAACTTTTATCTAGATGATGATGTATTTAGGAATGTATGTATAATGCTTTCTATTCCTTGCATCATATTGTTATTTATCATTGTCATTTATCATGATGCATGCACTACATGTCATAAGTATGCATTGGATAAGTTTAGCATTGACCCCTGGATGGTCTCATGATACGGTTTTATAGATGTCTTCATCCATTTTTACATGTATTAAGCACATCTCGCCCACCCTGATAGCATCATCTTTGAGGTTTTGGTATGAGAGTTTGCCTCATTCAGATCGGATGACCATTGATCAGATGGTGAGACACTCCATGGCCTTTCTGACCTTCCAGGTTTCGCTGGGTTTTGTAGAGGGGATGCTATCCTGCTGGATTCCAGAGAGGCATGTCTTCAAATTCGGGACCCATGAGTTGACTCCTACATTGGAGGAGGATGAGCGCATTACATATTTTTTGTTGGACAGGCCTTGCGCTAGAGTGGCTATTGAAGATTTTAGACGATGGTTTACGCCATACAGTCGTCTTGGACAAGATCACCTCAGGACATGTTTTGTCTCTGGATTTCTTGATTGATCATTTCTGGTCGACAACCAACTATTCGGTATACTCAAAAGATTTTACCACTTCTAAGGATGAGTGGAGGATTTCCCGAGTAGACACTTTGTTGATGTGTGTTGTAGCCTATCTGTACATGATGCTCTACATAGATCACTTGGACATTGGCTTGATCACTGTAGTGAGGGCTGCAACCCCTTTGGAAATATTACCCGAATGGTATTTCTTTCCCGTATTTCAAATACTTCGTACAGTACCCAATAAATTATTGGGTGTTCTTTTAATGGTTTCAAATGTCAGTCTCAATAAAGATTTGAGACTGAAGATAATTGTCAATGCAACTATTAATGTTATTATTCCAACTATATTGAGTATCATACATGTAATGATCATGACATCTACTTCATATGATCTTAGCAGAGACTCGGATGTCGGCCACATTCTACCATACCCATCCTACTGTGTTCTTCAGAGACAGTGTTGTATTGTTATACATTTGATTTATGATGCATCTGAGACTGATAGGCATTTTTAGACATCACGGGTACTGCTTTATACATGAGATGTCTGTATCTTATTCTTTTTGACCAGCTGATTATGAAGATGGAGCATCTTAGTTTATTTTCCTGACCGTGATTGAGGATTATTTCTCCATCTTGCCTTGCTCAGGGTTCAGTTCCCCTTACAACTATATCACTCATGCCGTAGGTATAGAGTTTTTGCCATTAACTGGTCTGAGAGGAGTGACTACATATCATCCTTTGGCTGTCATGGGATACTTTGACCAGTATCAAGATGTCCATACTTTTGATGGAGCTTCAGGTCAGTGGTCATCAGTGTCATCTTTGTCAGAGGATGACCTAGCCAGAGTTTACGATTACTGGACCCATCAAGAAAGGGCTGATTTTTCATCGAGTCATTCGAGTCATCGTAGTATTTTATGTGGCTGGAGGCAGACATTGCATCATCTATGGTGGTTTATTCAGAGCTTAGCATTGATTCAGATGAGGAAGAGCCTATGGAGGATCCTGTTTCTCCCATAGAGGATGAGTTGTTTGCTAGTCTAATAACAACTTTGATCAGTAATAATCCTAGCTCTTCAACTTCTGTTACCCTACCTTTTGTAGAGTCTTTATAGCATTTGATACAACTTCTGACCTTTGAGAGGGATCAGGCGAGGGCATTAATTTTGACGACCTTATCTAGCCGGGATGCCGCCTTTATTGAGAAAGATGAGGCCTGAGCTACCAAGGATGTTGTTGTAGCTGATAGCACTGCTCTCAGATCCTATGTGGAGGACATTGTAGCAAATATGAGTGCATTTATGGATGATCATGGTCGTACTCTGCAGGATGCCACAGATCTTTTAGCTTATATTGAGACTACAGGTTAGAGCTCAGAGATGTACCTCCGTCTTCAGAGAGGGATGCGATATTGGATTTTCTGTCCGGTGTGACCGTGGGTGTATAGACTAGATTTCATTTTCCTACATAAACTAGGTTAGCCTTTTTTTCATGTATAGGATATATTGTATATATAAAACAATATTATATGCTAAAGAAATATATTTTGATTCACTACCCTTTTGAATATGTTTTAATCTTGCTTGATGATTGCCACTTTCTTTCTGACTTGCTTTCTTAATGTATCACAAACTCTTTCTTAATGGACTGACATTGAGATGTTGGAGGGTCTCTCAGAAGGGTTCGTTGATTGTGGAGGCTTGTATGGTTTGGTGTCTTGAGACTGACATTTCATTGGGTTTTTGAGTGAAAGAAAGGATTTGGCTTTTTTGTTTTGAAGGTTAGATCGCACCATAGATGGCTGCCTACGTACTCCTATAGAGAGGAGATCAGTTCTTTCGTAGTTCAGGCTTGGCCTAAGTAGTTGGAGAATTGTTTATTTGGGTTTTTTATTTGGTTTGACCGCACCATAGATCCGCCTACGTACTCCCTTTGATAGGGAGATCAAATCTTTTGTAGTTTAAACTTTGTAATGAAAACCTGAATTGACTTAATTTTATTTTTTCTTCAGAACCCAGATGTTGGTTTACTGGTAATTCAAACATAGTACCTTTTCATGTTGTCTAAATTGATGAGCTGGGGGAATTCTTCCCCATCCTTCTTGCAATCTGAAGGCTCCTCCTGTCAACACTTCTTTGACAAGGAAATGGCCTTCCTAGTTTGGGGAGAATTTTCCTTTGGCTTCATCTTGATTGATGAGGATCTTCTTCAACCCTAAGTCATTTTCTTTGAATTGCCTAACCCAGACTTTCTTGTTGTAGGACCGAGCAATTCTCTGTTGATATAGCTGACCATGGAAGATAGTTGTCGCCCTTTTCTCATCTATCAGAGATAGCTGGTGGTACCGCTCTTGTATCCATTGGTCCTCTTCCATCTGAGCATCTATCAACACTCTTAATGATTCTATTTCCACTTCTATGGGGAGCACTGCTTCCATGCCATAGACCAATGAGTAAGGGGTAGTCCAAATGGAAGTGTACATTTACGTTCTGTAGGCTAACAGAGTAAGAGGCAATAAGTCAGGCCACCCTTTGTGATTGGCTAACATCTTTTTCATGATCTTTTTGATGTTCTTGTTGGCTGCTTCAACATCACCATTCATTTTGGGATGATAAATGATGGAATTAAGATGTTTGATGTGGAATTTACTGCATAATTTCATCATCATTTGTTTGTTCAGATTTTTAGCATTGTTTGATATGATCACCTCTGGTTGTTCATATCAACAGATTACATTGTTTCTGATGAAACCAATAATTACCTCCTTAGTAACTTTTGGAAAAGAGGTAGCTTCAACCCATTTGGTGAAGTAGTCGATCATGGTGAAGATAAACTGATGACCATTGTTGGCTTTGGGCTTGATTGGCCCGATAACGTCCATCCCCCACATGGAAAAGGGCCATGGTGAACTCATATTGTTCAGTTTGTTTGGAGGAGCGTGGATGGTATTTCCATGTATCTGGCATTGGTAACATCTCATGACGTGATCGTCACAGTCGGATTTGAGATATATCTAGTAATGCCATGTTCTTAATATTTTCTTTGCAAGTAAAGGTCTGTTCATATGTGGACCACAGACTCCACCATGGATTTCATCCACACGTCTTTAGGATTGATTTTGTCTAGGCATCTCAGTAAGCCTATTCTAGCATCTCTTTTATAGAGTGCATCTCTGCTTAGATAGAATTTTATAGCCGCTTTATGGACTCGGTTTCTTTCAGCTTGACTTGCCCCAGCAGGCGTAGATCTATCTCGGAGATATTCTTTTATATCCTAATACCAAGGTTTTTGATAGGAGGCTGTTCCTCTGACACTTCTCCAATATAATTCCCATAGGCTGGTTCCTTCTGGCTTGTAAATTTGATATCAGGAATTTTTCTCCTATTTGATACGCGGATCAAGGGATCCAATGTTGCTAATGCATCCGTGAAATCATTTCTGTTTCGAGGGATGTGGATGAAGGTTATTTCTTTGAACTCCATAGAAATCTTGATGATTTACCTATGGTAGGGTAGCAAATGCTATTCTTTGGTGTGATATGCCTCGGTGGTTTGCTTGGTAACCAAATTAGAATCTCTAAAAATTACTAACTGTTGGATACCTATGGATTGGGCCAGTTTCAATCCCATTATACAGCCTTCATACTCGGTCGTGCTGTTGGTGTTGACAAACTATAGTTTGATGGACATGGGATACTGTTCTCCCATGATAGATATAAGAACTGCTCCTACTCCCGCACCTTTCATATTTACAACCTCGTCAAAGTACAATTTCCAGAATTGTCATGTATCTTCTCGATGGTTTTGCTAAATTGTCATTATTCCATCATCAGGAAAATATGTTTCCAAGGGTTCGAAATTCCCTGATGGTGCTTCGGCCAATTTATCTGCAGTTCTTTGACCTTTGATGGACTTTTGCATCACGTATATGATGTCGAATTGCTAAAGGATTAATTTCCATTTGGACAAGCTGCAATTTAATACGGGCTTGCTGAATATGTACTTCAGCGGATCCATGAGGGATATGAGATAGGTTGTGTGACCCATGGAGATAATGTTGTAATCTTATAGTGGCCCACGCTAAAGCATAACAGGTCTTTTCAATCAAGGTGTACTTCTGTTCATCGTTGCTGAATCTCTTTCTAAGGTAATAAATAACTCTTTCTTTTCCTCTATCATATTTCTGTCCCAGCATATAGTCCATAGCATTGGCATTGACTGATATATATATATATATATGAACAGGGAACTTTGTCTCTTGGTGGTACCAAAATAGGAGCTTCCACCAGTTTCTTCTTGATAGAGAGGAAGGCTTTTTGACATTCTTCATTCATTCTGTGGAGGAATTTTTTCTAAATAGTTTGAATATGGGCGCACAAGTTGTAGTGAGTTAGGAGACGAATCTGCTTATGAAATTAATTCTCCCAAGGAATCCCCGTATCTATTTTTTTGTTTGGGGTACTGGCGTATCAGTGATGGCTTTAATCTTGAGCTCAATGCCCTTGTTGCTTACCAAGAATTCCAATAATTTGCCAGATTTGACACCGAAGGTACACTTGGCTAGATTTAGCTTTAAGTTATATTTGTGAAGCCAATTAAATAACTTTCTAAGATGGTCGGCGTGGTCGTCTTCCTTTCTGAACTTAACGATGATATCATCCATATAAACCTCTATCTCCTTATGCATCATATCATAGAAAAGGGCCATCATTGCTTGTTGATAGGTGGCACCAGCATTGATAAGGCTGAAAGACGAACGCATATAGTAGAATGTTCCCCAGGGGTGATAAAAGGCTATCTTTTCTCTATCTTCTTCGGCAACCATGATTTGGTGATACCTGAAAAAACATTAGACAAAAGAATACATGTCATACTGCCCCGTGTTGTCTATCAGTATATGGATGAAAGGTACCGGGAAGTTGTCCTGTCTGTTATTCCATTCTTTATTATTTTGTTGGAATATCCTGTCTGTGCGGATAACGCATGACCTGGTTCCACTCTTTATTATTCTGTTGGAATATCCTGTCTATGCGGATTACGCATGACCTTGTTCCATTCTTTATTATTCGCGCTGGAATAACTCGTCTGCGCGGTCTATCGCAGCTCGGTGAATTTCGCTTGATATTCCATTCTTTATTATTCTTGGAATAACTTTCGTGCATGTAAGGGTCTATCGCATGCCCGTGAATTCTTATGTTATTCCATTCTTTATTATTCTGTTGGAATAACATGTCTACGCGGACTACCGCATGCATGGTGAATTCTTCTATTATTCCATTCTTTATTATTCTGTTGGAATAACCTGTCTTTGTGGATTACCACATGAATGGTGAATGATCCTTCGTATTCATTCCTTATTAAATTGTGGAAATGATCTGTCTACGTGGATTACCGCATGGCAGGCGAAAATCCATTTGCAGTTTTGTAATTTTCTGATCCTCAAAAATTCTGGAAAAATTTGAAATGATAATTTGATGAGTTTTCTAGATTGTGTCCAAAAATGGTGATTTTTGGATGTATAGATTAGGAGTTATGAATTTTACGGGAAAAGACTATTTTAGAAGTAAACCCTTATAACTCCTTGTGGTTAACTCCAAAATTGGTGAAATTTTTATTGGGAGTACATATATATAACAGAGTATACCCTATAAATTTTGGAATTTTTGGACCAAAGTACAATTTATGATAAATATCTAAATATTCGGCAGTTTTGGCCATATGAAAAATAGTAAATGAATTTTTAAAATTTCGAGAAAAATATATGTTCAATATGGAACTATATTCTGATAAATCCCAGAAAAGAAAACGTTTTGGGAATGAATTGTTATTTTTCATGAAAATGGTTTAGTTACGAACATATGAATTAAATATGTTATGTGAAGTTAAAAAATTGGTAAATAGGATTTTATGGCTTAGAAATCCTATATAAGGTATATGCAATTTTTTGATGAGGGATTTGATCATTGGTGATGAAATCTTATGAGTATGGCATTTTTGAATGATTAAATGCATTATTTGGTACACTGTAAACAATTAAAATAAATTGTTTATAAGTTTAAGAAATGATTCAAATATTGTTATAATATTAATGATATTAGATTATGAGATTATTAAGTGATTGATAACATTTGGATATTTTAAACTCGGATAAATTTAAAGTCTTTAATATTTATCCTTGATTTCGCTTTGATTAATGCTTATATCATTGTCATCATCCTCATGTTTATATTATGATGAAAGTCATCTTTGCTTACGGTAAAGATGGATCGTTGATTATTGGTTTTACTGATTGTATATCTTTGCTTACGTGCAAAGATGGACCGTTGATTATTATTTTTACGGTTGTATATCTTTGGCTTACGTGCAAAGATGGATCAACATTATTGGTTTTTGATTGTATATATTTTGCTTACGTGCAAAGATGAACTATTGATTGATGAGTATATTTGGCTTATGTGTATAGTCAACCTGCTTATTGGTATGATTATGACCAGGATCATTCTAAGGTATAATCATGACCCGTAATGTTATAGATGATGTGGTAAAAGTCCTCATTGTCTGTAGTGCATTGATGGACGCTTATTGGTATGATTATAACCGTGATTATTCGGTATAATCATGACCATTGATGATTACATGAATATCCTCGTCAGAAGTGTGTGGATGATTCGATGATGTGGATTATTTATTAAACTGAGTCTCAGCGATAAAATATTGATTATACACTTTTAATTCGTAAAAGATAATAGATATCATGCTCTACTTGACTCTTCTAAAATACAGTTGTATGTCTTTGGCCTGTAGTGCAAAGATGAATTATTAATGAATATCTTTGGCCATAGTGCAAAGATGAATTTATTATTATGATTATGAGAAGGAATTGTGATTTGGTATAACCATGATTTTTGAGGTTTCAGGTGAAGATAGGTGATAAAAATTATCTTCGTCTTGGGTGCGAAGAGGAATTTAGAACCACAATGATGATTATGAGTTATTCATATGATTGTGGACAGGAACTGTTGATTGATGTTATAGGGATAAAACATTGTTGGCGGACTTTTAACATGGAGAAGATAATAGACCATATGGTCTATTTGACTCTTTTAATGGATTGCTCGTTTTGCTGCAACTATGGTTGAAAATTTTTATCATCTACCATATGTTCTAAATCTCTGATTTATTTTTGATGAAAGCTATTGATAATTTAATTATCTTTAGTCATGATATTCTTTACTGGGCTAGTTGTGCTCACCCTTTTGCTTCATAATTCCTTTTAGGTAATAAGAGTGTTGCCGAGTCGAGCAGGGATAACAGGGGAATAGAACGGTGGTCTATAGCTATTGAGGTTCTCCTAAATAGTATGGAAATAATTTTATTGAGAACTTTAGATTAGTGTGTCGTATTGTATACGTCATTTGATATTTAATTTTGGTTAACCAAATAGGGTGAGGTGAACCCAACTTTGGAAGGGCATTTTTGCCACTATCATACAAGATGTCTAATGACAGACGACTTCGTGTTATCATAAGACATGGTTGTGTACATCCACTTGCTGAGTATATCTATGAGCACTACCTATATGATCTTGGAGTTTATTTGAAATATAATTTTTAATTGGAGAAAACGGAGATAATTATATGTCAAGAGAAGACTCACCATTGGAAAGAAGATGATAACAATCTTCTTGTTTTTTTTTGGGACTATTGGGTCAACCAAGGATAATTCTGTGGACATATGATATCTATCATAACCTAGACGCATGGCCTCCTATGTACGAAGGTTTCTTTGAGCACTTTCCAAAGATTTTAATTTCTAAAATGGGTTTTTGACATTTTTTTATATAAAGTACCATTATAAGGTTGTGGTCGAGGCACCATGAGAGTTACATACTTTTGTATTAAAACTCACAGTTTAACTGTGGTCATATTCTGCACGACAGTTCAACGGTTGTATAAACGAAGTTTATATTTGATTTTTATAGTATAATATCTGGCGACTCAGAATTGGTCTTGTGGACCTATTTTGGGGGCGTCACAATCAACATCTGTAGAATCTCCTCCATCGGTTGACCCAAAGGAGTGAACTTTCTTTTATCTACATACTCTCAACGAGCCTGGGATCTAGCTTTCCCTGCAAGTTTTTCTTCCCAAGTTTCACTTCTTTGTAATCGTTATTGATCCTTTGTTATAATGGAGAGGGGGTTTGCTTTCCTGTGACTGATCAGATGTCGAGTTACTTGGTGCTGATGTACCATTAGTTCTGCCAGTTGACCAACATGTTCTTTAATAGACTTCATTTCATGCTTGATTGAAGACCATCCTTTAGAATAACCCAACTCCGCTGGGATACCTTCGTTTGTTTGAGATTTTTCTCCAATGTATTGGCGGTATTTGGAAGTTTTCTCTCCTCCAATTCTGATTATGTTTACTCCATCCTCATTATGTTGAGGTAGAGGGTTATCTTGAATATGTGGTGGCTCTGGTGTTGTTACCACGATCTCACCACTATCTATCATATCTTGGATCTTATGCTTCAAATACCAACATTCTTAGGTATCATGGCCTGGAGCCCCAGAATGATAAGCATATTTCTTGCTTGGGTCACAATTCTTTCCACTTGGATTGGCTAGTGGAAGGAGCTGAGTGAACTTCTTCTGTGTTGTCAGAAGCTTGAGAATATTCTCAAGTGATTCCTCTAAGGGTGTAAATATCCTTCGTCGTTTGGCTTCTCCAATTCTTTGGAATGTAGGATTTGAGGGTTGTACAGATGTTTGGAAAGGAGAATAATTCTTTCTTTGAATGGGAAAGTTTTGGCTGCCTCTTTGAGTTTGACCTTGTAGTACCAAGGATACATCTTCTTTTTTCTTCTAATAAACTCTTCGAGGATTATTCCCATAATTTCCACCCTGAATTTGCTCAGCTACGACTTTTAAAGAAGTGAGGTATTTAATCTTTCCAGACTTCAACCCCATCTCAGCCATTTCTTCATGCTTGATCATTTCTAAGAATGGTTTTCCTATGCCTGCTAGGGCTCTCTCATAGAATGAAGATTTTTTATGTCAATGAATGTCATTACCATCTCAGTTTCTGTCATTGATGGAATAACTTGAGTAGCCAAACATCTCCATCTTTGGGCATATTCTCTAAATGACTCACTATTCTGCTTTTTAACTTTGGTAATTTGATATTTGTTTGGAGCCATTTATGACTGGAAGCTGTATTGATTTATGAAGGAATGAGCTAGCTTTTCCTAGCTGTGGATTTTGGAATTGTCCAGTCGGGCATACCAAGCTCTGGCCTCTCTGGTTAGGCTTTTCTAAAATAACTGCATTCTCAGCTTTTCATCCTTTGCATAGGATCTGGGTCCTCCAATGAACACTTTCAAATGAGTGTAAGGATTTCCCACTCCGTTATATTTCTCAAAATCAAGAATTTTGAACTTGTCTGAATCTAGCCCCTGAAAAGATGCAAAGGGTCTCGAGTAATTAACACTCTTATATGCTCTAGTCCTTTGATTGACCTAATGATTTCTTCCATTTGCTGAACTTTCCTTCGGATATCACCAGTATCTCGATCATCTTTGAGATTGATAATTTCAGGGTTTCTTTTGGTTTTCTCATTGTTTTGAGGTTCCAAAATCTGTTCTTCCTTTTTCTTGTCAATACCCTGACCGCCACCTAGTTTGGAGGACTCTGGTTGCGTGAGTATTTATTTATCCTGAGTACTTTTTTTTGTTCTTTTAAGAAGAAAACTAATTCTACAAGCAGATTTCTGAGTCCCTCGAATTCTTCCCGAGACACAAAACATGACCCCTGTTGGGTACTTTCTTCCATGTTAATGAGCATGCTTTTTGCATTCTTAGATCTGGATCTATTAATGGGACCAATCTTGCCTACAATAAAAGTAGGTAGTTTAGTCTTGATAAACCCGAACAGTATGCATGCTTATGTAATGTGTAAGTTTTTTAGGGTTTTTTTAATGTTTTCCTGCAAAACAGATGTCAGTTGTTTTGATGACAGGATATCATAACATAATTTTATATTTGATAATAAACTTGGAAAAGAATTGGTATTTACAATACTTAATACTTTACAACATTTACAACATTTAATATTTGACAAGATTTAAATGGGACATGTATTGAAATAGGGAAGGCATGCAGAGACTTCCCTTCGCGTTTGGTTTATCAGAGGTTGACCTATCTTAGGTTACTCTCACGGGCTTTTTGGTATGGAGGTTCCCAAATCATTACAATCTACTAGATATGAAGTTAATCTGATCTTTCAAATGGAGCGGATCTGTGACACCCCCAAAATAGGTATACATCACTCATTCTGAGTTGTCAATACACGGTACAGAAACAACTACAACTTTATTATTACAACAGTAAAACTGTGAGTTTAAATACAGATATTGCCATCTAAACAATATCCACATACAAATAAATCCTCATCATAATTATTGATACATTATTTTACAAAAATGGTGAGGACTACTAAACAACTCTCTAAAACCATCATTCCATACCCCGACTCGTACTCGCTACATTCTCGCCTCCTGAGAAGAAAAATGGAACAAAAAGAAAAGGGTGAGCTCAACTAGCCCAGTAAAGAATATTATGACTAAGATAATATACAACAAATTATCGTTAGTCTTCAACAGGAAAAAATTTAATAGAATACAATAGACAACAAATTTTAAATCAATACTGCATGAAGAAAAAATATTAATTCATAGAAGAGTTACGTAGAGGATGAAATCTACTAATATCTATGAATTTAATGAAATTCATCATCAATATTTTTATCCTCAGAACATCAATCAATATATATCCGAATCATATATTCATCCTTGCACTACTATGTGCCAAGGACATTCACCACTTGGTCATGTTCATCTAAACACTGCTCATCTTTGCACTACGGCCAAAGATATTCATCGAAATCATTCATCTTTGCACAACAGCCAAAGATATTCATCGAAATCATTCATCTTTGCACTACAGTGCCAAAGATATTCAATAATATCATCATTTAAGACCGAGGATGATGAAAAATATATATTTTTTAAAAGAAACGAATCCAAAGAAACAAAATGACAAGGATTAAGGATTAAGGATTCAGATTTCGCTTTTATCCACGTCCAAAAAATACCTCAAAAATAATCATAGTGGTGTAAAATTCAAGAATGATCAAAACATGGATACAATCAAAGCTAGTATCCACAATAGATATTTTGGACGAAAAGAAAAATTTTCATTTTTCGATGAATAATCTTAGTATTCGTGAATAAGTACAGATATCGTGAATAGTGCTTGATATCGTAAATAGTAACTCAGAACACCAAAAGTTCCAAATTTGATAAAAACTTCAGATCAATATTTCAAAGATAATGATATTGAAGAAATAATATCATTACTGAAAAAAATAATATCCCTTACCTCGAAAAATCAAGATTTAGCTAAAAACACCGTATATAGGCTATGACTTGAACTTTCACCATATAGCAATACTCAAAGTATACTCAAAATACTCACAAGAATACGCCGATAATATAGAGAGAGAAAACTTCAGCTTACGGTGTGATTTTCAATTCTAACCTAAGCACCTATTTATAGGAAAATGCTTAGAACACCAAAGCAAAAAAATTTAATATAATAATAATATATATAATCAAATTTCCTACGCACACAAATCTGGTCCAAACTTCAAATACACATGTTAAATGAGTTTAAAAAATGAAAAAACGTTTTTGTAATTAGAAATATTTTAAACTTCCAAAATCAATTATTTTGAGCTTCTAACTTCAATAATTCATAATAAATAGCCCTTTTGTCGAAAAAAATTCGAATCTCGCCAAGTTTTATAGGAAATTCAATTCTCTACAACTTTACGTAAGAAAGTTTTTTCAATTCCAAATGTAAATTGACCGAAATCCACAAACCAAGCGATTTGATATGCTATAATCAAATTTCAAATCGATAAATGGGGTCCACCGACATGTTTAACATGTTTTAAACATTTATTGCAACAAAATGCTCTTTCTCCTCAGATACTCATATATCCCACATTCGTTGTAAAAAATATCACCATTATTATATTATTAAAATATAATATATATATATATATATATATATATATATATATATTTTAAATGAATTATTTTATCGTAAAAAGATAAAATTTCAATTTTCAACAATTGTCACATTAAATTTTTTTTCCATCTATATCCACATAAAATCAATATTTTCCTCATCATATGAATCAATAATTAATTATTCACAAATAATATTACGTAATCACAATATTGACAACCAAAGCGCTTCTATGAAAGAGGGGCTTTCCAATAAGAATTTCTCCTTCTTGGTAGCGCAATTAGGTGACCAAACCTCTCCTTAGATGTAACTTTCTAGACATTGCCAATAATGTTATCTAATAATATTATTCAGGATAATATGAATTATTGCTTTGATAATGAAAAATACCGTAAATGACAATTATCAAAACAACAAAATGAATATAAAATATCAACACAATAATTATTGAACCAATAAAATATCGAATAATAATTATCGTAACCATTATTGAGTAGTGCCTTCTTACGTAAGAGTCAATAATTGGTGCAATACCGCAGTGCTTCTTGTGCAACAACGCCAGACATCGTGTTTTTAACCACCGGGTATTCCAACAATGTAAACGGTAATAATTACGCCATATTTTTAAACAACTTATATTTGTCGCTTTCTTCCTCCAATCGCTTTCCGTTATGGGGCCCACACATGGTCACTACTGCCGTATTTAATATTCCCCGACAAAGCATTTAATATTCCATTTACCAAACGAATATTCCCCGTCAACAATGAATATTTATAACCACTTGCTTATTTTGAAATATTTGCGTATTTTACCCATAACTATCCACATTAATCACATCAACCCTTACTATTTCAAAATAATAATTAGAGGAAATTAAATTTTATTTATTAATTATTTTGGGTCTTACAGGATCTGAGTGGTACCTTTTCTGAGCCTCGTTTGAAATTAATCGCCACTGGAGTTCAGTAATCAGTGACCAACGGGTTCGCCTCCTGGTGGAGAAATCACACAAATACATTCATCGCGTCTCACCGCATGCAAAATGATGACATTGTACGAAGCACTAACATAAAGCGTGGTAAAGAGACATTCACATCAATTCAATGTAAGGACATCATTTCACACACGTGCACAAAGAAGGGAATCAAAAAGATTGAAATGAGGCATAAGCCATCTACTGTCCCCAACATAGTCACCACCTGTCAATGCCGGAAAGATTTTATCTCCCTCTTCTTATGTGTTTCTTACCCTTTATGTTTTCTATGTGGATTTGTTTGATCCGAAGGGTGAGATTTTCAGGAAAAAGTCTGACATATAATGTCGACGATTTGAAAAGATTTGATTTTTATTGGTCCAAATTAGACATAGCCGCCAGTTGATATGATTTAAATGGTTGTACCAACTTAACCGAGTTTTGAAAGGTTTTGTAATATGACCCAATATTGGACTCTGTTTAATTTGTCTTGAAACCAAGATTCATAGGGTTTGGGGGATTGATTAAGCGGGGGGGAAGGTGTTACGCACCCCCAACTTCTATAAAACATGATTACCACACTTTTTTATTCATTAATTTGTGTGTATGTGTGTGTGTGCATTACCATTAATTGGGCCTAAGTATTTTATTTGGAAGTAGTGTTATGCCTCTTTTGCACCTATATACAAACAATTTGACTTGTATAAAAGTTCAATTTTAATACAAGGCATATAAAATGATGTTTTGAAAACAAGTTTTCAAACCCTTATGCTCACATAGTAATTGAGGCCTTTGATACTTCTATTTTATTATGTATTTGGCTTATTTTGATTTTATTCTCAAGATGTAAAGCATCTTCGACAAAATAATATATATATATATATATATATATATATATATATATATATATAAGTTTCGGGCACCTTATGGGCATGAAAGCCATAAAATTATGCCCGAGCACCACACATAGGGTTTATACTATTACGGGAAAAATTTGGTTAACCATTTTAAGGTCCTATATTTACAATTACAAAATTTGCAAGCTAGTTGTATAATTGAAAAGGCTCCATCATAGGAACCAGATCTAGATCCATCAGCTGGATCTTAGATTACATGGCTCCTACGCTCACATGACATCACATAAATAGCCTGCATAGCAAATATACTGAAATAAAATAGATATATTTACACTAAACGTCAAAAAATAAAGGATTAATTAGTCAAATCCTTATATGCATGTAGCCAAAGCTTCCAGCGTCTTCTAGATATAGATCTAAGGCCACGTGGTTGCACAATATTTATAAAAACTAAAAAGAAAACTAGATATGTATAGATCTTAGCCATTCTAGCTTCCAGGTTTAAGTTTCACAACTTTAGAACTAATTAAAAGCTAGATCCGGCTAGATCCAGTACAGATCTAGTCAATACAACTTCAATATTGACTATTTACAAGAAATAAACAATTAAACTTTAGATCTAACGAATATCAACCATTAAAAAGCTATATAAAACACTTATATATGTATTAGAGCAAGTGAAGGAGCCATATTTGGCAAAATCTTATAGGTAAGCACGAGAATGGCTATCGAACAACTATTGGCACCTTTAAGAATGATTTCCACTGGTTAAAACATGATATGTTATAGTATATATGTATAAAAGAGTTTACAAAGATTGAACGGAAGAAAAACTGTCTTTTACTCTCAAATGACTTGATTTCTCTCTCCTGGACCCTTTCTTTTTCTCTTTTTTCATCCAAATGAGCTAGGGGGAGGGGGTATATATAGACCTAATCAGCCACGGGTCTACCTACAGCTGAGCCTAGTGGGCTTGGCGGGTCCTGTCGTCACGAAGTATGTGCACTCTACCAATGCACAGTCTACTTGAACCTTCATAACTTTCAATCTGGGAATCCGATGGAGGCGTGTTATACCTTTCCGAAAATCCCTTTCCAAGAGCTACACAATGACATGGGATTTGACCTTTTCCGAATCTGGGAAGATGGGTCCATGACCAGATCTTTGAGTCTTCGCAGTCTGTCCGTTGAGCTGTCTTGCGTTGTTTTCACTCGAGATTGTTGTTATGGTCCTGCATGACCTTCTTCATGGTAACTTGATCAGTTTTGATGTTGAGTTAGAAAAATTACTCTTTTCCCATTCCAGGTTAGTTTCGGGCTTGATGTAGCTGCAGTTGTCTTCCCTCGGGTTATCTCCGAGGTTTGATGGTTGTTGACTTCTGTCTGTCCTTAGGGTTGTCTCTAAAGTTGATTTAATGTCCCACAGGGTTGTCTCAAGGTGTCTGGTTTGATGATTTGTCGGGGTTGTCTCCAGAGGTTTGGTTTGATGACTTCCCGGGGTTGTCTCCGGGAGATTGGTTTGATAATTTCCCGGGGGTCTAGTTTGATGATTTCCCGGAGTTGTCTCTCGGGGTCTGGTTTGATGATCTCCTTGGGTTATCTCCGCGGGACTGGTTTGATGATTTCCCGGGGTTGTTTTCGGGGGCCTGGTTTGATGGTCTTCCGGGGTTGTCTCCGGGGGACTGATTTGAAGATTTTGACTTCCAGGGTTGTCTCTTGAAGATGAAAGACGATTCTTTCCTCCTGTATAGTTAATAGTAGGAATACAAAATTTTGAGTGTCTACATACATGAAAATGAACGTTTAAAAAACCAAATCTATGCCATATAGAGACAAATATATATATATATATATATATATATATATATACAGAAACGAGCTGGTCTGGGCGCCCGGATGTTGCCTAAAATACGAACTTTGCATTCTAACCGTGAGATGTATCCAACGGCGAGAAAAGGACACGAACCAGTTGAGAAAAAAAAAGCCGCGGATCCTGTCCGGGTCAAAAAAAAGCACAGAGTCTCTTTGCTTCTTCTCAATCGCGAATCCAAGCATCCGAGCATACGAAATTTGGCTCATTCTCACTCACGAATCCAATAATTCAAAGTTTTCTAATTTTCTAACTACATGAATGAAATCTAGGGTTTGTGTGTAATCTTATTGTATAGGATTTTGTAATTTTGAGTAGATTGTTGAATTTGCCTCCACCCAAATGGGTTCCTGCTGCTCAAAGGGTTAATTCTCTTCCTGTATTTTAGGGGAGCCTCCATAATATTTTGGGGGAGCTTTTTGACCATGGTGATTTTATTTTCATGTGCTATTTTACAATTTCCTTGCTCTGTCTCTCTCTGTCCGTCTTTTTTGTTTCCTTTCCTCCTCAACTTTTCCTGACGTTTACAAATTACAAATTTGTGTGTAACCTTTCATGATCATCAACTGCATTATAGTATTAGAAATGTCAATAATGATCATTATTACTATAATTTAGAAAGAGATGGAGTATTAGAAATAGAATTGTTGTAGAATAATAGTTTACTCAGTTTTCTGTAAAGTAGAGAGATTTTGTTCATGTAGATGATATCATTTTGAATTCGCCTCCATCCAGATGGGTTCCTGCTGCTCAAAGGGTTAATTCTCTTCCTGTATTTTGGGAAAAAAAAGTTGTGTTTCTCTTCTTGTATTTTAGTTTACCAGGATACTAGGTAGATTATTTCATTTGGGTCTCTTGAGCCTTAACTTGTTAATACAGACTCAACTTGCTAATACAGACTCAACAGACTTCTAAATAAAAACCATCCTTTAATAATTTGACATTAAGATCCTCTGAATAAATACCATCTCCAAATAATAATATATAGTACGAAAAGAACTTGTAAGTCATTAACGATGATTGTAAGTCTTAGTTTGATTGTAATTTTGTTTCCTTATTGCAATTTTGTCTCCATCGTTTAGTTGATATTGATTACATTTTTTTTGTTTCAGGATGAGAGTCTTTGTGGCAGCCTGGCAGGGGAAGCTTTCATTAGTTTCTTTGGTGCTTGTTTAGGAATTTGAAATTTTTTTGTATTTTAATTAGTTTCTTTGATGTGTGGATCTACGATGTATGTAATCTGCCAAATTGATGATATAAGCTATTATTGTTGTGTATCAAATTGCTGATATAAGCTATTATTGCACTGTTGTGTTCAAATTTTTCTAGTTGAACAACAAACTTTTATGACTCAATATACAACTATAATCTTCCTTATATAAGCTATTGTGGTTTTGATGAAATATGTGGACCGAGTTGAGTAGGTGCAGAGTAGTGTAGTGGAGTGTGGGGTATATATATGTAGATTTTTATAAGTGTTGAATGTTGCCATTGATTGCTTGCTTGGATTTTAGCCCAAACACGAAAAGGCTAGCTAGGCTCCAGTCCTTTTACTGCAGTTGGCACCATTTATTAGCCATTAGTATTGTTTTGTTACATGGCTACAGTCCTTTTACTGTAGTTGACAAAATTATGATCAGTGTTCCTAACACGCGAGATAATATAAACTGTAAATCTTGCCTTTGATTGTTTCTGTAACAAAAAATAAAAGATTAAAAAACTTTGGATTATTGTTATATATTGAGATATCTATTCAAATAGAAGTAAGTAAGTTCTTTATATTAAGTCAGATTTTTCTCTTGTTTGTTGCAAGCTATGTGAGTTCAGATTTTATTTGTGGCAAATATGGATGTGAAGTTTTAAGAGTTCTCAAGTAATGCGCAAGCTGAGAGTCATGCTTAGTTCAGTTTATCACCTTATACCTTAGGACATGTACTAAATCACCTTATACCTGAGTTTATCACCTTATACCTTAGGACATATACTAAATCACCATATGGATGTTACAACATTAATAGTCACAGCGAGCATTACATAAAATATTAATATGCGCACCCAGGCTCATCACAAGGTATAATACTAATACTTTGAAGAAGTGAACAATATTATTTAAGCTATTATTTAACCAGTACAAACCCATAATTAAAAATTCAAACAACAACCAATATCATCCCAATTACAGTTAGGATAGCATAGTACACAATCATTACATATCACTTGATAAGTGCCATGACCAACACTACCAAGGCTAGCCCACAAAAGAACACGATGATATTGATGATGTGTTTAAGATTTGCCACATTGATTTCAATGACTCCAAGTCGAGCATCGTCATTGCTGCGCAACTGCACATGTGCTTCATCAGCGGAGTTGGTTTCACCATACCCAATTGGATTGCACCAGTCCCAAAACTGATATCATGAGTTTGAATGCTCGTATTGCTTGACGTAGACATGCCTTTGTTGAACCTTATCTGCCAAAACCACCATAAGATTGCAATCTTTTAAAAATCTCAAATTAACAACTTAACAGTCAATAATAATCCTATTACTATCATTTAGAAAGAGAGGGAGTATTAAAAAATATTGACACTGTTGAGAAAAAATTGTTACTTCTCAAAAATTACTTATAAATCAATTTCTAAGTTAAAAAAAATAAGTCATCCAAACAAAACCTGGTGATTTAAAGAACAGGATAGAGAGCCTCATTGATAGGGAGAGTACCGGGAGCGGGACGAGCAATTCTCAAATATACAATTAATTACCTTGCATAGATATCATGTCCAATTTTATTTATAAATGACTAAGGAAACTGCAGTTCTCACCACAAGGACACTCACCGTGTCAGATTTTGTATAGGAACTCTGGTGTTTATTTTCATTTTCATTTTAAGAAGCATAAAAAAGTTGCAACTCTATTGCAAGTTGCATTTTCATTTGTTATTGTGCATATGGCCAGTTCATTTTCAAAACTTCATTTTGATGCTTGTTCTTGCAAGCAGATTCTTTCGATACTTGTTAGTGCAAAGTAGTATAATCACAGCTTTTCTAACTCATCAAAAGCTCCCAAATGAAGAAGACCATTTAACTTAAATCATCAATGCCAACAATCTCAATTAGCCATCAAAATGATATCATCAACACGAACAAAATCTCTCTACTTTACAAAAAACTGAGTAAACTATTATTCTACAACAATTCTATTTCTAATACTCCATCTCTTTCTAAATTATAGTAATAATGATCATTATTGACATTTCTAATACTATAATGCAGTTGATGATCATGAAAGGTTACATACAAATTTGTAATTTGCAAACGTCAGGAAAAGTTGAGGAAAGGAAACAAAAAAGACGGACAGAGAGAGACAGAGTAAGGAAATTGTAAAATAGCACATGAAAATAAAATCACCATGGTCAAAAAGCTCCCCCAAAATATTATGGAGGCTCCCCCAAAATACAGGAAGAGAATTAACCCTTTGAGCAGCAGGAACCCATCTAGGTGGAGGCGAATTCAACAATCTACTCAAAATTACAAAATCCTATACAATAAAATTACACACAAACCCTAGATTTCATTCATGTAGTTAGAAAATTAGAAAATACCTTGGGGTTCGGCGAACTTGCTTCCGAGATCGTCTAGCGAACTTGCTCTCTTCTTCGTTCGGCGAGATGCTTGGATTCGCGAGTGAGAATGAGCCAGATTTCTTACGCCCGGATGCTTGGATTCGCGATTGAGAAGAAGCAAGAGTCGCGATTGAGAAGAAGCAAAGAGACTCTGTACTTTTTTTGACCCGAACATGATCCGCGGCTTTTTTTTCTCAACTGGTCCGTGTCCTTTTCTCGCCGTTGGATACATCTCACGGTTAGAATGCAAAGTTCGTATTTTAGGCAACATCCGAGCGCCCGGACCAGATCTTCGTATTTTAGGCAACATCCCAAGCGCCTGGACTAGATCATTTCTATATATATATATATATATATATATATATATATATATATATATATATATATATATATATATATATATATATAGAGTGTTTATATAAGAGATTTACAAAGATTGAACGGAAGAAAAGTCAGTTTTCTCTCTCTCAAATGGCCGGATTTTTGTCTCCTGGACCCTTTCTCTCTCTCTCTCCAAACTTGTTTTTATGGCTGATGTGTTAGGTTTGTAATATTTATGAATGCAATCAAATTGCACAAAATAGGCGGAAGCATGGAAAATTAGAGTTTTAAAATTTTATAAATCATATACATGGATCATCCTTTATGAACAATTATTAATTAAACGAAAATATGAAGAACAAGAATCATACCCTTGAAGATTCAAGCTTTCTCAAGTACAAGTTCACCTCCAATCTTTTCGCGTTCAACTTGAATCCACCGGGTATGGTTCTTTCCTTTGATCAATGTTAGCCACCCAAGTGTTTGGCCTCTAGAGGTGATCCACCAAGGAAGAAGAAAGATTCAAGAAGATGTGTATTGGGCAAAACCCTAGTTTTTCTATCTTTCATAGAAAAGGGTGTACTCTCCCAACTATTGGAATTACGTCTACTTGATATTTGATATAAGACTCCTCTTATAAAGATATCAGTTAACCCTTCTAATCTAATTATAAAATAGGGTATTATTTAATTAATTAAGCTCCCTAATCTTATTAGAGATAATTAATTAACATCTTTTAATTAATTAGCCTCCTAATCTTATTAGGAATAAATGAGAGTACTTTTATTAAATTAATTCCCAAACTCCTTTCAAAATTAAAATAATAATAATTGTAATAATATTAACAAGACTCCTCTTATTAATTAATATTTCATATTTCCAAAATATTAAGTAATATATATTAAGCTATAAGCTATTTTATTTATTATATCACCATAGATTAAATTAAATACACTTAACATAGTATTATGATTATGCCATTAACTTCTTAAATAATTATTCTTCCTTTTATGGTGTGACCCTTTAGGTTCTCCATATTAAACCAGTTTTGAATAAATCAATTAGAACAATTCTCATCTTATTTAAATAAATAACTATTAATTTATTTAAATAAATAATATTTATTCTACAATAGGGATAAGCCTTCCTAGTAATTAATTACTTTTCAGATAATATAAATTTCAACATTAATCAAAAAATAACCTTTGAGTTATCGTACAATTCAATCCTTCCACCATACAATGTCCCGATTAAATATAAGACATGGAATTACTGTCAAGTCTTATTTTATTTAATTATATGTATTTCGATCCTTAAATGCACAACTCCAAATAATGCAAATTAGAAACTCCTTTTTAATTTCATTCTGCCTTGGCCAAGGACTACTGGGTTGTCATTTATCGAATCACATAGGAAATTTCTCTTCTTTTACTAGAAGCAATAGATTCTTTATTGATCATACATTATCTCCATGTACAACTTATTATACTCAAGCATACCCTTTGATATACCCTAAGGGTCTTAAGGAATAAGTCAAATTATAACTCATCATACACAAGATACTATGATGATCTCAAGTCCAAGGATCACTTGTACTACTATCACTACAAGAATTCCTATTGACATGCAAGTAAAACTCCATTAAGTATTTCTTAGCGAGCCACGTTCAATGAACTTATTCTCTAATAAGCACCTACATATTTGCTTTAGTGTCTACACACAAATGATCATGAGATCAATCATCCTCATCCAATGAGCAAGCAATGTATGTACCAATCTATCCGTATTCACTAATCCCCAATTTAGTAATCCAACGATTGGGAACTATTTTAGTTTTAAGCTTTCTAAGAATTTAGATCTCATTAGAATGATCATCATCATTATTCTAAAAGCATTGCTTAAAACTATGGGTTTATCACATATTATAAAGCAGCATTGTATAGATAATTAAAAATCTTTAATAAATTAATAGTTTTATTAATAAATAAATAAGATTGTTACAAAGTGTATGCTTGATCATCAAACATGATTGGCTTGTGTGCATACTACTTTTAATCTCCCACTTGCACTAAAGTCAATCGTCATGGTATCTCATACCCTTCTTCTCTAAGTGAGGATTATCCTGATGTTGGATAAGCTTTACACTACAAAAAAATCGCCTATTTTCGACTGACGTATCCTCGACAGATTAAATTCGGTCGAAATAAGACTACGTCCGAGGGAATAATGCGTCGGATATAAGTCCCTCGAAAATATAATAATTAGGACAGAATTCCGTCGAACTTAGTCCTCCCCAGTTGGCGCCAAGTTTGGCGCCACCGCGAAAAGTAATTTCGATGAAAAAACATTAATTCTGAGGGACTTTTCGTTGAACTTAAGATATTTCCGAGAGACGTATGTCCGACGGACATTTCGTTGGAGATAACAAATAAAAAACTTTCACCTTTTGCCTTTTCATTTCAGACACTCGTTTAATTTATCTCTCACTCCTCCTCGATCTCATCCTCACCGCCCCCACCCTCTTTCATTCTCTAAGTCGATCTCCTTCCCTCTCTCATCCTCCCCACCCCACTCATCCGGTCACCATCGGTCCCCCGCCACCCCTTTTCCCCTGCCACCGTACGTTCTCCTCTCTCTTTTTCTCTCTTTCTTCACCACTATCTCTTTCATTGCTACCACCACCCTTCCACACACAACACTCACTGTCGATTCCTCCCTTACGCAGATCGACGCGATGACTCAGCGTTACATTTGGGTTGGACTATGCTATCTCCTTCTCCTCCTTTAACCGGTTTTCAAACTAGCTAATGCCTAAGGTTAGTAATGGTTTATTTGTATAATTAGGTATAATTCATTGCCCTATATTGTGCATATTACACTAAAATTGGTACTATATATATATATATATATATATATATATATATATATCTATTGATGATAATTACTACTACTATATATATTTCGGATTCATTGCCGAAATTGGGACTTAAGTGTTAATTGTCAATATAAGGGTTATTATTTGTGTTCTGCCGAAATAACTATTTGTGTTCTGCTGAAATTATAAGGGTTATTATTTGTGTTAATTGCCTAAACTGCTAAAAAATTGGGTTCTTAGAAATTGTGTTCTCACGCTTAACTGTTGTGTAAATTGGGATTGCAGCTTATGTTGCAGCTTATGTTTAGTGTATAGCATCTGGTAAATGTTTCAATTTATTTTTCTATATGCAATTACAGTTTATTACATGATATTTTCGATGGAATTTCTGACTGAATTTCTGTCAGAAGTCTTCAATTGCAAATTTTGTGGGCCCATGTAACTATTTAAATATGTTACTTAATTAATTTTCCAATACTAAAATAACCTAGTTTATAGTAATATTTACTTAGTTTTGTACTATTAAATAAAATAAAATAATATTATAAATAATATAAACATAAATAAAATAATATAAGATAATATAATATAAAATAATAAAATTAAATAACATAAGATAAGATAATTTAAGATAAATTGAAATGACATAAAATAAAATAATTGTTCCTAAATGAAATAACTTAAATTATATCTAATAAATAAATAAAAGACATTAAATAAAATAAAATAATATAATATGAGTAATAATAAGATAAAATAAAATAAAATACAAAATAATAATAATAAATTATAATAATTTAAATTTAATAAAATATAATGAAAAAAATAAATAAAATTAAATTTAATAAATAAATTAAATTTAATAAAAAATATTTTAAAATATATAATATAATATAAATAAAATACAATCCAATAAAACATAAAATAGAATAAAAATAATAGAATAAAATATAATTTAATTAAAATATTTTAAATTAAATTTAATAACAAATTTAGTAAAAAATTTAATAACTATATAATATAATACAAGATAAATTAATTAGAAACCCATTTGACAAGTAGGAGTGAATATTGAACAAAGATGTAGTCTCTATAGATTCCAAATAACAATTCTCATAAACTAAGTACCACTTACTTAGTTTATCATTGGCAAACTTTGTGGGCCCATGTAACTATTTAAATATGTTACTTAATTAATTTTTCAATACTAAAATAACCTAGTTTATAGTAATATTTACTTAGTTTGTACTACTAAATAAAATAAAATAATATTATAAATAATATAAACATAAATAAAATAATATAAGATAATATAATATAAAATAATAAAATTAAATAACATAAGATAAGATAATTTAAGATAAAATGAAATGAAATAAAATAAAATAATTAAATTAAAATAAAATAATTGTTCATAAATGAAATAACTTAAATTATATCTAATAAATAAATAAAAGACATTAAATAAAATAATATAATATAATATGAGTAATAATAAGATAAAATAAAATAAAATACAAAATAATAATAATAAATTATAATAATATAAATTTAATAAAATATAATGAAAAAATAAATAAAATAAAATTTAATAAATAAATTAAATTTAATAAAAAATATTTTAAAATATATAATACAATATGAGATAAAATACAATCCAATAAAACATAAAATAAAATAAAAATAATAGAATAAAATATAATTTAATTTAATTTAATTAAAATAATTTAAATTAAATTTAATAACAAATTTAGTAAAAAATTTAAAAACTATATAATATAATATAAGATAAATTAATTAGAAACCCGTTTGACAAGTAGGAGTGAATGTTGAACAGTACGTAGTCTCTATAGATTCCAAATAACAATTCTCATAAACTAAATACCACTTACTTAGTTTATCTTTAATTGGCAAAATAAATTAAGTAGCTAGGAGTAAATGTCGAACAGTAGTAGTCTCTATAGATTCCAAATAACAATTCTCATAAACTAAGTACCACTTACTTAGTTTATCATTGGCAAAATAAACTAAGTAGCTAGGAGTGAATGTCGAATAGTAATCTCTATAGATTCCAAATAACAATTCTCATAAACTAAGTACCACTTACTTAGTTTATCATTGGCAAAATAAACTAAGTAGCATTTGCTTAGTTTGCCACAATTTTCAATTTATAAATGCAATAATACTCTCCCTACTGTACATATATGTACTCTTTCTTGTATGCAGGTTTTGACATAGTTGTTGCAGCTAATAGTACTCCAACTGGTTCCTAGGCAACAATTAAAAAAAAAGGGGTCGTAGTTCCTGTTTGTGTCCTATACTCGAATAATAAAGGTAATTGAATTACTGCAGACATTCCTCACTGTTCCATCATAATAGATGGCAACATCCGGAAGGAGTGCCAATAAGTTGTTGAACAAAGTTCTAGGTTAAGCAACCCACTAAATGAGTGAACGATCACTTATCTCATAGGATTGAATCATCTCCCCATATGGGTCCAATCCATGATATAAACAGCTTCTCACCACTCAGAATTCCTTAGATGGGTAGTTCTCACAGAACGTCTCGATCACTGACTGTATGAGAACTATCCATTTGAGGAATTCGGAGTGGTGAAAATCTGTCTATATCATGGATTGGACCCATATGGGGAGATGATTCATCCTCAGCAGAAGTGATCGCTCGCTCATCTGTAGGGGTTGCTTGTCAAACTTTGTTCAATGGCTTAATGGAACTCCTTCCGGATGTTGTCATCTGTTATGACGGAATAGTGGGGAATGTTTGTAGTAATTGAATTAACTTTATTATTCGAGTATAGGACACAACAGGAACTACAACCCTTTTTTTTCCCGGTTGCCAACTCAAGTAGAGATTCCACATAACAATTCTCATAAACTAAGTCAGATTTGTGTAGTTTGCCATAATTTTCAATAAACTAAGTAGCATTTTCAATTATATATGTACTATACTTTGAAACATAGAAACCCGTTTGACATACACTCAATAGGGGTGAATGTCGAATGCCTCCCAGCTTGGGGACCATATTGGATGTTATGTCTCTCACTTAGGTAGTTTGCAAATAATCGAAATGGTACATTTTTTGTTATTTTGAGGATTAATCGACTGTTATCTCTATATGTTCTTCGAGTGCATACTTAGATTAAGTTATCTTAGTCTATTTTGTGTGCTTGGAGACCATGGGGAGGTGCTGTCAAAATTTTCTTGAAACTCATGAAACGTACTCAACGTGTTTACACTAGTGATGAGACGCATCCAATAACGGGATAGAAGCCTTACCCCTGTCCTGTAGAGATACTAGGTAAATCTAATTCACGAATGAATATCCAAATTAACTTAATGCGTACTTTTGTGTAGTTAAAAATATCAGCCGACCGGAGCTGGATGTACCGTAGGATACCCAGTGATGGGAGGGGATTAATCTCAGCTTATTGTGTTGGGGTTTTAGATTTCTTGAACAAAGTACTAGAACATACGGATGATCCACACGGGAAGATGCGATGCCCGTTTATTAAGTGTAAAAATCTAATTTGGAAGAAAGTCGACGAGATTAAATTCGACTTATTTTCTCGTGGATTTGTGGATGGGTACTTCTTATGGACTCATCACGGGGAATCAGAAGTGATTGAAAATATTGTGGAACAACCAATTTCACGGGATTCATACATCGAAAACTATGATCCAGTTGAGATTTTGGTCGATGCTTATGGCCCTACTACTATTGACTGGGCTGAATATGAACCTTCTTCAAGCAGTGCGAAGCAAGTGCCAAATGATACAGCTGTTGCCTTTTACAAGTGCTATCTGAATCTGGGATCGCATTGTATCTGGGAAATGATACGAACACCAAGCTTTCTACAGTGACAAAGCTCTTACACTTCAAGAATGAGCACGACTGTAGTGAGAGAGGTTTCAACGATTTGCTCGTTATAATTGGTCAGTTCTTACCCAAGGATCATACTCTTCCTGCGAATTATTGCGAAGTGAAGAAGATGGTCAAGAAGTTAAATATGGGGTATCAAAAAATCGATGCTTATGAGTAGGATTGCATGTTATACTATGGGGAGGACAGAGATAAGGGACAGTGTGATATATGCAGCTTATCGCGCTACAAGGTTACACAACGTGGGGGAAGGAGAAACATGTTCCCAGGAAAATCTTATGGTACTTTTCACTTGCGCCGAGACTTCAGCGGCTATTCATGTCGTCTCATATAGCTCAATAGATGAGTTGGCATTCAACAAGGGATGTCGTGCCTGGTCAGCTAACTCACCCAGCGGATGGAGATGAATGGAAGAGATTTGATGTAAATTATCCTGAGTTTGCGGAATAAGTTAGGAATGTTAGACTTGGCATGGCTACTGATGGCTTTTGCTCTTTTAATAATTTTAGCCAGCCGTACTCAGTTTGGCCAGTCATTATGGTCGCTTATAATCTTCCACTGGCAATGTGCATGAGGGATCCATATTTGTTTTTGACTTTACTCATTCCGGGGGATAAAAGTCCTACAAAAGACCTTAATGTGTACCTTCGACCGTTAGTGGATAAAAGTACAGTGATGTCCAACAGATGGAGAAGAATATTGTACTTACCATGTGGAAGCTTGAAATGATCTTCCCTCCAGGTTTTTTTGACTCGATGGAACATCTGCCGATTCATCTTCCGTATGAACTCAAACTTGGAGGACCGATGCAATATCAGTGGATGTATCCTTTTGAGAGGTAATATATAAATTGCTAATTGCTCTATCCTGCTCATATTAATAATACTTCAATTTGTCTGCATATTATTTATCATAGGTATATGCGCCGATTAAAACAAAAGGTCAAGAACAAAGCTCGTGTAAAGGGTTCTATTGCTGAACGATATACAGAGGAAGAGCTTGTCAACTTCTTCTCATTGTATTTTGACGATGTTGTCTCAACGAAGCACAACCGTTTAGGAAGGAATGAGGTTGTTGGTCCAATGACTCATGCTGATGATGAGTTAGCTGTATTCACATATTTGGCTAAACAATTTGGCCCTGAGACACTGACTTACTTAAGCGACAAAGAGTTGAAGATTGTATCTACATACGTGCTTCTAAATATGCCCGAAGTATCATCATACATCACGTAAGTCTAAGCTTAATTACCCTAGTTAGTACAATTTACAAGTGTAGTCATCTCTATATATGTTAAAGATATTTTACTAATATCGCAGTTCATTCGACGAGGAAGCGTATGCTTCTAACCCAACTTTTACTGCAGCAGAATTGGAAACATTCACTAATGCTAATTTCCAACAGTGGTTTAAGAAAAGGGTTGAAGCGGAGAATATTTCTGAGCGTTTTATAGATGTCATCCAAGGACCTTACAAAGTTGTTAGTTCTTTTTCTGGTTACATCATGAATGGGTATAGATTTAGAGTCGATGACTTGTATGAACTCACATCAGTCAATTCTGGGGTTGTGGTGTTAGGAAGCTGCTACCAAGATTCTGAGTCCAATTACTATGGTCACTTACAGGATGTAGTTGTGCTCAATTATCACAGCGGCAAAAAGGTAGTTACATTTAAGTGTAGCTGGTTTGATACTGAAAAGGGGGTTAAAGTTGATCGTAATAGAATCACAACCATGGATATCAAGTCAGTGTTAAAGTCTGATGACGTGTACGTGTTAGCAAGTCAAGTGACTCAAGTGTATTACGCTCCTAATGTCGTAAATACTCGAAGCCCCTGGTACACAGTAGTCACTACTAAAACATGCTCATTTAATGCTGATAACATGTTTGGTATGGATGAGGCGTTACAAGAAAATGTGAGCAACCCATTGGCCGTAGTGTTCCATGCTGAAGATGTGGTGAGTACTAATGTCATTGACATACCTAACGATGAGGATGTCGAGGTCAACGTACACATGAATGATTATGTAGTCGTTGAGGATGATAACAATGATAAAACTGATCTCAAAACTGAGGATGAGGAAGATACCGAATCCGAGAATGATATACACGTTGATTCTGATTGGTTTGATGACGTGCGTAATTGAAAATGAGCTTTCATAGTAGTACTTACCACATATTGTTAAACCTTACATATTCGTAATCTACCAATTTTGTTATTGCAGTAGGATATTCATAGCTAGACATAGCGGTGGAGGTCGCTGAGGTGGTGGGCGATCCGGTACTGGAGACGGTAGCCACGATGGAGGCTCTTCTTTAGGCACGAGTAAGTTATCTTAAGTAGGATTTAAATATATCTTAAGCTGCATTAATTACAATTATTATTGAAGTACTATGTTAAATACAATTATTACAGGTGCACCTCGTCGATGACACCGAGGGACGAACCTCGGTATCTTTGGTCATCCGTCGGCAGTGCCACTTACGAGACTAGGTGGATGTCGCTTTCCAAAGATGTAAGTGTTAATATATTCATACTATTTCTATCAGTTATTGCAACACAATTCACATAACACATACTGTGATACTTTTTCTATAGTATACTAGACCCGGTGGCTAAGCACACCCTACATGCGATTTATTTGACGCATCTCCCGAGAGGGTGCATGCGGTTCAGTCAGTATGTGCGGTACGATACCACTTTTATGCAGACCGTCTTGCGGGAGTTCCACGTAATTTAAGCATATTATCACTACATAGTTGTATTGGGATAACGAAATCAATTGTTCTTAATTTTAAATAATCTTTTGTTATAGGTTTATTATTGATTTGACCCGAACATCTCTCAGTCAGCTGGCGATGATGTGATTGAGCATCACATCGCTACGAATTACTCTGGATGGCTATATGAGATGTGACAAAAGGCAGCCTGGGCAGTTGTGGACCAGCCTGGGACCACCATCAGAGATCATCAGCCCCGCATAGTCTCCGATTTAGCCTGGGAGGCTATGTGTGCGCACTAGGAGGCTGATGACTTCAAGAAAAAGTCTGAGCAGGCGAAGAAGAACCGTGGTCAGCTCCGGATAGTACACACCAATGGTTCTCAATCGTTCGAAGAGGCTAAGACAGTAAGTGCATTGTATTTAGATATTTATGTGTCAAGTTCTCACACAAATACTTAAGACCGCTTTTATGAATGTTTGTATTAGGCATTGGGGAGGACCTTGGGCCGAGATCCTATCATTCTAGAGTTTTGGGATCGAGCCCATACGCTTAAGGACGAGCGTGCTTTGTCTTAGGCAGCTTTAGCTATACGGGAAAACTCATCTTATTATTTAGCATTTAATAATATTCAATCGTAATAAAATGATATAATTAACATACGTATATGGAATACATTACAGGACTGATTTCAGAAGCTTCGGGAGGAGCGTATAGCTAAGCTGCAGACAATTAGGAGGGGTTCTGAGCCGTTAGATTCCGCCACTCCTCTTCCCGATATTGTATTAGATCGGGATGAGGAGTTGAGACTATGGGTCTCGTCTCAGGATCCCCCTACTAGTAGTACCGGTAGATATCGAGTGTTGGGTTTGCCGAGGATACCCGCATATACACTTCCTGGAGGTAATATTTTTTTATGTTTCACGAAATTATCCGAATTTATCACATTATATAAATTATTATTAGTAATCGAATTTGTATCTCTTTATAGGCTCCAGCCAGTGCCAGCGTCCGAGAGCACATGTCGGACCATCTCATACGGGCGCTGGCTTGGATGACGATATCTTCTGGCGGCTGATAGGGGCCGTGTCGGATAGGTTCCATACCGATCCGGTCTTTCGACGTCAGCAGTTGCCTTCCATTTCTCGTCTTCACCAGATTGCTCAGGATATTATAGCAGGGGCCTCTGCAGAGTATGGGATTACCTGGGAGGAAGCGATTCGGCGCTTGAGCACCGAGATGCTCCAGATGGTGATTACCTCCTGGAGGAGGCTTTTCGTCCGCCCACCCCACTTTCCAGTATTCTTATTGTTTATGTTTTTCAATTAAGGCTAGTTTGTTAATTCTCATATATATATATATATATATATATATATATATATATATATATATATATATATATATATATATATATATATATATATACTGACTAATGATTTATATTTTTGATTCTATCAATAGGGTGGCGATGGCGGCGGTGGCGATGATGAAAGCGAGGAGCGCAGGTGATTTCCATACAGAAAGAAATACGTCGTTCACCTCCTACCGATGATGATACTTTTACTAGTTTATAGTTCATTTGTATATATATTCAAGTTATTGTAGAACTTTTGTATATATTATATTGTCTAATTAAGGTCTGCATACAACTATTCTAAAGTATATTGTTTAACATTTATGGAACATTAGCTTATATTTGTAATTGGTTAGCTTATAATACGTTTTGGTGGATATTTGAATGTGAATGTGAATGATAATGAGTTGAAGATTACGTTTTAGTACTACGTTGTATATTTGAATGTGAGATACAGGTTTATATTACTGTGTATTGGGTTGTGACAAGTTATAGGTACATTAATGGTTTTAAACACCTGGAAAATGAACTTTTAAAATTTATATTTTAAAAAAAAATTAGTTAATTCTGACGGAATAGGGTAGGTTCGACGGAACGTCCCTCGGAGTTAACAAATAAGCAATTTTTAATAAATGGCAAATGGCCTAATTTTTAGTCTAACATACATTAACTTCGACGGAACATATCCATCGTAATAACACTATCTCCGACGCAAATTTTGTCGAAGATAATAAGTAGACACTTTTAATAAATATATGATTATTTTAGTTTTCAATCGGAAATAAACTATTTCTGAGGGATTGAATCCGTCGGTAATAGGTACTGTTATATCCGACGAAAAGTTTTGTCCTATATATTCTGTCGAAGATAGTTCATGTTCGGCGAATCGGAGATACGTTCGTCGAGGATAATGAAAATCCGACGAAATTTGTGACGAATTTTATTTTCGACGCGATTATTTACGACTGAATATCTGACGGATATTGTCATCGGACATACTATATTTTCGATGTAATAGGCTTATGTCTGATGGATATTTCCGTCGGAATTAGCCGGTTTTCTTGTTGTGTTAGTTAATGGATATGTAATGTTGTTCTTGAGAGTCCAGTATCTCTATAGTGATTTCCCATTTTTCAAAGATTCCTATAATCAAATGAAAGTGTCATAACACATGTTTAGATCCAAGATGAGACTTAGAAACTATTCCTAGTTCTGTAATAAACTTTTTATCCAAATAAATCAACTTGCAGCTTCATTTATAACTATATACTTTGTCTTTATCAGTAAACCAGCAACTCTTTGCTGTTTGAAACCTTTCCAATTCACTGCACCACTGTTCAAGGTAACCCTTTACCTCTAAGTGGATTTTCTGTCATCTTGGTTTGTCTAAAAAACTTGAGTCTATTAAGCCCTCTAGTTTTAATTTAGACTCACCATAAATTTTAATCACATCCTTAGTGTCGGTTAAGTACTTTAAGATGTTTTTCACTGTCTTATAGTGATCTTCTCCAAAATATGACCGATCAACATCAGGTCTCATATATTTCATTGTATACATGATAATTACTCATGTGATCTCTCTTTTAGGAGTCTATGGGGACTATTAAGAGAGATACACTCCAGGGTTCATCAACATGAGACATCTCTTAGAGTTTGCCATGCTAAAAAAATTTAACATCAAATAAATATACGTTCCTTAGGTTAAGAAGAGCATCCTTTTAAATCTATCTATATAGATTTGTATCTCCAATTACGATACTCTACCCAAATCATTCATGGAGGAATGTTTCGACAACTTTATCTTTACTGATTCTAGCATTGGCACGTCATTCCTTATCTGTAGTATATCAATATATAATACTAGGAATGTCACGACGCTCCCACTGACCCTTTTGTACACACTAGGTTCATTCTTGTTTTTGGTAAAATCAAACTCTTTTGATTGTTTCATCAAAATAAATTTTCCATTTTTTAGAAGCTTACTTCAATCTATTTCTCTGAGTGTCTGCAACTCTTACCTCATCATATGTAACCAGATCATAATCATCTATGATGCGTACCTCATCATCATCATATATGATGAATCCATACCTCCCATGTATCTTCGGTACTATTCTAGATTTATGATTCGTTTGTGGTACAATAAGTCTATCTACAAGTTTCTCTTATTTGACTTATAGTGTTTTGTGGTTCTTGAACTTTTCAAGATTCTATTATCCTCCCAATAGCCTCTTCAATGATAAACACCTTTATCTTAGAAGGTACCGTGTTTCGCAACAAACACCTTTTGCTAAGTAGGATTATAGAACATATACCCTAAACTTACTTTAGGATATCCCATAAATCTGTACTTGTCAAATCTTGTCCCAAACTTATTCCTTTGAAACCTTTTCACATAAGTTGGACAACCCCTTATCTTAACATACTTAAGATTAGGAATCCTCCCTGTGCATAACTCTTATAGAGTCTTGGGGTAGAATTTAGAGATTACCTTTTCGTAGATATGCAGCCATTTCTAGGACATTATCCTAGAAGGATACTGGAATGTCGATAAAATCATTATGGACCGCACCATGTCCAACAAGGCATAATTGTTCCTTTCAGATACATCAATCAATTATTGCGTATCAGGAGACGTCCATTATGAGAAAACCATTTGAGATGATCTAAAAACTTATTGCACAAGTATTTATTCCTTAATCTAATCAAAGAATCTTAATACTTTTCAAATTAGTTTCACTTCTGAATTCTTTGAACCTTTCAAATAATTCACACCTGTATTTCAGTAAATACACACATTCAACTCTTGGAATGATCATCTCATTTTCTTATACTAATTTGTTCAATATGAAAAATTATTGTCACGTAAGTTAAGTATACAAAATCCATTAAGTGATATTTCAGTTCTATACAAAACATTATTATTATAAACAGAATAACAATTGTTCTTAAATATAATACCAAAGATTTCATTATCCAACAACAAAATGGAAATAATGTTTCTAACGAGAACTCAAATACAATAATAACTTATTGACTTAATAGACTTTCCCGTAGGCAATTCTAAAAAATAAGTTCCTATGGCTATAATGCAACAACCTTTGCATCATTTCCACACATAGGATTACTTGTCTCTTATTTAACTTTTTACTTATGCTTGGTCCCTTCATAAATGTATATTTATGATAACCAAAACCGGTATTCAATACCCAAGTAGATCCTTGACTTAATGAAAAAAATTATTTCAATCATGAATAAAAACTATATTTGTAACTGAAGCTTCACTAAGCTTCTTCTGGTTAGCCTCTACAAAATGTTTCTCATAGTTTCCTTTCCAGTGTCTAGGCTTATTGCAGTGGAAGCAAACTCCTTTGCTATCCGTATCAGTTTTGTTCTCATTATCCATTATTTTTTGCCCTTTCTATTTACCTTCTTAGAATCGTTCTTCTTTTCAGAAGATCATTTGGCCCCTACCAGTAAGACATGGTCTTTCTTGGTTGGAAAGTGACTCTCAACATTTTTCAACATGTTAAGTAAATCAGCAAGGCTAATATCAAGCTTTTTCATATGAAAAATTCACATCAATTGTGAGAAGGAGTCCGAGAGTAACTGCAAGATCAAATCTTGGCTCAACTCTCCATCCATGACAAAACTTGTTGTCCTAATTGTTCAATCAAATTAATCATGTTTAGGACATGTGTCTGTACTGTAGTGTCGTTGGTCATTCTAGATCGAAAGAGCTCTTTAGATATCTTATATCTATTAGTCCTACTTTCTTAACCATCAACTACTTGACGTGCAGGAGTATAGTAGGAGCATCTATAGTTTCATGTTGACGCTGAAGCTCGTTACTCATGGATGTGAGCATGATGCATTGAGCCAACTGTGCATCATCTTACCACTTTCTAAAAGTAGCAATCTCTTCCTCAGAGGCATTGTCTGTAACCATTGCAGGGATAGACGTATAAGATAGCTTTTCAGCCATGAGAACTATTCTCAATTTCCTTAACCAATCCATTTAATTTAGTCCAGATAATTTAACATCTAATATGCTACGTAGTGATAGTAATTTTAGACATTGTAAAATTCTATAAATGAATTTGTAATTAAAAACATTTTAGCATACATTCTTTTATTAATTATCAAAATAAATTAGGTCTTGTTTTAAATTGGTATCTCCCACTATTTTCATCAAACTATATTACTCTGACTTATATAGTTTGGCAAAATCAAATTAAAGATTTGCTAGTGAGAATAAGGATCCCATTTCAAATGTATATAGCCTTGTGGTGACACAACAAACTATATATAAATAAATATGTAGACAAATCTTGTCAGTTACATCATCATGTAACTCCTTTGTTTTGCCTCTTAGATTATTTTGATTAAATGGTGGCACATCCGAATCAAAATTATCTAAGTTAAGTCCAACCTAGCACTTTCATATATTCAAAAAAGAAAAACAGTGTCCTTGTGGTGACACAACAAAATAACATTGTTCGATTTTCTTTATAAGCATCAAATGTGATAAAATTAACATCTCAAAAAATTAAGATTAGCCTTGTGGTGACACAACAAACTTATAATAATTAATTGATACTTTGTTATTTTTTATCATGCTAGAAGACGACGTTCGATATTCCAAATATCTTTGAACGCTTAGGACTTAATACAAAATATTTGAAAGGTTTGTTATTAATTTGTCTCATCTTGTTTAGCGTGCATGCACATATATATAAAATATGCATCATATTAATTAACATGCGAAACATGTTTGCATAATATATATATATATATATATATATATATATATATATATATATATATATATATATAAGCATGCACATATAAAATATTATATTCTACCCGGATTGATTATGGACTTTATTCTAGTTTGATTCACTAGAGCCACCAAGTAAACCAAAAGGTCAAACCTAGGGTGCAAGAATTAAATTCAAATATAACTATTACATTTAAATCCCAGGCTCCATTACAAACGGGTCTTCAAGAGCTCCTTGCTCCTTGATCTCTAATTTTTCAAAATTAATTCTAATTATTCCTGTTACAAAATTATTTAAAATAAATAGAAACCCTGATTAGTAGTCAAGGGGAAGTACATAGGATGAGGATAGAATTTACATTAAGAAAAAATTAGAGAAGACGAGATACGCAGACGCCATTTAATAAAACTCATACATCCATGCATCGAATTAAAATAAAATCCAATCAGATTGATCAATAGATAATCAATCCCATTTATTATCATACGCATCACCATATATATATATATATATATTAATATCATTTAATGGGAAAATTTAGTTAGCATAAAATCTAATTTTGAATTAAAATAAACTCCTTTATTTTAATCCAAATTTAAATCAAAATAAACTTCTGTTATTTTAATTTATCCAATTTTGAATAAAATAAACTATTTTATTTTAATCAAAATAAACTCATTTATTTTAATTAATTATGGAATTCAATTCCAAGTAAAAAAAACTCATTTATTAAAAGAAACACGAACTCTCTTTCATATTCACAAATAAACTCATTTATGTTGAATAATATGAAATCTTATTTCATATCTAAATAAACTCCTTTATTTAAGAAAACATAGATTCACTTTCCTATTCACAAATAAACTCCTTTATTTTAAGAAACATGGAATCCAATTTCAACTACAATTAGTTATAATAGAATTCAATCAAGTCTAATTAGTTAGTATGAAATTCAATTTTAAGATTAAAATAAACTCTTTATTTTTATTATAAAATTATTAATATTATATATATATATATATATACAAGGTCCGGATCAAGTGCATATCCCTTATCTTACTCACTTCGTCTCACCCCTTTCAATGATTTAACCCTGATGGTTCGATCATACAATAGTCGCTCTATACTTTTAAGCGACGATATATGTTATCCGTCGCTAAAAGTATAGACGACGGTTGTATGACCAAAACTGTCGCCAGGTCCGTCACTAAAGGGGGTGAGCACGGGTGAGTAAAATAAGGGGTATGCACTTGATCCTTGCTCTCTCTCTCTCTCTCTATATATATATATATATATATATATATATATACACACACACACACACACACACATTATACTGAATCACGTGACACCCATGTAAACATACTAAATCATATATGATTACATATATATTATATTATAATACATACACGTTAAGATCCTGAATTATATAGATATGATTACATATATATATATATATATATATTACCGATGTAATCATATCTATATACAACAAAAAATAGTAACGTTTTTAAAAAAAATTATACAACAACATTATGCCGAATTAAATTGTTCTAAACACATATCAATATACATATCAAATTAAAACAATTATTAATTCCCACAAAGGTTTGGCTCTGATACTACTGTTAGGTTTGTAATATTCATGAACGCAATCAAATTGCACAAAATAAGCGGAAGAATGGAAAATTAGAATTTTAAAATTTTACAAACCATATACCCGGATCATCCTTTATACACAATTATTAATTAAACGAAAATAGGAAGAACAAGAATCATACCTTTGAAGATTCGAGCTTTCTCAGGTACAAGTTCACATCCAATCTTTTCGTGTTCAACTTAAATCCACTGAGTATGGTTCCTTCCTTTGATCAATGTTAGCCACCCAAGTGTTTGGCCTCTAGAGGTGATCCACCAAGGAAGAAGAAAGATTCAAGAAGATGGGTATTTGGAAAAACCCTAGTTTTTCTATTTTTCATAGAAAATGGTGTACTCTCCCAACTATTGGAGTTACATCTACTTGATAATTGATATAAGATTCCTTTTATAAAGATATCAGTTAACCCTTCTAATCTAATTAGAAAATATGGTATTATTTAATTAGTTAAATCCTTTTAATTAATTAAGCTCGCTAATCTTATTAGGAATAATTAATCGATCTTTTTTAATTAATTAGCCTCCTAATCTTATTAGGAATAAATGAGAGTACTTTTATTAAATTAATTTCCAAACTCATTTAAAAATTAAAATAATAATATTTGTAATAATATTAATAAAACTCCCCTTATTAATTAATATTTAATGTCGACGTTGGGATTTTTATTTGTCCCTTTTCGTTACTTGTTCTTTGGTGTTCTCATGTTAATGTGAGATTTGTTTGAAAAAAACAAGTGAAAAAGGTCCGACATGTGTAATGTCGATGATTTGACTTTAAGAGTCGCCAGTTGGTGTTTTTAACTGGTTGCACCAACGCAATCGAAATGTTTTGCGTATTGACCCAATGATGTGACACTGCTAAACGGGTCTGTGAAGCCGAGATTCATTTGGGTTGATTATGTAGAGGGAAGGTGTTAGACACCCCCCGACATTCATGTTGCCACGGTGACCGCCATTTTTCAAGAAACTGTTATATGAATGTGTGTGTGTATGGATCAATGTGCAATTATTTGAAAGTAGTGCGAGGCCTCGTTCGTACCTATATACAAAGGGTTTGAATTTATAGAAAAATTCAATTTTAAGCAAGATATAACAATGAAGTTTTGTTAAAAGAGCATTTTCAAACCCTGTGCTCAATAGAAATTGAGACCTTTTCATACTTCCATTTTATTATTAATGTTCGGCTTATTTGCTTTTATTTTCGAGATGTGAGGCATCTTCGAGAAAATAATATACAGCAGTGCCGAACTCCTCTTGGGCATGACAACCATCTAAGGAAATTCAGACACCGTAAATAATGTACAAGTCGCTTCTGAGATGAAAAATGTCCATCACGGGAACTAATCTAGATTCATGATCAATCTGGGATCACATGATTTCTAGGCTCACATGATACCGTAGTTTGTATGAAAAGCGTAGCAATTATATATATAAAATCTTTAAATATATATATATATATATATATATATATATATTATCAACCACCACGAAGCAACTCCAGGGGATCTAAATATATAAAAATAATATATATATATATATATATATATATATATATATATATATATATATATATATATATAGCATAAACGCATTTATAAAATCCGGCTCATCGGATATGTCCGATAACCGCTTATATATATATATATATATATATATATATATATATATATATATATAAAAAAGGTAAACGCTCCTGATGTAAAATCCGGGCTCATCGATGTAAAATCCGGGCTCATCATGTAACGTCCCAAAATTGGGACAATTTCTCTCCCCGATCTTGTCGTTAATATTATCTTGTTCTAGCTTTAAAACATTATTTAATGTGAAAATAGCTAAAAGCTGCTAATAATAATTTTTTTCTTTTCTTCCATTCATTCATTCCATAATCGCAACCTTTATAATTCTTCTTTATACTAGAAACATATTTATTATATGATTTGTATAATCGTGTAAATGTATTAAAAGCTTAAGTCTCAATACTTCATATCTTTTCTATCGATGATTCATTTATTTTAGAATCATATCTATTCTCATTTCAGAATAAACATTCTTTATTCATTCAACATTTCAAACCGTACATAGCTCCCAATTATATTTGACAAAACTATCAATCATAGATTTATACCATTTCTAATTCAAGAAAATGTATTCACTTTTCACATCGTTCAATCTTCATCATCCGTATAGCAAGTAATATTGCCTAACATCATTAACCTGCAAAAAGTTTGTGTTTGCAAGATTGAGCTCGACAGCCCAGCAAATTTAACAGTCTATCATGTTTCACATAGCACACAATTTCATATGCACTATATTTCCTTTATTATGCATATCTGTCTGCAACATGTATTCTTTACTATGTATATCCTACATGCAACAATAATTCCTTACAAAACATACATTCATGCATTATACATTTCTAATTTATCGAGTTACATTATACAACACGTGCTATCACATATCACATATAAATTGAGTTCCATAACCCAATTAACTTAGTCATATTTTGACTTTAACAATTCATAAAGTATGGTATGTAACTCACCACATAATCACATTTAATCCACAAACATCATAGAACCGAAAAACTTGCCTTGATTGGAGATTACCACAAAATTTAACTTAGAGTTTCTCCACAATTCCTACAGAATTATATTTACATGCACACACATATTAGATAATCGAATATGTTACAAAACATGCATGTATATTCATCAATAACAATTATTAGTTTTATACAAACTAATATTACTTATTCTTACTCAAAATGAATATTAGTTTATTAGAAACTTAATTCATTTTAACCTTTCTAAACCAAATAAAGGTCCCTCACATTTGAGTATATAAATATTTTACACTTTGAAGATTCAATCACTTATATTCCGCTTTAGGAATATCTTATGTCTTTACTCATTAATTGGGACTTAAATGACTAATAAATAGCTTTTATAGTAAAATTCAATTTACTATATTATTCCTTTAATATAAATAATTTTTATAAATTATTTTACATGCTCATGAGTCAACTCAATTATTGTATTTTATCCATAACACTTTCGCTTTACTTTTCTTTTTTGCAAATAGTTATATTTTCACTATATTAACCACACAAACATGCCATATAACTTGTACAGTTATATTTTAAATATTCCCATTGACCACACAATCAATTTTATTATTATTATTATTATTTTTAACCCATCATGTTTCCAAGCAATACTAAACAACCCCATAAAATAATAGCAACCCAAACTTGGCTCAACAGCCCCAAGCTTAGCTTTTAGCTTGTAGATTCAATTATATTACATTGTAACTATGTTATAGATCTTATACACTCATTTATTTAGAAATAATAACCCAAAATTTATGGGTAAATAATCAAAATGCATCACAACGCCAAAAATGGCTCACCAAACACTTCTATACAAGAACTTCGTTGCTACCAATGTGTAGCAGCCCCTACTTCTTAGCTCTTGTTTTGATAGCTTCTCATTCCTCGTAACTTTGATTCGTTTATGTTGAAAGTTTGAATATTATATAGATTGTATACCCACCCATTTCAGAAACTTTAAACAGTCCAAACAAAGCTCCAAAAATGCTCTGTCATAACAGTTTTTAATAGTTTTCCAGCTTGACCCTGTTGCGCCAAAACAGTCATAACTTCTTCGTTTCAAAACATTTTTGAGCGATTCTTGAGCCCACGTGAAGATAACTTCCAGGGCTACAACTTTTATCTCACGATGTTTTTTCAAAATCCGAACACATCTGTCCAAAAATTTAAACAAAGGAGGCTGTTCGGGATTGGTTGGACAGTTTTATTACGCTCCTTCCGAACATCATAACTACCTCATCCGGAGTCGGAATTAGTCCGTTCCGGAGTCTATAGAAAGCTTAATCAGTGTACTACAACATATCAAAAGCCCAAAAGTTTTAAAGCACAAAAAAACTGGACGAAATTGCCCCTGCCATTGACTGATCCGAAACTGTCCCTAAAACCGGGACTGTTTCCACATAAATCAACACCACGACTTTTAGAAACGTGAGTTTTGAGTTCTACCACTTGGGTTTACTAGCCAACACATACATCCAGCACTAATTTTTGACGGATCAGAAAAAAAAATTATAGATTTAAAACGGTAAACATTCAAAGTACATAGAAATTTCGATTTTCAAAACTAGAAAATTTATTTTTCTTTTCCTTTTGGTTTCCAACCAAATCAACACCCATCATGGGTGGATCCATACTAGAATCAAAGAAAAACACATATATCTTAGGGTTTTATACACCAAAATCAAAAACCCCTTTCATAAAAATTCCATAGAAAGAGATTAGAGAGAGAAAAGTTATACATTTGCTTCTTCTTTCTTCTTTCTTCCATGGTGATTTTCTTCTCCATCTTCTTCTTCCTCAAGGGCAGCCGCCTCTCTCTCTCCCCTTCTCTCTCACGGTTCTTCTCTCCCATGCTCTCTTCTTCTCTCTACGGCTTTTTTTCCGTTCTTCTCCTTTCCTTTTCTCTTTTCCTTTTTTTTTCTCTTTCTTTTCTTTTCTCTTTCTCTTCCTTATCTTCTCTTCTTTTTTTTAATCAATAACCGCCCTTAGGCCTTAAAATCTTCAAGTTGGCTTAATCAAATTGCTTTTATTTTAATTGCTAATTTACTCTTCAAATGACTAAAAGTCCTTCAATAATTGGGCCAACACTTGGACATTTAATTAATTCCATTGGACTTGTTATTTTATTTTGCTTACTAACAAAATAACATTAGCCTTCTCTACAAATTAAATTGGGCCATTATAATTCTTGTCCCACACAAAATATAATGAGCTAGATTAATAATTTAATCGCCCTTAAACCATATTATCTCTACAAGTCACATGCTTAAATAAATTAATTGGACTTGTTTAAACAATATTACCCCTTTAGTCCATTAAATCAAATTCTTTTGGACTCTAAATAAATTATTGGGCTATGATATTATTATAGCTCATTGCTTTTAATTCTATTCCATTCTACCCTTATCATTAAATTAGGGTTTACATGCACTCAAGTGAAATAAAAATTTTTACTTAAGTACATTTAATTTCTTAACCTAATTAGACTTGCTATAATTAGGCTATAAAATTAATTAACCGAGATGTATAAAATAAATCTCTTATAATTGGTATATATTCTAAATACCATAATTCTCTCATCTCATAACCCTTAAGTTATTAAATTCTTCATTCCTAATATATAATTAGGATCACATTAGTTTATTTTATTTTTTTATATAATTAAACAAATATAAATCATCACATAATCTTCATATTCCTTTACTCACATATTCGAACAAAATAATTTAATAAATTGTGACATGATCCACAATTCTCTTAAATTAGGTCACTAGTATAAAATAAAATATTAGGACCACTAAATAACGATAACCATTTAGGTTATTTAATTATCACACCTAATATATATATTAGGTTACATAACTTAATTCTTACTTCACTTTTATATACAAAATAAATGTATTCACATTATATAATGTATATTTATTTAATAATACACATAATTCACATAATCATAACATATTTCACTTCTCACACTAATTTTGACTTTTCTCCATAAAAAGTCAACTGTTGACTTTAACCAAAAGTCAACCTTTACACATTTTGTGTTTACTGTCCATTCTGACTAAACTCGACGTTCCGGACGCAACCGAGCAGTCCATGCTTCAAAATTCTATCTCTAACTCAAATTTTGAGTTTTAAATTACTCATTTCTCATTATTAATCGTATTAACTAACGACTTTATACTTCTTCAAATTCTTATTTTCCAGTCAAGGCCAACACTCAAGCTATGTTAATTACTAACATAGTTTTATCTTGATCATTATATCATTAACTTAATTCATCATTCTTCTTGCTAAAATATATAGCACCTTACTAAGTATATATATTTCTATACATATACTCATCTTCGTTTAACCTCATAGCATCTCTTCATGTGAAATCTTATCTCCAATAATAAAATTTCCATATGTACTTATAAAACATTTCTTAGACTATTCCATTCACATCAATTTACGGTATCATAATACCTTATTCTTGATATTCCTTCAAGTACATATTAATTCATTTCTAGGGTTTAGAAATTTTATAACCCATTTTTTCTATTCTCATTCAAATATCAAACCATATAGGTTTTACTTGAAAAATTTAAATAAATCCTCAAATTCCCATCTAGGTTTTATTCTTTAACCTTTATTCTAATTATTTAAGATTTTAGAAATTTTCTAGTTGTCACACATCGAGATATAAAATATCAGGTTATATATATATATATATATATATATATATATATATATATATATATATATATATATATATATATATATATATATATATATAATAAAACACTCACGACATAAGTCTAGGCTCAATTAAGGCATAACTCGATAATGTTAGTCCATATACAAATATATACATATATATAAATATATATATATATATAGACAGAAATGAAAACCATGGATCGAATTCTGGGAAAACGCACGCAACACGACTCTCAATGTGTAGAATAATGTGTGCAAAGATGAAGAGAAAGGCTTTATAGAGTGTGAGAAGGCTTACAGTGGGCTGTCAATGCAGACTTCTATGACTCTATATGGATAAACACTCAGCTCCCACTAATAAATGTATAGCTATATGTGAGCTAACATGTGTTTAAAAAGAGCAAGCACTTAATATGGGTGTGTACAGAGCAAATTTGACAGGGCTTCCTCACCTTTTTCCTTTTCAAATGGCCACCCCAAGCCCTCTATTTATAGAGGAGGCAGCCACAGGTGGACCTACGACTGCCTGGGGTGCCCTAGGTTCCGCAAGTTCTGTCGTCTCGAAGTACGTGCACTCGTGCACTGTAATGTTAGCTCGAACTTGCAGAACTTCAATCCGAGCATTCGAACGAGGTATATAAGACCTACTTCGGACCGCTTGTGTCGAGAGTAATGCAATGACATGGGATTAGAGGTTGTACAAAGTCAGGAAGAGGGGACCATGCCCATGGTCTTCAAGCTTCAAATTCTATCCGGTGTACTGCCACGCGTAATAGTCACTCGGGATTGGAACTCCTTGGTTCTTGTAGGACATTATTGTATATATGTATGTATGTATGAAGCGTTGAGATGATGCGCAATTTTTGAGGTGGTAAGATGATGTTTGACTCCTTACCGGGGTTATCTCCAATTTGAGTTGAAAGCAAACGTTGCTCAGGGTTACATTTGAGATTGGACTGCTGCAAGTGTTTGAATGCTGCAAGGTCATCTCTGAATGTGCCTGTCTGCTCGGTGTTATCTCTGGGTTTGAGGTATGAGTGCCTCAGCATGAGGTTTGAGATTGAAGCTGATAGCATGCATTTGAAATAAACATTTCCGGAGTTATCGCCGGAACTGCAACAACATTCCTTGGGGTTATCGCCAAGGATGAAACTCGGGGTTATCTCCGAGGTTGGAAATGATATTCCTGGGGTGTGTTCCGGGGTTGGAAATGATACTCTCGGTGTGTGTTCTGGGGTTGAGACTGCACTTCTGGTAGTATCCAGAATAGATGTAAGTTGTCTTCCAGGGTTATCTCTGAAAGACGAATCTACCCTCCTGCAATGTCAGTAACAGGTGTGCAAAAAATTTTGAGTGTCTACAAATGCCCCTCTTTATCATATTCATGGAATGCAAGGAATGGATATGATAAAGAATCTTAGACACTTGAAATGCAACAAGATAAACATGATGCTATGCACAACAACATGATGCAAATGTATGATGCATAATGAAAATTATTGTCGGTTCCCTGTTAATCCTGTTAGGATGACAATCAGCAATGTCTTGGACATGCGATCCAAGTCTTCAAGGATGTTGATGTTGGGGCTATCACCAAAGTCTTGAATCCTAAACACAGACTTCTATTCCATAAAGGTGCCTCTTGTGTACAAGAGATCTATGGGGATAAAGCTTTGTCTGTTTGAGGATGTGTATAACATATCCCATCATCCCGCTTGAAAGCATCGCCAACACCCTATATTGTTAGGGCACCGACCTCCGCTGATGTGTTTATCACCGGATAAATCCCTACTGGGTGCATGGTCAAGGCTACTTGACCTTCATTGATATGTCTGTCAATGATTGCATCGCGTTGTGACCCTTGCTGGGGAAGGTTGCTTCGATGGGTTTACTTGTCATCGGCTGAGATAACGTCAAGGTTGCTTGACCTTCATTGATGTGTGTATCAATGGTTAAATTACATTATAACCCCCGTTGGGGATACGTGGATGCTTGAAACTTCGGCGTTGTAACCCTCGCCGGGGATATGTGGATGCTTAAAACTTTGGCGTTGTAACCCCCACCGGGGATACTTCATTAATTCATAACTTCGGCGTTGTAACCCCCGCCGGGGAAGGTTTAGGGTTGTGACCCTGCACTGAAGGCATCGGACCCTTGTGAGGTATTGCCGAGCATGATTTGTAAAAGATGAGGCCATTGGTATAGTATACCCTGTATGCAGGCAAATACCAATGAGTGAGATGTGAGACCAGATTGCGGCCCATGAAAACCAAGATTCCAGGCTATTCCGCTTAATTGCGTAGCGTTTTAATTCCTGATTTGGCCTTTTCAGCTTGTGAGACCTCCTTTGCAACTCTAACTGGAGAGAGCCGAAGGTGTGGGACCCATATAAAGGTGCCGAGTAGGTACACTAGAAGCGACCATGGACTGACCTGCACAACCGTATGTATTCCCTGCGGGTTGCTTTCATAAGTCATTCTCAAGCTGCGCGACAAAGGAAATTTGAGAGCTTCTCTTCAGACCTACTGAGTTCGGGCAACTTTCTGCATATTCTATCACGGTACAAGCGTTCTTCACTGTCCTGGTAACATATGCATGTATTCTTTTCCTGTTTCTATCCGTTGGAAAATGACTTATCACATGAAATGCATTTAGACACATAGTAGTGATATGCATGTTGATATGACTTGATAAAAAATATTCAACATAACAAATGTTAGTATTAAACCATGCTGAACATAATGATGTGAAAAAAAATTTGACTTTTAACACAGTCAAATTGATACCTTTTACTGTCATTTATTATCCTATCTGAGGACAAATGAGTAAAGGTAGAGAAGCAAAATAATCCTGGTAATTAGACTACACTTATGGATTTTTTACTGTGATGTATTAAATGAATGTAGGATGTATATAACTGTGGATAGGTGTGCTACTGAATGGCCACCTAGTTATGCCTATGTGCATGTGGATAGTCCCATTTACAGAGGGGGCTATGGCAAAATTTTCCAAAATGTAGGCATTGGGTAGTCATGCATTTTTAACTCTACTGTAGATGTATGTTAAAACAATGCATGCATGCATGTAATCATAAAATGCATTTTGAAAAGCTCCAGGTAAGAATTTACCACACCCTTTCTGAGGTGATTTGGAGACTTGTTGTCCAGATATTATGGATCCAGATCAACTGAGTAGTTCCCACAGGACCACTTTTGGTGTACGGAGGAGGGCTTTTGAATTGCCTCGACCCCGTTCTGTTAGATAACCTCATCGTTTGGTGGAGGTGGTGATACGTCTTATCCGGGTTGAAGTGCCGGATGTCGAGGACGAGGAGGAGGATGTACCGATTGAGGTTCCTGCTCCTGCTGCATGTGTTCCTCATAGGGATTTGCCAGGTATTCAAGTGGCAAACCCAAATCTTCTGAGTGACTTGAGTCGGCATCCTTCAGTCTACCTGTATGCAAACGAGGTATGAAGTTAGATCTTTAATCTTCCTTATTTCCTATTGATGAGGAGCAAAGGGTTCTGATGTTGATCTGCATTTGATATAGGTCCCTTGCTTTACACAGCCTCAAGGGAACTGATTCAGCATCCACTCTATGTATCAGGCTATGCACGATGACTATAGAGCGGCTGGGGATTCGAGACGTTCTTTTCCATTCTTCCCGTCATTGCCCCCAGGGGTTGCCTCGGGGCATTGTTCGAGCAATTGGTTTCACGGACTCATTAACAATTTGGCTGGATCGTGAGGTGATGATGACACCGATGGGTTGGCGGTTTATCACAGGTATGGATTTTGGAGGTGATCCAGTGCCTTGCACGACGGATATTACCCATACTATCGTCAGATCCTTGTTGGGAGTTCCAGCGGAGGCGCTTAAGGGTAGGACTGTTCGTACAGGTCCTTTGAGCTTAGATGCTATGAACGGGCTGTTGAGTGAGCCTATACCCGATGATGTGAGAGTCATGGATCGCATTCTTCGGCGATTGTTCCTGATGATCATTAGGGGCTACTTCATAGTAGATAACTCCTCTACAGTGTCCTTCGCTTTGATCAGCGCCACTCGACACGTGGACTGTATAGGAGACTATGATTAGGGTTCCTATACCTTTCCCTACTTCCTCAGGGGAATGCGAATGCGATCGCAGGGCTTGACCGAGGCGTGGTTAGGATTCTACCCATTTTTACTGGTGAGTATTTCTCTTGTCTTTTTCCATGTACAGGTTAAGAGTGTTGACTGACAACAGATGTTGCCTTTGTGTTGGCAGTTTTGGGCCTTTGAGAGGCTTCCATGTTTGTGTCCTGTGAGCGTGCTAGGTTTAGACACCTATCCATGAGGACAGAGATGACATCATTCCATATCAAGTGAGGTCCCCATTGCGGAGGGTTTCACTCATTGCCACTTCTCAACGGAGTTGTTGACAGCGGATGTCATCACGTGGGTTCCCTACTCTGGGGAGCACTTGAGTGTTGGATTTGAGGATGGGTACCCGATTGGAGTTGAGTACGTTATTTCCCCCCGCAGGATTCCTGTTTGACAGATTTGGCTCTGAGGATAGTTATGCACGGCATTCCGGGGATTTCACCATACCAGAGGACCATTGACGTTCAGCTAGAGTGGATGTATTACTGTTGTGCGTATTGTCATACGTCTACATGCCACGGTACATGGATGAGTTGGAAATTTGCGTCATTATGGCAGTGAGAGCTCTTAGAGAGGGTCACACCATCATACCGATGATTATGGCAGAGACTCTGAGGTCGACCATATATTCTTTGCACTTATCCGGCGAGAGTGTTCACAGCAACTTCGATTAAATCTTTGACGTGTGGTTTATGTCACACTTGAGACCGATTGGCACATTCAGACGGCATGGGTATTGCTTCACCCATGATATAGCCATGTCGTACTCCTTTCAGCCTGTGGAGTGTATAGATGCACTTGCTATACTGCCGTGTACAGGGCTTAGCTCACCCTACATCTTCATTACTCATGCTCCGGGCATGGATTATCTACCTCTAGCTGGTTTGAGAGGGATGATGACCTACCACCCACTGGCCGTGATGTGTCAGTTTGAACAGTTTTAGGATTTTCATCCTTATGAGGGGGCATTGAGTCAGCGATTCGCTTTTCACCACTTATCATCAGCGGACAGATCTAGGTTGTATTCCTATTGGGATAAACGAGAGCTGGTTGAGTTTTCTGTCAGTCATCCGGGTTATTCTGTAGAGTATTCAGCCTGGATGGAGACAGAGACTGCATCGACTATGGTAGTATCCACAGTGCAGGATATTAATTATGACGATGAGGAGCCTATAGAGGAGGCTGACATTCCCATCAATGGGGACATAACTGCTGGGATGCCAGCATTTGTGATGGATTCTCCCACCCCGAGTGCCACTGTTACTAAGTATTCAGCACAACATTTGGAGCAGAGCCTACATCTGATGACCTATGATAGAGATCAAGCTAGGGCCGCGATGTTGACAACTCTTGATGGGAGAGACGCCACTCTGTTAGAGAGGGATGAGGCTAGATCAGCCAGAGATGCATTGATTATAGAGTGGGATGCCGCCTTATCTGCTAGGGATGTGGCTATTGCAGACAATACTTCAGTTAGATCCCATATGACTGGCATCCTTGCCGATATGAGTGCATACATCGATGAGCATCATGCCACCATGTAGTTAGCCTCTGATTTGCTAGCTCGTTTAGATACCATTGGGCAGGAGCGTGCAGCATTACCTCCGTCTTCAAAGAGGGATGCTATGTTAGATCTGATAGTGCGCATACACACAGATCCATAGATAGATTTGTATTTTCCTGCACAGACTAGCTTAGCCATTTTTTCATGTACAGCACAGATGTATATATCAAACAGTATTATATATGGCAGAGAAATATATTCTGATTTACTTCCCTTTTAGTTATGACTTGATACTTGCTTAATATTTTCCTGTTTCTTCAGGGCCTTGAGATCTTGATGCATTCTGAAATTATCCTTGATATGTGGACATTGAGCCATCATAGGATCTCTCAGAACTGATCATTGATATGTATGTATCCCTACCATCTTTGGTGTCTTGGGACTGGTTTCTGTTATGGAAATGTGGAGAGGAGGGTGGCTTTTCCTCTCTGAGATTGACCGCACCACAGATGGTCGCCAATACTTTTATCTGTGAGAAGCCTAGTTAATTCCATCTCTTATGGATTGGTGTTGCTCTTTGAGGCACAACTGCAACTTAGATGGTCACCGAATCTCCTATTTATGAGAAAAAGTTGGGTAATTCCATCCCCTTGATTTGAAGCCGATGAAATGTGATAGATTGAAGGTTGATCCCAGTACCGTGTGACAAACATTTTGTTCTGGTAGGGGTTACACTGAACCATAAATGGCTGCCTACATACTCCTATTGAAAAGGAGATCTAGTCTGCGTAGTTCGAACCTGGTGTAAGAGGTTCAACGCTGAATGTGAAAGGCAAATAGGTGTAGAAGCTTTATTAAGGAAGAAGGGTGTAGAATGATTTTTGTTATTTTTTTGTTAATTGCAGAGAAAGGGCAGAAATGTTTTTGTTGTTTTTTGTTTATTGCGACTGGGCCATATAGAATATGGTTTCCTACGTACTCCCAGGTATCAGGGAGATCAGGTCGACATAGTTCGCCCCTTAGGACGAATCGCAACCAAAGAGAAGTGTGAATCCCACGTGCAGGCTATACTGTGGGGAAAAGAAAGTTTGATCCCATGATAGGGACAAACTGTAGGTGTGGAAAAAGTTTGATCCTGTCTTCAGGACAAACTGTAAACGTAGAAAAGTTTAATCCCGTCTTCAGGACAAACTGCAGGTATGGAAAAGTTTAATCCCGTCTTCAGGATAAACTGCAGGTGTGAAAGGTTCAATCCCATCTTCAGGATAACCGAAATTGTATGAAAGGTTCGAAATGAGGTGAAACCAGGATGCTAGTTTGAAGTGTATATTTCCCTGAGGGGCAGAAGAGTTTGTAAAAAGAAAGGGTTCAAAACCGGAATGACTGGTTATTGGATGATCAATACCAGGATGTTTGGTTGATGGTAACTTCAGACATTGTCTGACACAATGACCTCTGGTTGTCCATATCGACAGACAACATTATTTTTGATGAAAGCAATGATAACTTCTTTAGTAACCCTTGGGAAGGAGGCTGCTTCTACCCATTTGGTGAAGTAGTCGATCATGGTGAATATGAATCGATGTCCATTACTGGCTTTAGGCTCGATGGGCCCGATCACGTCCATTCCCCACATTGAGAAGGGCCATGGCGAACTCATATTGTGGAGTTCCCTTGGAGGAGCGTGGATAACATTCCCATGAATTTGGCATTGATAGCACCTCTTGACGTGATACTCACAGTCAACTTTGAGCGTAAGCCAATAATGCCTTGTTCTGAAGATCTTCTTAACAAGTAGGGGTCCGCTCATGTGAGGGCCACATACTCCACCATGGATCTCATCCATGAGCCCCTGAGCTTGGTCTTTGTCCAGACATCTGAGGAGGCCTAATCCTGCATCTCTTTTGTAGAGTGCATCTCCGCTCAGGTAGAATATCATAGCAAGTCGATGGATCCGCCTCTTCTTAGTTAGGCTCGCCTCAGCGGGTGTAGATCCATCTCGCAGATACTCCTTGATGCGCTGATACCAAGGGTTGTGGATGGGAGGTAACTCATCTGATACTTCTCCAACACAGTTCCCATAGACGGGGGCCTTTTGCAGTGTAAATATGATGCTTGACATGTTTTCCTTGTCAGGTATGTGAATCAAGGAGGCCAACGTTGCTAGTGCATCTGCAAAATCATTCCTATTGTGAGGAATGTGTAGAAAGGAGATTTCTTCGAACTCCAAAGCCATCTGTATAACTTGCCGATGGTAAGGTAGCAAATGTAATTCTTTAGTTTGATAGATTCCCGTGGATTATTTGATTACCAACTCGAAATCCCCAAAGACAGTTAACCGCCTGATGCCCATTGAACGAGCAAGTTTTAGCCCCATGATACAGCCTTCATACTCAGCTGTGTTGTTGGTGCTGACAAACTGTAATTTGACGGCGACGAGATACTGCTCCCCCGTACCGGATATTAGAACTGCTCCAGCTCCAGAGCCTTCTGTGTTAACAGCTCCATCAAAATACATTTTCCATATGTGGCATGCATCGTACTGACGGTATTATTTGAATCGCCATTACCCTTCATCGGGAAATATGTTTCTAAGGGTTTGTAATCCCTGCGGTGCGACGGCCCGATTGATCCGCAATTCCTTGACCTTTGATGCACTTTTGCGTCACATAGATTTATGTCAAATTGTTGTAGGATCAACTCGCCATCCGGACGATCGACAATTCAGTATGGGCTTACTGAACACATACTTGAAAGGATCCACGTGGGATATGAGATGGGTTATGTGACCATGGAGGTAATGTTGTAACCTCATAGAAGCCCATGCTAAAGCACAACAAGTTTTCTCAATCAGAGTGTACTTGTGTTCACTGATGCTGAATCTTTTGCTGAGGTAATAGATAGCTCACTCTTGGCCTCTATCGTCTTTTTTCCCCAGCATACAACCCATAGCATTGTCATTAATGGATAGGTAAATGAATAGGGGAACATCATTGTGACGCCCCCAAAATAGGTATACATCACCCATCTTAAGTCGCCAAATACATGGTACAAAATTCAAATACAACTTAATAATACAACTTTCGTGTAAAATACGACAAAATATAAACTGAGAGTTTTAATAAGAATATTGGCGTCTAGACAATATCCACACTCAAAGGAGTCCTCATTACATTTATTGTCACACTATTTAACAGAACAGTGAGGACTACTAATGCTATCATCTGGACCATCACTATAGCAACCCCGAATTCGGGTCCCAAATCACCGCGGATTCGGTTCAATCATTCTACAACTATTTGCGGAAGATATAAACATAAATTGTTTATACAATACACTATACACACTTTTCCCCAAAATTGAATAACCTTAACTTATACACAATTCATACACTATCTAACATATAACACATTTATCAAACTATACTATTACAAATTAGCCGCACATTAACTTTAAGCTGGAACTATCTTTAACCTTTCCTTGTATCCAACGCATTCGCCTTATCTGCAATGTTTTGTCATGATATAGCAAGGGTGAGCATGAAAGTTGCCCAACAAGTTTAAATACAATTTAAAGATATATCATGACTGAAGAGTTTGAATAATAAGCTGGCTATAATTCATCAAGATAATTGAGAACTAGCATGAACAAAATTTTTGACTGAACAAGTTTTAAACATGAACAAACATTTCTGGACCAACCGGTAATAAAGGTGATCAGCCTTTTATACCTGACTTATACATGCAATATGTACAGAGTACAATTCAATATGGCAATCAGCAATGATTAACCATAAGCATATCTGAATCAAACACTCTTAGTAGAGTTAAGTAAAACTTGCCTGAACCATTGATTACCACAACGCAATTTATAACGCTTATCCAAAGACCTATTATTAGTAATATAGATCTCCAATATTAGAATAATATCTTCACAGTATAATACTGTTATATTTATATACACAGAATAACCTAAACACATAACACATAACCCTATCAGTCTATAACACACATAAGATATATCATCAAGTCAAACTATTTAAGTCTGAGTTGAAACCGACACAATTCTATCATCCCGACGGTCTAGTCGGATAAATAACAAGTTTAATTTCAATTAAACTCTTTCTGAGCACTTAACAATTATCACAGATAATTTCTTATCAGTCAAAACATTTTCATTGACTTGCAATAAATTTTAGATAATTATTACCATTTATCAATATTTTTTAATCATTAATACCGTATTTAAATAAATTAAATACCACATAATTCCTTAATCATTAATATTTATTTATCATTAAATATTAATGAAAATCATAACATAATATTATAATATAATTATAATATATCAAAGTATTTTTAATACCTTAAAATCATATTTATATGATTTTAAAACAATTAAATCAATTATCCGATAATTGCTATTAATATTAGAATATTAATATTTTCATGACTAAATATCAAAAGTTATATTTTATAACTTAAAATATTTTTATATCACTTAAATCATTTTTATATGATTTTTAAAACATTAATTATATTTTTCCATAATTTATTTAATATATTTATTAAATAAATTAATCACCATTAATAATAAATTATTAATGAAATTCATCATAAAATATTAAAAGTCATCAAAATAACTTAAAATATTTTCTAACACCATAAAATAATTTTTCATGAATTAAAACCATTGTTAAATAATTTATTTAATATTATAATTAAATAAATAAATACCTTTTATATTCCAAAAATATTAAATATTTTTGAAATATATCCAAAATAATTAAAAACTATTTTTCGGACTTTAAAATAATTTTTCAGAATTTATTATGCATTTTTAATAATTAAAAACTATTTTTATCTATTTATTTAATTAAATTAATTAATTTCCAAATTAAGTGTCGCTAAAGGGTTCTTAGGCGACAAAAGTGTCGCTAATTGTGTTCTTGGGCCTGTTCTTGAGTTGCCCAGATCTTCATGTCAGTCACCGAGGGGCATAGTTTGACCGATTCTAGATTCATGATCATTACGTTTCTGGGCTTCTAATTTGGTTAGAATTGAAGTACTAATGTAGTACTATAGTTACCAACTTGTTCTATGGCCAAACAATATCATATCCGAGAGATCTAAGTCTCCAAATTATCTGACAATGCTGTTCTTCATTTTCTGGGTTTTCCAGAAAATGAAGAACAGATAAGGGTGCTAGGTTTAGGTCATTATAGTTTGCATTCTTAGATTGGTATATGTGATATTAAGGTTCGTGATCGTAGTAGAGATGTCAGTGCACACATATATATCCTCAGATCAGTCTAACAACAACACAAAACAAAGATTTTGGTAGAATTCGAACTACATAATAGCGGAACTTGTTCTTGAAGATTCGGGTTTTCCGAATCTTCATCCTACCAATCAATCAATAAGTGGTTTGACCATGATTCTATACTATCTCATTACGGATCCGGGTAATGTAAAGGTTTTAGTATGTACACAACATGTCATAATACAAGGAGCAATCAAGAATCCAGCCATAACATCAAACAACAGCAAGATTAATAGCCTGGAAAAACTTGTCAGACAACATAGAAATTTCTGGGCTGCCTAGAAATCATATTTTGTGATCGGTCAACTAGGTTTGACCGTTCATAATTTTTGATCTAGACATGATCTGGACTTTATTCAAGTTGGAGATCAAAGACCACATGGCATACTATAGATGTATAACATAAAACACCAAAAAATATTAACAGAGACCGATCTAGGAGACCTGACATTTGTTTGTCAGTCAACATTTTTCCAGATTTCCAAATTTGAGAAATCTTTAAATTCGTGCATCTAGATGTTATAGATTCTTGATCCAACAACCCAGATCACTTATTAACACCCTAATACATAACTTTAAACAATCAACAACAACAATTAACATGAGATCATATGATTTTAAAAATTTAGGGTTCTATACCATTTTGAGCTTTTGATCTACAATCTGATTCTTGGTTCCTGATCAAGGCTTGATAAGACATGAAATTAGCTTAGGTTCTTACTCTCTCTCACTCAAAATTTATAAATTTTTGGAGAGAGAGTCTTGGGAGAAAAATAAGAGCAAAGTGGTCCTTTTCTCTCTCTAATTCTATATATATAAATGTATGATACATGTATTGGATGATATATGGTTGCTTGTTGCTGATTTCTAGCATTAAATGATTTCATGGGAAGTCAAGAGTAGGTGAACCACTCCAAATATGGAAGGATTTGCAAGTTGTCTCATAAATAATACTAAAAGGGGTAAACTAGTCATTTGACATTTAATTTTTAATGGCACATTTGCCAATTGATACAACCCTTAGGGTTTAGGGTTTAACCCTTAAAGATTTAGCAACTTGGATTTCTAAGATTTTCTAATTAGATTTTAAAATAGAAAATCATGATTTCAAAATTATAATTAGGGATTCCTAATTATTATAATTTCCTAATTACATTAGGTCTTAAACCAATTAGGATTAATATTTTCCTAATTAATATTGCTAATTTAGCAATTAAATCCACCACTGTACAATTAGGGTTTAAAGTTTGAAATTAGGGTTTGCTAATTAATTAAGCTTTACCCTAATTAAGCTTATAATTTAATTCACTTGAGCGTTATAATTCTCCGTTAATTTCCCAGATTAGGGTTCCAAACATTCGAAATCTGAAACTAGGATTTTCAGATCGGGTATTATGGTTTTCTAATAATCAAATCGAGTTTCCAATAATTCATTAGGGTTTTTCCTAATAAATTAAAATTAATTACGTTTAACCTTATACTTAGCATTTGCATTCCCAATCTAGGGTTTTCAGATACCGAATTAGGGTTTTAAATCCCCAGAACCAAAATTAGGGTTTCAGAACCAGTTTCTAGGGTTTTTTTATTAGACGTTAGGGTTTTCTAACTGAGCGTTGACGTTCTTAATGTATGATTCGGGTTTGACACAGATATAATTTATCTAGTCAACCCTTGACAGTTATCTACATTCTGAACACATACATAACCATATTCACAGAACATATACACATAAATCCTTAATCCTGAATAATTCACCTAAATCCTTCACAGAATTTTGAAACCCTCAAAATTCCTTCCCAAAAATGTCAAACGCATACACTTATTTTCTGTCTAGGTCTAGTATTTGACCTTAAATCAATCATTTAAGATTTTAATAAATTGTATAAATTCTCGGGTTTTCACATTCACCCCTCCTTATAAGAATTTCGTCCCCGAAATTCACCTTACACCTTACACCAAATAGCTTACACCATTCACACATATCACATGCTACCCAAAACACCACTCACAAGAGTAAAAGTTTCCAAATTGTGCTGAGGGGTCAAATAGACCATGAACACATAGATTTAACGGTATTCATACCGCAAAACTATACATTACTTGGTCTGTTTACAATCACAAAGAAGGTAAACTACCATTACTAGTACTTTAGGTGATTAGCCTATCATACTCTTACGTCATGCATAACGTATTAATCATGTTTAGCGAATATTTACGCTACTAGATTGGATTATTTATCCAAACAATATCGTTCACCTCAGTCTTATCATAGAATTCCGCACCAAAGCAATTTGGTTCGGGAAAATTCTTTCAATGAACAGTTAGAGTTTTCATAACATTAGTCTAGCTGAATCAAATAGCATAGACTCATATCGATAATTCAATTCAATCAAATTATTTAGGTGTAGCCAAACCCCGTTGGAAAATTAAAATTTTTGAAAACATTTTCGAGAATGATGTCATGATGCCGTACTGTATTAACAGTCCGTTTGAGGATGTCGTCATTGTATGACTTTGTCATAACACATCATACAATAGTGGAACAACGATTTTAGGTCAAATTCACACTAAGTATTCCTGTATTTACAACTCCATCACATTTTTATCATCTCTGCACCAGGTTACATGGTACATGAGTGATAATTAAAATATATTTTGATATTTCAAATCATTTGCGTCTAGCCAAAATAAGTAGCATAGACTGTACTTTAAATCGTTTCAAAAATGGTTACGAGTCTACATTTTTTTTAAAGGCACATAGTGCGTATTTAGCTTGATGTCAAAATTTCGAAGTTTAGCATAGCTAGGAGTTTAGGAAAACCTAATGCCTCCACTAATAATCATTTGCTTAACAATCTATCTGTTCCTATAATCCTTAACACTCCATTCACACACAACTATACCCAGTTCATAAAACCACACTTATGAGTTCATAACCTGGCCACAATTATATGAGTTTAAGAACTTACTCTAGTCTGACCTTTGGCGTCCGTTCGTTGAGGGGTTCATAAACATTTCATATAACTATAGGTCAAGAATGTCATATAAGTATGAGTTCTAAGAACTCGTACTTAATACTATATCTATACCTATGACCTATTTATCTGTATATAACAAATAGCGTGACACAACATTTCAATGATTATCAATGCCAGCAACTAAGTAGTTTTTACACCAAGTACAATTCCCCGCCCATACAAGGAATCATACAACTCAGCTGCCGACATAAGTCCTCATTGAAATCCCAACCTAATCTTAACCCCCTTTTCCATACGAATTTCATTTAATCTGTATTCATAATCCTTTCCTGAATCTGTACCATTCACACATCAATTTTTCTTTAAACTTTCCAATCATTAGATTGATTCTTTCGGGCTATCATAACCTTATCAGATCACGGAGAGATCTCATCGTATATATTACGATTCAATTCTATGTCTTGATCGTTTTGTTTTACGATCTCCTATCCCTACACTTTTGTTCACCACTACTGTTCACCTTAATTATCAGAGTTAGGGAACTCTGTATCTTAACAACTTACCGAGATTCGTCTTTGAATCTTACCGACCAACTAACTCTATGTGAGTTAGATCTTATCCTAATCACTGCGGTTATCAGGTATTCCTACCTAAGCTTCATAACCAACAGCTTTGATACCAACTGTAGCAACCCCGAATCTGGGTCCCAAATCACCGCGGATTCGATTCAATCATTCTACAACTATTTGCGGAAGATATAAACATAAATTGTTTATACAATACACTATACACACTTTTCTCCAAAATCGAGTAACCTTAACTTATACACAATTCATACACTATCTAACATATAACACATTTATCAAACTATACTATTATAAATTAGTCGCACATTAACGTTAAGCTGGAACTATCTTTAACCTTTCCTTGTATCCAACGCATTCGCCTTATCTGCAATGTTTTGTCATGATATAGCAAAGGTGAGCATGAAAGTTGCCCAGCAAGTTTAAATACAATTTAAAGATATATCATGACTGAAGAGTTTGAATAATAAGCTGGCAATAATTCATCAAGATAATTGAGAACTAGCACGAACAAAATTTTTAACTGAACAAGTTTTAAACATGAACAAACATTTCTAGACCAACCGGTAATGAAGGTGATCAGCCTTTCATACTTGACTTATACATGCAATATGTACAGAGTACAATTCAACATGGCAATCAGCAATGATTAACCATAAGCATATCTGAATCAAACACTCTTAGTAGAGTTAAGTAAAACTTTTCTAAGCCGAATTGATTACTGTAGCAACGCAATTTATAACGCTTATCCAAAGACCTATTATTAGTAATATAGATCTCCAATATTAGAATAATATCTTCACAAAGATATATCTTTATATATTTATATACACGAATAACCTAAACACATAACACATAACCCTATCAGTCTATAACACAGATAAGATATAGCATCAAGTCAAACTATTTAAGTCTGAGTTGAAACCGACACAATTCTATCATCCCAACGGTCTAGTCGGATAAATAACGAGTTTAATTTCAATTAAACTCTTTCTGAGCACTTAACAATTATCACAGATAATTTCTTATCAGTCAAAACATTTTCATTGACTTGCAATAAATTTCAATAATTATTACCATTTATCAATATTTTTCAATCATTAATACCGTATTTAAATGAATTAAATACCACATAATTCCTTAATCATTAATATTTATTTATCATTAAATATTAATGAAAATCATAACATAATATTATAATATAATTATAATATATCAAAGTATTTTAATACCTTAAAATCATATTTATATGATTTTTAAACAATTAAATCAATTATCCGATAATTGCTATTAATATTAGAATATTAATATTTTCATGACTAAATATCAAAAGTTATATTTTATAACTTAAAATATTTTTATATCACTTAAATCATTTTTATATGATTTTTAAAACATTAATTATATTTTTCCATAATTTATTTAATATATTTATTAAATAAATTAAGCACCATTAATAATAAATTATTAATGAAATTCATCATAAAATATTAAAAGTCATCAAAATAACTTAAAATATTTTCTAACACCATAAAATAATTTTTCACTTTAATTAAAACCATTGTTAAATAATTTATTTAATATTATAATTAAATAAATAAATACCTTTTATATTCCAAAATATTAAATATTTTTGAAATATATCCAAAATAATTAAAAACTATTTTTCTGGACTTTAAAATAATTTTTCGTAATTTATTATGTATTTTAATAATTAAAACTATTTTTATCTATTTATTTAATTAAATTAATTAATTTCAAATTAAGTGTCACTAAAAAGGGTTCTTAGGCGACAAAAGTGTCGCTAATTGTGTTCTTGGGCTCATTTTTGAGTTGCCCAGATCTTCATGTCGATCACCGAGGGGCATAGTTGTGGACCGATTCTAGATTCATGATCATTACGTTTCGGGCTTCTAATTTGGTTAGAACTGAAGTACTAATGTTGTACTATAGTTACCAACTTGTTCTATGGTCAAACAATATCATATCCGAGAGATCTAAGTCTCCAAATTATCTGACAACGCTGTTCTTCATTTTCTGGGTTTTCCAGAAAATGAAGAATGAATAAGAATGCTAGGTTTAGTCATTATAGTTTGCATTCTCGAGCTTGGTATGTGTGATATTAAGGTTCGTGATCGTAGTAGAGATGTCAATGCACATATATATATCCTCGAGATCGCCTAAACAACAACACAAAACAAAGATTTTGGCTTATTCAAACTACATAGCTTAACTTGTTCTTGAAGATTCGGGTTTTCCGTAATCTTCATCCTACCAATCGGTCAACAGTGGTTTGACCATGATTCTATACTATCCTATTACAGATCTAGGTAATGTAAAGGTTTTAGTATGTACACAACATGTCATACTACAAGGATCAATCAACAATCTAGCCATAACATCAAACAACAACAAGATTAATAGCCTGGAAAAACTTGTCAGACAACATAGAAATTTCTGGGCTGCCCAGAAATCATATTTTGTGATCGGTCAACTAGGTTTAACCGTTCATAACTTTTGATCTAGACAAGATCTGGACTTGATTCAAGTTGGAGATCAAAGCCACATGGCATACTATAGATGTATAACATAAAACACCAAAACATATTAACAGAGACAAATCTAGGAGACCTGACATTTGCTTGTCAGTCAACATTTTTCCAGATTTCCAGATTTGAGAAATCATTAAATTCGTGCATCTAGATGTTATAGATTCTTGATCTACAACCCCAGATCACTTATTAACACCCTAATACATAACTCTAAACAATCAACAACAACAATTAACGTGAGATCATATGATTTTAAAATTTTAGGGTTCTATACCATTTTGAGCTTTTGATCTACAATCTGATTCTTGGTTCCTGATCAGGGCTTGCTAAGACATGAAATTATCTTAGGTTCTCACTCTCTCTCACTCAAAATTTCAAAATTTTTGGAGAGAGAGTCTTGGGAGAAAAATAAGATCAAAGTGGTCCTTTTCTCTCTCTAATTCTATATATATAAATGTATGATACATGTATTGGATGATATATGGTTGCTTGTTGCTGATTTCTAGCATTAAATGATTTCATGGGAAGTCAAGAGTAGGTGAACCACTCCAAATATGGAAGGATTTGCAAGTTGTCTCATAAATAATACTAAAAGGGGTAAACTAGTCATTTGACATTTAATTTTTAATGGCACATTTACCAATTGATACAACCCTTAGGGTTTAGGGTTTAACCCTTAAAGATTTAGCAACTTGGATTTCTAAGATTTTCTAATTAGATTTTAAAATAGAAAATCATGATTTCAAAATTATAATTAGGGATTCCTAATTATTATAATTTCCTAATTACATTAGGTCTTAAACCAATTAGGATTAATATTTTCCTAATTAATATTGCTAATTTAGCAATTAAATCCACCACTGTATAATTAGGGTCTAAAGTTTGAAATTAGGGTTTGCTAATTAATTAAGCCTTACCCTAATTAAGCTTATAATTTAATTCACTTGAGCATTATAATTCTCCGTTAATTTCCCAGATTAGGGTTCCAAATATTCGAAATCTGAAACTAGGATTTTCAGATCGGGTATTATGGTTTTCTAATAATCAAATCGGGTTTCCAATAATTCATTAGGGTTTTTCCTAATAAATTAAAATTAATTACGTTTAACCTTATACTTAGCATTTGCATTCCTAATCTAGGGTTTTCAGATATCGAATTAGGGTTTTAAATCCCCGGAATCGAAATTAGGGTTTCAGAACCAGTTTTTAGGGTTTCTTATTAGACGTTAGGGTTTTCTAACTTAGCGTTGACGTTCTTAATATATGATTAGGGTTTGACACATATATAATTTATCTGGTCAACCCTTGACCCTTATCCACATTCTGAACACATACATAACCATATTCACAGAACATATACACATAAATCCTTAATCCTGAATAATTCACCTAAATCCTTCACAGAATTTTGAAACCCTCAAAATTCCTTCCCAAAAATGTCAAACGCATACACTTATTTTCTGTCTAGGTCTAGTATTTGACCTTAAATCAATCATTTAAGATTTTAAGAAATTGTCTAAATTCTCGAGTTGTCACAATCACTCCTTTCCCTACTCGTCCCAGCTATATTCTCATTTCCTGAAGAGAATAGTGAAAGAAAGGGTGAGCTCAACTAGCCCAGTAAGAGATATTATGACTAAGATAATGCAGAATAAATTATCATTAGCCTTCAACAATGTTAAACTGATAAAATACAATAGACATCAAGTTTAACTGCAACGGAATAAGCAATCCATTAGAAGAGTCAAGTAGTGCATGATAACTACTATCTTGTATGATTTAAAAAGATTTTCATCAACTTTATCATTGAGACTGAGCTTAATAAATAAACCACATCATCCCTGCACCACAGTTAAAGATATTCATGTAATCATCAATGGTCATGATTATACCGAATAATCCCTGGTCATAATCATACCAACAACTGTCCACCAATGAACTACAGACTAATGAGGATTTTACCACATCATTCGTCACATAATGGTCATGATTATACCGAATAATCCCTAGTCATAATCATACCAAGTCCATCTATGCACGTAAGCCAAAGATGACTTTAATCATAATCTAAGCATGAGTATTATGACAATGACATAATAATTCAATAAAACAAGTTCAAGGATAAATTTTAAATATTTATAATTTAATTTCTTCGGAAATCAATAACGTCCAAATTATCAACATGATACTTCTTTGTGGAGTAAAATTCAAGAATACTAAGAAGAATATTTCTATGAAAAGATACTGGATGAAGCACAAATATCAAGGATATTCCACTAATTTCATGGAGTATAGAAGCCAAAACTTTAACCAAATGAGTATCATAGAATATATGAAACTGCAAATGGATTTTCACCCGCCATGCGGTAATCCACGTAGACAGATCATTTCCACAATTTAATAAGGAATGAATACGAAGGATCATTCACCATGCATGTGATAATCCACAAAGACAGGTTATTCCAACAGAACAATAAAGAATGGAACCAGGTCTAGCGTAATCCGCACAGACAGGATATTCCAACAGAATAATAAAGAATGGAATAATAGAAGAATTTACCATGCATGCGATAGACCGCACAGACAGGTTATTTCAACCGAATAATAAAGAATGGAACCAGGTCTAGCGTAATCCACACAATCAGGATATTCGAACAGAATAATAAAGAATGGAATAACAGAAGAATTTCACCATGTATGCGGTACTTCGCATAGACAGGTTATTCCAACATAATAATGAAGAATGGAATAATAAAGAATTCACCATGCATGCGATAGACCGCACAGATAGGTTATTCCAACAGAATAATAAAGAATGGAACCAGGTCTAGCGTAATCCGCACAGACAGGATATTCTAACAGAATAATAAAGAATGGAATAACATGAGAATTTCACCATGTATGCAGTACTTCACATAGATAGGTTATTCCAACATAATAACAAAGAATGGAATAACAGAAGCTCTCTTCATGAATACGAAAGAAATAATACCCCTTACCTTAGAAAGAAACTAGATACTGGAGTAGAGAGGTAGCAAACTTCTCTTCTTCTTTCTCTCTATAATTTCTCTCTATAATAATTGCTCTATAGCTTTAGTGAATTGGTGAGAAATGAAGGAAGAATGAGCTTCTATTTATAGGAAAATATAATTTCGATAATTGCACGTTTTGGGGCTCAAAATATTACAGTACAATACCTTCAACTTTTCTTTCATTTTTAATTTAGTCCTGCAAGTATTATCAAACTTGCACCACCTCCCCTGATAGTAAATAATGTGAATCAATAGTTCAATCATGTGAATCAATAGTTCTAATCATGTGAAAATACGAATTACAGTATAGTACCTCCATCTATACCTCCATTTTTAACTTAGTCATGCAAGTATTATCAATCTTGCACCAACTCCCCTAATAGTACAAGAATGTGAATCAATAGTACACACATGTGAACAAATAGTTATAATCATGTGAATTAATAGTCAATTAATTGCTCATTTATCCGATTAATTACCCATTGGGTCAGGTTTAACTTCCAGACATCAATTAACATTGAAATAAATGTCGATTTCCACTAACACTAATAATTCCAACAAAATGGAACTATCAATTTCATCGTTAATCAACACGAACATATTCATCATTAATATTATAACTCACAATATTTAACAACCAGGTCATTCCCAGGAAAGAGGGGGCTTTTCGATAAGGATTTCTCCTTATTGGCGCGCAATTAGATGACTAAACCTCTCCTTGACAGAACTTCTAGACATTGTAAATATTGCAATTCAATAATATGAATAACTTTGTCGTCTCAATTATTGATTTAATAATATATAAAATATTATGCAGATGATACTGTGACAATAATCGAATCAATAATATGAGAGATATGATGCAGCAATTACTATAGGAATAATTGAGTATAACTGAGTGACTTCTTACGTAAGCATCAATAACCAAATACCGTGTACTACTATTCAACCACGCGTATTACTGTACTTTTACTACCGGGTAGTTTAACAGTTTTAACGGTAACACTTTCACCGTTATTTTTATAAAATGATAAGTTTGTCCTTTTCTAACTATAATAATACTTCTGCTGTGGGGTCCACCAATGATTATGCCGTCGTACGAATATTCCCCGACAAAAAGAATATTATATAACCACTTGCTTACTTTGAAAAATTTGTAAATATTACCCACAACTATAACTTTATATTATATCCACACCATAATATTCAAAAATATATTTCGAGAGAAATTAATCTTTATTTATAAAAGTTGGGGTCTTACAACCTCCCCTTCTTATGAAATTTCATCCTCGAAATTAGGGTGTGTACCTGGTATGTCGAAGAGGTGAGGATACCTTGATTTTATTTCAGATTCTATCTCCCAGGTCATTTCCTCAACATCATGGTTTCTCCACAAAACTTTAACGTGAGGTATAACTTTAGAGCATAGAATATGATCCTTCTTATCCAAGATTTTAATAGGTAACTCTTCATACGTTAAATCTTCCTCTATCTCGTCTGGTTCTAATTCAATAATATGGTTCGGGTCTTTCACATATTTACGTAACATAGATATGTGGAAAATGTTATGAACAAGAGACATACTTGGCGGTAAGGCGAGTCTATAGGCCACAGTTCCTACTCGATCGAGGATTTCAAATGGTCCAATTAAATCGAGGGTTGAGATAATGCCTTCTTGAACCTTTTTCTTCACATTCATCAAATTCGGGTGTGTAGCTTGAGTGGCTTTAACTTTATCGATTAAAGTCAATTCTACTCGTATATTCGTTATCTTCACGTGGGTCCCTAGAGTCTTTAACTCTATCTTCATCATTTGTAAGTTATACGAAATGGATTTTTGTGTTAACAAAATCGCACTCGTAAACGTATACGATCTTCTACTCAACGCGTCACCTACCACATTCGCTCTTCCACGATGATATTGAGTGGTATAGTCGTAATCTTCAACAGCTCGAGCCAACGTCTTTGGCTCATAATACGTTCGTTCTAGGTGAAGAAATATTTAAGGGTTTTAGAAATGGGTTTTGTACTGAGGTCAATACAAAATTCGATTTCACGCCACATTGATACGTCAAGAAATTTATTAACGATAGAAAAAAAACTGTGACTCTCATCCAAGACTTGGATAGCACGCCACATTGATACCTATCAACTTGCCACCATTATTCACGACGTCCCCTACGGATATTTTGGCTTCTGTGTATTCCAAGACTTGGAAGTCACCAACGAAAGGCTCGGGGCTCTTTACTTATGGCTTGATATGACAATGATTGACTTTAGTGGTTTGGTTTCTTGAATTCAGATAACAGGTTGGTTAGAAATATAAAAGCTAACAACCTTAGGAAAAGCATGATGAGTACTTAACCAATTGATTCCTAAAATCACATCAAAGGCAAGTATTTTCAAAGAGATAAGATTGACAGGTAACGTGAAAATGTCAATTTGAATCAAACAAGATTTATAAATAGTGGAGGTAATGAAGGTTTCTACTAACGATGTTTCAACCAATAAGTCAAAGTCTAACTTCTCTAGGGTCAAATTTAAACGTTGAGCGCAAGAAAGAGAGATAAAATAATGGGTAGAACCGGTATCTAACAAGGTATAGACTTCGCAAAAATTTATAATTAACTAACCCGTGCTAACTTCTTTCGAGTTACTCGCTTTTTGAGAAGTCACAAAAAATGCTCTTCCTAAAACCACTGACTTTGTTTTGTCTGTATCCGCCTTTGGTGCCACCGTCCCAGCTGGACTTGACTTTGGTGCACGACAAAATCGGGATATGTGACCTTCTTTTCCACAATTGTAACATACTTTGGACTGCATCATGCAATTTGGACTTATGTGTCCGTCCCCTCCACATTTGTAATATACGACCGGTGGTCGTTCTCCTTCCTTAACAACAGGTACTGGTGCTGACGTCTTTCCATCATTATTGAATCTCCTCTTCTTGAAATGTCCACTCTTATTGTCATGGCCATGATTACCATTGAAGTGATTACCATTTCTGGCATGTTGATTCCCTCCACGTTTGTTGTCACCGCTTCGATGACTGCTACAACTGGTATTATCGACTTGCCGACTGCTCTCTCTTGGTTGGGTTGACTCATTATTGCGCTCCAATAACTGAGCCCTATTTACAACATCTGAATACAAACACAGTTTATGAGAGATAAGGTATTGACGTATCTCAGGTTTCAAACCTCTTAGAAACATCCGCGTCATTCTCTCCTCATTATCAACCAAGTGGGACGCAAACCGAGACAACTTAGCAAACTTAGCTTCGTACTGCGCCACAGTCATATTGTTTTACTCAAGCTTGATGAACTCTACCTCCTTCATGTGACGAATACTTGTAGGAAAGTACTTGTCGTTGAACAGTTCTTGGAACATCTCCCAAGACATTTTGAGTGCGGCAGGTTGAGTACACTTTACAGATTCCCACCAGTAATCTGCCTCTGCTCGCAACATGAAGGTGGCAAAGGGAACCTTTTGTTCCTCGGAGCATCCCAAGACATCAAATATCTTGTTGATCCGCTTTATCCACGTCTCCGCCTTAAGTGGTTTTGACTCTCCAAAAAACTCCGGTGGTCCCAGCTCCTTGAACTGCTTAGCGATGACCGTCCGAGAGTTGTCAGTGTTTCCACCTGTATTTTGGACAGGAGCCGCTTTCGCCTGATGTTGCATGAATTGCATAAAGCCTCTGAACATGCCATCATTCACCATTTCATCGGTGTTATTGTTTACATGAGGATTATTGTCTTCCTGTTGCACATTATCCTGGGTATTAATCTGTGGTGACTCAACGGTCTCATGTGCTTCATTGTTTATCTCAACATTTTCGGATGCCATTTTCAAATACTGCCACAAAACAAGGGTTAATTAATATATCACATATTATCCCTATACTCTGACCGACCAATTAAATACCAAATAAACTTAGGTAGGTCATACTAGCGAAGGAATTCCCCGTCTCTCCCCTCCTAGTTCTTGTCTCACATCTCAGCTAGGGATCATATCCCTAAGCTTTGATACCAACTATGATGCCCCCAAAATAGGTATACATCACCCATCTTGAGTCGCCAAATACATGGTACCAAATTCAAATACAACTTAATAATACAACTGTCGTGTAAAATATGACAAAACATAAACTGGGAGTTTTAATAAGAATATTGCCATCTAGACAATATCCACACTCAAAGGAGTCCTCATTACATTTATTGTCACACTATTTAACATAACAGTGAGGACTACTAATGCTATCATCTGGACCTTCACTCCGTTCCCCGACTCTTCCCGAAATATATTCTCATTTCACAGAGAGAACGTGGAAAGAAAGGGTGAGCTCAACTAGCCCAATGAAGAAATATTATGACTAAGATAATGCGAATAAATTATCATTAGCCTTCAACAATGTTAAACTGATAAAATACAATAGACATTAAGTTTAACTGCAGCGGAATAAGCAATCCATTAGAAGAGTCAAGTAGAGCATGATATCTACTATCTTGTATGATTTAAAAAGATTTTCATCAACTTTATCGCTGAGACTAAACTTAATAAATAAACCACATTATCCCTGCACCACGGTCAAGTATATTCATGTAATCATCAATGGTCATGATTATACCGAATAATCCCTGGTCATAATCATACCAACAATTGTCAACCAATGAACTACAGGCCAATGAAGACTTTTACCACATCATTTGTCACATTACGGTCATGATTATACCGAATAATCCTTGGTCATAATCATACCAAGTCCATCTATGCATGTAAGCCAAAGATGACAATGACATAATAATTCAATAAAACAAGTTCAAGGATAAATTTTAAAGATTTATAATTTAATTTATCCGAAAATCAATAACGTCCAAATTGTCAACATGATACTTCTTTGTGGAGTAAAATTCAAGAATACTCAGAAGAATATCTCCATGAAAAGATACTGGATGAAGCGCAAATATCAAGGATATTCCACTAATTTCATGGAGTATAGAAGCCAAAACTTTAACCAAATGAATATCATAGAATATATGAAACTGCAAATGGATTTTCACCCGCCATGCGGTAATCCACGTAGACAGCTCATTTTCACAATTTAATAAGGAATGAATACGAAGGATCATTCACCATGCATGTGATAATCCACATAGACAGGTTATTCCAACAGAATAATAAAGAATGGAACTAGGTCATGCGTAATACGCACAGGCAGGATATTCCAACAGAATAATAAAGAATGGAATAACAGAAGAATTTCACCATGTATGCGGTACTTCGCATAGACAGGTTATTCCAATATAATAATAAAGAATGGAATAATAAAGAATTCACCATGCGTGCGATAGACCGCACAGGCATGTTATTCCAACAGAATAATAAAGAATTGAACCAGGTCTAGCGTAATCCGCACAGACAGGATATTCTAACAGAATAATAAAGAATGGAATAACATGAGAATTTCACCATGTATGCAGTACTTCACATAGATAGGTTATTCCAACATAATAACAAAGAATGGAATAACAGAAGCTCTCTTCATGAATACGAAAGAAATAATACCCCTTACCTTAGAAAGAAACTAGATACTGGAGTAGAGAGGTAGCAAACTTCTCTTCTTCTTTCTCTCTATAATTTCTCTCTATAATAATTGCTCTATAGCTTTAGTGAATTGGTGAGAAATGAAGGAAGAATGAGCTTCTATTTATAGGAAAATATAATTTCGATAATTGCACGTTTTGGGGCTCAAAATATTACAGTACAATACCTTCAACTTTTCTTTCATTTTTAATTTAGTCCTGCAAGTATTATCAAACTTGCACCACCTCCCCTGATAGTAAATAATGTGAATCAATAGTTCAATCATGTGAATCAATAGTTCTAATCATGTGAAAATACGAATTACGATGATAGTACCTCCATCTATACCTCCATTTTTAACTTAGTCATGCAAGTATTATCAATCTTGCACCAACTCCCCTAATAGTACAAGAATGTGAATCAATAGTACACACATGTGAACAAATAGTTATAATCATGTGAATTAATAGTCAATTAATTGCTCATTTATCCGATTAATTACCCGACTGGTCAGTTTAACTTCCAGACATCAATTAACATCGAAATAAATGTCGATTTCCACTAACACTAATAATTCCAACAAAATGGAACTATCAATTTCATCGTTAATCAACACGAACATATTCATCATTAATATTATAACTCACAATATTTAACAACCAGGTCATTCCTAGGAAAGAGGGGGCTTTTCGATAAGGATTTCTCCTTATTGGCGCGCAATTAGATGACTAAACCTCTCCTTGACAGAACTTCTAGACATTGTAAATATTGCAATTCAATAATATGAATAACTTTGTCGTCTCAATTATTGATTTAATAATATATAAAATATTATGCAGATGATATTGTGACAATAATCGAATCAATAATATGAGAGATATGATGCAGCAATTACTATAGGAATAATTGAGTATAACTGAGTGACTTCTTACGTAAGCATCAATAACCAAATACCGTGTACTACTATTCAACCACGCGTATTACTGTACTTTTACTACTGGGTAGTTTAACAGTTTTAACGGTAACACTTTCACCGTTATTTTTATAAAATGATAAGTTTGTCCTTTTCTAACTATAATAATACTTCTGCTGTGGGGTCCACCAATGATTATGCCGTCGTACGAATATTCCCCGACAAAAAGAATATTATATAACCACTTGCTTACTTTGAAAAATTTGTAAATATTACCCACAACTATAACTTTATATTATATCCACACCATAATATTCAAAAATATATTTCAAGATAAATTAATCCTTATTTATAAAAGTTGGGGTCTTACAATCATCCTTGGGTGGTACCAAAATAGGAGCGTTAACCAGCTGCTTTTTAATGGTAAGGAAGGCTTTTTGACACTCATCATTTCATTTCATGGAGGAGTTCTTCCTTAACAACTTGAAGATGGGCTCACAGGTTGTTGTGAGTTGAGAAATGAACCTGCTAATGAAGTTGATTCTTCCCAAAAATCCCCGTATTTCCTTCTCTGTCTGAGGAATGGGCATTTCCTTGATGGCCTGGATTTTGGTAGGATCCAGTTCAATTCCTTTGTGGCTGACTAGGAAACCTAACAACTTGCCTTATTTAACACCAAAGGCGCATTTGGCTGAATTCAACTTCAAGTTGTACTTACGTAACCTATTGAATAACCTTTTGAGATGTTCTAAGTGGTCTTCCTCCTTTCAGGATTTGACAATGATGTCGTCCACGTAGATCTCTATCTCCTTGTGTATTAAATCATGGAAAAGAGCCATCATAGCTCGCTGGTAGGTTGCCCCGGCATTGATGATGTCAAATGACAATAGTCTGTAGCAAAAGGTTCCCCAAGGCATGATGAAAGCAGTTTTCTCACGGTCTTCCTCAACGATCATAATCTGATGGTACCCCACAAAGCAATCCGCAAAGGAGTACATGCCGTATTGAGCAGTATTGTCAATAAGAATGTGGATAAAGGGCACATGAAAGCTATCTTTAAGGAAAGCTTTGTTCAAATCCCGATAATCCACGCAAACTCACACCTTTCCTCCTGGTTTAGGAACTAGAACAATGTTGGATATCCACTCCGGATATGTAGACACCATGATAATGCCAGCTTGAAATTGTTTCACAATTTCTTCTTTAACCTTTAAACTCCACTCAGGTTTCAATCGCCTGAGTTTCTGCCTGACTAGCTTGAATCCTTCTTTAATGGGAAGGCGATGAAGAACAATGTCAGTGGACAAACCCACCGTGTCTTCATGAGACCATGCAAACACATCCTGGAATTGGGTTAATAGTGCAACCATGTCATTCCCCTGGTTTGGGGTGAGGTCTGGTTTGGTCAAGGTTGGGTTTAGGTTTGTCTGCGACCCATTCCTTAATTTCCTAAGGTGTCTAATTGTCCTCTTGTATTTCCATCAAGTCTGAGTCCAACTTTGCATCAAAGTTACAACCCTTGTGGAGAGAAGGCACCTCATCAGCAAGTACATGCACATCTAAATTCAGAGTCCTGAAACCAAAATATGCTTTCACTTAATATATGAAACTGTTTAATCATACAAAAGTGTTAGCATGTACTTGATAAAATAACTGCTAGTACTGTATAGAAAAGTAAGCAATTAAAGTTATCTACAGGGCAAAGGGATTTTTTGCCCATTTTACCCTCGTCGACCAATGCATGGAGTGTTGCTCCAATTGTTGAGGGTAAAGTCCTGTTGGACTGCAGTGATGGTGGGATTGTCATTGTCCTCCTTCTCCAGAATGATAACCATGACATCTAGGCAATCATCGTCTAGGGTATATCTGTTTGTATGTTCATCATGAACAATGACACGTATGCCTGACATCATCAAGGAGATGTCATGTTTACATTTCTGTTCCTTTTCTTCCACTTCGGGATCAGGAATCAGCACCTTTTTTGCTTTGATTGGCACTGGTTTAGGAAACAACATGGCCACAACTTGGGCTGACACCTTTACTGGAGACTGTATCAGCTCATGTGGTGCAGATGGAAGAAATCGTCGTGTGGCGGAGACTTGAGGAACCTGCTTATGCTTATAAGGATTCCTGTGACTAGAACTGGCAGAATAGCCTAGTCCGGATGTTCCAATTTGACTGAACATTTATACAGGGTGCGTAATACCCTGCTGATCTTTACCAAGCCCTTGTCCAGGCTGATGACCCAATGACATCATTTCTTGAGTGGCCGGCATAACCTCGGCAGAAATCTTGGGTACGGGTAGTGGTGCTTTAATTGGATGGTATTGCGTGTTACTCACTTCCAGAGCATGAAAACTGGCCGGTTCAACTTCTGAATTGAAACTGATGATCGGTAGAGTTCCTTGTTCAGGACATTCCGCTTCAAAGTTCATTCTGATGACTAGGCTCATTATTGACAATGTATTTGAGTTGTTGATGTAGTGTGGAGGGAACGACTTTAGCCATGTGTATCCATGGTCTCCCCAATAGCAGGTTGTATCCTGAATCTATCCTGAGGACATGGAAAGATACATTGAATGTGTTTGGACCAATCTCAATTGGCAGCTCAATCTTTCCGACGGAATTTCGTCAGGATCCATCAAAAGCTTTGATAACCGTATGGCTTCTTTGGATCCGCTTAAGATTGACATTCATCTTCACTAAGGTGGCATAAGGACAAATATTCAAAGACGAACCTCCATCTATCAAAAGTCCAGCTTGCATATACCCGGAGGACAAATCTGCAATGTGGAATGGCTTGCAATGACCGATCCCTTCGGGTGGTATATCATCATCAGTGAAGGATATCACATTGTTATTGAAAATGTGATCAACCAAATGTTGAAATTTTTCCACATCCACTGATTTTGGCAAGTAGGCTTCTTCCAAAACGTTCAATAAGATCTTCTGATGATCCTCAGAAGAGAAAACCAAGTCCAATATTGATATCTGGTGTGGAGCTTCTCTTAAGCTTAGAAGCACCTTGGCTTCATTATGACCCATAGTGCGAGGGAATTTTTCAATCTTCTCCATGGGAATCTTCCCCTTTGCTTTGCAAGTAGGCTTCATAACCCGTTGAGGAAGATACAGTGGATTTTCCTTCGACAATCATAGCGATGAGTGATGAGACATGGATCCTTCAGTTTCTCCATAATTCCATGGAACTTTGTGTAAGCTGACAACATGATATTGTGGTCCGAAGGGTAAAGAAATTGGCTCTGGTGCAACCACTTTCAAAGGATTATCAGCTCCTTTGAGTTGAAATGTTTGTATGGGAAATGCTTTGACAGTCTCATCATCCACTTTGGATATAACTGCTACTGATCCCTTCCATTTGGTAGGACATGTATTCCCACTCTCGAGTTGTACAGTGTCGTTTTCTGCCAACAGCAGGACACTGCTGTCAATGAAACTTTGAATGAGATGGCGGAGTGCCCAGCATTCTTTTGTGTTATGACCGCAAGAATGTGAATGATATTGAAAAACTCCATCAAAGTTGAACCATCTTGAGCGGGGATTGATTGGAGGTAGAAGGGAGGTAATTCTTCCTTCATTGATCAGCATTTGAAGTGTCTCCTCCATAGATTGGCCCAGATAGGTAAATTCCCTCTGATTGGCAAAATCTCGACGGGCTTTAGCATTTTCTCTCTTCGCAACCTTATCCTTCATGGCTTCGCTTTCTGAAGGTTATGATGGAGCATTCATAACAAAAGGAAGGAGATATGCATTCTCCTGGCTGATTAATTAACGTGTGACTTGATGCAGGTGGGTCACCAGTTCTGCCAATTGCTCAATTTTCTTGCAAAGAGCTTTCATCTTTCGTTCTATGGTAAATTAGAACTTTGTATAATCCCATTTGTCAACACCGTCGTTGAGGGTCTGAGATAATTCACCATTAAAACTGGAACTCTGTCCAGTGCTCCAACTAATCATGTTGACCTCTTCTTCTTTGTGTTGAGGAAAAGGGTTGTCTTGCACATGAGGTCGATCTGGCTTGGTGACCACGATCTCATCGTTGTCTATTAAATCTTGGATCTTGTGTTTCAAGGCCCAAAAATCTTGAGTATCATGTCCAAGTGCTCTGACATGATAAGCACACTTTCGAGTAGCATTAAAACCCCTCCCACTAGGGTTGGCTGGTGGAAGTAGACGTGTAAATTTCTTCTGAGTAGTCAGAAGAGCAAGGATATTCTCGGGCGAGTCCCCTAAGGATGTGAACATCCGAGGGCGCTTTGCATCTCCACCTTTAGGCAATGGAGGGCTTGAAGGTTGTGCTTGAAAAGGGGAGTAGTTTCTCCTCTGTATAGGCATGTTCTGAGTGCCTTTTTGACCTTGTAGTATCAAGGAAACATCCTCCTCTTTCTTTTTATGGACCCTCCGGGGGTTGTTTCCATAAGATCCAGACTGGATGTGCTCAGCAACAGCTTTAAGAGCGGCTAGGTCTTGAATTTTATTGGACTTCAATCCCATCTCAGCCATTTCTCTGTGTTTGATCATTTCAGAAAATGGTTTGCCAATACCATCTAAGACTCTCTCATAGAAAGGAGGTTCTTGTACATCTATGAATGTCATGACCATTTTTGATTCCGTCATGGAAGGAATAACTTGAGCAGCAAGGCGCCTCCACCTTTGAGCATACTCTCTGAAAGAGTCATTAGACTATTTCTTGACCTTGGTAATTTGGTACCGGTCAGGAGCCATCTGAGATTGTAAACTGTATTGAGTGAGGAAGGCATGAGCTAACTCTTCCCATCTATGGATCTTTGAGTTGTCTAATCTGGTATACCATGAACGGGCTTCTCCAGTCAGACTCTTCTGAAACAGCTGCATTCTGAGCTTTTCATTTTCCGCATAAGATCCAAGTTCTCCAATGAAAACCTTCAAATGTGTATAAGGATCCCCTAATCCATCATATTTTTCAAAATCAGGGGTTTTGAATTTCTCCGGATAATGAACACCAGGGAATATGCAAAGGTCAGTATATGAGACACTTCCATGTGTTCCAATCCCTTTGAGAGCGCAGATAGTTTCCTCCATTTGAAGGACCTTTTTCCTAATATCACCAGTGTCTGGATCTCCTTTGAGATGGGTGTTTTCAGGGTCTTCGTTGGTCGTATCCAACTGAAGTTCTGGAATTTTTTTTTCCAATCCTTGAGCTCCTCCTTGTGAAGAGGATTTTGTATGTATAGGCATCTTTGTACCCTGAGTAGATTGATGCAGTTCTTTAAGCAGAATAGCCAGATCTGTGATTTCTTTACTCAATCCGTCAAATTCTTCTCGAGAAACAGGATTATACTGATCAGAAGAAGACATAATTGGCTGTAGGCTCGTGGCCTTTTTGGATTTTGAGCGGGTAACAGGCCCAATGATTTCCCTGCAAGAGACTTATGTAGTTTAGTCTTAGGGATAATGTAAAATGTTATCATAATGTGTCCGTTTTAGGAATAATGTCCTGCAAAAACGGGTATTAATTAATAACATGTATGCCCAAATAATCTTCATATTTTCCATTACATAAAGATGAGCATGAAATAAAATTACAAGTAAATGCTTTTACATGTAATTGAAAATGGAAAACATGAAGAGACTTTCCTCCGCGTTTGGTTTATCAGAGGTTGACCTATCTTAGGGTTACTCTCGCGGCTTTTTGGCATGAAGGTTCCCAGATCATCGCAATCTACTTGATGGGAAGTTAATCCGGTCTTTCAACTGGAGCGAATCTGGGTGGTGCCTTTCCTGAGCCTCGTTGGAATTAGTCTTCCTACGAGTCCAAAGAATCAAACACCGATGTGGATAGCCTCCTGGTGGAGGAACCACACAACATACATTCACATACAACGTGTCTCACCGTTTATGAAAAAGATGACATGTGCGAAGCACTAATATCACAGATAGATATATTGCAATGCTGTAAGTAAAATGCATTCGTACACATTCATCTTAAATGTAAATGCAACATTCACACACAAGCATATAACAATTTTGAAAAGCTTGTAATAGCGGCTTAAGCCCTCTTACTGGAGTCCCCAACAGAGTCGCCACCTGTCGACGTCGGGATTTTTATTTGTCCTTTTTCGTTACTTGTTCTTTGGTGTTCTCATGTTAATGTGAGATTTGTTTGAAAAAAAAACAAGTGAAAAAGGTCCGACATGTGTAATGTCGACAATTTGACTTTAAGAGTCGCCAGTTGGTGTTTTTAACTGGTTGCACCAACGCAACCGAAAAGGTTTGCACATTGACCCAGTGATGTGACACTGCTAAATGAGTATGTGAAACCAAGATTCATTTGGGTTTGGGGGCTTGATTATGCGGAGGGAAGGTGTTAGGCACCCACCCCCCCCCCCCCCGACATCCGTGTTGCCATGGTGACCACCACTTTTCAAGAAACTGTTATATGAATGTGTGTGTGTGTGTGGATCAATGTGCAATTATTTGAAAGTAGTGTGAGACCTCGATCGCACCTATATACAAAGGGTTTGAATTTATAGAAAAATTAAATTTTAAGCAAGATATAGCAATGAAGTTTTGTAAAAAGAGGTTTTTCAAACCCTGTGCTCAATAGGAATTGAGACCTTTTCATACTTCCATTTTATTATTAATGTTCGGCTTGTTTGCTTTTATTTTTGAGATGCGAGGCACCTTCGAGAAAATAATATACAAACGATCTTAGAACTCCTCTTGGGCATGATGACCATCTAAGGAAATTCAGTCACCGTAAATAATGTACAAGTCGCTTACAATTGAAAATGTCCATCACGGAATCGAATCTAGATTCGATAGATGAATCTATGATCACACGATTCCTAGGCTCACATGATACCGCATTTGTATGGAAAGCGATGGCGATTATATATATAAAAGTTGTAAATATATATATGAGACATGATCAACCACCACGAAGAAACTCCATGAAATTGAAAATGTAAATATATAAAAGCGGTATATATATATATATATATATATATATATATATATATATATATATATATATATATGGACATGATCAACCACCACGAAAGCGACTCCATGGGGATCGAAAAGTAAATAAAGCGATAATGCAATCAACCGCCATGAAGTAAACTCCAAAGGGACTAAATGTAAATAAAAGCGGTAAAAGGCCTCAAGTAAACTCCGGGCACGCATGTAAAATGTAAATATATATATATATATATATATATATATATATATATATATATATATATATGCAAAATGAAAACCACAAACCGAAGTCCAGAAAACGCACACAACACGACTCTCAATGTGTAGAACAGTGTGTGCAAAGATGAAGAGAAAGGCTTTATAGAGTGCGAGAAGGCTTACAGTGGGCTGCCAATGCAGACTTCTATGACTCTATATGGATAAACACTCAGCTCCCGCTGGTAAATGTATAGCTATATGTGAGCTAACAGGTGTTTAAAAAGAGCAAGCACTCAATATGGGTGTGTACAGAGCAAATTTAACAAGGCTTCCTCGCCTTTTTCCTTTTCAAATGGCCACCCCAAGCCCTCTATTTATAGAGGGGGGGAGCCGCAGGTGTACCTGCGGCAGCCGCAGATGCACTTGCGGCTGCCCGTGGTGCCCCGGGTTCCGCGGGTTCTATCATCTCGAAGTACGTGCACTCGTGCACTATAATGTCCGCTCAAACTTGTAGAACTTCAATCCGAGCATCCGAACGAGGTATATAAGACCGTCTTCGGACCGCTTGTGTCGAAAGTTATGCAATGACATGGGATTAGAGGTTGTATGAAGTCAGGAAGAGGGGACCATGCCATGGTCTTCAAGCTTTAAATTATACCCGGTGCGCTGCCACACATAATAGTCACTCGGGATTGAAACTCCTTGGTTCTTGTAGGATATTGTTATATGTATGTATGTATGAAGCACTGAGACGACGCGCAATTGTTGAGGTGGTAAGATGACGTTTGACTCCTCACCGGGGTTATCTCCGGTTTTAGTTGAAAGCAGACGTTGCTCAGGGTTACATCTGAGATTGGACTGCTGCAAGTGTTTGAATGTCGCAAGGTCATCTGTGAATGTGCCTGTCTGCCCGGTGTTAGCTCCGGGTCTGAGGTATGAGTACCTCGGCAGGAGGTTTGAGATTGAAGCTGATAGCATGCATTTGAAACAAGCATTTCCAGAGTTATCGCCAGAACTGCAACAACATTCCTTGGGGTTATCGCCAAGGACGAAACTCGGGGTTATCTCCGAGGTTAGAAATGATATTCGTGGTGTGTTCCGGTTGAAATGATACTCTCCGGTGTGTGTTAAAGGTTGAGACCGAACTTCCTAGTAGTATCCTAATGGATGTAAGTTATCTTCCGTGGTTATCTCCGAAATACGAATCGCCCTCCTGCATGTGTCGATGAATAAATGTGAAAAATTTTGAGTGTCTACATTTAATATTTCCAAAATATTAAATAATAAATATTAAGCTACTTAATTTATTCTATCACTATAAATTAAATTAAATACACTTAACATATTATTATGATTATGTCATTAAATTCTTAAATAATTATTCTTCCTTTTATGGTGTGACCCTTTAGGTTTTCAATTAGAACAATTCTATCTTATTTAAATAAATAAATTAAACTATTAATTTATTTAAATAAATAATATTTATTCTACAATAGGGATAAGCCTCCCTAGCGATTAACGACTTTCTAGATAATATAGATTTCAACATTAATTAATCATAAAAGAATCTTTGAGTAAATAGTTACTGTACAATTCAATCCTTCCACCATACAATGTCCCAATTAAATATAAGACATAGAATTACTATCAAGTCTTATTTTATTTAATTATATGTATTTCGATCCTTAAATGCACAACTCCAAATAATGAAAATTAGAAACTCCTTTCTAATTTCATTCTACCTTGGCCAAGGACTACTGGGTTGTCATTTATCGAATCACATAGGACATTTCTCTTCTTTTACTAGAAACGATAGATTCTTTATTGATCATACATTATCTCCATGTACAACTTATTATACCCAAGCATACCCTTTGTGACGCCCCCAAAATAGGTATACATCACCTATTCTGAGTCGCCAAATACATGGTACAAAAATAAATACAACTTCATTAATATAATTGTCGTGAAAAATACGACAACACATATACTGTGAGTTTAAATACAAATATTGTCTAATAGACAGTATTTAAACTCAAAAGGAGTCCCCATTACATCATTGATACACTATTTTACAAAAATAGTGAGGATTGCTAAAAAACTTTATAGAACCATCACTCTATACCCCAGCTAGATCCTGCTATATTCTCACTTCCTGAGAAGAAAAATGGAATAAAAAGGAAAAGGGAGAGCTCAACTAGCCCAGTAAAGAATATCATGACTAAGATAAAGAACAACAATTTATCGTTAGCCTTCAACAAAACAGATAAAATATAATGGATAACCAATTTTAGATCAATATTAGCAGTGAAAATAACTATTCATTAGAAGAGTTAAGTAGAGAATGAAATCTACTATCATCTATGAATTTCAAGTCCATCATCAATATTTTATCCCTATAACATCAATCAATATACATCTTGCATCAAATATTCATCTTTGCTCTACGGGCAAAAGATATTCATTTGTATCACCAGTTCGTCATGTTCATCTCAACACCTGTTCATCTTTGCACTACAGGCCAAAGATATTCATCAGGTAATCATTCATCTTTGCACTACAGGCAAAAGATATTAATCAAGTATCACCACTAAAGACTGAGGATGATGAAAATCATTTTAGAGAAGGAATCCAATGAGATAAAAGGACAAAGATTAGAGATTTGTACTTTAAATAATCCAAGTTTAAAAATACTCCATAATAAACCATAATGGAGTAAAATTCAAGAATGAAGATCAAAACATGGATTCAATTTCAAGAATAAGGGTCACAACAGATAACTTAGAAGGAGAAAAAAATTAATTTTTTTTCTTTTGTGAACAGTACCCGTGAACAGTAACCAGTCATGAAAAGTTCCAAATTTGATAAAAAAGAGATTAGACCAATATTCCTATGAAATGATATTAGATGAAGCGAAATTTCTAATCATTTCAGGAATTATAGAAGCAATATTTACCATAGTAAGTTCAAATTTAAGAATACGAGATGAAATAATATCGCTTACGTAATATGGAGTATGGAAGAAAATAATATTTCTCACGAGTATTGCAATTAAATAATATCCTTTACCTTCGTAGAAACCGGATTTGACTGGAATATTGGATATTATTCTGAGAAAATCTTGTAGAAAACTACGCTCAAAGTATTCTTATACTCAAGAAAATACTCATAATACTTTAGAATAAGAATTTTTAATTTGAAATGGTGTGTTGAGGAAGCAGGGGTTACCCTCTATTTATAGTAAAACCTCGGAGGAAAAACAAATGAACCAGCCTACTCTGCCAAACTTTTATGCCTAACTTCTGCCTAATTCCCTTTTTTTTCCCAAGGTTGGGGCCACCTTTTGAAAATAAGTTGCAAAGCTTTTGCAAGAGAAATTTTAATGCCTAGCTTTCCTTTTCTTGTTTTTTTCTTTCTTTGCCTGCAAATTCTTATGGGCAAGGCCCACCAAACTTGCAAAAAAAATGCTTTGCAAAAAACTTCCACCCACTAATTTGAAAATAAAGGATTGCAGGAGAAGGCTCTTACGACTATGTTGCTTCTTCGGATTCAATTTGGACTGATCATCATTCTCTCCAAAGTGTCGTAGGGACATATGTTCAAGGAAGATCCTCCATCTACCAATACTCCTCCTATCACATACCTAGAGATATCACTGCTATATGCAATGACCAGTTCCTTCCACTGGTATGTCATCATCAGTGAAAGATATCACATTGTTATTGAAAATGTGATTTATCAAGTGACAAAATTTTTTGTATCCACAGCTTGAGGCAGATGTGCTTCTTCTAGAACTTGTGTTAAGATTTTGCGATGATCTTCATAAGATAATACCAAGTCCAGAATGGATATCTGTTGAGGTCCCTCCCTTAATCTTTGCATTATATTGGCTTCATTATGTCCCATTTTTTTTAAGGAATTCTTCAATTTTCTCCTTGGGCACTCTCCCCTTGGTTTTAATGACTGGCTTTATCACTCGCTGAGGTAGATAAATCGGGTTTTTCTTTGATATAGTTGTCATGTGATTGAAGGTCGACTCCCCTTTCTCCCCATAGTTCCATGGGACTCTTTTTAGGCTGATGAAGGGATATTGCGGCCTGAATGGCAACATCAAGGATTTTGGGACAACCACTTTCAAAGGATTCTTTCCTCCTTTGTCTCCCTGTCCTTGCATTATTAGAGTTGTTGCAGACAAGTCTCTTTCAAAGGATATGACCGCTATAACTTCCCTTCATCTATGTGTTCCAAGAGGAAATATCTCCTCTTCTTCAGGCAAGGTACTACCGTTATTTACCATTTTCAGGTCACCACTATCAATCATAATCTAAATCAAGTGACGAAGTACCCAGAAACATTTTGTTTCATGACCAAAAGTGTTGGAGTGGTATTGACATATCCCGGTAGCATCAAATCTCTTGGAACGGGGATTGATTGGGGGTAATAGTTTTGTGATCTTCCTTTTATTGATCAATGTGAGACCCCAAATTTTATGAAATGAAAGTATTCATTTTTCTTATAATTATTCTATTTAGTAAATGGTTAAATTGATAAAAGGTTAAAGTTAAGGGTGATATTAAAAATTTTGCAAAGTATGCAAGTTGTTATATTATATTCGTTTGGTCGGGGAATATTCTTTTTGTCGGGGAATATCCATACGATGGAACAATCATTGGTGGACCCCACAATGGAAGTATTGTCGTAGTTAGAAAACGACAGAATTATCTTTTTATACAAATAACGACGAAAGTGTTACCGTTAAAACTGTTGAACTACCCAGTAGTAAAAGTACACTAATACGCGTGGTTGTATAGTAGCACACGGTATTGATTATTGATGCTTACATAAGAAGACACTCAGTTATACTCAATTATTGCTACAGTAATTGCTGCATCATATCTCTCATATTGTTAATTCAATTATTATCATAGTATCATCTGCATAATATGATATATTATTAAATCAATAATTGAGACTATAAAGTTATTCATATTATTATTTGCAATATTGACAATGTCTAGAAGTTCTGTCAAGGAGAGGTTTGGTCACCTAATTACGCGCCAATAAGGAGAAATCCTTATCGGAAAGCCCCCTCTTTCCTGGGAACGACCTAGTTGTTAAATATTACGAATTATAATGAATAAATGTTATTAAAAATTGAATTTGAGTTCGGAGTTGAATTTGGAGACGCGGACGTGATATTTGAGTCCGGAGAAATGAAATTAGTAAAAATAGACTATAAACACAAAATTTACCGGGGTTGACTTTTTGGTCAAAAAGTCAACAGCTGACTTTTTCGGAAAAAGACAAACTTCAAAAATAAATTTTTTGATAAAAATAGTTCCATTGTGTTGGGATTTTTAGTGTTAGTGAAAATCAACATTTATTTCGATATTAATTGATGTCTGAAAGTTATATTGACCAATCGGGTAATTAACCCGATAAATGAGCATTTAATTGCTATTAATTCATATGATTATAACTATTTGTTCACATGTGTGTACTATTGATTCACATTCTTGTACTATTAGGGGAGGTGGTGGAAGATTGATAATACTTGCATGACTAAGTTAAAAATGGAGGTATAGATGGAGGTACTATACTGTAATTCGTATTTTCACATGATTATAACTATTGATTCACATGATTGAACTATTGATTCACATTATTTACTATTAGGGGAGGTGGTGGAAGTTTGATAATACCTACAGGACTAAATTAAAAATGAAGAAAAAGAGGGAGGTATTATACTGTAATATTTCGAGCCCCAAAATGTGCAATTATTGAAACTATATTTTCCTATAAATAGAAGCTCATTCTTCCTTCATTTCCCACCAATTCACAAAAGCTATAGAGCAATTATTATAGAGAGAAATTATAGAGAGAAAGAAGAAGAGAAGTCTGCTACCTCACTATTCCAGTATCCAGTCTTCTTCTGAGGTAAGGGATATTATTATTATAGTAAGGGTTATTATTTCTTTCGTATTTATGAAGAGAGCTATTGTTATTCCATTCCTTGTTATTCTGTTGGAATAACCTGTATACGCGGACTACCGTATAAATGGTGAAATTCTTCTGTTATTCCATTCTTTATTATTATGTTGGAATAACCTGTCTATGCGAAGTACTACATACGTGGTGAAATTCTTCTGTTATTCCATTCTTTATTATTTTGTTGGAATATCCTGTCTGTGCGGATTATGCATGACCTGGTTCCACTTATTATTCTATTGGAATATCCTATCTGTGTGGATTACGCATGACCTAGTTCCATTCTTTATTATTCTGTTGGAATAACCTGTCTGTGTGGTCCATCGCAGGCCTGGTGAATTCTGTTGATATTCCATTCTTTATTATTCTATTGGAATAACTTGTTTGTGCGGTCTATCGCATGCCTGGTGAATTCTTATTTTATTCTATTATTTATTATTCTGTTGGAATAACCTGTCTACGCGGACTACCGCATGCATGGTGCATTTTTCTGTTATTCCATTCTTTATTATTCTGTTGGAATAACATGTCTATGTGGATTACCACATGAATGGTGAATGATCCTTCGTATTCATTCCTTATTAAATTGTGGAAATGATCTATCTACATGAATTACCGCATGGCGGGCGAAAATCCATTTGCGGTTTCATAATTTTTCTGATCCTCAAAAATTCTGGAAAAATTTGAAATGATGATTTGATGAGTTTTCTAGATTGTGTCCAAAAATGGCGATTTTTGGATGTACAGATTAGGAGTTATGAATTTTACGGGAAAAGACTATTTTAAAAGTAAACCCTTATAACTCCTTGTGGTTAACTCCAAAATTGGTGAAATTTTTATTGGGAGTACATATATATAACAGGAGTATACCCTGTAAATTTTGGAATTTTTGGACAGAAGTACAATTTATGATAAATGTCTAAATATTCGACAGTTTTGGCCATATGAAAAATAGTAAATGAATTTTAAAAATTCCGAGAAAAATATATGTTCAATATGGAACTATATTCTGCTAAATTCCAGAAAAGAAAACATTTTGGGAATGATTTGTTATTTTTCATGAAAATGGTTTAGTTACGAATATATGAATTAAATATGTTATGTGAAGTTAAAAATTGGTAAATAGGATTTTATGGCTTAGAAATCCTATATAAGGTATATCTTGATTTTTGATGAGGATTTGATCATTCTTTGATGAAATCTTATGAGTATGACATTTTGAATGATTAAATGCATTATTTGATACAAAGTGTAAACAATTAAAATAAATTATTTATAAGTTTAAGAAATGATTAAAATATTGTTATAATATTAATGATATTAGATTATGAGATTATTAAGTGATTGATAACATTTGGATATTTTAAACTCTGGATAAATTTAAAGTCTTTAATATTTATCCTTGATTTTGTTTGATTAATGCTTATATCATTGTCATCATCCTCATGTTTATATTATGATGAAAGTCATCTTTGGCTTACGTGCAAAGATGGACTGTTGATTATTGGTTTTATAGTTGTATATCTTTGGCTTACGTGCAAAGATGGACTGCTGATTATTGGTTTTTACAGTTGTATATCTTTGGCTTACGTGCACAGATGAACTATTGATTGATGAGTATCTTTGGCTTATGTATATAGATGAACTATTTATTGGTATGATTATGACCAAAGATCATTCGGTATAATCATGACCCGTAATGTTATAGATGATGTGGTAAAAGTCCTCATTGGCCCATAGTGCATTGATGGACAGTTATTGGTATGATTATAACCAGGGATTATTCGGTATAATCATGACCATTGATGACTATATGAATATCCTTGGCCGTAGTGCAGGGATGATTCGATGATGTGGATTATTTATTAAACTGAGTCTTAGCGATAAAATATTGATTATACACTTTTAATTCGTAAAAGATAGTAGATATCATGCTCTACTTGACTCTTCTAAAATACAGTTGTATGTCTTTGGCCCAGAGTGCAAAGATGAATTGTTAATGAATATCTTTGGCCGTAGTGCAAAGATGATTTTATTAGTATGATTATGAGCAGGAATTGTGATTTGGTATAACCATGATTTTTGAGGTTTCAGGTGAAGATAGGTGATAAAAATTATCTTCGTCCTAGGTGCGAAGAGGAATTTAGAACCACAATTATGATTATGAGTTATTCATATGATTGTGGACAGGAACTGTTGATTGATGTTACAGGAATAAAACATTGTTGGTCGACTTTTAACATGGAGAAGATAATAGACCATATGGTCTATTTGACTCTTTTAATAGATTGCTCGTTTCGCTGCAACTATGGTTGAAAAGTTTTATCATCTACCATATATTCTGAATCTCTGATTTATTATTGATGAAAGCTATTGATAATTTAATTATCTTTAGTCATGATATTCTTTTATCTTTGGGCGTTTGTGCTCACCCTTTTTGCTTCATAATTCCTTTCGTAATAAGAGTGTTCACTTAGTCGTCGAGCGGGGATAACAGGGGAATAGAACGGTGGTCTATAGTTATTGAGGTTCTCCCTAAATAGTATGGAAATAATTTTATTGAGAACTTTAGATTAGTGTGTCGTATTGTATACGTCATTTGATATTTAATTTTGGTTAACCGAATAGGGTGAGGTGAACCCAACTTTGGAAGGGCATTTTTGCCACTATCATACAAGATGTCTAATGACAGACGACTTCGTGTTATCATAAGACAGTGTTGTGCACATCCATTTGCTGAGTATATCTATGAGCACTACCTATATGATCTTGGAGTTTATTTGAAATATAATTTTTAATTGGAGAAAATGGAGATAATTATATGTCAAGAGAAGACTCACCATTGGAAAGAAGATGATAGCAATCTTCTTGTTTTTCTTTGGGGACTATTGGGTCAACCAAGGATAATTCTGTGGACATATGATATCTATCATAACCTAGACGCATGGCCTCCCATGTACGAAGGTTTTTTTGAGCACTTCCCAAAGATTTTAATTTCTAAAATAGTTTTTGACTGTACTTTTATGTAAAGTACCATTATAAGGTTGTGGTCGAGGCACCATGAGAGTTACATACATTTGTATTAAAACTCACAATTTAACTGTGGTCATATTCTGCACGACAGTTCAACAGTTGTATAAATGAAGTTTATATTTGATTTTTATAGTATAATATCTGGCGACTTAGAATGGGTCTTGTGGACCTATTTTGAGGGCCACAATCAAAATCTGTAGAATCTCCTCCATCGGTTGACCCAAAGGAGTGAACTATCTTTTATCTACATACTCTCAACGAGCCATGGATCTAGCTTTCCCTGTAAGTTTTTCTTCCCAAGTTTCACTTTTTTAGAATCGTTATTGATCCCTTGTTACAATGGAGAGGAGGTTTGTTTGCCCCTGACTGATTAGATGTTGAGTTACTTGGTGCTGATGTACCATTAGTTCTGCCAGTTGACCAACCTGTTGTTTGATAGACTTTATTTCATGCTTGATTGAAGACCATCCTTTAGAATAACCCAACTCCGCTGGGATACCTTTGTTTGTTTGAGATTTTTCTCCAGTGTATTGAAGGTATTTGGAAGTTTTCTTTCCTCCAATTCTAATCATGTTTACTCCATCCTCATTATATTGAGGTAGAGGGTTATCTTGAATATGTGGTGGCTCTGGTGTTGTTACCACAATCTCACCACTATCTATCATATCTTGGATCTTGTGCTTCAAATACCAACATTCTTAGGTATCATGGCCTAGAGCCCCAGAATGATAAGAATATTTCTTGCTTGGGTCAAAATTCTTTCCACTTGGATTGGCTGGTGGAAGGAGCTGAGTGAACTTCTTCTGTGTTGTCAGAAGCTTGAGAATATTCTCAAGTGATTCCTCTAAGGGTGTAAATGTCCTTCGCCGTTTGGCTTCTCCAATTCTTTGGAATGTAGGATTTGAGGGTTGTACAGATGTTTGGAAAAGAGAATAATTCTTTCTTTGAATTGGCAAGTTTTGGATGCCTCTTTGAGTTTGACCTTGTAGTACCAAGGATACATCTTCTTTTTTCTTCTTATAAACTCTTCGAGGATTATTCCCATAATTTCCACCCTGAATTTGCTCAGCTATGACTTTTAAAGCAGTGAGGTATTTAATCTTTCTAGACTTTAACCCCATCTCAGCCATTTCTTCATGCTTGATTATTTCTAAGAATGGTTTTCCTATGCCTGCTAGGGCTCTCTCATAAAACGAAGATTTTTTATGTCGATGAATGTCATTACCATCTCAGTTTCTGTCATTGATGGAATAACTTGAGTAGCCAAACATCTCCATCTTTGGGCATATTCTCTAAATGACTCACAATTCTGCTTTTTAACTTTGGTAATTTGATATTTGTCCGGAGCCATTTATGACTGGAAGCTGTATTGATTTATGAAGGAATGAGCTAGCTTTTCCCAACTGTGGATTTTGGAATTGTCCAGTCGGGCATACCAAGCTCTTGCCTCTCTGGTTAGGCTTTTATAAAATAACTGCATTCTCAGCTTTTCATCCTTTGCATAGGATCTGAGTCCTCCAATGAACACTTTCAAATGAGTGTAAGGATCTCCTATTCCGTTATATTTCTCAAAATTAAGAATTTTGAACTTGTCTGGATACCGGGCCCCTGAAAAGATGCAGAGGTCTGAGTAATTAACACTCTTATATGCTCTAGTCCCTTTGATTGACCTAATGATTTCTTCCATTTGCTGAACTTTCTTTCGGATATCACCAGTATCTCGATCATCTTTGAGATTAATAATTTCAGGGTTTTTTTGGTTTTCTCATTGTTTTGAGGTTCCAAAATATGTTCTTCCTTTTTCTTATCAATACCCTGACCGCCACCTTGTTAGGAGGACTCTGGTTGAGTGAGTATTTATTTACCCTGAGTACTTTTTTTTGTTCTTTTAAGAAGAAAACTAAATCTACTATCAGATTTCTGAGTCCCTCAAATTCTTCTCGAGACACAAAACATGACCCCTGTTGGGTACTTTCTTCCATGTTAATGAGCAGGCTTTTTGCATTCTTAGATCTGGATCCGTTAATGGGACCAATCTTGCCTACAATAAAAGTAGGTAGTTTAGTCTTGATAAACCCGAACAGTATGCATGCTTATGTAATGTGTCAGTTTTTTAGGGGTTTTTAATGTTTTCCTGCAAAACAGATGTCAGTTATTTTGATGACAGGATAATATAATAGAATTTTATATTTGATAATGAACTTGGAAAAGAATTGGTATTTACAATACTTAATACTTTACAACATTTACAACATTTAATATTTGACAAGATTTACATGGGACATGTATTGAAATAGGGAAGGCATACAGAGACTTCCCTTCGTATTTGGTTTATCAGAGGTTGACCTATCTTAGGTTACTCTCACGGGATTTTTGGTATGGAGGTTCCAAAATCATCACAATCTACTAGATAGGAAGTTAATCCGATCTTTCAAATGGAGCGGATCTGAGTGGTACCTTTTCTGAGCCTTGTTTGGAATTAATCGCCATTGGAGTTCAGTAATCAGTGACCAAGGGTTCACCTCCTGGTGGAGAAATCACACAACATACATTCATCGCGTCTCACCGCATTCAAAATGATGACATTGTACGAAGCACTAACATAAAGCGTGGTAAAGAGACATTCACATCAATTCAATGTAAAGACATCATTTCACACACGTGCACAAAGAAGGGTATCAAAAAGATTGAAATGCGGCATAAGCCATCTACTGTCCCCAACATAGTCACCACCTGTCAACGTCAAAAAGATTTTATCTCCCTCTTCTTATGTGTTTCTTACACTTTATGTTTTCTATGTGGATTTGTTTGATATGAAGGTTGAGATTTTCAGGAAAAAGTCCAACATATAATGTCGACGATTTAAAAAGATTTGATTTTTATTGGTCCAAATTAGACATAGTCGCCAGTTGATATGATTTAAATGGTTGTGCCAACTTAACCGAGTTTTGAAAGGTTTTATAATATGGTCCAATATTGGACTCTGTTTAATTTGTCTTGAAACCGAGATTCATAGGGTTAGGGGGCTTGATTAAGTGGGGGGAAGGTGTTAGGTACCCCCCAACTTCCATAAAACATGATTACCGCGCTTTTTTTATTCATTAATTTGTGTGTATATGTGTGTGAATTACCGTTAATTGGGCCTAAGTGCTTTATTTGGAAGTAGTGTTATGCCTCTTTTGCACCTATATACAAAGGATTTGACTTGTATAAAAGTTTAATTTTAATACAAGGCATATAAAATGATGTTTTGAAAACAAGTTTTCAAACCCTTATGCTCACATAGTAATTGAGGCCTTTGATACTTCTATTTTATTATGTATTTGGCTTATTTTGATTTTATTCTCAAGATGCAAAGCATCTTCGACAAAATAATGTATATATATATAAGTTTCGGGCTCCTTATGGGCATGAAAGCCATCAAATTATGCCTGAGTACCACACATAGGGTTAATACTATTACGGGATAAATTTGGTTAACCATTTTAAGGTCCTGTATTTATAATTACAAAATTTGCAAGCTAGTTGTACAATTGAAAAGGGTTCATCATAGGAACCAGATCTAGATCCGTCAGCTGGATCTTAGATCACATGGCTCCTAGGCTCACATGACATCACATAAATAGCCAGCATAGCAAATATACTGAAATAAAATAGATATATTTACACTAAACGTCGAAAAATAAAGGATTAATTAGTCAAATCCTTATATGTACGTAGCCAAAGCTTCCAGCGTCTTCTAGATATAGATCTAGAATATTTACAAAAACTAAAAATAAAACTAGATATGTATAGATCTTAGCCATTCTAACTTCCAGGTTTAAGTTTCACAACTTTAGAACTGATTAAAATCTAGATCCGGCTAGATCCATTACAGATCTAGTCAATACAACTTCAATATTGACTTATTACAAGAAATAAACCATTAAAACTTTAGATCTAATGAATATCAACCATTAAAAAACTATATAAAACACTTATATATGTATTAGAGCAAGCGAAGGAGCCATATCTGAGGTAAGCATGAGAATGGCTATCAAACGACTATTGGCACCTTTAAGAATGATTTCCACCGGTTAAAACATGATATGTTATAGTATATATGTATAAAAGTGTTTACAAAGAAGTTTTACAAAGATTGAAAGAAAGAAAAACTGTTTTTTACTCTCAAATGACTTGATTTCTCTCTCCCGGACCCTTTCTTTTTCTCTTTTTTCATCCAAATGAGCTAGGGGGGGGGGTATATATAGACCCGATCAGCCACGGGTCCCTACGGCTGAGCCTAGTGGGCCTGGCGGGTCCTGTCGTCTCGAAGTATGTGCACTCTACCAATGCACAGTCTACTTGAACCTTCATAACTTTCAATCTGGGAATCCGATAGAGGCGTGTTATACCTTTCCGAAAATCCCTTTCCAAGAGCTACACAATGACATGGGATTTGACCTTTTCTGAATCTGGGAAGATGGGTCCATGACCCGGATCTTTGAGTCTTCACACCTGTCCAGTTGAGTAGCTCTTGCGTTGTTTTCACTCGAGATTGTTGTTATGGTCCTGCATGACCTTCTTCATGGTAACTTGATCAGTTTTGATGTTGAGTTAGAAAAATTACTCTTTTCCCATTCCAGGTTGGTTTCGGGCTTGATGCAGCTGCAGTTGTCTTCCCTCAGGGTTATCTCCGGGGTTTGATGGTTGTTGACTTCTGTCTATCCTTAGGGTTATCTTTGAAGTTGATTTGATGATCCACAGGGTTGTCTCAAGGTGTCTAGTTTGATGATTTATCGGGGTTGTCTCTAGAGGTTTGGTTTGATGACTTCCCGAGGTTGTCTCCGGGGGGATTGGTTTGATTATTTCTCGGGGTTGTCTCCGGGGGTCTAGTTTGATGATTTCCCGGAGTTGTCTCCCTGGATCTGGTTTGATGATCTCCTGGGGTTATCTCCGCGGGACTGGTTTGATGATTTCCCGGGGTTGTCTCCGGGGGCCTGGTTTGATGGTCTTCTGGGGTTGTCTTCGAGGGACTGATTTGAAGATTTTGACTTCAAGGGTTGTCTTTGGAAGATGAAAGACAAAGATTTACGAGATTTACAAAGATTGAACGGAAGAAAAGCTGCCTTTCTCTCTCAAATGGCCGGATTTATGTCTCCTGGACCCTTTCTCTCTCTCTTTCTCCAAAGTTGTTTTTATGGCTGATGTGTTAGGTTTGTAATATTTATGAATGCAATCAAATTGCACAAAATAGGTGGAAGCATGGAAAATTAGAGTTTTAAAATTTTACAAACCATATACCCGGATCATCCTTTATGAACAATTATTAACTAAACGAAAATATGAAGAACAAGAATCATACCCTTGAAGATTCAAGTTCCTTAGGTACAAGTTCACCTCCAATCTTTTCGCGTTCAACTTGAATCCACCGGGTATAGTTCCTTCCTTTGATCAATGTTAGCCGCCCAAGTGTTTGGCCTCTAGAGGTGATCCACCAAGGAAGAAGAAAGATTCAAGAAGATGTGTATTTGGTAAAACCCTAGTTTTTCTATCTTTCATAGAAAAGGGTGTACTCTCCCAACTATTGGAATTATGTCTACTTGATATTTGATATAAGACTCCTCTTATAAAGATATCAGTTAACCCTTCTAATCTAATTATAAAATAGGGTATTATTTATTTAATTAAATTCTTTTAATTAATTAAGCTCCATAATTTTATTAGAGATAATTAATTAATATCATTTAATTAATTAGCCTCCTAATCTTATTAGGAATAAATGAGAGTACTTTTATTAAATTAATTCCCAAACTCCTTTCGATATTAAAATAATAATAATTGTAATAATATTAACAAGACTCCTCTTATTAATTAATATTTCATATTTCAAAAATATTAAATAATATATATTAAGCTATAAGCTATTTCATTTATTATATCACCATAGATTAAATTAAATACACTTAACATATTATTATGATTATGCCATTAACTTCTTAAATAATTATTCTTCCTTTTATGGTGTGACCCTTTAGGTTCTCCATATAAAACTAGTTGTGAATAAATCAATTAGAACAATTCTCATCTTATTTAAATAAGTAACTATTAATTTATTTAAATAAATAATATTTATTCTACAATAGGGATAAGTCTCCCTAGCGATTAATGACTTTCCAGATAATATAGATTTCAACATTAATCATAAAATAACCTTTGAGTAAATAGTTATCGTACAATTCAATCCTTCCACCATACAATGTCCCGATTAAATATAAGACATGGAATTACTGTCAAGTCTTATTTTATTTAATTATATATATTTCGATCCTTAAATGCACAACTCCAAATAATGCAAATTAGAAACTCCTTTCTAATTTCATTCTGCCTTGGCCAAGGACTACTGGGTTGTCATTTATCGAATCACATAGGAAATTTTTCTTCTTTTATTAGAAGCGATAGATTCTTTATTGATCATACATTATCTCCATGTACAACTTATTATACTCAAGCATACCCTTTGATATACCCTCAGGGTCTTAAGGAATAAGTTAAAGTATAACTCATCATACACAAGATACTATGATGATCTCAAGTCCAAGGATCACTTGTACTACTATCACTACAGGAATTCCTATTGACATGCAAGTAAAACTCCATTAAGTATTTCTTAGCGAGCCACGTTCAGTGAACTTATTCTCTAATAAGCACCTACATATTTGCTTTAGTGTCTCCACACAAATGATCATGAGATCAATCATCCTCATCCAATGAGCAAGCAACGTATGTACCAATCTATCTGGATTCACTAATCCCCAATTTAATAATCCAACAATTGGGAACTATTTTAGTTTTAAGCTTTCTAAGAATTTAGATCTTATTAGAATGATCATCATCATTATTCTAAAAGCATTGCTTAAAATTATGGGTTTATCACATATTATAAAGCAGCATTGTGTAGATAATTAAAAATCTTTAATAAATTAATACTTTTATTAATAAATGAATAAGATTGTTACAAAGTATATGCTTTATCATCAAACATGATTGGCTTGTGTGCATACTACTTTTAATCACCCACTTGCACTAAAGTCAATCGTCATGGTATCTCATACCCTTCTTCTCTAAGTGAGGATTATCCTGATGTTGGATAAGTTTTACACTACAAGAAAACCGCCTATTTTCGACTGACGTATCCTCGATGGATTAAATTCGGTCAAAATATGACTACGTCCGAGGGAATAATGCGTCGAATATAAGTCCCTCGGAAATACAATAATTAGGACGAAATTCCGTCGAACTTAGTCCTCCCCAGTTGAGGCCAAGTTTGGCGCCACCACGAAAAGTAATTTCGACGAAAAAACATTATTTCCGAGGGACTTTTCGTCAAACTTAAGATATTTCCGTCGGAGATAACAAATAAAAACCTTTCATCTTCTGCCTTTTCATTTCAGACGCTCGTTTAATTTATCTCTCACTCCTCCTCGATCTCATTCTCACCGCCCCCACCCTCTCTCATTCTCTCAGTCGATCTCCTTCCATCTCTTATCCTCCCCGCCCCCGCACTGGTCCCCCCAGTACTCTCCTTCCCTCTCTCATCCTCCCCACCCCACCCATCCGGTCACCGCCGGTCACCACTGGTCCCCCGCCACCCCTTTTCCCTTGCCACCGTATGTTCGCCTCTCTCTTTCTCTCTCTCTTCACCACTCTCTGTACTCATCCCCACTGCCAACCACCCTTCCACACAGCGTCACTGCCGGCGACCCTCCCTTACGTAGTCGACGTCGACGACTCGCGTTCTGGCTGGGTTGGACTATGTTATCTCCTTCTCCTCCTTTAACCGGTTTTCAAACTAGTTAATGCCTAAGGTTAGTAATGGTTTATTTGTATAATTAGGTATAATTTCTTGCCCTATATTGTGCATATTACACTGAAATTGGTACTATATATATATATTGATGATAATTACTGCTACTATATATATTTTCGATTCATTGCTGAAATTGGGACTTAAGTGTTAATTGTCAATATAAGGGTTATTATTTGTGTTAATTGCCTAACTGTTGTGAAAATTGGGTTGCCGAAATTGTGTTCTGCCTAACTGTTGTGTAAATTGGGATTGCAGCTTATGTTGCAACTTCTGTTTAGTGTATAGCATCTGGTAAATGTTTTAATTTGTTTTTCTGTATGCAATTACAGTTTATTACATGATATTTCCGATGGAATTTCTGACTGAATTTCTGTCAGAAGTCTTCAATTGCAAATTTTGTGGGCCCATGTAACTATTTAAATATGTTACTTAATTAATTTTCCAATACTAAAATAACCTAGTTTATAGTAATATTTACTTAGTTTTGTACTACTAAATAAAATAAAATAATATTATAAATAATATAAACATAAATAAAATAATATAAGATAATATAATATAAAATAATAAAATTAAATAACATAAGATAAGATAATTTAAGATAAAATGAAATGAAATGAAATAAAATAAAATAATTAAATTAAAATAAAATAATTAAATAAAAATAAAATAATTGTTCTAAATGAAATAACTTAAATTATATCTAATAAATAAATAAAATACATTAAATAAAATAATATAATATAATATGAGTAATAATAAGATAAAATAAAATAAAAAATAATAATAATAAATTATAATAATATAAATTTAATAAAATATAATGAAAAAAATAAATAAAATTAAATTTAATAAAAAATTTAAAATATATAATATAATACAAATAAAATACAATCCAATAAAACATAAAATAAAATAAAAATAATAGAATAAAATATAATTTAATTTAATTAAATTAAATTTAATAACAAATTTAGTAAAAAAATTTAAAAACTATATAATATAATACAAGATATATTAATTAGAAACCCGTTTGACAAGTAGGAGTAAATGTTGAACAGTACGTAGTCTCTATAGATTCCAAATAACAATTCTCATAAACTAAGTATCACTTACTTAGTTTATCATTAATTGGCAAAATAAATTAAGTAGCTAGGAGTAAATGTCGAACAGTAGTAGTCTCTATAGATTCCAAATAACAATTCTCATAAACTAAGTACCACTTACTTAGTTTATCATTGGCAAAATAAACTAAGTAGCTAGGAGTGAATGTCGAACAGTAATCTCTATAGATTCCAAATGAAAATTCTCATAAACTAAGTACCACTTACTTAGTTTATCATTGGAAAAATAAACTAAGTAGCATTTGCTTAGTTTGCCACAATTTTCAATTTATAAATGCAATAATACTCTCCCTACATATATGTACTCTTTCTTGTATGCAGGTTTCGACATAGCAGTTGCAGCTAATAGTACTCCAACCGGTTCCTCGGCAACAATTAAAAAAAAGGGGTCGTAGTTCCTGTTTGTGTTCTATACTCGAATAATAAAGGTAATTAAATTACTGCAGACATTCCTCACTGTTCCATCATAATAGATGGAAACATCCGGAAGGAGTGCCAGTAAGTTGTTGAACAAAGTTCTAGATTAAGCAACCCTCTAAATGAGCGAACGATCACTTATCTCAAAGAATTGAATCATCTCCCCATATGGGTCCAATCCATTATATAAACAGCTTCTCACCACTCTGAATTCCTCAGATGGGTAGTTCTCACAGAACGTCTCGATCACTGACTATATGAGAACTATCCATTTGAAGAATTCGAAGTGGTGAAAAGCTGTTTATATCATGGATTGGACCCATATGGGGAGATGATTCATTCCTAGCAGAGAAGTGATCGTTCGTTCATCTAGAGGGTTGCTTAAGCAGAAACTTTGTTCAATGGCTTAATGGAACTCCTTCGGGATGTTGTCATCTGTTATGATGGAACAGTGAGGAATGTTTGTAGTAATTGAATTAACTTTATTATTCGAGTATAGGACACAACACGAACTACGACCCTTTTTTTTCCCATTTGCCGGCTTAAGTAGAGATTCCATATAACAATTCTCATAAACTAAGTCGGATTTGTGTAGTTTGCCACAATTTTCAATAAACTAAGTAGCATTTTCAATTATATATGTACTATACTTTGACACTTAGAAACCCGTTTGACATACACTCAATAGGGGTGAATGTCGAACAGTTCCCAGTTTGGGACTGTTATTGGATGTTATGTCTCTCACTTAGGCCGGTGCAAGTACGAAACGGTACATTTTTTGTTATTTTGAGGATTAATCTACTGTTATCTCTATATGTTCTCCGAGTGCATACTTAGATTAAGTTATCTTAGTCTATTTCGTGTGCTTGGAGACCATGGGGAAATCTTTGCCAAAATTTTCTTGAAACTCATGAAACGTACTCAACGTGTTTGCACTAGTGATTTAGACGCATCCAATAACGGGATAGAAGCCTTACCCCATCTCCGTAGAGATACTAGGTAAATCTAATTCACGCATGAATATCCAAATTAACTTAATGCGTACTTCTGTGTAGTTAAAAATGTCAGCCGACTGGAGTTAGATGTAGTGTAAGATACCCAGTGATGGGAGGGGATTAGTCTCAGCTTATTGTGTTGGGGTTTTAGATTTCTTGAACAAAGTACTAGAACATACGGAGATCCGCACGGGAAGATGTGATGCCCGTGTGTCAAGTGTAAAAATCTGATTTGGAAGAAAGTCGACGAGATTAAATTCGACTTATTTTCTCGTGGATTTGTGGATGGGTACTTCGTATGGACTCATCACGGGAAATCAGAAGTGATTGAAAATATTGTGGAACAACCAATTCCACGGGATTCATACGTCAAAAACTATGATCCAGTTGAGATGTTGGTCGATACTTATGGCCCTACTACTATTGACTAGGCTGAATATGAACCTTCTTCAAGAAGTGCGAAGCAAGTGCCAAATGATACAGCTGCTGCCTTTTACAAGTTGCTATCTGAATCTGGGGTCGCGTTGTATCCGGGAAATGATACGAACACCAAGCTTTCTGTAGTGACAAAGCTCTTACACTTCAAGAATGAGCACGACTGTAGTGAGAGAGGTTTCAATGATTTGCTCACTATAATTGGTCAGTTCTTACCCAAGGATCATACTCTTCTTGCGAATTATTACGAAGTAAAGAAGATGGTCAAGGGGTTAAATATGGGGTATCAGAAAATCGATGCTTATGAGCAGGATTGCATGTTATACTATGGGGAGGACAGAGATAAGGGACGATTAGATATATATGCGACTTATCGCGCTACAAGGTTACAAAACGTGGGGGGAAGGAGAAATATGTTCCCAGGAAAATCTTATGGTACTTTCCACTTGCGCCGAGACTTCAGCGGCTATTCATGTCATCTCATACGGCTCAACATATGAGTTGGCATCGAACAAGGGATATCGTGCCTGGTTAGCTGACTCACCCAGCGGATGGAGATGAATAGAAGAGATTTGATATAAATTATCCTGAGTTTGCGGAATAAGTTAGGAATGTTAGGCTTGGCATGGCTACTGATGGCTTTTGCCCTTTTAATAATTTTAACCAGCCGTACTCAGTTTGGCAAGTCATTATGGTCGCTTATAATCTTCCACCGGCAATGTGCATGAGGGATCCATATTTGTTTTTGACTTTACTCATTCTGGGGGATAAAAGTCCTACAAAAGACCTTAATGTGTACCTTCGACCGTTAGTGGATAAAAGTACAATGATGTCGAGCAGATGGAAAAGAATATTGTGCTTACCATGTGGAAGCTTGAAATGATCTTCCCTCCAAGTTTTTTTGACTCGATGGAACATCTGCCTATTCATCTGCTGTATGAACTCAAACTTGGAGGACCAGTGCAATATCGGTGGATGTATCCTTTTGAGAGGTAATATATAAACAGTTAATTGTTATATCCTACTCATATTATTTATCTGCATATTATTTATCGTAGGTATATGCGCCGATTAAAACAAAAGGTTAAGAACAAAGCTCGTGTAGAGGGTTCTATTGCTGAACGATATACAGAGGAAGAGCTTGTCAACTTCTGTTCATTGTATTTTGACGACGTTGTCTCAACGAAGCACAACCGTTTAGGAAGGAATGAGGTTGTTGGTCCAATGACTCATGCAGATGATGAGTTAGCTGTATTCACATATTTGGCTAAACAATTTGGCCCTGAGACGCTGACTTACTTAAGAGACAAAGAGTTGAAGATTGTATCTACATACGTGCTTCTAAATATGCCTGAAGTATCATCATACATCATGTAAGTCTAAGCTTAATTGCCCTAGTTAGTACAATTTACAAGTGTAGTCATCTCTATATATGTTAAAGACATTTTACTAATATCGCAATTCATTCGAAGAGGAAGCGTATGCTTCTAACCCAACTTTTACTGCAGCAGAATTGGAAACATTCACTAATGCTAATTTCCAACAGTGGTTTAAGAAAAGGGTTGAAGCGGAGAATATTTTTGAGCATTTTATAGATGTCATCCAAGGACCTTACAAAGTTTTTAGTTCTTTTCCTAGTTGCATCGTGAATGGGTACAGATTTAGAGTTGATGACTTACATGAACTCACATCAGTCAATTCTGGGGTTTTGGTGTTAGAAAGCTGCTACCAAGATTCTGAGTCCAATTACTATGGTCGTTTACAAGATGTAGTTGTGCTCAATTATCATGACGGCAAAAAGGTAGTTACATTTAAGTGTAGCTGGTTTGATACTGAAAAGGGGGTTAAAGTTGATCGTAATAGAATCACAACCGTGGATATCAAGTCAGTGTTAAAGTCTGATGACGTGTACGTGTTAGCAAGTCAAGTGACTCAAGTGTATTATGCTCCTAATGTCGTAAATACTCGAAGCCCCTGGTACACAGTAGTCACTACTAAAACATTCTCATTTAATGCTGATAACATGTTTGGTATGGATGAGGCGTTGCAAGAAGATGTGAGCAACCAATTGGTCGTCGTGTTCCATGCTGAAGATGTGGTGAGTACTGATGTCATTGACGTACCTAACGATGAGGATGTCGAGGCCAACGTATACATGAATGATTATGTAGTCGTTGAGGATGATAACGATGACGAAACTGATCTCGAAACTGAGGATGAGGAAGATACCAAATCTGAGAATGATATACACGTTGATTCTGATGGGTTTGATGACGTGCGTAATTGAAAATGTGCTTTCATATTAATACTTACCACATATTGTTAAACCTTGCATATTCGTAATCTACCAATTTTGTTATTGTAGTAGGATATTCATGGCTAGACATAGCGGTGGAGATTGCCGAGGTGGTGGGCGATCCGGTACTGGAGACGGTAGCCATAATGGAGGCTCTTCTTTAGGCGCGAGTAAGTTATCTTAACTAGGATTTAAAAATATCTCAAGCTGCATTAATTACAATTATTATTGAAGTACTATGTTAAATACAATTATTACAGATGCACCTCGTTGATGACACCGAGGGACGAACCTCAGTATCTTTGGTCGTCCGCCGACAGTACCACTTATAGTACCGGTGGATGTCATTTCCCAGCAGTAAGTGTTAATATATTCGTACTATTTCTATCAGTTATTGTAAAACACAATTCACATAACACATACTTTTATACTTTTTCTGTAGTATACTAGACCCGGTGGCTAAGCACACCCTATATGCGATTTATTTGAAGCATCTCCCGAGAGGGTGCACGTGGTTCAGTTAGTATGTGCGGTACGATGCCACTTTTATGTAGACCGTCTTACGAGAGTTCCACGTAAGTTAAGCATATTATCACTACATAGTTGTATTGGGATAACGAAATCAATTGTTCTTAATTTTAAATAATCTTTTGTTATAGGTTTATTATTGATTTGACCCGAGCATCTCTAAATCAGCTGGAGATGATGTGATTGAGCATCACATCGCTGCGAATTACTCTGGATGGCTATATGAGATGTGACAGAAGGCAGCTCGGGCAGTTGTGGACCAGTCCGAGACCACCATCAGAGATCATCAGCCCCGTATAGTCTCCGATTTAGCCCGGGAGGCTATGTGTGCGCACTGGGAGGATGATGACTTCAAGAAAAAGTCTGAGCAGGCGAAGAAGAACCGTGGTCTGCTCCGGATAGTACACACCACTGGTTCTCAGTCATTCGAGGAGGCGAAGATGGTAAGTGCGTTGTATTTAGTTATTTATTGTGTCAAGTTCTCACACAAATACTTAAGACCTCTTTTATGAATGTTTGTATTAGGCATTAGGGAGGACCTTGGGTCGAGATCCTACCATTCTAGAGTTTTGGGATCGAGCCCACACGCCTAAGGATGAGCGTGCTTTGTCTCAGGCAGCTTTAGTTATATGGGTAAAACTCATCTTACTATTTAGCTTTTAATAATATTCAATCATAAATAAAATAATATAATTAACATATGTATACGGAATACATTACAGGATCGATTTCAGAAGCTTCGGGACGAGCGTATAGCTGAGCTGGAGACTATTAGGAGGGGTTCTGAGTTGTTAGATTCCGCCACCCCTCTTCCCGATATTGTATTAGATCGGGATGAGGAGCTGAGACTATGGGTCGCGTCTCAAGATCCCCCTACTAGCAGTACCGGCAGATATCGAGTGTTGGGTCTGCTAAGGATACCCGCATATACACTTCCTAGAGGTAATATTTTTTTATGTTTCACAAAATTATCCAAATTTATTACATTATATAAATTATTATTAGTAATCAAATTTATATCGCTTTATAGGCTCCAGCCAGCGCCAGCGTCCGAGAGCACATGTCGGACCATCTCATACGGGCGCTGGCTTGGATGACGATATCTTTCGACGGCTGATAGGGGCCGTGTCTGATAGGTTCCATACCGATCCGGTCTTTCGATGTTAGAAGTTGCCTTCCAGTTCTCGTCTTCACCAGATTGCTCAGGATATTATTGCAGGGGCCTCTGCAGAGAGTACGGGATTACCTCGGGAGCAGTTCGACCCTTGGACCATCGAGATGCTCCGGATGGTGATTACCCTCTTGGAGGAGGCTTTTCGTCCACCCCCACCTACTCAGGTATTCGTATTGTTTATGTTTTTCAATTAAGGCTAGTTTGTTAATTCTCACATATATATATATACGGACTAATGATTTATATTTTTGATTCTATCAACAGGGTGGCGATGGCGGCAATTTGGCATGATGATGAGCGAGAAGACGAGGCGATTTCCATACACGGGCGGCGTCGTTCACCTCCTCGCTTGCGATGATGATACTTTTACTAGTTTATAGTTCATTTGTATATATTCATGTTATTGCAGAACTTTTGTACATATTGTATTGTCTAATTGCGTCTATACAACTATTGTAAATTATATTGTTTAACATTTATGGAACATTAGCTTATATTTGTAATTGGTTAGCTTATAATACGTTTTGGTGGATATTTAAATGTGAATGTGAATGATAATGAGTTGAATATTACGTTTTAGTGATACGTTGCATATTTGAATGTGAGATACAGGTTTATATTACTGTGTATTAGGTTGTGACAGGTTATAGGTACATTAATGGTTTTAAACACCTGGAAACTGAACTTTTAAAATCTGTATTTTAAAAAAAAAATAGTTAATTCTGACGGAATATGGTAGGTTTGACAGAACGTCTCTCGGAGTTAACAAATAAGCAATTTTTAATAAATGGCAAAATGGCCTAATTTTCAATTGAACATACATTAACTTCGACGTAACATATCCGTCGTAACAACGTTATCTCCGGCGCAAATTTCGTCGAAGATAATAATTAGACACTTTTAATAAATATATGATTATTTTAGTTTTCAGTCAGAAATAGACTATTTTCGAGGGATTGAATCTGTCGGTAATAGGTACTGTTATATCTGACGAAAAGTGTCGTCCTATATATTCTGTTGAAGATAGTTCATGTTCGATGAACTTTCGTCGGAGATACGTTCGTCGAGGATAATGAAAATCTGACAAAATTTGTGACTGATTTTATTTTCGACGCGATTATTTTCGACCAAATATCTGACAGATATTTCCGTCAGACATACAATATTTTCGACGTAATAGGCTTATGTCTGATGGATATTTTCGTCAGAATTAGCCGGTTTTCTTGTAGTGTTAGTTAATGGATATGTAATGTTGTTCTTGAGAGTCCAGTAGCTCTATAGTGATTTCCCATTTTTCAATAATTCCTATAATCAAATGAAAGTGCCATAACACATGTTTAGATCCAAGATGAGACTTAGAAACTATTCCTAGTTCTGTAATAAACTTTTCATCCAAACAAATCAACTTGCAGCTTTATTTATAAATATATACTTTGTCTTTATCAGTAAACCAACAACTCTTTGCTGTTTGAAACCTTTCCAATTCACTGCACCACTGTTCAAGGTAACCCTTTACCTTTAAGTGGATTTTCTGTCGTCTTGGTCTGTCTAAAAAACTTGAGTCTATTAAGCCCTCTAGTTTTAATTTAGACCCACCATAAATTTTAATCACATCCTTAGTGTCGGTTAAGTACTTTAAGATGTTTTTCACTGTCTTACAGTGATCTTTTCCAGAATATGATTGATCAACATCAGGTCTCATATATTTCATTGTATACATGATAGTTACTCATGTGATCTCTTTTTTAGGAGTCTATGGGGACTATTAAGAGAGATACACTCCAGGGTTCATCAACATGAGACATCTCTTGGAGTTTGCCATGCTAAAAAAATTTAACATCAAATAAATATACATTCCTTGGATTAAGTCGAGCATCCTTTTAAATCTATCTATATAGATTTGTATCTCAAATTACGATACTCTTCCCAAATCATTCATGGAGGAATGTTTCGACAACTTTATTTTTATTTATTCTAGCATTGGCATGTCATTCCTTATCCGTAGTATATCAATATATAATACTCGGAATGTCACGACGCTCCCACTGACCCTCTTGAACACACTAGGTTTATTCTTGTTTTTGGTAAACTCAAACTCTTTTGATTGTTTCATCAAAATAAATTTTCCATTTTTGAGAAGCTTGCTTCAATCTATTTCTCTGAGTGTATGCAACTCTTACCTCATCGTATGTAACTAGATCATAATCATCTATGATGCGTATCTCATCATCATCATCTATGATGAATCCATACCTCCCAGGTATCTTCGGTACTATTCTAGATTTATGATTCGTTTGTGGTACAATAAGTCTATCTACAAGTTCCTCTTATTTGACTTATAGTGTTTTGTAGTTCTTGAACTTTTCAAGATTCTATTATCCTCCTACTAGCCTCTTCAATGATAAACACATTTATCTTAGAAGGTACCGTGTTTCGCAACAAACACCTTTTGCTAAGTAGGATTATAGAACATATACCCTAAACTTACTTTAGGATATCCCATAAATCTGTACTTGTCAAATCTTGTCCCAAACTTATTCCTTTGAAACCTTTTCACATAAGTTGGACAACCCCTTATCTTAACATACTTAAGATTAGGAGTCCTCCCTGTGCATAACTCTTATAGAGTCTTGGGGTCGAATTTTGAGATTACCTTTTCGTAGATATGCAGCCATTTTTAGGACATTATCCTAGAAAGATACTGGAATGTCGATAAAATCATTATGGACCGCACCATGTCCAACAAGGCATAATTTTTCCTTTCAGATACATCAATTAATTATTGCGTATCATGAGACGTCCATTGTGAGAAAACCATTTGAGATGATCTAAAAACTTATTGCACAAGTATTTATTCCTTAATCTAATCAAAGAATCTTAATACTTTTCAAATTAGTTTCACTTCTGAATTCTTTGAACCTTTCAAATAATTCACACCTGTATTTCAGTAAATACACACATTCAACTCTTTGAATGATCATCTCATTTTCTTATACTAATTTGTTCAATATGAAAAATTATTGTCACGTAAGTCAAGTATACAAAATCTATTAAGTGATATTTCAGTTCTGTACAAAACATTATTATTATAAATAGAATAACAATTGTTCTTAAATATAATACCAAAGATTTCATTGTCCAACAACAAAATGGAAATAATGTTTCTAACGAGAACTCAAATACAATAACAACTTATTGAATTAATAGACTTTTCCGTAGGCAATTCTAAAAAATAAGTTCCTATGGCTATAATGCAACAACCTTTGCGTCATTTCCACACATAGGATTACTTGTCTCTTGTTTAACTTTTTACTTCTGCTTGATCCCTTCATAAATGTATATTTATGATAACCAAAACCGGTATCCAATACCCAAGTAGATCCTTGATTTAACGAAAAAAATTATTTTAATCATGAATAAAAACTATATTTGTAACTAAAGCTTCACTAAGCTTCTTCTGGTTAGCCTCTACAAGATGCTTCTCGTAGTTTCCTTTCCAGTGTCCAGGCTTATTGCAGTGGAAGCAAACTCCTTTGTTATTCGTATCAGTTTTGTTCTTATTATCCATTATTTTTTTCCCTTTCTATTTACCTTCTTAGAATCGTTCTTCTTTTCAGAAGATCATTTGGCCCCTACCAGTAAGATATGATCTTTCTTGGTTGAAAAGTGACTCTCAACATTTTTCAACATGTTAAGTAAATCAGCAAGGCTGATATCAAGCTTGTTCATATGAAAAATTCACAACAATTGTGAGAAGGAGTTCGAGAGTAACTGCAAGATCAAATCTTGGCTCAACTCTCCATCCATAACAAAACTTGTTCTCCTAATTGTTCAATCAAATTGATCATGTTTAGGACATGTGTCTGTACTGTAGTGTTGTTGGTCATTTTAGATTGAAACAACTCTTTAGATATCTGATATCTATTAGTCCTACTTTCTTAACCATCAACTACTTAGTGTGCAGGAGTATAGTAAGAGCATCTATAGTTTCATGTTGACGCTGAAGCTCCTTACTCATGGATGTGAGCATGATGCATTGAGCCAACTGTGCATCATCTTACCACTTTCTAAAAGTAGCAATCTCTTCCTCAGAGGCATTGTCTGTAACCATTGCAGGGATAGACGTATTAAGGACATAAGATAGCTTTTCAGCCGTGAGAACTATTCTCAATTTCCTTAACCAATCCATTTAATATGGTCCAGATAATTTAACATCTAATATGCTACGTAGTGATAATAATTTTAGACATTGTAAAATTCTGTAAATGAATTTGTAATTAAAAATATTTTAGCATACATTCTTTTATTAATTACCAAAATAAATTAGGTCTTGTTTTAAATTGGTATCTCCCACTATTTTCATCAAAATATATTACTCTGACTTATATAGTTCGGCAAAATCAAATTAAAGATTTGCTAGTGAGAATAAGGATCCAATTTCAAATGTATATAGCCTTGTGGTGACACAACAAACTATATATAAATAAATATGTAGACAGATTTTGTCAATTACTTCATCATGTAACTCCTTTGTTTTGCCTCTTAGATTATTTTGATCAAATGGTGGCACATCCGAATCAAAATTATCTAAGTTAAGTCCAACCTAGCACTTCCATATATTCAAAAAAGAAAAACAGTGTCCTTGTGGTGACACAACAAAACAACATTGTTCAATTTTCTTTATAAGCATCAAATGTGATAAAATTAACATCTCAAAAAATTAAGATTAGCCTTGTGGTGACACAACAAACTTATAATAATTAATTGATACTTTGTTATTTTTTATCATGCTAGAAGGCAACGTTCGATATTCCAAATATCTTTGAACGCTTAGGACTTAATACAAAATATTTGAAAGGTTTGTTATTAATTTGTCTCATCTTGTTTAGCGTGCATACACATATATATAAAATATGCATCATATTAATTAACATGCGAAGCATGTTTGCATAATATATATATATATATATATATATATATATATATATATATATATATATATATATATATAGTATAAGCATGCACATATAAAATATTATATTCTACCCGGATTGATTATGGACTTTATTCTAGTTTCATTCACTAGAGCCACCAAGTGAACCAAAAGGTCAAACCTAGGGTGCAAGAATTAAATTCAAATATAACTATTACATTTAAATCCTAGGCTCCATTACAAACGGGTCTTCAAGCGCTCCTTGCTCCTTGATCTCTAATTTTTCAAAATTAATTCTAATTATTCATATTACAAAATTATTTAAAATAAATGGAAACCTTGATCAGCAGTCAAGGGGAAGTACATAGGATGAGAATATAATTTACATTAAGAAAAAATTAGAGAAGACGAGATACGCAGACGGCATTTAATAAAACTCATACATCCATACATCGAATTAAAATAAAATCAAATCAGATTGGTCAATAGATAATCAATCCCATTTATTATCATACACATCACCATATATATATATATATATATATATATATATATATATATATATTAATATCATTTAATGGGAAAATTTAGTTAGCATAAAATCTAATTTTGAATTAAAATAAACTCCTTTATTTTAATCCAAATTTAAATCAAAATAAACTTCTTTTATTTTAATTTATCCAATTTTGAATAAAATATGTGACGCCCCCCAAAATAGGTCCATTCCATCCAACCCATTCTGAGTCGCCAAATACATGGTACAGAAACAACTACAACTTTATTATTACAACAGTAAAACTGTGAGTTTGAATACAAATATTATCTTCTAGACAATATCTATACTCAAATAAATCCTCATCACATTTATTGATACATTATTTTACAAAAATGGTGAGGACTACTAAACAACTCTCTCTAGAACCTTCATTCCATACCCCAGGCTAAATACTTTCGCTATATTCTCGCCTCCTGAGAAGAAAAATGGAACAAAAAGGAAAAGGGTGAGCTCAACTAGCCCAGTAAAGAATATTATGACTAAGATAATATACAACAAATTATCATTAGTCTTCAACAGGGAAAAAAACTAATAGAATACAATAGACAACAAGTTTTAAATCAATATTCGCAGCGGAAATAATAATTCATTAGAAGAGTTAGGTAGAGAATGCAAACTACTATCTTCTATGTATGAATTTAAAATTTCATCGTCTATATTTTATCCCTGTAACATCAATCAATATATATCTGGAATCAAATATTCATCTTTGCTGCTGAGCCAAAGATATTCATCAGATTGGTCATGTTCATCTAAACACTGCTCATCTTTTGCACTAAGGGCCAAAGATATTAATCGATCGGTCGTGTTCATCTCAACACTGCTTCATCTTTTGCACTACGGGCCAAATATATTCATCAAGAAATCATTCATCTTTGTACTACAGGCCAAAGATATTCAATAATATCATCATTTAAGACTGAGGATGATGAAAAATATTTTTAAAGAAACGAATCCAGTGAAACAAAATGACAAGGATTAAGGATTAAGGATTTGTACTTTGTTTTATCCATGTCCAAAAATACCTCGAAAATAATCATAGTGGTGTAAAATTCAAGAATGATCAAAACATGGATACAATCAAAGCTAGTATCCACAATAGATATTTTAGACAAAAAAAAGAAAAATTTATTTTTTCGGTGAATAGTGCCGTGATTCGTGAATAGTCTTTAGATATCGTGAATAGTCTTGTATATGTGAATAGTAACTCCAGACACCAAATGATAGAAATTTCACAAAAAACATCTTCACGCTTCGTGAATAGTACTCGTGAATAGTAACTCGTGAATAGTAACTCATGAATAGTAACTCTGACATAAAAAAGTTCTAAATTTGATAAAAAGTTCCAACCAATATTTTGGCATAATGATATTGAAGAAATAATATCATTTTTTAAAAAATAATATCCCTTACCTCGAAAGATAGTACTTCTAGTTGAAACACCGGATATAGACTATGACTTGAACTTGCACCGTATAGCAATACTCAAAGTATACTCAAAATACTCACAAGAATACGCTCGATAATATAGAGAGAGAAAACTTCAGTTTCTGGTGTGATTTTCAATTCTAACCTAAGCACCCTATTTATAAGAAAATGCTTAGAACACCAAAGTAGAAAATTTAATTTAATAATATTATTATTATTTCCTCAACTTCCTATGCACCAAGAATCTGAATTCAGCTATTAAAACACATGCAAGACCCACACTCAAATCACCAAAAACGTTTTTCATGTTAAAAATATTTTAAACTTTAAAAATTAATTATTTCGGAGCTTCGGAACTTCGGAACTTCAATAATTTATAATAAATAGCTCTTTTATCAGAAAATTAGAATCTCGCGAGTTTTTATAGGAAATTCAATTCTCTACAACTTTACAGAAGAAAGTTTTTTCAAATTCCAAATAAAAATTGACCGAAATCCATAAACGGACGATTTTACAGTCTATAATCAAATTTCGGTCAATAATTGTGTCAACCAACACACAAAATATGTGTTAAAAATTTAATGCCACAAAAATACTCTTCCTCCTCATATACTCATATATCCCACATTCATTATAAAAATATCACAAGTTAATATATTATTAAAATAATATATTTAAATGAATTATTTTATCGAAAAAAGATAAAATATTAATTTTCAACAATTGTCACATTAAAATTTTTCTCCATCTATATCCACATAAAATCAATATTTTCCTCATCATATAAATCAATAATTAATTATTCATAAATAATATTTGAATCACATTCTTTTGGCAACCAGTAGTTCCCGGAAAGAGGGGCTTTCGATAAGGATCATGTCTTCTTCTTGGCGCGCAATTAGGTGACCAAACCTCTCCTTAGAGCGAACTTTCTAGACATTGCCAATAATGTTATCCAATAATATTATTCGGATAATATGAATTATTGCTCGATAATGGAAAATACTTGTGTAATAACAATTTATTGAAACAACGATAATATAAAATATCAATGCAAAGAATTATTGAATCAATAAAATAAAATCTTTGAGCGATAATTCTTTGTAACAATTATTGGGTAGTGCCTTCTTACGTAAGAATCAATAATTGGTGCAATCTGGTAAATCTTTTGTTCAACAACGCGTATTAGTATGTTTTAACCACCGGGTATTCCAACAAGATAATTGGTAATAACTACGCTATTATTTATAAACAACTTATATTTGTCGTTTTCTTCATCCAATCGCTTTTCCGTTATGGGGCCCACAAAGATCGCTATGGCATCGTCATGCGAATATTCCCCGACAGCATTTAATATTCCACGACCAAACGAATATACCCAAACAATAATGAATATTTTATAACCACTTGCTTATTCAAATATTTAAGTATTTTACCCATAACTATCCACATTAATCAAATCAACCCTTACTATTTCAAAAAAAAATAAATAGAGGAAAATAAATTTCATTTATTAATAATTTGGGGTCTTACAACCTCCTTCCTTATGAAATTTAGTCCTCGAAATTGGCGTGACGATACTGTGTTTTCGCATGAAGATGAGAATACCTCGCTTTCCTTTCCGCTTTCTAACTCCCAGGTCATTTCCTCAATAGCATGGTTTCTCCATAAAACTTTAACTTGTGGTTTAACCTCGGTACATAGGACATGTTCTTTCCTATCCAAGATCTTGGCAGTACCTCCTCGTCACGTTAAGTCTTTGGCTATCTCGTCCGGTTCTAACTCAATGGCGTGGTTGAATTAGTCCACATATTTACGTAACATCGATCGTGAAAAACGTTATGAACACGCGTCATATTTGGCGGTAAAACGAGTCTATAGGCCACAGTTCCTATTCGATCGAGAATTTCAAATGGATTAATAAATCGAAGGTTTGAGCTTTCCTCACCTCACTGATTCTCGCTTTTGAAATAACAACTTCTTCCACCTCCTTCTTCAAATTCATCAGCTCCGGTGTGTAGCTTGAACAACTTTAACTTTATCGATTAAAGTTGATTATACTCGTATATCATCACGTGGGTACCTAGAGTTTTCATCTCCATCTCTATTATTTGTAAATTATACGAAATGAGTCTTTGACAATATCGTACTCGTACTTGTATACGATCTTCTACTCAACACGTCAGCTACCACGTTCGCTTTTCCAGGATGGCATGGTCAGAACATGTGTTGAAATGAGCCTCCTCTTGAGTTCTTAGAAGCTCTTCCCACATTCCTTGCTCCATTCGAATTTTGTATCTCTACGAGTCAGCTGCGTTAATGGAATAGCGATTCAAGAATATCCTTCAACGAATCTCCGATAATAACCAACTAAGCTTAGAAAGCTACGTATTTCAATTACCGACTTAGGTTGTTCTCAACTGTGACTCATATCCCAACCTTGGATAGCACGTTACAATGACACCTATCAGTTTACTATCGCATGAATATGGTGTCCTTTACGGAGAGTCTGGCTTCGGTGCATTCCACAAAGGAAGTCACCAGATAAAGGCTCAGGTACCAAATTCTTTAGTTGAATTTTTAACTCCTGAAGTTCAATAGGAGCCATTCGATATGAGATTTTAGAAATGAGTTTTGTACCGGGTTCAAAGTCGATACAAAATTTAATATCGAGCTTTGGGAGTAAGCCAAGAAATTCTTCGAAAATACGTCGGGGAAAATCAATAACAACAGTAATATTATTCAAATCTGACGTGTCTTTATTCAAATCCATAACATGGACTAAGAAACTTGACATCCGTAATAAACGAATGACTTCATGGCTTGATATAAAAATGTTTGACTACAATGGTTTGATTGCTTGAATTCGAATAACAGGTTGCTTAGGAATATGAAAACTACCAACCTTACGAAAGTAATCAATTTTGGCATGATGAGTAGTTAACCTTAAAATCACATCAAAAGCAAATATCTCTATAGAAATAAGGTTAACAAGTAATGTCATAGTGCCAACCTGAATCAAGCAAGATTTCTAAACAACGGATGTAATGAAAGTTTCTCCTAACGGAGTCTCCATAAATAGGTCAAAGTCTAATTTCTCTGTAGTCAAGTTCAAACGTTGAGCGCAAGCAAGAGAGATAAAAGAATGGGTAGAACCGGTATCTAGTAAGGTATAAACTTTGCAAGAATTTATAATTAACTAACCCATGCTAACTTCGTTCGGGTTCCTCGCATTTTGACCGGTCACGACAAACGCTCTTCCAGGAACCGTTGACTTTGACTTTTCTGGGACATCCTTTTGAGTCACCATTCATTTTGGGCTCGGTTTTCGATACCGTATAATCTCGAGCGATATGTCCTTCTTTTCCACAATTATAGCATACCTTAAACTATTGTGGGCAGTTTGGGCTGATATGTCCCTCTTTCCCGCATTTGTAACATACGATCGGTGGTCTTTCTCCTCCTTTGGAACTAGTTGCTACTGGCGCTGACGTTTCATATGGTCATTGTTGAATCTCCTCTTTTAAAATCTCCTCCCAGACTAAACTTCTTCTATTTTCATGGCCACGATTACCACCAGAGTGGGTTACCGCCTTTGTCCGTATTCTTCTTTCTACTACCGGTTATCGTTATTACGATGGTGGTATCTTGTATGATCCTCAGTTATGGTCCCTCGGTTGAGCGTACTCGTTATCTCGCTCTAACAATCGAGCCTGCTTGACAACATCTCTGAATAGAGAGAAAATTTATGAGAAATGAGATCTTGACATATCTTGGGTTTCAAACCTCTCGAAACATCCGCGTCATACGTTCCTCATTCTCCACCAAATGAGGTGCAAACTGGATAACTCAAGTGAACTTCGCCTCATCTTTGGGACACCGTCATGTTATTCTGGTTCAGTCTAATAAACTCCACTTCCTTCATATGACGAATACTTTCGGGAAGTACTTGTCATTGAACTGGTTTCTGAAATGTCTCCCATGACATCTTTGAGTCAACCGGATGGATGCGCTTCACTGATTCCCACCGATGTCTGCCTCGTTACGGAACATAAAAGTAGCGAATGGAACTTTCTGTTCCTCCGTGCATCCCAAGACATCGAATATCTTGGTAATTTGTTTGACCCACGTCTCCGCCTTAATCGGATCCGGCTGTGACCACCCGTGAATTGCTATCATTTCCTCCTGTATTTTGAACACGAGTCTCCCTCGTCTGATTTTGCATGAACTGCAAAAAGCTTCTAAACATCCCCTCGTTCATCATCTGCTCAGTGGTGTTGTTCACAGGAGGTACATTGCCAGCCTGTTGCACGTTCTCCTCGTTGGTAAGTACAGGCATCTCCACGGTCTCATTTACTCCACTGTTAATATTCTCAGTCGACATTCTCAAATACTATCATAAAACAAGGGTTAATTAAGGAAATCAATATATCACATAATATCCCTATATACTAACCAACTAACAAATAAGCTTAGGTAGGACACACTAGCGAAGGATTTACTCGTCTTTCCCCTCCTAGTTCTATTCCCCGATCTCCGCCAGAGATCATATTGCTAAGCTCTGATACCAACTGTGACGCCCCCAAAATAGGTCCATTCCATCCAACCCATTACGAATTCGCCAAATACATGGTATGTAAAACAACTATAACTTTATTATTACAACAAGAAAAGCTTGAGTTTGAATACAAATATTATCTTCTAGACAATATCTATACTCAAATAAATCCTCATCACATTTATTGATACATTATTTTACAAAAATGGTGAGGACTACTAAACAACTCTCTCTAGAACCTTCATTCCATACCCCAGGCTAATTACTGCGTTATATTCTCGCCTCCTGAGAAGAAAAATGGAACAAAAAGGAAAAGGGTGAACTCAACTAGCCCAGTAAAGAATATTATGACTAAGATAATATACAACAAATTATCATTAGTCTTCAACAAGGAAAAAATCTAATAGAATACAATAGACAACAAGTTTTAAATCAATATTCATGTGAAAAATAATAATTCATTAGAAGAGTTAAGTAGAGAATGCAAACTACTATCTTCTATGTATGAATTTAAAAGTTCATCGTCTATATTTTATCCACCAGTAACATCAATCAATATATATACGGAATCAAATATTCATCTTTGCACTACTGAGGCCAAGATATTCATCGATTAGTCATGTTCATCTAAACACTGTTCATCTTTTACTTACGGGCCAAAGATATTAATTAGTCGGTCATGTTCATCTCAACACCTGTTCATCTTTGCACTACGGGCCAAATATATTCATCAAGAAATCATTCATCTTTGCACTACAGGCCAAAGATATTTAATAATATCATCATTTAAGACCGAGGATGATGAAAAATATTTTTAAAGAAACGAATCCAGTGAAACAAAATGACAAGGATTAAGGATTAAGGATTCGTACTTTGTTTTATCCATATCCAAAAATACCTCAAAAATAATCATAGTGGTGTAAAATTCAAGAATGATCAAAACATGGATACAATCAAAGCTAGTATCCACAATAGATATTTTAGACAAAAAGAAGAAATTTTATTTTTTGATGAATAGTGCAGATTCGTGAATAGTCTCAGATATCGTGAATAGTCCGTTATATACATGAATAGTAACTCCAACACCAAAAGATAGAAATTTCACAAAAAACATCTTCACGCTTCGTGAATAGTACTCGTGAATAATAACTCGTGAATAGTAACTCATGCATAGTAACTCATGAATAGTAACTCCGACATGAAAAAGTTTCAAATTTGATAAAAAGTTCCAACCAATATTTTGGCATAATGATATTGAAGAAATAATATCATTTTAAAAAAAATAATATCCCTTACCTCGAAAGACAGTACTTCTAGTTGAAACACCGGATATAGGCTATGACTTGAACTTGCACCGTATAGCAATACTCAAAGTATACTCAAAATACTCACAAGAATAAGCTCGATAATATAGAGAGAGAAAACTTCAGTTTCTGGTGTGATTTTCAATTCTAACCTAAGCACCCTATTTATAGGAAAATGCTTAGAACACCAAAGTAGAAAATTTAATTTAATAATATTATTATTATTATTTCTACAACTTCCTATGCACCAAGAATCTGAATTCAGCTATTAAAACATATGCAAGACCCACACTCAAATCACCAAAAATGTTTTTCATATTAAAAATATTTTAAACTTCAAAAATTAATTATTTCGGAGCTTCAGAACTTCAATAATTCATAATAAATAGCTCTTTTATCAGAAAATTAGAATCTCGCGGGTTTTTATAGGAAATTCAATTCTCTACAACTTTACAGAAGAAAGGTGTTTCAAATTCCAAACAGAAATTGACCGAAATCCATAAACGGACGATTTTACAGTCTATAATCAAATTTCGGTCAATAATTGTGTCAACTAACACACAAAATATGTGTTAAACATTTAATGCCACAAAAATACTCTTCCTCCTCATATACTCATATATCCCACATTCATTATAAAAATATCACCGTTAATATATTATTAAAATAATATATTTAAATGAATTATTTTATCAGAAAAAGATAAAATATTAATTTTCAACAATTGTCACATTAAAAATTTTCTCCATCTATATCCACATAAAATCAATATTCTCCTCATCATATAAATCAATAATTAATTATTCATAAATAATATTTCAGAATCACATTACTGGCAACCAAGCCGTTCCCAGGAAAGAGGGGGCTTTCCAATAAGGATCATCCTTAATGGCCGCGAATTAGGTGACCAAACCTCCTTTAGATGTAACTTTCTAGACATTGCCAATAATGTTATCCAATAATATTATTCGGATAATATGAATTATTGCTCAGATAATGGAAAATCTTGTGTAATGACAATTTATTAAAACAACGGTAATATAAAATATCAATGCGTGATTATTGAATCAATAAAATAAAATCTTTGAGCGATTAATTCTTGTAACAATTATTGAGTAGTGCTTTTACGTAAGAATCAATAATTGGTGCAATCTTTGTGCTTCTTCTGTTCAACAACGTATTAGTGTGTTTTAACCAAGGGTATTCCAACAAGATTAATTGTAATAACTACTACCTGTGCGTTATTTATAAATAACTTATATTTGTCGTTTTCTTCATCCAATAAACTTTCCGTTATGGGGCCCACAAAAAATCTACCTACTGAGTCGTTTAATATTCTCCGAACGATGCGAATATTCCACGACCAAACGAATATTCCCCGACAATAATGAATATTTTATAACCACTTGCTTATTCAAAATATTTGTGTATTTTACCCATAACTATCCACATTAATCAAATCAACCCTTACTATTTCAAAAAAAATAAATAGAGGGAAATAAATTTCATTTATTAATAATTTGGGGTCTTACAAAATAAACTATTTTATTTTAATCAAAATAAACTCATTTATTTTAATTAATTATGGAATTCAATTCCAAGTAAAAAAACTCCTTTATTAAAAGAAACACAAATTCTCTTTCCTATTCACAAATAAACTCTTTTAGGTTAAATAATATGAAATCTTATTTCATATCTAAATAAACTCTTTTATTTAAGGAAACATAGATTCACTTTCCTATTCACAAATAAACTCCTTTATTTTAGGAAACATGGAATCCAATTTCAACTCCAATTAGTTATCATGGAATTCAATCTCAACTCTAATTAGTTGGCATGAAATCCAATTTTAAGATTAAAATAAACTCATTATTTTTATTATAAAATTATTAATATTATATATATATATATATATATGTGTGTGTGTGTGTGTGTGTGTGTGTGTGTGTGTGTGTGTGTGTGTGACGTGAATTAGGAGTCAACGAAAAATAGTAACATTTTTTAAAAAAATTATACAACAACATTATGCCGAATTAAATTGTTCTAAACACATATCAATATACATATCAAATTAAAACAATTAATAATTCCCATAAAGGTTTGGTTCTGATACTACTGTTAGGTTTGTAATATTTATGAACGCAATCAAATTGCACAAAATAAGCGGAAAAATGGAAAATCAGAGTTTTAAAATTTTACAAACCATATACCCGGATCATCCTTTATGCACAGTTATTAATTAAACGAAAATAGGAAGAACAAGAATCATACCTTTGAAGATTCGAGCTTTCTCAGGTAAAAGGTCACATCCAATCTTTTCGCATTCAACTTGAATCCACCGAGTATGGTTCCTTCCTTTGATCAATGTTAGCCACCCAAGTGTTTGGCCTCTACAGGTGATCCACCAATGAAGAAGAAAAGATTCAAGAAGATGAGTATTTGGCAAAACCCTAGTTTTTCTATCTCTCATAGAAAATGGTGTACTCTCCCAACTATTGGAGTTACATCTACTTGATATTTGATATAAGATTCCTTTTATAAAGATATCAGTTAACCCTTCTAATCTAATTAGAAAATATGGTATTATTTAATTGGTTAAATCCTTTTAATTAATTAAGCTTGCTAATCTTATTAGGAATAATTAATTGATCTTTTTTAATTAATTAGCCTCCTAATCTTATTAGGAATAAATGAGAGTACTTTTATTAAATTAATTTCCAAACTCCTTTAGAAATTAAAATAATAATAATTGTAATAATATTAATACGACTCTTCTTATTAATTAATATTTAATGTCGACGTCGGGATTTTTATTTGTCCCTTTTCATTACTTGTTCTTTGGTGTTCTCATGTTAATGTGAGATTTGTTTGAAAAAAACAAGTGAAAAAGGTCCGACATGTGTAATGTCGACGATTTGACTTTAAGAGTCGCTAGTTGGTGTTTTTAACTGGTTGCACCAACGCAACTGAAATGTTTTGCACATTGACCCAGTAATGTGACACTGCTAAACGGGTCTGTGAAACCGAGATTCATTTGGGTTGATTATGCGGAGGGAAGGTGTTAGACACCCCCCGACATTCGTGTTGCCATGGTGACCGCCACTTTTCAAGAAACTGTTATATGAATGTGTGTGTGTGTGTGTGGATCAATGTGCAATTATTTGAAAGTAGTGCGAGGCCTCGTTCGCAGCTATATACAAAGGGTTTGAATTTATAAAAAATATTCAATGTTAAGCAAGCTATAGCAATGAAGTTTTGTAAAAAGAGGTTTTTCAAACCCTGTGCTCAATAGGAATTAAAACCTTTTCATACTTCCATTTTATTATTAATGTTAAACTTATTTGCTTTTAATTTGAGATGCGAGGCATCTTCAAGAAAATAATATCTGAGCGATCTTAGAACTCCTCTTGGGCATGACAACCATCTAAGGAAATTCGAACACATCGTAAATAATGTACAAGTCGCTTACAAATTGAAAAATGTCCATCACGGAACCGAATCTAGATTCAAGATGGTAGAATCATGATCACATGATTCCTAGGCTCACATGATACCGTGTTTGTATGGAAAGCGATGGCGATTATATATATAAAAAAGCAGTAAATATATATCTACAAACATGATCAACCACCACGTAAGCAACTCCATGGGGATCGAAAATGTAAATATATAAAAGCGGTAATATATATATATATATATATATATATATATATATATATATATATATATATATATATATATATATATATATATATATGGACATGATCAACCACCACGAAGCGACACCATGGGGGATCGAAAAAAGTAAATAAAGAAGTAAATGTGATCAACCGCCACGAAGTAAACTCCAAGCAGGACTAAATGTAAATAAAGCAATAAAAGGCCTCGAAGTAAACTCCAGGCGTGACAGAAATGTAAATATATATATATGTATATATATAAGCAGTAAATGCACCGGATATAAAATCCAGGCTCATCGGATATGTCTGACAACAATTATCCTTCATTGATGTGTGCATCAATGGTTAAATTGCATTGTAACCCCCGTCGGGGATACGTGGATGCTTGAAACTTCGGCGTTGTAACCCCCGCCGGGGATACTTCATTAATTCATAACTTCGGCATTGTAACCCCCGCCGGGGAAGGTTTAGGGTTGTGACCCTGCACTGACGGCATCGGACCCTTGTGAGGTATTGCCGAGCATGATTTGTAAAAGCTGAAGCTATTGGTATAGTATAACTTGTATGCAGGCGAATACCAATGAGTGAGATGTGAGACCAATTTACGGCCCATGAAAACCAAGATTCCAGGCTATTCCACTCAATCGCGTAGCGTTTTTATTCCTGATTTGGCCTTTTCAGCTTGTGAGACCTCCTTTGCAACTCTAACTGGAGCGAGCATGAGGTGTGGGACCCACATAAGGGTGCTGCAGGTACACCTACAGCAGCCTCAGGTGGACCTGTGGCCAACCGTGGGTATGTATTCCATGCGGGTTGCTTTCATAAGTCATTCTCAAGCTGCGCGACGAAGGAAATCTGAGATCTTCTCTTCAGACCTTCTCAGTTCGGGCAACTTTATGCATATTTTGTCACCGTACAAGCGTTCTTCACCGTCCTGGTAACATATGCATGTATTCTTTTCCAGTTTCTATCCGTTGGAAAATGACTTATCACGTGAAATGCATTTAGACACATAGTAGTGAATATGCATACTGATATGACTTGATAAAAAATATTCAACATAGAAAATGTTAGTATTAAACCATGCTGAACATAATGATGTGAAAAAAAAAAAATTAACTTTTGACACAGTCAAATTGATACCTTTTACTGTCATTTTTTATCCTATCTGAGAACAAATTAGTAAAGGTAGAGAAGCAAAATAATCCTGGTAATTAGACTACACATATGGATTTTTTACTGTGATGTATTAAATGCATGTAGGATGTATATAACTATGGATAGGTGTGCTACTAAATGGCCACGTAGTCATGCCTATGTGCATGTGGATAGTCCTATTTACAGAGGGGGCTATGGAAAAATTTTCCAAAACGTAGGCATTGGGTAGTCATGCATTTTTAACTCTACTGTAGATGTATGTTAAAACAATGCATGCATGCATGTAATCATAAAATGCATTTTGAAAAGCTCCAGGTAAGAATTTACCACACCCTTTTTGAGGTGATTTGGAGACTTGTTGTCCAGATATTATGGATCCGGATCAGCCTAGTAGTTCCCGTAGGACCACTTCTGGTGTACGGAGTAGGGCTTCTGAATTGCCTCGACCCCGTTCTGTTAGACAACCTCATCGTTTGGTGGAGGTGGTGATACGTCTTATCCGGGTTAAAGTGCTGCATGTCGAGGACGAGGAGGAGGATGAACCGATTGACGCTCCTGCTCCTGCTGCACGTGTTCCTCATAGGGATTTGCCAGGTATTCAAGTGGCGAACCCAGATCTTCTGGGTGACTTGAGTCGGCATCCTTCAGTCTACCGGCACGTAAATGAGGTATGAAGTTAGATCTTTAATCTTCCTTATTTCCTATTGATGAGGAGCAAAGGGTTTTGATGTTGATCTGCATTTGATATAGGTCCCTGGCTTTACACAGCCTCAAGGGAACTGATTCAGCATCCACTCTATGTATCAAGCTTTGCACGATGACTATAGAGCGACTGGAGATTCGAGACATTCTTTTCCATTCTTCCCCATCGCTATCCCTGGGGTTGCCTCAGGGCATTGTCTAAAACAATTGGTTTCACTGGACTCGATCCCTCAATTCTTTGGGATTGTGAGGTGATGATGACACCGATGGATTGGCGGTTTATCACAGGTATGGAGTTTGGAGGGGATCTAGTGCCTTGCACGGCGGATATTACCCCTAGTACCGTCAGATCCTTGTTGGGAGTTCCGGCAGAGGCGCTCATGGGTAGGACTGTTCATCTGAGTCCTTTGAGCTTAGATGCTATGGCGAAATGCTGAGTGAGCCTATACCCATGATGTGAGAGTCGAATCGCATTCTTACGCAATTGTTCTGATGATCATTAGGGGTCATTTATAGCGATAACTCCTATCTGATGTCCTTCGCTTTGATCGGCCACCACTCGACACGTGGACCGTATAGGAGACTATGATTGGGGTTCCTACACCTTTGCCTACTTCCTCAGGGGAATGCGCATGCGATCACAGGGCTTGACTGAGGCGTGGTTAGGATTCTACCCATTTCTGCTGGTGAGTATTTCTCTTGTCTTTTACCATGTACAGGTTAAGAGTGTTGACTGACAATAGATGTTGCCTTTGTGTTGGCAGTTTTGGGCCTAAGAGAGGCTTCCATTTGCGTCCTGTGAGCGTGCTAGGTTTAGACACCTATCCACGAGGAAAGAGATGGCATCATTCCATACCGGCGGAGGTCCCTGTTGCTTAGGGTTTCACTCATTGCCACCTACAGCTGGAGTTGTTGACAACAGATGTCATCACGTGGGTTCCCTACTCTGGGGAGCACTTGAGTGTTAGATTTGAGGATGGGTACCCGACTGGAGTTGAGTACGTCATTTCCCCCCGCAGGATTCCTCTCTTTAAAGATGGAGGATGGGGGCTCTATTTAGGAGAGCGTGCTATCAGGAGTACTACAAGAGAGATTCGCATGCCGATCTTGCCTCCTGCCAAACATTATTGGCCTGTTTCGCAGTCACCCGTCATTGACATCCCATTATTGAGGCTTGATGGTTTCACATTGTCAGAGGGTCCCTGCATTCAGGAGATGTTCCGGCATTGTTGGTTCCCTCGTACCATTGGAGCTCAAACCTGCGCCACACAGTTTATGGGGGATATGGTTCTAGGATCCGTGATGATGATGGATTGGCTAGCCTGTGTTAGAGATCCGACTCATGTGACACACATTGACAGTTTGACCCAGCAGTTGGATCAGGCACATTTCTTTATCTGGCATTTGGGCAAAGATCCTTCAGAGGCAGATACTTTTGATCCTTCAAACTCTGGCGCTGGCCCCTCAGGTGACCCATATGTCTTTGCCGGTGCAGATCCTCCCTTGTATAGGCCTGACATCCCTGTAGATAGAGATCCAGTGACTCAGGAGGAGTTACATCAGGTGGATAGGATTGATGATGTAGACATCGATACCATCGACTTCTTCTGATGTATATTTCTCATTATCTCTTTTGATAGGCCTCTGTTATACATTAGGTAGCTTTGCCCCATTCTCGCTATATCTTTTGATAGGCCTCTGTTAGTTGTTGGGTAGCTTCGCCCCATTTCCCTGTATTTTAGCTGTATAGAGATGTATTAGATGATGATATACTTAGGAATGTATGTACAATTTTCCATTCCCTATATCATATTGCCATCTATTATATCATGCATGTTATTATGGTATGCATATGTATGTATATATGTCCAGAGATATTCAACATTGACCCCTAGATGGTCTTATGACACGGCTCGTACAGATGTCTTCTTCGACAATTAGCCGTATTGATCATACCCCACCATCTTTGGTGGCATCTGGTATGCGCTCATGGTATGATAGTATGTCACCACTAAACACGGTGACTATAGATGGTTTGCTGCAGCACACTATGACCTTGTTGATGTTTCAGGTTCCTATAGGGTTCATAGAGGGTATGCTAGAGCACTAGGTATCAGAGAGACAGGTTTTCCGATTCAGAACCCAAGAGTTGACTCCTACTTTGGAGGAGTAGGCACGATTGACGATGCTGCCGTTGGACAGACCTTGCGTGCACATGGCGATCGGAGACATGAGTAGACAGTTCATGACCTTCACCGGATTGAGGTGTAGAGTGGTACAGGACGAGATTACATCCAGCCAAGTGATATCCCAGCATTTTCTGTTTGACAGATTTGGCTCTGAGGATAGTTATGCACGACATTCTGGGGATTTCACCACACCGGAGGACCATTGGCGTTCAGCTAGAGTGGATGTATTACTGTTGTGCGTATTTTCATACGTCTACATGCCACGATATATGGATGAGTTGGACATTGGCGTCATTATGGCAGTGAGAGATCTCAGGGAGGGTCACACCATCATACCGATGATTGTGGCAGAGACTCTGAGGTCGACCACATATTCTTTACCTTATCCGTGAAGAGTGTTCCACGAAGGCTTTTCGGTCATCTTTGTCGTGTGGTTTATGTCACACTTGAGACCGATTGGCACATTCAGACGACACGGGTATTGCTTCACCCATGATATAGCCATGTCAAACTCCTTTCAGCCTGTGAAGTGTACAGATGCTGCATCTTAGTTTAGCTTTCCTGGCTGGGATCGAAGATCCATTTGCTATACTGCCGTGTACAGGGCTTAGCTCACCCTACATCTTCATTACTCATGCTCCGGGCATTGATTATCTACCTCTAGCTGGTTTGAGAGGGATGATGACCTACCACCCACTGGCCGTGATGTGTCAGTTTGACAAGTTTTAGGATTTTCATCTTTATGAGGGGGCATTGAGTCAACGCTTCGCTTTTCACCACTTATCATCAGCGGACAGATCCAGGTTGTATGCCTGTTGGGATCAGCGAGAGCTGGCTGAGTTTTCTGTCAGTCATCCGGGTTATTCTATAGAGTATTCAGCCTGGATGGAGACAGAGACTGCATCGACTATGGTAGTATCCACAGTGCAGGATATTAATTACGACGATGAGGAGCCTATAGAGGAGGCTGACATTCCCATCAATGGGGACATGACTGCTGGGTTGCCATCATTTGTGATGGATTCTCCCACCCGAGTGCCACTGTTACTCAGTATTCAGCACAACATTTGGAGCAAAGCCTACATCTGATGACCTATGATAGAGATCAGGCTAGGGCCGCGATGTTGACAGCTCTTTATGGGAGAGATGCCACTCTGTTAGAGAGGGATGAGGCTAGATCAGCCAGGGATGCATTGATTGTGGAGTGGGATGCCGCCTTATCTGCTAGGGATGTGGCCATTGCAGACAGTACTTCAGTTAGATCCCATATGACTGGCATCCTTGCCGATATGAGTTCATACATCGATTAGCGTCATGCCACCATGCAGTTAGCCTCTGGTTTACTAGCTCGTTTAGATACCATTGGGCAGGAGCTTGCAGCGTTACCTTCGTCTTCAGAGAGGGATGCTATGTTAGATCTGATAGTCCGCATACACACAGATCCGTAGATAGCTTTGTATTTTTCTTCACAGACTAGCTTAGCCATTTTTTCATGTACAACACAGATGTATATATCAAACAGTATTATATATGGACGAGAAATATATTCTGATTTACTTCCCTTTTAGGTATGCCTTGATACTTACTTTATATTTGCATGTTTCTTCAGGGCCTTGAAATCTTGATGCATTCTGAACTTATCCTTGATATGTGGACATTGAGCCATCACATGATCTCTCAGAACTGATCATTGATATGTATGTATCCCTACCATCTTTGCTGTCTTGGGACTGGTTGCTGTTATGGAAATGTGTAGAGGAGGGTGGCTTTTCCTCTTTGAGATTGACCACACCACAGATGGTGGCCAGTACTTTTATTTGTGAGAAGCCTAGTTAATTCCATCTCTTATGGATTGGTGTTGCTCTTTGAGGCACAACCGCAGCTTAGATGGTCACCGAATCTCTTATTTATGAGAAGAAGTTGGGTAATTCCATCCCCTTGGTTTGAAGCCGATGAAATGTGATAGATTGAAGGTTGATCCCAGTACCGTGTGACAAACATTTTGTTCTGGTAGGGGTTACACTGAACCATAAATGGCTGCCTACGTACTCCTATTGAAAAGGAGATCTAGTCTGCGTAGTTCGAACTTGGTGTAAGAGGTTCAACACTGAATGTGAAAGGCAGATAGGTGTAGAAGCTTTATTGAGGAAGAAGGGTGTAGAATGATTTTTGTTGTTTTTTTGTTTATTACAGAGAAAGGGCAGAAATGTTTTTGTTGTTTTTTGTTTATTGCGACCGGGCCATATAGAATATGGTTGCCTACGTACTCCCAGGTATCAGGGAGATCAGGTCGATGTAGTTTGCCCCTCAGTACGAATTGCAACCAAAGAGAAGTGTGAATCCCATGTGCAGGATATACTGTGGGGAAAAGAAAGTTTGATCCCATGATGGGGACAAACTGTAGGTGTGGAAAAAGTTTGATCCCGTCTTCAGGACAAACTGTAAATGTAGAAAAGTTTAATCCCATCTTCAGGACAAACTGTAGGTATGGAAAAGTTTAATCCCGTCTTCAGGATAAACTGCAGGTGTGAAAGATTCAATCCCATCTTCAGGATAACCGAAATTGTATGAAAGGTTTGAAATGAGGTGAAACCAGGATGCTGGTTTGAAGTGTATATTTCCCTGCGGGGCAGAAGAGTTTGTAAAAAGAAAGGGTTCAAAACCGAAATGACTAGTGATTGGATGATCAATACCAGGATGTTTGCTTGATGGTAACTTCAGACATAGTACCTTTTCACGGTGTCCGAGTTGATAAGCTATGGAAATTCATCGCCATCCATTTCCTGTAGTCTGAGAGCGCCTCCTGTCAATACTTCCTTGACAACAAATGGGTCGTCCCAGTTAGGAGCGAATTTTCCCTTAGATTGATCTTGGTTGTTAATGATCTTCTTTAAAACAAAGTAATGTTGTTTAAACTGCCATAGCCGGACTTTTCTGTTGTAGGATCGTGCGATCATTTGCCGCGGACCATGGAAGATAGCCGCGGTTCGCCTTTTGTCTATTAGAGACAATTGGTGATACCTGTCTTGTACCCACTGCTCTTCATCCAACTGAGCATCCATTAACACTCTGAGGGATTCCATTTCCACCTCTATGGGGAGCACTACTTCCATCCCATAGGCTAATGAATAGGGGGTTGCCCTAGTGGAAGTACGCATGGAAGTTTTGTAGGCTAATAAAGTCAGAGGCAAGAGGTCAGGCCATCCTTTGTGAATGGCAGACATTTTCTGCATGATCTTTTTGATGTTTTTATTAGCCGCTTCAACAGCACCATTCATCTTTGGACGGTAGATGATAGAGTTGAGGTGTTTGATGTGGAATTTGCTGCATAACTCCTCCATCATTTTGTTGTTGAGGTTCTTAGCATTGTCTGACACAATAACCTCTGGTTGTCCATATCGACAGATAACATTGTTTCTGATGAATGCAATGATGACTTCTTTAGTAACCCTGGGGAAGGAGGCTGCTTCTACCCATTTGGTGAAGTAGTCGATCATGGTGAATATTAATCGATGTCCATTACTGGCTTTGGGCTCGATGGGCCCAATCACGTCCATTCCCCACATTGAGAAGGGCCATGGCGAACTCATATTGTGGAGTTCCCTTGGAGGGGCGTGGATAACATTGTCATGAATTTGGCATTGATAGCACCTCTTGACATGATACTCACAGTCAGCTTTGAGCGTAAGCCAATAATGCCCTATTCTAAGGATCTTCTTAACAATTAGGGGTCCGCTCATGTGAGGGCCACATACTCCACCATGGATCTCATCCATGAGCCTCTGAGCATGGTCTTTGTCCAGACATCTGAGGAGACCTAATCCTGCATCTCTTTTGTAGAGTGCATCTCCGCTTAGGTAGAATTTCATAGCAAGTCGATGGATCCGCCTCTTCTCAGTTAGGCTCGCCTCAGCGGGTGTAGATCCATCTCATAGATACTCCTTGATGTGCTGATACCAAGGGTTGTGGATGGGAGGTAACTCATCTGATACTTCTCCAACACAGTTCCCATAGATTGGGGCCTTTTGCAGTGTAAATGTGATGCTTAGCATGTTTTCCTTGTTAGGTATGTGAATCAAGGATGCCAACATTGCTAGTGCATTTAAAAAATCATTCCTATTGCGAGGAATGTATAGAAAGGAGATTTCTTCAAACTCCAAAGCCATCTGTATAACTTGCCGATGGTAAGGCAGAAAATGTAATTCTTTGGTTTGATAGATTCCCGTGGATTGTTTGATTACCAACTCGGAATCCCCAAAGACAGTTAACCGCCTGATGCCCATTGAACGGACAAGTTTTAGCCCCATGATACAGCCTTCATACTCAGCTATGTTGTTGGTGCTGACAAACTATAATTTGATGGCGACGGATATACTACTCCCGCATGGGATATTAGAAGCGCTCTCGGCTCCGAGAGCCTACGTGTTAATGACTCCATCAATATACATTTTCCATGTGTGGCATGCATTATCTTGATGGTATTCTTTGAATCGCCATTACCCCTTCATCGGGGAAATATGTTTCTAAGGGTTTGTAATCCATCTGCGGTCTGGCGGCGATTGATCCACAATTCCTTGACCTTTGATGACTTTTTGTGTCACATAGGCGATGTCAAATCGTCAGTAGGATCAAGCTGCCATCCGGACGATCGACAATTCATGTAATGGGCTTCTTGAACACATACTTGAGAGGATCCACGCGGGATATGAGATGGGTTGTGTGACCATGGAGGTAATGCTGTAACCTCATGGAAGCCCATGCTAAAGCACAACAAGTTTTTTCAATCAGAGTGTACTTGTGTTCACTGATGCTGAATCTTTTGCTGAGGTAATAGATAGCTCGCTCTTGGCCTCTATCGTCTTTTTGCCCAGGAATACAGCCCATGGCATTGTCATTAATGGACAGGTACATGAATAGGGGAACATCATTGTGATGCCCCCAAAATAGGTATACATCACCCATCTTAAGTCGCCAAATACATGGTACAAAATTCAAATACAACTTAATAATACAATTGTCGTGTAAAATACGACAAAACATAAATTGAGAGTTTTAATAAGAATATTGTCATCTAGACAATATCCACACTCAAAGGAGTCCTCATTACATTATTTGTCACACTATTTAACAGAATAGTGAGGACTACTAATGTTATCATCTGACCGCCAATCCTCCGCTCCCACGACTCGTCCCACTATATTCTCATTTCACAAGAGAACGGTGAAAGAAAGAAAGGGTGAGCTCAACTAGCCCAGTAAGACATATTATGACTAAGATAATGCAGAATAAATTATCATTAGCCTTTAACAATGTTAAACTGATAAAATACAATAGACATCAAGTTTAAAGATTTTCATGTAGTGCATGATATCTACTATCTTCTATGATTTAAAAAGATTTTCATCAACTTTATCGCTGAGACTCGGCTTAATAAATAAACCACATCATCCCTGCACCACGGTCAAGGATATTCATGTAATCATCAATGGTCATGATTATACCGAATAATCCCTGGTCATAATCATACCAACAACTGTCCACCAATGAACTACAGACCAATGAGGATTTTTACCACATCATTCGTCACATTACGGTCATGATTATACCGAATAATCCCTGGTCATAATCATACCAAGTCCATCTATGCACGTAAGCCAAATACCAAGTCCATCTATCCCTGGTCATAATCATTCTCCTTATTGGCGCGCAATTAGATGACTAAACCTCTCGTTGATAGAACTTCTAGACATTGTAAATATTGCAATTCAATAATATGAATAACTTTATCGTCTCAATTATTGATTTAATAATATATAAAATATTATGCAAATGATACTGTGACAATAATTGAATCAATAATATGAGAGATATGATGCAACAATTACTGTAGCAATAATTGAGTATAACTGAGTGACTTCTTACGTAAGTATCGATAATCAATACCGTATGCTACTATGCAACCATGCGTATTACTGTACTTTTACTACCGGGTAGTTCAACAGTTTTAACGGTAACACTTTCGCCGTTATTTTTATAAAATGATAATTTTGTCGTTTTCTAACTACGACAATACTTCTGCTATGGGGTCCACCAATGATTATGCCGTCATACGGATATTCCCCGACAAAAAGAATATTATATAACCACTTTCTTACTTTGCAAAATTTGTAAATATTACCCATAACTATAACATTATATTATATCCATACCATAATATTCAAAAATATATTTCGAGAGAAATTAATCCTTATTTATAAAAGTTGGGGTCTTACAAACATCCTTGGGTGGTACCAAAATAGGAGCGTTAACCAGCTGCTTTTTAATGGTAAGGAAGGCTTTTTGACACTCATCGTTCCATTTCATGGAGGAGTTCTTCCTTAACAACTTGAAGATGGGCTCAAAGGTTGCTGTGAGTTGAGAAATAAACCTACTAATGAAGTTGATTCTTCCCAAAAATTCCCGTATTTCCTTCTCTGTCTGAGGAATGGGAATTTCCTTGATGGCCTGGATTTTGGTAGGATCCAGTTCAATTCCTTTGTGGCTGACTAGGAAACCTAGCAACTTGCCTGATTTGACACCAAAGATGCATTTGGCTGGATTCAACTTCAAGTTGTACTTACGTAACCTGTTGAATAACCTTCTGAGGTGGTCTAAGTGGTCTTCCTCGTTTCAGGATTTGACAATGATGTCGTCCACATAGATCTCTATCTCCTTGTGTATTAAATCATGGAAAAGAGCCATCATAGCTCGCTGGTAGGTTGCCCCGGCATTGATGAGGCCGAATAACAACTGTCTGTAGCAAAAGGTTCCCCAAGGCATGATGAAAGCAGTTTTCTCACGGTCTTCCTCAGCGACCATAATCTGATGGTACCCCACAAAGCAACCCGCAAAGGAGTACATGCCGTATTGAGTAGTATTATCAACAAGAATGTGGATAAAGGGCACGGGAAAACTATCTTTAAGGAAAGATTTGTTCAAATCCTGGTAAACCATGCAAACTCGCACCTTTCCTCCTGGTTTAGGCACGGGAACAATGTTGGATATCCACTCCGGATATGTAGACACCATGATAATGCCAACTTGAAATTGTTTTATAATTTGTTTTTTAACCTTTAAACTCCACTCAGGTTTTAATTGCCTGAGTTTCTGCTTGACTGGCTTGAATCCTTCTTTAATGGGAAGGCGATGAAGAACAATGTCAGTGGACAAACCCACCATGTCTTCATGAGACCATACAAACACATCCTGGAATTGGGTTAATAGGGAAACCATGTCATTCCGCTGGTTTGGGGTGAGGTCTGAACCAATCTGGATTAGCTTAGGGCTTTCTAAGGTTCCAAGATTGAAAGAAGTGGTTTGGTCAAGGATGGGTTTAGGTTTGTCTGTGACCCATTCCTTAATTTCTGAGAGGTGTCTCAATGTCCTCTTGTATTTCCATCAATCGAGTCCACTTTGCATCAAAGTTCTGACCCTTGTGGAGAAAAGCACCTCATCGACAAGTACAGACACATCTAAATTCGTAGTCCACAAAACCAAATATGCTTTCACTTAATATATAAAACTGTTTCATCATACAAAAGTGTTAGCATGTACTTGATAAAATAACTGCTAGTACTGTATAGAAAAGTAAGCAATTAAAGTTATCTATAGGGCAGAGGGATTTTCTGCCCATTTTACCCTCGTCGACCAATGCATGGAGTGTTGCTCCAATTATTGAGGGTAAAGTCCTGTTGGACTGCAGTGATGGAGGGATTGTCATTGTCCTCCTTCTCCCGAATGATAACCATAACATCTGGGCAATCATCGTCTGGGGTATATCTGTTTGTATGTTCATCATGAACAATGACGCGTATGCCTGACATCATCAAGGAGATGTCATGTTTATGTTTCTATTCCTTTTCTTCCACTCTGGGATCAGGAATCGGCACCTCTTTTGCTTTGATTGGCACTGGTTTAGGAAACAACATGGCCATAACTTGGGCTGACACCTTTACTGGAGACTATATCAGCTCATGTGGTACAGATGGAAGAAATCGCCGTGTGGCGAAGACTTGAGGAACCTGCTTATGCTTATGAGGATTCCTGTGACTAGAACTGGCAGGATAGCCTAGTCCGAATGCTCCAATTTGACTGGACATTTGGATAGGGTGCTTAATACCCTGCTGATCTTTACCAAGCCCTTGGCCAGGCTGATGACCTAATGACATCATTTCTTGAGTGGCCGACATAAACTCGGCAGAAATCTTGGGTACGGGTAGTGGTGCTCCAATAGGATGGTATTACGTGTTACTCACTTCTAGAGCATGAAAACTGGTCGGCTCAATTTCTGAATTGAAACTGATGATCGATAGAGTTCCTTGTTCAGGACATTCCGCTTCAGCGTTTACAGTGACTAGACTGTTATTGATAATGTATTTGAGTTGTTGATGTAGTGTGGAGGGAATGGCTCCAGCCATGTGTATCCATGGTCTCCCCAATAGCAGGTTGTATCCTGAATCTATCTTGAGGACATGGAAAGATACATTGAATGTGTTTGGACCAATCTCAATTGGCAGCTCAATCTTTCCGACGGAATTTCGTCGGGATCCATCAAAATCTTTGATAACCGTATGGATGCTTTGGATCCGCTTGAGATTGACATTCATCTTCACTAAAGTGGCATAAGGACAAATATTCAGAGACAAACCTCCATCTATCAAAACTCCAGCTAGCATATACCCGGAGGACAAAACTACAATGTGCAAAGGCTTGCAATGACCGATCCCTTCGGGTGGTATATTGTCATCAATGAAGGATATCACATTGTTGTTGAAAATGTGAGCAACCAAATGTTGAAATTTTTCCACATCCACTGATTTTGGCAAGTAGGTTTCTTCCAAAACATTCAATAAGATCTTCCGATGATCCTCGGAAGAGAAAACCAAGTCCAATATTGATATCTGGTGTGGAGCTTCTCTTAAGCTTAGAAGCACCTTGGCTTCATTATAACCCATAGTTCAAAGGAATTTTTCAATCTTCTCTATGGGAATATTCCCCTTTGCTTTGCAAGTAGGCTTCATAACCCGTTGAGGAAGATACAGTGGATTTTCCTTCGACAAGCAGTAGTATGCGACGTGGATCCTTCAGCTTCTCCATAATTCCATGGAACTTTGTGTAAGCTGACAATAGGATATTATGGTCTGAAGGGTAAAGAAATTGGCTCTGGTGCAGCCACTTTCAAAGGATTGTCAGCTCCTTTGAGTTGAATTATTTGTATGGGAAATGCTTTGATAGTCTCATCATCCACTTCGGATATAACTGCTACTGATCCCTTCCAATTGGTAGGACATGTATTTCCACTCTCGAGTTATACAGTGTCGTTGTCTGCCAACAGCAGGACACCGCTGTCAATGAGACTTTGAATGAGATGGCGGAGTGCCCAGCATTCTTCTGTAATGTGACCGCGAGAATGTGAATGATATTGACATACTCCATCGGAGTTGAACCATCTTGAGCGGGGATTGATTGGAGGTAGAAGGGAGGTAATTCTTCCTTCATTGATCAGCATTTGAAGTATCTCATCCATATATTGGCCCAGATAGGTAAATTCCCTCTAATTGGCAAAATCTCAATGGGCTTTAGCATTTGCTCTCTTCGCAACCTTATCCTCCATAGCTTCGCTTTCTGAAGGTGATGATGGAGCATTCATAACAAAAGGAAGGAGATATGCATTCTCCTGGCTAATTAATTAACGTGTGACTTGATGCAGGTGGGTCACCAGTTCTGCCAATTGCTCAATTTTCTTGCAAAGAGCTTTCATCTTTCGTTCCATGGTAAATTAGAACTTTGCATAATCCCATTTGTCAACACCGTTGTTGAGGGTCTGGGATATTTCACCATTAAAACTGGAACTCTGTCCAGTACTCTAACTAATCATGTTGACCTCTTCTTCTTTGTGTTGAGGAAGAGGGTTGTCTTGCACATGAGGTCGATCTGGCTTGGTGACCACGATCTCACCGTTGTCTATTAAATCTTGGATCTTGTGTTACAAGGCCCAAAAATCTTGAGTATCATGTCCAGGTGCTCTGACATGATAAGCACACTTCCGAGTGGCATTAAAACCCCTCCCATTAGGGTTAGCTGGTGGAAGAAGACGTGTAATTTTCTTCTGAGTAGTTAGAAGAGCAAGGATATTCTCGAGCGAGTCTCCTAATGGTGTGAACCTCCGAGGGCGCTTTGCATCTCCACCTTTAGGTAATGGAGGGCTTGAAGGTTGTGCTTAAAAAGGTGAGTAGTTTCTCCTCTGTATAGGCATGTTCTGAGTGCCTTTTTAATCTTGTAGTATCAAGGAAACATCCTCCTCTTTCCTTTTATGGACCCTCTGGGGGTTGTTTCCATAAGATCCGGACTTGATGTGCTCAGCAACAGCTTTAAGAGCGGCTAGGTCTTGAATTTTACCGGACTTCAATCCCATCTCAGCCATTTCTCCATGTTTGATCATTTCAGAAAATGGTTTGCCAATACCAGCTAAGACTCTCTCATAGAAAGGAGCTTCTTGTACATCTATGAATGTTATGACCATTTCTGATTCCATCATGGAAGAAATAACTTGAGCAGCAAGGCGCCTCCACCTTTGAGCATACTCTCTGAAAGACTCATTAGACTGTTTCTTGACCTTGGTAATTTGGTACTGGTCAGGAGCCATCTGAGATTGAAAACTGTATTGAGTGAGGAAGGCGTGAGCTAACTCTTCCCAGCTATGGATCTTTAAGTTGTCTAATCTAGTATACCATGAACGGGCTTCTCCAGACAGACTCTTCTAAAACAGCTACATTCTGAGCTTTTCATTTTTCGCATAAGATCCAAGTTCTCCAATGAACACCTTCAAATGTGTATAAGGATTCTCTAATCCGTCATATTTTTCAAAATCAGGGGTTTTGAATTTCTCCGGATAATGAACACAAGGGAATATGCAAAGGTTAGTATATGAGACACTTCCATGTGTTCCAATCCCTTTGAGAGCGCGGATAGTTTCCTCCATTTGAATGACCTTTTTCCTGATATCACCAGTGTTTGGATCTCCTTTGAGATGGGTGTTTTCAGGGTCTTCATTGGTCGTATCCAACTGAAGTTCTAGAATTAATTTTTCCAATCCTTGAGCTCCTCCTTGTGAAGACGATTCTGTACGTATAGGCATCTTTGTACCCTAAGTAGATTGATGCAGTTCTTTAAGCAGAACAACCAGATCTGTGATTTGTTTACTCAATCCGTTAAATTCTTCTCGAGAAATAGGATTATACTGATCAGAAGAAGACATGATTGGCTGTAGGCTCGTGGCCTTTTTTGATTTTGAGCGGGTAACAGACCCAATGATTTCCCTGCAAAAGACTTATGTAGTTTAGTCTTAGGGATAATGTAAAATGTTATCATAATGTGTCCGTTTTAGGAATATTATCCTTCAAAAACGGGTATTAATTGATAACATGTATGCCCAAATAATCTTCATATTTTCCATTACATAAAGATGAGCATGAAATAAAATTACAAGTAAATGCTTTTACATGTAATTGAAAATGGAAAGCATGAAGAGACTTTCCTCCGCGTTTGGTTTATCAGAGGTTGACCTATCTTAGGGTTACTCTCGCGGCTTTTTGGCATGAAGGTTCCCAGATCATCGCAATCTACTTGATGGGAACTTAATCCGGTCTTTTAACTGGAGGGAATCTGGGTGGTGCCTAACCTGAGCCTCATTGGAATTAGTCTTCCTACGAGTCCAGTAATCAAACACCTACAGGATAGCCTCCTGGTGGACGAACCACACAACATACATTCACATACAACGTGTCTCACCGTTTATGAAAAAGATGACATGTATGAAGCACTAATATCACAGATAGATATATTGCAATGCTGTAAGTAAAATGCATTCGTTCACATTCATCTTAAATGTAAATGCAACATTCACACACAAGCATATAACAGTTTTGAAAAGCTTGTAATAGCGGCTTAAGCCCTCTTACTGGAGTCCCCAGCAGAGTCGCCACCTGTCGACGTCGGGATTTTTATTTGTCCTTTTTTGTTACTTGTTCTTTGGTGTTCTCATGTTAATGTGAGATTTGTTTGAAAAAAAACAAGTGAAAAAGGTCTGACATGTGTAATGTCGACGATTTGACTTTAAGAGTCGCCAGTTGGTGTTTTTAACTGGTTCCACCAACGCAACCGAAAAGGTTTGTACATTGACCCAGTGATGTGACACTGCTAAATGGGTCTATGAAACCGAGATTCATTTGGGTTCAGGGGCTTGATTATGCGAAGGGAAGGTGTTAGGCACCCCCCGACATCCGTGTTGCCACGGTGACCACCACTTTTTAAGAAACTGTTATATGAATGTGTGTGTGTGAATCAATGGCAATTATTTGAAGTAGTGTGAGGCCTCGTTCGCACCTATATACAAAGGGTTTGAATTTATAGAAAAATTCAATTTTAAGCAAGATATAGCAATGAAGTTTTGTAAAAAGAGGTTTTTCAAACCACATGCTCTCAATAGAATTGAGACCTTTTCATACTTCCATTTTATTATTAATGTTCAAATTTGTTTGCTTTTATTTTCTAGATCTGCGAGGCACCTTTGAGAAAATAATATATCAAAATCTTTAACTCCTCTTGGGCATGATAGCCATCTAAGTTAATTCAGACACCGTAAATAATGTACAACCTGCTTACAGCTGAAAAATATCCATCACGAGAACCGAATCTAGATTCAATAGACTAAATGATTCCTAGTCTCACATGATACCGCAGTTTGTATGGAAAGCAGTAAGCAGTTATATATATATATAAGCTGTAAATATATATATACAGACATGATCAACCACCACGAAGCAACTCCATGGGGGATTGAAAATGTAAATATATAAAAGCGGTAAATATATATATATGGACATGATCAACCACCACGAAGCGACTCCATGGGGGATCAGAAAAGTAAATAAAGAAGTAAATGCAATCAAATGCCACGAAGTAAACTCCAGACGGGACTAAATATAAATAAAGCAGTAAAAGGCCTCGAAGTAAACTCCAGGCTTGACGTGAAATGTAAATATATATATATATATATATATATATATATATATTTATATATATATACAAAAAAGTAGTTAAACGCTCCTGATGTAAAATCCGGGCTCATCGAGATCGTCGACAACAATTATATATATATATATATATATATATATATATATATATATATATATATAAAAAGCAAGTAAATGCTCTGTATATAAGTTTAGGCTCAATCGAGGCATAACTTTCGATAATGTTAGTCCATATATAAATACATACATACATATATATATATATATATATATATATATATATATATATATATATATATATATATATATACAGACAGAAATGAAAACCACGAACCGAAGTCTGGGCAAACGCACACAACACGACTCTCAATGTGTAGAACAGTGTGTTCAAAGATGAAGAGAAAGGCTTTATAGAGTGTGAGAAGGCTTACAGTGGGCTACCAATGCAGACTTCTATGACTCTATATGGATAAACACTCAGCTCCCGCTGGTAAATGTATAGCTATATGTGAGCTAATAGGTGTTTAAAAAGAGCAAGCACTCAATATGGGTGTGTACAGAGAAAATTTGACAGGGCTTTCTCGCCTTTTTCCTTTTCAAATGGTCACCCCGAGCCCTCTATTTATAGAGGGGGGAGCCGCAGGTGTACCTGCGATAGCTGCAGATGTACTTGCAGCTGCCCGTGGTGCCCCGGGTTCCGCGGGTTCTATCGTTTCGAAGTACGTGCACTCATGCACTGTAATGTCCGTTCGAACTTGTAGAATTTCAATTCGAGCATCCGAACGAGGTATATAAGACCTTCTTCGGACCGCTTGTGTCGAGAGTTATGGAATGACATGGGATTAGAGGTTGTAGGAAGTCAGGAAGAGGGGACCATGCCCATAGTCTTCAAGCTTCAAATTCTACCTGGTGTGCTGCCACGCGTAATAGTCACTCGGGATTGGAACTCCTTGGTTGTTGTAAGACATTGTTGTATGTATGTATATATGAAGCGTTGAGACGACGCGCAATTGTTGAGGTGGTAAGATGACGTTTGACTCCTCACCGGGGTTATCTCCAGTTTTAGTTGAAAGCAGACGTTGCTCAGGGTTACATCTGAGATTGGACTGCTGCAAGTGTTTGAATGCCGCAAGGTCATTTGTGAATGTGCCTGTCTGCCCGGTGTTATCTCTGGGTCTGAGGTATGAGTGCCTCGGCAGGAGGTTTGAGATTGAAGCTGATAGCATGCATTTGAAACAAGCATTTCCGGAGTTATCGCCGAAACTGCAACAACATTCCTTGGGGTTATCGCCAAGGACGAAACTCGGGGTTATCTCCGAGGTTGGAAATGATATTCCCGGGGTGTGTTCCGGGGTTAGAAATGATACTCCTGGTGTGTGTTCCAGGGTTGAGACTGAACATCCGGTAGTATCCCGAATGGATGTAAGTTGTCTTCCAGGGTTATCTCCGAAATACGAATCTGCCCTCCTGCAATGTCAATAACAGGTGTGCAGAAAATTTCGAGTGTCTACATTTAATATTTCCAAAATATTAAATAATAAAAATTAAGCTATTTAATTTATTCTATCACCATAAATTAAATTAAATACACTTAACATATTATTATGATTATGTCATTAAATTCTTAAATAATTATTCTTCCTTTTATGGTGTGACCCTTTAGGTTTTCCATATTAAACAGGTTGTGAATAAATCAATTAGAACAATTCTATCTTATTTAAATAAATAAATTAAACTATTAATTTATTTAAATAAATAATATTTATTCTATAATATGGATAAGCCTCCCTAGCGATTAACGACTTTCTAGATAATATAGATTTCAACATTAATTAATCATAAAAGAATCTTTGAGTAAATAGTTACTGTACAATTCAATCCTTCCACCATAAAATGTCCCAATTAAATATAAGACATAGAATTACTGTCAAGTCATATTTTATTTAATTATATGTATTTCGATCCTTAAATGCACAACTCCAAATAATACAAATTAGAAACTCCTTTCTAATTTCATTCTGCCTTGGCCAAGGACTACTAGGTTGTCATTTATCGAATCACATAGGACATTTCTCTTCTTTTACTAGAAGCGATAGATTTTTTATTGATCATGCATTATCTCCATGTACAACTTATTATACCCAAGAATAACCTTTGTGACGCCCCCAAAATAGGTATACATCACCCATTCTGAGTCGCCAAATACATGGTACAAAAATAAATACAACTTCATTAATATAATTATCGTGCAAAATACGACAACACATATACTGTGAGTTTAAATACAAATATTATCTAATAGACAATATTCAAACTCAAAAGGAGTCCTCATTACATTATTGATACACTATTTTACAAAAATAGTGAGGACTGCTAAAAAACTTTCTAGAACCATCACTCCATACCCCGGCTAGATCCTACTATATTCTCACTTCCTGAGAAGAAAAATCGAACAAAAAGGAAAAGGGCGAGCTCAACTAGCCCAGTAAAGAATATTATGACTAAGATAAAGAACAACAATTTATCGTTAGCCTTCAACAAATCAGATAAAATATAATGGATAACCAATTTTAGATCAATATTCGCAGCGGAAATAACTATTCATTAGAAGAGTTAAGTAGAGAATAAAATCTACTATTATCTATGAATTTAAAGTCCATCATCAATATTTTATCCCTATAACATCAATCAATATACATCTTGCATCAAATATTCATCTTTGCACTATGGGCCAAAGATATTCATTTGTATCACCAGTTGGTCATGTTCATCTCAACACCTGTTCATCTTTGCACTACAGGCCAAAGATATTCATCAGGTAATCATTCATCTTTGCACTACAGGCCACAGATAATCATCAAGTATCACCATTAAAGACTGAGGATGATGAAAAACATTTTAGAGAAGGAATCCAGTGAGATAAAAGGACAAAGATTAGAGATTTGTACTTTAAATAATCCAAGTTTAAAAATACTCCATAATAAACCATAATGGAGTAAAATTCAAGAATGAAGATCAAAACATGGATTCAATTTCAAGAATAAGGGTCACAACAGATAACTTGGAAGGAGAAAAAAAATTAATTTTTTTTTTCTTTTGTGAAACGATGCAAGTGAACATAGAACTACCATCAAAAAAGTTCAAAATCTGATAAAAAAAAAATTAGACCAATATTCCTATGAAATGATATTAGATGAAGTGAAATTTCTAATCATTTCAGGAATTATAGAAGCAATACTTACCATAGTAAGTTCAAATTTAAGAATACAGATGAAATAATATCGCTTACGTAATATGGAGTATGGAAGAAAATAATATTTCTCACGAGTATTGCAATTAAATAATATCCTTTACCTTCGTAGAAACTGGATTTGAATGGAATATTAGATATTATTCTGAGAAAATCTTGCAGAAAACTACGCTCAAAGTATTCTTATACTCAAGAAAATACTCACAATACTTTAGAATAAGAATTTCTTAATTTGAAATGGTGTGTTGAGGAAGGAGGGGTTACCCCCTATTTATAGTAAAACCTCGGAGGAAAAACAAATGAACCAGCCTACTCTGCCAAACTTTTATGCCTAACTTCTGCCTAATTCCCTTTTTTCCCAAGGTTTGGGCCACCTTTTGAAAACAAGTTGCAAAGCCTTTGCAGGAGAAATTTTAATGCCTAACTTTCCTTTTCTTGTTTTTTTCTTTCTTTGCCTGCAAATTCTTATGGGCAAGGCCCACCAAACTTGGAAAAAAAAATGCTTTGCAGAAAACTTCCACCCACCAATTTGAAAATAAAGGATTGCAGGAGAAAGAAACATGCACGAAATAAAAATGATAACCTTTACTCCACTTTTATTCATATGCTAAAAATTATATATTATTATAATAATATTACCATTTAAATTATAAAAAATATAATATTATAATAATATATTTGAATGAATATTTTATCAGAGAAATGATTGTAATTCCACAAAAAACATGCCAAACATTCAACAATTATTTCATACTAAAATTCCTTCATTTATATCCACATAAAATAAATATTTTCTTATCATATAAATTAATAATTAATTATTCAAAAATATTATTACAGAATCAAAATTATGACAACCAGGTCGTTCCTAGGAAAGAGGGGGCTTTCCGATAAGGATTTCTCTTTCCTGACATGCAATTAGGTGACCAACCCCCTTTCCTAGACAGAACTTCCTTAGACATTGCCAATAATGCTATCTAATAATATTATTCAAATCATATGAATTATTGATCTGATAATGGGAAATACTGTAAAATGACAATTATTGAAACAACAATAATATAAAATATCAACGCAACAATTATTGAATCAATAAAATAAAATATTTAACAGTAATTACTGTAACAATTATTAAGTAGTGCCTTCTTACATAAGAATCAATAATTCAAAAATCTTGTAATACCGGTATGCCTCTTGTGCAACCACGCGTATTACTGTATTTTAACCACCAGGTAATCCAACAGTGTTAACGGTAACAATTACGCCGTTATTTATAAAATCTCAAACTTGTTGTTTTCTACATCCAATAGTTATTTTGTTATGGGGCCCATAAATGGCTGCGCCGTTGTACTAATATTCCCTGATAACAAGAGTATTCCACGACCAAATGAATATTCCCCGACAAAAGTGAATATTTTATAACCACTTGCTTATTTTGCAAAATTTGCACATTTCACCCATAACCAAAGCATTATATCAAATTAACTCCTTATTATTTTAAGATAATAAATAGAGGTAATTTTATTTATTAAAAAGTTGGGGTCTTACAACCTCCCCTTCTTATAAAATTTCGTCCTCGAAATTGATGTACGTACCTGGTGTTTCGAAAAGGTGAGGGTACCTCGCTTTCATTTCCGATTCTAACTCCCAGGTCATTTCCTCCATAGCATGGTTCCTCCACAAAACCTTGACTTGTTGTATAATTTTTTTTTCATAGGACATGCTCTTTCTTATCCAAGATCTTGCCAGGTACATCCTCGTACGTTAAATCTTCGGCTATCTCATTTGGTTCTAACGCAATTATGTGGTTTGGGTCTTTCACATATTTATGAAGCATGAATATGTGAAAATATTATGAACACAAGACATGCTTGGACGTAATGCGAGTCTATAGGCCACATTTCCTATTCGGTCAAGAATCTCAAATGGTCCAACAAATCGTGGATTGATCTTTCCTCTCCTCCCGAATCTTTTAACTCCCTTCTATGGAGCAATACGTAATAGTACATGATCTCCAATATTAAATTCCACGTATTTTCGATGAAGATCGGCATAACTCTTTTGTCGATCTTGTGAGGTCTTTATACGTTGTCGGATCATTTGAATCTTTTCTGTAGTCATGTGTACTAATTCTAGTCCCAACAACATTGCTTCACCCACCTCATCCCAACATACTGGAGAACGACACTTTCGTCCATACAACACCTCGAATGGAGCCATGCCTATATTTGCTTGATAACTGTTGTTGTAGGAGAATTCCACTAATGGTAAGTACTTCTCCCAACTTCCTTTGAAATTTAAGACACAGAGTCTTAATAGATCTTCAAGGGTTTGAATAGTCCTTTCCGAGTGCCCGTCCGTTTGAGGATGGTATGCCGAACTGAATTATAAATCTGTGCCCATAGCTTTCTGCAAGCTAACCCAAAATCGTGAAGTGAATCTTGGGTCACGATCCAAAACTATGGATACTGGCATGCCATGCAATCTCACAATCTCATTTACGTACATACGAGTAAGACGTTTAAGGGAATAAGTCTCACGTATAGGCAAGAAATGAGCAGACTTGGTTAATCTATCAACAATAACCCAAATCGCATCTGTGCCTTGAGAAACCTTGGGAAGACCCATAACAAAATCAATGGTAATGTGTTCTCACTTCCATTTTGGAATCTCAAGTGGTTGCAATGGACCCTTTGGCACTTGATGCTCCGCCTTTACACGTTCACAAGTAAAACACCTTGAGATAAACTCCCTGATCTCTCTCTTCATATTGCTCTACCAAAATGTATATTGAAGATCGTGTTACATTTTGGTACTCCCAAGATGGATTGCAAATGGTGTGTTGTGTGCCTCCATCATGATTCTATGCTTCAAGTCAGAGTCGTTAGGAACACAAAGTCTGGAGTTGACTCTAAGTATTCCTTCTTCATCGATTCTTGCTTCCGGAATAGCACCTTCTTGCACTTTTTTCTTCATACGCATCAGCTCCAGGTCTGTAGTTTGGGCAGCTTTAACTTTATCGATTAAACTCGGTTCTACTCGTATGTTTGATATCATCACATGGGTACTTGGAGCCTTTAACTCTATCTCCATCCTTTGTAAGTCGTACAAAATGGGTCTTTGTATTAACAACATCGCACTCGTACCCGCATACGATCTTCTACTTAATGTGTCAGCTACAACATTTGTTTTTCCAAGATGATATTGAATGTTATGGTCATAATCTTTCAACAGCTCAAGCCAACGTCGTTGCCACATGTTGAGTTCCTTTTGGGTGAAGAAATATTTGAGGCTTTTATGAACCGTATAAATCTCCACTTTCTCCCCCATACAAGTAGTGTCTCCAGATTTTCAACGCAAAAATAACTGCTACCAACTTCAGATCATGAGTAGGATAATTCCTCTCATATTCTTTGAGTTGTCGCGAGGCATAGGCTATGACTTTCCCATGTTGCATGAGAACACATCCTAAACCTTTGTCTGAAGCATCGCTGTAGATAACAAATCCATCTGAACCAGATGGTATTGTCAGAACAGGTACCAAAATGAGTCTCCTCCTGAGCTCTTGGAAACCCTTCTCGTATTCCTCGCTCCATATGAATTTTGTATCTTTTCGAGTTAGCTGAGTTAATGGAGTAGAAATTCGAGAAAATCCTTCCATGAATCTCCGAAAATAACCAGCTAAGCCCAAAAAGCTACGTACTTCGGTCACTGACTTTGGTTGCTCCCAACTTTGTATTACTTCAATCTTCGCCGGGTCAACAGATACTCCATGTTTTGACACCACGTGCCCAAGGAATGCTACTTCCTTAAGCCAGAACTCGCATTTCTTCAGCTTGGCATATAGCTTGTTGTCATAAGGTCTTTGAAGTACCACCTTCAAATGGTGATCATGATCTTCACGGCTTTTGGAATAGATGAGGATGTCATCAATAAAGACAACAACAAACTGATCTAAATATTCCTTGAACACACGGTTCATCATATCCATGAAAGCAGCAGGAGCATTAGTCAATCCAAAAGACATGACTAAAAATTCATAATGCCCGTACCGAGTTCTGAAGACAATCTTCAGAATATCCTCAGTTTTAATCTTCAGCTGATGATATCCAGAACGAAGATCGATCTTTGAAAAGAATTGTGCTCTTTGCAACTGGTCGAACAGGTCATCAATGCGAGGTAGCGGATACCTATTCTTGATGGTGACATGGTTTAATTCTCGGTAGTCAATACAAAGTCGCATACTCCCATCTTTCTTCTTTACAAATAAAACAAGAGCACCCCAAGGAGATGTACTAGGACGAATGAAACCGATGTCTAACAATTCCTGTAGTTGGACTTTTAACTCCTGAAGTTCAATAGGAGCCATTCGATATGGGGTTTTAGAAATGTGTTTTTTACCCGGTTCAAGATCAATAAAGAATTCAACTTCACGTTCTGGGGGTAGACCAAGAAGTTCTTCAAGAAATACGTCAGGAAATTCACTAACAACAAAAATTTTATTCAAATCTGACGTGTTTTTGTTCAAGTCCATAACATGGGCTTATAAAGCTTGACATCGATTTTTTAATAAACGAATGGCTTTATGGCTTGATATGAAAGTGATTGACTTTAGTGGTTTGGTTATTTGAATTCGCATAACAGGTTGGTTAGGAATATGAAAACTAACAACCTTACGAAAACAATCAATTTTAGCATGATGAGTGGTTAACCAATCAATCCCTAAAATCACATCAAACGCAAGTATCTTTAAAAAGATAAGATCAACAGGTAATGTGATGGTGCCAACTTGGATCAAGCAAGATTTATAAACAGTGGATGTAATGAAATTTTCTCCTAACGGAGTCTCCACAGATAAGTCAAAGTCTAATTTCTCTGGAGTCAAGTTTAAACGTTTAGCACAAGCAGGAGAGATAAAAGAATGGGTAGAACCGGTATCTAGTAAGGTATAAACTTCGTAAGAGTTTAAGATTAGCTTACCCGTGATCACCTCATTTGGGTTTCTCGCATTTTGGCTAGTCACAACAAACTCTCTCCCTTAAACCACCGACTTTGTTTTATCCGTAGTTACCTTTGGTGCCGCCGTCCCAGCTAGACTTGACTTCACTACTGGACAAAATTCAGCTATATAACCGTCTTTTCCACAACTGAAACACACCTTGGAAGGCTGTGAATAGTTTGGACTTATGTGTCCCTCCTCTTCGCATCTGTAGCATCTAATTGTCAGTTGTTCTCTTCCCTTAAAATTTGTTGTTGGTGCTGGTGTTGCTGCTGATGTCTTCCCATCATTGTTGAATCTCCTCTTTTTGAAATTTTCACTTGACTCACCTCTCCTATTATTATGGCCACAATTACCACCAGAGTGGTTATCGATTTTGTCCATATTTTTTCCTCCCCGCTTGTTATCATTGCTCCGATGACTGCTGTCACCGGTATGACCCTGGTTGTGGTCACTCGGTTGAACATACTCATTATCTCGCTCTAATAATTGAGCCCTGTTGACAACATCCGAATATAAAGAAAATTTGTGAGAGATAAGATATTATCGAATCTCGGGTTTTAGACCTGTCAAAAACATCCGCATCATTCGTTCCTCATTCTCTACCAAATAAGGTACAAACCTGGATAACTCTGCGAACTTTGCCTCATACTGGGACACCGTCATGTTGTTCTGTTCTAGTCTAATAAACTCTACCTCCTTCATATGACTAATACTTTCAGGAAAGTACTTGTCATTTAACAGTTTCTGAAATATTTCCCAAGACATGTTGAGTGCGGCTGGTTGGGTACGCTTCACAGATTCCCACCAATAATCTGCCTCACCACGGAACATAAAGGTGGCGAATGGAACCTTTTGTTCTTTCGTGCATCCCAAGACATCGAATATCTTAGTAATTTGCTTGACCCCTGGTTACGCCTTAATCAGATCCGACTTTCCCTAGAACTCTGGTGGTCCCAACTCTTTGAACTGCTTCGCTGTGACAAACAGCGCATTGCTATCATTTCCACCCGTATTTTGTACACGAGCCTCCCTCGTCTGATTTTGCATGAACTGCAAAAAGCTTCTAAACATCCCATCATTCATCGTTTGCTCGGTAGTGTTGTTTACAAGAGGAATATTGCCTTCCTGTTTGACATTCTCCTGATTAGTGATTAAAGGTTGTTCCACGGTCTCATACACTCCATTGTTAACGTTCTCAGCTGCCATTCTTAAATACAGCCATAAAATAAGGGTTAACTAAACAAATTAACATATCACATAATATCCCTATATTATGACCGACCAACAAATAAGCTTAGGTAGGACACACTAGCGAACGATTTACTCGTCTCTCCCCTCCTAGTTCTATTCCCCGATCTCCACCAGAGACCATATCCCTAAGCTCTGCTACCAACTGTGAAGTCCCCAAAATAGGTATACATCACCCATTCTGAGTCGCCAAATACATGGTACAAAAATAAATACAACTTCATTAATATAATTGTCGTGCAAAATACGACAACACATATACTGTGAGTTTAAATACAAATATTGTCTAATAGACATTATTCAAACTTAAAAGGAGTCCACATTACAATTATTTATACACTATTTTACAAAAATAGTGAGGACTGCTAAAAAAATTTCTAGAACCATCACTCTATACCCCAGCTAGATCCTACTATATTCTCACTTCCTGAGAAGAAAAATGGAACAAAAAGGAAAAGGGTGAGTGCAACTAGCTCAGTAAAGAATATTATGACTAAGATAATGAACAACAATTTATCGTTAGCCTTCAACAAATCAGATAAAAAATAATGGACAACCAGTTTTAGATCAATATTCGCAGCGAAAATAATAATTCATTAGAAGAGTTAAGTAGAGAGTGAAATCTACTATCATCTATGAATTTAAAGTCCATCATCAATATTTTATCCCTGTAACATCAATTAATATACATCTTGCATCAAATATTCATCTTTGCACTACAGGCCAAAGATATTCATTTGTATCACCAGTTGGTCATGATCATCTCAACATCTGTTCATCTTTGCACTACGGGCCAAAGATATTCATCAGGTAATCATTCATGTTTGCACTACAGGCCAAATATATTCATCAAGTATCACCATTAAAGACTGAGGATAATGAAAAACATTTTAGAGAACGAATCCAGTGAGATAAAAGGACAAAGATTAGAGATTCGTACTTTAGATAATCCAAGTTTAAAAATACTCCATAATAAACCATAATGGAGTAAAATTCAAGAATGAAGATCAAAACATGGATTCAATTTAAGGAATAAGGGTCACAACAAATAACTTGGAAGGAGAAAAAAATTCTTTTGTGAATAAGACCATGAATAGTACCTGTGAATGAGCGATTACACTGTGAACAATACCTATGAACAAAGACTGCAAACAAAGAATAAGTCATGAAAAGTTCCAAATTTGATAAAAAAATTCAGACCAATATTCCTATGAAATGATATTAGATGAACCAAAATTTCTAATCATTTCAAGAATTATAGAAGCAATACTTACCATAGTAAGTTCAAATTTAAGAATACGAGATGAAATAATATCGCTTAAGTTATATCGAGTATGAAAGAAAATAATATTTCTCACAAGTATTGCAATTAAATAATATCATTTACCTTAGTAGAAACTGGATTTGACTGGAATATCGAATATTATTCTGAGAAAATCTTGCAGAAAACTACGCTCAAAGTATTCTTATACTCAAGAAAATACTCACAATACTTTAGAATAAGAATTTTTGAATTTGAAATGGTGTGTTGACGAAGGAGGGGTTACCCCCTATTTATAGTAAAACCTCGGAGGAAAAACAAATGAACAAGCCTACTCTGCCAAACTTTTATGCCTAACTTCTGCCTAATTCCCTTTTTTCCATGGTTGGGGCTACCTTTTGAAAACAAGTTGCAAAGCCTTTGCAGGAGAAATTTCAATGCCTAACTTTCCTTTTCTTGTTTTTTTCTTTCTTTGCCTGCAAATTCTTAAGGGCAAGGCCCACCAAATTTGGAAAAACAATGCTTTGCAGAAAACTTCCACCCACCAATTTGAAAATAAAGGATTGCAGGAGAAGGAAACGTGCACGAAATAAAAATGATAACCTTTACTCCACTTTTATTCATATGCTAAAAATTATATATTATTATAATAATATTACCATTTAAATTATAAAAAATGTAATATTATAATAATATGTTTGAATGAATATTTTATTGGAGAAATGATTGTAATTCCACAGAAAACATGTCAAACTTTCAACAATTATTTCATACTAAAATTCCTTCATTTATATCCACATAAAATAAATATTTTCTTATCATATAAATTAATAATTAATTATTCACAAATAATATTACAGAATCACAATTATGACAACCAGGTCTTTTCCAAGAAAGTGGGGGCTTTCCGATAAGGATTTCTCCTTACTGGCGCGCAATTAGGTGACCAAACCCCTTTCCTAGACAGAACTTCCTTAGATATTGCCAATAATGCTATCTAATAATATTATTCAAATAATATGAATTATTGATCTGATATTGGGAAATACTGTGAAATGACCATTATTGAAACAACAATAATATAAAATATCAACACAGCAATTATTTAATCAATAAAATAAAATATTGAACAGTAATTACTGTAACAATTATTGAGTATTGCCTTCTTACGTAAGAATCAATAATTCAAAAATACTATGCAATACCGCAGTGCTACTCTTTGTGCAACCATGCAGATTCATCGTATTTTAACCACCAGGTAATCCAACAGTGTTAACGGTAACAATTACGTCGTTATTTATAAAAACTCAAACTTGTCGTTTTCTTCATCCGACAGTTATTCTGTTATGGAGCCCACAAATGGTTGCGTCGTCGTACAAATATTTCCCGACAACATGAATATTTCACGACCAAACGAAAATTCCCAGAAAAAATGAATATTTTATAACCACTTGCTTATTTTGCAAAATTTACACATTTCACCCATAACCAAAGCATTATATCAAATTAACTTCTTATTATTTTAAGATAATGAATAGAGGAAATTCAATTTTATTTATTAAAAAGTTGGGGTCTTACACCCTTTGATATACCCTAAGGGTCTTAAGGAATAAGTCAAAATATAACTCATCATACACAAGATACTATGATGATCTCAAGTCCAAGGATCACTTATACTACTATCACTATAGGAATTTCTATTGGTAGGCAAGTAAAACTCCATTAGGTATTCCTTAGCGAGCCACGTTTAGTGAACTTATCCTCTCATAAGCACCTACATACTTGATTTAGTGTCTCCACACAAATGATCATGACATCAATCATCCTCATCCAGTGAGCAAGCAACGTATGTACCAATCTATCCGGATTCACTAATTCCCAATTTAGTAATCCAACGATTGGGAACTATTTTAGTTTTAAGCTTTCTAAGAATTTAGATCTCATTAGAATGATCATCATTATTATTCTAAAAGCATTTCTTAAAACTATAGGTTTATCACATATTATAAAGCAGCATCATATAGATAATTAAAAACCTGTAATAAATGAATACTTTTTATTAATAAATGAATAAGATTGTTATAAAGTATATGCTTTATCATCAAACATGATTGGCTTGTGTGTATACTACTTTTATTATGGGGGCTGATATATACATACTCCGATCAGCCGCAGGTGTACTTCCGGCTGAGCCTAGTTGGCCCCGATCGACGCATAGTTTTTTGAAACCTTCATAACTTGCAATCCGAGAATCCTATGGAGATGTGCCATAAAATTCCGAAAAGCTCTTTCCGAGATCTACGCAATGACATGAGGCTTTCCCATTTTTGAATATTAGAAGGTTGGTCCATGACCAAAAAAACATCATCAAGTCTTCGCAGGTAGTCCGTTGAGTTGCTTTTTGAGTAGTTTGCCCTCGGGATTGCTGTGATGGTTTTATATGACCATGTTTTCAGCTGGATGTCTGGGGTTAAAATGGCATTCGGCTGTCTTCCCTTAGGGTTATCTCTTGGGTTTGACCTCTATTGACTTTGTATATCCTAAAGGTTGACTCTGATTTTGATTTGATGTCCCACGGGGTTGTCTTTAAGGTTTGATCGTGTTTGTGAATTTTTGGGGTTGTCTCAAGGATGTAAAAGATATTTTTGCCCTCCTGCATGGTTAGTATTGGTCAGATTACTAATCTCTAAACACGCGTAAGTATACGCAGTCTAACAAGTAATACAATGATAAGATGAGTGTCGTACCCACGAAAACAAACTACTATTGCTATTCAATTACTTAAATTATATCAAAGTAGTCTTATCTAAACAAGAAAATAAAGATTATGTGTTTAAAACTATATGATTAAAATAGTAAATTATGAGATTGAGTTGCAACAAGTATGGCAAGATAGGATTATAACTCCCCTTATGCTTCGTCTAATCTCCTAACTCTCCATTTAACTAACAAATCACAAGAATGGCCAACCGAGAACATTAAGTACACATAAGCCTCTTCCAACAGTCAAATGCAAATCCATTAGCTAGATGAATCACAATATTCCTATAGTGAAAATAACTAGACAAAGGGTCATTAAGCTTAATCTCAATGGTTACAAAGGAAAATAGATATATTTCTATTCTATTATGAAATATATGCTCTCATTCCCATAGTCATGGTCATAACAAGTGTTAATTGTATTTTAGGATTAGGTATTAACATCTATTTTCCAATATCAATTAATACCTATATCAATTCCTTAGCCAAGCAATCAATAAATAAGCATGAAATACAACAACCCATTCAAACATGATTCATTATAATAAATAGGTGAGAAATTCAATTAAGCTAAATATTAGGTTACATTGCAATCCTAGAAATGTAATTTGTTCATAACTATTGAACTAATAAACATTATCAAAGTATTTAACATGCTCAAAATACACAAATGGATGAAAGATTTGGATAAAGAAAACTCCTCTTCTGAAGTTTTCTAGTTCCAACTCTTCTCTTCTTCGCGTAGAGTCCGAGGAATGAAGGAAGCAATGGACTTAGATCACTTAAAGACCAAATTATTTCTCTTCTAAGCTAGCTAACTATACTCTCTCAACTGCTACTGGAGGCTGCTGCAAGTTAATGATATTAAGACATAAGCGGCTAGGTCATTAAAAACTTATCTCTTCTTGGAGACCGGAGGTGGCATTGCGGTGATGAGTGAGTTTTATACCTACGAATCGGTCTCTAATTCGAGCTTAAACTGTGTTAATTCTGTATATTTATTTTCATTTTTACTTGTTTATGTTGTTTTATGTTTAGGTGTAGCATATGTAGCATGTGTGGCATAAATGGTGGATTTTGTGGAGAAACTTGGCTTAAAAGAGCAAAATTGGACTTTTGCAGAATGACCCCCCGCCGGGGCGGGGTTACATAAACAATAACAGAAGGACCCCTGCCGAGGCGGGCTATTTTAAGAGTAAAACCCACGTCGGGGCGGGGGTACGCGGGACAGAACAAGAGTTTGGATGCAATTTAGATACTGAGGAGGCATGGATAGAATGAAATTGGTTTCGATTGGGACTAAAAGTGGATCCTTTTTATCAGCAATTATAGAGCCTAAAGGAAAAGAGGATTCCATTAGATTAGATTAGAGTAGATTAGGACCAAAACCCTAGTTCTTATTAGTTTCGGAGATTAAAGCAACTTGGAGACCATTGAAGAACAAGAGCAAGAGCTTGAGGAAGATGGAGATTTGCTAACAATAGATTTATTCTTCACTCTACTCTTATTTTTGTCTTTTAATGTTTATTTAATTGTGGATTCTTGGTTTTAATTCATTAATCTTGAACTAAATCTTTTGTTTAAGATTACAATGGAGCTTATTGCATAGTTTATTTTTAATATGCTTCTCTATTAATTATTGTGATTATTCATAGATTGTTTATTATGCTTTGTGTTTATTGCTTAAATTCCTAGCTAACAATTACCGTGATAATCTATATGAACTCGAGAGATGAATTATAGATTTATATCTGATCATAATAGCATGTGATTGGGTTTTTTGCATGGCGTTGGAATTCATAATTTATGTATAGGATAGAGATATACCTATTCATCGCATGTAATCTGATAAAGAACTTATGCTTAAACTCCTCTTTAATTGTAATTCACATAGAGATATAGTGAATTAATTAATTAGGGTGTTCTTAATTCTATCATCTGTAGATTTAAGTTGATTTGAGTATGATGCATTGAGAGATGGTCATATTTACTTATGTGTTCTTAATTAATAATTCAGAATAGTGAGCTTAATTAATAAGAAGTGTATTTATTTAAATGAAGCAATAAGTGAAGTTGTGGTCTTAAATCTCCATAATCTAATTTTTAATTAGTGGTAATTATAATTAGTTTACTTAAATATTTTAATTTATAACATTAAATTAATTGTTTAAATAAAATTAGTTTGGTTAAGAGTTAGTATTTGGTAATTTGTATTAATAATTCCTCGTGGGAACGATACTCTACTTACACTTTATTACTTGTTGACCACGTATACTTGTGTGTTGTGCGTAATTAGATTTTACCCAATAAGTTTTTGGCGATGTTGTCGAGGAATTAGTTTAATATTTTTTTTGCCAATATTAGCTTCAATCAAATTAGTCTTAATTTGAACATTTTTTTATATTTTTTTATTTTATTATCTTCCTATTTTTCTCTCTTTTTAAGGTACCATGGATGGATACAATTATCAAAGGCCATATTCGAGTATGACTTAACCAAGGGATACAGGGATTGATGAACTGAATAGAATTTCTTCATTATTGGCACAACTAGAGATACTTTCGAGGAGATTGGACGTTGTTGTAGCCCAACGTATTCGAAGGATAGCATTAGTTTATAATTATTGTGCTGGAAATCATCCGAGTAATCAATGCACTGTCAGTTTTGGGCCAGGACAACATAACAGTGATTACCTTAACAATTATGTATATGCCAATTATCATCAACCTTAGGGTTATCACCCGAATTCTTCATTGAGTTACAATTATGAAGACCAATACTACGCTCCAAATCCAACATACACACCAGAATTCTTATGTCCACCTCCATTGCCACAATAAGAAAAGTCAAATTTGGAGGAATTCATGTCGAAGCTCATAGCAAATCAAGAGGAGAGGATGATGAGCCAAGAAATATCGAGCCATAATTTTCAGAAATAGATGGAACAAATCATCATTACTTCAACCCATGGTCCTCAATACATAGATTCCGAAATTAAAACAGATAATTCAAGATTGGAGGAATTGTTGTCCAAGTTCATAGCATCAAATAAGGAGAGGATGATTAATCAAGATATGTCAATTAAAAATCTTCAGAATGAGATAGATCAAATGTTCAAAGTCTTGAATAACTGTCCTCAAAGAGGAGACACGTGGAAATAATGAAAACAAGGTCGGCGAAGAACTTACTATGAGAACCAACGACGATGAGTCGATGTTATTTATGCCTTAAGTGCCTTCTCCACCAAAGTTCAAGGATCCAGTTATATTTGCAAAACCTTGTTCGATTGGTAGTCATGTCGTCTGCAAAGCTGTTGGTCGCGTAAGAGCGAGTACAACTTTGAAGCCATTGTACGATGAGTGGGATGAGAAAGATAAAGAACCAGTTGTGTTGGAACCACCTCAATGCCAGAATTTATTCATAGACACAATGGAGAAAACACATAGATGTTGGACGTTTTTGAATGTGATCTTATCTAAACAAAGCATGCTAGGTGACTTTAATGCAATGTCTATCACTTTTGGGAACTTGTCAAAAGTTACATTATTTTGAATGGATAGAGGGTTCCTCAACTATCAAAGAGGAATTGGATATCATTGACTAGACAAAGTCAGGCTAAAAGACTATAAATCAAGCGTTAACTGGGAAGCAACCCAAGAATTTTTATATTTATTTTACTAGTTGATTTAGTAGATAGGAATCAAGTTGTTATATTTTCTTATTAAGTTCTCTTATATTCCAAAGTGTTATTCTAATCCATGTTGTCTCTCTTCTTTACAGGTATTGGAGGCAAAATGAATAGGGAAAAGATTATGGAAAGGGAAGCCACCAGCCTGAGCTCATGCCACAGTATCCTCCTTCAAATTCGTGGAGGAGTTTTCAGTCTTTGTTTCACAACCACCACCACCACAAGCTTAGCAGGATCCAGGGAAGTCCTCTGTTCTTTTATTTCAATATGTTTACAATGAGGACATTGTACTTGTTAAGTTTGGGGGAGTTTTATTATAGTTTATTGTTTCATGTTTTATCATTTAGTTATGTCATATGTACATTAGTTTGCATATGCTAGTTTAGTTAGTTTTCATGCTTAGTTTATATCATATATGTTGGCATTCATGTCATGTAGTTTGACTATTATAATAAACTAACCAAATTAATGATATCATATATCATATATACCAGCTTATTATATCATATTTACCAGCTTTTTATTATTTCAATTTTATTAAACTAACCAAATTAATGATTGAAAATAATGAAAAACTAATAAACAAAAATCAAATCAAATCAAATCAAATCAAATCAAATCAACTAATTACCACAAATTTTAATCAGATAATGGAGAATTAAGCCTACAACTTCACTTTATGCTTCACTCAGATTATCACACTTCTTTTCAATCCACTTAACTATTCCAGTTCATTAATCAAGAACACGAAAGTAGAATTAGCCATCTCTCGATGTACTAAACCCATATTAACTTAAATCCACAGATGATAGAATTAAGCCAAACACCCTAATTAACTAAATCACTATATCTCTATGTGAATTACAATTAAAGAAGGTTTAAATCCCAAGTTCATACACAATTACATGTGATGCATAGGTATATCTTTATCCTAAACATACATCATGAATTCCATCAAAATGCAAAATCACAAACACATGTTATTATGACTAAGTCTAAACTCATATCTCATCTCTCGAATACATACAAGTCCACATAGAATTGGTGATCAAGCAACTCATAAATTACGCATAAATCATAATAGATGAACTGAAAAATAGCTTCATTAAATTGAAATCAAAGAATGATAATCCTTGTTACACATAAAGATATAATAGAACCACCCTTCTCTTCGCTCAATTCTGCAATCTTCGTGTTCCTTGCTCCTTTACTTTGCCCCTCCAAGATCTTCACAAATTAAGGCTTCCAAGTTATAATTGAATTATTGATTGATTAATGACAAAATAGAATAACTTAAGTCTCTGTAATTGCAACTAAATACGTCCTCTGCTAAGTCCCAAACATATCCAAAGTTCATCAGTCCAAGCCACGACAATAGTAGAATTGCATCAAAACTCCTCTTTCTTGTCCTCGTACCCCCGCCCCGGCGGGCTATTTAGGCTTGGTAACCCGCGGCCTGGCGGGGAGTTAAATCTCTGACACGTGTACACCTTCTCCCCGATGGGTGTTTACTTTGTAAAATGGCCCGCCCCGGCGGGGTACTATCCTACACTTTACTGATTTCCTTGCTTTTCATGTTGATTCCTGCCACATTGCCACCATCATGCCTTAGCTAACATATACTAAAACCTGCACACAAAACAAGCACAAACACATAAAACGATACTAAAGTAAATGGATTAAGCATTATTTAAGTCTGAATAGGTACCCAATTCGTAGGTATGAAACCCACTCATCAAATTCCCCCAAACTTAAACCTTGCTTGTCCTCGAGCACAACAACATGCAATGCAATGCAATTAACTACATGCCTACGAATCCAGCTATCAGACAAAATAAAGGCTATTCACATGGCCTCAGAGAAACTATAATAGACATGACAGTACATCTTTCCAAGACAAATGAATAACCTCATTTCATTCACCAAATCTTACCATGTTATGACTAATATAGTGCGTGTGCTTAACAACCATGTTAACTGACAAAAAATTAAATAAAACACATAATATGTCTCTTTAAAGGAATCAAACAACTTAAAGTCAAGAAATCCAAAAACAAGTAAGATCTGGCTAAAACCAAACAATTACCATATTTAGAAGTCAAAATAGGATACTTTTGCATTCTTATTCACATACGGGAGCTTTTTGCTCTTTTTCTCGTTTTTCACTTTTTATTTTACTCATGACTATGCAATGTCTAGTCCTCTTAGGCTTTTCAGAGCTACCCATTAGCGAGCTTTCGACCAACGACTCCCAAACCATAAGGCTTTAGGGCGCTGGGTGTAAAGACATCCCCTCAGGCGTACTTACTCAAGTAACGAAGGCCACAGAACTAGACTAGCCACTATGTTTATTCATACTTTTTTCTTTTCTTTTTTTTTTCAAATTGTTTTATATATATCCCAAATCTTCCCCAAACTTAGATTTCTGTCTAATCTTAGCCATCACCACCTATTCATGATTTTCTTTCATTCAAATTAGTATTATCCTTAAGAAATCAATTATGAGTAAATTTAAATCCAATTAGTCAACATAATAGTGTTATAGTGCTATCTTGATTATACTAATTTCAAACAGACAAAGATTTAGATCATGATAAGAAATTACATCAAAGCCTTGACAGTCAATATTATTCTTGTCTGTGTAATTCCAATCTCATCACTGCAAACAAACTTTAAGCATCTAAACGCTAGAATCATGCAATTATGAACTAAATGCAATATAAAAACAATTAACTAACTAATATTTTTGAGATTTTCGATTTTTCATTTTTTTTATAACTCAACAAAAACAGAAATTAATATTTACACAACTAAACTACTAAACTGCAAAAACATAATTAAACTAAACTAATGATGCAACTAACATGAATGCAAACATGAACTAGCATGAAATAATAAATGAAAAACTAACTAACACGTGCAAACTAACAAATGACATATTTAACATAAATAGAACTAAAACATTAAACATAAACTAAAACTCCCCCAAACTTAAACATAAACAATGCCGTCATTGTTAAAATAAAGCATTAAAGCATTAGAAGACTTTCCAATATCATGTTAAGCCGGAGGTGGTGGCATCTCCTCAACGTCAGAATCTGATGGTGGATAACTTGGCAATGGTTGTGGAACTAGGAACTAGAATTGGTCAGCAACGTTGGGATTTATTCTGGCAAATGCCTCTGCCAATGAAGCATTGAAAGGGTTTTATGTGGCAAATGCATGATCTTGTCTTGCTGCAATCCTCTTCAACTTCCTATCCTCCTGTATGTCCCTCTCACCAATATGGCGATGCATGCTATGGAACTTAGTGTTGAACATATATTTGGTGGACCGATGATCCCTCTCAGCCTCCTCAGCTCCTTCAGACATCTCATCATCTTTGAATTCATCATCCTTAGAGGTATCTTTGGCGTCCCCCTCCTCAAGAGCATCAAGAAATATAAATCCTAGTCCTCTAGGATGTGACTCTCCTCCAGCCCAGACTGAGTATCGAGCAATCATACGTGAGTCTAGCATCTGGAGTGGTGGCTGCACGGGTTCATCTGCTGACCATAGAACTCCTGACTGTCTACACAGTCCACATATAAGTGAGGGGTGTTGGTCGTAATCCTGATCAATATATGCGTGTGACGCCCCCAAAACAGGTATACATCACCCATCTTGAGTCGCAAGAAAATACACTATAAAAATCATTTACAACTTCATTTATACAACTGTCGTGCAAAATACGACGACATATATACTGTGAGTTTAAATATAAATACATATACCAACTCTGACTCATGTCACAATTGCACCTTACATAAAGGTACAGTCAAAAACTGTTTTAAAAATTAAAATCTTTGGAAAGTGCTCAAGGAAATTATCCTTGGTTGACCCAATAGACCCCAAAGAAAAATGAGAAGATTACTATCACGTTCCTTCCAATGGTGAGTCTTCTCTTGACATATAACTATCTCCACTGTCTCCAAGTGAAAATTATATTTCAAATAAACTCCAAGATCATGTAGGTAGTGCTCGTAGATATACTCAGCAAGTGGATGTGCACAACCCTGTCTTATGATAACACGAGGTTGTATGTCATTAGACATCTTGTATGATAGTGACAAAACACCCTTCCAAAGTTGGGTTCGCCTCACCCTATTCGGTTCACCAAAATTAAATATCAAATGACGTATACAATACGACACACTTATCTAAAGTTCTCAATAAAATTATTTCCATACTATTTAGGGAGAACCTCAACAGCTATAGACCACCGTTCTATTACCATGTTATCCCCGCTCGACCCAGCTACACTCTTATTACCTTTGAAAGAAGAGTATTCCGACTGGTAGGGCGAGGATATACTCGAAGAAAACTTGCACTGCGCTCAAAACTTTCTTAAACTCTAAAGAAATACGCTAATATTATAGAAGAAGAATTCTCTCTATAGTTTCTCTATTTAGAGTTTTAGTGAATTTGTAAGAAATAATGAAGGAATGAGCTTCTATTTATAGAAGAATGGACTGAATAGTAACCAATCCATGAACGGTCCAGATTGATTTACTTTTAAACGGACGGTCTAGATTGGTTTACAATAAAATATAATATATTCTATTTATAATCTAATAAAACGAATAACTTTATAAAAGTTATTCATTCTATATAAAATGATTTTACTATGCAGTGTACTATGCAAACACTATGCATAATAAAATATAATATATTCTAATTATTGTCTAATAAAAAAAGATAACTTTATAAAAGTATTACATTTTATATAAAAAGATTTTACTATTAACCTAATAAAATGAATAACTTTATAAAAGTATTCATTTTTTATATAAAAAGCATTTCTGTTTTATTACATTAATAATACTAATAAAATAAAACTTCATCATCATTTACTTTGAAAAATTTTCAAATGTCACCCTTAACTTTAAACTTTTATCAATTTAACTATTCACCAAAATAGAAAAATTGAATACTTTTATTTCATAAAATTCGGGGTCTCACAATGTGTGCAAGTATACATGGTTAACTAGTAATAAAGAGTAAGTAGAGTATCGTTCCAACGAGGAATTACTAATAAAGCTTACCAAGCACTAACCCGTAACCAACTCAATCTTATTTAAACGATTGATTTGATATTTTATATTTAAACTATGTAATTAACTAATACTAACTACCGCTAGAATGAAACTAAATAATGAAGACTTAAGATTATAATTTCACCTATTGAATCATTTAAATCGACACACTTCCTGTTAAGACAAATTAATTATACCGGATTGTTAGTCGAGAACACAAAAGTAAAATATAGCCATCTCTCGATGTACCATACCCTTATCACACTAAATCCACAGATGATAGAATGAATGTTAACACCCTATTTAACTAACCTACTATATCTCTGTGTGAATTACAATTAAAGAGGATTGAAGCTCAAGTTCTCAATTGACTACATGCGGTGCATAGGTATATCTCTATCCTAAGCACGAATCATGAATTCCATCGCCATATAGAAGTCACAAACACACACTACTATGATCAGATCTAAACCCATAATCTGTCTCTCAATTTCATATGGATTATCACGGTAATTGATAGTTAGGAAATTAAGCAATTAAACATAAATCATAATAGGCAATTCAATAACAATTAATAAGACTAACAAGGAAGTATATTAAAGTAAACTACACAACAAGATCCATAGTAATCTCAAAATAAAGTTTAATTCATGATTGAACTAAAATCCATGATTCACAATTGATTATACATTGAAAGATACAAATAGAAGTAAAGAGAATTAGGGATTAAGAATAGCAAATCTGAGTTTCTTCTATTGTTTCACTTCTAAACTTTCAAGGATCTTCAACTGCTTCAATCCCCAAATCTTAGCTAATCTAGGTTCTAATCTAATCAAATCTAATAAGGAAATTAAAGAAAAGAAAAGAGCATATGTAATCTCAAAAAAATCCCCAAGGGTGGAATCCCCTCTTACATATTGATATGTCTTCTATATATAAGCCCTAATTGACCTCTTCCCCAAGTTACGCTTCAATTGCGCGATTTAGTGAAAAAGTCAACTCTAATCAACTTTCTAAGTGGAGCGGCTGCACTGGAAATAGCCTGGAGTTGGGCGCGATCGTGCTCAAGTAGTAGATAGCATTTTCTTGCACCAGGGAATGGCGCGGCCACGCTCTAAATGTACTAGAAATTGGCGCGCCCGCGTCATATATTTTTTGTTGCAGTGTCCTCTGGTAAAATGACCATAACTTTTGATCCAGGAGGAGTTACGGATCCTGCAACCTATCAAATCAAAGATCTCGATGAGTTCTACAACTTTCATTCTTTGGTAATTTTGAAATAATTGACGTATGAAGGTCTAAATTGGGTTGTAAGTGACTTCAATGCAAAAGGGCCATCCAAAACATTGAAGTTCAACGTCTGTTGGTACAAAGGCCATAACTCTTGCATCTCAACTCCGATTGGGATGATTCAAGATGTTCCGGAAAGCTAAAAAGAAGCTCTACAATATAATCCAAGTTCCAAGCTAAGAACATGAAATGAACATGAAAGCCATACAATTCTTATACAAGTTGGAGCTAAAGTTACTTCTATTCTGTACCAATTGTTAATCTTCCATCTTATAGAGAATATGATTACTGTAAGAAACTAAGAATACATCTTTGGGAAATCATTTTTGTTAAAGCAAAATAGAGAATTTTTCCATGGATCATATTTACAAAACACCACAGTCGAATTGGCAAACAAATGTTTATCTAAGAAATAATGGTATAATCGGATAATATCAAGTTCAAAACTAGTAATGGTACAATTAGATAAAATCAAGTTCTCATGGTCTTTTATGTAAAAGACAAGAAGGTTTTGAAATTAAAGCAGCTAAGTTAGATAGATTGATGCATGACCCAGCTTGATAAAATTTAAGATAAAAACCAACAAGGATGATAGTCATAGTTATTAATGAGTAACAAGACCCAGCTGGATGGATTGTTCTTTTGTATTAGTTCTGGTGTAGCATTTTTTGTTAAGGAGTGTAAATACGTTAATACATGAAATCTGCGATCTCCTTGATTTATGAATGATCAACTTTTATTGTTTGATTTTCCTTTATGTAGGAACGTAAATCATGCCATGATAGTGTATAGGTTTTAATTGAGGATCCTAAATTGATCCTTGTTTTGTATATATATATATATATATATATATATATATATATATATATATATATATATATATATATATATATATATATATATATATATATTAATGGCGCCCCCAAAATAGGTATACATCACCCATCTTGGGTCGCCAAATACATGGTACTGAATACAAATACAAACTTAATTTTACAACATGAGCTGAGAGTTTTTACACAAATATTGTCTTCTAGACAATATCCAAACTCAAATGGAGTCCTCATTACATTTATTGTCACACTATTTTATAAAATAGTGAGGACTACTATAACACCATCTCGGACCATCACTCCGTTCCCCAACTAGTCCCGGCTACATTCTTATTTCCTGAAGAGAACAATGAAAGTAAAAGGGTGAGCTCAACTAGACCAGTAAGAAATATTATGACCAAGATAATGCAGAATAAATTATCATTAGCCTTCAACAGTGTTAAACTGATAAAATACAATAAACATCAAGTTTAATCAAGAATCTTAACAAGCAATCCATTAGAAGAGTCAAGTAGAGCATGATATCTACTATCTTCTATGATTTAAAAAGTTTTTCATCAACTTTATTGCTGAGACTCAGCTTAATAAATAAACCACATCATCGAATCATTCCTGCACTACAGGCCAAGGATATTCATGTAATCATCAATGGTCATGATTATACCGAATAATTCCTGGTCATAATCATACCAACAACTGTCCATCAATACACTACGAGCCAATGAGGACTTTTACCACATCATTTGTAATATTACGAGTCATGATTATACCGAATGATCCCTGATTATAACCATACCAATCAATAGTCCATCTATGCACGTAAGCTACAGATGACTTTCATCACAATATAAGCATGAGGATGATGACAATGATATAAGAATTCAATTAAAAGAAAGCAAAGGATAACTTTTAAAGATTTATAATTTAACTTATCCAGAATTCAATAATGTTCAAATTGCCAATATGATACTGCTTTGTGGAGTAAAATTCAAGAATGATATTGTATCAAAAATGATTTGGACTGAAAAGAAATCAATTTTTGTTATGAATAGTACTCTGAGTGAATAGTACCTGGGTGAATAGTACCCCGTGAATAGTACTTCGAGAATAGTACCCTGGGAATAGTACTTTATGAATAGTACTCATGAATAGTACTTCGTGAATAGTACTTTATGAATAGTACTTTGTGAATAGTACCGTATAAATGAAGTACTCATGGATAGTACTCCGGCATGAAAAGCTTAAAATTTAACAAGAATGTGCAGAAAATATCTTTGTGAAATGATACTAGATGAAGCGCAAATTTCAAGGATATTCTACTAATTTCACAGAGTATAGAAGCAATACTTTAACAAAATAAGGGTATAATTAGGAATACGAGACGAAATAATATTACTCATATACTACAGAGTATAGAAAAATATATTATTCTTTATGGATACTGAACAAAAATAATATCCCTTACCTCAGAAGAAGACTGGATACTGGAATAGTGAGGTAGCAGACTTCTCTTCTTCTTTCTCTCTATAGCTTCTCTTTATATAATTGCTCTTGTGAGTCTGTCGACGTCGGGATTTTTATTTGTCCCTTTTCTGTTCTTATTCTTTGGTGTTTTTATGTTGTGTGAGATTTGTTTGAAAAAATAAGTGGAAAAGGTCCGACATGTATCATGTCGACGATTTGACTATAAGAGTCGCCAGTTGGTGTTTTTAATTGGTTGCACCAACGCAACCGAGAAAAGGTTTGCACATTGACCCAGTGATGTGACACTGCTAAACGGGTCTATGAAACTAAGATTCATTTGGGTTCGGGGGCTTGATTATGCAGAGGGAAGGTGTTAGGCACCCCCCGACATCCGTGTTGCCACGGTGACCGCCACTTTTTAAGAAACTGTTATATGAATGTGTGTGTGTGTGTGTGTGGATCAATGTGCTATTATTTGGAAGTAATGTAAGGCCTCATTCACACCTATATACAAAGGGTATGAATTTGTATGAAAATTTCAATTTTAAACATGATATAGCATTGAGGTTTTGTAAAAGAGGTTTTTCAAACCCTATGCTCAATAGTAATTGAGACTTTTTCATACTTCCACTTTATTTATTAAATGTTCGGCTTGATTGCTTTTATTTTCGAGATGCGAAGCATCTTTGAGAAAATAAATATATAATAGTGTCGAACTCCTCATGGGCATGAAAGCCATCTAAGGAAATTCAAACACCATGAATAATTTACAAGCTGCTTACAGCTGAAAAAGTCCATCATGGGAACCGAATCTAGATTCAGTAGACTAAATCTGTGATCACATGATTCCTAGGCTCACACGATGCTGCAGTTTATATGAAAAGAAGTAAGCAGTTATATATATAAAAGCTGTAAATATATATATACAGACATGATCAAACACCACGAAGCACCTCCATGGGGGATCGGAAATGTAAATATATAAAAGCGGTTAATATATATATAGAGACATGATCAACCACCATGAAGCACCTCCATGGGGGATCGAAAATGTAAATATATAAAAACGGTAAATATATATATAGAGAAATGATTAACCACCACGAAGCACCTCCATGGGGGATCATAAATGTAAATAAAGCCGTAAATGCGATCGACTACCATGAAGTAAACTCTAGGCGGGACTAAATGTAAAGAAAGCAGTAAAGATGATCAACCGCCACGAAGTAAACTCCAGGCGGGACAGAATGTAAATAAAGCAGTAAAAGGCCACGAAGTAAACTCTAGGCCTGACAGAAGTGTAAATATATATATATATATGTATATATATATAAGTAGTAAACGCACAAGATGTTTCTCAATCCCGACTCGGTTTATCATTTCAAATGATTTGTCGTTATATATATATATATATATATATATATATATATATATATATATATATATTAAATGCACTTGATTTAATTTAAAATCTGGGCTCATCGAACAAAGTTCGAAAGCAGTTCATATATATATATATATATATATTTATAAAAGCGATAACGCTTTCAGGATGTAAAATTGGGCTCATCTGACAGAGTCCGACAATGAGCTTCATATATATATATATATATATATATAGCAAGTAAACGCTCCGAGACATAAGTCTAGGCTCAATCGAGGCATAACTTCGATAATGTTAGTCCATATATATAAATATATACATATATAAGTATATATATACAGACAAAAATAAAAACCACGGACCGAAGTCCGGGCATACATACACAACACGACTCTTAATGTGAAGAATAATGTGTGTAAAGATGAAGAGAAAAGCTTTATAGTGTGTAAGAAGGCTTATAGTGGGCAACCAAAGAAGATTTCTACGACTCTAAGTGGATGAACACTCGACTCCCGTCGGTAAAAATATAGCTATATGTGAGCTAACAACTGTTTAAAATGAGAAAGCACTCAATATGGGGTGTGTACTTAGCAAATTTGACAGGGCTTCCTCGTCTTTTCCTCCTTGATTATGGCCACCCCAAGCTCTATATTTATAGATTTGGTCGCCGCAGGTGTACCTGGGGCAGCCGCAGATGCACCTGTGGCTGCCTGGGATGCCCCGGGCTCTGTGGGTCCCGCCGTCTCAAAGTACGTGCACTCGTGCATTGTGATGTCCGCTCAAACTTGCAGAACTTCAATCCGAGCATCAGATAGAGGTGTACAAAACCTTTTTTGGTCAGCCATTGTCGAGAGTTACGCAATGGGATTAGAGGTTGTACAAAGTCAGGATGAGGGGACCATGCCCATGGTCTTCAAGCTTCAAATTCTATCCGATGTGCTACCACGCGTAATAGTCACTCGGGATTGGAACTCCTTGGCTCTTGTGGGACATTGTTGTGTAGAAATGTATGTATGAGATGTTAAGACAGTGCGATGTGGGGTTGAGGTGGCAAGATGACGATTTTTCTCCTCACCGGGGTTATCTCCAGTTTGGGCTGATAGCAGACGTTGCTCAGGGTTATCTCTGAGATTGGATTGTTGCAAGTGTTTGAATTCCTTAGGGTCATCTTTAAGTGTGCCTGTCTTCCTGATGTTATCTCCAGGTCTTTGGAATGAGTGCCTCGGCGAGAGTTCTGAGGTTGAAGCTGATTACATGCATTTGAAACAAGCATTTCTGGGGTTATCGCTGGAATTGCAACGACATTCATTTGGGTTATCTCCAAGGATAAAACTCAGGGTTATCTCTGAGGTTGGAACTGATACTCATGGTGTGTGTTCCGGGGTTGAGACTGAACTTTTGATGGTATCCGAAATGGATATGAGCTGTCTTCTAGTGTTATCTCCGAAAGACGAATCTGCCCTCCTACAATGTTAGTAACAGGAGTGCAGAAAATTTTGAGTGTCTACAGATGCCCCTCTTTATCATATTCATGCAATACAAGGCATGGATAGGATAAAGAATCCTAGACATTTGAAATGAAACAAGATTAACATGATGCCATGTGCAACAACATGATGCAAATGTATGATGCATGTGTTTTGTTGGATTATTTTCCAACATGATGGGATGATTTCCGATTCCCTGTTAATCTTGCCAAGGATGACAATCAATGATGTCTTGGACGTGTGATCCAGGTCTTTTACGATGTTGACGTTGGGATTATCACCAAAGTCTTGAATTCTTGATATAGACTTTACTCTAAAGTTATACCTCTTGTGTGCAAGAGATCTATGTGGATAAAGCTTTGTCTGTTTGAGGATGTGTATAACATATTCCATCATCGGTCCTCTCCAATGAGGATGATCTTCCCTGGTTTGTGTTACCAGCATATACCACGATCCTGTTGGAGTTGCTTCCAACAGTATGTATTATCAAGGCTGCCTGACCTTCGCTGATGTGTGTATCACCGGATAGATCCATGTTGGATAAACTATCAAGGCTGCTTGACCTTCATTGATGTGTGTATCAATGGATAGATCCTTGTTGGGTAAACTGTCAAGGTTTCTTGACCTTCATTGATGTGTGTATCAACGGATAGATAAGCGTTGTAACCCCCGTCGGGGATACGTGGATATGGGTACCACTCATCGAATAGTTTTCGATGCTTCGATGGGTTTACTCGCCATCATCTGAGCTAACATCCAGGCCACTTGACCTTCATTGACACATACATCAATGGTTGAAAATGCATTATAACCCCCACCAGGGATACGTGGATGATCGAAGAATCTGCGTTGTGACCCTCATCAGGGATACTTATCGATGTATGAAATCTGCGTTGTGACCCCCGCCGGGGAACCTTTTAGGATTATGACCCTATATTTGGTAGCATCGGACCTGTGTGAGGCATTGCCGGGTATGATTTGCAAAAGCTGAGATCATCGGTATAGTGTACCTTGTATTTAGGCGAATACCAATGAGTGACATGTAAAACAGGATTCCAGGCTATTTCGCTCAGTCGCGTAGCATTTTTATTCATGATTTGGCCTTTTCAGCTTGTGAGACCTCCTTTACAACTCGAGTTGAACTGATCCAGAGGGGTGGGACTCATGTGGGAGTGCCACAGGTACACCTGCAGCAGCCACAGGTGGACATGCGACCAACCGTGGATATAAAATGCCTGCGGGTTGCTTTCATAAGTCATTTTCAAGTTGCACCGCGAAGGAAATCCAAGAGCTCTTCTTCAGATCTGCTGAGTTCTGGCGACTTTCTACAAATTTTGCCACCGTACAAGTGTTCTACACTGTCCACACCCTTTTTGAGGTGATTTGGAGACTTGTTGTCCAGATATTATTGATCCAGATAAGCCAAGTAGTTCCCGCAGGACTACTTCTGGTGTATGGAGGAGGGCTTCTGAAGTGCCTCGACCCCGTTCTGTTAGACAGCCTCGTCGTTTAGTGGAGGCGGTGATACGTCCTGTCCAGGTTAAAGTGCCGGACGTCGAGGACGAGGAGGAGGATGTTCCGGTTATGGACCCCGCTTCTGCTGCATGAGTTCCCCGTAGGGATTTGCCAGGCATTAAGGGAACGAACCCATAGCTTCTAGGTGATTTGAGTCGACACCCTTCAGTTTACCTGTACGCAAATGAGGTATAAAGTTATATCTTAATCTTCCTTCTTTCCTATTGATGAGGAGTAAATGATTTTGATGTTGATCTACTTTTGATGTAGGTTCCCGACTTTACACAGCCTTGAGGGAACTGGTTCAACATCCACTCTATGTATCATGCCCTGCATGATGACTATAGAGGGATTGTATATGGTTGGGGATTCAGGATGTTCTTTTCCATCCTTCCCCGCCATTGTCCCTGGGGTTACCTCAGGGCATTGTCTGAGCGCTGGTTTCACCAGACTCAGTCACTCCATTTGCTAGATTGTGAGGTGATGATGGTGTCGATGGATTGGCGGTTTATCACAGGTATGGAGTTTGGAGGGGCACCAGTGCCTTGTATGGCGGATATTACCCCGACTACCGTCAGATCCTTGCTAGGAGTTTCGGTGGAGGCGCTGAAGGGCAGGACTGTTCGTACAGGTCCTTTGAGCGTAGATGCTATGAGCGGGCTATTGAGTGAGCCCATACCCGATGATGTGAGAGTCAGGGATCACATTGTTCGATGATTGTTCTTGATGATCATTAGCAGCTGCTTGATAGCAGATAACTCTTCTACGGTGTCCTTCGCTTTGATCAGCGCCACTCGACACGTGGACCATATAGGAGAGTATGATTGGGGTTCCTTTACCTTCACCTATTTCCTCAGGGGAATATGTATGCACTCGCTGGGCTTAACTGAGGCGTGGTTAGGATTCTACCCATTTCTGCCAGTGAGTGTTTCTCTTATCTTTTCCCATGTACAGGTTAAGAGTGTTGACTGATAATAGATGTTTGTCTTTATATTGACAGTTCTGGGCCTATGAGAGGCTCCCATGTTTACATCATGTGAGTGTATTAGGCTTAGATACCTATCCACGAGGACGGAGATGGCATCATTCCATACTAGTGGAGGTCCCTCTTACTGAGGGTTTAACTCATTGCTGCCTATAGCTGGAGTTGTTGACAGCGGATGCCATCACGTGGGTTCCCTACTCTGGGGAGCATTTGAGCATTGGTTTTGAGGATGGGTACCCGACTGGTGTCGAGTACATGATTTCCACCCATAGGATTTTTCTCTTCACAGATGGAGTATAGAGGCTCTACTTAGGAGAGCGTACTATCAGGAGAACTATAGGAGAGATTTGTATGTTGATCTTACCTCCTGTCAGGTGTTATTCGCCTGTTTCGTAGTCACCTGTCATTGATATCCCATTGTTGGGTGTTGACGGTTTTGCACTATCAGAGGGTCCCTGCACTCAGGAGATATTCCAGCATTGGTGGTCCCCTCGTACCATTGGAGCCCAGATCTGCGCCACTCAGTTCATGGGGGATATGGTTCTAGGATCCATAATGATGACGGATTGGCTAGCCTGTGTCTGAGATCCGACTCATTTGGCACAGATTGACAGTTTGACCCGGTAGTTAGACCGGGCATATTTCTTTATCTTGCACTTGGGCAGAGATCCTTCAGAGGCTGATAATTTTAATCCTTCCAGCTCTGGCACTAGCCACTCAGATGACCCATATGGTTTTGCCGATGCAGATCCTCCCTTTTATAGGCTAGACATCTCTGTGGATAGAGATGCAGTAACTTAGGAGGAGTTACAACAGGTGGACAAGATTAATGATGTAGACATTGACACCATTATCTTCTTCTGATGTGCATTGATTTCTTTTGATAGGTCTCTGTTAGACATTGGGTATCTTTGCCCCATTCTTGATATCACTTTTGGTAGGCCTCTATTAGTTGTAGGGTAGTTTTGCCCCATTTCCCTGTATTTTAGCAGTACAAAGATGTATTAGATGATGATATACTTAGGAATGTATGTATAATTTTCCATTCCCTATATAATATTATCATCTATTGCATCATGCATGTTATTATGTTATGCATATGTATGTATGTCAAGAGATATTCAGCATTAACCCCTGGATGGTCTTATGACACAGCCCGTACAAATGTCTTCTTCGACAGTTAGTCGTATTGATCATAACCCACCATTATTGGTGGCATATGGTATGCAATCGTGGTATGATAGTATGTTACCATCAGATAGGGGGACTATAGATCAGCTATTGCATCATACTATGACCCTCTTGATGTTTCAGGTTCTCGCAGAATTCGTGGAGGGCATGCTGGAGCACTAGGTATCGACGAGGCATGTTTTCCGATTTGGGACCCAGGAGTTGACTCCAACTCTAGAGGAGTATGCACGTTTGACGATGCTACCGCTGGACAGACCTTGTGTGCATATGGCTATTGGAGACATGAGTTGGCAGTTCATGACTCTTACTGGATTGAGGCATAGGGTGGTGCAGGATGAGCTCACATCCGGCCACGTGATATCCCAACATTTTTTGTTTGACAGATTTGGCTCAGAGGATAGTTATACATGACATTACAGGGATTTTACATCATCGGAGGATCAGTGGCGTCTGGCCAGCGTGGATGTACTGCTATTGTGCATATTATCGTATGTCTACATGCCACGGTACATGGATGAGTTGGATATAGTAGTTATCATGGCAGTAAGAGCTCTCAGGGAGGGTCACACCATTATACCGATGATTATAGCAGAGACGCTGAGGTCAGCAACATATTGCAGCATTTACCCTACAGGGGTATTCACAGGCAGCTCAGTCATGCTGTATGTGTGGTTTATGTCACACTTGAGACCGATTAGCACCTTCAGACGACATGGGTATTATTTCACCCATGATATATCCATGTCATACTCTTTTCAGCTTACGGAGTGTGTAGATGCTGCATCTTGGTCAGCTTTCCTGGCAAGGATCGGAGATCCGTTTGATATATTATCATGTACAGGGCTCAGTTCACCCTACAGCTTCATTACTCATGCTCCGGGCATGGATTATCTCCATCTAGCTGGTTTGAGAGGCACGATTACCTACCACCCACTGGTCGTCATGTGTTAGTTTGACCAGTTCCAGGATTTTCATCCTTTTGAGGGTGCATTGAGTCAGCGCTTCGCTTCTCGCTACTTATCAACAGAGGATAGATCCAGGGTGTATGCCTGTTGGGATCAGCGTGAGCTTGCTACATTTTTCGTTAGCCATCCGGGTTGTTCTACAGAGTATTCCGCATGGATGGAGACAGAGACTGCATCGGCTGCGGTAGTATCCATAGTGCAGAGGATTAATTCCGTCGATGAGGAGCCTATGGAGGAGACTGATATTCCTATCGAGGAGGATTTGACTACTGGGTTGCCAGTATTTGTGATGGATTCTCCCACTATGAGTGATACTATGATTCAGCATTCAACACAGTATCTGGAGCAGAGTCTACATTTGATGACCTTTGAGAGAGATTAGGCTACGACCTTGATGATAACAGCTATTGATGAGAGAGACGCAGCTCTGTTAGAGAGAGACGTGTCCAGATCAGCTAGAGATGCATTGATTGTAGAACGGGATGCTGCTCTATCTGCCTGGGATGTAGTCGTCACAGATAGTACTTTAGTGAAATCTCTTACAACTGGCATCCTTGCCAATATGAGTGCATACATTGATGAGCATCATGCCACCATGCAGTTAGCCTCAAATCTGCTAGCTCGTATAGATACCATTGGACATGAGCTTGCAGCGTTACCTCCTTCTTCGGAGAGAGATGCTTTGTTAGATCTGATAGTCCGTATACATATAGATCCGTAGATAAACTTATATTTTCCTGTACAGACTAGCTTAGCCATTTTGTCATGTACAGCACACATTTATATATATATCAAACAGTATTGTATATGGTAGGGAAATATATTTTGATTCACTTCCCTTTCAGTTGTGCCTTGATACTTGCTTAATATTTGCCTGTTTCTTCAGGGCTTGTGATCTTGATGCATTCTAAATTCATCCTTGATGTGTGGACATTGAGACGTCGCAGGATCTTTCAGAATGGATCATTGATCTGCGTGTATCCCTACCATCTTTGGTATCTTGGGACTGGTTTATGCATGTAGATGTGGAGAGGAGTATGGATTTTCCTCTCTGAGATTGACCGCATCACAGATGGTCACCAGTACTCCTATTTAGGAGGATCCCAGTTAGTTCCATCTCTTATGGATTGGTGTTGCTCTTCGAGGCACAACCGCATCTTAGATTGTCGTCGAATCTCCTATTTGTGAGGAGAGGTTAGGTAATTCCATCCCTTTGTTCTGAAGCCGATGAAATGTGGTGAATTGAAGTTTGATTCCAGTACTGTGTGAGAACTATTTGTTCTGGTAAAGGGTTAGACTGAACCATAAATGGCTTCCTACGTACTCCTATAGAAGAGGAGATTAAGTCTGCGTAGTTCGAACCTGGTGTAAGAGGTTCAACACTGAGTGTGAAAGGTGTAAATGGGTGTAGAAGCTTTATTGATGAAGAAGGGTGTAGAAGTGTTTTTTTTTGTTTTTGTTTTTGTTTTTGTAAAGAAAGGGCAGAAATGTTTTTTGTTTTATTTATCGCAACCGGGCCATATACAATATGGTTACTGACGTACTCCCGGGTATCGGGGAGATCAGGTCGACGTAGTTCACCCCTCAAGACGATTTATGACCGAAGAAGTTGAATCCCATGTGCAGGCTATACTACGGGGAAAAGAAAGTTTGATCCCATGCTTGGGACAAACTGCAGGTGTGTAAAGTTTAATCTCGTCTTCAGGATAAACTGCAGGTATGAAAGGTTCAATCCCTGATGGGATAATCGGAGTTGAGTGATGTGAAACTAGGCTGCTGGTTTGAAAAGTGTATTTTTCCTTGAGGGGTAGATGGATAAAAAGGAAAGGTTGTATGCAATGAGGGTTAAAGAACCTGAAATGACTGGTGATCTGATAATCCAAAACCATGATGTTTGTTTGATGGTAACCTTATACATAGTACCGTTTCACGGTGTCCAAGTTGACGAGATGTGGAAATTCATCGCCATCCATTTTCTGCAATCTGAGAGCGCCTCCTATCAATACTTCCTTGACAACAAACGGGCCTTCCCAATTAGGAGCGAATTTTCCCATAGATTAATCTTGGTTGTCAATGATCTTCTTTAAAACCAAGTAATGTTGTTTAAAATGTCGTAGCCAGACTTTCTTGTTGTAGGATCTGGCGATCCTTTGTTGATATAACTGACCATGGAAGATAGTCGCGGTTCACCTTTCGTCTATTAGAGACAACTGATGATACATGTCTTGTACCCATTGGTCTTCTTCCAGCTGAGCATCTATTAACACTCTGAGGGATTCCATTTCCACCTCTGTGGGGAGTACTGCTTCCATCCCATAGGCTAATGAGTAGCGGGTTGCCGCAGTGGAAGTACGCATTGAAGTTTTGTAGGCTAATAAAGTCAGAGGCAAGAGGTCAGGCCATCCTTTGTGATTGGCGAACATCTTCTACATGATCTTCTTGATGTTTTTATTAGCCGCTTCAATAGCACCATTCATCTTTGGGCGGTAGATGACGGAGTTAAGGTGTTTGATATGGAATTTACTGCACAACACCTCCATTATTTTGTTATTGAGGTTCTTAGCATTGTCTGACACAATTACCTCTGGTTGTCCATATCGACAAACGACATTGTTTCTGATGAAAGCAATGATGACTTCTTTGGTAACCCTGGGGAAGGAAGCTGCTTCTACCCATTTGGTGAAGTAATCGATCATGGTAAAAATAAATCGGTGTCCATTACTGGCTTTGGGCTCGATGGGCCCAATCACGTCCATTCCCCACATTGAGAAGAGTCATCGAGAACTCATATTGTGGAGTTCCCTTGGAGGGGCGTGGATAGCATTCCCATGAATTTGGCATTGATAGCACCTCTTGACGTGATCATCACAGTCAGCTTTGAGCGTAAGCCAATAATTTCATGTTCTGAGGATCTTCTTAACAAATAGATGGCCGCTCATGTGTGGGCCACATACTCCACCATGGATCTCATCCATGAGCATCTAAGCTTGGTCCTTTTCCAGACATCTAAGGAGACCTAATCCTGCATCTCTCTTGTAGATTGCATCTCCACTCAGGAAGAATTTGTGACACCCCCAAATCCGGGTTACCAGACCCCTGAGTTTGGTGCTCACGATCCACAATATAATAAGCATCTAACTACCCATTCATTGATGAATAGAATATTACACCACATTAACTTATAAAGTTAATACATTACTCCCAAGTTCTCTAACCTTAATATTACAAACATCTCCTTTAAATATACAAAAAGGGTTTACAAACATAACATAATAATAATATTATTCATAACTAATTTATAACTATGACTTTTTCTTTGTCCTTTACAGCACCTCCTGCAACTTCGTCCCTAGCTGAAATATTTTATTTAGCAAGGGTGAGCAACAAATTTGCCCCGCAAGTTAAGACATACAAAGAATGTATAAGAATTAGAACAACAAACTATCTATTTTGATATAATGAAACCAAAGTTCGGGGAACTTTGAAATAGTTGAACAAAGATTTAATAACTAACAAGTCTTTTCGCATTCTATGCAACACAATAGTTCAATAATAAAAGAGTACAACCCTTTCAAAGTTTCTACGATATTCTAATGAATAATCAAGAATCAATTCTACATAATAACAAAGTGGAATGTTTTCCGATTTATCTTTGAGTGGTCCATTGGATCTTGAACTTCTCTTCTGCATCTATCAAAGTTTTACTTTGATATATACGCTAGCAGTATCAAATAACCATAAAGATTAAATCATACCCCTCTGCAAGTACTTAGAGCCGGCCAACCCCTTGTACCCTATATTATTCATAATACTTACACGTGCACAAAGGCCGAATATACGACCAATAAAATGTTACCTTTGTATAAAAGGTTGTTCTTCTTAGTCTTAGAATTAGAATTTGATTTACAACTAAATACTATGATTTCAATATCTAATCACTTTCTCGATCTAGCCGAAATAATTGGCATCGATCTGTCAATATTAATTGAATTCTCTTCTCGAACCTATTAAGTTCTAACAATTGTTCATCCAGCCAGAATAATTGGCTAAGACACTTCTCAACACAATTCTACAATAGACAAGAATTATCTGTACTATTTACAATCATTAATAGCTTCTACGGATGTGAATATCCAATAACAATTATTCTTTAAGTATATTTTTAGAATTACTAATTCAGTTTGAATTACTAAATATGCACTAACTGCGAATAATCAACAATAAATTCTCAGACGTGGTCTAATCAACAATAATTAACCACCATAAATATTTAACAGATATAACTCAAGGTTGAGTTAAGGAAACTTGCCTTCACCGTTGATTACTGCTACACAATATACTTATTTGCGTTCGAAAGACCTATAACCAATAATATCGGTCTCACAATCAGTACAATATTTCATAACATGTATCACTGTAATTTACAGTCAAACCTTTTCCCAGGCACATTATCGCATAGCCACATCAATGTTTATAACCTATAAAAACCCTTAACAAGTCTAACTAGTTCAGTCTGGTTGGACTTCGGTCTATTCTCAGTGTTCTGGTCACCCTATCCGACAATTAACACATTGATTGTCAATTAAACTTGGTCTCTAAGCTTCAATATTATTTTAGATAAGTCAATTATCCTTTATAATATTTTTCGAAAGATTTTAATAATTTATAAACAATTATTATAATTTATAATAATTTTTCAAACATTTAAATCATTTTTAAATGATTTAATTATCAAATAATCTCATCATCATTCATATTTAATAATATAAAAATATTAATGTTATACTTGTCAAAATATTAAAGTTATTATTAATAACTTCAAATATTTTAAATCGTCAATATTCTACTTAAATAATTTTAAATTAATTAAAATCATTTTAAACCATCACAATTAATATTTAAATATTAATGAAATTATCTTCAAAATATTAAAAGTTATTAATTATACCTTAAAATATTTTTAAATCATTTTTCTCATTTTTAAATCATTTTTAATCAATAAAATTATTTTTAATTCATTTATTTAATATAATAATTAAATAAATATAATATCATTAATATTAAATTATTAATGAAAATTCTCTAAAAATATTAAAAATTACATTTTATAACTCAAAATATTTTTAAATACTTTATTCTTATTTAAAATGATTTTTCATAATATTAAATCATTTTTCTCTAATTTATTTAATACACTAATTAAATAAATTAAATATCATTAATATTCAAATAATTATAAATATTAATTAAAAATATCCCAAATAGTCAAAAATTATTTTCATAATTTAAAATAATTTTTAAAACCATTTTTGGCAATTTTTAGAATTTATTTTCTATTTTTAATTAATTTCTGGAAAATCAGAAATTAAAAATATTAAAAACCGTCGCTATAGCCTATAGCGACACTAAGCGTCGTTGTTGGTGTTATTGAGCTCAAGAACACTGACAGCCAGCTTAGCAAGGGGTCAACTTTGACCGGCTTTAATTTTTAATCCATACATGATCTGGGATATCTTTAACCATGACCTTTTAGTGTTTATGTAACACTACAAGAATCAACCATCAACAAAGTCATAACACAACTCAGATGCATGATCCAAGCCCTAAAACCAACTGTCAGACATTACCTGGGTTTTCCAGAAACCTAGGCAGTTCGAGTAGCCATCTTGTAGCTCAATTTTCTAGACGTTCTGGTTATAGTTCATGTTGCTTAATAGTTCATATTTACAGTCCTTGTGTCAAGGAACATTAATAAAATAACAGATCGGTCGAACAACACAATAATGACCAGATTAAGCTCGGTCAAACCCTGTCAGAAATTTCATGCAAACCTTTTTTGGAAATTCCAAAAATTCACAGTCATGGCCGAATGGCCTACTTTGACCAACTATTACATTCGATCTGTTGATAGCTTACATGATCTAAGGCCACAAATATAAAATACACATGACAGACTACCAAATTGTTACAACAACATCAACAAACAACTTAAACACTAACAGATCAAGGCGTTATAAAAACTTGTCAGACGCTGGTTTAGCATTTCTGGGTTACCCAGATTTTGTCTGGTCATGCCCGGTCAACAGGTTTTGACCGATTATAACAATAAATCAAGACATCCAATAGCTACGATTTCACTTCTAGATAAAAGACCACATACCAAACTATAGATCCAAAACATAAAACAACTAAAATCCTAAACATATAAAGATCTACGGCTACTGACATTTCTTGTCAGGCCACTATGAATGCTCAAGAACAATTTTTAAAATTTTTACTTTTTACCCACTTATGGATCTATGTTATAACAACATAGATCACCATAAAACATCTTTTAACACAAAACTAAACACATAAACACCAACTTAAACATAGCATACAAGATCAAAATAGGTTTTAGGGTTTATACCTTTCTTATCCAATCTTTGATCTTAGCTTTCCAAATCTGATCTAGGTGTTCTAATAGGTTAAAGAGTGACTGAATTACTTGTTAAATTCGGAGGTTGAATTAGAGATAGAGTGAGTTGAGTGTTTGAGTGCAAATGACCAGTTTTTGATGACTTTCTCTCTCTAAATCTCTTATATATGATGATAAAGTGCAATGGCTGATACAATGAACTGATCTTGCTGGAGATTTGTAGTCACAAAGTCAAATTATTAGGTTACCAACTAAAGTTGTTGGCCAATTCTACAAGTTACTTACTAAAAAAATCCAAAAAGGGCATTGTGGTCATTTTCTTTGTAATTTTAATAGCATTACGGTCAATTGTCCAAACCTTTAGGGTTTAACCCTAAGGTTCTAACCCTTAGGTTTTATAAATTAAATTTCTAAAATTTTCAATTAGGGTTTTAATTAGAAAAATTTAAGATTTATAAAACTATAATTATGGTTTCTTAATTATATTAAGTTTACTAATCAGATTAAAGTTTAGTAATCACATTAGGCTTGCTAATTAGGATTAGGGTTTCCTAATTAGGGTTTTGGATTCCCAAATTTTAAATTAGGGTTTCCCTGTATACAATTAGGGTTCCTAACTATGCGTTATGCTTTCTAATCTTGAGATTAGGGTTTCTAATCCCTTATTAGGGTTTACTAAGCTTAAACGTTATCCAGTCAATCATTGATCAAAATTTCTCTACAGTACAAACAAGTACTCATCAATATAATTATTTTAATTATATTCTCTATCGAATCCCTATCCAGAATTAGGGTTAGGGTTTCTAAAGCTGTTAAGCACAACTCAACTCTTATTTTTCAGTCAATACACAAATTGACCACTTCTTGAGACTCGTATCACAGATACACAGTACAATATTAACAGTCAATATCAATATTAAATAAAAAAAAATTATTCGTAAAATTTGGATTATTCGAAATCCCGGGTTATCATATTCACCCCTCCTTAAAAGGATTCCGTCCTCGGAATCACCGCTTTCTTATTCTCTACAATCTTTTAAAGTTGTATCATCAATTCATTTTATTAACATAATATTAATTTATGTTTCATATTCTAATCTGTGACTTGAATCTATAAAAGAAAACAATTCACAGCGATATCTAACTCATAATACTCACGTAATAAAATTTCTAAATGAAATCGTTACCTGTTGCTACCTCCTGAGTAGCCACTGCATCTTGCGCCGTCATGTTGAATGTATAGGCCGTTGGTCTTCCTGGCTGAACAGGTCCTCGAATCGCCACGGTTCCGCTACCGTCCCTTGTTGACACTTTCTTTTTCTACATTCTTCTTCGGACAGTTCCGAACCAGATGATCAATCGATCCACATGCAAAACAACCTTTTATTTTCTTAGGACTGGGACAATTGGGTGACATGTGTATCTCTTGACCACAGTTGTAACAGACTCCCTTCTTCTTTAGACAAACTCCAGAATGATTCTTCCCATAAGTTGCACATGATTCCCTCCCTTTCCTATTCTCTTCTGTCTTATTACTCGACTGGGTATTCTCGCTCCACTTTCTCTTATTTGGATTACTACCACCATTACTTCCTCCGTTATTTGTCTTCTTCTTCTTCTCTTGATGAAATTGAGATGTAGCTTCGCTCCCTCCTTCAGTAATTAACGCTTTCTACAACAAAGCCGTGAACGTATTAATCTACAACACAGCTACTTTGTTGTATATCCCTGACTTCAAACCATTCTCAAACCTTCTTGCCTTCTTTGCCTCTGTGTCCACCTAATGAGGTGCAAATCTCTCTAATTCATTGAATTTAGCAGCGTATTCAGAAACAGACATATTCTCCTGCTTTAGTTCCAAGAACTAACTTCCATCCGAGCTTGCATACTCGACGAAAAGTAGTTCTCAAAGAACAACTCTTTGAATCTTGTCCAAGTTACTACGGCTGTACCAGCTCTCGCCTGATTAGTCTCCCACTAGCAATTGACTTCTCCCTTCATCAGATATGTTGCAAAAGCTGTCTTTTGCTCTTCCGCTACTCTGGCGATAACAAATGCTTTCTCCATCTCCTTTACCAAGTTTGGGCTTTAATCGGATCCGTGGTTCCTTTGAATTCTGGCGGTCATACCGCTTTAAAGTCCTTGAAATTTTCCAATCTATCAACTGGCTGATTTCTCGCTCTTCCTGCTGGAGCTCTATTCCCCATAGCTTCGGCTATCATATTTGCAAAGTTTTGCATCGGGTCAGCTTGACCACCTTTTTTATTCACTGATTGCTCTTGTCTTTGATTTCGATTCTGTCGTCTAGGCGGCATGATCTGATTTAAATAAAAATCTTACATTAATTATCTTTATTTACCCAAATTCTTAACACAATAAGAATTCAACACATAGTTCTCATATAATCGCATATTTATTCAAATAGCACATAGTACATTTAGTACTTAACATATACAACTATCCCTTTTTAATAAAATATTAGGATTAACAACACAACTTTACACAAAAAGTTGTAATTCTCCATTTACACATAACTATTCCCAGTTCGTCAAACTTACCACACTTATGAGTTCAGGAACTTACTACAATTATATGAGTGTATGAACTTATCCTAGTCATACCATTGGCATCCATTCGCTGAGGGGTTCAAAAACATTTCATATAATTATGAGTCATGAACTAACCATAAGTATGAGTTTTAAGAACTCACAATTAAATCTTAATCTTATATTCATATAAAAAATAAAGATTTCATACAAACATATATATTTACATATGATTACACATCATTCTCGATATTAAAAGCTTTAATATCATAACTTACTACCAAAAGATACTATCACGTATATCTAAGTGGTCTACTGTCCACTCCCTTCACCAATCTTTTTCTTACTGGGACACTTGTTGAATCCGTGACCCATTGGCCCACATGAAAAATACTTCCTCATATTCGGCTTAGGACAATGTAGGGAAGTATGTCCTTCCTGCTTACAATTGAAGCACACGTTCTTCCACATCGTGCATTCTCCAACGTGAGTCTTGCCACACTTTCTACAGACTTGCTTCTTCTTCGGGTTTGAATTTTCAGAATTATTGCTGTCGTTGTCCCTCTTTCTTTTATTCTTTCCCTTCAGCTTATTTGTTCCTTCAGACGATCCACCACATTTAGTATTCATCCTTTCTACCTGCGCCTTTAGCTCATTCCATTCTTCAGTCATTTCTCGTAACGCTTGCTCCGTCTTCCATAACTCCTCCAAGAGAAATTCTTTATTCTGAAGTTCCTGAACTTCTGCAGATACTTGATCTTGTTCTCCAACTTTAGTCTTATTCCTTTATTCCACCTTAGCTTCTTCAGACTCCGCCTCCTCATCACCACTCAGATACATCTCGTGATAATCATCATGATCACTCCCTAGATTGATCATACATCTCCTCAATCGACTTCGTTTTGTCTTTGGCACCTCGGCTATATCGCTTTGGTCGCGATAACCCATCGGAATCTCTGTACTCATCTCGTCTACTCCCGACATCCTACAATCAGTTTAGACAACTTGATTAGTACTTCACCAGTACAAAATTCTCTCAATATGTGACCACATATCTCACTATTGATGCACTCCAACAATCCCTCACTTAGTACTCTAAATGAGTATTCTCTATCTCACTTATGGTTATAATCCTAGGGTTTTCCCCACCCACCTAAGGTTTATAACCTACAACTTTGATACCAACCTGTGACACCCCCAAATCTGGGTTACCTGACCCCCGAGTTTTATGCTCACAATCCACAATATAATAAGCATCTAACTACCCATTCATTGATGAATAGAATATTACACCACATTAACTTATAAAGTTAATACATTACTCCCAGGTTCTCTAACCTTAATATTACAAACATCCCCTTTAAATATACAAAAAGGGTTTACAAACATAACATAATAATAATATTATTCATAACTAATTTATAACTATGACTTTTTCTTTGTCCTTTACAGCACCTCCTGCAACTTCGTCCCTAGCTGAAATATTTTATTTAGCAAGGGTGAGCAACAAATTTGCCCCGCAAGTTAAGACATACAAAGAATGTATAAGAATTAGAACAACAAACTATCTATTTTGATATAATGAAACCAAAGTTCGGGGAACTTTGAAATAGTTGAACAAAGCTTTAATAACTAACAAGTCTTTTCGCATTCTATGCAACACAATAGTTCAATAATAAAAGAGTACAACCCTTTCAAAGTTTCTACGATATTCTAATGAATAATCAAGAATCAATTCTACATAATAACAAAGTGGAATGTTTTCCAGATTTATGCTGAGTGGTCCATTGGATCTTGAACTTCTCTTCTCGGGTATCTATCAAAGTTTTACTTTGATATATACGCAGGTGTATCAAATAACCATAAAGATTAAATCATACCCCTCTGCAAGTACTTAGAGCCGGCCAACTCCTTGTACCCTATATTATTCATAATATTTACACGCGCGCAAAGGCCGAATATACGACCAAAAAATGTTCCCTTTGTATAAAAGGTTGTTCTTCTTAGTCTTAGAATCAGAATTTGATTTACAATGAAATACTATGATTTCAATATCTAATCACTTTCTCGATCTAGCTGAAATAATTGGCATCGATCTATCAATATTAATTGAATTCTCTTCTCGAACCTATTAAATTCTAACAATTGTTCGTCGAACCAGAATAATTGGCTAAGACACTTCTCAACACAATTCTACAATAGACAAGAATTATATGTACTATTTACAATCATTAACAGCTTCTACGGATGAGAATATCCAACAACAATTATTCTTTAAGTATATTTTTAGAATTACTAATTCAATTTGAATTACTAAATATGCACTAACTGCGAATAATCAACAATAAATTATCAGACGTGGTCTAATTAACAATAATTAACCACCATAAATATTTAACAGATATAACTCAAGGTTGAGTTAAGGAAACTTGCCTTCACCGTTGATTACTGTTACACAATATACTTATCTGCATTCGAAAGACCTATAACCAATAATATCGGTCTCACAATCAGTACAATATTTAATAACTTGTATCACTGTAATTTATAGTCAAACCTTTTCCTAGGCACATTACCACATAGCCACATCAGTGTTTATAACCTATATAAACCCGTAACAAGTCTAACTAGTTCAGTCTGGTTGAACTTCGGTCTATTCTCGGTGTTCTGGTCACCCTATCTGACAATTAACATATTGATTGTCAATTAAACTTGGTCTCTAAGCTTCAATATTACTTTAGATAAGTCAATTATCCTTTATAATATTTTTCGGAAGCTATTAATAATTTATAATAATTATTATTATAATTTTTAATAATTTTTCAAACACTTAAATCATTTTTAAATGATTTAATTATCAAATAATCTTATCATCATTTATTTAATAATACAAAAATATTAATGTTATACTTGTCAAAATATTAAAGTTATTATTAATAACTTAAAATATTTTAAATCATCAATATTCTACTTAACTAATTTTTAAATTAATTAAAATCATTTTTACACCATCACCATTAATATTTAAATATTAATGAAATTATCATCAAAATATTAAAAGTTATTAATTATAACTTCAAATATTTTTAAATTATTTTTCTCATTTTTAAATGATTTTTGAATCAATAAAATTATTTTTAATTCTTTTATTTAATATAATAATTAAATAAATCTAATATCATTAATATTAAATTATTAATGAAAATTCTCTAAAAATATTAAAAGTTACATTTTATAACTCAAAATATTTTTAAATACTTTATTCTTATTTAAAATGATTTTTCATAATATTAAATCATTTTTCTCTAATTTATTTAATACACTAATTAAAAGTGACTGAATTACTTGTTAAATTTGGAGGTTGAGTGAGAGATAGAGTGAGCTGAGTGTTTGAGTGCAAATGACCAACTTTTGATGACTTTCTCTCTCTAAATCTCTTATATATGATGATAAAGTGCAATAGCTGATACAATGAACTGATCTTGCTGGAGATTTGTAGTCACAAAGTCAAATTATTAGGTTACCAACTAAAGTTGTTGGCCAATTCTACAAGTTACTAAAAAATCTAAAATGGGCATTTTGGACATTCTCCTTGTAATTTTAATGGCATTATGGTCAAATGTCCAAACCCTTAGGGTTTAACCCTAAGGTTCTAACCCTTAGGTTTTACAAATTAAATTTCCAATTAGGGTTTTAATTAGAAAAATTTAAGATTTCTAAAACTATAATTAGGGTTTCCTAATTATATTAAGTTTACTAATCAAATTAAAGTTTAGTAATCACATTAGGCTTGCTAATTAGGATTAGGGTTTCTTAATTAGGGTTTAGGATTCCCGAATTTTAAATTATGGTTTCCCGACATACAATTAGGGTTCCTAACTGTGCGTTATGGTTTCTAATCCTGATATTAGGGTTTCTAATCCCTTATTAGGGTTTACTAAGCTTAAACGTTATCCAGTCAATTATTGATCAAAATTTCTCTACAGTACAAACACGTACTCATCAATATAATTATTTTAATTATATTCTCTATCGAATCCCTATCCAGAATTAGGGTTATGGTTTCTAAAGCTGTTAAGCACAACTCTACTCTTATTTTTCAATCAATACACAAATTGACCACTGCTCCAGACTCGTATCATAGATACACAGTACAATATTTACAATTAATATCAATATTAAATAAAAACAAATTATTCGTAAAATTTGGATTATTCGAAATCCCGGGTTATCAAAGAAATTCATAGCAAGTCGATGGATCCGTTTCTTTCAGTTGGGCTCGCCTCAGCGGGTATAGATCCATCTTGTAAGTACTCCTTAATGTGCTGATACCAAGGGTTGTGGATGGGAGGTAGCTCATCCTATACTTCCCCAACATAGTTCTCATAGACTGGGGCCTTTTACAGGGCAAATGTGATGTTTGGCATGTTTTCCTTGTCAGGTATGTGAATCAAGGAGGCCAATGTTGCTAGCGTATCCGCAAAGTCATTCCTATTGCGAGGAATGTGTAGAAAGGAGATATCTTCAAACTCCAAAGCCATCTGTAAAACTTGCCGATGGTAAGGCAAAAAATGTAGTCCTTTGGTTTTGATAGATTCCCATGGATTGTTTGATCACCAACTCTGAATCCCTAAAGACAATTAACCGCCTGATGCCCATTGAACGGGCAAGTTTTAGCCCCATGATACAGCCTTTATACTCAGCTGTGTTGTTGGTGCTGACAAACTGCAATCTGACGGTGACGGGATACTGCTCCCCCGTACCGGACACTAGAACTGCTCCAGCTCCAGAGCCTTCTGTATTGACAACTCCATCAAAATATATTTTCCACGTACAACATGTATCGTACTGATGGTGTTGCTGAACTACCATTACCCCTTCATCGACGAAATATGTTTCTAAGGGTTTGAAGTCCCCTACAGGTACGGCGGCCAGTTGATCCGTAATTCCTTGACCTTTGATAGACTTTTGTGTCACATAGACGATGTCAAATAACTGTAGGATCAACTGCCATCTAGATAGCCGACAATTCAGTATGGGCTTACTGAACATGTACTTGAGAGGATCCACGAGGGATATGAAATGGGTTGTGTGACCATGGAGGTAATGTTGTAACCTCATAGAAGCCTATGCTAAAGAACAACAAGTTTTCTCAATTAGAGTGTACTTGTGTTCACTGATGCTGAATCTTTTGCTGAGGTAATAGATAGCTCGTTCTTGGCCTCTATCGTCCTTTTGTCCCAGCATAAAGCCCATGACATTGTCATTAATGGATAGGTACATGAACAGGGGAACACCATCCCTGGGTGCTACCAATATAGGAGCCTTAACCAACTTCTCTTTAATTGTAAGGAATGCTTTCTGACATTCATCGTTCCATTTCATGGAGGAGTTCTTCCTTAACAACTTGAAGATGGGTTCACAGGTTGCTGTGAGTTGAGAAATAAACCTGCTAATGAAGTTGATTCTTCCCGAAAATCCCCGTATTTCATTCTCTGTCTGAGGAATGGGCATTTCAGTGATCGCCTAGATTTTTGTGGGATCCAGCTCAATCCCTTTGTGGCTGACTAGAATTCCTAGCAACTTGCCTGATTTAACGCCAAAGGCGCATTTGGCAGAATTTAACTTCAAGTTGTATTTACGCAACCTGTTGAAGAGCTTTTTGAGATGGTTTAAGTGGTCTTCTTCCCTTCGGGACTTGACAATGATGTCATCCACGCAACCTGCTAATGATAGATTGTTCTGGCATTAATTAGGCCAAATGACAACCGTCTATAACAAAAGGTTCCCTAAGGCGTGATGAAAGCAATTTTCTCACGATCCTCCTCAGTGACCATAATTTGATGGTACCCCGTAAAGCAATCTGCAAAGGAGTACATGCCGTATTGAGCATTATTGTCAATAAGAATGTGGATAAAAGGCATGGAAAAGCTATCTTTAAGGCAAGCTTTGTTTAGATCTCAGTAATCCATGCAAACTCGCACCTTTCCTCCCGGTTTAGGCATGAGAACTATGTTGGATATCCACTCAGGATATGTAGAAACCATGATAATGCCAGCTTAAAATTATTTCACAATTTCTTCTTTCACCTTTAAACTCTACTAAGGTTTTAATTGCCTGAGCTTCTGCCTAACTGGCTTAAATCCCTCTTTAATAAGAAGACGATGAAGGACAATGTCAGTGGATAAACCCACCATGTCTTTATAAGACCATGCAAACACATCCTGGAATTGGGTTAATAATGTAACCATGTCATTCCGTTGGTTTGGGGTTAAGTCTGAACCAATCTGGATTAGCTTAGGGCTTTTTAAGGTTCCAAGATTGAAAGAAGTGGTTTGATCAAGGTTGGGTTTAGGTTTGTCTTTGACCCATTCTTTGATCTTCTGAGGTATCTCAATATCCTCTTGTATTTCCATCAAGTCTGAGTCCAACTTTTCATCAAAGTTACAGTCTTTGTGGAGAAAAGACACCTCATCAGCAAGTACACGCACATCTAAATTCAAAGTCCTGAAACAAAATATGTTTTCACTTAATATATGAAACTGTTTAATTATACAAAATGTGAGCATATACTGGAAAAATAACTACTAATACTATATAAAAAAGTAAGCAATTAAAGTTATCTACAGGGCAGAGGGATTTTCTGCCCATTTTACCCTCATCGACCAATGCATGGAGTGTTGTTCCAATTGTCGAGGGTAAAGTCCTGATGGACTGCAATGATGGAGGGGTTATCATCGTCATTCTTCTCCCGAATGATGACCATAACATCTGGACAATCATCGTCTGGGGTGTATCTATTTGTATGTTCATCATTGATAATGATGTGTATGCCTGAAATCATCAGGGCAATGTCCTGCTTGTGTTTTCGTTCCCTCTCTTCCACTGCGGGATCAGGAATCAGAACCTCTTTTGCTTTAACCAGTATTGGTTTGGGAAATAGCATAGCCATAACATGGGCTGGCACCTATACCGGAGACTGTATAAGCTTAGGAGTGGCAGGCGGAGATAATCGTCGTATAGCGAAAGCTTGAGGAATCTGTTTGTGCTTATGAGGATTCCTATGACTGGAAATGGCAGAATAGCCTAGTCCGGCTATCTTAATTTGACTAGACATTTGAATTGGGTGCTTAATACCCTGATGATTTTTACCCAGCCCTTGTCCAAGCTGATGACCCAATAACATCATTTCTTGTGTAGCTGTCATCACTTCGGCAGAAATCTTTGGTACGGGAAGTGGGGCTCCAATAGGATGGTATTACGTGTTGCTCACTTCCAAAGTATGAAAAATGGCCGGCTCAACTTCTGAATTGAAACTGATGAGTGGTATGTCTCCTTGTTCAGTACATTCCGACTCAGCGTTGCATTGACTAGGCTATTGTTGATAATGTATTTAAGTTGTTTTTGAAGTATAGAAGGGACGACTCCAGCCATGTGGATCCATGGTCACCCCAATAGTAGGTTATATCCTGAGTCTATCTTGAGGACATGAAAAGATATGCAACATGTATGAGGACCAATCTCAATTGGCAGCTCAATCTCTCCGACAGAATTTCGTTGGGATCCATCAAAAGCTTTGATAACCGTATGGCTACTTTGGATCCATTTGAGATTGACGTTTATCTTTACCAAAGTGGCATAAGGACAGATATTTAGAGATGAACCTCTGTCTATCAATACTCCAGCCAACATATACCCGAAGGATAAAACTGAAATGTGTAAAGGCTTGCAATGACTGGTCCCTTTGGGTGGTATGTCGTCATCAGTGAAAGATATCACATTGTTATGAAAAATATGATCAACCAGATGTTGAAATTTTTCCACATCCACTGATTTCGGTAAGTAGGCTTCTTCTAAAACCTTCAGTAAGATCTTCCTGTGATCCTCAGAAGAGAAAACCAAGTCCAGTATTGAGATTTGATGTGGAGCTTCTCTTAAGCTTAAAACCACCTTGGCTTCATTATGGACCATAGTGCGAAGGATTTCTCAATCTTCTCTATGGGAATTTTCCCCTTTGCTTTAATAGTAGGCTTCATCACCCTCCGAGGAAGATACAGTGGATTTTCCTTCGACACTGTAGCAGTAGTATGAGACATGGATCCTTCAGCTTCTCCATAACTATATGGGACTTTGTGTAGGCTAACAACAGGATATTGTGGTCTGAAGGTTAAAGAAATTGGCTCTGGTGCAGCCACTTTCAATGGATTGTCAGCTCATTTGAGTTGAATTGCTTGTATGGGAAATGGTTTGATAGTCTCATCAGCTTCAGTGGATATAACTACTACTAATCCCTTCCATTTGGTATAACAGGTATTCCCATTCTCGAGTAGCATAATGTCATCATCTGTCAACTACAGCACACCGCTGTCAATTAGATTCTAAATAAGGTGGCAGAGTGCCCAACATTCTTCTGTGCTGTGACCACGAGAATATATATTATATTGACATACTCCATTAGAGTTGAATCGTCTTGAATGGGGATTAATTGGAGGTAGAAGGGAGGTGATTCTTCCTTCATTGATTAGCATCTTGAATATTTCCTCCATAAGTTGGCCTAGGTATGTAAATTCCCTTCTATTGGCAAAATCCTGACGGGCTTTAGCACTTGCTCTCTTCGCAACCTTATCCTCTAGTGCTTCACTTTCTGAAGGTGATGATGGAGCATTCATAACAAAAGGAAGGAGACAGACATGCTCCTGACTGACTAACTGGCGTGTGACTTGATGATGATGGATCACATGTTCTGCCAATTGTTTAACTTGCTTACAAAGAGCTTTCATCTTTCGTTCTATAGCAAATTGGAACTTTGCTTAATCCCATTTATCAACACTGTCTTTGATGATCTGGGATGATTCATTAAAATTGGAACTCTGTCCACTACTCTAACTAATCATATTGACCTCTTCTTCTTTGTGTTGATGAAAAGGGTTATCTTGCACATGAGGTTGATCTGGTTTGGTAACCATGATCTCACAACTGTCTATTAAATCTTAGATCTTATGTTTCAAGGCCCAACAATCTTGAGTATCATGTCCAGATGCCCCGGAATGATAAGCACACTTTCGATTAGCATTGAAACCCCTCCCATTAGGGTTGGCTGGTGGAAGAAGATGTGTGATTTTCTTCTGAGTAGTCATAAGAGCGAGAATATTCTCTAGCGAATCCCCTAAGGGTGTGAACGTTTGAATGCACTTTACTTCCCCAGCTTTAGGCAATGGAGGGTTTGAAGACTGTACTTGAAAAGGGGAGTAGTTTCTCCTATGCATAGGTATATTCTGACTGCCTTTTTGACCATGTAGTATCAAGGAAACATCCTCCTCTTTCTTTTTATGGACCCTCCGGGGGTTGTTTCCATAAGTTCCGGACTGGATGTGCTCAGCAACTGCCTTAAGAGCGACTAGGTCTTGAATCTTTCCTGACTTCAATCCCATCTCAGCCATCTCTACGTGTTTGATTATTTCAGAAAATGGTTTGCCAATACCAACTAAAACCCTTTCATATAAAGGAGTTTCTTGTATGTCTATGAAAGTCATGACCATTTTTGATTCTGTCATAAAGGGAATAACTTGAGCAGCAAGGCGCATCCACCTTTGCCCATACTCTCTGAAAGACTCATTGGACTGTTTCTTGACCTTGGCAATCTGATATCGGTCAGGAGCCATCTGAGATTGAAAGTTGTACTGAGTAAGGAAGGTGGGAGCCAGCTCTTCCCAACTATGGATCTTTGAGTTGTCTAATCTTATATACCATGAACGGGCTTCTCCAGTTAGACTTTTTTGAAACAGCTACATTCTAAGCTTCTCGTTTTCTACATAAGATCCAAGTTCTCCAATGAACACCTTCAAATGTGTGTAAGTATCCCCTAATCCGTCATACTTTTCAAAGTCAGAGGTTTTAAATTTCTCTGGATAATGAACACCAGGGAATATGCAAAGATCAGCATATGAAACAGTCTCATGTGCTCCAATCCCTTTGAGAGCAGAGATGGTTTCTTCTATTTGAAGGACCTTCTTCCTGATATCACCTGTGTCTGGATCTCCTTTGAGATGGGTGTTTTCAGGGTCTTTGTTGGTCGTATCCAACTGAGGTTCCAGATTTGTTTTATCCAAACCTTGAATTCCTCCTTGTGTAGAGAATTCTATATGTGTAGGCATCTTTGAGCCCTGAGTAGACTGATGCAATTCTTTAAGCAGAACAGCCAAATCTATAATTTGTTTACTTAATCCGTCAAATTCTTCTCGAGAAACAGGATTAAACTGGTCAGATGAAGACATGATTGGCTGTAGGCTCGTGGCCTTTTTGAATTTTGAGCGGGTAACAAGCCCAATTGTTTCCCTATAAAAACTTATGTAGTTTATTCTTAGGGAATGTATAAATGTTTACATGTTATATGATGTATCCATTTTAGGAATTTTATCCTGCAAAAAAATGGATGTTAGTTGTTTTGTAATACATGATAGCATGCTAATTTTAAATATGCATGTGCATATATTTCTTCATATTTCCCATTACGATGGATTGACATAAAATGATTTTTACAAGTAAATGATTTTACAAGTAATTGAAAATGGAAGGCATGAAGAGACTTTCCTTCATGTTTGGTTTATTAGAGGCTGACCTATCTTAGGTTTACTCTCGCGGCTTTTTGGCATGAAGGTTCCCAGATCATCGTAATCTACATGACGGGAAGTTAATCTGGTCTTTCAACTGGAGCGAATCTGGGTGGTGCCTTTCCTAAGCCTCGTTAGAATTAGTCTTCCTATGAGTCCAGTAATCAAACACCGTCAGGATAGCCTCCTGGTGGAGGAACCACACAACATACATTCACATATAACGTGTCTCACCGTTTATGAAAATGATGACATGTGCGAAGCACTAATATCACATATAGATATTTTGCAGTGCAGTAAGTAAATGCATTCGTACACATTCATCATAAATGTAAATGCAACATCCACACACAAACATATAACAGTTTTGAAAAGCTTGTAGTAGCGGCTTAAACCCTCTTACTGGAGTCCCCAGCAGAGTCGCCACCTGTCGACGTTGGGATTTTTATTTGTTCCTTTTCTGTTCTTGTTCTTTGGTGTTCTCATGTTATGTGAGATTTGTTTGAAAAAACAAGTGAAAAAGGTTTGACATGTATCATATCGACGATTTGACTATAAGAGTTTCCAGTTGGTGTTTTTAACTGGTTGCACCAATGCAACCGAGAAAAGGTTTGCACATTGATCCAGTGATGTGACACTGCTAAACGGGTCTGTGAAACCAAGATTCATTTGGGTTCGGGGGCTTGATTATGCGGAGGGAAGGTGTTAGGCACCCCCTGACATCCATGTTGCCACGGTGACCGCCACTTTTCAAGAAACTGTTATATGAATGTGTGTGTGTGTGTGTGTGGATCAATGTGCTATTATTTGGAAGTAGTGTGAGGCCTCGTTCGCACCTATATACAAAGGGTTTGAATTTGTATGAAAAATTCAATTTTAAACATGATATAGCAATGAGGTTTTGTAAAAGAGGTTTTTCAAACCCTGTGCTAAATAGTAATTGAGACCTTTTCATACTTCCATTTTATTTATTAAATGTTCGGCTTGATTGCTTTTATTTTTGAGATGCGAAGCATCTTCGAGAAAATAAATATATAGTAGTGCCGAACTCCTCATGGGCATGAAAGCCATCTAAGGAAATTCAAACACCGTGAATAATTTACAAGCTGCTTACAGTTGAAAAAGTCCATCACAAGAACCGAATCTAGATTCAGTAGACTGAATCTGTGATCACACGGTTCCTAGGCTCACATGATGTCGCAGTTTATATGAAAAGCAGTAAGCAGTTATATATATAAAAGCTGTAAATATATATATACAGACATGATCAACCACCATGAAGCACCTGCATGGGGGATCAGAAATGTAAATATATAAAAGCGGTAAATATATATAGAGAGACATAATCAAACACCACGAAGCACCTCCATGAGGGATCGGAAATGTAAATATATAAAAGCGGTAAATATATATAGAGAGACATGATCAACCACCACGAAGCACCTCCATGGGTGATAAAAAATGTAAATAAAGCGATAATGCGATCAACCACCACGAAGTAAACTCCAAAGTGACTAATCAGTAAAAAAGCAAAGAAGAGGCGATCAACCGCCATGAAGTAAACTCCAAAGTGGGACAAAATGTAAATAAAAGCGGTAAAAGGCCACGAAAGTAAACTCCGTGCTGACATAAATGTATATATATATATATATATATATATAAAGCGATAAACGCATACGTGATGTTTCTCAATCCATTTCGGTTTATCATTTCAATGATTTGTCGCTATATATATATATATATATATATATATATATATATATATATATAAAATGAAAGCGATAGCATACTGGGATATAAAATCCAGTGCTCATCGAACAAAGTTCGATAATAGTTCATATATATATATATAAAAGCAGAAACGCATACTAGATATATAAAATCCGTGCTCATTTGACAGAGTCCGATAACGATTCATAAATATAAGTCTATATATATATATATATATATATATATATATATATATATATATAAAAAGCAAGCAAACGCTTGTGACATAAGTCTAGGCTCAATCGAGGCATAAATCGATAATGTTAGTCCATATATATAAATATATACATATATAAGTATATATATACAAATAGAAATGAAAACTACGGACCGAAGTCCGAGCATACACACACAACACGACTTTAATTGTGAAGAATAATGTGTGCAAAGATGAAGATAAGGCTTTATAGTGTGTAAGAAGGCTTATAGTGGGCTGCCAAAGAAAACTTCTATGACTCTAAGTGGATGAACACTAGACTCCCATCGGTAAAAATATAGCTATATGCCAACTAACAAGTGTTTAAAATGAGAAAGCACTTAATATGGGGTATGTATAGAGCAAATTTGACAGTGTTTCCTCGCCTTTTCCTCCTTGATTATGGCCACCCCAAGCTCTATATTTATAGAGCTTATGGCCACAGGTGTACCTGCGGCAGCCGCAGATGCACTTGCAGCTGCCCGGGGTGCCTCAGGCTCTGCAGGTCCTGTCGTCTCGAAGTACATGCACTCATGCACTGTAATGTCCGCTCGAACTTGTAGAACTTCAATCCAAGCATCCGATACAGATGTACAAAACCTTTTTAAGACCTCTGTTATCGAGAGTTATGCAATGACATGGGATTAGAGGTTGTACGAAGTCAGGAAGAGGGGACCATGCCCATGGTCTTCAAGCTTCAAATTCTATCCGATGTACTGCCACGTGTAATAGTCACTCTCTTTTTGGAACTCCTTGGCTCTTGTGGGACATTATTGTGTAGAAATGTATGTATGAGATGTTGAGATGGCGCGATGTGGGGTTGAGGTGGCAAGATGATGATTTTGTCCCTCTCCGGGGGTTATCTCTGGTTTGGGCTGATAGCAGATGTTGCTCAGGGTTATCTCTGAGATTGGACTGCTGCAAGTGTTTGAATTCCTCAGGGTCATCTTTAAGTGTGTCTATCTTCCCATTGTTATCTCCGGGTCTTTGGAATGAGTGCCTCAGCGGGAGTTCCGAGGTTGAAGCTGATTGCATGCATTTGAAACAAGCATTTCTGGGGTTATCGCCGAAACTGCAACGGTATTCCTTGGGGTTATCTCCAAGGATGAAACTCGGGGTTATCTCCGAGGTTGGAACAGATACTCCCGGTGTGTGTTAAAGGTTGAGATCCGAACTTTCGGTGGTATCCTAAATGGATATGAAATGCCTCTTCGAGGTTATCTCAGAAAGACGAATTTGCCCTCCTACAATGTTAATAACAGGTGTGCAGCAAATTTTGAGTGTCTACAGAGTCTTAGTGAATTGGTGAGAATGAAAGAAGAATGAGCTTCTATTTATAGGAAAATATAGATTTTTGTAACGACTGAGAAATTCGGATCTATTGTAAAATAATTTTTATTTAATTAAATAATGAATAAAATTATATTATTTGTTATTACTATGTGTAAGTAAGATGAATGTCGTTCTATAACCTAGAAATGTCAGAACGTCGTAGTATTTTGACTACGTGAAAAAATTAAAGTGTTTGAATTTTCAAGACGAAAATAAAAGTGTTCCGAGAAATTTTATGAAAAACACTATTCATCGATTTCTGCTCGAGAATTTATTTTGAACTTTCGAGAAATACGTAACGATAGAATATCGAGATAAGACGGATTATGTAATAATAATTCAAGTATGGAAAACGTAATTTTTCGCTTGCGGACTTAATTTGAGAACGTTAGGGAAAATAAAGCGTTAAGAAGCTAAAGTAATGATCGTATGATATGTATGTATTGTACGAGGTAATGAATACGAGTATGATACGAAGTATTATATGAGTATGGGTGAATGATGGTATATCGTATATTATGAATGAGTATACGAGTTAGAATACGAGAATAATGCGTAAATAATACGTTATAAGGCTTTAAGCTAAATGAAATGCACTTATAGGATTGTGTGGCAATTGGTAAAGTCCAATTCAGTTTGTTAATACAAGCCCAAATGTAGGATAAGTTAATTAAACCTAAAGCCCAAATTATTGATCCAATGGGTTAGGGTGACCCATGGGGAAACCCATGATCATATGGTTAATCTTGGTGACTAAGAAAAGAGTGTGATGGCCAAGTAATTAATTTGATGAGCAAGTTAACTTAGTGCATAGGTAATGAATAGTAAGGAGGTGGGATAGGTGTATTGACTAATATGCCCTAACTTTGGTTTTCCTATAAATAAGAAATCTTGGATTTGATTGTTGTTTGTTAACTTTTATCCAACAACTTCTAACTTAATTGTTAGAGAGAATAAGTAATAATAAGCTAGACTTGAATTGAGTAGAAAAGAAGAAGACAAGCTTGATCATCAAAGGTAATGATCCTATGTCATTAATCTTCCATCTCTACAACTGTAGGTTGATAAGAGAAGTGTTGATTGATAGACATGTATGCTAAGAAATGATAAGAATGAATAATCTAAGGACTTAAGTCTTAATATGTCGTGAATAAGCACTTTGTTCATAGATAAATTATGAACCAAGGAAGAACTTGTAACATGTTTACATGAATGAAGTTTGTATAATAAGATGATGTAAGAATGTTGGTTAGAAGACTTAAACCATTAGAAGTCATGAGAAATGAAATTATAAGTAGTTTATACTTTGATAAGTTATAAACTCATGAAGAATAAGTAATAACTTATCATGTAAATAAGTTGATGTAATATGTATGTTAAGATGTCAATATGATGGAAATAATCCATTTGAAATGATGAACAAATCATAAGTAATGAAGTAATGTCGGAATTCACACGATTGGACGATAATCATCGAATTCGTGAAATTCTCGGATGAGAAGTCGAATTTTGATATTGAGCTCGGAAATGTTGGTTTTCGATGGGGACAAGTCTTATTTGGTATTATAGAGTTGCAGACTCAAAAATGACCGAATTCCCACTTACAACGAAGAAACGAGCGTTGAACGTTCACGAACATTTATCGTTCTCGTTAAAAATGAACCAATAGGTGAATTTTTAGTTAACGAAGTCAAAAATGTAAAATTCTTACATGAACACGTAGAGTATGTGATTTGTGCGCTAATGGCTTTTTAACGAACCAATTCGGACTTAAAATGATCAAATTTAGAGTCCAGGAAGTTCGTTGTGTAAATCAAAATCACAACTATCTCGGTGCATGAGAGTGGTGGCCACAAGACCAAATTGAGGCCAAAGAGTGGCAATCAGAAAGCAATCGCAATTAAGGCCCAAACATATCAAGAGTCGTCTTGCAAGACAACAGATAATCTTGAGACTCGCATCGCAGCGCTGAGTCGGGACTTTAGACACTGAAGAGTAGCGCCGTAACACGGCCCATTGAACAAGGACTCGTGCCGTAGCGCTGAGCCCTGACCCTTGCCACTGCTACCTCGCGCCACAACATGACACAAAGAAGGGAAGCTGGCGCTGCAGCGCCAGCCTTAGGGATTTCATAGTAAGGAAGTTTTTAAGTAAAGCAAGAACGTTAACTGATTGGTAATGAACTAAAATTTAAATATAACAGTATTAAACCTTAAGTATGATAACTAAAGGTTAAAGATAATAAATTGAACGTGAATATAATGATGATGTAAACTATAACGGCAAGCCGGAACCAATAGTAACAAATCTAATACATGATTAGATTGAGAAGAAGGGTAAGATTCATTAGGAACCTTGTATGTTTATTCATGACCTAATGTGTTACATTATGTGATCACATATTATAGAGACCTTAAAGACTTAAAGTGAACGTGTAATAATAGTAGCAAACGATGAAGGCAAGTGTTCTAACTTTTGTGTATGTTCAATCTAGATAAGTTTTGTGATTCATGTATTCTTACGCATGAATTGATGTATGATGAAGTGAAAGCCAATTCTTTTGGCTAAACTTATGATATGCTGGATTTCTTATAATCTATTGAGGAATTGTCAATGTTTTACCAAACTATTTTGGTGTGGTTTTCAAATTAAGACTGAGTATGCTAAACAAATGTTTTGTCATCAAATGACAAGTACGTGAGGTTGCCATAACTTAAACGTACATACGTTTAAAAGATTGTAGTGTTGATCAACATAGAGTACTATAGGCTGATCACCTAGACGTGCTCGTAAGTAATTTTGGACTTACGGACTTAGTTCTGGGTTATCCTTTTCAAAGAAAGTATGAAATGCTCAAGGTCTTGTACCAGAATTGATGTTTTACTGAAAGTCGTTATTGTAAAATGTTTTGAAGAAAAGAGAAGTGCTATTTTGAATTATCGATAGTACTTCATAACTATTGTTCAGTTATTGAAGATATTTGATTTGTATGTTTCAAGCATGTTGTTTAAATGGAATTGTTGTACTTGTTGAGCTAGTTATGCTCACTCTTGCTTGAACCTTATGAATACAGTTAAGATCAACGTACCGAAGGATCCGGTAAAGATAAAGGGGAGGCTAAAGCGATCGTTGAACCTGCTTCTATGTAATAAAGATAGGTTTAATGTTGTAATGTATTTGATATTATGACAAAGAACTTATGTATTCGTTATAAAGAACCTGGGAAGGGAATACTGTTTGGAATATATATAAGACATATTCATTCTGTTGAGACTTTTCAATTGAATGTTTGTGTGAAGTGTAGCACCATATGTCAGGTTGGAAGATACCCAGATTTGGGGAGCGTCACAGGTTGGTATCAAAGCATTAGGTTATAAAACTTAAGGGGGGAAATAAAACCTTAAGTCATAACCTTAAGAGAAGTCAAAGAAGTAAAAGATGAAATTAACCTTAAAAATGCATTATATATATTATATGTGTTTTTATTATTCTACTGACGTGTACTAATCAAACTTAAATATTTTATTTTAGATGTTAGGAGGAAATGGAATTTATAGAGATGTACAGGTAGAAAGTGAAGAATCAATTAATCAGATAGAGGTTATATCGAATCCAATAGCAAAGGAGACAGAAGTGGTGGTGATTGAGTTTGGAGACTCGGAGAACGACGACCTAATGTCGGTATTTGACGGCATGTCAGAAGAAGAGGTGGTGGTAGTGTCCTTCAACCTGGTAGCACTTGCTGAAGAGACACCCCAAGGGGAGTGGATGATGTCACTATTTATGACTGTGCTGGAAAGAAACCTCCATTATTGTCAGGAGGTGAAGGAGCTAAAGGCAGAGCTCCATGCTGTCTTGTAGGATAAGACAGATGTAGAGTCGATGTGGGAGCAGGAACATGACGAGAGAGTTTTAGCCAAGGACAAGGTCCACGAGCTAAAATGCGAGGTATTCGAGCTCAGGGAGGACCTAAAGACCAAGAAACAAAAGATAGGGAGAATATCCTATATTCATAGGAGTTCTCATAAGGATTTCCAGTAGCAGGTAGCTGGGTATCCAATAGAGGCAGGGCAGACTCGGCATACTATCAACCGTGATGTTATAGTCGGTCTTGCCACCACATATTTTGATAATGCCTTGCGGAAAATGTAATCTTGTAGTATCTAGGGTAGAATTAGATATGTAAATATTGTGTATCTAGTAGTGACGTAAAACCCTCTTTTGTATAACAAAGGGTAGTCTTTTGTAAATTCCAATTTTTGGAAAGCAATTGCGGGATAGTAATGTAAGCAGTTTAGGTTGTGTGATGTAAATGATGTAGTATTATACTGCAAAAAGCTAATCAATATAAGCATTTTTATGGAACATATTGTGTAATGAATGTTGAAGTTATTGTTTAATCTTGAATAATAACTAAGTAATAAGAAAAGAGTAATAATGATGTGTTGTTTATTGTAACAGCAAAATGCCGCCAAGAAGGAGACAATGTAACCAAGACGCTAATGTAAATCAACCGGAGGGAGGTCCAGTTAACCCAGTGCAGGAGTTTGTTAACTTGTTAACAGCCCCGTTTAATAGAAATGGGGCTAATATCCCCGTAAATCCTGGGGTAGTACGAGCTACTACTATTAAGGATTTCAAGAGTGTCGGTTCGCCGGAGTTCAAAGGAACTACGGACCCCATAGAAGCCCAAACGTGGGTGAAAGAAATTGAAAAGGCATTTGTCATTGAAAATGTCGATGAGGGTCAAAAGGTTGCCTTTGCAACCTATATGATTAAGGGTGAAGCCAATTTTTGGTGGGAGGCTAACCAGGCTAGAGCTAGTATAGAGAACCTAACGTGGTGAGGTTTAAGGAGATATTCTTCAAGAACTACTTTCCCACGAGTATGCTGGGAAGAATGGAGATGCGGTTTCTTGATTTAAAACAAGGGGAAATGACGGTTCCCCAATATACTGCCAAGTTTAATGAACTGGAGAGGTTTGTTCCACACCAGGTGGACACTGAAGTTAGGAAAGCTAGACAGTTCGAGCAGGGCTTGAAACCCTGGCTCTATAACCGAATATCTGTGTTCCAAAGTACTTCGTTAGGGACCATTTTAGAGAAGACGATAATCACCGAAGGTGGGAGCGAGGCTTTAAGCCAGTACCATAAGGACAAGAAGAATACGGGAAAAGTTGACGAGGGAGTGAAGATAGAAGGGGACAGCGGGAGTTATGAAGGATATAAAAGAAAAGGGTTTAACTCTGGGAATACCAGAGTGAAACAAGGAGATCCAAAGAGAACACTACACCAAAATAGGGATGTAGTGAAGGAAATTTTGTGAAGGAATTTATTCCTTCACATGAGGAGTTGTTTAGCGAAGGAACGGTGAAGGAAAAATATTTAGTGACAATATAGTTATTAGCGAAAGAAAAATCCTTCACAATTTCTATTTTTTTTCTCGCAAAATTGAAGTGATAGAATGATTTTTTTGCGCAAATTTATGATGAAATATTGCGAGGAAAAAAATGTATTAATGAAGGAATTATTACTCACTATATATTATTGTTCAGAAGTTTTTTTGCGAGAGATAAAATTAGTCATTGTTTTGTTCTAAATAATTTTTTAGAATTAATTATGGTGAATATAAATACATTAATATTATACTTTTTAAGTAACTTATTATAATATCTTTATCATCTGATGGCTTCAACATCCAACTACCTCAATTAAAACTTCATCATCCAATGGCTCAGATTTAATCTTAATTATTTTAAGATAATCTAATGGCCGCTTTTATGGCATCCACATCCTAATTTTACCCCTGTTGTCGGGGCTTCGCTTCCCTCCCTCATGGAATCAGCATTATTCTTTCAGAAGATCTACATTTGTATAAAGTTTCTCTTCACATTAAATCTATATATTACTGGCAGACCCTTTTAGATTTCCTCGGCTCTCTTTGGTTTTCACCATGACTACAGTAATCGAGATCAACGGTTAATAAATCGCTGACCCCCTTCAAGATCTATCAATCCATGATCAGGTTTGTATCCTTTTTCATTTCCTATTTAATTTAATTGTGATTTTCAACTGTTTGAACCAGATCTTTGATTGAATTTCATTTTCTGTTTGGTTTTGCTTTTGGGTCTTTAATATGATGCGTAAATGTTTTGGATTTGATGGGTTATTTTCATTTTGTATTGTTTGGACTGATGTTTGTGAAATTAATTTTTTTGGGTTGTGAAATTGATTTTTTTGGGTTGTGGGTTTTCAGAAGGAAATGGAAAGTTTGGTGGGGATTCATCAAAAGTAATGTGAGAATCATCACAGGGTGTGTGCAATCTGTTTGAATAAGATATAGCTACAAGAAATTGCCCTTGTAAAAGGTTGTGAGCATGCCTACTAGTTTGTCTTATATCAATCTTTATCTATGTATCTGTTAACGCCAAGATCTTCTACCACGTCCCAATCACGCAAGATGTCCTGATCCTGCACAATAAACACGATCAACACCAAAAGCTTGACGGCTTCGACCGTCGGGGGATAGCTCAGGCGTGAGAGTCAGTATAGGCGATCACAAGGGTTAACAATGGAGGATAAAATATCTAATGTATTGATAGAGATAAAATTATCAGTTACCTTTACCTAGAAGACTTTCTTGCTATGATATACTCTCAGACCCGGTTTACCATGCCACCCACTATCGTCGAACCACGTTTCCCCGATCATTGGCTTTAGCCATTGCATATAGTTACCCACCACATTTTGTCACTGTTTTCCACCGCCGGCCGACTATCATCCTTTCCACATTAATGTTTTGTAGAAATAACAGTCAACTGTCATGTTATTTCATCATTATTGGTCAAAAATAGAGATATTTAATATCTAATGGGTTAGTCCACTGACCCGACCCAATACTATAAGGATTTATTAAAGATAATACAATAAATAGGCCCAATGACTAACCAAATAATCCTACCAAAACACCTTGGCCTAATATGTGAAATATTATGGCTGACATTTTCCCCTAGTTTTTTATTAAATAGGATGTTTAATAAGAAACTACAAATAATCCATGATATAAAGAGATATGACATAATTATTAAAGGTCCAAAATAGAATTCACTAAGGCCCAAATGATAAAGAGTTAAAATGATAAAGTAAATTAAAATTGGAAGCCCAATAGAAAGGTCTAACCCGGTTAATACTTGAGGCTTGAATTGGATGCTACCCTTTCAAATTCGTCATCATGACTGTCAATTGAATGTGTCGTCCTTGTATACTGTGTAACCGTCGGCATAAAAAGTAAACTTCACCAGTATACTGTCTATTCTCAGGTATATGCTCTCTTGACCAGCTCCTCTGTCTGCCTCAATCACGACCTTGAGAATCGATAACCAGAAGTGCTTTCTTTGACACCTCAGGGGTTCTGCTCATTGATCTCCTTCGCTCCTGAAGTCGTCCTCGAGAGACACGAATAGAATGCTCCGGCTCCTTTTCGTCTCGCTGCTGTACATCCTTAGGCCTACTACGCCTCTCAGATTGAACATGACTAGATGTCTCATCCCTCAACTCTGCTGATCCAAGCATCTGTTAAATATATCTTCTCTTTTTTTTTAGAAGAACATCCAAAGCTTTATCCGCTTCTTCTGCCATCCTTGACAACTTGGCAACTTTGTCATCTCGACCACTTCGGTGATGTGTCCTAGGCGGTGAACCTTCTACCCGCTTTAGGCCATGGTCACGCTCCTTATCAGCAACAAAGTTCAATCTTCTTCGGGCTTCACCATGGGCTCTCGAACGAGAACCCCCTGAATCATGCTTGGAAGCCGTACTCTCATGAGCACTTTTGGAAGGACCCAGACGATCCTTAACTGAAACACGAGGCAAGGATTAACTTACAGCCTCTGGCTGTCCCTCCGGTGTATTATCTCTACTTCTCACCATCTTCCGAAGTAGAACACTTGTGATTGAAATCTCAAGAACACTAGAACACAGCCCTCCTTCTAGCGCCAATTTGGTGAAGTTTACTTTTTATGTCGACGGTTACACAGTATACGAGGACGACTCATTCAATTGACAGTCATGATGACGAATTTGAAAGGGTAGCGTCCAATTCAAGCCTCAAGTATTAACTGGGTTAGACCTTTCGATTGGGCTTACAATTTTAATTTACTTTATCATTTTAACTCTTTATCATTTGGGCCTTAGTGAATTCTGTTTTGGACCTTTAATAATTATATCATATCTCTTTATATCATGGATTATTTGTAGTTTCTTATTAAACATCTTGTTTAATAAAAAACTAGGGGGCAATGTTGGGCCATAATATTTCACATATTGGGCCAAGGTGTTTTGGGCCGGATTATTTGGTTAGTTATTGGGCCTATTTATTGTACTATCTTTAATAAATCTTTATAGTATTGGGTCGGGTCAGTGGACTAACCCATTAGATATTAAATATCTCTATCTTTGACCGGTAATGATGAAATAGCATGACAGTTGACTGTTATTTCTACAAAACATTAATGTGGATGGGATGATAGTCTACGGCATGGAAAAAACAATGACCAAATGTGGTGGGTAAATCGCATGCAATCATTAAAGCCGATGGGATTGGGGAACCGTGTCTCCACTAGAGTGGGTACGATAAATCGGTCCGAGAGTATATCATAGCAAGAAAGTCTTCTAGGTAAAGGTAACTGATAATTTTATCTCTCTCAATACACTAGATATTTTATCCTCCATTGTTAACCTTGTGATCGCTGTCAGATCGATTCTCACGCCGAAGTATCCCCCGACTTCGATTGAAGCCAGTCAAGCTTTTGGTGTTGATCGTGTTTATTGTGCAGGATCAGGACGTCTTATGTGATTAGGACGTGGCAGAAGATCTTGGCGTTAACAGTATCATTTCATTCATTATATATGTTTAGCATAAATATAGATCGATCGTGATGATACTCATTGGTTATGCATGGTAAAGGATTAGTTTTTATGACTAGAAGATACATATATGCTATTTTTGGAACTGGAAAAAGTGATGAAATAAAGGATGATCCAAGAAAAAGTGGGAAAAGTATGAACAAGACAGAAAAAAAAATAATGAAAAAGTAAAAAACAAATTAAATTAAAAATGACTACTACTTTTTCAAAAATCTACTATAGTAGATCATATCGTTTTACTTGTTTTAGGTTTTGTAAAGGTAATATAGTTGGAGTTTTATTCATTAAGGAACTTTCATTTTTCAGTTTTTCCACAGGTTTAGAATCTCAGGAGATCGCAAAAGTGAAGGTTCTTTTTCTTGTTTATGTAATAGAGTTGAATAATTGTGAATCAAAATTATGCATCTTATTCGTAGCAAAATATGTGATGTAATTTATTAACTAGAATTCTAGAAGTGCCTTGTTTTAAGATGGATAAGTTTTTAATTTGCCCTGATTTGCAAACATAGAGTGAAATGGAACAGAGTACTACAAATATTTGGAAATACATGGAGCAGGGGGGTTAATGCATGATTATCTTTCGCTACTTCCCAGTATCAAATCTTATATTCTAGATGTGGCTATCCCATTTGTAATAAAATTTGCTTCTCTTCTTAAGTAGGTTAAGTAATGGAAAGCCAATCTTGATTAGATATTTTTGGATTATTATTGCTACTTATTTTTGTAGTATAACTATAATGCTTTTTGTCGATGCATTAATGGTTAAGTTACAGCTCCCAGAAAAATGTATATTTTCATATCGTTTGGGTTAGACTATTGTTTGCCTTCTGTACACAATGAAAGTGCACTCTTTGTGCCCGAATGAAATTGTAAGGGTTTGTTATGATTCAGGATTGAGTTAAGGTTTGCCGCAGAAATAATTCATTGCATGTATAATATAATTTATTTTCCATATAGAGGATCCTCTTTCCTAAACTTCTTCTATGCTAGACTTTGCACTGGATTGAGGTTTATATTTGTGATAGGGTGGTGACTCATTACTTTCTTGCAATTATATCTTTGCCTATGTACACATTGCAATTATAATCTGTATATTACTTGTTTTGATGTTTTCATTTTAATTATTATGTTTTACTTTATTATATAAATTCATTTTAGTTATTAGTTTTAAATTAGTTGAATCTTCAGTGTGATATATGTTCAAGGCTATCAGAGACTACTTTCTTGAGGAGAATAAAAATTATCCCCTTTTTAAGTTTAAAGACTTGTTTTAGTTGGGGAGTGTGGGAGCTAACTCTGGAGTGGTTGGTGAAGCTATCAGGGGATTGGTACCAAGAAAGGCAGACTCTTTTGAGAAATTGGATAAAGTATGTTCCTCTTTAATTGTTTTTCTACTTTGCATTCTGAGCACGGAGGATTGGTTTTTAAGTTTTTAGTGATAAATTTCTTATATTGTCTTGTTATAAATTTCTCATATTGTCTTGTTTTAAACCTTTGGTTATCCTTTAATACAATAATTCATATCACGGTAATTGGTAAATGAAAGTTAATATGACTTGGCTCCTAAAACAGAACAAACAATTATACATGCATTGATAGTTGCGTAGTAGGGATGTTGGAGACTTGGAGCAGGTGTATAGGATCTATTTTCCAGCGGTTTACTATTATATTGTTCTCACCCAATTAAGTATTAACTTCAAGCTTGTGAAGTTTCTAAAACTTATTATCACAAAGATTTTGTGTCTAGCATAGGTAATTCTACTACTCAAACCAATATCCTGTTAACATGTAGTGATTCATCCATCATATATTTTCTATGTCCTGATATATACGATGACTTGTTTACTAAAAAAGGATGCAGTACATTTTATTACTATGATGAAGCAAGGAAAGCAGATATGGGAGGTGCTGAACGGTTGAACCTATATAATTTGACAGATTATACATGTAGAAGGGCATGCAATTTTTAAATATGAACGAGCTAGGAAAATCCTCATCGTAGATGCTCTTTTTTAGATTGACTTCCACCATTTTTGGGAAAACACCCACTCAGTAAGCCCCCCTCTTTTTTACATGGTCACATTATAGTCTAAAACTCCCTCTTCCGCACTTCTATATCCCCCTTTTCCCAACTTTATTACTTGTTCAACTGTTGGCTTTACATTTGGCATGACAATTAGATTCCTTGTTTGGTAGCAATTTATTGAAGGTATCTGAGGCTCCTCCTAGTTTTAATGCAAACATTATGCCTGTTGTTTTTATCTTCATTTCATATAGAAAATGACAAGCGGATAAAAGTGACACTTTTTGAAAAGCATCAACTGACGTAATTCCAGTATTGGGATGCTTCTTTTCTTATGAAACTTGCCTACACATAGGTTGGCACATTTTTCGGGCTTACTGAAATAGTGTTATGTATGAAAGATTTTATCTTGGATTTTTCCATAACAAATTAAACCAATCCAAATAAAGATAACCATGACTCCTTTTAAGTACAAGGAATTTGTTTTGGCGCAGGTATCTTGCTCACTCTGCAGTGAGACAATGGAACGTGAAGTTTTAGCCGTGCATAAAGGTGAAAATTTCCCCCAAAGAATTATAACATGTGAGTTATGCGAGTTTCCATTGTCTGCAGTCGATCTACTTGAGCATCAGGTAGTAACTTTATATACTTTCTTATTAAAGCTTTAAGTAAAACTCTTCCACTCTAAAATTCTGAATATGTTTGTTATTGTAATATTAGAAATTATGTGGGAACCAGACAAAGTTGTGTAATGTGTAGCAAAAATATTAGACTTCGTGAAAGAATTAGCCATGAAAGCAGATGCAATGGTGTTCCAAATATTCATGTAGAATCTTTCAGGTAAAATGAAAAACTGCTTTAGAATTTTTAATAAGAGTATTTTATCTTTTAAAAATAATTTAGAATGAAGCCCCTCGGTAATCAAACAAGAAATTATTTCTCTTGTTGTTATGTGCATTACAATGTAGTGTGCTCTGGCTGATAAAGGATGGTCACCGTAGGATGGAGTGTTAAAATCTAATATACGTTATTGGATCCGTTCTCTAATAACTAATCTTTTAGAGTAATTCTTAGCTTAATTTAAGTTTTGTCAATAAACCTTTTGTTATTCATGTTTTTAAAATTGGGGTTTGATATTTTTCTTACAGTATTGAAGGGGTTTTGATACTTTTCTTGCAAAATGAAGTTAAAGGCTCAACATTGACTTACTTGAAGACGAAGATAATGAGGAGCTAACAATTACTACGCTTTATAGCTAGAGTTTTTTTTTCATTATGTAATATCTGTGGATACATATTATAGGTGATATGACACTTGCTTTTGGTAACAAGTCTTGTAATTTTAGTGTGTATATTGGCTATACTAGCTTTGTATACATTATATACTTTTGAAATGATATAATAATTAGTTTCTCATTTATTATATATAAAATTTTTGTGCACATTTTTGTTATTTATATTTTAATGAGATATTATTATGAAGAAATGAACATTAATGAAGGATTATTTCCCTAACTAAAATCTTTTTTAGTTAATTAGTTAGTCATCAATGAAGGATTATTTTCTTCACTAATTTGAAGATACATTCATAATTTATAATTAGTGAAGGAAAATTTTCTCTCGTTAAATAAATGTGTTCTTCATAATATATTATTTGTAAGGGAATAAAGTTATTCACAAATTTCAAATAGTCCTTCTTAAAATATTATTTATGAAGAAAACTAATCTTTCACTAAATAACAATATTCCATTACTAAATACAATTTGTGAATAAAAAAGTTATTCACAATATATCATTCACAAAAAATATTTAGTTACTTCTTAGAGAAGGATACCCAATTGCGAGGAGGTCTAATGCGAGCAATCGTGTGAAGGAAATATTTCTTCGCAATAAATCTCTTGTGAGTGATACAGTATGTTTTGTGAAGGATTTGTCCTTCACTAGAGGCCATTTTTGGTGTAGTGGAAGGATGGAAGCCTGCAAAACCTGTGCGAAGACTCATCTAGGAGTCTGTCTTAAGGGGAAGGCAATATGCTATAACTGTGGACAAAAAGGGCACATTTTTCCTAACTGTCCAAGTCCGAAGAAGAATCCCGCTTTGTATGTGGGTCAACTGACCACATAGCACAGAATTGCTCAAAGAAGGGGACGAACGAGAATAAAGGCGCTAATAGCGGTAAGTTAGCTATTGGTGGTCCAGCGTAGCCGGGTAGGCCGATGGCCCGTACCTTTAATATGACGATGCAAGATGCAATTGCATCCGGAGATGTAGTTGCATGTATTATTCCGATCAACGACATAAATGCTTACGTGCTGTTTGATTTGGGTGCTACTTGTTCATTTATAACATATGATTTTGCTAGACGATTAGGATTACTTCCCGAAAAGTTGCCTATACCTTTAAATATTAAGGTAACAAATGAAGAGATAATTCTTGTTGAAGATATTCATAGGAGTTATTGCGTAGACATACGGAGTTATAAATTATCGGTAGATTTAATAACGATAAAATTAGGAGAATTCGATGTAATTCTCGGAATGGATTGATTGGTTAACCATGGGGAAATTATAGATTGTCAAAAGAAATGTGTGAATATTAGAACGTTGAGACAACCTCAGCTAGTATTTTACGGTAATAGATCGCTGGGGCGTTCATGTTGTCTTACCATGACACAAATTAAGAAATTATTAAGGAAAGGGTGTAGGTTATCTGTGCCATGTTTTTGATACCTAGAGAGTGGTAGCAACCATGGAACAAATACCTATAGTTAAAGAATTCACGGATGTATTTCCAAGTGAATTTCCTGGTCTTCCACGGGATAGGGAGACCGAGTTTGTAATAGACATTGTGCAAGAAACGGCACCAGTTTCCAAGGCACTGTATCATATGGCGCCAGTGGAGATGAAGGAGTTGATGGTACAGTTATAAGAACTGTTGGACAGAAAGTACATACAACTGAGTGTTTCATCATGGGGAGCACCAGTACTATTTGTAAAGAAGAAGGACGGATCGTTAAGACTTTGTATCGACTATAGAGAGTTGAACAAGTTAACGATAAAGAATAAATACCCATTGCCCAGGATCAATGATCTTTTGATCAGTTGAAAGGGGCAAAGTATTTTTCTAAAATAAATTTGAGGATGGGGTATCATTTGTTGAAGGTTAGGAAGGAGGATTTACCAAAGACAACATTCAGGACTCGTTATGGTCATTACGAGTTTCTGGTGATGTCATTTGGGTTGACTAATGCACCAACTACATTTATGGATATGATGAACAGAGTGTTCAAACAATATTTGGACAAGTTTGTCGTGGTGTTTATCGATGATATTCTAGTCTATTCTAAGATGGCAGAAGATCATGTTGAACACCTAAGAATAGTGTTGGAGACACTGAGGAAGGAGAAGTTGTATGCGAAGTTCACTAAGTGTGAATTTTGGCTAAAAAGGGTATAGTTTTTATGTCATGTTATTAACCATGAGGAGATTTCAGTAGATCAACCGAAGGTGGAAGCAGTGATGAATTGGGAACAACCGAAAACGCCGACTGAGGTACAGAATTTCCTAGGGTTAGCGGGATACTATCGAAGATTCATTCAGGATTTTTCGAAGATAGCTACTCCGTTGAGTAACTTGACAAAGAAGACGGTGAAATACATGTGGATTGAGAAATGCGAAGACAATTTTCAAGAACTGAAGAAGAGGTTAAGTGAAGCGCCTGTTTTGTCATTATCCGATGACATGGGAAATTTTATAGTTTATAGCGATGCTTCGCATATAAGACTTGGCTGTGTGCTCATGCAGCGTGGCAAGGTCATTGCGTATGTATCAAGGCAGTTGAAGGATTATGAGAAAGTTTAGCCTACTCATGATCTAGAACTAGCCGCAGTAGTTTTTGCCTTAAAGATATGGAGACATTATCTTTACGAGGAGAAATGTGAGATATACACGGACCATAAGAGTCTAAAATATATCTTCACACAGAAGGAGTTGAATATGAGACAAAAGAAGATGGCTAGAGTTGATAAAGGATTATGACTGTGAAATCCTGTATCAGCTTGGAAAAGCCAATGTAGTGGCTGATGCCTTAAGTAGAAAGGGTCGGTAGAAGTTGTCTTTGTTAACGGCTCAAACTGAGTTAATAACAGAGATGACTAGGATGGAGATAGAGGTGAAGTTGCCGAGTGAATCGCGGCAGAGACTATTTGCGATAGAGATTCAATCTACCATTGTAGAGAGAGTCAAAGGGGTGCAGCTCAAAACTGATGAGTGTGACCAAATAAAGAAGTGGTTAACCAATGAAAAAGATTTAAAGTACAGTCTCGATAACGAGGGGTTATTGAGATTTGAAGGAAGAATTTGGGTTTCGAATGAGACAGAATTAAAGGAGTAAGTTTTATAAGAAGCTCATAGTTCGAGGTACTCGATTCATCCTGGTAGTACTAAGATGTATCAAGACCTTCGACAAAGTTTTTGGTGGTCGAACATGAAGAGAGAAATAGCCGAGTATGTGAGTAGGTGCTTGACTTGTCAAAAAGTTAAGGCCGAACATCAACGACCAAGTGGCTTGTTACAGTCATTAGAGATCCCAGAGTGGAAGTGGGAGCATATCACGATGGACTTTGTGGTGGGACTTCCGAGTACAATGTAAGGATACGACGCGATTTGGGTGATAGTGGACCGGTTGACGAAGTTGGCTCACTTTTTACCAATTAGGGTCAAGTATAACTTGGACCAGTTAACTAAACTTTATGTTAAGGAAATAATTTCCAGACATGGAGTACCAGTTTCGATTGTGTCAGATCGTGATCCACGATTCACATCGAACTTTTGGAGGGGTATGCAGGATCAGTTGGGAACGCAGTTGAAGCTGAGTACAACGTATCATCCACAAACTGATGGACAGAGCGAGAGAACAATTCAGACGTTAGAAGATATGTTGAGATATTGCGTCATGGATTTTAAGGGTAGTTGGGATGATCATCTACCATTAGTAGAGTTTGCGTATAACTGTTGGTCATTTTATCGATCAATATCTGCATGCAAGTATACACGGTCAACAAGTAATAAAGATAAGTAAAGTATCGTTCCCATTGAGAATTAACTAATAAAGTTCACTAAGCACTAACCCGTAACCATTTCAGTCTTATTTAAACGATTGATTTGCTATTTATAAATTTTAACTATGGAATTAAATAAACCTAACTATTCCTAAAGTAAGACTAGATAATGAAGAAATGAGATAACAATTTCATCTATTGACTCATTTGAATCAACATACTTTATGTTAAGCCAAAGTAATTGTACCGGATTGTTAGTCGAGAACTCAAAAGTAAAGTATAGCCATCTCTCGATGTACCATACCCATATCATATATAATCCACAGTTGATAGAATACACATGAACACCCATATTACCTAAACCACTATATGTCTATGTGATTTACAAATAATTAGGGTTTAAGCCCAAGTTCTCAGTTGACTACGAGTGGTGCTTCGGTATATATCTATCCTAAGCACAAATCATACATCCCATCACAATGTAGAACATACAATCATAGGCTAATATGATCATATCTAAACCCATACTTTGTCTCTCAAGTCCATATGGATTATCATAGTAATTGATGGCCAATCAACTAAGCAAATAAGCATGAATCTTAATAGATAATCCCATAGCAATCAATAAGGCTAACAATGAAATATATCAGAATAAACTAATCCATAGAGTACATTGCAATCTCAAAATAGAGTTTAGATCATAGTTGAATCAAACTCACCATCCACATATTGAATAAACATCATAAAATTATAAATAGGAATCAAAGAGAGGTTAAGTGTAGAGAATTGAAATGCAAATCTGTTCTCTTGCTCCAAGATGGAATCTCTGATGCTTTCCAATTGCTTCAAGTCTTCAATTTAATCAAATCTAGAAATAACTACTCTAATCTACTCTATTCGAATTATTCAAATTAAAGAAAGAAAATAACAATAGCTAAGTGATTCCCCCAAGGGGTGGTGTCGTCTACATACTGATAATACGTCTCTTTTTAAGCCCTATTGAACCCCCCCCCTCTAAGTTATGCTTCAATTGCACTGTTTAGTGAAAAAGTCAGCTCTAGTCAACTTTCAAAGTGGCGGCAAGGCTTAGAATTAACTTTGAAGTTGGTATTTGTTGGTAGATTTAGTACATTGCTAAATTACGCACAAGCATACATGGTCCACAAGTAATATATGAAAGTAGAGTGTCGAACCCACGAGGACAAAGTCTTAAAAGAAAATAATTACTAAGGTAAAGTCGTTACTTATCTTATCTAAACAAGTGAAATAAGTGGTTGGTTAAGCTATTTCAATAAGACTTATAAGAATAAGAGAAACAGTTGTGCTAGGAAGTCAAGATAGGAATACAACTCCCCTAATGTGTCGCCTAATCTCCTAACTCTCCACCTTACAAACGAATCAAGGAATGGTCGACCGAGAATAATAAATACGCATAAGCTTCTATCGAAGGTCAAATGCACATCCCTAACCAAATAAATCACAATATGTCTATTGGTGAAAATAACTAGGTCAAGTTCATTAAGCTAAGTCTCAAGGCCACACAAGGCATATAGGGATATGTCTATCCTATTAGCATTTTATGCACACATTCCATTGACATGGTCATAACAGGTGTTGTTGTATTTGAAGATAGAAAATAACATCCATTTGTCAATTTCCATTACTATCAATACCAATTTCTTTATCAAGCAATCAGTCATTAAGTAAGAAATATAACAACCCATTCCAAAATGATTCATTATATAAAATAGGAGAGAAAGTTAATTAAGCTAAACAAAAGGTTACATTACAATCCTAAAAATGGAGTTAGTTCATAACTATGGTGCTAACACACATTTTCAATACATTACACATTATCATAAGAAACACAAATGAATGGGAGATTTGGAATAAGAAATCCCCTATTTTGAAGTGTTCTTCCTCCAAATCTTCTCTTCACTGCGTGGCTACTAAGCTTGTGTCGGATGTAATAACTCTTCTTCCTTAAACACAGCTTCTTTCTCTTCTAGAAATTAATTACGGTAAAAGAAATCCTAGTCTAAGCTATTTGTTATAAGTTCTCTCTGATATCTCTGATATTCTTCGATTTTAAATGCAGGCGGCTTCTCTTTCCTTATATACTGCTCCCTTCTTTCTTTAGGTCATCAAAGTCTCTTTACTGTTTGGGCACCAGAGCTCGCGCTGCGGCGTGAGCATAACCTTAAAAAGTGGCGCTGCGGTGCCACGTATGGCTGAAGACACCAAATGTCGCACTGCGGCGAGGCTCCATAAGAAGAGAATTGAGTCGCGACGCTGAGGATAAGTATTGGGGCACCTGGATATAAGCGTCGGGCGCTAATTTACAGCGTTAGCCAGCGTATTTCGATGAAGTACCAATGTAGAGCAACATTGCGGCGCAGATCTTTATGCACTTAGTGGCACTGGGGCACCACTTTCTAGTAGGTTCAAGCAATAGCCGTGACATGTATGCCGGCTTTAATCAACTTTCCTGACTCTGGCTGCGCGCTTAGTATAGAAAAAAACCGCCATTGAGCCCTGAAAGTTGGAAAATCTATGTGAAACCCTGCATGATAGAAATAAAACATAATAACAATAAAATATAGAAAAAAGCTAACTAAGAGACTTAAAATAGGCAACAACTTAAGCCACAAAGGAACTGATTCGTAGGTATAAATCCCACTCATCAAATACCCCCAAACTTAAGCTTTTGCTTGTCACCAAGCAAACTATCAGACATCCATACCCATTATTACAAGAAACAAATGAAGACTAATCCTATAGACTAATAATATAGCCTCTAAACACAATCATAAACATCCTCTAAGCATAGGACAAAAATGCATATGAACGAGGGCATAATGTCTAACAATAAACATAACACTGTAATCGATCCATTTTGTGTGTGTGTGCAGACCACACATCTAAACTAGCCATACCCCAAATTAAGATCATACAGTCGACCGTGATAACCAATAAGCATACTATGCAACTCACATAATTAACAAGCATTAAGACAAGACGCAAAAACACGAAAGGCTCAAAAGTTCTACAATAATGAAGTAAATTCTGACTCAGACAGTACTTGATTACTTTTAGGCTAAACAGAGCGCTCAATAGAAAGCTTTCGATCAATGACTCCCAAGCCAAATGACTTTAGGGCACTAGGTGTAGAACACCCCTAAGAATCTAATAACTTAAGCACAAAGGCCACGTAAACAACATAAGTCCAAAATAGATTTTACGAGCCTACATTTATGGGCGAGTGCGTTTCCACACTCCATCTCAACCCACCATAGGACTGCTATATATATATTGTCGACGTCGGGATTTTTTGGTGTTCCTTTTCGTTACTTGTTCTTTGGTGTTCTCATGTTAATGTGAGATTTGTTTGAAAAAACAAGTGAAAAAGATCTGACATATATAATATCGACTATTTGACTTTAAGAGTCGCCAGTTGGTGTATTTAACTGGTTGCACAAACGCAACCGAAAGGTTTTCACATTGACCCAGTGATATGACACTGATAAACGGGTCTGTGAAACCAAGATTCATTTGGGTTCGGGGGCTTGATTAGGCGGAGGAAAGGTGTTAGGCACCCCCCGACATCCGTGTTTCCACGGTGACCGCCACTTTTTAAGAAACTGTTATATGAATGTATGTGTGTGTGGATCAATGTACAATTATTTGAAAGTAGTGCGAGGCCTCGTTCGCACCTATATACAAAGGGTTTGAATTTATAAAAAATTTCAGTTTTAAGCAAGATATGGAAATGAAGTTTTGTGAAAAGAGGTTTTTCAAACCCTGTGCTCAAATAGGAATTGAGACATTTTCATACTTCCATTTTATTATTAAATGTTTGGCTTGTTTGCTTTTATTTTCGAGATGCGAAGCATCTTCAAGAAAATAATACACAGCAGTGCCGAACTCCTCATGGGCATGACAGCCATCCAAGGAAATTCAGACATTGTAAATAATATATAAGCTCCTTACAGCTAAAAAATGTCCATCATGGGAACCAAATCTAGATTCAGTACACTGAATCTGTGATCACATGATTCTTAGGCTCAGATGATACTGCAGTTTGTAGGGAAAGTAGTAAGTAGTTATATATATAAAAGCTATAAATATATATATACAGACATAATCAACTACCACGAAGCAACTCCATGGGGGGTCAGAAATGTAAATATATAAAAGTGGTAAATATATATATATATATATGGACATGATCAACCACCATGGAGTAAACTCCAGGTGGGATGAAATGTAAATAAAGCTGTAAATATAATCAACTGCCACGAAGTAAACTCCAGCGAGATTTAAATGTAAATAAAAGTCGTAAAAGCAATCAACTGCCACGAAGTAAACTCCAGGCGGGATGAGATGTAAATATATATATATATATATATATATATATGTACATATATATATATATATATATAAAAGCAATAAACGCACCGGATGTAAATCCAGGCTCATCGGATATGTCCGATAATAATTATATATATAAGTATATATATAAAAATAGGTAAATGCTCCAAATATAAAATCCAGGCACATCAGATATGTCTGACAACAATTATATATATATATATAAGTATATATATATATATATATATATATATATTTATATATATAAATAAACGCTCCAGACATAAGTCTAGGCTCAATCGAGGCATAACTCGATAATGTTAGTCCATATATAAAATATATATACATATATAAGTATATATACAGACAGAAAGGAAAATCACGGACCGAAGTCCAGGCATACGCACACAACACGGCTCTCAATGTGTGTAATAGTGTGTGCTAATATGAAAAGAAAGGCTTTATAAAATATAAGAAGGCTTACAGTGTGCTGCCAATGTAGACTTCTATAACTCTATATGGATAAACACTCAGCTCCCGTCGGATAAAAGTATAGCTATATGTGAGCTAACAGATGTTTAGAATGAGGAAACACTCAATATGGGTGTGTACAGAGTAAATTGGACAGGGCTTCCTTGCCTTTTTTCTCTCTCCTCTCTCTCAAAATGGCTGACCCAAGGTCTATATTTATAGATTGATGGCCGCAGATGTACCTGCGGCATCCGCAGTTGCACCTGCGGCTGGTCGAGGTGTCCCCGAGCTTTGCGGGTCCCATCGTCTCGAAGTACATGAACTCGTGCACTGTAATGTCCACTCGAACTTCCAGAACTTCAATCCGAGCATCCGAATGAGGTATATGTGACCTTCTTCGGACCGCTTGTGTCGAGAGTTACGCAATGACATGGATTAGAGGTTGTACGAAGTTAGGAAGAGGGGACCATGCCCACAGTTTTCAAGCTTCAAATTCTATCCGGTATGCTACCACGCGTAATAGTCACTCGGGATTGTAACTCCTCGGTTCTTGTGGGACATTGTTATATATATGTATGTATGAAGTGTTGAGACGACGCGCAGGTGTTGATGTGGTAAGATGACATTTGACTCCTCACCGGGGTTATCGTCAGTTTGCGTTTGAAAGCAGACGTTTCTCAGGGTTACATCTGAGATTGGACTACTTGTTTGTATGTCGCAATGTCATCTTGTGAGTGTGCTTGTCTGCCCGGTGTTAGCTCCGGGTTTGAGGGATGAGTGCCTCGGCAGGAGGTCTGAGATTGAAGCTGATAGCATGCATTTGAAATAAGCATTTCGGAGTTATTCTTTGGGCTGCACAAGATTCCTTGGGGTTATCGCCAAGGATGAAACTCGGGGTTATCTCCGAGGTTGGGGATGATCCTTCTGGTGTGTGTTCCAGGGTTGGAAATGATGTTCCCGGTGTGTGTCCTGGATTTTGAGCTTGAACTTCTGGTAGTATCCAGAATTGATGTGAACTGTCTTCCAAGGTTATCTCCAAAAGATGAATCTGCTCTCCTGCAATGTCAGTAATAGGCGTGCAAAAAATTTCAAGTGTCTACAGAAGCCCCTCTTTATAATATTCATGAAATGCAAGGCATGGATAGGATAAAGAATCCTAGACACTTGAAATGCAAGTAAGGTAAACATGATGCTATGTGCAGCAACATGATGCAAATGTATGATGCATGATGGAAAGGATTGTCGGTTCCCTGCTAATCCTGCCGGGATGACAATTAGTGATGGCTTGGACATGCGATCCAAGTCTTCAAGGATGTTGACGTTGGGGCTATCACCAAAGTCTCGAATCCTAGACACTGACTTATATTCCATAGAGGTGCCTCTTGTGTGCAAGAGATCTGTGAGGATAAAGCTTTGTCTGTTTGAGGATGTGTATAACATATTCCCTCATTCTGTCGGAGTTAATGCCAACAGTATATTGTTGTCAGGGTTGCCTGACCTTCATTGATGTGTGTATCAATGGTTGAGAATGCGTTGTAACCCCCGCCAGGGATACTTGTATAAGTTGCTTCGATGGGTTTACTTGTCATCGGTTGAAATAAAGTCAAGACTGCTTGACCCTCATTAATGTGTGTATCAATGGTTAAGAATGCGCTGTAACCCCCGCCGGGGATACGTGGATGTTTGAAAGATGTGCGTTGTGACCCCCGCCGGGGATACTTCATCAGTTTATAACTTCAGCATTGTAACCCCCGCCGGGGAGGTTTAGCATTTCGTGGCTTCGACGTTGTAACCCCCGCCAGGGAGATTTAGGGTTGTGACCCTGCAAATGACGGCATCAGACCTTTGTGGGGTATTTCCGAGCATGATTTGTAAAAGCTGAGCTCATCGGTATAGTATACCCTATATTCAGGCGAATACCGAGGAGATGACGGGAGTTCAATTCTGGCCCATACAAAACCAGGATTCCAGGCTATTCCGCTCAATCGCGTAGCATTTTTATTCCCGATTTGGCCTTTTCAGATTGTGAGATCTCCTTTGCAACTCTAACTGGAGCGAGCCAGAGGTGTGGGACCCACGTAGGAGTGCTGCAGGTACACCTACAGCAGCTGTAGGTGGACTTGCGGCCAACCGTGGCTATGTAAAGCCCAAAGGTTGCTTTCATAAGTCATTTTCAAGTCGTGCTGCGAAGGAAATCTGAGAGCTCTTCTTCAGATCTGAATAGTTCGGGCAACTTTTTGTATATTCTCGCCACTTATACAAGCGTTCTTCAACATCCCCGTAAACATATGCATGTATTTTTTCCAGTTTCTATCCGTTGGAAAATGATTTATCACATGAAATGAATTTAGACACATAGTAGTGAATATGCATGCTGATATGACTTGATAAAAAATATTCAACATAGCAAATGTTAGTATTAAACCATGCTGAACATAATGATGTGAAAATTTTGACTTTTAAAATAGTCAAATTGGCACATGTTACTGTCATTTCTTATCCTATCTGAGGACAAATGAGTAAAGGTAGACAAGCAAAATAATCCTGGTAATTAGACTACACTTACGGATTTTTTACTGTGGTATGATTAATGCATGTAGGGTGTATATGACTGTGTATAGGTGTGCTACTGAATGGCCACCTAGTCATACCTATGTGCATGTGGATAGTCCCATTTACAAAGGGGCTATGGCAAAATTTTCCCAAAATGTAGGAATTGAATAGTCATGCATTTTTAACTCTACTATAGACGTATGTTAAAACAATGAATGCATTCATGTAATCATAAATTGCATTTTGAAAAGCTCCAGGTAAGAATTTACTACACCCTTTTTGAGGTGATTTGGAGACTTGTTGTCCAGATATTATGGATCCGGATCAATTTGAGTAGTTCCCATGAGGACCACTTTTGGTGTCTGCGGAGGAGGGCTTACAAGTGCCTCGACCCCATTCTGTTAGACAGCCTCGTTGTTTGGTGGAGGCGGTGATATGTCCTATCCGGGTTAAAGTGCCGAATGTCGAGGACGAGGAGGAGGATGTACCAATTGAGGTTCCTGCTCCTGCTGCACGTGTTCCCCATAGGGATTTTCCAGGTATTCAAGTGGCGAACCCAAATCTTCTGGGTGACTTGAGTAGGCATCCTTTAGTTTACCTGCATGCAAACGAGGTATAAAGTTAGATCTTTAATCTTCCTTTTTCCTATTAATGAGGAGTAAAGGGTTCTGATGTTGATCTGTATTTGATGTAGGTTACCGGCTTCACACAGCCTCGAGGGAATTGGTTCAGCATCCACTCTATGTATCAGGCTTTGCATGATGACTATAGAGCGATTGTACATGGCTAGGGCTTTGGAACGTTCTTCTCCATTTTTCCCCATCACTGTCCCTGGGGTTACCTCGGGGCATTGTCTGAACAATGGTTTCACCGGACTCGATCCTCCATTTTTTGGGATCGTGAGGTGATGATGGCGCCTGGATGGATTGGCGGTTTATCACAGTATGGAGTTTGGAGGGATCTAGTGCCTTGCTGTGGATATTACCCCTCTTGCTTGTTAGATCCTTGTTGGGAGTTCCAGTGAAGGAGCTCAAGGGTAGGACTGTTCATCTGAGTCCTTTGGCGTAGATGCTATGAAATGGTACATTGAGTGAGCCCATACCCGATGATTTGAGAGTCAGGGATCACATTCTTTGGCGATTGTTCCTGATGATTATTAGGGGCTACTTCATAGCAGATAACTCTTCTACGGTGTCCTTCATTTTGATCAGCGCCACTCGACATGTGGACCGTATAGGAGAGTATGATTGGGGTTCCTACACCTTTGCCTACTTCCTCAAGGGAATGCGCATACGATCGCAGGGCTTGATCGAGGCGTGGTTAGGATTCTACCCGTTTCTACTGGTGAGTGTGTCTCTTGTCTTTTCCCGTGTATAGGTTAAGAGTGTTGACTGACAGCAGATGTTACCTTTGTATTGGCAGTTTTGGGCCTATGAGAGGCTTCCATGTTTGCGTCCTATGAGCGTGCTAGGTTTAGACACCTATCCATGAGGACAGAGATGACATCATTCCATACTGGCGGAGGTCCCTGTTGCTGAGGGTTTCACTCATTGTCGCCTACAGCTGGAGTTGTTGACAGCGGATGTCATCACATGGGTTCCCTACTCTTAGGAGCATTTGGGAGTTGGATTTGAGGATGGGTACCCGAATGGAGTTGAGTACGTCATTTCCACCCGCAGGATTCCTCTCTTCACAGATTGTGGATGGGAGCTTTATTTAGGAGAGCGTGCTATTAGGAACACTACAGGAGAGATTCGCATGCCGATCTTGCCTCCTACCAGGCATTATTGGCCTATTTCGCATTCACCCGTCATTGACATCCCATTGTTGGGGATTGACGGTTTTACTTTGTCAGAGGGTCCCTGCACTTAGGAGATGTTCCAGCATTGGTGGTTCCCTCGTACCGTTGGAGCTTCAGACCCGCGCCACATAGTTTATGGGGGATATGGTTCCAGGATCCGTGATTATGATGGATTGGCTAACCTGTGTCAGAGATCCAACTCATGTGACACAGATTGATAGATTGACCCGGTAGTTGGACTGGACACATCTTTTCATCTGGCATTTGGGCAGAGATCCTTCAGAGGTAGATACTTTTGATCCTTCCACTGAACTGGGCCCCTCGGTGACCCATATGGCTTTTAAGTCAGAGATCCTCCTCAGATAGGGCCCGACATCCCCAGATAGAGAGATCCGAAGACTCGGAGGAGTTACATCAAGTGGACAAGATCGATGAAGTAGACATCGACGCTATTGACTTTTTTTGATGTATATTTCTCGTTATCTCTTTTGATAGGCTTCATTAGCTCTTTGGGTAGCTTCGCCCCATTCTCGCTATATCTTTTGATAGGCCTCTCGTTAGTTGTTGGGCGGCTTACCCCCATTTCCTGTATTTTTTAGTTGTCTGAGAGATGTATTAGATGATGATATACTTAGGAATGTATGCACGCTTTTCCATTCCCTATATCATATTGCCATCTATTGTATCATGCATATTATTATGTTATGCATATGTATGTATGTCGAGAGATATTCATTGACCTGGATGGTCTTATAACACGGCGATCTGGATGTCTTCTTGACGATTAGCCAGTATTGATCAAACCCCACCATTTTTGGTGGCATCCGGTATCTTGCTTATGGTATGATAGTATGTCACCATCAGACATGGTGACCGTAGATGATTTGCTATAGCATACTATGACCCTGTTGATGTTTCAGGTTCCCATAGGATTTGTAGAGGATATGCTAAAGCATTGGGTATCGGAGAGGCAGATTTTCCGATTTGGGACCCAGGAGTTGACTCCTACTTTGGAGGAGTATGCACGGTTGACGATGTTACCGCTGGACAGACCTTGCATGCATATGGCTATCGGAGACATGAGCAGACAGTTCATGACCCTCACCGGATTGAGACGTAGAGTGGTACAGGACGAGATTACATCCCGCCACGTGATATCCCAATTTTTTTCATTTATAATTTGATTTGGCTCGAGGATAGTTATGCATTTGTGATTCAGGGATTTCACCACACCGGAGGATCATTGGTGTTCACCCGAGTGGATGTCTCTTTGCTATTATGCGTGTTGTCATACGTCTTCATGCCACGATATATGGATGAGTCGGATATCGGCGTCATTATGGCGATGAGAGAGCTCTCGGGGAGGGTCATACCATTATCTGATGATCATTACTGAGAGACTCGAGGTCGACTACATCTTCTTTGCACTTATATGGCAAGAGTGTTCACAGGTAGCTCAGTCATGTTGTATGTGTGGTTTATGTCACACTTGAGACCGATTGGCACATTCAGACGGCAGGGGTATTGTTTCACCCATGATATAGCCATGTCGTACTCCTTTCAGCCTGTGGAGTGCACAGATGTTGCGTCTTGGTCAACTTTCCTAGCAGGGATTGGAGATCTATTTGCTATATTGCCGTGTTCAAGGCTTAGCTCTCCCTACCGCTTCATTACTCATGCTCCTGGCATGGATTATCTACATCTAGCTGGTTTGAGGGACATAATTACTTACCACCCACTGGCCGTGATGTGTCAGTTTGACCAGTTTTAGGATTTTCATCCTTATGAGGGGGCAGTGAGTCAGCGCTTTGCATCACACCATTTATCAGTAGAGGATAGATCCAGGTTGTATGCCTGTTGGGATCAGCGAGAGCTAGCTGAGTTTTCTGTCAGTCATCCGGGTTGTTCTGCAGAGTATTCCACATGGATGGAGACAGAGACTGCATCGGCTGCGGTAGTATCCACAGTACAGGGGACTGATTCAGTCTATGAGGACCCTATAGAGGAGGCTGATATTCCCATCGATGACTTGACTGCTAGGCTGCCAACATTTATGATGGATTCTCCCACCCCGAAAAAGCCATCATTACCCAAAGATTCATTGACAACATTTGGAGCAAAGCTTACATCTGATGACCTATGATAAAGATTAGGCTCAGGCCGCGATGTTGACAGCTCTTGATGGGAGAGATGCCGCTCTGTTAGAGATGGATGAGGCTAGATCAGCCAGGGATGCTTTTTTTATGGAGCGGGATGCCGCCTTATATTGATGAGCATTATGCCACCATGCAGTTAGCCTCTGATCTACTTGCTCGTGTAGATACCCTTGGGCAGGAGCTTGCAGTGTTACCTCCTTCTCCAGAGATAGATGCCATGTTAGATCTGATAGTCCGCATATATACAGATCTGTAGATAGCCTTGTATTTTCCTGCACATACTAGCTTAGCCATTTTGTCATGTACAACACATATGTATATATCAAACAGTATTATGTATGGCAGGGAAATATATTTTGATTCACTTCCCTTTTAGTTATGCCTTGATACTTGCTTGATATTTGCCTGTTTCTTCAGGGCCTTTTGATCTTGATGCATTCTGAACTTATCCTTGATAGGTGGACATTGAGACGTCGCAAGATCTCTCAGAACGGATCATTGATTTGTATGTATCCATCTCTTATGGATTGGTGTTGCTCTTCGAGGCACGACCGCAGCTTAGATGGTCACCGAATCTTCTATTTGTGAGAAGAGGTTTGGTAATTCCATCCCTTTGATCTGAAGCCGATGAAATGTGGTGAATTAAAGGTTGATCCCAGTACCGTGTGACAAATATTTTTGTTCTGGGGAATGGCTACCTATGTACTTCTATTGAGGAGGAGATCAAGTCTGCGTAGTTCGAACCTGGTGTAAGAGGTTCAACGCTGAATGTGAAAGGCAGAAGCTTTATTGGTGAAGAAGGGTGTAGAAGTATTTTTATTATTTTTTTTTTGTAGAGGAAGGGCAGAAATGTTTTTGTTGTTTTTTGTTATTGCGACTGGGCCATATAGAATATTGTTACCTATGTACTCCCGAGTATCAGGGAGATCAGGTCGATGTAGTTCGCCCCTCAGGACGAATCGCAGCCAAAGAGAAGTATGAATCCCATGTGCAGGCTATACTACGAGGAGAAGAAAGTTTGATCCCATAATGGGACAAACTGCAGGTGTGGAAAATGTTTGATCCCGTATTCAAGACAAACTTCAAGCATAGAAAAGTTTAATTCCATCTTCAGGATAAACTGCAAGTGTGAAAGGTTCAATCCCGTCTTCAAGATAACCGAAAATGTATGAAAGGTTGGAAATGAAATGAAACCAGGCTGTTGGTTTGAAGTGTATGTTTCCCTGAGGGGCAAAAGAGTATGTAGAAAGGAAAGGGTTCAAAATCGAAATGACTGGTAATTTGATGATCAAAACTAGGATGTTTGTTTGATGGTAACATCAGACATAGTACTGTTTCACGGTGTTCGAGTTGATAAGCTGTGGAAATTCATCGCCATCCATTTCCTGCAATCTGAGAGCACCTCCTGTCAATACCTCCTTGACAACAAATGGGCCTTCCCAGTTAGGAGCGAATTTTCCCTTAGACTGATCTTAGTTGTCAATGATCTTCTTTAAAACCAAGTCATGTTGTTTAAACTATCGTAGCCGGACTTTTCTGTTATAGGATCGTGTGATCCTTTGCTGATATAACTGACCATGGAAGATAGACGTGGTTCGCCTTTCATCTATTAGAGACAATTGGTGATACCTATCTTGTACCCATTGGTCCTCATCCAACTGAGCATCCATCAATACTCTGAGGGATTCCATTTCCACCTCTATGGGGTACACTGCTTCCATCCCATAGGCTAATGAATAGGGGGTTGCCCCAGTGGAAGTACACATGGAAGTTCTCTAGGCTAATAAAGTCAGAGGCAAGAGGTCAGGCCATCCTTTGTGATTGGCGGACATTTTCTGCACGATCTTTTTGATGTTTTTATTAGCCGCTTCAACAGTACCATTCATCTTTGGACGGTAGATGACGGAGTTAAGGTGTTTGATGTGGAATTTTCTGCATAACTCCTCCATCATTTTGTTGTTGAGGTTTTTAGCATTGTCTAACACAATGACCTCTGGTTGTCCATATCGACAGATAACATTGTTTTTGATGAAAGCAATGATGACCTCTTTAGTAACCATGGGGAAGGAAACTGCTTCTACCCATTTGGTGAAGTAATCGATTATGGTGAATATGAATCGATGTCCATTACTGGATTTGGGCTCGATGGGCCTGATCACGTCCATTCCCACATTGAGAAGGGCCACGATGAACTCATATTGTGGAGTTCCCTTGGAGGGGCGTGGATGGCATTGCCATGAATTTGGCATTGATAGCATCTCTTGACATGATCATCACAGTCAGCCTTGAGTATAAGCCAATAATGCCATGTTCTAAGGATTTTCTTGACAAGTAGGGGTCCCCTCATGTGAGGGCCACATACTCCACCATGGATCTCATACATGAGTCTCTGAGCTTGGTCTTTATCCAGACATCTGAGGAGACCTAATCCTGCATCTCTTTTATAGAGTGCATCTTCGCTCCGTTAGAATTTCAAAGCAAGTCAATGAATCCGCCTCTTCTCAGTTAGGCTTGCCTCAGTGGGTATAGATCCATCTCGTAGATACTCCTTGATGTGTTGATACCAAGGTTGGCAGATGGGAGGTAGTTCATCCGATACTTCTCCAACATAGTTCCCATAGACTAGGGCCTTTTGTAATGCAAATGTAATGTTTGGCATGTTTTCCTTATCATGTATGTGAATCAAGGAGGCCAACGTAGCTAATGCATCCGTAAAATCGTTCCTATTACGAGGAATGTGTAGAAAGGAGATTTCTTCGAACTCCAAAGCCATCTATAGAACTTGCCGATGGTAAGGCAGCAAATGTAATTCTTTGGTCTGATAGATTCCCGTGGATTGTTTGATTACCAATTCGGAATCCCCAAAGACAGTTAACCGCCTGATGCCCATTGAATGGGCAAGTTTTAGCCCCATGATACAACCTTCATACTCAGTTGTGTTGTTGGTGCTGACAAACTGCAATTTGACGGGGATGGGATCTGCTCCCGTCTGCATCGCATACTAGAACCGCCTCCAGCTCGGAACCTTCCGTATTAACAAACTACATCAAAATACATTTTCCACGTCGGCATGTATCGTCTCGATGTTATTCTTTGAAATGTCATTACCCCTTCATCGGGGAAGTATGTTTCCAAGGGTTTGTAGTCCCCTGCAGATGCGGCGGCCAGTTGATCCGCAATTCCTTGACCTTTGACAGACTTTTGTGTCACGTAGACAATGTCAAATTGTTTGTAGGATCAAGCGCCATCCAGACGATCGACAATTCAAAGATGGGCTTCTCGAACACATACTTGAGAGGATCCACTCGGGATATGAGATGGGTTGTGTGACCATGGAGGTAATGTTGCAACCTCATGGAAGCCTATGCTAAAGCACAACAAGTCTTCTCAATCAGAGTGTACTTATGTTCCCTGATGCTGAATCTTTTGCTGAGGTAATAGATAGCTCGTTCTTGGCCTCTATTGTCTTTTTGCCCCAGCATAAATCCCATGGTAGTGTCATTTATGGACAGGTACATGAATAGGGGAACATCATCCCTGGGAGGTACCAAAACATGAGCGTTAATCAGCTGCTCTTTAATGGTAAGGAAGGCTTTCTAACACTCATCGTTCTATTTCATGGAGGAGTTCTTCCTTAACATCTTGAAGATAGGCTCACAAGTTGCTGTGAGTTGAGAAATGAACCTGCTAATGAAGTTGATTCTTCCCAAAAATCCCTGTATTTCCTTCTCTGTTTGAGGAATGGGCATTTCTTTGATGGCCTGGATTTTGGTAGGATCCAGTTCAATCCCTTTGTGGCTGACTAGGAAACCTAGCAACTTGCCTGACTTAACACCAAAGGCGCACTTGGCCGGATTCAACTTCAAGTTGTACTTATGCAACCTGTTGAAAAGCTTTTTGAGATGGTCTAGGTGGTCCTCCTCCCTTCGGGATTTGACAATGATGTCATTCACGTAGATCTCTATCTCCTTGTGCATTAAATCGTGGAAAAGAGCCATCATAGCTCGCTGATTGGCTGCCCCGGCATTGATGAGGCCGAATGACAACCGTCTGTAGCAAAACTTCTCCCAAGGCGTGATGAAAGTATTTTTCTCACGGTCCTCCTCAGCGACCATAATTTGATGGTACCCCACAAAATAATCAGTAAAGGAGTTCATGCCTTATTGAGCAGTGTTGTCAATAAGAATGTGGATAAAGGGCACGGAAAAGCTATCTTTAAGGCAAGCTTTGTTTAAATCCCGATAATCCACGCAGACTTGCACCTTTCCTCCTGGTTTAGGCATGGGAATAGTGTTGGATATCCACTCCGGATATGTAGACACCATGATAATGCCAGCTTGAAATTGTTTCACAATTTCTTCTTTAACTTTAAACTCCACTCGTGTTTTCAATCGCTGAGCTTACGCTTTCTACTTGGTTTGAATCCTTCTTTAACGGGAAGGCGATGAAGAACAATGTCAGTGGATAAACCCACCATGTCTTCATGAGACCATGCAAACACATCCTGGAATTGGGTTAATAGTGCAACCATGTCATTCCGTTTGTTTGGAGTGAGGTCTGAACCAATCTAGATTAGCTTAGGGTTTTCTAAGGTTCCAAGATTGAAAGAAGTGGTTTGGTCAAGGTTGGGTTTAGGTTTGTCTGCGACCCATTCCTTAATCTCCCGAGGTGTCTCAATGTCCTCTTGCATATCCATCAAGTCTGAGTCCAACTTTGCATTAAAGTTACAACCCTTGTGGAGAGAAGGCACCTCATCAGCAAGTACAAGCACATCTAAATTCAGAGTCCTGAAACAAAGTATGCTTTCACTTAATATATGAAACTGTTTGATCATACAAAAGTGTTAGCATGTACTTGATAAAATAACTGCTAATATTGTAAAGAAAAGAAAACAATTAAAGTTATCTATAGGGCAGAGGGATTTTCTGCCCATTTTACCCTCGTCGACGACTGCATGGAGTGCTACTCCAATTATCGAGGGCAAAGTCCGGATGGACTGCAGTGATGGAGGGATCGCCAGTGTCCTCCTTCTCCCGAATGATAACCATGACATCTGGCAATCATCGTCTAGGGTATATCTGTTTGTATGTTCATCATGAACAATGACGCGTATGCCTAACATCATCAAGGCGATGTCATGTTTACGTTTCCGTTCCTTTTCTTCCACTTCAGGATCAGGAATTAGCACCTCTTTTGCTTTGATTGGTACTCGTTTAGGAAACAACATGGCCACAACATAGGCTGGTACCTTTACTAGAGACTGTATCAACTCATGGGGTAAAGGTAGAGAAAATCGCCGTAAGGCGGAAGCCTGAGGAACCTGCTTGTGCTTATGAGGATTTCTGTGACTGGAACTGGCAGAATATCCTTGTTCGGCTATTCCAATTTGACTGGACACTTGAATAGGATGCTTAATACCCTATTTATCTTTACCAAGCCCTTGTCCAGGCTGATGACCCAATGACATCAAATCTTGAGTGGCCGACATAACCTCGGCAGAAATCTTGGGTACGGGAAGTGGCGCTCCAATAGTATGGTATTGAATGTTACTCACTTCCAAGGTATGAAAACTGGCCAGCTCAACTTCAGAGTTAAAACTGATGATTGGCAGATCTCCTTGTTCAGGATACTCCGGCTCAACATTGACAGTGACTAGACTGTTGTTGACAATGTATTTGAGTTGTTGATGTAGTGTGGAGGGAACGGCTCCAGCCATGTGTATCCATGGTCTCCCTAATAGCAGGTTGTATCCTGAATCTATCTTGAGGACGTGGAAGGATACATTGAATGTATTTGGACCAATCTCAATTGGCAATTCAATCTTTCCGACGGCATTTCGTCGGGATCCATTAAAAGCTTTGATAACAGTATGGCTGCTTTGGATCTTCTTGAGATTGACATTCATCTTCACCAAGGTGGCATAAGGACAGATATTTAGGGATGAGCCTCCATCTATCAAAACTCCAGCTAGCATGTACCCGGAAGACAAAACTGCAATGTGCAATGGCTTGCAATGACTGGTCCCTTCGGGCGATATGTCGTCATCAGTGAAGGATATCACATTGTTATTGAAAATGTGATCAACCAGATGTTGAAATTTTTCCACGTCCACTGATTTCGGTAAGTAGGCTTCTTCCAAAACCTTCAATAAGATCTTCTGATGATCCTCGGAAGATAAAACCAAGTCCAGTACTGATATCTGGTGTGGAGCTTCTCGTAAGCTTAAAACCACCATAGCTTCATTATGGCCCATAGTGCGGAGGAATTTTTCAATCTTCTCCATAGGAATCTTCCCCTTTGCTTTGCAAGTAGGCTTCATAACCCGTTGAGAGAGATACAGTGGATTTTCCTTCGACACTGTAGTAGTAGTATGAGACGTGGATCCTTCAACTTCTCCATAATTCCATGGAACTTTGTGTAAGCTAATAACAGGATGTTGTAGTCTGAAGGGTAGAGAAATTGGCTCTGGTGCGGCCACTTTCAAAGGATTGTCAGCTCCTTTGAGTTGAATTGCTTGTATGGGAAATACTTTGACAGTCTCATCATCCACTTCTGATATAACTGCTATTGATCCCTTCCATTTGGTAGGACATGCATTCCCACTCTTGAGTTGCACAGTGTAATCATCTGCTAGTTGCAGGACACCGCTATCAATAAGATTCTGAATGAGATGGCAAAGTGCCCAGCATTCTTTTATGTTATAACCGTGAGAATGTGAATGATATTGACATACTTCATTAGAATTGAACCGTCCTGAATGGGGATTAATTGGAGGCAGAAGGAAGGTAATTCTTCCTTCAATGATCAGCATTTGCAATATCTCCTCCATAGATTGGTCTAGATAGGTAAATTCCCTCTGATTAGCAAATTATCAACGGGCTTTAGCATTTGCTCTCTTCGCAACCTTATCCTCCATAGCTTCGCTTTCTGAAGGTGATGGTGGAGCATTCATAATAAAAGGAAGGAGATAGGCATGCTCATGCCTGATTAATTGGCATGTGACTTGATGTTGATGGGTCACCAGTTCTTCCAATTACTCAATTTGCTTGCAAAGAGCTTTCATCTTTTGTTCCATAGTAAACTGGAACTTTACATAATCCCATTTGTCAACACCATCTTTAATGATCGGGGATGATTCACTGTTAAAACTGGAACTCTGTCCAGTGCTCCAACTGATCATGTTTACCTCTTCTTCTTTGTGTTGAGGAAGAGGGTTGTCTTGAACATGAGGTTGATCTGGTCTGGTAACCACGATCTCACCGTTGTCTATTAAATCTTGGATCTTGTGTTTCAAGGCCCAACAATCTTGAGTGTCATGTCCAGGTGCTCCAGCATGATAAGCACACTTCCGAGTAGCATTAAAACCCCTCCCATTAGGGTTGGCTGGTGGAAGAAGATGTGTAATTTTCTTCTGAGTAGTCATAAGAGCAAGAATATTCTCGAGCGAGTCCCCTAAGGGTGTGAACGTCCGAGGTCACTTTTCATCTCCACCCTTAGGCAATGAAGGGTTTGAAGATTATGCTTGAAAAGGGGAGTAGTTTCTCCTCTATATAGGCATGCTTTGATTGCCTTTTTGACCTTGTAGTATCAAGGAAACATCCTCCTCTTTCTTTTTATGGACCCTCCGGGGGTTGTTTCCATAAGATCCGGACTGGATGTGCTCAGCAACAACTTTAAGAGCGGCTAGGTCTTGAATTTTTCCAGACTTCAATCCCATCTCAGCTATCTCTCCGTGCTTGATCATTTCAGAGAATGGTTTGCCAATACCAGCTAAGACTCTCTCATAGAAAGGAGCTTCCTGTATATCTATGAATTTCATGACCATTTCTGATTCCGTCATGGAAGGAATAACTTGAGCAGCAAGGCGCCTCCACCTTTGAGCATACTCTCTGAAAGACTCATTAAACTGTTTCTTGACCTTGGTAAGTTGGTACCGGTCAGGATCCATCTGAGATTGAAAACTGTATTGAGTGAGGAAAGCATGAGCCAGCTCTACCAAGCTATGGATCTTTGAGTTGTCTAATCTGGTATACCATGAACAGGCTTCTCTAGTCAGACTCTTCTAAAACAGCTGCATTCTGAGCTTTTCATTTTTTGCATAAGATTCAAGTTCTCCAATAAACACCTTTAAATGTGTATAAGGATCCCCTAATCCGTCATACTTTTCAAAATCAGAGGTTTTTAATTTCTCTGGATAATGAACACCAGGAAATATGCAAAGGTCAGCATATGAAACACTTCTATGTGTTCCAATCCCTTTGAGAACACGAATAGTTTCCTCCATTTGGAGGACCTTCTTCCTGATGTCACCGGTGTTTGGATCTCCTTTGAGATGGGTGTTTTCAGGGTATTTATTGGTCGTATCCAAATGAGGTTCTGGAATTGTTTTTTCCAAACCTTGAGCTCTTCCTTGTGTAGAGGATTCTGTATGTGGAGGCATCTTTGTGCTCTGAGTGGACTGATGCAATTCTTTAAGCAAGACAGCTAAATTTGTGATTTGCTGACTTAATCCGTTAAATTCTTCCCGAAAGCAGTTAGGCCGATGTCGGATGAAGACATGATTGGCTGTAGGCTCGTGGCCTTTTTGGATTTTGAGCGGGTAACAGGCCCAATGATTTCCCTATAAAAGACTTATATAGTTTAGTCTTAGGGTAATGTAAATGTTATCATATTATGTCCGTTTTAGGAATATTGTCCTGCAAAACTGGGTGTTAATTGATAACATGTATGCACAGATAATCTTCATATTTTCCATTAAATAAAGATGAACATGGAATAAAATTACAAGTAAATGTTTTTATAAATAATTGAAAATAGAAAGCATGAAGAGACTTTCCTCCGCGTTTGGTTTATCAGAGGTTGACCTATCTTAGGGTTACTCTCGTGGCTTTTTGGCATGAAGGTTCCCAGATCATCACAATCTACTTAAAGGGAAGTTAATCCGGTCTTTTAACTGGAGCGAATCTGGGTGGTGCCTTTCCTGAGCCCCGTGGGAATTATTATTCCTACGAGTCCAGTAATCAAACACCGACAGGATAGCCTCCTGATGGAGGAAGCACACAACATACATTCACATACAACGTGTCTCACCATTTATGAAAATGATGACATGTGCGAAGCACTAATATCACAGATAGATATCGTATAGTGCAGTAAGTAAAAATGCATTCGTACACATTCATCATAAATGTAAATGCAACATTCACACACAAGCATTTAACAGTTTTAAAAAGCTTGTAATAGTGGCTTAAGCCCTCTTACTGGAATCCCCAGTAGAGTCGCCACCTGTCGACGTCGGGATTTTTTGGTGTCCCTTTTCGTTACTTGTTCTTTGGTGTTCTCATGTTAATGTGAGATTTGTTTGAAAAAACAAGTAAAAAAGGTCTGACATGTATAATGTCGGCTATTTGACTTTAAGAGTCGTCAGTTCGTGTATTTAACTGGTTGCACCAACGCAACCGAAAAGGTTTGCACATTGACCCAGTGATATGACACTGCTAAACGGGTCTGTGAAACCGAGATTCATTTGGATTCGGGGGCTTGATTATGCGGAGGGAAGGTGTTAGGCACCCCCCGATATCCGTGTTGCCACAGTGACTGCCACTTTTTAAGAAACTGTTATATAAATGTGTGTGTGTGTGTGGATCAATGTGCAATTATTTGAAAGTAGTGTGAGGCCTCGTTCACACCTATATACAGAGGGTTTGAATTTATAGAAAAATTCAGTTTTAAGCAAGATATGGCAATGAAGTTTTGTAAAAAGAGGTTTTTCAAACCCTGTGCTCAAATAGGAATTGAGACATTTTTATACTTCCATTTTATTATTAAATGTTCGGCTTGTTTGCTTATATTTTCGAGATGAGAAGCATCTTCGAGAAAATAATATACAGTAATGCCAAACTCCTCATGGGCATGACAGCCATCCAAGGAAATTCAGACACTATAAATAATACACAAGTTGCTTACAGCTGAAAAATGTCCATCATGGGAACCAAATCTAGATTCAGTAAACTGAATCTATGATCACATGATTCTTAGGCTCACATGATACTACAGTTTGTATGGAAAGCGATAGCGAGTTATATATATATAAAAAGTCAGAAATATATATATACAGTATATGATCAACCACCACGAAAACAACTCCATGGGGATCGGAAATATAAATATATAAAAGCGTAAATATATATATATATATATATATATATATATATATATATATATATAGACATGATCAATCACCACGAGTAAACTCCGTGTGGGACGAAATGTAAATAAAGTCAGAAAAGCAATCAACCACCAAAGTAAACTCCAAAGTGACGAAATGTAAATATATATATATATATATATATATATATATATATATATATATATATATAAAAGCAATAAACATAATTTGATGTAAATCCGTGCTCATCGAGATATGTCCGATAACAATTATATATATATATATATAAGCGGGTAAAATGATCCAGATTTAAAATCCGGGCTCATCGAGATATGTTTGACAACAATTATATATATAAAAGCAAATAAATGCTCCAGACATAAGTCTAGGCTCAATCGAGGCATAACTTGATAATGTTTGTCCATATATAAAATATATATACATATATAAGTATATATACAGACAGAAAGGAAAACCACAGACCGAAGTCCGGGCATACGCACACAACACGACTCTCAATGTGTATAACAGTTTGTGCTAATATGAAAAGAAAGGCTTTATAGAATATAAGAAGGCTTACAGTGGGCTGCCAATGTAGCTTCTATGACTCTATGGATAAAAACTCAGCTCCCACCGGATAAAAGTATAGCTATATGTGAGCTAACAGATGTTTAGAATGAGGAAACACTCAATATGGGTGTGTACAGAGTAAATTGGATAGGGCTTCCTCGCCTTTTCTCTTTCTCCTCTCTCTTTAAAATGGCTGACCCAAGGTCTATATTTATAGACTGATGGCCGCAGGTGTACCTGCGGCTGGTCGAGGTGCCCCCGGGCTTCGCGGGTCCCGTTGTCTCGAAGTACATGCACTCGTGCACTGTAATGTCTGCTCAAACTTACAGAACTTCAATCCGAGCATCCGAACGAGGTATATGTGACCTTCTTCGGACCACTTGTGTCAAGAGTTATTCAATGACATGGATTAGAGGTTGTACGAAGTCAGGAAGAGGGGACCATGCCCATAGTCTTCAAGCTTCAAATTCTATCCGATATGCTGCCACGCGTAATAGTCACTCGGGATTGTAACTCCTCGGTTCTTGTGGGACATTATTGTATGTATGTATGTATGAAGTATTGAGACGACGCCCAGGTATTGATGTGGTAAGATGGCGTTTGACTCCTCACCGGGGTTATCGCCGGTTTGAGTTGAAAGCAGACGTTGCTCAGGGTTACATCTGAGATTGGACTACTTGTTTGTATGCCGCAATGTCATCTTGTGAGTGTGCCTGTCTGCCCGGTGTTAGCTCTGGATCTGAGGGATGAGTGCCTCGGCAGGAGGGCTGAGATTAAAGCTGATAGCATGCATTTGAAACAAGCATTTCTGGAGTTATTTCTGGAACTGCAACAGCATTCCTTGGGGTTATTGCCAAGGACGAAACTCGGGGTTATCTCCGAGGTTGGGGATGATCCTTCCTGTGTGTTTTGGTGTTGGAAATGATGTTCCCGGTGTGTGTCCCGAGTTTTGAGCTTGAACTTCCTAGAGTATCCTAAAGACCCCAACTTATTATAAATAAAATTGAATTTTCCTTTATTCATTATTCTAAATTAATAAGGGTTAATTTGATATAATTCTTTGGTTATGGGTGAAATGTGCAAAGTTTACAAAATAAGCAAGTGGTTATAAAATATTCATTATTGCTCTGGAAATATTCGCTTCGTGGAATATTCTTTTGTTTTCGAATCTCCGTTTTACTCACAAGCAAAATACTAATCAGGGCCCCATAACGGAAAAAAAACTATTGGATGAAGGAAAACGACAAAGATCGAGTTTTATAAATAACGACGAAATTGTTACCGCTAACATCGTGGGTTACCCGTGGTTAAAATACAAGAATACGCGTGGTCGCATACGCGGTCGCAAAGAAGACACACCAGATTGCACAAAAGATTATTGAATTATTGATCCTTACGTAAGAAGGCACTACTCAATAATTGTTACAAAGAGTTACCGCTCAATATTATATTTTATCGATTCAATAATTGTCATATTGATATTTTGTATTGTCGTTGTTTCAATAATTGTCATTACACAAGATTTTCCATTATCAAATCAATAATTCATATTATTTGAATAATATTATCGATAACATTATTGGCAATGTCTAGAAAGTTCTGCTTCAAGGAGAGGTTTGGTCACCTAATCAAGCCACCAAGAAGTGAGAAATCCTTATCGAAAGCCCCTTCCTCGAAACTACCGTCACAAGATCGTGATTCTCGTAATATTATTTTTAAATAAGTAATTATTGATTATTATGATAAAGAAAATATTTATTTTATGTGGATATAGATGGAGAAAATTTTTAATGTGACAATTGTTGAAAATTAATATTTTATCTTTTTCTCGATAAAATAATTCATTTAAATATATTATTTTAATAATATATTAACTATGATATTTTTATAATGAATGTGGGATATATGAGTATATGAGGAGGTAGAGTATTTTGTGGCATTAAATGTTTAATATATGTTTTGTGTGTTTGCGGACACAATTCTCGACCGAAAATTGATTATAGATCGTAAAATCGCCTGCTTGTGGATTTCGTCAATTTCGCTTGGAATTTGGAAAAATTTTCTTCTCGCAGTTGTAGAGAGAATGGAATTTCCCATGGAAAGTCGCGAGTTTTGAATTTTTCCGATAAACGAGCTATTTTCACTTAATTATTGAAGTTTCGAAGATAAAATAATTTTTATTAAATAATGGGTGGGACCCACTTTTGTTTTGAAACATGTGGGGTCATTGAAATTTGGTCAAGGTTGGTCGGTATTGGCTGTTCAAATGGCATGCGAGAAAAAAAAATAAATAATAATAATTTATTAATTTAGTCTCCTTCATGCTCTAACATTTTCCTATAAATAGGGGGCGTAAGTTAGAATTGAAAATCACACCGTAAACAAAGTTTTCTCTTCTCTCTAAATTATCGAGCGATTCTTGTGAGTATACTTTGAGTGTTGCTATACTATATGGTTTTTCACAAAGACTATACCGAAATTCAAATGTAAGTACTTGCTATTTTGAGGTAAGGGGGTATTATTTTCTTCTTAAATGATATTTTTTCTTCAATATCATTATGCCAAGTATTGGTGAACTTTTTTATCAAATTTGGAACTTGTTGTGTTTGGGTTACTATTCACGATACTAAGACTATTCACGATACTACACTAATTATTCACGTATCATACTAAGACTATTCAATCAAAAAATAAAAATTTTTTTTTTCCAAAAATATCTATTCGATACTAGCTTTGATTGTATCCATGTTTTGATCATTCTTGAATTTTACACCAATATGATTATTTTCAAGTATTTTTGGACATGGGTAAAACAAAGTACTAATCCTTAATCCTTAATCCTCATCTCATTTTGTTTCACCGATTCGCTTTTTTAAAAATGTTTTTCATCATCCTCACCCCTAAATGGTGATATAAATGAATATCTTCGGCCCAGAAGTAAAAAGATGAACGATTAATCGATGAATATCTTTGGCCCAGAGAAAGTAAAAGATGAACAAAAGTGTCGATGAATAATGACCAATCGGTGATATAAATGAATATCTTCGGCCCAGAGTAAAAAGATGATTAAAGATGTATATTGATTGTTATTACAGGATAAACTATTGATGATGGACTTTTAAACCTTAGAAGACAAGAGAATTCTTTCTCTACGTGACTTTCTAATGGATTGTCAAGCTTCACGCATTTGTTGATCTAAAAAACTTGTTGTCTATTGTATTCTATTAGATTTTTCCTCGTCAAGACTAACGATAATTTGTTGTATATTATCTTAGTCATAATATTCTTTATCGGGCTAGTTGAGCTCACCCTTTTCTTTTTTTGTTCCATTTTTCTTCTCGTGAGGTGAGAACATACAAGCAGATCGAGCCTGGGTAATGGAATGGAGGATGGTTCTAGGAAGATGTTTTAGTCGCCCTCACTATTTCGTAAAATAGTGTATGAATAATTAATGAGGACTTATTTGGGTGTATATATTGTCTGTAAGACAATATTTGTATTCAAACTCACAAATTGATTGTCGTCGATTCTACACGACATCCTCAGATTGTCAAAGTTGTAGTTTGCTTTCTATACCATGTATTTTGGCACTCGTAATGGGTGTCAGATATACCTATTTTGGGGGCGCCACAAATGGTATCGTAGCTTAGGATATGATCTCCAAGAGATCGGGAATAGAACTAGAGGGGAGAGACGAGTAAATCCTTCGCTAAAGGTGTCCTACCTAAGCTTATTTGTTGGCTCATTCATAATATAGATATTATGTGATATGTTAATTTGTTTAATTAACCCTTGTTTTATGGCAAGATTTAAGAATGGTCACGAGAACGTTAACAATGGAGTTTATGAGACCGTGGAGACGCCTTTGATCACCAACGAGGAGAACGCAAACAGTCGGGCAATGTTCCTCCCGTGAACAACGCCACCGAGCAAAATGATGAACGACGGATGTTTAGAAGCTTTTTGCGCTCATGCAAAATCGCATTTAGGAGACTCGTACAAAAATACGGAGGGAGGAAATGATAGAACGCAAGGCTTGTCACTACCAAACAATTCAAAGAGTCGGGGACCACCAGATTTCCATGGAAAGCCGGATCCGATCAAGGCGTAAACGGGTCAAGCAAATTACCAAGATATTCGATGTCTTGGGGTGCACGGAGGAATGTATGGTTCCATTCGCCACCTTTATGTTTCGTGGTGAAGCAGACATCGGTGGGAATCAGTGAAGCGCACTCACCATGATGCACTTAACATGTCTCTGGGAAAGATTTCAGAATCGCTCAATGACAAGTACTTTCCGTAAAGTATTCATTATATGAAGGAGGTAGAGTTTATTAGACTCAATGTAACAACATGACGGTGTCTCAAAGACGAGGCAAGGTTCGCAGAATTATCCAGTGCTCAGACCTCATTTGGTGGAGAATGAGGAACGAATGACGCCAGATGTTTCGAGAGGTCTAAAACCGTAGATTCACAATACCTTATCTCTCATAAATTTTCTCTCAGATTCGATGTTGTCAATGTGGCTCAGCTTATTAGAGCGAGATAGTGAGTATACTCAACCGAGGGACCACAATCGTAGTAGTCATCGTAACGATGATAACCAAATGAGAGAGGAAAGAATACTTGACAAAGGCGGTAACCACTGTGTGGTAATCGTGGACATGATAATAGAGAGGTGACTCAAGTGGAATTTCGTAAAGAGAAGATTCAACAATGACGGAAGATATCAACTACAGCAGACCAAAGACCAACAACAAATGCTAGGGGAGGAGAACGACCGCCAGCTAGATGTTACAAATGCGGAAGGAGGGACATATCACCAAAACCGCCCACAACAATCCAAGGTATGTTACAACCGTGGAAAGGAAGGCCACACATCGCCGAGATTGTACTATCGCGAAACCAAGTTCAAGAGAGTGGTGATTCCAAGGGTCGTCCCGATAAGTCAAAATCAATGGCTTCTCGAAGAGCGCTTTGTCGTGATCGACAAAACGTGAGGAACCCAAACGAGGTGATCACGGTAAGCTAATCTTGAATTCTCATGCAAGTTTATACCTTTACTAGATACCGCTTCTACCCATTCTTTTATCTCTCCCGCTTGTGCTCAACGCTTAAACTTGACCCGAGAAATTAGATTTTGATTTATCTCGCTGAAACTCCGCTGGGTGAAACCTTCACATCTACAGCTTTATAAATCTTGCATGATCCAAGTTGGCACTATCACATTACCTCGCTGATCTTATCTCTTTAAAGATACTTGCTTTTGATGTGATTTTAGGAATTGATCGTTAACCACCATCATGCCAAAATTGATTGTTTTCGTAAGTCATTAGTTTTCATATTCCTAACCAACCTCATTATACTTAATTCAAACCACTAAACCACTAAAATCACCACATCATATATATCAAGCCACAAAGCTATTCGCTTATTGAAAAACTGATGTCAAGCTTTCTTAGCCCATGTTATGGATTTGAATAAAGACAAGTCGATTTGAATAATATTTCGTGGTTAGAGAATTCCCCGATGTATTTCCTCAGAGCTTCCCTGCCTACCCCGTAACGTGATGTTGAATTCTTTATCGACCTTGAACCGCACAAAGCCCATTTCTAAAACCCCATATCGAATGGCTCCTATTGAACTTCGTGAGTTAAAAGTCCAACTACAGAGTTATTAGACATCTGGCTTCATTCTGGCCCCAAGACGCCTCCTCGGGGTGCTCCTGCTTTATTCAGTGAAAGAAGAAAGACGGAGTATGCGATTTTGTATCGACTATCGAGAATCGAACCATGTCACCATCAAGAATAGGTATCCGCTACCTCGCATTGATGACCCGCTCGACCAGCCATAAGGAGCGCAATTTTTTTCAAGATCGATCTTCGCTCGATATCATCACCAAGATTAAAACCGAGGATATTCCAAAGACTTTATTCGTGACTCGACACGGCATTATGAATTTTGGTCATGTCTTTTGATCGACTAATGCTCCCGCCGCTTTCATGGATATGATGAACCGTATTTAAGGAATATTTGATCACCTCATTGTTGTTTTATTGATGACATCCTCATCTATTCCAAAAGCCGTGAAGATCATGAGCACCATTTGAAGTCGGGTACTACAAAGACTTCGTGAACACAAGCTTTATGCCAAGTCAAGAAATGCGAAGTTCGCTTGAGGAAGTAGCATTCCTCGGGCACGTGGTGTCAAAACAAGGAGTATCTCGCTGACCCGCCAAGATCAAGCAATACAAAGTTGGGAGCAACCAAGTTTGCGATCAAGTACGCAGCTTTCTCGGCTTAGCCGGTTATTATCTGAGATTTGTGGAAGGATTTTCTCGATCGCTATCTGCTAACTCAAATTGACTTTAAGGATGCAAAATTTTATGGAGCGAGGAATGCGAGAAGAGCTTCCAAGAGCTCAAGAGGAGACTCATTTCGCACTGTTTCGACAATACCATCCGGTTCGATGGATTTGTTATCTACAAATGATGCTTCCGCAAGGGGTTAGATGTGTTCTCATGCAACATGGGAAAGTCATAGCCTATGCCTCACGACAACTCAAAGAATATGAGAGGAATTATCCTACTCATGATCCGAGTCATGCAAAGCAATGTGTTTTTATGCTGAAGATATGGAGACACTACTTGTACGGGGAGAAAGTAGAGATTTATACTTGATCATAAAAAGCCTCAAATATTTCTTCACCCAAAAGAACTCAACATGCGGCAAACGACGCTATCGAGTCATAAAAGATTACGATCACACTATTCAATATCATCCTCGAAAAGCGAACGAAGAGTCGACGATTAAGTAGTAAGATCATATGCAAGTACGAAAAGCGATATTGTCAACGCAAAGGCCCATTTTGTATGACTTCAAAAGGATGGAGGTAGAATTAAAGACCTGTGGACCCACATAATGATGGCGAATATACAAGTAGAACCGACTTTAATCGATAAAGTTAAAGTCGCCAAGCTACTTTAACCAAATGATGCGATGAAGAAGAAAGTGCAAAGAGGAGCTATTCCTAAGCAAGAATTGATGAGGAAGGAATACTTCGAGTCAATTCTAGACTTTATGCTCCTAACGATTCTCGACCAAGCATAAAATCATGATGGAGGCACACAACACCCCGCTTGCAATCCATCTCGGGAGTACCAAATGTATCATGATATTCGACATACATTTTGGTGGAACAATAATAAGAGAGAGAGATTGCGAGTTTATCTCAAGATGTTTAACTCACAACGTAGTAAAGGCGAGCATCAAGTGCCAAAAGGTCCATTGCAACCACTTGAGATTCCTAATGGAAATGGGAACACATTACTATGGATTTTGTTACGTGTCTTCCCAAAGTTTCTCAAGGCGAGATGCAATTTTGGGTTATTGTTGATAGATTAACCAAGTTCCGCCCATTTCTTACCGACACGCTTAGACTTATCCCCTCGAACGCCTTGCTCAGATGTACGTGAATGAGATTGTACGATCACATGGCATGCCAAGATCCATAGTTTCGGATCGTGACCCGAGATTCACTTCAAGATTTTGGGTTAGCTTGCAGTAAAGCTATGGGCACGGATTTATTTATCTGGCCAAAGATACCATCCTCAAACCGACGGACAATCGAGAGGACTATTCAAACCCTCAAGATCTATTAAGACTCGTGGTCCTAGATTTCAAAGGAAGTTGATAAGTACCTACCACCGTGGAATTCTCCTACAACAACAACAAAGCTTATCAAGCAAGTATAGGCATGGCTCCATTTGAGGCGCTAGATGGATTTAAAATGTCGCTTCCAAAGATGTCCGACGAGGTGGGAGAAGCAACATTGTTGGGACCGTAATTAGTACGCATGACTACGTAAAAGATCCAAATGATTCGGCTAAACGATTCAAACTTCACAAGATCGACAAAAGAGTTATGCCGATCTTCATGAAAGGACGGGAGTTTAATATCGAGATCATGTATTGTTACGTATTGCTCCATGGAAAGGAGTTACAAGATTTGGGAAAAGAGGAAAGCTCAATCCAAGGTTTGTTGGTCCATTTGAGATTCTTGACCGAATAGGAAACGAGCCTATAGACTCGCTAAGCTACTCTCCAAGTATGTCTCGTGTTCACAATGTATTCCACATATCTATGCTTCAGAATATGTGAAAGACCCAAACCACATTATCAGATTAGAACCGCATTTAGATAGTCAAGATTTAACCTACGAGGAGATACCGCTGAGATTTTGATAGAAAGAGCATGTCTTACGCACGGGTAAGGTTATACCACAAGTTAAGGTTTTGTGGAGAAACCATGCAATCGAGGAAATGACACGGAGTTGAATCGAGATGAAAGCGAGGTACCCTCACCTTTTCGATATACTGTGTATCGTACGCCAATTTCGAGGACGAATTTCATAAGGAGGGAGGTTGTAAGACCCCAACTTATTATAAATAAAATTGAATTTTCCTTTATTCATTATTCTAAATTAATAAGGGTTAATTTGATATAATTCTTTTGTTATGGGTGAAATGTGCAAAGTTTACAAAATAAGCAAGTGGTTATAAAATATTCATTATTGCTTTGGAATATTCGTTTGTCGTGGAATATTCTTTTTGTTTGGAATCTCCGATTTACGGCCAAGCAAGCTTCATTGGGGCCCCATAACGGAAAAACGTTGGATGAAGGAAAACGACAAAGATCGAGTTTTATAAATAACGACGAAATTGTTACCGCTAACACCGCTGGGTTACCCGGTGGTTAAAATACAAGAATACGCGCGTGGTCGCACAAAAGAAAGACACCAGATTGCATAAAGATTATTGAATTATTGATCCTTACGTAAGAAGGCACTACTCAATAATTGTTACAAAGAGTTACCGCTCAATATTATATTTTATTGATTGATTCAATAATTGTCATATTGATATTTTGTATTGTTGTTGTTTCAATAATTGTCATTACACAAGATTTTCCATTATCAAATCAATAATTCATATTATTTGAATAATATTATCGATAACATTATTGGCAATGTCTAGAAAGTTCTGCCTAAGGAGAGGTTTGGTCACCTAATCAAGCTACCAAGAAGTGAGAAAATCCTTATCGAAAGCCCTCTTCCCGAACTACCGTCACAAGATCGTGATTCTCAGAATATTATTTTTAAATAAGTAATTATTGATTATTATGATAAAGAAAATATTTATTTTATGTGGATATAGATGGAGAAAATTTTTAATGTGACAATTGTTGAAAATTAATATTTTATCTTTTTCCGATAAAATAATTCATTTAAATATATTATTTTAATAATATATTAACTATGATATTTTTATAATGAATGTGGGATATATGAGTATATGAGGAGGTAGAGTATTTTGTGGCATTAAATGTTTAATATATGTTTTGTGTGTTTGCGACACAATTCTCGACCGAAAATTGATTATAGATCGTAAAAATCGCCTGCTTGTGGATTTCTGGCCAATTTCTGCTTGGAATTTGGAAAAATTTTCTTCTCGCAAAGTTGTAGAGAATGGAATTTCCCATGGAAAGTCGCGAGTTTTGAATTTTTCCGATAAACGAGCTATTTTCACGAATTATTGAAGTTTCGAAAAATAAAATAATTTTTTATTAAATAATGGGTGGGACCCACTTTTGTTTGAACATGTGGGTCACTGAAATTGGGTCAAGGTTGGCTGGTGGTCTGAAGTGTTCAAATGGCATGCGAGAAAATGTAATTTTAAATAATAATAATTTATTAATTTAGTCTCCTTTCATGCTCTAACATTTTCCTATAAATAGAGGGGGCTGTTAGAATTGAAAATCACACCGTAAACAAAGTTTTCTCTTTCTCTCTAAATTATCGAGCGATTCTTGTGAGTATACTTTGAGTGTTGCTATACTATGCATGGGGTTCACAAGACTATACCGAAATTCAAATGTAAGTACTATTATTTTGAGGTAAGGGGTATTATTTTCTTCTTAAATGATATTTTTTCTTCAATATCATTATGCCAAGTATTGGTGAACTTTTTTATCAAATTTGGAACTTGTTGTGTTGGGTTACTATTCACGATACTTGCACTATTCACGATACTACATACTATTCACTTAATACTTAAGACTATTCAATCAAAAATAAAAAAAAAATTTTTCTTTTTGTCCAAAATATCTATTCGATACTAGCTTTGATCAGATCCATGTTTTGATCATTCTTGAATTTTACACCAATATGATTATTTTCAAGTATTTTTGGACATGGGTAAAACAAAGTACTAATCCTTAATCCTTAATCCTTAATCCTCATTTTGTTTCACCGATTCGCTTTTTTTAAAATGTTTTTCATCATCCTCACCCTAAATGGTGATATAAATGAATATCTTTGGCCCGTAGAAAAGCAAAGATGAACGATTAATCGATGAATATCTTTGGCCCAGAAGTGCAAAGATGAACAGTGTTGAGATGAATATGACCAATCGGGTGATATAAAATGAATATCTTCGGCCTCAGAGTAAAAAAAAGATGATTAAAGATGTATATTGATTGTTATTACAGTGATAAACTATTGATGATGGACTTTTAAACCTTGTAAGACAAGAGAATTCTTTCTCTACGTGACTCTTCTAATGGATTGTCAAGCTCACCGCATTTTTTTGTTGATCTAAAACTTGTTGTCTATTGTATTCTATTAGATTTTTCCCTCGTCAAGACTAACGATAATTTGTTGTATATTATCTTAGTCATAATATTCTTTATCGGGCTAGTTGAGCTCACCCTTTTCCTTTTTGTTCCATTTTTCTTCTCGTGAGGTGAGAACATAGCAGATCGAGCCTGGGTAATGGAGTGATGGTTCTAGGAAGATGTTTTAGTCGCCCTCACTATTTCGTAAAATAGTGTATGAATAATTAATGAGGACTTATTTGGGTGTGTATATTGTCTGACAATATTTGTATTCAAACTTTGTATTCAACACAACATCATTGTCGTATTCTACACGATTCACACTCATCCGTTGTCAAAGTTGTAGTTTGCTTTCTATACCATGTATTTTTTACACTCATGCATTAGTTTTAAGAACCGCACCTAATCCTAATAATATTTGACTAATCTTAATAGTTTCTAACTATCAAACATACACATGAGAAAAGAATCACCTTTTCGCCACATATACATTGATAGCGCGACACCAACATTCCAATGATTATCAATGTGATAAACTGAGCGCAAGCACAAAACTCTCGCCCATACAAAGGTTTGTACAACTTAGCCATCACATGAGTCCTTAATTGAAATCCCACCTAACTCTATCTTACTTATAACTTGCTCTTTGCTCGATACAAATTCCTCGTATCACATTATCTGTAACTCCTCGTGAGTTTATCTCGTACTATATCATAGTACAGTATCTTCATAGCATCAAGCTATAATTATTCAAACATTACAGACCATCTTTCTTTTATAACTTAAATAGATCACGTCGTGATCTTATTCTATATTCATCTCCCTTAAAATTCTTTTCTTAACTCGTGATCATTTGGTTTTACAATCCTATTTCTTTCCTTTTTCATTATTTACGACATTATTTGTTATCTTGGCTATTGGAGTTAGGCAACTCCCATTTATCTTTATATCTCTTCAAGATTCTTCTTTGAATTTTCTTGTTTATATAACACTTCATCCTTTAAGAATCTCTAACTTCATTTACATTGCTCAACATTTCATTCGAGTTCCACATTTTCATCATTCGTATCCACTTTCTATACTTGGTACACATCGAGTCGCTAACAGTTTCAATATGGTACTCTGAGTGGTTTCCCAAAAATAACCAACAAACTAGGTTTCAAGTTGCTAGTTCGTATATACCTCCGCTCTATGAAGGAATCGTTTATCCCAGATACCATACATCAACTATTAAAGAGTACAATTGTACCATACTTAAATATAACTTTTTCTTCTTAACTTCTTTATCATTCTCTTCTTATAGACATTGTCTATTTATTATCACCTTACATCCTTATTATTGGAGTTGGATAACCCCACATTCATATTCCTTATAACTCTGCGAGATTCTTCTTTGAATCCTCTCACGCATGTTTTAATCCCTTCTTTATAAATTTCTTAAATTACTACTTATTATTCAAACTCTACTTGAGCATATTCTTTCATTATCTTCACCTTCCTTCTCTAAGGTTATAGCCTACTTTTTTGTACCTAAGGTTTATAACCTACTGCTTTTGATACCAAACCAGAATGTAATTCAAAAATCATACAATTTAATTTTTGACTTGATCGTTAATAATACATTCAACCTCTAATTTTACATCATTAAACGATAATACAACCATTGAAATTTGCGGAATAATTAAAATTTTTTATTATAAACTATCCTCGTTCCCAAAACCTTTAACCTTTACATCTAGATATCTCAAAATCATTTTAATACTACAACAGTTTACATCGCAAAACGATATTACAATTCAACCTTTAATACATTATTTGGAACCTTAAACATGGTTCAAATAATAATAACACAACCAAAAGCATGCCAGTGAATTCATATATATATATATATATATATATATATATATATATATATATATATATATATATATATATATATATATATAATCAGTGAAAAATACCTTCAATTAGCGTGATAATTCCTTGAAAATACCACTGAATTAGTTTTGAAATCCTTTAGCTTCCTCTCAATCTCTCTCAAGTTTCACTGTCAAGCTCTATCAAACTAATAACCTTAATAATCCTAATAACTAACATCAGTTAAAAGAAACGTATATATTATAAATATATAATATTTACTATTTTAATTTATTTACTTATTTTATTTAAATTCAAAAAAAAAAAGAAATCCCAAAAGCCATAAGGCTTGTTTGGCAAAATCCTTTAAATTTAAAGAATTAATATATTTAAGCCTTGTTTGGCAAAAACTAAATTAAACTCATTTATTTTAATAAACAATTAGTTTATAATTTATAATCACATATTATTTATTTGGATTTCCATATCCAACATTAACCCATTAAATTAATCACATACTATATTTTAATTAAATATAGCATTTTAGCAAATATCACCAAAATTATAATTTTCATTATAACTTTATTTAATAATTTAATACACCATCTAAATTATTAAATCAAAACAACCATATAACATCTCATGTTATATTACAACTCTCTAAATTATAAATTAATTTAATTTAGAAAATTCTCTAATAAATTTAGATTCAACAACCATCACTTCAATAAAATATTTATTCAACAATGAACACCTCAAATAAATATTTATATTATTCAATAAATATTTAATATTACAATTTGAAATTTCGGATCGTTACATCCTTCCCTCCTTACAAGTATTATGTCCCAAGAATCACAACTCAAACAATCAAATCGTCACATTCTTCACTCTTTTATCTTAATTAAGTTAATTTCTATAACTCATGGATTATTTCCTTACTAATATATAATCCAACAAATATCTACTAAACAACAAACACATCAATTAAAAATATTTATTTAATTCAATAAATATTTGAAATTATAAATAAAATTCTGGATTGTTACACTTAAGGTTTAAAATCTAATGATTAAAACCCTAGATTAAAGTACCATGGACAATAATACTATTAAAATTGTTAGCAAAATGACCTAATTACCCTTTTTGTCCCATTCTAGAAATAAATGCTAGCAAATCTTGCCATATCTTGGCAAATCCCCAACTTAAGATCTCCCATGTGCTCTAAAATTTAGCCGTATCTGATCTATTACCACCTTGCATCAGCCAAATTCATCGCATCAATAGATATAAGAATTGAAGACAGAGAAAATCACAAAACAAAGCTCATTTGTTCATTTACACTTAGCCAAACTCTTTCAAGCTCAAACCCACGAAATCCAAAGGTGTTTCAGTCCCCAAATCAAGCCCCAATAACTCACATAACAAATCAGTAGCCAAGGAATCAGAATTTGTTCATAGTAAGGTATGAACCCTAAATTAAATCTGATCTTGAACCCTATGTTAGATGTTATGATTTAATGTTAAAACATGTTTTTATAGTGTACATAGATGATCTGGGTTGCTAGATGCTAGATCCATAACATCTAGAGGCTCGGATTTGTTGTTTTACAAAAATTGGAAAATTTTGTTTTTGATGTCTGACAATGAATGTCAGACCATCTAGATCTCATACTGTTTATGTAATTTGTTATTTAAAGGTTTGATCATGTAGTGTGCTATGAGGTCTGTAATCTAGAATTTGTAGCAGGACCAGATCATGCTTAGAATGTCAGATAATCATGGTCAAAGGTCGGTGACCGACCATGACTTTCTAAAATCTAGAAAACCCAGATCGTGCCTAGAAAGGACCTGACAACTTTTTCAAGCGACTAGATCTGCCATTGTGTTGTTGTTTTGATTCTGTTATTGTAACTAAGTTGTAGCTTGTTATATGTAATATGGATAATGTGTCAGGAATAAACATGTGAATGATATTCCTATTTATATATGATTTGATTATAATATATATATATATATATATATATATATATATATATATATATATATGAATGAATATGCAAGTATACTTGCATTAAGAAAAGCTGTAAAGTCCTCTTATAGATTATAGAAACATATGTACAAGGACTTAGAATGAATTGATCAAATATGTTAGGTTGATCATACATAAGCAAAACAGCTTTGTAAAGTCCTTAAAAAGAAATTATATACAAGGACTATAAACATAGAAAGATCAAGCATGTTAGGTTGATCATATGATGTATTAGATAGGCTTGTCTGATCATCGAGCACTGCACCAAAAATCGTAGTCTGCCAGGAGAGTCAAGGATAACTCGAGAGCTATCGAGGCAGAATTGTAGTCTGCAAGATAGTAGATCTCGAAGTTCGTAGACTGCCAGGAGAGATGAGGAAGGATCGTAGTGTGTCGGGTAAAGCTTCCTCAGAATCGTAGTCTGCTGAGGAAGTCATGTTCGAAATCGTGAGAGACACTTTTGCTTCACGAGCCGACCGAGCATCCGCCAAAGCCAAGTCAAGAATCGTAGACTACACTCGAGTCGTAGAGTCTACTAATGTCAAAGCTAAGTCAAGAATCGAGATTACACTCGTAGTCGTAGAGTCTACTTGATCGTATCAAAGGCGTAAATCGTGAGTCGAGTAAGATCGATCGATGAAGACAACAAGCACAACGATGTAAATCGTAGTATCAAGATCTAATATTAGAGTCGAGGTGTGCACACCGGTCAATCATAGAGTGCAGAGCTAAGATCTCAACAGATGTGCTCACAAAGCCAAGGTAGAATCGTAGAGAAAACACGATTCTCAACAATTGAGCACTCCCAGAATATCCGAAGGAATGAAGCCTCTGGTTGGTACTGCAAAGATACATCTCACCTAAAGGAAGCCAGAGAGCACTTAACGGATGGCATGCAAGCTAATAAAAGATCTAAGCATCGACCCAATCAGCATTCAGATTGAGTTATGAAGCCATTCAAGATGAAGTCTTCCACAAGATGATCATAAGAAGACTTCAGTAGCTGACTAAGGAAAGTCAGCATATGCAGTAGCTGTCAAGTGGAAAGATGACAACAATCTTGGAAGTAACCAGGATCTTAGTGTTTGCCAAACAAAGAAAGAATTGATGGAGTATACACAAAGATACTAGTCAGCCTCTGAAGAACAAGGATAAAGTGATTAAGCATTGGGTTAGTCCATTGATGATAAGTGAACGGGAGATTACAAGGAGAAAGCGAGCTGGACACGCCACAAATCTAAAGTGTCTTGTTATTTAGAAAGGGACAGAGCAAGGAGTCAAGCCATCAGTATCTGAGAACAGTCAAGGCAAACAGAAGTGATGAAGCACTGTATGAAAGAAGGAAGAGTTATTCTTCACTAAAGATCAAGTGAACTCTCTTCAAGATCATAGTGTTAACTCTACACGTCAAAAAGCAAGTCAACAAGACACTACAATCAGGTCCAAGAAGATATGCATCAGAATCATAGAGTTCGAATAGCTGAAGATTAAGGCATTGACAACGGTTCAATCTGAAGATTGATATTCGAATAGAGCTTATTGAGAGCATCGATACAAAAGGACAACCTCTGATCAAGAAATTAAAAGGAAGAAATAAAGTTGACTACCTGCCCAAGACATAAAAGTGACATCTCTGATGGGGTAGGTGAAATAGTAGACTGCAGTGTCAGAAAGTCACAAGAAGGGATGTTATGTCACATCTGTAGTCTACACCAAATAACTCGAGATCTGCAAAGCAATTCAAATAGCTTTCAACGGCTACATTCCAACGGGAAGATTGGGAAGGAGTATAAATCAACAGAGCTTCAAAGATCAAAAGTTGCTGATTGCCATGTTGCAGAATCGTTGAGTTGTTGGAATGCTATACTGTTGACTCTACGAGTTTCACCAGAACTAAACAAAACAAGTCTCAGTGTTAGTGAGGCTACAAAGGTGAAAGTGAAGCAGTTTTGAAGAAGTACTCAAACAGACTAGAGCTTCACTCAATAAAATGAGAATGCCACTCAAGATGGCAAATAAGCTTAGAGCTTAGGTATGCCGAAGATAGCATTCGTAAAAGTGTCAACGTATAAAGAAGATCAAGAGAGCCCTTTTGTGTCATAAAGGGATAGCAGTATGTGCTATGTTATGTAAAGCACTTGGAATTAATGAATATGAATTTATATTTGATTAATGGAATAAGTTTTGTATAAAACTTTGGGTTACATGTTAAACTTATACAATAAGGTTTAGAAGGTAAGTTAAATTCATGATTTTATGTAATCAGATAATGTCGTCAAGACGTCGAACACGAAATCAAAGGGCAGAAGAATCTGTCAACAATGCTGGGGGACAACAGCAAGACCCGATGGAAAACTTTGCAAACATGGTAGCTCGGGCTATGCAGCATGGAATACCAGCCGCATGGAACCAGCTCAACAATCCCTTGGCAAAATTTAAAGACTTCAAGGAAGTAGGACCACCAGAATTCAGGGGAATAGCTGACCCTATAGAAGCCCATACATGGGTTAACGAGATATAAAAGGCGTTCGTAATTGCTAGGGTAGATGAGGGGCAAAATACCGCTTTTGCCACTTATATGATGAAAGGGGAGGCTAACTTTTGATGCGAGGCAAATCAAACTAGGGCAGGAGAAGGAGTAGTTGCTTGGGCTAGGTTTAAAACTCTATTTTTCGAAAACTATCTCTTAGCTAGTATGCAAGCTAGGATGGAGGTGAAATTTTTGAAATTAAAACAGGAGAACATGACTGTTGCGGAGTATGTCGCAAAGTTTAATGAGTTGGCTAGGTTCGCTCTGCATCAAGTTGATACGGAGGCTAGGAAGGCAAGGAGGTTTGAGCTGGGCTTAAAACCCTAGCTCTACAACAAGGTGGCGGTGTTGCAGATTAATACTTTTGCAACACTCATGAAAAAGGATATCATAGCTGAAGAAGGGAGTGAGGCCATGAGCCTCTACAACACGGAGAAGAAGAATAAAGGCAAGGCAGTAGGAGCTGTGAAGGTGGAAACTAATAGTGGGAATAGGGGTGAGAAAATAAAAGGGAATTATTTTGGGAATGTTCAGGTGAAACAGGAAGGTGTAAAGAAGCAGGTAGTTCAGTGTGGGAACTGTGGGAAGAATCACTTTGGTGAGTGTCTGAAGGGTAAGTTCGTATGTTACAAGTGCGGGCAGGAGGGCCATATTTCTCCCAACTGCCCCAACCCAAGGATGAAGAGTGGGTCTTTTCTATGTGGGTATATGGAGCAGAAGGTGAAGGATTGTCCAAAGAGGAAAATGGAGACGAGGAGTGTAACCACGGGAAAAGGCAGCGGGACTCTGACGATCACATAACCGACTTCAACCAACAAACCAACCAAAGCAATTGCGAGAGTCTTCAACATGACGGTCCAGGATATATGGCAGCTGGGAATGGAACTCCAGGTATTATTCGAAGAACTTTTATTTTCGTGTATATATGTGATTTTCCTGTATATAGAAAATTATTTTATAAAGAAATTTTGAAGAAGGAATTTGAGTTCTTTTAGAAATCAAACTTCCGTTTAATCAAAGAGACAAGCTTTATGTTGAATAGTTAAAGATCGGTTCGATCGAATCTGATCGAGATCTATTTGAAATGATTGTGTATGCTATGTACCCTTGTATGTATAATTTTTGAAACGGTGATTCCGGGGACGAAATCTTTATAAGGGAGGGTGAATGTAATAACCCGATATTTTCTATATAAATAAATGAGAAATTTTGCATATAAATTTTTTTTAATGATAGGAATATGTGTCGGGTAATGTGTATGTATATTTGTGATAAATAAAAATTTATTTATTACCTGAATAATTACAAATAATTTTTTTTGAATTATTAATCATTATAAATTATATTCTTATAGTAATTAATTTTATAGTATAAATGATTTTAGTATTTAGTTTTCGTGAAAAATATGGTCATATATTATTTAAATAATATATGAAATGATTATTGGAATTATTATAATTATTATTTTATTATATGAATTTATTCAAATTAATTAAGTTAATTATTTTCATTTAATTAATTATGGTACAATTTGAAAGATATTTCGGATATGGAATCCAAACTTTATTTCGGATTTTGATCAATGAATGAGAATAATAATATTATATTAAATACAATAAATATATACGATATATGTAGATCATTAATGGTTAGTCAATTATGGTGTATCACGACAAACCCTAGTATTACTGTCATAAAGCATAATTGGAAACTCAAAATTGGAGTTTAAGATCGGTCAGAAATTGTGTTATATAAATTATGTTGCATATTATAGAATTTCTGTTAATTAGGAAAACCCTAATTAGTATTTGAAAACCCTAATTAAAATTAGAAACCCTAATTTGCTAATTAGGAACCCTAATTTGCTAAAATTAGAAACCCTAATTATTATTTTACTAAATTAAATTATTAATTTGGGAACCCTAATAATATTAAGGAACCTTACCTATTTAAAAACCCTAATTTCTATTTAAAAACCATAATTTTAATTGGTAAGTTCTAATTAAAATTTATTACAATTTAAACTTAATTTTTCAAACCCTAGAAATTATTTGGAAACCTTAAGGTTTAAAATCTAGTAATTAAACCCTAGATTAAAGTACCATAGACAAGAATACCATTAAAATTGCTAGCAAAATGACCTAATTACCCTTTTGTCCCATTCTAGAAATAAATGCTAGCAAATCTTTCCATATCTTGGCAAATCCCCAACTCAAGATCTCCAAAGGTGCTCTAAAAACTCACCCATATCTAATCTATTGCCACCTTTGACGTCACCCAATTCATTGCATCAATAGATATAAGAATTAAAGACAGAGAAAATCACAAAACAAAGCTCATTTGTTCATTTACACTTAGCCAAACTCTTTCAAGCTCAAACCCACGAAATCCAAAGGTGTTTCAGTCCCCAAATCAACCCCAATAACTCACATAACAAATCAGTAGCCAAGGAATCAGAATTTGTTCATAGTAAGGTATGAACCCTAAATCAAATCTGATCTTGAACTTTATGTTAAATGGTATGATTTAATGTTAAAACATGTTGTTTATAGTGTACATAGATGATCTGGGTTGCTAGATGTTAGATTCATAACATCTAGAGGCTCGGATTTGATGTTTTACAAAAAATGGAAAATTTTGTTTTTGATGTTTGACAATGAATGTCAGACCATCTAGATCTCATCATGTTTATGTAATTTGTTGTTTAAAGGTTTGATCATGTAGTGTGCTATGAGGTCTGTAATCTTGAACTTGTAGCAGAACCAGATCATGCTTAGAATGTCAGATAATCATGGTCAAAGGTCGGTGACCGACCATGACTATCTAAAATCTAGAAAACCCAGATCGTGCCTAGAAAGGACCTGACAACTTTTTCAAGCGACTAGATCTGCCATTGTGTTGTTGTTTTGATTCTGTTATTGTAACTAAGTTGTAGCTTGTTATATGTAATATGGATAATGTGTCAGGAATAAACATGTGAATGATATTCCTATTTATATATGATTTGATTATAATATATATATATATATATATATATATATATGAATGAATATGCAAGTATACTTGTATTAAGAAAAGCTGTAAAGTCCTCTTATAGATTATAGAAACATATGTACAAGGACTTAGAATGAATTGATCAAATATGTTAGTTGATCATACATAAGCAAAACACTTTTTTGTAAAGTCCTTAAAAAGAAATTATATACAAGGACTATAAACATAGAAAGATCAAGCATGTTAGGTTGATTATATGATGTATTAGATAGGCTTGTCTGATCATCGAGCACTGCACCAAAAATCGTAGTCTGCCAGGAGAGTCAAGGATAACTCGAGAGCTATCGAGGCAGAATTGTAGTCTGCAAGATAGTAGATCTCGAAGTTCGTAGACTGCCAGGAGAGATGAGGAAGGATCGTAGTGTGTCGGGTAAAGCTTCCTCAGAATCGTAGTCTGCTGAGGAAGTCATGTTCAGAATCGTAGAGACAGCTTGCCTACGAGCCGACCGAGCATCTGCCAAAGCCAAGTCAAGAATCGTAGACTACACTCGGAGTCGTAGAGTCTACTAATGTCAAAGCTAAGTCAAGAATCGTAGATTACACTCAGAGTCGTAGAGTCTACTGATCGTATCAAAGGCAGAAATCGTAGTCGAGTAAGATCAGATGAAGACAACAAGCACAACGACAGAAATCGTAGTATCAAGATCTAATATTAGAGTCGTAGTGTGTGCACAGCCGAAGCTGAATCATAGAGTGCAGAGCTAAGATCTCAACAGATGTGCTCACAAAGCCAAGGTAGAATCGTAGAGAAAACACGATTCTCAACAATTGAGCACTCCTGCAATATCCAAGGAATGAAGCCTCCGTTGGTACTTTGCAAAGATACATCTCACCTAAAGGAAGCCAGAGAGCACTTAACGGATGGCATGCAAGCTAATAAAAGATCTAAGCATCGACCCAATCAGCATTCAGATTGAGTTATGAAGCCATTCAAGATGAAGTCTTCCACAAGATGATCATAAGAAGACTTCAGTAGCTGACTAAGGAAAGTCAGCATATGCAGTAGCTGTCAAGTGGAAAGATGACAACAATCTTGGAAGTAACCAGGATCTTAGTGTTTGCCAAACAAAGAAAGAATTGATGGAGTATACACAAAGATACTAGTCAGCCTCTGAAGAACAAGGATAAAGTGATTAAGCATCAAGTTAGTCCATTGATGATAAGTGAACGGGAGATTACAAGGAGAAAGCGAGCTGGACACGCCACAAATCTAAAGTGTCTTGTTATTTAGAAAGGGACAGAGCAAGGAGTCAAGCCATCGAGATCTCGAGAACAAACCAAGGCAAAATGTAAGTGATGAAGCACTTTGTATGAAAGAAGGAAGAGTTATTCTTCACTAAAGATCAAGTGAACTCTTCAAGATCATAGTGTTAACTCTACACGCCAAAAAGCAAGTCAACAAGACACTACAATCAGTCCAAGAAGATATGCATCGTAATCATAGAGTTCGAATAAATCAAGATTAAGGCATTGACAACGGCTCAATCAAGATTGATATTCAATAGAGCTTATTGAGAGCATCGATACAAAAGGACAACCTCTGATCAAGAAATTAAAAGGAAGAAATAAAGTTGACTACCTGCCCAAGACATAAAAGTGACATCTCTGATGGGGTAGGTGAAATAGTAGACTGCAGTGTCAGAAAGTCACAAGAAGGATGTTATGTCACATCTCGTAGTCTACACCAAATAACTCGAGATCTCGCAAAGCAATTCAAATAGCTTTCAACGGCTACATTCCAACGGGAAGATTGGGAAGGAGTATAAATCAACAGAGCTTCAAAGATCAAAAGTTGCTGATTGCCATGTTGCAGAATCGTTGAGTTGTTGGAATGCTATACTGTTGACTCTACGAGTTTCACCAGAACTAAACAAAACAAGTCTCAGTGTTAGTGAGGCTACAAAGGTGAAAGTGAAGCAGTTTTGAAGAAGTACTCAAACAGACTAGAGCTTCACTCAATAAAAATGAGAATGCCACTGAAGATGGCAGCTAAGCTTAGAGCCGAGAAGGCCAAGAAGATAGCATTCAGAAAAGTGTCAACGTATAAAGAAGATCAAGAGAGCCCTTTTGTGTCATAAAGGGATAGCAGTATGTGCTATGTTATGTAAAGCACTTGGAATTAATGAATATGAATTTATATTTGATTAATGGAATAAGTTTTGTATAAAACTTTGGGTTACATGTTAAACTTATACAATAAGGTTTAGAAGGTAAGTTAAATTCATGATTTTATGTAATCAGATAATGTCGTCAAGACGTCGAACACGAAATCAAAGGGCGTAAGAATCATCAACAATGTTTGGGGACAACAAAGAAGACTGGATGGAAAACTTTGCAAACATGGTAGCTTCTCAAGCTATGCAAAGATGGAATACCAACGTTGCATGGAACCAAATTTCAACAATCCCTTGGCAAAATTTAAAGACTTCAAGGAAGTAGGACCACCAGAATTCAGGGGAATAGCTGACCCTATAGAAGCCCATACATGGGTTAACGAGATATAAAAGGCGTTCGTAATTGCTAGGGTAGATGAGGGGCAAAATACCGCTTTTGCCACTTATATGATGAAAGGGGAGGCTAACTTTTGATGCGAGGCAAATCAAACTAGGGCAGGAGAAGGAGTAGTTGCTTGGGCTAGGTTTAAAACTCTATTTTTCGAAAACTATCTCTTAGCTAGTATGCAAGCTAGGATGGAGGTGAAATTTTTGAAATTAAAACAGGAGAACATGACTGTTGCGGAGTATGTCGCAAAGTTTAATGAGTTGGCTAGGTTCGCTCTGCATCAAGTTGATACGGAGGCTAGGAAGGCAAGGAGGTTTGAGCTGGGCTTAAAACCCTAGCTCTACAACAAGGTGGCGGTGTTGCAGATTAATACTTTTGCAACACTCATGAAAAAGGATATCATAGTGAAGAAGGGAGTGAGGCCATGAGCCTCTACAACACTGAGAGAAGAAGAATAAAGGCAAGCGCAAAGAGGAGCCATGAAGGTGGAAAACTAATAGTGGGAATAGGGTGAGAAAATAAAAGGGAATTATTTTGGGAATGTTCAGTGAAACAGAAGGTGTAAAGAAGGTAGTTCAAAGGTGGGAACTGTGGGAAGAATCACTTTGGTGAGTGTCTCAAGGGTAAGTTCAGATGTTACAAGTGCGGTGGGGAGGGCCATATTTCTCCCAACCCGCCCCCAACCCAAGGATGAAGAGTGGGTCTTTTCTATGTGGGTATATGGAGCGGAAGGTGAAGGATTGTCCAAAGAGGAAAATGGAGACGAGGAGTGTAACCACGGGAAAAGGCAATGGACTCGACGATCACATAACCGACTTCAACCAACAAACCAACCAAAGCAATTATGAGAGTCTTCAACATGACGGGTCCCGTGATATATGGCAAATTGGGAATGGAACTCCGTGTATTATTCAAGAACTTTTATTTTCGTGTATATATGTGATTTTCCAGATATAGAAAATTATTTTATAAAGAAATTTTGAAGAAGGAATTTGAGTTCTTTTAGAAATCAAACTTCCGCTTAATCAAAGAGACAAGCTTTATGTTGAATAGTTAAAGATCTGCTCGATCAATCTGATCGAGATCTATTTGAAATGATTGTGTATGCTATGTACCTTTGTATGTATAATTTTTGAAACTATGATTCCTTAGGGGACGAAAATCTTTATAAGGGAGGGTGAATGTAATAACCGATATTTTCTATATAAATAAATGAGAAATTTTGCATATAAATTTTTTTTTAATGATAGAATATGTGTGTAATGTAATGTGTATATATATTTGTGATAAATAAAAATTTATTTATTACCCTAATAATTACAAATAATTTTTTTGAATTATTAATCATTATAAATTATATTCTTATAGTAATTAATTTTATAGTATAAATGATTTTAGTATTTAGTTTTTCGTGAAAATATGGTCATATATTATTTAAATAATATATGAAATGATTATTGGAATTATTATAATTATTATTTTATTATATGAATTTATTCAAATTAATTAAGTTAATTATTTTCATTTAATTAATTATGGTACGAATTTGAAAGATATTTCAGATATGGAATCCAAACTTTATTTCTGGATTTTGATCAATGAATGAGAATAATAATATTATATTAAATACAATAAATATATACAGTATATGTGTAGACTGTTAATGGTTAGTCAATTATGGTGTATCACGACAAACCCTAGTATTACTGTCATAAAGCATAATTGGAAACTCAAAATTGGAGTTTAAGATCGGTCAGAAATTGTGTTATATAAATTATGTTGCATATTATAGAATTTCTGTTAATTAGGAAAACCCTAATTAGTATTTGAAAACCCTAATTAAAATTAGAAACCCTAATTTGCTAATTAGGAACCCTAATTTGCTAAAATTAGAAACCCTAATTATTATTTTACTAAATTAAATTATTAATTTGGGAACCCTAATAATATTAAGGAACCTTACCTATTTAAAAACCCTAATTTCTATTTAAAAACCATAATTTTAATTGGTAAGTTCTAATTAAAATTTATTACAATTTAAACTTAATTTTTCAAACCCTAGAAATTATTTGGAAACCTTAAGGTTTAAAATCTAGTAATTAAACCCTAGATTAAAGTACCATAGACAAGAATACCATTAAAATTGCTAGCAAAATGACCTAATTACCCTTTTGTCCCATTCTAGAAATAAATGCTAGCAAATCTTTCCATATCTTGGCAAATCCCCAACTCAAGATCTCCAGTGTGCTCTAAAACTCAGCCATATCTAATCTATTGCCACCTTGCATCAGCCAAATTCATTGCATCAATAGATATAAGAATTAAAGACAGAGAAAATCACAAAACAAAGCTCATTTGTTCATTTACACTTAGCCAAACTCTTTCAAGCTCAAACCCACGAAATCCAAAGGTGTTTCAGTCCCCAAATCAACCCCAATAACTCACATAACAAATCAGTAGCCAAGGAATCAGAATTTGTTCATAGTAAGGTATGAACCCTAAATCAAATCTGATCTTGAACTTTATGTTAAATGGTATGATTTAATGTTAAAACATGTTGTTTATAGTGTACATAGATGATCCGGGTTTGCTAGATGTTAGATTCATAACATCTAGAGGCTCCTGGATTGATGTTTTACAAAAATGGAAAATTTTGTTTTTGATGTTTGACAATGAATGTCGACCATCTAGATCTCATCATGTTTATGTAATTTGTTGTTTAAAGGTTTGATCATGTAGTGTGCTATGAGGTCTGTAATCTTGAACTTGTAGCAGAACCAGATCATGCTTAGAATGTCAGATAATCATGGTCAAAGGTCGGTGACCGACCATGACTATCTAAAATCTAGAAAACCCAGATCGTGCCTAGAAAGGACCTGACAACTTTTCAAGCGACTAGATCTCGCCATCAGGTTGTTGTTTTGATTACATTATTGTAACTAAGTTGTAGCTTGTTATATGTAATATGGATAATGTGTCGAGAATAAACATGTGAATGATATTCCTATTTATATATGATTTGATTATAATATATATATATATATATATATATATATATATATATGAATGAATATGCAAGTATACTTGCATTAAGAAAAGTCAGAAAGTCCTCTTATAGATTATAGAAACATATGTACAAGGACTTAGAATGAATTGATCAAATATGTTAGGTTGATCATACATAAGCAAAACAAATTTTGTAAAGTCCTTAAAAGAAATTATATACAAGGACTATAAACATAGAAAGATCAAGCATGTTAGGTTGATTATATGATGTATTAGATAGGCTTGTCGATCATCGAAAGCTTCGCACCAAAATCGTGAGTCCGCCAGAGAGTCAAGGATAACTCGAGAGCTATCGAGGCAGAATTGTAGTCTGCAAGATAGTAGATCTCGAAGTTCGTAGACTGCCAGGAGAGATGAGGAAGGATCGTAGTGTGTCGGGTAAAGCTTCCTCAGAATCGTAGTCTGCTGAGGAAGTCATGTTCGTAATCGTGAGAGATGACTTTGCTTACGAGCCGACCGAGCATCTGCCAAAGCCAAGTCAAGAATCGTAGACTACACTCGGAGTCGTAGAGTCTACTAATGTCAAAGCTAAGTCAAGAATCGTAGATTACACTCAGAGTCGTAGAGTCTACTGATCGTATCAAAGGCAGAAATCGTAGTCGAGTAAGATCAGATGAAGACAACAAGCACAACGACAGAAATCGTAGTATCAAGATCTAATATTAGAGTCGTAGTGTGTGCACAGCCGAAGCTGAATCATAGAGTGCAGAGCTAAGATCTCAACAGATGTGCTCACAAAGCCAAGGTAGAATCGTAGAGAAAACACGATTCTCAACAATTGAGCACTCCCAGAATATCCGAAGGAATGAAGCCTCTGGTTGGTACTGCAAAGATACATCTCACCTAAAGGAAGCCAGAGAGCACTTAACGGATGGCATGCAAGCTAATAAAAGATCTAAGCATCGACCCAATCAGCATTCAGATTGAGTTATGAAGCCATTCAAGATGAAGTCTTCCACAAGATGATCATAAGAAGACTTCAGTAGCTGACTAAGGAAAGTCAGCATATGCAGTAGCTGTCAAGTGGAAAGATGACAACAATCTTGGAAGTAACCAGGATCTTAGTGTTTGCCAAACAAAGAAAGAATTGATGGAGTATACACAAAGATACTAGTCAGCCTCAGAAGAACAAGGATAAAGTGATTAAGCATTGGGTTAGTCCATTGATGATAAGTGAACGGGAGATTACAAGGAGAAAGCGAGCTGGACACGCCACAAATCTAAAGTGTCTTGTTATTTAGAAAGGACGAGAGCAAGGAGTCGAGCCATCAAGATCCGAGAACAAATGAGGCAAAATGTAAGTGATGAAGCCTTTGCATGAAAGAAGGAGTCGAGCCATCGATGATCTCGAGAACAATTGAGGTTAGTCCATCAGTATCTGCTTGATGATTTTTAAACCTGATACGTGCTTGATTCATGCACCATGATAGATAGTCTACACAACCCGATGTCTAAACTACCTAATACATGATCAGATTTATAGATATAAGGTCAACAAAAGCGTTCACTGGCCAAGATTGAAAATTCTGGGCAACCCAGAAACTTGATGAACAACTTTGACAACCACTTCGCAAGCTTAGATCTCATTAGTGTTATGTTGTTTGGCCAAGATTGTTGTTGGATCATGTAGTCTTGCACTAGCACTACCAGATCTAACCAACAATATACCTAGAAACATCATGGTCAGTGATTAATCAATGGTCAAACCTACCCACTTGAAACTGTCTATGAAGGTTCTGGGTTTCTTAAGAACACCTAAGGCGACACTTACCGTCGCCAAAGGGCTTTAGCGATAGACTTATTAAAATTAATTAATTTAATTTCTAAAAATTATTTAAAAATAGAAAATAATTTCTGAAAATTACAAAAATTATTTTAAGTTATGAAAATTAAATTTTAATGATTTGACATATTTTTCATAAATATTAATATTTATTTGGATATTATTGGTATTTAATTTATTTAATAAATGCATTAAATAAAGTAATTAAAAATAATTTTATTGTATTAAAAATCATTTTAAATGAGAATAAGGTATTTAATAATATTTTAAGTTATAAAACATAATTTTTAATATTTTACGATAAGTTTCATTAATTATTTAATATTAATGATATTAGATTTATTTAGTAATTATATTAAATAAATTAAGTAAAAATGATTTTAATATTATAAAAATCATTTTAAATGAAAATGAATAGTTTAAAAATATTTTAAGTTATAAAATATAACTTTTGATATTTAAAGGTAAATTTCATTAATAATTTCATATTAATGATATTTGATTTATTTAATAATTATATTGAATAAATAAATTAAAAATGGTTTTATTGATTTAAAAATCATTTAAAAAGATATAAATGAATTCAAAATATTTTAAGTTATAATAAATGACTTTTAATATTTTGATGAATAATATATTAATATTTAAATATTAATGGTAATTATTTAAAAATAATTTTAAATGTTTTAAAAATCATTTAAGGGTAATATTAATACTTTAAAAATATTTTTAGTTATTATAAATAACTTTAATATTTTGGCAATGGTTTCATTAATAGTTTAATATTAATTAGATATTAATGATAATAGAATTATTTAATATTTAAATCATTTTATAATGATTTCAAAGTTTGAAAAATCATGATAAATTATAATAATTATTTAAAAATTATTATAAGGCTATGAAAGATAATATGACTAATATTTAAATTATCTAATCGAATATTGAACTATAAAATAGAGTTTTAGACTCGATAATTACTCGATAAAGCTGTCAGTACACCGAAATATTTTAGAAATTGATCTAGACTTATATAATTGGACTCGATAAGTGTTTGTTTGTGAACCAATGACTGTTAAAATATGTGACAATATGATTAGGTTATGTGCTGACTGCAAATAGCAGTACTATATGTTATGATACATTATTTTAATCAAACGAATGATCTTATTAATGATAGGTTTCGATATAAAAGATTAATCTAAGTTGCATTATTGTAAGCAGCAACTCAGGCAAGTATCCTACCTTTGCATTTACTTTATGCAATGGACATGGGTAAGAAAGTTTCAGAATCATATTATTGTGCCAGATTATTAACTCTATTGTTATTGATTATGTATCAAATTATTCATATTCATACAAGTTCTTAAATTATCTGATCATTGTTTATCAACACAGTATTAGTGCATAATCCAGATATTTATTCTGTTCGTTAGTTTCTAAATATGGTTATACAAGTGTCCCCACTTAGATAATCATTATACTTAATCACATGTTGATACATACTTACTGATTTCCAAGATGTATACGTTGACTTAAAAGCCATCTAAGCTATTTGATTTGGCTAGACACAAACTTAAAAATATTGTTGAACAAGAGAGAACTTTATTGTATCCAACTAGATTATTTTGGTTTGGATTACCGACTAAGTATGAACATCCCGAACATGGGAAAACTTTTGTGCACCTAAGGTGGATAAGATGAACGATAATATCGTTCTTATATGTAGTATTGATCAATACAGGACATAATGGGCTGATCACCCCCCGTGCATGTAAGTTATGACGGTTTACAGATGAAGTTCTGTTTAACCTTTTCAAAAATAGGAAACAATGTTCATAGTTTGTCGACTAATCTCCAGTTATAGTCAGTACGTAGTTTCAAAAATTTGATATAGAATTGATATGTTGTTATTATTGTTCAGCTTACTTCACAACTGTTGATTCGTTGTAGAAGTGTCATTCAAAGAAAACATTTAATTCTTTCAGCTAATATCTATTGTTGTTATTACTTGTTGGGCAATCAAATGCTCATTCTTGCTTTAAATTTAAATGTTTTCAGCTAAATATGATCAACCCGAAGGATCAGGCAAGAACAAGGGGAAAGGAAATCTATTCGAATGAGTTTCATAATATTATGTGTAATAGTTAAAGTTTATTAAGACAATGATATTTATTATCTATGATGTAATGAATGTTTAAAGGTCGCGTACCTGGGATTTAGACTCTGATTTATGTAAATTAAATTTGGTATCTATATTATTGTTATTATTATTAGTATTATTCCGCTCATAGAAATGGTATCATGAAGCACCAAGTTCGGGTTTCAAGTACCTGAATTTGGGGGCATCACAGATGAGCATTCTAAAGATCTAGAATTCCTTTGAAGTTAATTCCAAACCAAACTTCCTTCAGTACGGAACCTAATGATCTAAGCTTAGATGAACAACCCTATATCAGGGGATTATTTTAGAGCTACACAATGGCATTAAAATGTTTACGCAGTACATAGTATAAAGGGCTGATCACCTGGAGTATGAGACAGTGGTCCATATAGTCGTTTAGACTGTTAAAGGTTACAGTAAAAACACCTGTTAACCTAGGATGTAACAACTAAGAAAATCGAATATTATGTAAAATAATTTTATTTGAATAAATAATGAATAAAATTATACTATATGTTAATTATAACGAGTAAGCGTGATGAAGGTTATTCTATAACCTAAAATTTGAATAATGTCGTATTATTCTAGCTACCTGAAGGAGTTAAGGTGTTTGAATTTCCAAGACGAAAATAAAAGATTTCCAAGAAATTCTCCGAAAAACACTTCATCCATTTCTGCTCGGGAATAATTTTTGAACTTCAGAGAAATACGTAATGATAGAATGGTAAGGAAAGATGAATTATTTGATAATAATTTAGTTATGATAAACGTAGTTTTTCGACTGTGTACTAAGTTCGAGAATGTTAAGGAAGGTAAAGATTTGAATAAATATTGATCGTATAATAAGAAAGTTATTATACGAGATAATGAAAATGAGTATGATATGAAGTATTATACAAGTATATACGAAAGATAATCTAACGTATATGAGAATTGTTATATGAATTAGTATACGAGAAGAATACAATGATTATACGTTAAAAGCTTAAACCATTTGTAATAGACTAGTAGGATTTGCTTGTGTATTTAGAAAACCCAAGTGAATTATGTTAAGGCCCAAAGATAAGTAATGCAAGCCCAATGATAGTCCCAAATTTAATAAAACCTAAGCCCGAACCAAGAACCGGACCCGTGGATCGAACCGATAGGTCACCGGGTGAGGTAAACCCATGGGGAAACCCATATGGGCCCCCCATGGTGAGTTATGGCTGGCCAAATAAGGAGGTGGGATAGCTTCCTTTGGATGTTTGGTTCAAGAGGTGGGAATAGTAAGGAGGTGGGACCAATAGACCATTTTGCCCTCACTTTGTCAAGTCTATAAATAGAAGAGCTTGGATTATTTTTGTTGCTTGTTAATTTTCACCAACACTTAGAGCATATTTTATTGGACGAAAAGTGAGAGTTGTCTTACTAATCTAAGAAGAAGAAGAAGAATCAAGTTAGAACATCAAAGGTAATGATTCCTTAGACCTTTATTCTTCATCTCTTCAACTATAGTTGGATAGAGAAGTGAATATTGGTGGAGCATGTATCATAAGGAGTAACAAAGATTGATATTAGTGGACTTAGTCATTAATAAACAATGTTACAAGTGGACTCATAATCTTAGAATTTATGAACTAATGAAGAACACATAAAAATTATCATATATTGTTGATGGACAAGTTTAACACCATCGTGTATAGGATTAGATGATATATTTTTGTTTAGTATGGTGGATTTATGGATAATGGAATGAATCCATTTGGAACGGAGTAAAAACTTTAAATAACAAAGTTATGGCGAAATTTACGAGATTAGACGATAATCGTTGAAATCGTGAAATTCTCGGAATAAAAGTCAAAAGTCACCATTTAACTCAGAAACCTTAGTTTTTGATGCATATAGTAGAACTTTGCATTCAAGAGTTGCGAACTCGAGAATGGTCGAATTCTAACTTAAAATAAAGAAACGAGCTATGAACGTTCAGGAACGTCTAACGAATGCGTAATAAGGAAATTAAACTGTGAATTCAGTGTTATCGAATTCAAAAATGTAAGTTATCCTAATGAAATTGTAGTATACAAAATATGTGAGATAACGACTTTTGAACGAGCCAATTCTGACTTATAACGATTAAGTTACGAGCTCGAAAATGATTGAAGTTGGAAAACTTAAAAAAAATTTCTAAGGCTCGTATCGTGGCCAATACAGTCACCGCCAAATCTTATAAAGTTGGTGCCATAGCGATTACAATCCGAATCCCATACACCGCCAAGCTACGGCATATCTTCAAGAGTTTTTGCATAGCAATACAGTAACCAACTCCAAGGCATCACTAATTTGCTTGTACAACATATATACATACATATAGAAAAAGCCATAACTGATATTAGAAGAAGGACATAGAAGAATGTTGGTGAATGGAAAGGGAGGGAAGTTGATTGAAGGTGAATTATTACCTTAATTAACTTAGAGTAACATCATTAAAGAAGATTAAAACCTTAAGTTAACAATTAAAAGATAACGAAAGGCTACTCAAATGTAAACGCAAGTAATACGATAAACCGTAATGAACGTTAACTAAACTAATGAATTTTAGTTAAGTAAATGAATATTTATACTGAGAATAAGGAGAAGATAGGTTAAGGATAATACCTTATCATTGTTTATGACCTAATGTGGTATGTTATATAATAATGTAATGTAGAATCTATAAGGACACAAAAGAGAAGTGAATTAACTGTAGAAGACGATGAAGGCAATTTTCTAAACCCTTGCCTATATTACTTTTTGGACAAGCTTTATGATTCATGTATCTTATGCATGAGTTGATGTACAAAGAAGTCAAAGCCAATTCCTTCGGCTAGACTTAATGCGTTTTGTGGATTTTCTTATAATCTATCAAAATATTATCAATGTTGTTGTCTTTTGCCAACTGTTTTAGTATGGATTTCAAAGAAAGACTGAGTATGAATAAACAAATATTTTGTCGTCAATCAACAGGCACGTGAGGTTGCCAAAAAACTTAAACATAGATACGTTTAATGAAGTAGTGTTTTACAACATAAAATATTATAGGTTGACCACTTAGACGTGCTCGTAAGAAATGTCGAACTTATAGACTTGGTGTTAAGTTGTCCTTTTTAAAGAAAGAATGAAATGCTCAAGGTCTTGGACCAAAATCAAGGTTTAACATATGTTATTCATTGTTAAACACTTTACAGAAAAGAGAAGTGCTAATTTTAATTATCTGTAGTACTTCATAACTATTGATTCAGTTATTGAAGATATATATTCATATGATTCAAACATATTACATAAATGAAATTGTTATACTTGCTGAGCTAGTTGTGCTTACTCTTGTTTAAACTCTATGAATGCAGCTAAGAACAAATGGACCGAAGGATCCAGTAAGGATAAAGGGAAGGCTAAGGTGGACAAGTAGTTGTCTTCAAATAACATAGTATAAATTTTGTATTTATTTGATACTATAATGAAGAACATATGTAATGGTTATAAAGAATCTAGGAAGGGAAATATTATATTATAATATATAGAAGACATATTCACTCTGTTGAGGTATTTCAATTGAATGTATGTGTGAATCGTAGCATCGTGTAGCAGCATCTGTCAGGTCGGAAGATACCCATATTTGGGGACGTCACATCCATAGAAGATGTTTATGGTCTTTTAGACTGTTAAAGTAGAAATACTTGACAACCTAGAACATAGTTCGTGGTCTTGTGACCCTCAATGTATTCTTTTGATGTTGATATCTGTTGTAAACTTAAAATTTATTATTCCTTTGAACTCATAGCTTTTGAATTAGAGTTTATTGTTCTGGTAAGAGTACTTTACCATTGAAAGTTCAGCTAATTGTCATTCATAAAATGTTATTGTATACTGTCCTTCTTGTGGGCAATTGTTTGCTCACTCTTGCACAAAACAATGCAGATGAAGTTTGAAGATCTTTTACAAGCAAGAGCAATGGCAAAGTGCTTGATTGGACGATGTTTAATTTACCTTCTATTTATGAAGCCTATGTAATAGATTTGATTATGATTATGTTTTAATATTCCGCTGATGATTGTAATAATAACGGTTAAATGACCTGGGATTTATTTGAGATTATGTAACCCTATAATGGGAGATTTATTTTTTAAAATTTTGAGTTTAATTATATCCTTTTTTTATGGGTAGTTAGTTATGATTTAATTAGACAGTAAACACCAAATCTGTGGGATTGAAGGACCCAGATTTTGGGGTATCACGGTTGAATAATAACACTGCTTGGCCTGGTTCAAACTTTCTGTTTATAATTTTCTGGTCATACCACTTCTTGACCTTTTCTTTATACAATTTGGAGTTCTCATATGCTTGAAGGCGAAACTCATCTAATTCATTGAGTTGTAAAAGTTTTTTCTCCCCTACTGCTGTGAGATCAAAATTTAACTTTTGTATGGCCCAATATGCTTTATGTTCAAGTTCGACAGGGTGGTGACACGCTTTTCCATAGACGAGCTGACACGGAGACATATTGATCGGTGTCTTGTATGTTGTGTGATATGCCCGTAGAGAGTCATCCAATTTCAGAGACCAATCTTTTCTGTTCGGATTCACTATTTTCTCCAAAATCCTTTTCACCTCTCTATTTAATACTTTTGTTTGGCCACTAGTTTGGGGATGATAAGCAGTAGAAATTCGATGGTTGGCCCCATATTTAGCCAAGAAAGCTGTGAAATATTTATTATAGAAGGGACATCCCTTGTCACTAAGAATAATTTTTGGGGTGCCAAATCTTGTAAAGATATTCTTTTGCAGAAATTTCAAGATGACCTTGGCATAATTCACCGAGAGTGCTACAGCTTCAACCCACTTAGACACGTAGTCTACTGCCAACAAGATATATAAATTGTTGTATGAAGGTGGAAAAGGTCCCATGAAATCAATCCCCCACACATCAAAAACTTCCACTTCCAAAATCATGTTGAGTGGCATCTCATTTGTAATATCCCGAGTGTTTATGATAATGATTCTTAGAAAAGGAAATGAATGGGTTAAAGAATATACAATACTCAAAATATAGTTGAGTTCAAGAGAAAGTTATGAAATAAAACCTAGAATTTGTTGAAGAAATGAATGTAGTAGGAAATATAAAACCTATATTAAGGTAATGTGTTGAAGATATTCAACAATAAATTTTGAAAAGAGATTTGGTGAAAACCGAGTAAGGGAGGTTTCTTTGATTTTGAGGACGGAATCCTTATAAGGAGGGAAGGATGTGACAACCCGAATTTTCATAAGTTATTAAATAAGAATTTAATAATTAAAATTCTAATTATGAGGTGTAAATAATTTGAATTATGTGATTTGGTGTGAAGAGAATTATATATTCATATGTTGGGGAAAATGAGATTTAATAGTTAATTAAACTATTAAACAAATTAAATAATATTAGTTAATTTAATTAAGTGAAATTATATTATGAGATAATATAGTTTTAATTATTATGCCTTGTGGGCAATGGAAATTATTATGAGTTAAGTTTCATAAATAGTGTGAATAATTCACTTAATTAAAATAGTGAATTAATATAAGTATAATTGATTTAATAAAGTGAGAAGCTAATATATTGCATGAAAATGTAAATGTTAGTATAATGTGAGTAAAATATTTATGAAGTACATTAAATATTTTAGTTGGAAACTTTATGGAATAAAATGAATATTTATGGTATTAAATAAATATTTGATGAAAATTGTTATGGGATAATTTATTTAATTGTGACAAAATAGATGGAATTTATATGTATTTTATTACGCGAGTATAATAGTGATATTATAATTTAATTAAATAATTAAATTAGAGGAGTGAGAATTTGTTAAATAAATTGTGACAACAAAACTGTATGATAAATGAGTTAATAACATAAATTAAAAGAGTTTTAAATTTTGTTTTACCAAACAAAGCCTTAGAGTTTTTGAAATTCGTGTTTTAATCTTGTTTTGCCAAACAAGACTTAAGGAATGACTAAGTCATTATTTTAATTGGTTTTACCAAACAAGGCATAAGGGTTGTAAGTTATTAATTTTTAAAATGGTTTAGCCAAACAAGCCTTATGACTTTTGATTTTCAAAAAAAAAAAGAAAAAAAATGTAACTGATATTAGTTACATATATATTTATATTATATAATTTATATCTATTATATTATACGTTATATGTTTCTAAGTACGTAAGTTAGAGAAGAGAGAATACAGAGAAGAAGAAGAGGAAGAAGAAGAAGAAGAAGAAGAAACCTTGAGAATGCAAAAGAAAAGCTTTCATCATCTCCATCTTTTCTCCTAATTCAACCTAAAAAGGTATCAAACTAACCCTTATACTAAATTAAGATGTTTTGTATTTACTCTTTGTAAAATTAGGTTTTTATGATTATGAATATATATGTATATATGATGTTCATATGTTTTCATATGTGATTGTATGCCATGAAAGGATTTTCACAATTGTTGTAAAAACAAGTTTTAAAATCATGTTCTTCTATGTTTTCATAGTTTTAGAGTCCTATGTAAAATAATCTTTTGGTGAAACTTCATAATTTTGACATGTGAATGGGATGTGATGTGTGTGTGTGTGTGTGTGTGTATATACACACACACACACACACACTTACATGAGATTTTTATAGTTGTTCAAAAGTTTCAATTCACAAAGACATGATGAACATGATGAAATCATGTTCATAGTGTTTGATTATGAAGTTAAGTTGAAAATTGTTCTTAAATCTTTGATGTGAGCATGAGTTATTTATAATATGGGTTATATTATGATATATTATGAGTTACATGCTTGTTCTGGCAATTCAATCCATGTAATTTTGATAAACAATGGGAATTTTGTTCATAATGATTTTTTATGAATTAATTTCTAAAAAATGGCTTTTGAAACTATCAAATTGATGTTTAATTCATATTATAATTGTAAAATTGGTGATGGATTGTGAAAGTACATGAAGAAATGAAAACAATGTGATTAGAACCAACTGTTTTGGTTGTAAAACGAATTCACAATGAAGAATTTCACTATGAATGTCAAAAGAAGAGGAAATAAGAGAAATACTGAAATTTAAAGGTTGTAATCTTGATGTTTATGTTTTTTATGTGATTAGAAACATGTTAGAAACATTAGTTTATATTTCTGTAAACATATTACACATTGGGTAGGTTGGTGTGGTTGTTAGGAAAGAGTTGTAGGCCTAATTTGGCTCTCTATAGTGTTCGAGATCATAATTCGTGAACTAGCAGATGGGACCCCCGCCCCGGCAGGCTACCCTAGTGTAAAAACCCCCGCCTCAGTGGGTGGGTGGTCTGCTTTGTCAAATTATGAAAAAAAAACTGACCGGACATGTTTTACTAAAATGAGCATAACATTTTCATATAAGCTCTGATTGAGGTGATTCAAGATGATCCGGAATGAGGATGAGTAGACCTACAACTTTTGTTCTTTAAGGTTTTCAATTTAATGTCGGGAACAGGGGTCAAAATGTCCATTTGTGGGACTGATATGTATTAGTAGGCAATCAGAGGGCGTTGGGCATACACGTATGCAAGTGTAGTGTTTCTGAGGATAAAAGATGTTTTCCTAAGTATAAAACATGAATTTTAGTAAATATAATGATGATTAACATTAATAAATGATGTATTAGATAAGTTATGTAAGCACACTAAGCATACACAAGAGAGACGATTCGGGCGTGTGGCGAATGGATGTCGAAACGTCGTGATAAGTGTTAATGAACATTATAAGATATGGAATGGGTTTAATTTAAAACCCGTAAGTATTCCTAGCAAGGCTTAAACACTTGAATGAATTTTGAATATTACATAAGTCGAAAAGTTAACACAATCTAATTTAACATTGTGTGCTAATTAATAGGAAGGATTATGAGATGTGGAGTAGAGTTTACATTACAATTACTATGTGTTTTTATGTGACTAATAGTTGATGTGTATGATTATATAATTGTGAAGGGAACGTGAAGTGGAGATAGATGTAAGCTGTTAAACTGTTATTGGTAAACAACAGTCAAGGCAAGTCTTTCAGTACCTATTTGCTATATGAATTTGATGATGAACTGTTTGAAATCTTTATTGCAAATAACATGGTGTGTTATATTAATGTTAAAAGTATGAAATGTTAAAGTCAATTTATGACTACGTTGATTGAGTAATGAATGTTGATTGAGTAAGGAACTCAATCTTTATACTTGTTATATGAACTACAACATGTATGTTATATTAGTCCAATGTATATGAGATGTACATCGAATATGTTATTATGTGCTATGTAATGCATGAAAACTGTTAGATTTTGCTGGACTGTCGAACTAAACCTTGCAAATAACCACTTTTGTTGCTTAAAGATTTAAGGTAAAGCTATGTGCTACTTGAAAGATATGAATCAGCTGTGATACTTGAAGATTTATATACTTTGGCTTAGTTATTATTCTTTGAACCATGTTTAAGGTTCCGAATAATGTATTAAGTTTGAATTGTAATATCATTTTGCGATGTAAACTCTTGTAGTATTAAAATGATTCTGAGATATTTAGATGTAAAGGTTGAAAGTTTTGGGAACGAGAATAGATTGTAATAGAAAATTTTAATTATTCCGCAAATTTCAATGGTTGTATTATCGTTTAATGATATAAAATTAGAGGTTGAATGTATTGTTAACGACCGAAGTCGAGAATTAAATTGTATAAATTTTGGGGTCATTACAATTACTATCAAAGCTGATAGATTAGAAACCTTAGGTAATAGTACCTTAGGCTATAACCTTAGAGAAGGAATGTAAAGATAATGAAAGAATAAGCACAAATAGAGTTTGAATAATAAGAAGTAATTTAAGAAATTTATAAAGAATGGGATTAAAACATGTATGAGAGGATTCAAAGAAGAATCTCACAGAGTTATAAGGAATATTAATGTAGGGTTACCCAACTCCAATAATAAGGATGTAAGGTGATAATAAATAGACAAAGTTTATAAAAAGAGAATGATAAAGAAGTTAAGAATAAAAAGTTATTTTTAAGTGTGGTACAATCGTACTCTTTAATAGTTGATGTATGGTATCTGGGCTAAACGATTCCTTCATAGAGCGGAAGTATATACGAACTAGCAATCGAAACCTAGTTTATTGGTTGTTTGTGGAAAACCACTCAGCGTACCATATTGAAACTATTAGAGACTCGATGTGTATCAAGTATAGAAAATGGATACGTATGATGAAAATTTGGAACCCGAATGAAATGTTGAGCAATGTAAAAGAAGTTGGAAATTCTTAAAGGTAGAATTATTATATAAACAAGAAAATTCAAAGAAGAATCTTGAAGAGATATAAAGATAAGAAATGTCAATAGCCAAGATAACGAATAATGATGAATAGAAAAAATCTGTAAGATTAAAAGCATAAATGAAATCGTAAATGATGAAAAAGGAAAGAAAGAGGATCGAAAAATAAAACTATCACGAGTTAAGAAAAGAATTTTAAGAGAGGTGATTATAGAATAAGATCACGATGTGGTCTGTTTAAGTTATAAGAGAAAGATGGTTTGTAATGTTTGAATAATTATAGCTTGATGCTATGAAGGTAATGTACTAATATATAGTACGAGATAAACTCACGAGGAGTTATAAAAAATGTGATACGAGGAATTCGTATTGAGCAAGTTAAGGGTAAGTTAAGAGTAAAATAGAGTTGGGTGGGATTTCAATTGAGGACTCATGTGATGGCTAAGTTGTACAAACCTTTGTATGGGCGAGGGTTTTGTGCTTGCACTCAGTTTATCACATTGATAATCATTGGAATGTTGGTGTCGCGCTATCAATGTATATGTGGCGAAAAGATGATTCTTTTCTAATGATGTATATTTGATAGTTAGAAACTATTAAGATCAGTCAGATATTATTAGGATTAGGTGTGGTTCTTAAAACTAATGCATATGGTAAGTTTGTGACTCATAATAATATGGTATATTTTGAACCCCTCAATGAATGGACGCCTATAGTCTGACTAGGATAAGTTCTTAAACTCATATTATTGTGAAAAGTTCCTGAACTTCCAATGTGCGATAAGTTTAATGAACTATACTGGGGGTATAGGAAGATTGTAAGTTGAAATACAAGAATATTTAGTATAAGAGCATTGGTGGTGCTAGAAATGAAAGAATTAGTCAGTAATGAGGTAATAGAGTAAAGATTGAAGTTAATGGATACCTGGATATTCTAAATCTACTAGCTATGCTAGATTTTCAAGATTTATTAACTTCGTGCCGATGGTTTTACTTTTAATTTTTTTGAAAAATGTTGTATCACACTAGTGAACCAAAGAATTTTTAAAACAGTGCTATTATTGGTGTATCTATGTTGTTTGTTTCGGCTAGAAAAAAAATTGATTTTTAAAATTTTCAAAATATATTTTAATTATATATATCGAGTGATATGATAAACGATGGAGTCATCAATGCAATGGAACCTAGTGTTAGATGTGATCATATGATCGTCAGCCCACTATGATGAGATTTAGTATGACAGGATTTTTGAGATTTCTTTAGGATATGAGAATATATATATATATATATATATATATGTGTGTGTGTGTGTGTGTGTGTGTGTGTGTGTGTGTGTGTGTGTGTGTGTGTGTGTGTATATGTATATTTCGATTGATGTCTGAATTGTTGTAGAAGTCTATGCTATTTGATTCAGCTAGACGAATATTGAAAGATGTTCATGAAATTCAAGTATTTCTTGAGAAGTTATGCCAAACCAAATTGTTTTGGTGCGGATTCAATTGTTGAAAAGCTGAGATGAACAACCCTTTTATAGGGGAGTACGCGAAAGCGTTTAGATGTTTGTGCACAATATATGGTACGAAGGGCTTAACACCCTAAGTACGGGAGTCCCTACAGTCTAATGGTTGTTAAGGTTTAAGTTGAAAGAGTACTTATAATCGTGGACAAAGTGCACAATACATCGTACGAAGGGCTTAACACCCTAAGTACGGGAGTCCCTATAGTCTAATAACTGTTAAGGTTTAAGTTGAAAGAGTACTTATAACCGTGGATGTAGTTCAAGGTCTTGTGACCCCTTAGCAAGATTTGGAATCTTTTAAATTCCTGAGTTATAAGGAGGGAAGGATGTGACAACCCAAATTTTCATAAGTTTTTAAATAAGAATTTAATAATTAAAATTCTTATAATGAAGTGTATATATTTTAAATTATGTGATTTGGTGTGAAGAGAATTATATATTCATATGTTGGGAAAAATGAGATTTAATAGTTAATTAAACTATTAAAGAAATTAAATAATATTAGTTAATTTAATTAACAAAAATTATATTATGAGATAATATAATTTTAATTATTATGCCTTATGGGCAATGAAAATTATTACGAGTTAAGTTTCATAAATAGTGTGAATAATTCACTTAATTAAAATAGTGAATTAATACAAGTATAATTGATTTAATAAAGTGAGAAACTAATATATTGCATGAAAATATAAATGTTAGTATAATGTGAGTAAAATATTTATGAAGTACATTAAATATTTTAGTTAGAAACTTTATGGAATAAAATGAATATTTATGGTATTAAATAAATTTTGATGAAAATTGTTATGGGATAATTTATTTAATTGTGATAAAATAGATGGGATTTATACGTATTTTATTACGCAAGTATAATGGTGATATTATAATTTAATTAAATAATTAAATTAGAGGAGTGAGAATTTGTTAAATAAATTGTGACAATAAAACTATATGATAAATGAGTTATTAACATAAATTAAAAGAGTTTTAAATTTTGTTTTACCAAACAAAGCCTTAGAGCTTTTGAAATTCTTGTTTTAATCTTGTTTTTCCAAACAAGGCTTAAGAAATGACTAAGTCATTATTTTAATTGGTTTTACCAAACAAGGCATAAGGGTTGTAAGTTATTAATTTTTAAAATGGTTTAGCCAAACAAGCCTTATGACTTTTGATTTTCAAAAAAAAGAAAAAAAATGTAACTGATATTAGTTACATATATATTTATATTTTATAATTTATATCTGTTATATTATACGTTATATGTTTCTAAGTACGTAAATTAGAGAAAAGAGAATACAGAGAAGAAGAAGAAGAAGAAGAAGAAGAAGAAGAAGAAGAAGAAGAAGAAGAAGAAGAAGAGAAACCTTGAGAAAGTAAAAGAAAAGCTTTCATCATCTCTATCTTTTCTCCTAATTAAACCTAAAAAGGTATGAAACTAACTCTTATACTAAATTAGGATATTTTGTATTTAGTCTTTATAAAATTAGATTTCTATGATTATGAATTTAGATGTATATACGGTGTTCATATATTTTCATATGTGATTGTATGCCATGAAAGGATTTTCACAATACAATTGTTATAAAAACAAGTTTTAAAATCATGTTCTTCTATGTTTTCATAGTTTTAGAGTTATATGTAAAAAAATCTTTAGGTGAAACTTCATAATTTTGATATGTGAATGGGATGTGTGTGTGTGTGTGTGTGTGTGTGTGTGTGTATATATATATATATATATATATATATATATATATATATATATATATATATACGCTTACACGAGACTTTTATAGCTGTTCAAAAGTTTAGATTCACAAAGATATGATGAACATGATGAAATCATGTTCATAGTGTTTGATTATGAAGTTATGTAGAAAATTGTTCTTAAATCTTTGATGTGAGAATGAGTTATGTGTAATATAGGTTACATTATGATATATTATGAGTTACATGTTTGTTCTAGCAACTCAATCCATGTAATTTTGATAAACAAGAGGAATTTTGTTCATAATGATTTTTTGTGAATTAATTTCTAAAAAATGGCTTTTGAAACTATCAAATTGATGTTTAATTCATAGTATAATTGTAAAATTGGTGATGGATTTTGAAAGTACATGAAGAAATGAAAACAATGTAATTAGAACCAACTGTTTTGGTTGTAAAACAAATTCACAGTGAAGAATTTCGCTATGAATGTTAAAAGAAGAGGAAATAAGAGAAATAGTGAAATTTAAAGGTTGTAATCTTGATGTTTATATTGTTTATGTGATTAGAAACATGTTAGAAGCATTGGTTTATGTTTCTGTAAACATATTACACCTTGGGTAGGTTGGTATGGTTGTTAGAAAAGAGTTTGTAGGCCTAATTTGGCTTTCTATAGTGTTCGAGATCATAATTCGCGAACTAGCAGAAGGGACCCCTACCCCGGCGGGCTACCATAGTGTAAAAACCCCCGCCCCAGTGGGGGGGGGGGGGTGGTCTGTTTTGTAAAATTATGAAGAGAAAAAAAAACTGACCGGACATGTTTTACTAAAATGAGCATAACGTTTTCATACAAACTCCGATTTAGGTGATTCAAGATGATCCGGAATGAGGACGAGTAGACCTACAACTTTTGTTCTTTAAGGTTTTCAATTTGATATCAGGAACAAGGGTCAAAATGGACATTTGTGGGACTGATATGTATTGTGAGGCAATCGGAGGGCGTCGGGCATGCACGTATGCAAGTGTAGTGCTTCTGACGATAAAAGATGTTTTCCTAAGTTATAAGACATGAATTTTAGTAAATATAATGATGATTAACATTAATAAATAATGTAATAGATAAGTTATGTAAGCACACTAAGCATACACAAGAGAGACGATTCGGGCGTGTGACGAATGAACGTCGAAACGTCGTGACAAGTGTTAATGAACATTATAAGATATGGAATGGGTTTAATATAAAACCCATAAGTATTCCTAGCAAGACTTAAACACTTGAATGAATTTAGAATATTACATAAGTCAAAAAGTTAACACAATCTAATTTAACATTGTGTGCTAATTAATAGGAAGGATTATGAGATGTGGAGTAGAGTTTACATTACAATTACTATGTGTTGTTATGTGACTAATAGTTGATGTGTATGATTATATAATTGTGTAGGGCACGTGAAGTGCAGATAACTGTAAGCTGTTAAACTGTTATTGGTAAACAACGGTCAAGGCAAGTCTTTCAGTTCCTATTTTCTATGTGAATTTGATGATGAACTATTTGAAATCTTTATTGCAAATAGCATGATGTGTTATATTAATGTTAAAAATATAAATTGTTAAAGTCAATTTATGACTGCGTTGATTGAGTAAGGAACTCAATCTTTATACTTGTTATATGAACTACAGCATGTATATTATATTAGTCCAATGTTTATGCGATGTATATCGAGCATGTTATTATGTGTTATGTGATGCATGAAAACTATTAGATTTTGCTGGGTTGTCGAGCTTAACCTTGCAAATAACCACTTTTGTAGGTTAAAGATTTAAGGTAAAGTTATGTGCTACTTGAAATATATGAATCAGATATGATACTTGAAGATTTATATACTTTGGCTGAGTTATTATTATTTGAACTATGTTTAAGGTTCTGAATAAGGTATTAAGTTTGAATTGTAATATCATTTTGCGATGTCAACTCTTGTAGTATTAAAATGATTCTGAGATATTTAGATGTAAAGGTTGAAAGTTTTGGGAACGAGAATAGATTTTAATAGAAAATTTTAATTATTTCACAAATTTTAATGGTTGTATTATCGTTTAATGATGTAAAATTAGAGGTTGAATGTTTTGTTAACGACCGAAGTCGTTAATTAAATTGTATGAATTTTGGGGTTGTTACATCATTCCATTTGGATATGTTGCCCACCCTTTGACATCGATCAAAATATTACACAAACTAATGTGTGTCTTTGAACAAGGTGGACCAATAAAATCCTGCTTGAAGTATTTTGGCGGCCGTTCTTTCACTTCCATAGTGTACCCTGTATAAAGATGCGTGGCATGCGTGTAAGATACTATCCACTTTGCTTTGTTCCACACACCGTCGAATCATTTTATTCGCACATTGTCTAAACAAATATGGCTCATCCCACATATACCATTTTACATCATGTAGGATTTCCTTCTTTTGCTGCCGTGTCAAATCTGGAGGAAGGATATTGCTCACCAAGTAGTTGGCAAAATCTGCATACCATGGAAATTTAGAACCAACCCCAAATAACTATTCATCTAGAAATGATTCATTGATCAACACTTTATTTGCCTTATCTTTGTCTGGATTCTCCAATCTTGAAAGATGGCTAGCCACATGATTTTCTGTCCCATTCTTATCTTTGATTTCTAAGTTAAATTCTTGAAGGAATAGAATCCAGTGAATTAGTCTAGGCTTTGCGTCTTTCTTGGAAATTAGGTACCTTATAGTTGAATAGTCGGTATACACTATAACCTTTGTTCCAATCAAATACGGGCGAATTTTTTCAAAGGCATACACGACCGAAAGTAATTCCTTCTCGGTGGTTGTGTAATTCAGTTGCACATCCGTCATAGTTTTAATTGCATACTAGATTGCATGAAAACTTTTATCTCGGCATTGTCCCAAAATAGCCCTTACCGCATAATGTCCAGCATCACACATTAGTTCAAATGACATGGTCCAGTCCGGTGCTATGATTACAAGTGTTGTCGTCAATTTCTTCTTTAGTTGCTCAAATGCCAATAAACACTCTTCATCAAATCTGAAAAGTACATCTTTCTCCAAATAACTAAATAATGGTTTTACAATCTTGGAGAAGTCATTTATGAACCGGCGATAGAATCCAGCATTTCCAAGAAAATTATGAATCCCCTTTACTGATGTCGGTGGCAGAAGATTTTCAATTGTTTCTAATTTCGCAGGTTCCACTTCCAACCCCTTTGTAGAGACTTTATGCCCAAGCATGATTCCTTCTTCAACCATGAAGTGATATTTCTCCCAATTAAGCACTAGATTGGTTTCCACGCATCGTTTAAGTACCATAACCAGATTCTCTAAACAACTATCAAAGGTATCCCCATACACAGAAAATTCATCCATGAATACATCTATATTGTGTTCCACCATATCTGAAAATATTGCAATCATGCATCTCTGAAAAGTTACTAGTGCATTACACAGTCCAAATGACATCCTCCTGAAGGAAAAGGTTCCATATGGGCATGTGAACGTTGTCTTCTCTTTGTCTTCCGGTGCAATTACAATCTGATTGTACCCCAAATAGCCATCTAAAAAATAGTAATAATCATGTCTCGTTAATATATCCAACATCTGATCAATGAAAAGTGAAGGAAAGTGATCCTTTCAGGTTGCCTTGTTGAATTTCCTGTAATCCATGCATACCCTCCAACTTGTCACTGTTCGAGTCGGTATCAGCTCATTATCTTCATTAGTCATGACTGTCATACCTCTTTTCTTTGGGACACGTTTTTACTGGGCTCACCCATGAACTATCTTAGATAGGATAAATTATCCCAGCATCCAGCCATTTCAAAATTTCCTTCTTCATTACCTCTTTCATGATTGGGTTGAGCCTCCATTGTTGTTCTACTCTTAATTTTGCGTCATCTTCCAAGAGTATCTTGTGCATACAGAATGAAGGGATTATCCCCTTAATATCGGTAATGGTCCATCCTATAGCAGATTTGTACTCTCGGAGAACCCTCCGCAGCTTACTTTCCTACAAATCGTTAAGTACAGATGCAATAATAACATGTAAAGTAGATGAATTACCCAAAAATGCATACCTGAGGTGTGTAGAAAGAGGTTTAAGTTCAAATGTGGGTGGTTCCTCTAGCGAAGGTTACATCCATGCCAATGATTTTTCTGCAGTTTCTAATGGTTCAAACGGAATCTTGAATCTGCTCACTCTAGGTAACACATCCAACATGTGCAAATAATTAATCAGCTCGGGATTGTCCAAGTCAATATCTCCCAGCAATGTGTTTTCTAACAGGTCCCTATCCATGCCTCGAATAAAATCTTCACTTACCATTTTCTTAATCACATCCATCCTAAAACATTCTTCCTCATCTATAGAGAATTTCATAGCTTTGAAAACATTGAACGTGATCTCTTGGTCTTGAACTCTCATAGTTAATTCTCCTTTTTGCACATCGATGAGAGTCCTCCCAGTTGCTAAGAATGGTCTCCCTAAAATAATTGAAATTTTCTTATCTTCTTGGTAATCAAGGATAATGAAGTATGCTGGAAATATAAACATATCCACTTTCACCAATATATCTTCCACAATTCCCCTTAGGTACGTAACTGACCTATCTGCAAGCTGGAATGAGATGTTCGTTGGTTTTGGTGTTGGCAAACCTAACTGAGTGTAAATTGATAACGACATGAGATTCAGATTTCCACCCAAATCACACAAACATTTATTGAAGGACATGTTTCAAATAGTGCAAAGAATAGTAAAACTACCCGGATCATTTAACTTTGGAGGCAACTTCCTTTGCAATACCAAATTACACTCCTTCGTCAATGTTATTGTCTCATAATCCTCCAATTTCTTCTTCCTTGACAAAATACCCTTCATAAACTTAGCATAAGTCGGTATTTGTTCTAGGGCTTCTACAAATGGAATGTTTATTTGTAGCTTCTTAAAGATTTCCAATAATTTGGAGAATTATTTATTTAACTTCTGCTTTTGGACCCATTGTTGAAAAGGTGGTGGAAGATAGACAACTGGTACATCAAATGTCGGTTCCTTAGCCACTGGTCTTTCTTCACCCTTTTTTTCTTCAACTATTGTTGGTTCTCTTTCCTCAACATCTTCCTTTGTCGTTGAATTTTCTGCTAATCTACCTTGTGTTTTTGAACCCTTTGTTGAAAAGGTGGTGGAGGATAAACAACTGGTACAACATCTGCATGTTCCTTAGTCACTTATCTTTCTTCACCCTTTTTCTTTTTAACTACTTTTTGTTCACTTTCCTCAACATCTTTCTTTGGCGAATTTTTCTGCACTTTGCCCATGTAACTATTTTCCACTCTGAAGTGTAATAGCTTTACACTGCTCTTGATTTCCCCTGAGATACTTTTCAGCGTCACTCGACAAAGACCCTTGAGGTCTATTGTTTAAAGCAACTGTAATCTGTCCCATTTGGTTTTCCAGATTTTAAATTACAACTGCATGAGTTTTCATTGCTGCTTCATTACCTGATATATATTTCAAAGTAGCTCCTCAAAATCTGACTTCTTCTCATGTTGCTGAGCTGACTGTTGATGTGTATTCTGGAAACCAGGGGGGGTATGATGGTCATGGAGCTTGCTGCTGATTCTGATTATTGCTCTATAAAACGTTGGGATGGTTCCTTGCCCCCGAATTATAGGTGTTTTGATATAGGTTTGGTGGCCGATTGTAACTACCAACAAACTGAACTGTTGTTGGATTTATTGTACATTAATCTGTCGAATCTTCCCCCGCACACAACTCACATACATATGCTACTTGCCGAACATGTACTCCCGTGAGGGCATCCATATTCTTCGACAGTGTAGATATCTGAGCTGCTAAAGCTGTAACTCCATCCACTTCTAACACTCCAGCTGCTTTAAGTTGAGTCATCCTTGCAGTTGGCCACTATTAGTTACTAGCTACCATAGTCTCAATCAAATCGTATGCCTCTTTAAACCTCTTAGCTATAAATGCTCCTCCCGGCGCTGCATCTATGCTTGTCTGAAGATCATTGTTCAACCCATTATAAAAGGTGTTCATCTGCAACCACTTGGGCAATCCGTGATGTGGACATTTCCTTAATAACTCTTTATACCTCTCCCAAGCTTCATACATTGACTCACCATGTTGTTGATCAAACGTAGTAATCTCATTCCTCATTTTTGCTATTTTTGCCGGTGGAAAGAATTTTGCTAAGAACTTCTGAGCCAGGTCATCCCAAGTAGTAATTGAACCTACTGGCAATGAATGTAGCCAACTCTTTGCCTTATCTCTCAATGTGAATAGGAATAATCAAAGTCTCACTGCATCATCCGATACCCCATTATATTTGAAGGTATCACATATTTCTAGAAAGCTCAAAAGATGCTCATTCAGATCGTCATTAGCCAAACCCCCAAACTGCACCGAGTTCTTAATCATATGTATTGTACCAGGTTGAATCTCAAAATTGTTAGCAGTAATAGCAGGTCTGGTAATATTCGACTGAATCTCGGTTACCCTTGGTGTGGCATAATCCCGCAATGCTTTCTGATCATCCGTGACCATTATCTCTTGTTTTTCTAAGTTCTCTCTAGTCTCTTTTATCCACTTACTCAACCGCTGAAACTTTCTCTCGATATCATCCTCGTAAGGTTCTAAGTTTGGCTTCTTTGATCGAGTTTGCATGCACTATTCAAGAAAACCAAAAACAAGAAATAAAACAAAATCAAAAAGAAAGTGTTTAACTAAAACTGATATAATTATACTGATATTGAAAGTAATAAACTCAATTATCTTTCCCCGGTGACGACGCCAAAAACTTGTTGGTTGATTATAAAAAAAATCTAATTATGCACAACACACAAGTATACATGGTCAACAAGTAATACAATGATAAGTAGAGTATCGTTCTGTGACGCCCCCAATTTCAGACACTCATATCTCAAATTTGGTTCGTCACATGCTAATTCTAATATCATACTAAAATCATCAACAATGGAAATAATAGAATAATTTATATTGATATAAAATAAATATTCGTGTCCTAAGGTACCGTAACCGTTACTAAAACAATCCAGTGATTAAACTTAAACATAATTTAATCATCCTTAATACATCATAATAAGCATAACAATAATAATAATACTTCTACACTTAAAGGACTAAGCTATTCAGTTGCCTTGCCTTTTCCTTTGTCATTTCTCGATGTACCGCCTTGCTCTGCCTTAACTGTAATGTTTTTAGGGAAGCAAGAATGAGCAACAAGTTCGCCCAGCAAGTAATATAGCAAAAAGAATAAGCAGTTATAACTTTTGAATCTTCAAGGGTATAATGGTAATTGATTGTTCAAGGATATCAAGAAGTATCAAGAGTTTTCAATAAGTGTTGCTATAGACTGAAGGATATCAACAAAATTTCAAAATTTATTCATTTCAAGGTTCAATAAGAATGAACACTGAGCAGTCACTAAGGACTAAGAACTCTTACTAGAATTAACAGTATTATACTGCAAATCCAATATAAACGAGTACAACAGGTGATCAGCCTAAGGTACCCTACGTTATGCATAACATTTAATTATAGTCATGTGTGCACGTCGGTTCCCCGATAATATAAAATTTCCCATTTTAAGAAGGTTGTTCATCTCAGTAGATTTATAAGAGTCCGCACCAAGTCGATTGGTTTGGATAGCTTTCTAACACATGATCTTTTTTCTAGCCGAATCGAATAGCTTACACAAACCTTTAAGAACTTTGAGTTCAATTCTCGTAACATGAATCTTTCTAACACATGATCTTTTTTCTAGCCGAATCGAATAGCTTACACAAACCTTTAAGAACTTTGAGTTCAATTCTCGTAGCATGAATCAAGATATAAAATTCAACTTTCGATTAGGAATCATACGAATGTAGATATTTGTTCAATACAAGTATGTTTGATATAACAATAATTCGAAGTTTCACAATAAGAAATACGGTTTAAATACTTACATTCAATTATAAGAATGAAGTTAGGAAACTTGCAATAATGTAGGAAGTTTAAGATTAGATACTTGCACAATATTCAAAGTCGTGTAAGCTAGAAAACTTGCGTAATCATAGATTCCTTACATAAAGTAAATGCATAAGTTAGGATACTTTCCTTTAGCGTTGATTACCACTTATAGTGTAAAATCACCTCAATGAACTATATTATCCTATTTATGTATGTATAGGTATTCATTAGTCCCACACACCTTGACATACATATCCACATACATTTATCACACAAATCTAAACTCATGTAGGCTATACACAGTCAAACTCATAGATGTATAATTCACCTTGTTCTTACTTTTTAAAATCTTAAGAAACATTTTGGAAATTTTAGTCTCTTATACTATTCTCATATGTGAAACATTACTTAAATTACTCATTCTAGTTTAAGTTATTTCACAAATACATGTTAAAGAACATTTAAGCTACGTTTGGCCCCTTTCTATTTACTTTTGGAAAATGTTAATTTTACTCACAAATTTCCATTTTACAAAGTTAAAAGAGCTCATTATATCAATTACTAACCATAGCATTCATTAAACCACATAACCTTGCTGAACAACCTCTTTCTACGCATGCTTGTATATATTAGATTTATTTGTATGTACTTAGTATAACTTTCTACTTAGAACTCTTTTAGTTCATGCTTGCGTAGTTTATAGCTTGTTTAACTAGATGTACGAATATGTCGATTATCTCTAGAGGTATGAAGCATCCTATCATAGTTGTTCAAAAGTTCACAATACAAGTTGTAGAGTTTTCAACTCAATTGGTTTTCAAATCTTAAAATTTCATGACAACAACTAAGCATGCAAAGTATGTTGAATTCACATTTCATACATATTTATAAAACTAACTAAGTTGCTAATACATGCTAAAAATGTTAGGTTTTCTAAACATAGTTTTCGCCGTTTAGCTTTTCTTTCAAAAGATTATAATACAAACTCCAAACCTACTAAAACATCTTGCAATATGTATTGATACATGTTTAAGGATTTGTATGCGTTTTAAGTTAAGTTAGGTAATGTCAGTTTAGGGCTCCTTCCGTCGAACAACAAAAATAGTTTTCTAAGTTACTGCAGGACCCCGTCGGGGCGGGCCTATTTACACAAAAATAGTTTGAATGCCACTCCCCTGCTACGAACTAACATGCTAACATCTCAACCAAACAGCAATGTAATGATACCCAATTGATATAAATTTACTATCAAACACCCCTAGCATGCTTCTAACAATTCCAATCACATAAACAATTAAATTCAAGAATCAAATTCAAGATTTATGTCATTTTTCCAAAGTTTAACACATTTAGCGATTCTCTTCGCTACGGATTCGTTACTTGACCAAATTACTTTGTTTAACTTTTGTTGATTTCATATTCAACCATATTAACAATATCTAGTATCAATTGACATATTCTATCATGCTTTAATCATAAATTTTCCAACTCAAAACAAGTATTTTAGCACTTTTCTAAGAACTTTACAAAACTTGAATTTAAGAACATATAACGGGATATTACCTTCTGTGAAGTTGAAATGCTAGCTCTAGCTTCAATTTATAGATTTTATATGCTCAACCCAACCACACTCACACACAACTTGAAGCTTAACAGAGAACTTAGCAAAAAGTCTTTGAATAAGGAGGGCTCCATTTATAGGGAAACTTGTGAGCAAATTTGTGCTTTGCTTAATGAATTAAACCATTGGAATGGAGAAGAAGATGATGGATATGGGAGATTTGGTGGAGGAGAACTATTTATACCACTCCAGTCCTCATGATTTTCTTTCTTTGAGGTTGGTAATGAGAGACTAGGTCAATGGCCTATTACGTGAAGAAGAAAAGAAGACACTCAATTTCGGACAACTCTCTAATGCTCAACATTTGCAAACCACTACTAGTATATATGGGTTTATTTGATATTTGTCCCCAAATGAGCATATACACCCACTCATATATTACACATAGAATTATATAATCCATGTACATTGATTTATTTCAAATAATATTTAAACTAGACTAGAATAAAATTTTAGTTGGGTACCAATATTATTTATTATTCATATTTTATTAAAATAATCATTTAATATTAATTATTTATTTAGTCAAAGTTAATTTCTCTCATTGGTTTAAAATACCCATTTAATGACTCCCACACACATCATGATGTTACATAAGACTCTTTTACAAAACTTAGTAATTTACATAAGTTAAGCTTACTTTTATCATATAGTTTTATATAATAATTATTTACATTCCAATGTCGCACCTCATTTTATATTGAAGGAAAAACCTAATTATATATGATTTCTCCTTACATGTTATTGTTCATGATAATAGGAATTAGTCAATCACATTATGCATTTATTTATTTATTAATAGTACTAATTAATTTAGTCCATTTCATCATTAATTAAATTAGTACTTTCTCATTTCACCACTTTGCCACACTAGGCATAATTTCACAAGCTTAATTAAGCTTCTCATCATTTCTACTACATTTCTTAATTATCACATGCTTATTCAATTAAATTAACTACCACAACTCATGCCAACATTATATATATTTATATTCAAATAAATATTCAAACAATCTTTATTCTCAATATTATTATAATTTATTAAAATTCGTGGGTATTACATCATCTCCCCCTTATAAGAATTTCATCCTCGAAATTGTACAAGGTTACACAAATAAATGGGGATAATCCCTTCGCATCTTATCTTCTAATTCCCACGTGGCCTCTTCGATGTCGTGGTTTCGCCAAACAACTTTTACAGAAGATATAATTTTATTCCTCAACGTTTGCTCTTTTCTATCTAGTATTTGAATAGGAATTTTCTCATATGTTAGATTTTTCTCTACTTGAAAGGGCACGTAGGAGATCACATGTATATAGTCAGGCTTGTATGGACATAACACCAAAATGTGAAACACGTTGTGGATGTATTCCAATTCAGGTGGTAATGCCACTTTGTATGCCATTTCGCCCACTCGTTTCAATATCTCGAATGGTCCTATAAACCTCGGATTCAATTTCCCTTTCTTTTTGAATCTGATTTTCCCCTTCCAGGTAGACACCTTCAAAAACACAGAACTATCGACTTCAAAGTCTCGGTTCTGACGATGCAAATCAGCGTACTTCTTTTCGCGATCTTGAGCTGCTACCAATCTAACTCTTATCGTTATTACCACGTCGGTCGTTTGTTGAACTAATTTTGGTCCCAAAAGTCATCGTTCTCTGACTTCGCCCCAACACAATGGTGTTCTACACTTTCTCCCGTAAAGAGCTTCATATGGTGGCATACCAATACTCGCATGATAGCTATTATTGTAAGCGAACTCTATCAATAGTAAATGGTCGTCCCAATTCCCCTTGAAGTCCATCATGCAAGATTTAAGCATATCCTCTAATGTTGGTATGGTTCATTCACTTTTTCCGTCAGTTTAAGGGTGATAAGTAGTACTCAATCTCAACTGAGTTCCTATTCGTTCCTGTAAACATTTCCAGAATTTTAACGTGAAACGCGGATCTCGATCGGAGCCAATCGACACCGGCACTCCATGTCGCGATACAATATACTTTACATATAAATTTGCTAGCTGGTTCAAATTGAATTGGATCTTGATGGGTAGAAAATGAGTTGTCTTCGTCAGTCGGTCCATGATAACCCAAATGGCATCATACCCTTCTGTGTGATCGAAAGTCCAACCACGAAGTCCATCGTAATGTGCTCCCATTTCCATTCTGGTATTTCCAGTGGTTAAAGTAGTCCACTTGGCCTCTGATGTTCTACTTTGATTCTTTGACAAGTAAGACATCTACTAATGCATTCTGCAACCTCTCTTTTCAAATTAGGCCACCAAAAGTGGTGTCGAAGATCCCGGTACATCTTTGTGCCTACTGGATGAACAAAATGCGTCATATTGTGTGCTTCATGCAAGATTTCATTTCTCAGTTCGGTTACAGCTGGCACCCATACTCAACCCTCAAATCTCAATATATCGTCCTTATCTACTTTGAACTTTTCTTCCTCATTTCCTATTATTTTCTTCCTTATCTTCTTACATTCTTCATCTTTCTCTTGTGCTTCCTTTATTCTATCCAATAACGTCGGGTGAGCTTCCATCACGAATAATTTTCCTTCCACTTCTTTCAGTTCCCCCACCTCTATTTCCAACTTTTACATTTCTCTTATTAATTCCTCTTGAGTTGTCAATTTGAATAACTTCTCCCTTCCTTTTCTACTCAAAGCGTCGGCTACTATGTTTGCTTTTTTCGGGTGATAATGAATTTTGCAGTCGTAATCCTTAATTAATTCCAACCACCTTCTTTGTCACATATTCAACTCTTTTTGTTGTGAGGATATATTTCAGACTCTTGTGGTCCATGTATATCTCATATTTTTCTCCATACAAATAATGCCTCCAAATCTTCAATACAAAAACTACCACCGATAACTCTAATTCATGGGTAGGGTATCATTTTTTGAAATCTTTCAACTGCCGTGATGCATACGCAATGACCTTGCCATGTTGTATTAGCACACAACCAAGTCCTCTATGCGATGCATCACTATACACCAAAAATCCTCCTGTATCATCTAGTAATGATAATACAGGTGCCTCACTCAACCTCCTCTTCAACTCTTGGAAACTCTCCTCGTATTTTTCCGTCCACACGAACTTCACTGTCTTCTTCATTATATTGGTCAGTGGGGTTTCTATCTTAGACAAATTTTGGATAAATCTTCGATAGTACCTGGCTAATCCTAAGAAACTTCTTGCTTCTGTTGGCATCTTTGGTTGTTCCCAGTTACTTACTGCATTTACTTTTGCAGGATCCACGAAAATTTCATTTTAATTTATCACGTGTCCTAAAAACTGAACCTTCTTCATCCAAAATTCACATTTCAAAAATTTAGCGTACATCTTTTCCCTTCTCAATGCTTCCAATACCATCTTCAGGTGTTCGGCGTGCTCTTCCTTAGTCTTTGAATAAATTAAAATGTCATCGATAAATACTACTACGAACTTATCTAAGTATGGCTTGAAAACTCAGTTCATCAAGTCCATGAATGCTGCCGGAGCATTAGTTAACCCAAATAACATCACTAAAAATTCGTAATGTCCGTAAAGAGTTTGGAATGCCGTCTTTGGTATGTCCTCCTCTCGTACTTTCAACTGGTGATAACCCGTTCGTAGATCTATCTTGGAAAAACACTTCGCTCCCTTCAGTTGATCAAAAAGGTCATCTATCCTTGCAAATGGATATCTATTCTTAACCGTCACTCGGTTCAACTCTCGATAGTCGATACAGAGCCTCATCGATCAATCCTTTTTCTTTACAAGCAACACTGGTGCTCCCCAAGGAGACAGACTTGGTCAAATTTAACCCTTATCTGGCAACTCTTGCAATTGTATCATTAATTCTTTCATTTCTACTGGAGCTATACGATATGGGGCTTTCGAAATCAGTGCAGTTCCTATTGCTAAGTCTATTATAAATTCAATTTCTCTATCTGGCGGAAGACCAAGCAGATCATTTGGAAACACATCTTGAAAATCGTTGACTATCAATATATTCTTTATTTTTATTCCCTTTTTCTGAGTATCCACTATATAGGCTAAATAACCTACACATCTTTTCTTTAACAATTTATTGGCCTGCATCATCATAAGGAAACACGATTGTTTGAGCGATGAGCTACCATAAAACACTACCTTAGACCGATTTGAAGTCTAAAGGTTCACACTCTTCTTTTGAAAATCAATTATCGCAGCATAGCTGGATAACCAATCCATTCCTAATATCACATAAAACTCTCCTAGTCTAATCAGAATTAAGTCTATGTTTAGTTCGCGACCTCTAATGTTTGCAGAACAATTTCGGTAAATGAACTCTACAGGAATTACTTCCTTATTTGCAATCTCTATGTTCAACGAATTTTCTAGGCGTTCATAGGGTAGGTTTAATCGATTAGCAAATTCTTCAGACACAAAGGAACAGGTAGCACCCTAATCAAATAATACATAGGCATTTATATTATTGACTGGGAGAATACCTAACACCACGTCCTTCGCAACCACTGTGTCTTGGACAGTCATGTTAAAGGTTCAGGCAGTCGGTCGGTTGGATTGCGTTGGTCCGCCGATCATCAGCTTGCTTCCCCCTCCCTGTTGGTCGCTTCATCCACTACTCCCCTTCTTTGGGAAATCCTTGATTTGATGCTCAATTGAGCCACATGCGAAACATCCCTTGATCTTTTTCGGCTTTAGGTAGTTAGGTGAAATGTGCCCTTCATGGTCGCAGTTGTAGCAGACGATGCACTCCTTCCAACACTTCCATTGATGTTTCTTCCAATATTTTGAGCAAGTTTCACTTCTTTTCTTAAACCCTCCTTGATAACTTTCTGACTGGCTGATTCTTCGATTGTTGGTATTGTTGTTGTTGTTGTTACGGTTATCCCATTTCCTCTTTCCCAGATGGCTTCCACCACTACTACTCCCTCTACGAGTTTCTCCCCCAGCATTCTTGTTCTTCTTCTCCTTGTTGTATTGGCTCAATGCCTCGCTACCTCCCTCAGCAATTATTTCTTTCTCCAAGAATGTGGAGAATGATTCGATTTAAAGGACCGAAACCTTGTTGAACAACCAAAGTTTTAGTCTGAGTTCAAAGCGTCGAGCTTTCCTTTCTTTGGTGTCTACTTGATGTGTTGCAAATTGTGCAAGTTCATTGAACTTGGCTGTGTACTGCGTCACCGTCATCTCCCCTTGTTTCAGTTCTAGAAATTTTACCTCCATCCCATTCTTCATGATCTTCGGGAAGTAATTATCAAAGAACAAAGTCTTAAACCTTTTCTAGGTTATAGTCCCTTCTCCCGCCCTCTGTTGATTTACTTCCCACCAGTAGTTTGCTTCACCCCTCATCATATATGTAGCAAACACATTTTTCTGGTCTTCACCCACATGAGCAATGGCGAAGGCTTTCTCCATTTCTTTGATCCACGTCTGTGCTACGATAGGATCAGTAGTACCTATGAATTCATGAGGTCCTACACTCCTAAAGTCCTTAAAGTTTACAACTGGAGCTGCTTGGGAAATGGGTGGTACTGGTTTGTTCCTTCCCCTAAGAGCTTCCCCTAAAAAATCTACTAGTCTTTGTATAGGGTCTACTTGTCCTCTCTCATCATTGACCGACTCTTCTGGTGTCACTGGTCTACGTCTTGGCGGCATTTTTTGCATCACAAAATTTTCATGTTTATTATCATGTTTTATTATTTAAATATTTCTCAAATGAAAAGGAATAAAATTTTATAACACTTTTCTGAAATAAGATCATTTGTATTCATATGCCAAATCATTACATCATATGATTATCCCTAGCATACCTCTATAAATGACAACACATATCCCCTAATATTACAAAAGATGAGGACAACCACTAATCATACTACCCCTCTAACATTTTCAAAAGTTTGGGGTTTACAACTATCTCACATCTTACACAAAAGAGTCAGATTACATTACGATATATGCATCATATAATGAATTACTATAACTACTAAATTCCTAACACCTAGACCTCAATCTATCATTCCACACTCCACGGCGCTCTAGTACTCCTTCTGAGTGATGTACGCAACCAAATCTCGGCTTATGGTGTGTCGGGTCTATCCCTGCTCTATTGGGTAATGATATACCCCATCAATCAATCTTTCCATGGTCGTGTAAACAACATAGTCCATCTTGTTCATCTTCCTCCTCTTGCATCTCACCTCATCTTCTAGATCATTAGCCCTATCATTGGCTTCCTCCCACTTTTCCTTAAAGTGAATCCTCTCCATCACTTCCATCTCCAATTGGGTACGAAGAGTGTAAGACCCCAACCTTTTATGAATAAAAATTTAATTTCCCTAATTATTATTTTTGAATAATAAGGTGTTGATTTAATATAATGCTTTAGTTATGGGTGAAATGTGCAAATTTTGCAAAGTAAGAAAGTGGTTATAAAATATTCATTATTGTTGGGGAATATTCGTTTGGTCGAGGAATATTCTTATTGTCGGGGAATATTCGTACAACGGCGCAACCATTTGTGGGCCCTATAACGAAAAAATGTCGGATGAAGAAAATGACAAGAATGAGTTTTAATAATAACGACGTAACGGTTACCGTTAAAACTGTTGGAATACCTGGTGGGTAAAGTAAAGTAATACGTGTTGTTGTACAATAGCACACGGTATTGCACAATAATTCTAATTATTGATTCTTACGTAAGAAGTCACTATTTAATAATTGTTACAGTAATTACTGTTTAATATTTTATTTTATTGATTCAATAATTGCTACGTTGATATTTTATATTGTTGATTCAATAATTGTCACTGCATAGTATTTCCCATTATCAGATCAATAATTCATATTATTTGAATAATATTATTAGATAGCATTATTGACAATGTCTAAGGAAGTTCTGTCTAGGAAAGGGGTTTGGTCACCTAATTGCACGCCAATAAGGAGAAATCCTTATGGGAAAGCCCTCTCTTTCTTGGGAACGACTTGATTGTCAATATTGTAGTTCTGTAATATTATTTGTGAATAATTAATTGTTGATTTATATGATAAGAAAATATTTATTTTATGTGGATATAAAAGAAGGAATTAATGTTGAGGTATTTTATCAGTATTTTGTCGGAATGGAGGTGTTGAAAATCATCTGTATGTGGATTTCGGTCATTTTCCGTCTACAATTTGGAGAAATTTTCTTCTATAAAGTTGTAGAGAATTAAATTTCCTGTGGAATGGACATATGATTCGTATTTTTCTAATAAAATGGCTATTTATTATGAATTATTGAAGTTCCAGAATATTGGGTCGGGATAGATTTTTGGAGTTATAAATATTTTTTAAAAGAAAAACATTTTTTTTGTGTTGGTGAACCCCACTGGTGTGCTGAAGAATTTGGTCAAGGGTGGGCGTGAATTTTTTTTTTTATAAAATATTATTTTATTAAATTTTCTGCTTTGGTGTTCTAAGTATTTTCATATAAATTGGTTGTTTAGGTTATAATTGAAAATTACACCAGAATCAAAAGTTTTCTCTCTCTATAATATCGAGCATATTTTTGTGAGTATTTAGATACTTTGAGAGTTGATAAGCAATGCAAGTTTTCTTTAGCATTATATATGATATTTCAGTCAGAAGTACTGTCCTTTTGAGGTAAGGGGTGTTATTTTTCAAGTAAATGATGTTGTTTCTTTCAATATCATTTCACCGAAATATTAGTATGAATTTTATTATAAAATTTTTACCTTTTCGTGTCAGGGTTACTATTCACATATATGGCACTATTCATGTATACGGCACTATTCACGAATACGACACTATTCATAGAAAAATTAAATTTTTTTTTCGTTGTCCAAGTTATCTATTATGGTTACTATCTTTGATTGTATCCATGTTTTGATCTTCATTCTTGAATTTTGCTCTGCAATTGATTATTATGGAGTATTTTTGAATTTGGATAAACTAAAGTACGAATCCCAAATCCTTATTCTTTTATCTCACTAGATTCGTTTTCTTTAAAATATTTTTATCATCCTAATTCCTAAATGGTGATATAACTGAATATCTTTGGCCTGTAGTGCAAAGATGAATGATTACTTGATGAATATCTTTGGCATGTAGTGCAAAGAAGAATGATTACCTGATGAATATCTTTGGCGTAGTGCAAAGATGAATGATTACCTGATGAATATCTTTGGCTCGTAGTGCAAAGATGGATAGGTGTTGAGATGAACATGACCAACTGGTGATATAAATGAATATCTTTGGCCCGTAGTGCAAAGATGAATATTTGATTTGAGATAATTATTGATTGATGTCACAGGGATAAAATATTTATGATGAACTTTTAAATCATAGAAGATAATAGACTTCATTCTTTAATTAACTCTTCTAATGAATTGTTATTTCCACTGCGAATATTGATCTTAAACTTGTTGTCCATTATATTTTATCTTATTTATTGAAGGCTAACGATAATTTGTTTTTCATTATCTTAGACATAATAATCTTTACTAGGCTAGTTGAGTTCATCCTTTTTCCTTTTTGTTCCATTTTTCTTCTGAAGAGATGAGAATATAACGGAAACTAGTCGGGGTGTGGAGTGATGGTTCAAGACAGTTGTTCTAGCAGTCCTCAATATTTTTTAAAATAGTGTATCAATAATTATAAAGAGGACTTTATTTGAGTTTGGATATTGTCTAGAAGATAATATATGTATTAAAACTTACAGGATATGTGTTATCGTATTTTGCACGACAATTGAAATAATGAAGTTTGTAGTTATTTTCTGTACCATGTATTTGGCGACTCAGAATAGGTTGTGTGGACCTATTTTGAGGGCGTCAGAGTTGGTATCAAAGCTTAGGGATATGATCTCTGGTGGAGATCTAGGATTAGAACTAGGAGGGGAGAGACGAGTAAATCATTCGCTAGTGTGTCTTACCTAAGCTTATTTGTTTGGTCGGTTAGAATATAAGGATATTATGTGATATGTCAATTTCTTTAATTAACCCTTGTTTTATAGTAGTATTTGAGAATAACATCTGAAAATTTTGAGATGAGCAATGGAGCACATGAGACCGTTGAATCACTGCTGATCAATACCCAGGATAACGTGCATCAGGAAGGCAATGATCCTCAGGTAAACAACACCACCGATCAAACGATGAATGATGAGATGTTTATAAGCTTTTTTCAGTTCATGTAAAACCAGACGAGAGAGACTCCGGTTCAAAATACAGGTGGAAACAATGGTAACTCACGGCTTGTCACTGCCAAGCAATTCAAGAAGTTGGGACCGCTGGAGTTTTTGGGAAAGCCAGAGCCGCTTAAGGCAGGGCATGGATTAAGCAGATTACTAAGATATTTTATGTCTTAGGATGCACTGAAGAGCAAAAGGTTCCCTATGCCACCTTTATGTTACGTGAAGAGGCAGATTACTGGTGGGAATCTGTAAAACGTACTCATCTATCTGCACTTAAGATGTCTTGGGCGAAGTTCTAAGAATTTTTCAATGACAAGTACTTTCCCAAAAGTATTCGTCACGTGAAGGAGGTAGAGTTCATCAAGTTGGAGCAAAAAAATATGACCGTGTCTCAGTACGAAGCTAAGTTTGCGGAGCTATCTTGGTTTGCATCTCATTTAGTAGATAATGAGGAGCGAATGACGCGAATGTTTCTTAGAGGTTTGAAACCCAAAATTTGCCAACATCTTATCTCTCATAAACTTTGCTTGTAATCAGATGTAGTGAATATAGCTCAATTATTGGAGTGAGATTATGAGTCAGCTCAACTAAAAGATAACGACCAACAACATGATAATAATCGTATTGGTGGCAACGGTCATCGAAATAATGATAACCATCGTGGAGGAAATTATCATACCAGAAATGGTAACCACTTCGTTGGTAATCATGGCCAAGATACTAGAAGAAATTATTCAAGTGGAAATTTGAAAAAGAGAAGATTTAACGATGACGGGAAGACATCGGCAGCAGTACCAGCACCAACACCAGCAACAAATTCTAGTGGAGGAGAAAGATAGCCAGTTAGATGCTACAGATGCGGAGAGGAGGGATACATAAGTCCAAACTGTTCACAACCTTCCAAGGTGTGTTTCAGTTGTGGAAAAGACGGTCATATAGCCCAATTTTGTCCGATAGGGAAGATAAGTCCAGCTGGGACAGTGGCACCAAAGGCGGATACGGACAAAACAAAGTCGGTGATTTCAGGAAGAGCATTTTTCATGACTTCTCAAAAAGTGAGTAACCCGAATGAAGTTATCACGAGTAAGCTAATTATAAACTCTTGCGAAGTCTATACCTTATTTGATACTAGTTCTACCCATTCTTTTATTTCTCCTACTTGCCCTCAACGTTTAAATTTAACTCCAGAGAAATTAGACTTTGACTTATCTGTTGAAATTTCGTTAGCAGAAACCTTCATTACATCCACTATTTATAAATCTTGCTTGACTCAAGTCGGCACCATCACATTACCTGTTGATCTCATCTCTTTGAAAATACTTGCATTTGATGTGATTTTAAGGATTGATTGGTTAACCACTCGCTACTAGAAAATCAACTTATAGCGACGGTCGGCGATCGTCGCTATAGATCAAAAGACCGTAACTATATTATATAGTGACGGTCGGCTACCGTCGCCATATAAGCCGTCGCTGAAACCTATAGCGACGGTCTTTTCTCATATAGCAACAATCTTTTCTCCTATAGCGACGGTCAGATCGTCGCCAGAAAACTACACAAAAACGTGCATTAAGCTTTATACCGACGGTCAGAGAATAAATATAGCAATGGTCTTGACCGTCGCTATAGAAGCTTTTGGCGCGAAAGGATTAGGTCTACCGCGACAGTCCTGACCGTCACTATAGAAGATATTGGCGCAAATGTTTGGGGTCTACTGCGACGGCCCTGACCGTCGCTATATAAGTTTTGGTGCCAATAATTGATTTCTATAGCGACGGTTCTGACACTATATCTTTTCCAGATTTTAAAAAAAATTGCTTTTATTATACAATATTTCTAATTTATTTTACTTATTAACAAGTATAATTACATTCAAACCATACCATCCAATCTGAATATAACATTTAAAACTAAAAGAACAAAAAAAATAAAGTCTATTACTCAAAATTACAAATTAATGTATAATATCATCTAAATATACATAACCGTCCAAAATATTGTTACTATGTATCAAAACAGTACATAACTAGTAGCACTTCTAACATATTTTCATCCAAAATAGTGTTACATCTAACATATCTCTAGCAGAACGAGACATGTCACAGGTCCTCTATGGGATTATTTGATCCACTAATATCACCATTATCTCCTTCTGTGGATCGATCCTACAAATTAATTATCAAGTGAACTTGTTAATCCATACAAACAGAGTGATATAGTAAAAATTTCAAGTATAAGTGGAGTGAGAGAGCAACACCTGATTGTTGGAATGAGCATTTGGAACTGACAATTTCTTCATAAATTCTCTCATGATTGATAATAGTTCATCCACTTTCCTTGCAATATCGTCTCCTTTTTCCCGCACCTTTTTCAACTCAGCTTTTAATTCATGATTCTCATGTTATACATCATTATTTGTGTCACGAGCCCTGTAATAACCCATTATTTTCTTATATATGATTTTCTTATAAATAGTAAATTATTTTATAATAAAATTTTGAAGGAGGAATTTGAGCTCTATTAGATATCAAATTTCCATTTAATCAGATAGACAAGCTTTATGTTGAATAGTTAAGGATCAGTTCGATCAAATTTGATCGAGATCTACTTGCAATGAATGCGTATATTATTTACCCTAGTATGTATAAGTTTTAAAACGGTGATTCCGGAGACAGAATCTTTATAAGGGAGGGTGAATGTAATAACCCGATATTTTTATATAATTAATTAAGAAATTTTGCGTGTAATTTTTTTTATTTTCAAGGTGGGAATATGTATAAGGTAAAGTGTAAGTGTATATGTGATAAATAAATTTTATTTATTACATGAATAATTTCAAATAATTTTTTTATAGAATTATTGATCATTATAAATTAAATTTTTTATAATTAATTTTGTAGTAAAAATATTTTTATTATTTATTTTCCATGAAAATATGATTATATATTATTTAAATAATATATGAAATGATTATTAGAATTATTATAATAACTATTTTATTATATGAATTTATTCAGATTAGTTAAGTTAATTATTTTTAACTTAATTAATAATGCTATATATGCAAGATAAATCATATATGGAATCCAAACCCTAATTCTGGATTTTGAACAAGGAATGAGAATAATAATATAATATTATTTATATTTCAGTGCTACAGATATGTACTGTATGTATAGACTGATAATGGTTGGTCAATTATGGTATAGCGTGTTAAAATCCTAGTATTACTGTGATAAACCCTAATTTGAAACTCAAACTAGAGTTTAAGATTGGTCAGAAATTGTGTTAATGTGATTAATGACAGGTATTATAGATTTTAATCTTAATTAGGAAAAACCCTAATTTTTAGAAATCCTAATTACTAAGCTAGAACCCTAATTGTCAAATTAGTAACCCTAATTTGCTATGTATGAACCCTAATCGCTAATTTAGCAATCTTAATGCTAATTAGTGATCCTTAAACCTAATTTTTATGTTTTATATTATTAGAAACCTAAACTAATTTAGAAACACTAATTCATAATTTAAACCCTAAGGGTTTGCCAAGTTACTAGATTGCCATTAAAATCAAAAGCCAAATGACCATATTACCCTTCTTGCATTATTTATTAGGTTACTTGCAAATCTTGCCAAATAATGAGTTGGTGACCAACTCTATCTACTCCATGTGCCTTTAATCACAGCATACTAGTCATTTTGATCAGCCATACATTGCACCTAACTTGATATATATAGATTGAGAGAGATAAAAAGCTTATAATTTAACCCATTTGCTCATATACACTTAACTTAGACTCTCTCTCTCTCTCTAAACCCCCGAATTTTAATAGCATATCAGTCCATTATTAAGTCTTTAGTTCAACAAAAACAGATCAGGAACCCTAGGAATCAAGATTGATCAAAGTAAAGGTATAAACCCTAACTTAGATTCTGATCTTGATTGATATGTTAAATGTTGTGTTTAAGTGTTTAAATATGTTGTATGTAGTGTAAATAGATGATTTGCGTTGCTATATAGTGAATCCATAACATCTAGATGCATAAATTTGAAGTTTTGCAAAATCTGGAAATCTGGAAAATGTTGTCTGACAGCCGAATGTCAGACCTTGTAAATCTTTGTCTGTTTATAGTTTTGGTTGTTTAAATGTTTGAAGTTGTAGTATGTCATGAGTTCTTTGATGTGGAACTCAAATTAGGGTCAGATCTGTTATAGATTGAAAGTTATAACTGGTCAAACAGGGTTGACCGATCATGGAAATTAAATTCTAAATAACCTAGATTTTTCCAGAAATGGTCTGACAAGATGTTTTGGGCTTCTGATCTTACAACTGTTAAAGAGTTTGGCAATGTTATTGTTTTGATGTTGTAGGCTGGTATATGGACTACACATACAAGTTATTAGAACACTCAGATCGTGACCAGGGTGAAAAATAATCATGGTCAAACTATAGTTGACCAACTGCCTAGAGAATTTCTGGAAAACCCAGAAATGCTCAAGAACAAGTTTTCTGACATGGTTTGACCATGCCAGATCTCGGTCATGTGATGTTGTTAGGATGATATAATGTGATAGAAATGTACCCTGACACGTATTCTACATGATTGAACCTTTACATCACATAATCAAGACCTGGAAATCAAAGATTCACAGCTGTAAAGTAGGTACCTTGGTTGTTCTTCATTTATGGGTAACCCAGAAAATGAAGAACATGCTTGACAAGGTTTTTAATGCCTTATAACTCACTGTTATGTTATAGAATGGCCAGGAAACAAGTTGGTGATTACTTACATTAGTACTACAGTTCTAACAAAATTACAAGCCCAAAATCCTTAAGATCAAGAATCTAGCATTGGTTAAACCTCCTACCTTGATCACTGACATGAGTTTCTGGGTTAGGCTCAAGAACACGAAGAACACCTATAGCGACGGTTCTGTCGCTATAGGCACCCTTTAGCGACAGTTATTTTTCTAAATTAATTATTTTAATAAATAAATAGAAAAAAAATAGTGTTTAATTACTAAAAATGCGAAGTAAATTACTAAAAATTATTTTAAAGCCTAAAATGGGTTTTTAATAATTTTGAATATATTTCATTAATATTTAATATTTTTTAAATAATAAAGGTATTTAATTTATTTAATTATAATATTGAATAAATTACTTAAAATGATTTTAATATATGAAAAATCATTTAAAAATATATTATGGTTTTAGAAAATATTTTAAGTTATTTTTAATAACTTTTAATATTAGGTGATAAATTTCATTATTTAATTAATATTAATGGTAATTAATTTATTTAATAAATATATTAAATAAATTGAGGAAAAATATAATTAATGATTTAAAAATCATATAAAATTATTTAAGTGTTATAAAAGTATTTTAAGTTATAAAATATAACTTTTAATATTTAAAGGTAAATTTCATTAATAATTTAATATTAATGATATTTGGTTTATTTAATAATTATATTAAATAAATAGTTTAAAAATGATTTTATTGATTTAAAAATCATTTAAATAGGATATAAATGAATTAAAAATATTTTAAGTTATAATAAATAACTTTTAATATTTTAATGAATAGTACATTAATATTTAAATATTAATGGTAATTATTTAAAATGATTTTAAATATTTTAAAAATCATTTAAAGGTAATATTAATACTTTAAAGATATTTTTAGTTATTATAAATAACTTTAATATTTCTAATGGTTTCATTAATATTTTAATATTGTTCAAATATTAATGATAATAGAATTATTTAATATTTAAATTATTTAATAATGATTCCGATGTTTGAAAAATAATGATAAATTATAATAATTGTTTAAAAATTATTATAAGTCATTTAAAAATAATATGACTAATATTTACATTTATTGAACTTAATAATAGAGTTCTAGACTCAATAATTACCCGATAAGGCCGTCGGTACACCGAAATATTTCAAAAATTGATCTAAACTTATATAAATTGTCTGTATACGTGTTTGTTTATGATCCAATGACTACTAAACTTTTGTGATAATGTGACTAGGTTATGTGCTGACTGTAAATAGTAGTATTGTGTGTTATAATATGTTATTCTAATCAAACGAATAATCTTATTAATGATAGGTCTCGGTATAAAAGATAAATCTAAGTTGTGTAAGCAGCAGATCAGGCAAGTATCTAACCTTTGCATTTACTTTATTCAATGGACATGTGTAAGCCAGTTTCAGAACTCTATTGTTATTATTATTGTTCATATATCTAAACTTTTGTATACATGTCAGTTCTTGAATTCTATCCGATCATTGTTTATCATTATAGTATTATTATATAATCTAGATATATATATATATATATATATATATATATATTGTTCGTTAATTTCTAAATATTGTTATACAAGTGTCCTCACGTGGATAATTTATTGTATTTAATCACATGTTGATACATACTTTTGGTTTTCAGTATGTATACATTGACTTAAAAGCCGTCTAAGCTATTTGACTCGGCTAGACATAGATTAAAAAATAGCGTTGAGATATATATTCTGGCTAGACGAACATTTGTTAGAACTTCATAGGTTCGAGAATAGAACTCAATTATTATTAATAGGTCGATGCCAATTGTTTCGGCTAGATCGAAAAAGCGATTAGATATTGAAATCATAGTATTTCGTTGTTATAATTCAAATTCTGGTTATAAGACTGAGAAGAACTACCTTTTTATATAAAAGGGAAACTTTTGGTCGTATATTCGGCCATTGAGCGCGTTTTAAGTATTATGCATAATATAGGGTATAATTAAGCTGATCACTTATTATACTTGCAGAGGGGTATGACTTAATCTTTATGGTTATCTGATACACCTTCGTATATCAAAGTAAACCTTTGATAGTTACTCGAGAAGCGAAGTTCAAGATCCTTAGGGATCACTCAACATAAACTCTGGAAAATATTCCACTTTGTTATTGCGTATAATTAATTCTTGTTATTCAATTGTATATCAAAAATCGAAAACAAATTTCGTAGTTTGTCGACTGCTCACCAATTATAGTCAGTACGTAATTTCAAAATTTGAAATAAAATTGATATGTTGATTAGAATTGTTTCAGTTTACTTCACAACTGTTGATTCGTTATAGAATTGTCTTTCAAAGAAAATATTTACTTCTTTCAACTAACGTTTATTGTCTGTTATTATTTGCTGGGCACCCAAATGCTCATTCTTACTTTAAATATAAATGTTATCAGCTAAACGTGATCAACCTAAAGGTTCAGATAAGAATAAAGGAAAGGGAAAGCTAGCAGAATAAACTTTATGGTATCTTATGTAATAGTTAGACTATATTAAGACAATGATATTTATAATTATCATGTAATGTAATATAGTAAAGGTTGAGAAATTGGGGATTAGATAACTCTGATGTATGTAAATTAAGTTTAATGTTTATATTATTATTATTATTCCGCTCAAAGAAATGGTATCGTGAAGCACCAAATTTTGATTTCAAGTACCTGAATTTAGGGGCGTCACAAGCCCCCCAAGTGTTTGTAGCTGTGACACCAACTCCACCTTGTCGAAGTCTACCATGTCGCTCCGGTCCAAGCACTTGTGCAAGTATATCATTCCGTCCTGTACTGCTTTCACCAGTCGATTCCTGAGTCTTCTTTAACTCAATAATTTTTTCCTGTGAAAATATACAAGGCAAAATATATATAACTTAAATATACAAGACAATTCAACATAACTTAAAGCAATGTCACTGGAGTTCTAATCTTGTAATGTCGGGAGCAACTGAATGTATATCATTTTTCCTGTAAAGGAGGTAGTTATAAAGCAGTATGAAGCATGTTACAAGTAGATGAATATCATATGGAAAATTACTAAAAATAGTCTACGTTAATGGTGCCATTCAAAGCATTTGAAAAATCCTATGGCTCATGTAGGAAGAAGATATCATAGAAGGTCATACCTATCATAGAAAACCAAAATTTAAAAATAGTTCTAATCATAATTAATACAATGAAAACAACCTATAATTTAAGAAAAACAGAGGAGATAATTTTGCTCACGTTATAGAATTTTTTTAATTATAAGTGCAGCATGCTCTGGTAAGCATTAAAAATAACCCAGATTCATAATCACTTAATCAAAGTGTTCCAGTCAAAGATCAAGCAGGGAACCTTAGCTAGTATTGGCAGTACCAACATGCAATATGCAATAAAGAAAGCTTATGTGCAATTAAAAAGAAATGTGTCCAACATATTAAGGCTGCACAATTTAAGTTTCTCAGATGTCATTTTGAGGACATTAATTTTACATATGTTCACCGTAATGTTTATATGGTTGCTCATGATTTTTGCTAAATTGACACAAAGATGCGAGTTTTCTTTTCCTACTTATTGAAGCTTACTAATATTCAATCTTTTAACCTTTTTTTTTTTTTTAAAAAGCCTCAAGTAGTAGACGATTTTTTTAAAAAAAAATTATGTAATACTAAATTTTTTTGATAACTAGTAGAAATATGATATGGGTTTAAAAATATTAATCGGCTAGAGGAATATTCACCGCACTAGGAAGAAAAAAAAAAAACCAAACTATGTATTGTTCTTGATAAGTTTACGGTAATACTGTTTTTTCATAAATTAGAAAGCAGATTTAATTTGCCCTTGCCACTCCCAAGTGTATTCCTCGGGATAGACTTAATTTCCAGCCATGTCAAGTATTTACAAGTTGCGTCTAACCCTTACGCCGTCAACCATTTGTCACGAAGTTCAGTGACCCAACATTAACATTTTGAAGACAATATATGAACCATAAGTTACAGTCTGTAGAACAAAGAACTACGCTTAAAATGGAATAACTGTCCAGGACAAGGCCAATTTTATCTAACAAACTTACAAGCCTTGCAAAGAAATTGGAATATATTGAATGGAGAATTATTTAAGTTTCTTAATCTAACAACTAATTTATATGGTTGCTTCCATATGTTCCTACTAACAAACTTCAATCTGCTATGTCCAGGAAGAAAGTTAAACTCCGAATTAGAAAGAGAGAGACCCAAAATACGAACTCCAGTCCTAGATAGCTTATCCTCCATGAACTATGTCAAATTATCAATGTGAACCTATCGTGTGTGAAGTGGGGACTGAATCATCCAGATGCTGGACATACTCAGATAGCAAAGTTGGTATCTTTATTCTCATAATGAAGCATTACAAACAGAAAGAGCCAGCATGAAGTGATATAAGATAATTAGTAAAGTGAGGGGAAAGAGCCATATTATGTAAGTGCGAGCAATGCTACCATTGCTAAGTGCAAAGAAGACTTTGATATGCTAATTAAAAGCTATTACATCAGTGATAGCGTGAACCGGTATCATGAACTCGGGACCCATGGTATTGACCATACACACATGAAACAACAACAACAACAACAACAACAGGACAACAACAACAACAACATGACAACATAGAATAAAGATTTAAAAGACTCCATTATTTGAGGATTGATAAATACGTACCACATTCGAAGATGCTCCCGGTAAAATTGAGTTATCACTTCGAGTGTGGGACTGTATATACATATCCGCTCGATCAATCTCTTTTTTTATTTATTTGGTACTACAAATAAAATAAAAAATAGTACATAATTCAAGAAATACTCTATTCATAGAAGTCTAATACATGATTAACGACAAAAAAATATTGAAATAACATCAAATATTACCAATTCATTCATCTTTTTTGGAATTGATTTAGTGCCCAACGTATGACCTACCAACAATTTTTTCTGATTTTCACAATTTTTTGTTGCTATATCCTGCATTGCATGTATTTATAAATTAATAATAATATATAACAATAACTAAGAATTGAAAATACATAAAATTAGAATAAACACAACCTGTGCATCATCAATTAGCCAATAATCAACCAACGCAACCCATTGATTAGGATTTATTCGATCACTATTGATAGTATTCACTATAGATTTGGCACGATCACCGGGCACAAAATTTGAACTCTTTAAGTTAGACTTCTAATCTCTCCATCTATTATTCATGATAGCCATCAGTTTTCTTTTAGCACTGGGGTGATCTGTAGTAAATCGTTTCTACAACAAACAAATTTACACATATTAAATTACCTTCAAAGTGGTTAATGTCAAATTCTATAAAATGCTATGATTAATAACCTGAATTTCATCCCAAGCCCTTGTCATGTTAGCCTCTGTCATATTGGACCATGTTGAAGTACTTATTGGAAAAAAATTCTCCATTGCGAGCAAGACACCCGAGAAAGGTTGTTAACTTATTGGTGTCTCCCCTAACAGGTTGACCATTTGCATCATAAATTACTTTCTTGGGTGCATCGATATATGACCATAACTTTGCTCCCATCGTTGGTCCACGCTTCCTCTTAGGTCGAGAACCTAAAAGAGAGAAAGAATCAAGTTATATAAAGTAAACAAAACTGAAATATAACATGATTTATATATGTAAAAGAGTTTGTAAATGACACTTGACTTATGTACCATGTTTTGTATCCAATATTACTCCCACCTGACTTAGATATATTCTCTAATTCATCAAGTTCAATAGAATCGAAATGATGTAATAGTACAAGTAAATCCCAAAAACTTACTAACATAACACTTATGAACAGAACATAAGATTTCCTAACATACAACATAACATATTATGAACAGATTCTAGCTTAGCACGTTTGCATTAGTCAGTTATCATGGATGACCTCTTAAGGTCTTTGTTGTATTGAATATTTAATAATCATATCTGTTCGGGAGCGTTTTACCGATCTGCGAGTGGGCCGAAGGCCTGGTACTAGAAGGGGGTGTTAAGCCCATTGGGCCGAAGCCCTCAAGGATGATAAAGGCGTTCGGACGTCCGAGTCTTTGGGACCGGAGCCTTATCCCTGGTATGGTGTTCGGGTATCCGAGTCCTTGGGGCTGGAACCCTATTATGTAAAGATGACGTTCGGGGTTGAGCCTTCGAGTCCTCTAGGTCAAGTCTCGAACCACGTAAGAAGCTTATTTGGATTGGGCTCAGACATTGGGGTCATCCTGCGTCATGTAGTCTGAAGTCCTAGCCGCATTTGAATAAGGCAACTCCAAAGGTAGTGACTGGATTGGAATCCACTTCCACCTTTTAAGGAGATTGTGTTGGACCCAAATTATGGTAATTGCCATAATTTAGGAGTCCTAATCCGACTCGGAGAAGGATTCTAAGGTGATGAGGCATTATAAATACAAGGCCTAGGGTACGATTATGAGGTAAGACCTACTTTTGAGCAATAAACACTTAGTCTCCATTGTTAAACCTTGTGAACGGCCTGTACTTATTCTCACACCGGAGCTATCCCCCGACGGCACAAGTCGTCAAGCATTTGTGTGATCTGTTATTGTGCAGGTTCTAGCGCGTGGATTCTGTGATTGGACGCGCCGGCGAAATGTGACATTAACATTGGCGCTAGAAGGAGGGTTTTTAGTGCGTAATCAATCACAACTGACTTTTCCGGCAAGAGGCCATGGCAAGAAGGGAGAACAGTGCTTCTAACCAGGAAAAGGCAAAAACACACCAGACCACCCAGATGAGAGGGTCGGTCAAAGACATATTGGGTTCCAGAATCCAAGGTGATCAGCAAGAACCGGTCGCTTCCCTCCGGCGGAGGCTCTTCCATGATAGCCATCATACCCCCAACCAGGCTAGTCGTGCGGATGAGAATCACTCTCGGGCATTGGAGGTACGTGGAAAGGACTGAGGAGAGGACAACCGATATCAGAGGGAGTTTATCCTGGCGAAGAAGATGCAACAGAACAGAGATGCCATGGTGGCCTTGCGTCTTGACAAGATGAAGATGAACTTGAACAATGATGGGCGAAGATAGTGGAGAGCGGCGAAACTCCTCAAGAGGCAGTGCGAGGCGTCGGAGCCGATCCCGGTCACCTCGACGGGGAGAGACTGAAAAGGAGAAGAGCAGGCACCGAAGTCGGTCTCGGGACGGTCGAAGTAGAAGAAGGAGTCGTTCGCCAGACCGAAGATCAGACCATCTGGGTAGGTCGGGACAGAGGAGGAAAGACGAGTCTCCTGAATGTGGGAGGGACAGACCCCAATCGTCCCCTCATAAGGAGTCCGACCCCCTCGCTCGAAGGGTAGCAGAACTAGAAAAGTTGTTGGCGGCGAAGAATGCAATGGGAACACCTTCGGCTTGTATGGGTTCGCCCTTCTCACCCGAGATAAATCATGTTACCGTCGATCCCAAGAAGAAGATGCCCCCGATGGAGACATATGATGGGCTGGGGGATCCATACGATCATTCCGACGGATACGACAGACTAATGACGTATTACGAACATTCAGATGCTGCCAAATGTCATATGTTCGTAACCACTCTGAAGAAGAGCGCCTGAGAATGGATGGGGACCTTGGCGGCGGGGTCGATTAATTCATAGAATGATCTCCGGGAGAAGTTTCATGCCCGTTTCGGAAGCAACAGGAGGAGGGGAAAGATCACAGCTTCCCTCATGCAGGTTCGGAAGAAATCAAATGAGAGTCTGGGACAATACGTCAAGAGGTTCCGAGAGGCTGTGGGGTCTGTAGCAGAGCTGAATTCCCCACAAGCCCTGGGTTTCTTCAAGTTCGAGTTAGACATCGGGAAGTCGAAGAAACTGATGAAGGACTTGGTGATCAACCCTCCAGGAGATTTGACAGAAGCCTTTCACCGAGCCGAAGGATACATAGCAATAGAAGAGGCAATGGGAAATTTTAAACCCCCCTCCTAGCCTTACGAGAAGTCCAAGGATCGGGATAAGCACAACTTTCAACGGTCGGATAACCAGGGGAAATCGGACAACTATTGTAAGAAAAGCTACAATGGAGGAGATTCGGGTAACGGACGACCAGCTTTCCCAAACAGGAATGTCAACAAAGTCTACACCGCACTGAACACTGACCGGGCGAAGATATTGAAAGAGATGCGGAATAAACCTTTCTTTGAGCCATGCCCGACAATCCCGAAACCTAGAAAGAGGGGTCGAGATAAATACTGTGAATACCATCAATGTCGGGGGCATACGACGGAGATGTGTAATGATTTGAAAGATTTGATAGAGAAGAATGTCCAGAATGGACAGCTGGTATAGTATGTGGTGTCTCGGGAATGCTCAGAAGTGCCTCGAGAGGAGAACAGGGGGCTGACTTTGAACACACAACAAATCAACCCATGACCTCGAGGCGTGATTGACGTAATTTCGGTGGGTTCAGTGGATATATCTTGGGATGGAAGAAGTGGACACCTCGAGGTCAGATTATCGATAAGCAAGTCCATCACCCATAAAGGAGAGGGCCTACTTGGGAGTTTCTATTTCGTTCTCAGACGAAGATTACCCTACCGATCACATCGAACCTCATGATGGGGGCGTTGGTGATAACGGCACAGGTCGGGCCAGTGGATATGAAAAGGATGATGATCGATAACGGGTCCTCAGTTGATATACTGTACACGCACGCCTATCAGAGGATGGATTTAGAAGGAAAAAAATGGGGTTAGGAGGAGAGGGTCCATTGTATGGGTTCAGTGGGGACCCGGTACATGTTTCGGGCACCATTGAGTTGCCTGTCAGGTTCGGTACATCCCTTCAGCAGGCAGAAGTACTGGTCAGGTTTTTTGTGGTACAGGTGGACTCGGCATACAATGCCATTTTGGGAAGGCCAACGCTAGCAGCACTACAAGAAGTAACATCCATACCACACTTTAAAATCAAGTTTTCGACACCTAACAGAATAAGGGAGGTAAAAGGCGATCTTGACATTGCCCGAAGGTGCTATCGGAATACCTTAATTTCTTGAGGATCGAGTCGATGTGAGAAATGAAATGCATAATGGCCATTGAAATAGAGCCATTCACTGAGAGTAATACCGAACCAATGGCCCTACCCGCCGAGACTGAAGATGTAGAGTTAATCTCCGGCAACACAGAAAAATTGATCAAAATTGGGGCAAGATTAATGTAACCATCAAGGACAGATCGTGGATCTCGCTTGGTGTATCCGATATCTTTGCTTGGGAGCCTAGCGATATGCCAAGGGTAAGTGAGTCGTTAGCGCTACATATGTTGCATACAGACCCGAAGAGAAAACCAGTGATACAAAAAAGAAGGATCTTTGCCCCCGAAAGGCAGAGGATCATAGATGAAGAGATCACTAAACTGCTGGAGGTAGGATTCATTTTCGAGATTGACTACCCTGAATGGTTGGCAAATGTGGTTCTGGTCCAGAAACAGAATGGAAAGTGGAGGTTATGCATCGATTACACCGATTTGAACAAGGCTTATCCGAAGGATTTCTACCCTTTGTCTAACATAGACCAGTTGATTGATGCCACATCGGGGTACGACATGTTGAGCTTCATGGATGCTTTCTCGGGATACCACCAGATTTCGATGAATAAGGAAGATATCCCGAAGACAAGCTTCATCACACATCGGGCCATATATGTTTTTCGGAGGATGACTTTCAGATTACTCAACGCTGGGGCAACTTACCAACGGATGATGAACTTCGTATTCAGAAAGCAGCTGGGCAGAAGCATGGAGGTATACGTGGATGACATGATTGTGAAAAGTATGTCAGTCCAGGATCATCTGGAGGACCTAGAAGGCTGCTTCGAGACAGTGAGAAGGCACAAGTTGAGACTGAACCCGACCAAGTGCACCTTCGGATTAGGGTCAGGGAAGTTTTTGGGTTACCTGGTCAGTAAGAGGGGTATCGAGGCAAACCCGGAAAAAATTCAAGCGATCTTAGATATGAGATCTCCGAAAACATATAAAGATGTGCAGAGGTTGACGGGCTGGATAGCTGCCCTTCGGAGATTTGTGTCAAGGTCGGCAGAAAGATGTTTACCCTTCTTTGACACTCTCAAGGGGCCGAAGAACGAGAAAAGTTTTCAGTGGACTTCAGAGTGCAAAGACGCGTTCCAAGGGATCAAGAAGTACTTGTCATCGGCACCATTACTGATGAAGTCGATCCCTTCGGAAGCCTTATACCTTTACCTGGCTGCAAGTCCAATGGCAATAGGGGCAGCACTGGTACGAGACAAGGGGGGAAGGTAGTTCTCAGTATATTACGTCAGCCATGTTCTTAGGGATGCAGAGACAAGGTACCCGAACCTGGAAAAGTTTGCCTACGCCTTAATCATTTCTAGTAGGAAGCTCAGGCACTATTTCCAGGGTCGACTAATAGTGGTGTACACGGATCAGCCATTAAAGAAGATTTTGCATAGGCGGAGGTGTGTCTGCCATGTAGATTTAACGGGCAATGGAATTAACAAAGTTTGTTATAGAGTATCATCCCCGAAAGACAATCAAAGGGCAGGCCTTAGCAGATTTTGTGGTAGAGTGTTCCTTCATAGAGCCAGACATGAGCACAGTAATCGAAACCCAACAGGGGGCAACCTCATGGACTTTATATGTGGATGGATCATCAACTTCGGACGTCAGTGGAGCAGGGGTCATTCTAACAAGTCCCAAAGGGTTCAAAGTCCAGTAGGCGATTCGGTTTCAGTTCAAGGCCATGAACAACGAAGCAGAATATGTGGCCATCCTAGCAGGGATCGGTTGGCCCGAAGCTTAGAGGTGCAGAAGTTGGTCATCTACAGTGATTCGCAGTTGGTGGTCAAGCAGCTATCGGGGGAGTGTGAGGCTCGGGGCGCAAGATTGTCAAAATATCTGGCCGAGGTGAAAGATAAGCTCACGTACTTCACATCTCACAATTGTCAGGGAGTTGATCGGTCAGATAATATGGTAGCAGATGCCCTAGCCAAGTTGGCAACCACCGAAGCAAGCTCCTTCAATGGATCGGTATATCTGGAGGTCTTAGAACGAACAAGTGTACCGAAGACAGATGTATTAGCTCTGGACCGACTTGACTGCTGGCTCACGCCTTATATCTCCTATTTGGCAGATGGGATTCCACCTTCGGACCGAATAGTAAGGAAAATTAAGCACCGAAGCTCAAATTTTGTCCCGATTGATGGGGATCTGTACCAAAGGGCTTTCAGTTCTCTCCTACTCAAATGCTTAACTCCCTCGGAAGCAGACTATACACTTTGGGAAATACATTAAGGGATTTGTGGGGATCACATGGGGGCCAAATCACTGGCGCACAAGATTTTAAGGCAGGGGTATTATTTTCCGACTATCTATACGGAGGCTAAAGAATTCGTCAGAAAGTGTCCCAAGTGCCAGCTGAATAGCACCATCCCACACCAGCCCTCCGAAGAGATGTATTCGGTCTTATCCCCGATTCCCTTTGCTGTATGAGGAATCGACATCTTGGGGCCACTGCCGAAGTCCAAGGGACAAGTCAGCTTCATGATCGTTGCTATCGACTATATGACGAAATGGGTCGAAGCTAAGCCTCTGCAGAAGATCACATAACAAGAATGCCTAAAGTTTTTCAAGGAAGGAGTTGTTTACCGCTTCGGCATCCCAATGGCAGTTGTTTCCGATAATGGCAGACAGTTTGTGGGGTCAAAGTTCAAAGGTTTTCTGAAAGAGTTGGGAATTCAGCATCGCAAGACCTCAGTCGCTCATCCTCAATCGAATGGTCAAGTGGAAGTGACCAACCGAACCCTGCTCAATGGGATTAAAAGGCGTCTAGACGAGCTAAAGGGTCGGTGGCCAGAAGAGTTGCTCAGTGTTTTGTGGGCTTATCGAACGACACCAAGAATGACCATGGGCGTTCTCCATTCAGATTGGCGTATGGAACTGATGCACTCATACCGGTGGAGATCGAGTCTCCTACCCTTCGGGTCAGTCAGTACAAGGAATTGTACAATGATGAGGGCTTGAAAATAAATTTGGATCTTCTTAAAGAAGTTTTGGATTCAGCTCTGATAAGGTTGGCGATCTACCAGCAGAGAACAACCCGACACTATAATCAGAAGGTGAACCGGAGGAGGTTTGAAGTGGGAGATATGGTCCTCCGGGAGTCGAAGGCATCAACCCCCCAGAACACCGGCAAACTGATGCCTAATTGGGAGGGACCTTATGAAGTTGTAGAGGTGCCAAAGCCAAGTACATACCGGCTTTGAGTGATGGATGGTTCGAAAGTAAAGAATACATGGCACGCTGGAAGACTTAGAAAATTTTACCAGTAAAAGTTATGTCATTCTTTTCTTTATCCATGTAACTGTTTCAACTTTAAATAAAATAAATGAAAGTTTTCTTCGAAAATGTTTAACTTCATCTATATTCATACGATTTTTGGTACCCGATCAGACAAACATCAGACTTAAACCGGTTAGAAAGTCGAAGACGACATAACTAATCGGTAAAAGTCACGGGTATAACTGATCGGGACTATAATTCTGGATTTAGACAAACTTTGGGCTTAAATCTGTCGAAAAGTCGAAAATGACCTAACTGATCGATAAAAGTCACGGGTATAAGTGATCCCAAAGAATTACAAACGAAAACTTTTTATATTTCATATCTTCAAAATTTTTACAAATCCCAATCGTATAAGATCTGGGCAAAGTACTAATACATAAGAAAAAAAAGAAGATTACAGAAGGAATTTACAAGTCTTCAGGGACAAACTACTCCTGCGGATCCCCACCTTCGGCTTCTGATTCATCATCGGAAGACTCGAGGAGAGAGGGGTCAAGGCCAGCAACTATCATCTTCGTCCGAGCCTTTTCCCGATAAGATTCATACATTTCGCCAAACTGGGCCATGACTATCGTTCAAGGCATCAGACTCCTCGTACTCGGCAATCGCTTGCTGCTTAGCCTCAGAGAGCTTTCCCTACAAGACGTCAACTTCAGCGGTTAAGGTGGTGTTTTCCCGCATCACGTGCATCATCTTGGCCATCATCTCAGAAAACTTCTCTTGCAGAGCGTCAACAGCCTTCTCCCAATCCTTGACCTCTTCGACTAGATGCTCCTTCTCCTGGAGCAACTTCTTGGCATGCCCTTCGAGACCGACGAACTCATGTTGAAGTAAAGAATGTTGTTCCTTTAGTTCATCGGCCTGACGTTGGGCCTGGGTTACTTTGTTCTGGGTTTCAGCATGGAGGTCCTTCTCCTTCAGCAAGTCCGAACTAAGGCCCCGAACCTCGGCCTCGAGAAGCTGTACATCCGACTCAGCTGGACTTCTTTCCTAGTGGTTCGGGCGAGAGGTGGGATGGCTCAGGCGAGAACGGCGTTGGCTTACATCAAAAAGAGTGAGGCAGCTATACAGAATAAAGCACAAAGGCAACAGGAAACGTTAACCAATCTGGGAATTACCTGACACTGAGCTCGACTGTAGGCTACCAGGTAGTCTTCAGAAGTGAACCCTTTAAAGCGGTCGTCATCACCGGAAAGTTTGAAATGATCAAACAGCTGGAAAGGGAACACTTCAGAGGGACTCCTCGACCAACAGGTAGTTGGCGATCCGTGGGACGAGCTCGGCTTGGATGTAGGCGTGGAGGTGATGACGGGATCGGCCTCGACAACTAGTTGTTCAGGAAGTTATTGCTCAGGGTCTTCGGTGAGTCGCGGTTCTTGGGTTGGGGTTCGAGAGGAACCTCTTCGGTCTCCTCCGAATCCTCGATCACCGCGACCTGGGCAGGGGGTGGAGGAGTCAGTTTTCGGGGGTATTGTGGAGACGACCTTAGCAGTGGCTTTCGCAGAAGGCTTGGAAGGCCTTTTGGTCTTCTATAACAGAGCCGCTTTCTCGGCTCGGCTCATTTTCAAAACATTCTTGGTGGTGGTCGGAGGGTCGGGCCCCGTAGCGGAGCCTACTGAAAGTTCGGTGATCGGGATGGTTTCTTCGTCAGGTGAATCGTCGGTCACCGGTGGTCGGATTGGTCCGGTGGTGGTGGGAAGAGGTACCAGGGAGTCGTCGACACCTTCGGGTTTAAAGATGGTTACTACCAAGCAGACAGAGCAGTTAATAATACGGCATACAAGAAATAAAGTCATGACAAGTAAAGGAAGGGGAATTATAACTTACGCCCGTGTTTGTACAGCCAGGCTTCATTGGACAAGACGGTCAAACTCCATTCGGTCTTGCTCAACTTCTTATAAAATGCCTTGAAGGCGTCGGCCCGATCCTTGGGAAACTTGGATACTTTCGCGACGGGGTCCTCAGGATGGGCCTAGTGAGGAAGAAGTTGAAGGTTGGTTCCCTTGGCGAAGAACCACTTGTCATGCCACCCCTTGTTACTCGAAGGGGTTTTGATGAGGACGAAACGGTTGGGTCGTTTGTTTAGCTATCGAAGGCCAGGTTCTTTCGACCCGCCAACGGTGAATAAAGCACAGAAGAAATTGAGGCCAGGTGTGACCCCCATCTCCTGGCACAAGGCTATGAAGGATATCAGGTGGATGTACGAGTTCGGCACAAGCTGTGTGAATCCAACACCCACGAAGTAGAGGAAAGAAGAGATGAATTCGTGGAGCGGAAACTGAACCCCGTACTTTAGCAGATATAGAGGAACGGTGACCCATTCACCCTCAGGCCTCCAAAACATTTTCTCATCGGGTTTCGATACCCGAAGCTTATATTCTTTGGGGATATTGAAAAGGGTTCGGATGTCGGAGATCTGAGAAGGGGTGAGGGTGGAAGGGGTGTGGAGATGGGAAAACTCCTCTTCGGAGTGATAAGCATTTTGGATCCTGGCCTCGACACTTATCGGGGTGGGGAGAATGGAAGGAGTTACAGTTTCAGAGGGTGGTGCCGGAAAGTCCACCGGAATGAGATCGGTGGAAAGAATGGAGGAAGGAGTGGTGGTATCAGGGATGTTTGGAGTTTGTTCAGTTGTAAAATCAGCCATTGCAACGAATGCTAACAGAAATGAGTTCAAAATCAAGGAATAATAAAGAACGAAATACTCACTGAAAATCGCCCTCGCCTGAAAATTTGAACAGAGGTTTTGAAGAAGAGAAGTCTGGGAATAGTGATAATGATGGGGGGAAGGGGGGTTTTATAGGCTGAGTGGCACAAGACCCAAGGGCGGCTATTTAATGCCCCAAGTGGGCTCAGGCGTGAAAAGGCGTGCAATGTTTCAGGGAACGAGGGCAAACCGTTTGGGTTCCCCAGGCAACTCATCATTCGCTGTCGTGACTCATCGAATTCCTGACCTTTCAAGTCTCTAATTATAAATATATTATAACAAGAGACTGGGGGGCAATGTTCAGGAGCGTTTGACCGATCTGAGAGTGGGCCGAAGGCTGGTACTAGAAGGGGGTGTTAATCCCATTGGGCCGAAGCCCTCAAGGATGATAAAGGGGTTCGGACGTCCGAGTCCTCGGGACCGGAGCCTTATCCCTGGTATGGTGTTCGGGTATCTTAGTCCTTGGGGCTGGAACCCTATTCTGGAAGGATGACGTTCGGGGTTGAGCCTTCTAGTCCTCTGGGCCGAAGTCCGAACCACGTAGTGAGCTTCGCTGGATTGGGCATGTACAGTGGGTTATCTTGCGTATAGAGTCTGAAGTCCTAGCCGCATTTGAATAAGGCAACTCCAAAGGTAGTGACTGGATTGGAATCCACTTCCACCTTTTAAGGAGATTGTGTTGGACCCAAATTATGGTAACTTCCATAATTTAGGAGTCCTAATCCAACTTGGAGAAGGATTCTAAGGTGATGAGGCATTATAAATACAAGGCCTAGGGTACGATTATGAGGTAAGACCTACTTTTGAGCACTAAACACTTAGCCTCCATTGTTAAACCTTGTGAACGACCTATACTTATTCTCACACCGGAGCTATCCTCCGGCAGCACAAGCCGTCAAGCTTTTGTGTGATTTGTTATTGTGCAGGTTCTAGCTCGTGGATTCTGTGATTGGACGCGCTAGCGAAACTTGGCGTTAACAATATCATATGCATGCCATTCATAATCATTAACCTCTTTGTTACATTGCATATTTAATTTTTGATTATCTGTCTTTTGTTCTTTCCTAAAACACTAGGTTGCACACTTTTTTAGGGTGAATCCTGAAGCAGGTCTCTTCTTCTTTGATTCTAGCTATCGTCCGGTGCCTTTTCCCTAACAGTATATTGGAATCAGCGAGTCAAATTTCCGTGCTCGCATTGAGCTACAGAATGAAATATGCTTCAATAAGGTTTTGTTTTACCTTATGACTTCTTCTGCTGCAGTATTATTATTATTCATGGAGCAGGTATTAATTTACTTAAAAAGCTTTGAATGACAGGTAGTTGATTCACTAAAGCATGGATACCAGGCTATGGTTTTTGTTCATTCAGGTAAAGACACAGGAAAAGCAGCTGAAAAACTTTTGATAATTTACCACTTCCATCTCTAGACAAAATAGCTTTATATGTTATAAAGGTTTATGTAATTAATTATATAAATGAGCTTTATTTATTAAAAAAAAGAAAAGAGGAAATGTATTTTTAAGCATCAAAGTGGTACAAAATATAAAAATTCACACAAAAAGATTATGTTAGTAAGTAATATTATAACATTTTATGTTGTATAAGTAAATCCCACCATACAACATAACACTTATGACTTATTCATACAAAAATGAGGAGTAAGTTTGAAGCTGTTATTTAAAGATTTTCTAAGCCCATCGACAATTCAAAAGTTGCCTTCATGACAATGCAAGTATAAGTGTAGATATATGTATGGTACCTACAACATTCTCATGAATACTTTCCTCCTCTGCATGTGATGTGTTTCATCGGCATGGATCTCATAATCAACATGTTCATTAATTTTCGGGTCATTTGAACAGTTAGCATAAGATCTAGACGTTCTATTAGAAGCCATTAAAACAACCTGAGAAACAAAAATATAAATTCAGAATAGTAAAGAATATTAATTCATAATTGATAGGTCAGTTTTTAGAGGTAAACATTAATAAAGAATTATATAAGAAAATGCAGGCAAGTTGAGTAAATTATATAATCACTAAGCAAGTTAAACTTACTATGTTACTTTTTTGTAAGAGATAGGCACTAACTCTGGTTATATTGATTTATTTGATGCAGAAAGTTCTATTGGACAATCTTGAAATAGAGTTGTTGAAACTTGATAACAAGGTTAGGTTTATTCTTGGGGTTGTAGAAGGCAAAATCAGTGAGCAATAGGAAGAGAGCTGATTTTTTCCTTGAGTTAAATCTCTTTTTTTAATAAAGGAACGTTAGGAATCTATGTATAATATTGGATGTGAAACAAGAAAATAAACACAATCACACATCCCTACTGGAATTTCATTTATTTCTCAATAATCAGTTAGAAGCATCTTTTAGAATGGAACTTCACAGTTGCACCAACTTGTCAACAAATAATTCTCAAATGACATAAAAAAATCATGTAAATAAAATAAGTTAATACTCTCGTGTGTTAGCCAGTTCTATTCACCACCGAATGTTTTGGTAAAGAACAAACCTAGGTGAATACAATGAAATTGTAAAGTAGATTTTTACTTATAGGTAAGTAGGTATATTTGGGGTAAATTACTGAATTTAAATTCACATATCAGTCATAGTAATTAAGATTACCCAACTGACTATATCTTGTCTGATGAAAAAGGGAGCATGAATACTTCTTCTCTGACTTCGTGTGAAGCCCAACAATAACATAGAAGTAAACCACAAATAAACTTCTTGGTCAATCCTCCTTCCAATTTAAAACAAAAAAGATACTGACCATATCAGGTGGAAGATCTTACATACTTGTATAATTTTAGATTTAATTTTTTTTTCTTGGCCTCATTTTGTGCTACTCTTGAATCAAGTCAAAAGAAAACTGAAAAAGTGCAATGTTAGATCAATATAGACATTACAATAGGATATGTATCCATACAAAAAGTTTTCTAAAAGGTATTGATGTTGATTATATCAGCAGCCAGCCTAATAAGGATATAAAGGTTAGATAATAGCAGTAAAGAGCTCCATCTTCCTGGAAAAGGAGACATATTTGATAAAAAAAACCTTTAACCTTAATCAGCATAAAATGGAGTGAAAAATCTTGCTTATAAACAAAAGTTTCATGTAAATTCAATTCATATGAATTCAATCTAACCAAATTAAAAATGAAGAGCAGAGCCAGAAAGCCAAAGCAGCATATCATCAAACTGTTCTAACAAGCTAGCTTGTCCTTATCAAATAGACAGGTTAGAAGAAAAAACTAAGTACAATAAGCTGTTTGTTTACATAAAAGGAATAGAAAAAATCAAATTAAAAGATAAATTCAATAATGTTTGGTCTCTAAGAAGAATTCAAAGCTTTTGAATGTCTTCATGTTTTGTAGTTACTAGCTTTACTACATCTATTTTATCATCACCCAAATAGAGCAAAGAAGTAAACTTTTCAAGCAAACAGACAATAAAAGAGGGGAAAAGGATTATTGAGAAAAAGATTTTTGAGACCTTGGTTTTAGTGTTATGTTTCTGGTCTTGGTATTGCAAGGGATTTCATAATAAAAAAATAGTCAAAAGGTAAAAACCAACCCAAAAAAGACAAACAGTAAGTGGAAAACAACCAGACTCATTAACCCGTTAAATTTACACTCCTGAAACCTTTTGAAAGTGCCTCTCATTGAAACCCATTGCACTAACGTTTTCGGTTTTTCTAAAACATTGGAAATCCCAAACAAATATTGGAGGCGTAGCAAGTCTCATTAACATACACAAAACACATGCATCTCGAGGGAGGGACTCATGCCTTCACACATGAATGGTACTAATTCTATGAAGATCCACAAACCAAACCAAATTAGAAGCAACGGCCCACCAAATGAGAGAAACTAGAGCGAAATAAGAGAAGAAAAGTACGTCTTGCAAAAGAAGTTCCCGGATTGATCCAACTACCAAAAGGGGCTATCACATCAAGACAATAGAGTGCAAAAACTGATTAGAAAAAACCATAATCCTCACCAGCATGTATATTACAAAAGAAATCAATCCTCCTTAGAGAAACTCGTTATCAGGTCATCATGAGAGTAAGAGAAATAAAAGTAACTGGGAAAGGCCACCTTTCTGAAAGTGGAATATCACTTTCATTTCATTTACAATTCATAAAGTAGATATTATTAGACGGGAAAGAACACAAGGGGGAGAGGATTTTCATTCTTCTCTGTCCACAAACCTAAACACCTCAAAGAATCTTGTCATCCTTGCTCCTGCCAGAACCATGAAATCTTAAACAAAGGAGCTCAACAGATCTAGGATAAATTCAAACCTCCTTGCACATCTACCAAATATATATTGATAAGATTTATGCGGTGTGCACCTCTGTATCATGTCATTAGTTTTGAGTCGAGTTATAATTAATGAAGTCACTTTCTTATAAACAAAATGAAGTTATCCCCAGCCAATTGTCTTATTGTGGAATGTTCAGCACTGGGAGCACATGGGTATTGCCTCTTGGATGCTCCCTTTCTCCTTTCTTTTAACTTAAATGAGTAAAGGTGAGGGTTACATGAATACATTTGCCTTTGGTTTATATAGTGGGTATCTGGTAAAAGTCCCCTTACAGAAAAGCAAGGAATAAAGGTAGAGAAAAATAAAATCAATAAAAGGGGATGACTTGTGTAAAGGAGCACCAAGATATCAGAAACAGAAGATATTATACTAATACATAAGATAGTCTAGATATTTGCTAATAGTACAAGGAGCACTAAGATATAATATCAGAAACAGATCTATCAAAGTGTAACAGTTTCTCTTTTGGAGAAAATGGACAAAGTGTAACAAGACAGATCTATCAATTGTGATGTTTATCCTCTTCATTCTTCCTCATCTTCATTTTCCTCACTATCACCCTCCTCTTCATCTTCGGGACCCTCATCTTCTCCTTCGTCTTCGTCTTCGTCTTCATCACCATTCTCATCTTCATCTTCATCAATAATATGTTCAATCATTCATCTTTTGAAACAAGATGTATCAATTTGAGATCCTGTTTTTCGCTTACTTTTAAGTCTTTTTTGTCTATTTTAAACTAATTCAGCATCAACGTCATTCCTAACCCAATTTATGTTTTCAATATCAACTTTTGCAACTAGAGTGATGAATTCTTCATTGGTATTGGGTAACTCGTCACTATCAGAATCTACTTCAGCATCTTCACATAAATCTCCCGGCTTTGTTCGTATAACCACACGCCAATTGTTATCCTTTTGATCATCAACATAAAATATTTGTTGAACCTAAGAAGGCATTACAAAGTGCTCATCGGGTGAACCAAACTTTTGATAATTTACAAGGGTGAAGCCATAGTCATCAGTTTTGACCCCTCTATCATGTGCGAAAATATCATACCACTTACATTTGAATAGAACAACTTTGCCAAATCCATAATAATCTAATTCAACAACATCTTCCAAAATACCAAAGTATTCAACTACATCTTCCTTAGGATTTCAGTCTCTAGCAGAGGAATATCCATGAGGAGTTGCTACCATATATACCCCACTATTTTAAGTTCTCCTCTTACTCTCACAACTTGTAGAATGGAATCGATACTCATTTACCAAATAACCATCTCCTCTCCTGCCTATCAAATTTGGGCCAAATGAAAGAGCTTGAACTTCCTCTGAAGCATTATTATTCATAGTTGCCATCTACAAAATGGTAGTGATATAAGCAAATTCCATCCATTTATTATTAATAACCATTAAAATTTTTTGCATATAATTATGTTCACATAATGTAGTATTTACATAATTCTTAAACCATTCAGGAAATTCCTTTTCCTTAGCATTGTCAATTTCCCTTGGCGTCGGTTTTTGCTTACGCTTTCCACGTCGCATCATATATGAATCTTGCCAAATACTACAAACAAATAAGCAAACAAATTTTTTTGTCATAGCTAGCTGGCTAACAAAAGTTATTAATATTTCGAACAATAAATGTCATTCTTTATTTACTCACCTTAGATATGACTTAACCTCTGTACAATTGAATAGCACATACATGTGTGCACTCTTGACATTATCGCCGCATAGAGTAAAAACTTTTGGGACATTAAGAAATCGACCTATGCATGTTTCTGAATACAGATAAACTTGATTCACCTTGTTCGTATACAGCTTCATTTATTCCATCTCGTTTCTATGCAGCATCATGTTGACTCAAATATCTTGAGCAAAATGTAACACATTCTTCAGCAATATACCCTTCTATAATTGACCCTTCTGGACGACTTCTGTAGCGAATATACCCTTTTAACTTGCCCATGTATCTTTCAAAAGCCCACATTTGTCGATATTTCACATTTTTGGCTATCTTCGCCTCTTCAGCAAGGTGGACACACAAATGTACTATTACATCAAAGAAAGCAGGAGGAAACACCATCTCAAGCTTGCAAAGTATTAACGGAATTTTCTTGTTCAACCGTTCATAATCTTCCGATGTGTTATAGTTGGAACATAATTATCAAAAGTAGTTACAAAGTTCAATTATTATTGAGCAGACATGTCTAGGCAAATTGGTATATCGTATTGCTATTGGAAGTAATTGTTGCATTAAAATATGGCAGTCATAACTTTTAAGACCTGAGATCTTGCCCGCCTTGAAATTGATGCAACGTGAAATATTTGAAGCATATCCATCAGGTACCTTAACATTTTTCAAGACTTGCAAGAAATCATGTGTAAGACCCCAACTTTTATGAATGAAGAATAATTTTTCTCGAAATATATTTTTGAATATTATGGTGTGGATATGATATAATGTTATAGTTGTGGGTAATATTTATAAATTTTGCAAAGTAAGCAAGTTATTATAAAATATTCGATTGGTCGGGGAATATTCGGTTTAACAGAGAATATTCGTACGACGGCACAATCATTGGTGGACCCCACAATAGAAGTTTTATCGTAGTTAAAAAACGACAAAAATATCTTTTTATAAAACATAACGGTGAAAGTTTTAACGTTAAACTGTTGAACTACCCGTTGGTAAAAGTATAGTAATGCACGTGGTTGCATAGTAGCACGCGGTATTGATTACTGATGCTTACGTGAGAAGTCACTCAGTTATACTAAATTATTGCTACAGTAATTGCTGCATAATATCTCTCATATTATTGATTCAATTATTGTCACAGTATCATTTACATAATATTTTATATTATTAAATCAATAATTGAGACGACAAAATTATTCATATTATTATTTGCAATATTGATGATGTCTAGAAAGTTCTGTCGAGGAGAGGTTTGGTCACCTAATTGCACGCCAATAGGGAGAAATCCTTATCAGAAAGCCCCCTCTTTCCTGGGAATGATTTGGTTGTTAAATATTATGAGTTATAATATTAATGATGAATAAGTTCATGTTGGTTAAAGATAAAATTGATATTTCCATTGTGTTAGGATTATTAGTGTTAGTGGAAATCGACATTTATTTCGATAAGGTTATATTGACCAATCGGGTAATTAATCGGATAAATGAATAATTAATTGGTATTAATTCACATGATTATTACTATTTGTTCACATGTATGTACTATTTATTCACAATCATGTACTATTAGGGGAGGTGGTGCAAAATTGATAATACTTGCATGACTAAATTAAAAATGGAGGTATAGATGAAGGTATTATACTGTACCTATTTTTTTAAATGTATAGAACTATTGATTCACATGACTGAACTATTAAAAATAGAGAAAAAGATGATGGTATTATACTGTAATATTTTGAGCCCCAAAACGTGCAATTATCGAAACTATATTTTCCTATAAACAGAAGCTCATTCTTCTTTCATTCTCACCAATTCACTAAGACTCACGAGAACAATTATATATAGAGAAGCTATAGAGAGAAAAGTTATAGAGAGAAAGAAGAAGAGAAGTTTGATACTTCACTATTCCAATATCCAGTCTTCTTCGGAGGTAAGGGATATTATTTTTGTTCAGTATTTATAAGGAATAATATTTTCTTCTATACTCTGTAGTATGTGAGTAATATTATTTCGTCTCATATTCCTGATTATACCCTCATTCTGTTAAAGTATTGCTTTTATACTTCGTGAAATTAGTAGAATATCCTTGATATTGGCGCATCATCCAGTATATTTTCATGAATATATTATTCTGAGCTTTCTTGATAATTATTGATCTTTTCATGCCGGAATACTATTAATGAGTTACTATTTATGGGTTACTATTTACTCGAATATTATTCACTCGGGTATTCGGGGCACTTTTCATGTCGGAGTACTATTCATGAGTTACTATTCACCCAGTTACTATTTACTCGAATATTATTCACTCGAGTATTTAGGGCACTTTTCATGCTGGGGTACTATTCACGAGGTACTATTCCCGAAGTACTATTCACCCGAAAAATATATTTCTTTCCTGTCCAAATTATTTTTGATACATGAATATTATTCTTGAATTTTACTCCATAAAGCAGTATCCTGTTGACAATTTGGATATTTTTAAACTCTGGATAAATTTAAAGTCTTTAATATTTATCCTTGATTTTATTTGATTAATGCTTATATCATTGTCATCATCCTCATGCTTATATTGTGATGAAAGTTATCTTTGTCTTACGTGCATCGATGGAATGTTGATTGGTATGATTATGACTGTAACAACCCGATATTTTCTATACAAATAAATCAAAAAATTTGTGTATACTTTTTTTTATTTATTAAAATAAATATGGGAAATATGTGCCAAGATAATGCATATGTATATGTATTTATGTGATAAATAAAAATATATTTATTACATTAATATTTACAAATAATTTTATTTTAGAAATTATTGATTTTTATAAATTATATTCTTATAATAATTACTTTTATAATAGAAATGTTTTTATTAATTATTTTCCATGAAAATATAATTATATATTATTTAAATAATATATGAAATGATTTTTAAATTATTATAATAATTATTTTATTATAAGAATTTATGTTAGATTAATTAAGTTAATTATTTTAACTTAATTAATGATGTTATATATGGCAGATAAATCAGATATGGAATCCAAACCCTAATTTTGGATTTTTATCAAGGAATAAAAATAATAATACAATATTAATTATATTTTGATTTTTCAGTGCTATAAATATGTACTGTATGTACGTATTGATAATCGTTGGTCAATTATGGTGTATTATGACCAAACCCTAGTAATATGTTTATAAACCCTAGTATTACTGTTGAACCCTAATTATCAAATTTATAAACCCTAATTGCTAAAATTAGCAAGGCTAATTATAATTAGTGATTTCAAACCCTAATATTCCTATATAATATAATTAGAAACCTAATCTAATTAAGAAAACCCTAATTTATAATTTCTAGAAATTAATTTTCATTTTAGAAACTAAAATTTTATATTTTCAAACCCTAATTGCTAAATCTTACAAATGCTATGTGCTAGACATTAGGGTTTAACCCTAAGGGTCAAACCCTAAGGGTTTGTCAAGATTACAAATGGGCCATTAAAAATATAAGCAAAAAGACTAAAATGCCCCTCTAGCATTATTTAAGGTAAATTGTGTATCTTGCTATATTTTGAGTTGGTGAACCACCTTGACTTTTACATGTGACTGAAATCTACCATATCAGCCATTATATTATACAAGTTACATGCATCTAGCTTAGTATATATAGATTGGAGAGAGAGAAAAGTCATTTGCTAGCCTAAATTTTGCACAACTCCCATCTAAACTTTCTCAAGCTCTCACCTCCGAAAATATCAAGACATATCAGTCACAAACCAAACCCCACTATCATCTTTAACTACATAAGAAGCTAGAATCAAAATTGTTCTTAGAAAGGTATAAAAACCCTAGCTATAATCTGACCATTGATCTGTTGTTAGATGTTAAAATTTTTGTGTTTAACATGTTATATATAGTGTATAATGATGATCTGAGTTGCTAGATGTTAGATCCATAACATCTAGAGGCTCGGATTTAAAGATTTACAAAATCTGGAAAAAATCCAAACTGTGGTCTGACAATGAATGTCAGTGGCCACCAATCTTTCTCTGTTATGTGTTTTTGTTGTTTAAAGCTTTGATTATGTAGTCTGATATGTACTCTTTGATCTGGATCAAGAATCAGACTTAGATCTGGTCTAGATTGCAAGTTATTGTTGGCAAAAAGTCAGTTGACCGACCATGACCGAGCCATTTCTGGGTAACCTAGAAACCGTGAACTAGCGTCTGACAAGTTTTTGTTGGTCTTGGATCTGTTAGTATGTTATTGTTTTAATTCTATTTTTGTAACTAAGTTGTAGCTTATTATCTGTACTATGTATACATGCTTTTAGATCACTAAATAATCAAGTGGATTGAACTCAGTGGCCGGTCAAACTAGCCAAGTCGAGCATGTTCTCTATTTTCTGGGTAACCCATAAAACATATGAACATTTCGACTGACATGGTTTGACTGGATCCTAACTGTTGATTCTCTTGATGTTTTGTAATATATCTCTTAAGTTACATGTTGGCTACTATTTGAAACTTTTAGATCACAAAAACAATATACGGATTTCAAGTTGTGGAAGCCCAAAGTAGGCATGTCGTACTGTTCTTCATTTCTGGGCAAACCCATAAATGAAGAACATCTTTAACAGCTACTTTAGGCCCTTAGATATTTCAATTGGTGCATGTTTTGATCATGTTTGTTGTTGAGTCTTTTCTTAACTCGTGATCATTTTGTTTTACGATCCTCTTTATTTCCCTTTTCATCATTTACGATTTCGTTTATTCTTTTAATCTTCCAGATTTTGTGTATTCATCATTATTCGTTATCTTAGCTATTGGAGTTAGGTAACTCCCATTCCTTGACTCTATATCTCTTCAAGATTCTTCTTTGAATTCTCTTGTTTATAAAACAATTCTTCCTTTAAGAATTTCTAACTTCGTTTACATTGCTTAACATTTCATTCGAGTTCCACATTTTCATCATACATATCCACTTTCTATACTTGGTACATATCAAGTCTCTAACAGTTTTAATATGGTACGCTGAGTGGTTTCCCACAAACAACCAACAAACTAGGTTCCGAGTTGCTAGTTCGTATATTCCTCCGCTCTATGAAGGAATCGTTTAGCCCAGATACCATACATCAACTATTAAAGAGTACAATTGTACCATACTTAAATATAACTTTTTATTCTTAACTTCTTTATCATTCTCTTCTTACAGACATTGTCTATTTATTATCACCTTACATCCTTATTATTGGAGTTGGGTAACCCCACTTTCATATTCCTTATAACTCTGCGAGATTATTCTTTGAATCCTCTCACGCATGTTTTAATCCTTCTTTATATATTTCTTAAATTACTTCTTATTGTTCAAACTTTATTTGAGCTTATTTTTCATTATCTTCCCTCTCTCTTCTAATTATATAAGGTACTCTTACCTAAGTTTTCTAACCTATCAGCTTTAATACCAACTGTAACGACCCCAAAATTTATACAATTTAATTCTCGACTTCGGTCATTAACATTACATTCAACCTCTAATTTTACATCATTAAACGATAATACAACCATTGAAACTTACGGAATAATTAAAATTTTCTATTACAATTAAAATTTTCTATTACAAACTATTCTCGTTCCCAGAACTTTCAACATTTACATCTAAATATCTCAGAATCATTTTAATACTACAAAAGTTTACATTGCAAAACGATATTATAATTCAACATTAATACATTATTCGGAACCTTAAACATGGTTCAAATAATAATAACTCAGCCAAAGTATATAAATCTTCAAGTATCACGTCTGATTCATATCTTTCAAGTAGCAGATAACTTTACCTTAAATCTTTAACTCATGCAAAAGTGGTTATTTGCAAGGTTGAGCTCTCACACCAAAAAAAATCTAACACTTTTCATGCATCACATAAAGATATAATAACATGCTAGATATACATCTCATAAATATTGGAGTAACATAACATACATGCTGTAGTTCATATAACAAATAAAAAGATTGATTTCCTTACTCAATCAACATTCATTAGTCAATCAACGTAGTCATAAATTGACTTTAACATTTCATACTTTCAAAATTAATATAATACACCATGCTATTTGCAATAAAGATTTCAAACAGTTCATCATCAAATTCACATAGCAAATAGGAACCCAAAGACTTGCTTTGATCGTTGTTTACCAATAACAGCTTTAATAACTTACGCTTATCTCAGTATTTCACGTGCCCTACACAAATTATATAATCATTCACATCAACTATTAGTCACATAGCAACGCATAGTAGTTGTAATGTAAACTTTAATCTACATCCTATAACTCTTCCTATTAATCAATACACAATGTTCAATTTGATTGTGTTAACTTTAGACTTATAACTCACTATATTTCTTCTTAGTCAAACTCGAAGTTCATTTAAGTGCTTAAGTCTTGCTAGGACTACTTATTGGTTTTATATTAAATCAATTCCATATCTTATAATATTCATTTCAATTGAATGGAAACACTTTTTAAGTTTATTAACACTTGGCACGACGTTTCGACGCTCATTCATCACACGCCCGATTCGTCTCTCTTGTGTGTACTTAGTATGCTTATACAACTTATCTAATACATCATTTATTAATGTTAAGCATCATTATATTTACTAATATTCATGTTTTATAACTTAGGACAACATCTTTTATCATCAGGAGCACTACATTTGCATATGTGCATTCCCAACGCCCTCCGATTGCCTCTTAATACATATCAGTCCCAAAAATGACCATTTTGACCCCTGTTCCCTACCACAAATTGAAAACCTTAAAGAACAAAAGTTGTATGCCTATTCGTCCTCGTTCCAGATCATCTTTAATTACCTCAATCGAATTTCGTATGAAAACGTTATGGCCGTTTTACTACAGGAGGTCAAAGTTGTCTGACCCAGAGTACTATTCTAACGCCGCAGCATGAGAACTAAGTCGGAGTGGTGGCCAAGCGGTTGTGAAATTGGCTCTATGGCTACCGATTTTGGCATTATGACGTGGAGTTCGGGTTGCGTTCGATTTTTTTGCATCGAGAGGCTCGATTTTTGGCGCGGAGGCGCTGAAACTTATATAAACCGTATACAATAAGAATGTAACACATCAATTCTTAACGGTTTAATGGCTTCTAGCAGCTAAATTAACATATATAACTTATTTAAATCATTAACAAGCATAAATATACTAATTTAACACAACTTAAACAATAATTTTAGAGAAGTTAAATCCTTGAAACATTGTTTTTAAACCAACAAAACTCCATTTTTGATATTTCTTGACACAGTGAACATTGTAGTCATAATTATAACCCAAATTAATTTATTCTAACTATGTTGTCTTCGTTTCTTACCAAGTTAATATATTCAAAGTTCAATTTATCTATTAGCATATAATCATATATATTTTCATACCTATATTCACCATGTTCATACATATATGTTCACTGAAAGAAACCAATTCTTTCTTGCAGATGTAGTTATCATGCAATTCTTTTTCTAACACTAGTTCTAATCCTCATAACCACATACAATCATTATAATTTAATTGTATAGCAGCAATTACAGAAATTTAGAATTCATAGCAAGTATAAAACTCGTGAACATAAAACTCACGTGTTAAATATACACACACACTCACGTCTTTACACACACATATATATATATATATATATATATATATATATATATATAATAAGGTTATAGTCATACCTTTTGTTGCTTAAGAAATCCTTGCTAATTGTAGACAATTCTCTCACCAATCTTTCTCAAACTCTAACAAGTCTCTCTCAAAACTCTCTCATAACCTTATGAGAACTCTTTTCTTCTTTTTTTTTTCTTAGTTATCAGTAGCCAATACTACTATACGTGAAAAATAAAATAAAACCAACGCATGCCCATTTAAAAAAATCGACGCCTACTAATTACCCTATTCAATTTATCGGTTACCAAATTAATATATATATTTTATTTATTTTTTATTTATTTAATTTATATTATTATAATTCAAAATTCAAAAGAAATCCAAAAGCATAAAGGCTCTTGCTTGGCAAAAACCCTTTTAAAATTAAACACTTAATATTTTTAAGCCTTGTTTTGGGAAACTAAATTAAAGTCCTTTACTTTATTTTAATAACTCCTTTATAATATAGTTATTTGTCATACTTAATTCTAATAATAATTTATTGAATAAATCATTTAATCATTATAAACTCTCTAACTTAATTATTAAATTAAATTAAAATATTATCTCATAACAATTAATTTCTTAACCCATTAATTATTTATTAAACAAATAATTAACCAAATCAACTCAAATCAAATTAAACAAATATTTATTCAACAATAAACAAATATTTATTCAACAATAAACACATCCATTAAATATTTATATAATTCAATAAATATTTATAATTACAATTAAAATTCTGGATTGTTACATTAATCACATCGTAATAAGAATTTCAATTATTAAATTCTTATTTTAATAACTTATGAAAATTTAGGTTGTCATATCCTTCCGTCCTTATAAGGATTCCGTCATCGGAATCAAAGAAACCTCATTTACTCGGTTTTCACCAAGTCTTTTTTTTAAAAAAAAATTTATCGTTGAATATCTTCAACACATTACCTTAATATAGATTTTATATTTCCTACTACATTCATTACTTTAATAAATTCTAGGTTTTATTTCATAACTTTCACTTGAACTCAATTATATTTTGAGTATTATATACTATTTAACCCACTCATTTTCTTTGCTAAGGATCATTATCATAAACACTCGGGATATTACATTCACCCATTCTTCTAAGAATTTCGTCCTCAAAATTTTATATATTAATCTTTATTCATTCAATCTATCAAAATAGATTTTACGTTAATACTTTATTCATTCATTGGGTTCTACAACCAAATTCTTTCTCTAAGGATCGTTATAAGATCATCATATTCCTCACCTCTTTCTCTTCTAAGAGTTTCACATTTCTCTTCTTTCTGAAGTTTCAATTCTTTCTTGAAATTATTATATTTTGCTGAATTTTCTCATCCTTTCCACTTTCACCTTACAGAATAATAAGAATCTTCCACAATTGCTCAATAATTGGGAAGCGATATGAATAACATGAATTTAAAAGATTCCAAATCATGTTGAGGGTCATAAAACCTTGAACTACGTCCACGGTTATAAGTACTCTTTCAACTTAAACCTTAATAGTCATTAAACTATATAGGGACTCTCGTACTTAGGGTGTTAAGCCCTTCATACGATGTATTGTGCACAAACATTTAAACGCTATGCGTATGTCCATAGTTATAAGTAATATTTCAACTTCAACTTTAACAGTCATAAGACTATAGGGACTCCTCGTACTTAAGGGGATCAGCCCTTTCGTACAATATATTGTGCACAAATATCTAAACGCCACCGCATAATCCCCTATAAAAGGGTTGTTCATCTCAGCTTTTCAACATCTGAATCCGCACCAAAACAATTTGGTTTGGCATAACTTTTCAAGAAATGCTTGAATTTCATGAACATCTTTCAATAATCGTCTAGCTGAATCAAATAACATAGACTTCTACAATAATTCGTACATCAATCGAAACATACATATATATATATATACATATATATATATATATATATATATTCTCATATCTTAAAGAAATCTCAAAAATCTTTTTATGACGCTATGATACCGCATCCGTATTTACAAATTCATTTGAGGATTCCATCATTTGGTGATTTTATCATACTACATCATACCATAGTGGGCTGACGATCCTTAGATCACATCCAACACTAAGCAATACTGCATTGATGACTCCATCATTTTTTTTTCATCTCTGCACCAGGTTCCATGACACATTGATGATATAAAAATACATTTTGATATATTTCAAATCATTTTTGTCTAGCCGAAGCAATTAGCATAGACATACGAATAACGATATTGTTTTTTTTAAAACTCATTGGTTTCATCATTTGATCCAATATTTTTCAAGAAAATAGAAGTACAAACATCAGCACGAAGTCAATAAATATCGAAAGTCTAGCATAGCTAGTAGATTTAATATCCAGTTATCCATCAACTTCAATCTTTACTTCATTACTTCATTACTTATCCATTCTATCAATCTTCAACATCATCAATGCTCTCTATACTATAACCGTTTTCTACCCAAAATAGTTCATCAAACTTACCGCACATTGGAAGTTCAGGAGCTTGCCACAATAATATGAGTTTAAGAACTTATCCTAGTCAGACCATAGGCGTCCATTCGCTGAGGGGTTCAAAACATATCATATTATTATGAGTCACGAACTTACCATATACATTAGTTTTAAGAACCGCACCTAATCCTAATAATATCTGACTAATCTTAATAGTTTCTAACTATCAAATATACACATGAGAAAAGAATCACGTTTTCACCACACATACATTGATAGCGCGACAGACATTCCAATGATTATCAATGTAATAAACTGAGTGCAAGCACAAAACCCTCGCCCATACAAAGGTGTGTACAACTCAGCCATCACATGAGTCCTCAATTGAAATCCCACCTAACTCTATCTTACTCTTAACAACTTACCCTTAACTTGCTCAATACGAATTTCTCGTATCACATTATCTATAACTCCTTGTGAGTTTACCTCGTACTATATCATAGTACATTACCTTCATATCATCAAGCTATAATTATTCAAACATTACAAACCATCTTTCTCTTATAAATTAAACAGACCACGTCGTGATCTTATTCTATAATCATCTCCCTTAAAATTCTTTTCTTAACTCGTGATCATTTTGTTTTACGATCCTCTTTATTTCTTTTTTCATCATTTACGATTTCGTTTATGCATTTAATCTTTCAGATTTTGTGTATTCATCATTATTCATTATCTTGGCTATTGGAGTTAGGTAACTCTCATTCCTTATCTTTATATCTCTTCAAGATTCTTGTTTGAATTCTCTTGTTTAAAAAATAATTCTTCCTTTAAGAATTTCTAACTTCGTTTACATTGCTCAACATTTCATTCGAGTTCCACATTTTCATCATACGTATCCACTTTCTATACTTGGTACACATCAAGTCTCTAACAGTTTCAATATGGTATGCTGAGTGGTTTCCCACAAACAACTAACAAACTAGGTTCCGAGTTGCTACTTCGTATATACCTCCGCTCTATGAAGGAATCGTTTAGCCCAGATACCATACATCAACTATTAAAGAGTACAATTGTACCATACTTAAATATAACTTTTTATTCTTAACTTCTTTATCATTCTCTTCTTATAGACATTGTCTATTTATTATTACCTTACATCCTTATTATTGGAGTTGGGTAACCCCACTTTCATATTCCTTATAACTCTGCGAGATTCTTCTTTGAATCCTCTCACGCATGTTTTAATCCCTTCTTTATATATTTCTTAAATTACTTCTTATTGTTCAAATTTTATTTGAGCTTATTTTTTCATTATCTTCACCTCTCTTCTCTAAGGTTATAACCTAAGGTACTCTTACCTAAGGTTTCTAACCTATCAGCTTTGAAACCAACTGTAACGATCCCAAAATTCATACGATTTAATTCTCGACTTTGGTCATTAACATTACATTCAACCTCTAATTTTACATCATTAAACGATAATAAAACTATTGAAACTTGCAGAATAATTAAAATTTTCTATTACTATTAAAATTTTCTTTTACAAACTATTCTCGTTCCCAGAACTTTCAACCTTTACATCTAAATATCTCAGAATCATTTTAATACTACAAGAGTTTACATCGCAAAACGATATTATAATTCAACATTAATACATTATTCGGAACCTTAAACATGGTTCAAATAATAATAACTTAGCCAAAGTATATAAATCTCCAAGTATCACGTCTGATTCAAATCTTTCAAGTAGCACATAACTTTACCTTAAAACTTTAACCTGCAAAAGTGGTTGTTTGCAAGGTTGAGCTCGACAGCCCAACAAAATCTAACAGTTTTCATGCATCACATAGCACATAATAACATGCTTGATATACGTCTCATAAATATTGGATTAACATAACATATATGATGTAGTTCATATAACAAATATAAAGATTGATTTCCTTGCTCAATCAACATTCATTACTCAATCAACATAGTCATAAATTGACTTTAACATTTCATACTTTCAACATTAATATAACACACCATGCTATTTGCAATAAAGATTTCAAACAGTTCATCATCAAATTAACGTAGCAAATAGGAACTAAAAGACTTGCATTGATCGTTGTTTACCAATAACAGTTTAACAGCTTACAGTTATCTGTACTTCACGTGCCCTACATAATTATATAATCATTCACATCAACTATTAGTCACATAGCAACGCATAGTAGTTGTAATGTAAACTTTAATCTACATCCTATAACTCTTCCTATTAATCAATACACAATGTTCAATTTGATTGTGTTAACTTTAGACTTATAACTCACTATATTTCTTCTTAGTCAAACTCGAAGTTCATTTAAGTGCTTAAGTCTTGCTAGGACTACTTATTGGTTTTATATTAAATCCATTCCATATCTTATAATATTCATTTCAATTGAATGGAAACACTTTTTAAGTTCATTAACACTTGGCATGGCGTTTCGACGTTCATTCGTCACACGCCCGATTCGTCTCTCTTGTGTGTACTTAGTATGCTTATACAACTTATCTAATATATCATTTATTAATGTTAAGCATCATTATATTTACTAATATTTATGTTTTATAACTTAAGACAACATCTTTTATCATCAGGAGCACTACATTTGCATATGTGCATTCCCGACGCCCTCCGATTGCCTCCTAATACATATGAGTCCTACAAATGACCATTTTGACCCACTGTTCTCGACATCAAATTGAAAAACTTAAAGAACAAAAGTTGTAGGTCTATTCGTCCTCGTTCTGGATCATCTTGAATCACCTCAATCGGAGTTTGTATGAAAACAGTATGGCCGTTTTACTACAGGAGGTCAAAACGTCTCACCCAGACTATTATTCAGCCAGCATGAGAATCTAAGCCAGCAAAGGGAACCAAGATCGCGAAATTGGTGTTGTGGCGCTAATTTTGGTGCTGTGGAGCAGAGTTCATGGCTGCGGCTCTGATTTTTGGCACTGAGGCGCCGAAACTTACAGAAACCGTACAGTAAGAACAGAACACATCAATTCTTAACGGTTTAATGGCTTCTAACAGCTAAATTAACATATCTAACTTATGTAAATCATTAACAAGCATACATATACTAATTTAACACAACTTAAACAATAATTTTAGAGAAGTTAAATCCTTGAAACATTGTTTTTAAACCAACAAAACTCCATTTTTGATATTTCTTGACACAGCGAACACTGTAGTCATAAATATAACACAAATTAATTTATTCTAACTATGTTGTCTTCGTTTCTTACCAAGTTAATAGATTCAAAGTTCAATTTATCTATTAGCATACAATCATATATATTTTCATACCTATATTCACCATGTTCATACATATATGTTCACTGAAAGAAACCAATTCTTTCTTGCAGACGTAGTTATCATGTAATTCTTTATCTAACACTAGTTCTAATCCTCATAACCATATACAATCATTATAATTTAATTGTATAGCAGCAATTACAGAAATTTGGAATTCACAGCAAGTATAAAACTCGTGAACATAGACGCTAAAACTCACATCGTTAAAACACACACACATATATATATATATATATATATATATATATATATATATATATATAATAAGGTCATAATCATACTTTTTGTTGCTTGAGAAATCCTTGCTAATTGCAGACAATTCTCTCACCACTCTTTCTCAAACTCTAACAAGTCTCTCTCAAAACTCTCTGTAACCTTCTGAGAACTCTTTTCTTCTTTTCTTTTGTTAGTTATCAGTAAGCCAATACTCTATACATAAAAACAAAATAAAACCAACGCACGCCCATTTAAAAAAAAACCGATGCCTACTAATTACCCCTATTCAATTTATCAGTAACCAAATTAATATATATATATATATATATATATATTTTAGTTATTTATTTATTTAATTAATTAATATTATTATAATTCAAAAGAAATCCAAAAGGCATAAGGCTCCGTTTGGAAAAACCTTTTTAAAATTAAACACTTAATATTTTTAAGCCTTGTTTGGGAAACTAAATTAAAGTCCTTTACTTTATTTTAATAACTCCTTTATAATATAGTTATTTGTCATACTTAATTCTAATAATAATTTATTGAATAAATCATTTAATCATTATAAACTCTATAACTTAATTATTAAATAAAATTAGAATATTATCTCATAACAATTAATTTCTTTAACCCATTAATTATTTGTTAAACAAATAATTAACCAAATCAACTCAAATCAAATTAAACAAATATTTATTCAACAATAAACAAATATTTATAATTACAATTAAAATTCTGGATTGTTACATTAATCACACCGTAATAAGAATTTCAATTATTAAATTCTTATTTTAATAACTTATGAAAATTTGGGTGGTCACATACTAGACTCTTCTAATGGATTGCTTGTTCCGCTGCAGTTAAACTTGATGTTTATTGTATTTTATCAGTTTAACACTGTTGAAGGCTAACGATAATTTATTATGGATTATGTTAGTCTAATATTTCTTACTGTGCTAATTGAGCTCACCCTTTTCTTTCACTGTTCTCTTCAGGAAATGAGAACGTAGCCAGGAATAGTCGAGGAACAGAGTGATGGTCCGAGATGGTTGTTTTAGTAGTCCTCGCTACTTAGTGTGATAATAAATGTAATGAGGACTCCATTTGAGTTTGGATATTGTCTATGAGACAATATTCATGTAAAAACTCAGTTATGTTTTGTCGTATTTTACACGACAGTTGTATTAATTAAGTTTGTATTTGATTTATGTACCATGTATTTGGCGACTCAAGATGGGTGATGTATACCTATTTTTTGGGGCGTCGCAGTTGGTATCAAAGCTTAGGGATATGATCCTTGGCTGAGATGTGAGACTAGAACTAGGAAGGGAGAGATGGTTAATGCCTTCGCTAGTATGACCTACCTAAGTTTATTCGGTATTTATTTGGTCGGTCAGGGTATATGGATAATATATGGAATGTCAATTAACCCTATTTTTATGGCAGCATTTGAAAATGGCATCTGAAAATGTTGAGATCAGCAATGAAGCACATGAGACTGTTGAGTCACCAACGATAAATACCCAGGATATGTGCAACATGAAGATAATAATCCTCAGGTGGAAACACTGGCAACTCACGGCTGGTCACCGCTAAACAGTTCAAGGAGCTGGGACCACCGAAATTTGTGGGAAAGCCAAAACCACTAAAGGCAGAGACGTGGATAAAGCAGATCACCAAGATATTTTATGTCTTGGAATGCTCAGAGGAGCAAAAGGTTCCCTTCGCCACCTTTATGTTGCGTGAAGAGGCAGATCATTGGTGGGAATCTGTAAAGCATACTTAACCTGGCGCACTGAAAATATCTTGGGAGAAGTTCTAAGAATTGTTCAACGACAAGTACTTTCCCAAAAGTATTCTTCACATGAAGGAGGTGGAATTCATCAAGTTGGAACAAAACAATATGACTATGTCGTAGTACGAGGCTAAGTTTGCGGAGTTATCCCGGTTTGCATCCCGTTTGGTTGATAGTGAGAAGCGAATGACATGAATGTTTCTGCGAGGATTTAAACCTGAAATACGCCAATACCTCATTTCTCACAAACTTTGTTTATATTCAGATGTTATGAATATGGCTTAGTTATTAGAGCGCGATAATGAGCCAGTGTGACACCCCCAAATCCAGGTACTCCATTCCCATAGAATTTGGTGCTTACTTATCAAAAACTATTACATCTAACTACCCATAATAAAGGATAAAGACATAATTAAAATAACTTAAACAATAATCTCTCCCATTAAAGGGTTACATCATCATCTCAAATTAAATCCCAGGTAATCTAACCTTAAAATTATTACATCAGTTTGCGGAATACATCATAAAATAAAACAAGTCTTGAAATAAAATAAAATTCTCAAAAGTCTTCATCATTTGGACATCTTGCCTTTGCTAGTCGACGACTCATCAACTTTCTCCATTTTAGCTGCAGTGTTAATTGCAAGAGTGAGCAAACAAATGCTCACTGATATAGAACGTAGCAATGATAATAACATGAGAGTGAACAACAAAAGCTAAATAATAAAGAACTTGTTCTACGAATCAAAATAGAAAACAAGTTCGAACTTTAATTATCTGAAGGTCTTAAGACCACGAACTATGTCCCTGGTACTTAGGTATTATTACCCAACCTTAACAGTCATTTAGACTATACGGACCCTTCTTAACATACTTAGGGGGATCAGCCCTTTACACTATGTATTGTGATCAAACATCTAAACGTTACACGTACAAAATCCCCTATGTTAGGGTTGTTCGTCTCAGTTTGGATTTAGAATTTCTGCACTAAAGAAAGTTTAGTTTTGAACTAGCTTATCAGTGTTTCTAGAATTTTAGAACACTATTCGAATATAGATTAATTCAATCAATAAAGGTTTGCTTACTACTTGAAGGTTTAATACAACGATAAAGCTTTGAACAAGGTTATCAAAGTCAAAGATTGTATAACAATAATATATAATTGAGTAAACATGATATACATGCAAAGCGCTATAGAAGATTTAAAACAATCTCCCTTGAATTAATGTATTAGAACAATATATGTTTTGAATAATAATTAGAAAACTAAATCTCGCTCAATGTAACGAATTAGGTTACATAAGCTTGTACAAACATACGAAAGATAGGTTAAGCTTGCTCAACTTCATAAAGAATGTTAGGAATTTGCATAATAATAATTTAGGAATGGGAACTTGCATTCAATACGAAAAGAATGAAGTTAGAAAGCTTTGCTCAATGTAAAGAATTAAGATTTAAGAACTTGCTCAATAATAACAAGGTAGAGTTAGAAAACTTGCCTTGATTGTAAGCTACACAAATGTAAAATAATCTGCAATTACCCTACACATATCACTGAAATCGCAACAACAATTAATTGCATGAATATTAGCTTTTAGGGTTTAAACCATCATTTAGGTCATAACCCTAACATAGCACCTAACCATTTAGGCTAACATACTTAACGCTTCTGAAATTACACATTGATCAACATAACTTAATCATTCAACTCTATCTTTCGAAAACATCTCATTTGGTTTCATTTTATAACTTATTTAATAATTATTTCAAATCTTTACACTTTGCATTTCAACACATTGACATCTATTATTATAGTTTATATCATGATTTAACATCATTAACATACACGCTAAACTAAAAAAAGTCTGATATGCCTGACCTGCAAACAAACAGACCTCATTCATCATTATAGTTTGTGTGGTGGTAAGCAATGCGCCACACACTTAGGCTTGGGATCGCAAGACAAATTGCTTGCTAGTGTTCAAACAGACGCAGAGATGGTAGTGAACATGAGCTATTTTTAGCCCAACAAACACAAATTTCACCCATCAAACGGTGAAATTAGCACATCCAACTGATATAAAACTTACACATACATGTTTCCTCACATATTCATTAACTTAGAATAATTAAACATCAAATAAAACTATTTTAATTCCTTAAATTTCATGTTTTCTCATGAAAACTCCATTTTTGACACCTTTAACGAATTTGATCACCACGAATTCGTTTTTCAATCAATTGACATAATTTAAACTGCGTTGTTTTCGTTTCTTAACATATTATCATAATCCATCAACAAATTATAGATTACATCATATATTGAACAAGAAATTTGGTACTTTCTATGGCCATATTCTAAGAACACAACACTGTGATTTTCCTTTCTTCTTCAACCCAATTTCTCATGAATTTTATAACAAATAACATGTTTACATGATAATTAACAGAGTTTTGAAATTCTACAAGAACATGTATAAATCACAATACTCGTGATTTCACATTGTATCAAAAAGATATACACATATACAACCACAACTAAAGAATAATAATAGGAATAGTTTATACCTTAATTAGTGAATGCTAGACAAAAATGATAATCTCTCAAAACCACTGTGATCTTCTAAAATCTCTGTGTTCTCTTCTTTTAAGTTCTCTCTCTCAACACTCTACTCTTTTCTCCTTAGCCAAATACGTGAATAAGAAGAAACTAGACGCTAGCCTTAGGAATAATATGCGTAATCATAAACTGAAACCCACGTTCTCTTTCAGTTATAAAACCCAAACAAGTGTCAGCTCAAATAAGCCAAAGGCCACAAGGCCCTGTTTGGCTAACCAAAAACTCTCCCAACTAAATTATTTTAATAACATTTATATTATATAGTTTTATGTCATGCTTTTAGTTGATTAATTTAAATAACTTAATTTAGTTAATTTAAATAACTTATAATACTTATAATAAAACTCTGATTATCATTAATAAATAATTATATATCTAATTTAATTAATAAATTAGACACATCACTATATTTAATTTATTTATTTCCTTTAAATTAAACAATTCATTTAATTCAACTAATTTCTTAAATATTAAGCAATTGATTTAATTATCTCCTTAAATTAAATTCAACATATAAAATTATCATTACTCGATTCAATTAACATTAATTAATTAATTTACTAAATTAATTCACCACAATTCATCAAATATTTATTTTCCTCAATAAATAAATTATTTAAAATATTAATTTAATTCAATAAATATTTAAATTAAATTACAAATTTATCAATCATTACTGCCAGCCCAATCAAAAGGCAACAACTAACAACACGATAATAATCGTACCGATGGCAATGGCCATCGAAACAACGATAACCATCGTGAAGGAAATTATCAGGCAAGAAATGGTAACCACTTCAGTGGTAATCATGGCCAAGATAATAGGAAATGTGAACTAAGTGAGAATAAATTTAAGAAGAGAAGATTCAACAATGACGGAAAGACGTCGACAGCAGCACCAACACCCATTTCAATGGAAGAAGAATGACCATCGGTCGTATGTTTCAAATGCGGACAAGAGGAACACATCCATCTAAACTATACGCAGCAACCCAAAGCGTGTTTCAATTGCGGAAGAGAAGGTCATTTAGCTCGATTTTGTCGTATAGTAAAGTCAAGTCCAGTTGGGATGGTGACGCTAAAGAATGTCCCTGACAAGTCAAAGCCGGTAGTTTAAGTGAGAGCGTTTGTTGAGGAACTCGAACGAAGTTATCACGGGTAAGTTAATCATAAACGCTTGCGAAATATATACCTTATTCGATACCGGTTCTAATCACTCTTTTATTTCATCTAGTTGTGTTCAACGTTTGAACTTGACTCTTGAGAAATTAGACTTTGACTTATCTGTTGAAACTCCGTTGGGAGAAACCTTCATTACATCCACTGTTTATAAGTCTTGTTTGATTCAAATTGACACCCTCGCGTTACTTGTCGATCTTATCCCTTTAAAAATACATGCTTTTGATGTGATTTTAGGAATTAACTGGTTAACTACTTATCATGCTAAAATTGATTATTTTCTTAAGGTTGTTAACCTTTCTAACCAATCTGTTATTTGAATTCAAGTGGCCAAACCACTAAAATCAATCATTGTCATATTAAGCCATAAGTAAAGAGCCCCAAGCCTTTCGCTGGTGACTTCCAAGCCTTGGACTGCACCGAAACCAGACTCTCCGTAATGGACGCCGTGAATAATGGTGGCAAGTTGATAGGTATCAATGTGACGTGTTATCCAAGTCTTGGATGAGAGTCACAATTTTGAATGATATTTCTATCGTTAATAAATTTCTTGACGTATTCCCAGAAGAACTTTTTGGCCTACCCCTAGAGCATGAAATAAAATTTTGTATTGACCCCAGTACAAAACCCATTTTTAAAACCCTCAAATATTTCTTCACCCAAAACTAAAGTAACTTGCGCTGAAGATGTTGGCTCAAGCTGTTGAAGATTACGACCATACCATTTAATATCATCGTGGAAGAGTAAACATGGTAGCTGAAGAGTTGAGTAGAAGATCGTATGTGGTTACGAGTGTGACATTGTTAACACAAAGACCCATTTCGTACGATTTACAAAAGATGGAGACAGAGTTAAAGACTCTAAGAACCTACTTGAAGATAACGAATATACGATTAGAACCAACTTTAATCGATAAAGTTAAAGCTGCTCAAGCTACAGACCTAGAGCTGATGCGTATGAGGAAGAAAGTACAAGAAGGTGATATTCTGGAAGTAAGAATCGGTGAAGAAGGAATACTTCGAGTCAAGTACAGACTTTATATTCCTAACGACTCTGACTCGAAGTATAAAGTCATGATGGAGGCGCAAAACACACCATTTGCAATCCATCTTGGGAGTACCAAAATGTATCATGATCTTCGACATATATATTGGTGGACTAATATGAAAAGAGAGATAGCGGAGTTTATCTCAAGGTGTTTAACTTGTCAACGAGTCAAGGCGGAGCATCAAGTGTCAAAAGGTCCATTCCAACCACTTGAAATTACAGAATGGAAGTGGGAGCACATTACCATGGACTTCGTTACTGGTCTTCCCAAGGTTTCTTGAGGCATAGATGCAATTTGGTTCATTGTTGATAGATTGACCAAGTCTGCTCATTTCCTACCTATAAGAGAAACTTATTCACTTGAACGTCTTGCTCGTTTATACATAAATGAGATTGTAAGACTACATGGTATACCAGTATCCATAGTTTCTGATCGAGACCCAAGATTCACTTCACGATTTTGGGTTAGTTTGCAAAAAGCTATGGGCACGAATTTATAATTTAGTTCGGCATATCATCCTCAAATGGATGGGCAGTCGGATAGGACTATTCAAACTCTTGGAAGATATATTAAGACTCTGTGTCCTTGACTTCAAAGGAAGTTGGGACAAGTTCTTGCCATTGGTGGAGTTTTCCTACAACAATAATTATCAAGCAAGTATTGACATGGCTCCATTTTAGGCATTGTATGGACGCAAGTGTCGTTCTCTAGTATGCTGGGATGAGGTGGGTGAAGTAACGTTGTTGGAACCAAAATTGATATGCATGACAACAGAAAAGATTCAAATAATCAGGCAACGTATAAAGACCTCACAAGATTGACAAAAGAGTTATGTTGATCTTCATCGAAGAGACTTGGAATTCAATGTTGGAGAGCATGTGTTGTTATGTGTTGCTCCATGGAAAGGAGTTACAAGATTTGGAAAGAGAGGAAAGCTCAATCCTCGATTCATTGGGCCATTCAAAATCCTCGATCGAGTAGAAACTATGGCATATAGACTCGCCTTACCACCAAGTATGTCTCGTGTTCATAACGTTTTTCACATATCTATGTTACGTAAATATGTGAAAGACCCGAACCACATTATTGAATTAGAACCGGATGAGATAAAGGAAGATTTAACGTATGAAGAGGTACCTGTTAAAATCTTGGATAAGAAGGATCATATTTTACGCTCCAAGGTTATACCTCAAGTCAAAGTTTTGTGGAGAAACCACGATGTTGAGGAAATGACCTGGGAGTTAGAATCAGAAATGAAGTCAAGGTATCCTTACCTCTTCGACATACCAAGTACGTACCTTAATTTCGAGGATGAAATTTCATAAGAAGGGGAGGTTGTAAGACCCCAATTTTTATGAATAAAGAATAATTTTTCTCGAAATATATTTTTGAATATTATGGTGTGGATATGATATAATATTATAGTTGTGGGTAATATTTACAAATTTTGCAAAGTAAGCAAGTTGTTATAAAATATTCGATTGGTCGGGGAATATTCGTTTTAACAAGGAATATTCGTACGATGACACAATCATTGGTGGACCCCACAACGGAAGTTTTGTCATAGTTAGAAAATGACATAAATATCTTTTTATAAAAATAACGGTGAAAGTTTTACCATTAAACTGTTGAACTACTCGGTGGTAAAAGTACAATAATACGCATGGTTGCATAGTAGCACACGGTATTGATTATTGATGCTTACGTAAGAATTCACTCAGTTATACTCAATTATTTCTACAGTAATAGATGCAAAATATCTCTCATATTGTTGATTCAATTATTGTCACAGTATCATCTGCATAATATTTTATATTATTAAATCAATAATTAAGACGACAAAGTTATTCATATTATTATTTACAATATTGACGATGTCTAGAAAGTTCTGTCGAGGAGAGGTTTGGTCACCTAATTGCACTAATAGGAAGAAATCCTTATCGGAAAGCCCCCTCTTTCCTGGGAATGATTTGGTTGTTAAATATTGTTAGTTATAATATTAATGATGAATAAGTTCGTGTTGGTTAAAGATGAAATTGATATTTCCATTGTGTTGAGATTATTAGTGTTAGTGGAAATCGACATTTATTTCGATAAGGTTATATTGATGAATTGGGTAATTAATCAGATAAATGAGCAATTAATTGCTATTAATTCACATGTTTATAACTATTTGTTCACATGTATGTACTATTGATTCGCAAACATGTACTATTAGGGGAGGTGGTGCAAGATTGAAAATACTTGCATGACTAAATTACAAATGGAGGTATAGATGAAGGTACTATACTGTAACTATTTTTTCACATGTATAGAACTATTGATTCACATGACTGAACTATTGATTCACATGATGTACTATTAGGGGAGGTGGTGCAAGTTTGATAATACTTGTAGGACTAAATTAAAAATGGAGAAAAAGATGAAGGTATTATACTGTAATATTTTGAGCCCCAAAATGTGCAATTATCGAAACTATATTTTCCTATAAACAGAAGCTCATTCTTCTTTTATTCTCACCAATTCACTAAGACTCACATGAGCAATTATAGATAGAGAATCTGTAGAGAGCGAAGCTATAGAGAAAAAGAAGAAGTGAAGTCTGCTACTTCACTATTCCAGTATCCAGTCTTCTTCTGAGGTAAGGAATATTATTTTTGTTCAGTATTCATAAGGAATAATATTTTCTTGCATACTTTATAGTATCTGAGTAATATTATTTTGTCTCATATTCCTGATTATACCCTCATTATGTTAAACTATTACTTCTATACTCCGTGAAATTAGTAGAATATCCTTGCTATTTGTGCTTCATCCAGTATCTTTTCATGAAAATATTATTTTGAGCTTTCTTGATAATTATTGATCTTTTCATGTCGGAATACTATTCATGAGTTACTATTTATAGGTTACTATTCACCCAGTTACTATTCACTTGAATATTATTCACTCGGGTATTCGGGGCACTTTTCATGTCGGAGTACTATTCACGGGTTACTATTCTCCCAGTTACTATTCACTCGAATATTATTCACTCGGGTATTTGGGGCACTTTTCATGCCGGGGTATTATTCACGAGGTACTATTCCTGAAGTACTATTCACAAGGTACTATTCACGGGGTACTATTCACCCGAAAAATATATTTCTTTTCTGTCCAAATTATTTTTGATACATGAATACTATTCTTGAATTTTACTCCACAAAGCAGTATCATGTTGACAATTTGGATATTTTTAAACTCTGGATAAATTTAAAGACTTTAATATTTATCCTTGATTTCATTTGATTAATGCTTATATCATTGTCATCATCCTCATGCTTATATTGTGATGAAAGTCATCTTTGGCTTACATGCATAGATGGATTGTTGATTGGTATGATTATGAACAGGGATCATTCAGTATAATCATGACCCATAATGTTACAAATGATGTGGTAAAAGTCCTTATTGGCCCGTTGTGCATTGATGGACAGTTGTTGGTATGATTATGACCAGGGATTATTCGGTATAATCATGACCATTGATGATTACATGAATATCCTTGGCCCTTAGTGCATGGATGATTCGATGATGTGGTTTATTTATTAAGCTGAGTCTAAGCAATAAAGTGGATGAAAAACTTTTTAAATTATAGAAGATAGTGGATATCATGCTCTGCTTGACTCTTCTAATGGATTGCTTGTTCCGCTGCAGTTAAACTTGATGTTTATTGTATTTTATCAGTTTAACACTGTTGAAGGCTAACGATAATTTATTCTGCATTATCTTAGTCATAATATTTCTTACTAGGCTAGTTGAGCTCACCCTTTTCTTTCACTGTTCTCTTTAGGAAATGAGAACGTAGCTAGGACTAGTCGGGGAACGGAGTGATTGTCCGAGATGGTTGTTTTAGTAGTCCTCACTACTTAGTGTGATAATAAATCTAATGAGGACTCAATTTGAGTTTTGATATTGTCTATGAGACAATATTCATGTAAAAACTTAGTTATGTTTTGTCGTATTTTACACGACAGTTGTATTAATTAAGTTTGTATTTGAGTTATGTACCATGTATTTGGTGACTCAAGATGGGTGATTTATACCTATTCTGGGGCCGTCACATCATGTCTTTCTTTCTTAGACATTGAGTAGCTTGCAGCCGGCAAAAGGTACTTTGAATTGCTTGCTTACACGGGTAATGGATGGAGCTCTCTTCTTATACCCATTTTCATCAAGTCCAATCGTGCTTTTAAATTATCTTTTGACTTTCCTTTCACACTCAACAATGTCCTAATCAGGCTATCACAAATGTGTTTGGCAATGTGCATTCCATCTAGATTGTGGCGCAACAAAAGTATCCGCTAATATGGCAATTCAAAGAAAATAGATTTCTTCTTCCAATTATGTTTTGAGTCATGGGGAATGGTCTTCGTGTGAGTGGGTGTCTTTCCAAAAGTGACATTAATGGCATTAACTTGTTCAAGAATATCAAATCCTGATGGCACCACTGGAGCTTCACTATGGTCACATTCTCCTTTAAATCTTCGTGTATCAAACCTATAACTACGACCAGACTCTATAAAACAACGATGCCCAATATAACATTCCTTACTTTGCAATCTACAAGAATGAGTTTTCATTTGACATGATGGACAAGCCAACTTACTTTTAGTGCTCCAACCAGACAACATAGCAAGTGCTGGAAAATCACTAATTATCCGGAACAGTGCAACAAGCATTTGGAACTTTGTACCGGTAGATGCATCATATGTTTCAACCCCATTGATCTATAGTATCTTCAACTCCTCAATTAAAGGTTGCATATACATGTCAATATTATTACATGGAGAGTTTGGACTAGGTATTAACAACGGCATGATAAAATATTCATGCTTCATACACATCCATGGTGGTAAGTTATAAACAACAACTGTCACTTGCCATATACTATACGGTGACCCATGGGTAAAGGGACTCATGCCATCAGTGGACAATCTGAGTCTTACATTTTGATATTTTTGAGAGAATGTAGGGTACAATGTATCCAAATGCTTCCAAGCTACAGAGTCAGCTGGATGTCGATTCACTCCATCTTTCTGTCACTTTACATGATGCCACATCATGTATTTTGCAGTTTCTACAGACATAAATAGCCTCTGCAATCTCGGAATTAACGCTAAATTATGTAATTGCTTCACAGCTACTTTGCTCCTCTTAGCATTTGTATCTATTTATACCTTCTCTGGTACAACCATCTCAGTCTGCTTCCATCTCAATGATTTGAAAACTGTACAAGACTCTAATTTTTCATTCTCCCTCCAAAAGAGCATACAATCATTCTCAGATGCATCAATCTTCTCATAACTAAACCCTAAATTTCCAACTTCATTTCATAAAAATTATCAAGCAAGTTTGCAAATGCTGGAAATGATTACTTGAACTTACGGAGCAAACCATCAAAGGACACAACAGTCCATTTGCTAAGATTTTTATGATTGAAAAGCCATACAATGAATGAAAGGACAGACTAAATTTCACATCTAGGATATAAAGATTGATTGGCCTCTAACATGAACTTTTGGTATTTTAAAGCTTCAGCCGATGATTCCACACCGTGATCCCTAAATATATGATTTATCATCTCAGGCATACGATGATCATCTTCGGATTGTGATGGTTCGTCGTGAACATCATCATTTCTCACATCCCTAACAATCTCATCTTCCCCTTGATGCACCCAATTCGTGTAGCCAAGCATAAATCCATCACAAATCAAATGTTCACGAATAGTTGTTTGAATCTGGTACCTTCTATTCACACAATTCTTTCATGGACAAGAAATTCTTCCTTTGACCATGCCCATTTTTTCAAAACCAAAGTTTAGAAATCTTTCTTGGCCTGCAAGATATTCTCTAGAATATCTTGGTAATTCCATCCACCCCTTATCCATGATATTGTGTCCCTAATTCAAATTGAACTACAATATCACCTCTAACTAATTAATACTATGATTATAATAAATAGTATTCAAAACTATGAAATAAGACACAGTGTAAGAACGCATTGGAAAAATTCTCATGAATATCTTAGGATGCTTTCAGCCTGTTGTTGTGAAACTACAAATTCAGAAAAGAAGAAATATGTACAAAATTCTAACATGTACAGTTCAAATTTCAGTAAGTAGAGTCGCACTATAATATAATTTCCTAAAATATATACTCCATATGGTAATCCCTATGGTGATGTTCTTTCCAATAAAACACATGCACACCCTAGTGAGATGGATATGCATTATTACATAATAAAATATTTGCATATGAGGCAACAATTTTTAATGTTTAGCAACTAAGGAAACTAAAAACAAACAACAAATTAAGAAAAAAGAAACAAAAAAGCACCAATGATGTAAGCAGACCTGTATATACTATACATACTTTTCTTGCAAATACTAAGAGCCACTTGTTATAGTAGTTTCTGCACTAATAACACAAGTATAGAATAAAACATCATGTTCTAAGGCCCAAAAAAAGTTGAGTTAATCATACATTACTCATCATAAGATAACATTATGTTCAGTACAATAACAGAACTATCTAAGAGATATATTATAAGTTAAATTGGAACTTCATAGACAATACCAAAACACCTTTAAGAATGCATAATGAATTGAACTATCATTTTTTAAATAAAATACAGATATTAATTCACAACTAGAACTAAATAAAGAAAATGACAAAAAGATATTAAAAGAATGTTAATGGACTAACTTGACTAACTCCAACATGATATGCTAACAGTAAGTGTCAATGATATTTTTGTTTAACCTACATGGTTATTTCTTATCAGACTGCCTACTAAACAAAGGCATAAAGCATCTGATAAATAACTTGGAATTAAATACAAAAAATTATACATGAAGACACAATATTTGTGATAACGCAAAATTGAATCTCCAACATAACTCAAATAAGTTTCAAATTAACTCCAAAAGTAGGAAAATAGAAGAAAGTTATTTTGTAAAATAATATATATACTATTCACAAACACTACAAATGCAGATGAAAAACATACAAAGACCTAAACAAAAAAAATGTCTGCAAAAAACATAAATTACTCAATTTGAAACCAATATCAGAAACCAATTGTTGCTTTGAAGTATTTTCTAAAACAGTTCACATAATGAAAAATTAATTATTTTTCTTTTCCAAACAACAATAAATCAAACTAATCAAACTTGGGATTGGGGAACAGATGATATGCAAATAGCATTGAACATAGCAATTAACCCAAACAATAAATCAATATATTTGGCTTCCATGCACAGTCAATACAGTCACGTAGTGAGCCAGAAAAATAGGGGAAATAGGGAATCACCTACAACCATACGAGTCACTAACGGAGGACTACTTTTGAAACCAAAGGATCAAGAAGGTGACCAAATCGTGTGAGAAGGCGACTAGAGGATCGATCTTATGAGAGAGGAAAGAGATGGCTGATTTAACTGAGAATGGGTGAGGAGCAGAGAAGATAAAAGGAAAGAATGGGTTCATACGACCTTTGTAATGGGTTTATACGACCTTTGTAAAAGGAGGAGTAGAGGAGAGGAAAGGAAAGGAAAAAATATGGGTTCAAATCAAAATAAGGGTTCATACGACCTTGTAATTTTCCCTAAAAAATTAATTTGGGGCGACCTTTGTAATTGGGGGAAATCATTGGGAGGGATTTATACACGTTAAATTATGCTGGTGTCAAAGGCGAAATCTGCAAATTTGACTACAGTGGCAACTTCTACTGGTTCCGGAAAGTTAAACACTGGCAAAATTGCTAAAGTGCTGTAATGAGGTAGTGAAGTCTGTTGATAGTGCACACTTTACAAAACCCATTGTATCCTAGTCTAGTGAAATGTTAATGTGATGAACATGTAATAAAGATACTATAACAGATTTGTATCATGTATGTGGTAATTCCAATGTTGTAAATATTAGTAAGTCGTGAAAACTTTACATTGTGATTTATTAAAATCTAGAGTTGGAGACTAAGTGTTATAATTCCAATACTTGTGATTCTGAAGTGTATATGGTATTAATGATTCCAAACTTGTACTAAAGTAACAAGTTTAACTAAAATGAGATTTAATTTGGAAAGTGGATGTTAGTGTATCTAATAGATGTTATGATTCTAATAGTGTGTAGGGAAGGTGAATTATAATTTATACCCTACGCATGAGGTAAGTTCTTTAACCCTAAATTTTATTTGAGCAAAATTTCCAAATTCTAATCTTTGTTTGAGTTACCCTAAATTGTTTATAATTAAGCAAGTTGTCCTAGTCTCATTCTCTTTATAATGAATGCAAGTTCCTGAACTCTAATCTCTAATTGAGTTGTCCTATTTCATTTACTTTATGCAAGTTGTAATCTTTATTGTCATATTGAGCAAGTTTTTGTTTCCAGTTTGTTATTTAGTAGTGAATGTTCAATGATTCAATTCTCATATTCGACAAGATTATAGCCTTAGCTTAATATTGTTCAAGAAAGGTTTATTGTATTATTCAATGATTATGCTTTTAGTTTATTTCTAAGCATGATTTTGATATATAGCGTTGATTCACCTATGACTCATAATTATTTCACTTTAATGTGTTATTGATCATTTGAGATTGTATTAAACTTTGTTGATTTAACTAATCCTTTAGTTGATGATCGTTAAACCCTAAATTACCCTTGAAGCTTATCCAAACCAAACTTTCATTGGTACAGACTTATACTCTAAAACTGAGAAGAACAACACTATTATAGGAGAATTATTTACGTGATGCATTTAGATGTTTGTGCACAATACATGGTATGAAGGGCTGATCACCCTAAGTACAGGGAGTCCCTACAATCTGATGATTGTTTACGTTTAAGTTGAAAGATTACTTCTAACCTTGGACATAGTTCGTGGTCTTGTGACCCTCAGATATATTTCATATTTTAATCTCAGTTCTTGATTATCATTGATAGATTATTATTCGGTTCTAGTGAGCCTATTCATTAGCAGTTATTATGTTGTTGTTATTCATTGTTATTTCAAGTGAGTATTTGTTTTGCTCACTCATGCATATATATAACCATTGCAGCTAAGGTTGAGAAGGTCGATGAACCTACCACTAGCAAAGGAAAAGGAAAACTGAAAAAGTGTTGAAGAATTGTAATTTATTGACTTTCATGATGACAGACTTTATTTTAAATGATGTGATGTAACTATTTTAATTTTTCCGCATTTGATGTATGTTAAAGGTTAGATAACATGAGACTTATTGATTTAATTATGTAACCCTTGTAATGGGAAGATTTATTGTTTAAATGTTATTATATTTAGGTAGTTAGATATGAATGAATGGAAAGTGAACACCAAGTCTTGTGGGAATGAAGTATCCAGATTTGGGGGTGTCACACCTACCCCAAGAGCATGAAATCAAATTTTGTATCGACCTTGAACCCGATACAAAACCTTCAAATATTTTTTCACCCAAAATGAATGTAACATGTGCCAAACACTTTGGCTCGAGCTGTTGAAAGATTACGATAATACCATTCAATACCATCCTAGAAAAGCGAACGTAGTAGTTGACGAGTTGAGTAGAAGATCGTATGCGGTTACGAGTGCGACGTTGTTAACACAAAGACCCATTTCATATGATTTACAAATGATGGAGATAGAGTTAAAGACTTCAAGGACCCATGTGATGATGTCAAATACATGAGTAGAATTGACTTTAATCGATAAAGTTAAAACCGTTGAAGCCACATACCCGGAGCTAATGAATATGAAGAAGATATTACAAGAATGTGTTATTCCAAAAGTAAGAGTCAACGAAGAGAAGAAATCTCAACCCTCGATTTATTGGTCTATTTGAAATCCTCGACCGAGTAGGAACTATGGCATATAGACTCGCTTTATCGCCAAGTATGTCTCGTGTTCATAACATTTTTGTGGCGCCCCCAAATTTGGACAGCCACTTAGTCACTCGAATTCGGTTCATCACGTGCTCATGGTAATATGATAATAACTAAAATTAAACATTCACAGCGAAAGATCTAATTTAGAATAATATACAATGTTTTATTATAATTATTTTCCCAAGTCTCGCAACCTATAGTACTTAATAGATTACATAATAATATCGAATAAAGACTTATTACATAATCCTACTTAAGCTTAAACATAGTCTAAAGACAGTCTTAATACAACATAACAATTTTAACATAAAGGAATAAGCTAGTCGGTAGCCTTGCCCTTGCCCTTGTCTTTCCCAGAGACACTTCCCTGTTCTGCCTTAACTGAAAGGTTTTAAATAAGCAAGAATGAGCACAAGTTGCCCAGCAAGTAATAATATACAACAAGGATAATGAGTATTAAATCATGAGTTAGATATATCAAAGTATAGTCTCCAAGATAGTTCAGAGCCATAGAATAATATCATGAACAATGAGTATCAACAATTCTTGAATCAAATCTTTGGGATATGAAATGATAATTCAATATAGATCAACAGATATATATGAATTTAAAGGCTATCAACGTATCCAACTGATAAAACAATTTATATTGAGCAGTTACTAAGGACTATTGAACATCTACTAGAATTACCAATATTAGACTGATAACCCAAAAGAATGAAGTACTATAGATGATCAGTCTACAATACTCTATCTTATGCATAACACCGTAGTAATATTCACGCATGTGTTGGGGCTTCTAACAATATACACTCCCCTTACCATAAGGGTTGTTCAACTCAGTTTTCAAGATTTTCGCACCAGTTAATTGGTTTGGACAGTTTTATAAACATGCATATAGTCTAGTCGAATCAATTGGCATAGACACTTTCACAATATTCAAGAGCAATACCTTATTCAACATGAATAATAGTTTTCACAAGAGTTTAAACATACTAGCTCAATTAGACGAGTAAGTAAGATAACTTGCATTCAAAGAGATAAGGTTTAGATACTTGCTTATGATATTCATTGAATAAAGTAATGCAAGGGTTTAGGATACTTGCCTTAAGCGTTATTTATCCACGTTAAGAAATCAACACTTTCGAATCCTATTTATAGTGTATTATAAGTATAGGATGGTTATTAGCTAACACATTCTTTATTCAAGCTTGACATGATTCAAGTATGCACATACGGTACAAAATCAGCTTATAGGTTTATCACGAAATTGAGTACCTAGTTACTTCATAAGCAAATTTATAATGCTCAAGTTTAAGACCCTTTTTATCCATGGACTTTCATTATATAAGGCAAACACTATCTTATTACCTAATCATCACATATATACATGTATCAGTAGGGTGTAACCCATTTCTAGCAATGTAGGCATCATATAAGCTAACTGTTAAAAATTAGATTTGTCATATTGCTGGACTTCTGATTCCAAGATTTGCAAAATTGTAAGCATGGTTAACCCTAGGGTTCACAAGCAATTGCTTGAAATTTCCCTCCACCCAAGCCAAGACTCAGTTGTTTCCTTGAGGTTTCTGTTCGGCGGGAACATAACATTCACACATAATATATTTTATCATGTTAAAGGTCTTTTCATGTTTCTCAAGTCAATCTAGTCCCTTCTTTCATAATATGGTTCTAAATTGGCTATTTCAACAAGTTAAGGCCATTCAAGGTCATGAAACAATAAATCCTATCATAGAACTCCATTGAGTGTGGATATTGTCTAGATGACAATATTCTTATTAAAACTCTTAGACTATGTTTTGTCGTATTTTACACGACTGTTGTATAATTAAGTTGTATTTGAATTTTGTAATATGTATTTGGTGACTCAAGATGGGTGATGTATACCTATTTTGGGGGTGTCACATATATCATGGGTGAAACAATACCCATGTCGTCTGAAAGTGCCAATCGGTCTCAAGTGTAACATAAACCATACGTACAGCATGACCGAGATGCCTGTAAACACTCTTTTCGGATAAGTGTAGTAGTATGTAGCTGACCTCAGAGTCTATGCTATGATCATCGGTATGATTGTGTCACCCTCCCTGAGAGCTCTCACTGCCATGATGACTCCTATGTCCAACTCATCCATGCACCGTGGCATGTAGACATACGACAGGATGCACAATAGCAATACATCTACTTTGGCCAAACGCCAATGATCCTCCAGTGTGGTGAAATCCCCAAAATGTTGTGCATAACTATCCTCTGAGCCAAATATGTCAAACAGAAAATGCTGGGATATAACATGGCCAGATATGAGCTCATCTTGCACCACCCTACGCCTTAAGCCAGTGAGGGTCATGAACTGCCTACTCATGTCTCTAATCGCCATTTGCATGCAAGGTCTGTCAAAAGATAGCATCATCAAACGTGCATACTCCTCCAAAGTAGGAGTCAACTCCTGGGTCCCAAATCAGAAAACCTACCTCTTTGATACCTAGTGCTCTAGCATGCCCTCCACGAATCCTGTGGGAACCTTAAACATTAACAGGGTCATAGTATGCTACAATAGATGATTTATAGTCACCCTGTCTGATGGTGATATGCTATCATACCACGATCGCATACCAGATGCCACCGAAAATGGTGGGGTATGATCAATACGGCTAACTGTCGAAGAAGACATCTGTACGGGCCGTGTCATAAGACCATCTAGGGGTCAATGCTGAATATCTCTGGACATACATGCATATGTTACCAAGAAAGTGAAGAACACTTGTATGGTAACAGAATGTGCAAAAAGTTACCCAAACTCAGCAGGTCTGAAGAACTCTCGGATTTCCTTCGCAGCGCTACTTGAAAGTGACTTATGAAAGAAACATGCAGCCTTTACATAGTCACGGTCGCAGGTCCACATTCGGCTGCCGTAGGTGTACCTACGACTCCCCTACATGGGTCCCACACCTCCGACTTAGTTCAGTTCGAGTTGCAATGGAAGTCTCACAAGCTGAAAATACCAAATCAGGAATAAAAATGCTACGTGATTGAGCGAAATAGCTTGAAATCCTTGTTTTCATGGGCCAAACTTTGGCTCCGCATATTACTCATTGGTATTCGCTTGAATATAAGGTATACTATATCGATGAGCTCAACTTTTGCAAATCATGCTCGACAATACCTCACACAGGTCCGATGCTGCCAAACACAGGGTCGTAACCCTAAAAGAAGTATCCCCGGCGAGGGTCAAATCGCCGAAGTCAAACATTGATAAAGTATCCCCGGCGGGGGTCACAACGCCGAAGTCAAACGTTGACAAAGTATCCTCGACGGGGGTCACAACGCCGAAGTCAAACATTGATAAAGTATCCCCAGCGGGGGTCACAACGCTGAAGTCAGACATTTATAAAGTATCCCCAGCGGGGGTCATAACGCGGTTCAACCATTGATATATGTGATAATGAAGGTCAAGAACCCTTGACATACTCCCCAACAAGGGTCACAACGCAATGAAATCATTGATACACACATCAATGAATGTCAAACAGCCTTGACAGTTTGTCCAACAGGGACTTATCCGGTGATACACACATCAGCGAAGGTCAGGCAGCCCTGACAATACATACTGTTGGTAGTAACTCTAACAGGATCATGGTATATACTAGTGACACAAACCAGAGAAGACCATCCTCATCGGAGAGTACTGATGGTGGAATATGTTATACACATCCTCAAACAGACAAAGCTTTATCCCCACAGATCTCTTGTACACGAGAGGCACCTCTATAGAGTAAAGGTTTGTATCAAGGATCCAGGACTTTGGTGATAACCCCAATGTCAACATCCTTGAAAACTTGGATCGCATGTCCAAGACATCACTAATTGTCATCCCCGACAGGATTAACAGGGAATCGACAATCATTCCATCTTGTTGGAAAGCAATCCAACAAAACCACATGCATCATGCATTTGCATCATGTTGCTGTACATAGCATCATGTTTATCTTGTTGCATTTCAAGTGTCTAGGATTCTTTATCCTATCCATGCCTTGCATTTCATGAATATGATAAAGATGGGCATCTGTAGACACTCGAAATTTTCTGCAAACCTGTTAATGACATTGTAGGAGGGAAGATTCATCTTTCAGAGATAACCTTGGAAGACAGCTCACATCCATTCTGGATACAACCAAAAGTTCAGTCTCAACCCCGGAACACACACCGAGAGTATCAATTCCAACCTCAGAGATAACCCCGAGTTTCGTCCTTATTGATAACCCAAGGGAATGCCATTGTAGTTCCGGCGATAACTCCGGAAATGTTTGTTTCAAAAGCATGCAATCAGCTTCAATCTCAGACCTCCTACTGAGGCACTCATTCCAAAGACCTGGAGATAACACCGGGAAGACAGGCACACTTACAAATGACCTTGCAGAATTCAAACACTTGCAGTAGTCCAATCTTAGATGTAACCCTGAGCAACGTCTGCTATCAGCCCAAACCGGAGATAACCCCGGTGAGGAGTCAAATCATCATCTTACCACCTCAACCCTTGTGCACCGTCTCAACATTTCATACATACATTTCTACACAACAATGTCCCACAAGAGCCAAGGAGTTCCAATCCCGAGTGACTATTACGCGTGGCAGCACACCAGATAGAAATTAAAGCTTGAAGACCATGGGCATGGTCCCATCTTCCTGACTTCGTACAACCTCTAATCCTATGTCATTGCGTAACTCTCGATAAAAGCGATCCAAAGAAGGTCTTGTACACCTCGTTCGGATGCTCAGGTCGAAGTTCTGCAAGTTCAAGCGGACATCACAAAGGCACGAGTGCACGTGCTTGAGACAAGAGGGACTCATGAGAGCACAGGGCACCTCGATACCAAGTAGTGTGCATCTGCATACTGGCGCAGTATTACCTACGACTCCCAAATTCTATAAATATAGAGCTTGGGGTGGCCATTTGTAAGAGAAAAAGAGGCGAGGAAGCCCTGTCCAATTTGCTCTGTACACACCCCATATTGAGTGCTTTTCATTTTAAACACCTGTTAGCTCACATATAGCTATATTTTACCGGCAGGAGCTGAGTGTTTATCCATCTAGAGTCATAGAAGATTGCCTTGGCAGCCCACTGTAAGCCTTTTCACACTCTATAAAGCCTTTCTCTGCATCTTTGCACACACTATTCTTCACATGGAGAGTCGTGTTGTGTGTGTAAGCACAATTTTCGGTCCGTGGTTTTCATTTTCTTTCTGTATATATATACTTATATATGTATATATTTATATATGGACTAACATTATCGAGTTAAGCCTCTATTGAGCCTAGACTTGTGTCTGGAGCGTTTACTTGCTTTATATATATATATATATATGAACTATTGTTGAACTTTGTTCGATGAGCCTGGGTTTTATATCCGGTGCGTTTACCCCTTTATATATATATATATATATATATATATATATATATATATATATATATATATATATATTTACATTTCATCGAGACACAGTTTACTTCAGTAGCCTTTTACTTCTTTATTTACATTTCGTCACGCCTGAAGTTTACTTCATGGCAGTTGATCGTCTTTACTACTTTCTTTACATTCAATCCCGCCTGGAGTTTACTTCGTGGTGGTTGATCGCATTTATTGTTTTTTTTTTACATTTTTGATCCCCATAGAGGTGCTTCATAGTTGTTGATCATGTCCATATATATATATATATATATATATATATATATATATATATATATATATATATATATATATATATATATATATATATATATATATACCGCTTTTATATACATAACTCGCCATCGCTTTTATATAAATTATGATCATCATGAGCCTAGGAATCATGTGATCACAAATTCAGTCTAATGAATCTAGATTCGGTTCCCGTGATGGACATTTTAATCTGTAAGCAGCTTGTACATTATTTACGGTGTCCAAATTTGCTTAGATGGCTTTCATGCCCATGAGGAGTTCGGCATCACTGTATATTATTTTCTCGAAGATGCTTCGCATCTCGAAAATAAAAGCAAAAAAGCCGAACATTTAATAATAAAATGGAAGTATGAAAAGGTCTCAATTACTATTGAGCACAAGGTTTGAAAAAATCTCTTTTACAAAACTTCACTATTATATCATGTTTAAAATTGAATTTTTCATACAAATTCAAACCCTTTGTATATAGGTGCGAACGAGGCCTCGCACTACTTCCAAATAAATTGCACATTTATCCACATACACTGGGTCAATGTGCAAACCTTTTCTTGGTTGCGTTGGTGCAACCAGTTAAAAACACCAACTGGCGACTCTTACAGTCAAATCATTGACATTACACATGTTGGACCTTTTTCACTTGTTTTTTCAAACAAATCTCACATAACATGAGAACACCAATGAACAAGAAATGAAAAGGGACAAATAAAAATCCCGACGTCGACAACTACCCAATGCCTACATTTTGGAAAAAGTTTGTGTGACACCCCCAATATAGGTATACATCACCCATTCTGAGTCGTCAAATACATGGTACAGAAACAACTACAACTTTATTAATATAATTGTCATGCAAAATACGACAACACATAAACTGTGAGTTTAAATACAAATATTATCTTCTAGACAATATCCACACTCAAATAAGTCCTCGTTACAATTATTGATACACTATTTTACAAAATAGTGAGTACTACTAAAATAACTTTCTAGAACCTTCATTCCACACCCCGACTACTTCCTGCTACTTTTTCGCTTCCTGAGAAGAAAAATAGAACAAAAAGGAAAAGGGTGAGCTCAACTATCCCAGTAAAGAATATTATGACTAAGATAATATAGAACAAATTATCATTAGTCCTCCACAAGGAAAAATCTGATAGAATATAATAAACGACAAGTTTCAGATCAATATTCACAGCGGAAATAACAATTCATTAGAAGATTTAAGTAGAGAATGAAATCTACTATCTTTTATGATTTAAAAATCCATCATCAATATTTTATCCCTGTAACATCAATCAATATACATCTTGAATCAAATATTCATCTTTGCATTATAGGCCAAAGATATTCATCAGTTGGTCATGTTCATCACAACACCTGTTCATCTTTGCACTACGGGCCAAAGATATTCATCAGAAAATCATTCTTCTTTGCACTACAGGCAAATGATATTCAGTTATATCATCATTTAGGACTGAGGATGATGAAAAATATTTTAAAGAAAATGAATCCAGTGAAACAAAAGAACAAATATTAGGGATTCGTACTTTGGTTTATCCATGTTCAAAAACACCCCATAATATACTATGGTGGAGTAAAATTCAAGAATAATGATCAAAACATGGATACAATCAAAGATAGTAACAAAAATAGACATCTAGGACAAAGAACGAAAATTTCATTTTTTTGTGAATAGTGCCGTATTCATGAATAGTGTCATATACGTGAATAGTTTCGTATATGTGAATAGTAACCCCGACACAAAAAGGTAGAAATTTCACAAGAAAAATTATACTAATATTTCGGCATAATGATATTGAAAGAAATAATATCATTTAATAAGAAAATAACATCTGAAGGGAACTTGCACCGTATAGCAACACTCAAAGTATCAAAATACTCACAAAAATACGCTCGCTAATGTAGAGAAAGAAAACTTCAGATTCTGGTGTGATTTTCAATTCTAACCCAAGCTCCCTATTTATAGGAAAATGTTTAGAACACCAAAATAGAAAATTTAATAAAATAATAATATTTTCAAAATTTTCTTCCTACGCACACCACCAGTCAAAAACATCAACCACCCACCCCACAAAAAATAAAAAAAATGTTTTTCTTAAATAAAACATTTATAACTCCAAAAATTAATTATTCCGGGAATTCAATAATTCATAATAAATAGCCCTTTTATCAAAAAAATTCAAATCTTATGTCCATGCCATAGAAAATTCAATTCTCTACAACTTTGTAGCTTTAAGTTTTTTCAAATTCCAAACAGAAATTGACCAAAATCCACATACGGACGATTTTACAAGCTATAATCAAATTTAAGTCAAAAATGGGGTCCACCAACATGTTTAACATGTTTGTAGTATTTATTGTAACAAAAATACTCTTCCTCCTCATTTATTCATATATCACATATTTATTGTAAAAATACCACCATTATTATATTATTGTAATATAACGAATTATTTTATCAGAAAAGATAAAATATTAATTTTCAACAATTGTCACTTTTCTAAAAATTCCTCCATTTATATCCACATAAATAAATATTTTCCTTATCATATAAATCAACAATTAATTATTCACAAATAATATTACAGAATCACAATACTGACAACCAAGCCGTTCCTAGAAAAGAGGGGGCTTTCCGATAAGGATTTCTCCTTACTGGCGCGCAATTAGATGACCTAACCCCTTTCCTCGACAAAACTTTTTAAACATTGCCAATAATGCTATCTAATAATATTATTCAAATAATATGAATTATTGATCTGATAATGGGAAATATTTTGCAGTGACAATTATTGAAACAACAATAATATAAAATATCAACATATCAATTATTGAATCAATAAAATAAAATATTGAACAGTAATTATTGTAACAATTATTGAGTAGTGCCTTCTTACGTAAGAATCAATAATTGGTGCAATACTGTGTGCTATTGTGTTTAAACCATCGGGTACTCCAACAGTATTAACGGTAAAAACTACGCCATTATTTATAAAAAAACTTATACTTGTCATTTTCTTCATCTAATCGCTTTCCGTTATGGGGCCCACACAAGGCTACGCCGTCGTACAAATATTCCCTGACAGTGAGAATATTCCACGATGAACGAATATTCCCTGACAAAAATAATATTTTATAACCACTTGCTTATTTAAGATATTTGCGCATTTTACCCATAACTAACCACATTAATCAAATCAACCCTTACTATTTCAAATAATAAATAGAGAAAATTCAATTTCATTTATAATAAATTGGGGTCTTACAGTTTGCTAGAGTCTCCTTTGTAAATAGAACTATCCACATGCACATAGGCAAGACTAGGTGGCCATTCAGTAGCACACCTACCCATAGTTATAAACATCATATATGCATAAAACTATCAAAGTCATAATCCATAAGGTTAGCCTAATTACCTGGATTACTTTGCTTTACCACATTTGCTCATTTGTCCTCAAATAGGATAAGAAATAGCAGAAAAAAGGTGTCAATTTGACTATTTCAAAAGTCAAAATTTTTCATATCATTATGTTCAGCATGGTTAAATACTATCATTTACTCTGTTGAATATTTTTTATCAAGTCATATGGGCATGCATATTAACTACTATGTGTTTAGAAGCATTTCATGTGATAACTCATTTTCCAAAGGATAAAAACTGGAAAAGAAGACATGCATACGTTACCAAGACAGTATAGAACACTTATACGGTGATAAATTTTGCAGAAAGCCGCCCAAACTCAGTAGATCTGAAGAAGAACTCTCAGATTCTATGTGTGCCACAACTTGAAAATGACTTGTGAAAGCGACATGTGCCTTAAAGCCACCCACGGCTGGCCGCAGGTGTACCTGCAGCTCCCCTAGGTGGGGCGCACCCCTCCGACTCTGTCCAATTTGCATTTTAAAGGAGATCTCACATGCTGGAAAAGTCAAATAAGGAAAAAAAGATGTTACGCGATTGAGCGAAAAAGCCTGAAATCCTGGTTTTCAGAGACCAAACTGCGGGTCTAGATATCACTCGTTAGTATTCGTCCAGATGTAGGGTTTAATATACCAATTATCACAACTGTTGCGAACTACACTCGGCAATACCTCACGAAGGTCCGATGCCATCAGTTCGGGGTCGTAACTCCAAAACATATTCCCTCAGTAGAAACTTTATCCAATTCATCCATTGATGAAACGTCAATGAAGGTCAAGAAGCCTTTACATTATCCACAATAGGGATCTCATTCGTTGATGTACATTCCAACAAGGGTCAGCAAATTTCGACAACAAAGACTATTGGCGTGAATCTCAAAAAGAGCGTTGGAAGGACTCACGGCGACAAAACCAGAACAACAATCCTCATCAGGTAGGACTAATGATGGAATCTGTTATACACATCTTCATTTGACAGAGCCCAATCCCCATGAGTCTCTCATATATGAGAGATACATCCTCAGTGGGAAGTCTGTATCAAAGATTCAGAACTTTGGTGACAACCCCAATGTCAACATCCTGGAAGTTCCAGAGAACTTTGGAGTACACATTCAAGCAGTTAGTCATGATCACCAGTGATAACTCTAGTCCCCATTGGAAGCCGTGGAAACAATCATCACATCCCATTGGAAAACGGTCCAACAAACCACATGCATCATGCTGCAGTTCATTGCGTCGTGATTATCTTATTACATTTCAAGTGACTAGTATTCATTATCTTATCCATGCCATTACATTGTATTAATATAATAAAGAGGGGCATCTGTAGACACTCAAAATTTTGTATTCCTATTACTGACATTGTAGGAGGGTAGAATCATCTTTCAGAGATAACCCTAGAGAACAAAGAAGTTTAAATTCCAGAGACAACCTAAAAATTCCCAGTTTTTAATCTCAGAGATTACTCAAAGATACACAGTTCCAATCCCGGAGATAACCCTGGGAGTTTCAGCTTCAACCTTGGAGTCAACCCCGAAGAATGTAGGTCTAGTTCTGGAGACAACCCCAGAATTATCATATTTTCCATCTCGGAGACAACCCCAAGATACTCAGTCCCGAAGACAACCCTGGGAGTTTCAATTTTGACCTCGGAGATAACCCCGAGGAATACAGTTGTAGTTCCGTAGATAACCCCGGAAAAGCTCATTTTATCCCCTTGCAGTCAACTTCAACCTCGGAGATAACCCCAAGGCACTCAGTTCAAACCCCGGAGACAACCTCGGGAGTTCAGGCACACCTCAGAGACAACCCTGAGGGCATTCAGTACTCACAGCAGCCCAATCTCCAAGATAACCCTGAGCAACCACTGTTAAATTAGCCCAAACCGAAGATAACCTCGGTGAGGGGCAAAATTATCATTTTTCCACCTCGATCCCACATTGCACCACCTCAAAAACATTTTCAACAAACATACTACACAAAAGTGTCCTACAAGAACCATACCTCAAATCCCGAGTGACTACTATACAAGACAGCACACCGGATGAAATTTGAAGACCCGAAGATCTAGGCACGGTCCTATCTTCCTGACTTCGTACAACCTCTTATCCCATGTCATTGTGTATCTCTCGACAACAACATTCCATAAAGGTATTACACAACTCAAACGAATGCCCAGATTGAAAGTTATGAAGGTTCGAGCGAACATTGCGTTGCATGCATGCACGTACTTCGAGATGGCGGGGCCCACAGAGATCGGGGCAGGCACCGGGCAACCAGTACAGTACACTCAAGCCCCTCTATAAATAGAGGGCTTGGGCTGGCCATTTAGAAGAGAAAAAAGGCGAAGAAGCCCTGTCCATTTTGCTTTGTACACACTATAAACTGAGTGCTTTCTCATTTTAAACACTTGTGAGCTTATACTTTGGTATTTTTTACCGGTGAAAACTGAGTGTTCATTCAATTAAAGTCATTTATAGTCTTCTTGGCAGTCCACTGTAAGACTTCTTACATTTCTTAAAGCCTTTCTCCACTTTCTACACACACAATTATTCACGTTGAGAGTATTTGTGTGCGTATGCGAGTTCAATCATGTGTCTTTTGATTTCTTATATATATATATATATATATATATATATATATATATATAATACTTATATATATTATTATTATCAAACTCTGTTTGATTGAGCCTGGATATAATATCCGGTGCGTTTACTACTTATATATATATAAATACATATATATATTATTATTATATATATATAGGATATAATATCCGGTGTGTTTACCACTTATATACATATATATATATATATATATATATTTACATTTCTGTCAGGTCTGGAGTTTACTTCGTGGCCATTTACTGCTTTATTTACATTTTTGTCAGGCCTATAGTTTACTTCGTGGCCATTTACCGCTTTATTTACATTTAGTCCCGCCTGGAGTTTACTTCGTGGCGGTTGAACGTTTCTATATATATATTTCTAGCTTTTATATATTTACCTTTCTAATCCCCAATGGAGTTAACTCCGTGGTGGTTGATCGTTCATATATATATATATATATATATATATATATATATATATATATATATATATAATTGCTTACAACTTTCATACAATCTGCTACATCATGTTAGCCTAGGAATCATATGATCACAGATTCAGTATTCTGAATCTAGATTCAGATCCCGTGATGGACATTTTTGGATGTAATCAGCTTGTAAATTATTCACGGTGTTTGAACTTCCTTAAATGGCTCTCATGACCATAAGGAATTTAACACTGCTATGTATCTTATTTTATCGAAGATGCCTCGCATCTCGAAAATAAAAGCAATCAAGCTGATTACATAATAAAATGGAAGTATCAAAGGCCACAATTACTATTCAACTAAGGGTTTGAAAAACCTCTTTTACAAAACATCAATTATATATCTTGTTAAAACTAAACTTTTATACAAAATTCAAACCCTTTGTATATAGGTGCAAACGAGGCATAGCACTACTTCAAAATAATTACACATTGACCCACACATACACACACATTCATATAACAGTTTAATTGAAAAGTGGTGGTCACCGTGGCAACACGGATGTCGGGGGGTGCCTAACACCTTCCCTCCGCATAATTAAGCCCCCGGACCCTAACGAATCTCGGTTTCACAGACCTGTTAAGCAGTGTTACATCACTAGGTCATTGTGCAAACCTTTTCTTGATTGAGTTGGTGCAACCATTTAAAAATACCAACTGACGACTCTTACAGTCTAATCGTCGACATATACATGTCGGACCTTTTCACAACTTGTTTTATCAAACAAATCTCTCCTAACATGAGAACACCAAAAGACAAGAACAGAAAAGGGACAATAAAAATCCTGACGTGGACATGAATTAATGGGAATGACGTATAACGTTAAGAAATAGAGTAATGATTATAACTTTGATGACGTTCCGAGTCTAATGAACTAGATTTTATAAGATATAAATAAGATATATAAAATGCTTAACGCTTTGAATGCGTAGAATTAATATTAAATGATCGTTCTGAGTATACAAAAGACTGTATGACTTAGACGATAAAGAATGAATCTTGAGGTATGACATTTAGTTGTTAGAAAGCTATAAGGAATAAGAAATTGACTTAACAAACATTATAGTTTCATGGTTTGGATAAGTTAAGATAAGTTTAGGTTGTGGTACAATCGTAATCTTGTATTGTTGACATATGGGAGTTGGGCTAAACAATTCCTTCAGAGAGTAGAGGTATATATGAAACTAGCAATTGATCTAACTCATTATGAAAGACAGTGTAGATGAGACGGGAACTTGTTTGTTGGTTGTTTGTGGGAAACCACTCAGAGTACCAAATGGACTACTAGCAAAGACACGATGTGTGCTGAGTCCTAGAAGATCTGTAAGAAGAAGGTAAGAATGTAAATCATCAAAGATGATGATCGTATGAGTAAGACATCTCCGTATGTCATGAAGTCGTAAAGCGGTAAAGAAAGTTGTAGTGTAAACTTAGATTTCAAGAACGCGAACCTTAAGAAGTAAAGTTAAGTTTAAACCAATGTAAAAGTCAAGTATATGACTAATTGGTGTATGTTATTCCTTATGTGGTATATAGGGATTGAGATGAGCATTTCAACATAAACTGTAAGCTGTAGTTGTGCATAAGGCAAATTTCCTAACTTCATTCATATTTTAAATGAATGTTAGTTTCTTAAACTTACTCAGATGTTAAACTTGAGAAGTTTTGTCTATGTGCAAATGTGTGATATTTATACAAGGTGGTAGAATGTATGAGGCCTTGTGCCTTAATTTTAACACTTTGGTGTTTCTATGAGATGAATTGTTCTGTGATAGAACTGTTCAATATGAGAATATTCTGTTTATACATGAACCGTTATTGTTAAGTCTGTGCTAATGATTCTAGCCAGATGGAAGGTGTATGAAAAAGGTAAAAGAATGAAAGTATTTCAAAGTGAATGTGACTAATGTTTTAAAATAATAGGAATCAGAATTATTCATATTATTCAAGCTACTTCATAACCTTTGTTTGGTTATTGAAGTCTTAAAAGAATGTTTAAATTCTTAAAGTTGTTTATTGAACTGCTATGACTTTCTGAGTAATTGAATGCTCACACTTGCTTTAAATGAAAAACATTTTTAGTGTACGAATAGAAGAGCTTAAGGATCCCATAAAGATCTAGTTGATCGGTATCTAGAAGAAGAGTCATTCAGTATATGAATGAGCATTAAGATCAAGCAAAGACCTATAATGTAGAATAGTGTAATTAAACTTTAGAACAGTTTAATGAATTCTTATGTATCCTTGGTGGCGGATAAAAGTCACTCCTATACGATGTAAAGAATAATGTAACTATCATTATTTGTAATGAACGAGGTTATAAGGTATTGGAACCTAGGATTTGAGAATGTATGTTGTTATATTTGGCTATATAATGATGTATGTTGGGAAGGAGATGTACTCGTGATGCTCGAAATCCAGGTGTGAAGATAGATCGGATCTCGGGGCGTTACAAGTTGGTATCAGAGCTGATAGGTTATAAACCTTAGGTATGAGTACCTAAGACTATAATCATAAAGATAAGGATAAGAAAATCGTTGAGTTAAACGATTAAGAAAGAAGATCACCACATGATCATATTGAATCGTAATAAATGTTGTTCTGTTAAAAGTTTCATGCTTTATAGCTAATGTTATAAATGAATGGTATTATAAAGTAGGAAGGGAAGAAGAACTCAGATTGAGTGGTGAAGGATATCATACGAATTAAAGAAAAATCGTATTAAGGTAAGGGGAAGTTAGAAGTTATAATATTTTAATTGAGGACTCATGTGATAGCTGAGTTGTATTAACCTTTGTTATGGGCAGTGGTTTGTGCTTTGGTGTGACCATTGCTTAGCTTATTACAATGATAATCATTGGAATAGTGTGTCACACTATCAATATGTATATGGCGAAAAGTTAAATCTTTTCTCATGTATATACTTAATAAGTAGAGAATGATAAGATAGGTTCTAGTTCTTGAAACTCATACTTATGAAAAGTTTGTGACTCATAGTTATATGCTATGTTTCTGAGCCCTAAGCAAATGGATAGTCCTTGATTTATTTTTGGATTACATATTGCGAAGATAAGTTCTTAAACACATATGGTTGTGGAAAGTTCTTAAACACATAAAGTGTGGTAAGTTGATGGACTATACTAAGGTCTAGGAATGTTTAGACTGAAAACGAGTTATTTTCAGTAGACTTAGCATTTAAGGTGCTATAGAAGATTAAGAATTGTTGCAAGTAAGACAATGAAGGAAGATGGTTCAACTTTTGGAACCAATGGATTTTAAAAAGAACTATTCTTTATATGTATATGCTAATTATTTCGGCTAGACCGAAATTGATTTGAAATATTAAAATGAATTTTATATCATCAGTGCATTTGATGCAAGGATGGTAAAAAGATGGAGTTGTTAATGCAATTGAACATGCTGTTGGATGTGATCTTATGATCAACAACCCACTATGGTATGGTGTATAATGATGAAGTCATAACCTGATAAAGTCCTCAACGTACTATGAAAAGTATGGTATCATGACATCATAAAATGTTTTGATGTATTGCGAAAGAATTTAAAGAAGTAGTCGATGTCAATTGATTTGACTTGATGAATGTTTCAAGTTGATGTCCAATTTATTGGTGTGATCTAAGCTATTTGATTTGGCTAAGATAAATGGTATGTCATGTTTAAAAGAAAATCGAGCTTTCTTTGAGAAGTTGTGCCAAACCAAAATTTTTTGGTGAGGAATCTGATGAATAAGTCTGAGGCGAACATATCCCAAAATGGGGTTATACGATGGGTTGATCACCTACGTATGGAAGAGGTAGTTTACTTTCTTGGTAATTGTAAATTGGCCATGATAGAAGGGTTTACGATGAAATGTTGTTAAACCTAGTAAGAGTTCATGGTCGATTTTACCCCTCAACAAAAGTATAAAATGTTTTAAAGGAATTCTTATATTCCTCGTTATTCATTCCACTTCATAATTCTTGATAAGTTATGAAGGTTAGGGAATGTTTGAAAGATAAGAACTTCTTTGAAGAGAAGTTGAGAAGAAGAGTAAGTTAAGATTTCGACGACGAAATTCTGTGAAGAAGGGGTGAATGTGATGACCCGAGAGATTGAAAGCATAGTTAGACGTGAGGTTTAACTAATGACGATTATGTCAACAGATGATCCTTACGAAAGGGATGGTTATAAGAAAGAGGAGGAGTAGGAATGGAACCTTTGCTAAAGGTTATAGGAATTAAGCACCCAGGTATGGGTGTGGTTTTAAGAAATTCTGAGGACGGAATTTTTATAAGGGGGGAAAAATGTGACAACCCGGAATATCGGATTTTCCAGAATTTAAGTCTAAAGAATTATTTATTAATAATATGAATTTTTAATAATAGTATAATGTGTTATGCGTTTATTAATTGTTCTAGAACCTAGGATAATTATAATACGGAAGGATTCTGGCTACGAGCTACACTGAACGACAAAGAATTTTCAAGATGAAAATAAAAATTTTCTATGAACAAAAGTATTTCCGAGGAAAAAGATGAAATAGACTCTATTCACCCGACGAAATATCCAAAAATATTTGGATTCTGAGAATCGCAGTTTTTTTGAACTATCGGACAAATCTCGAAAGACGAAACCACGAAACTTCCAAGAGAAGCTTCATGAATAGTAAGGAGGTTAGTAAGGCGGTGGGAATAGTAACTTTAGGGGTGAAATGACTATTTTGCCCCTAGCCTTGAAAATCTATAAAAGAGAAGTGTTATTTGATTTCTTTAAAATTAACCAACACTTTGAGAGAGAGCGAAAGCTTGAGAGCGTGGAAAAGAATAAGAAGGAAGAGAAAGAGCATGGATGCTCGGATCGAAGAAGATCAAGAAATAGAAAAGCTAGTAAATCACCGACTTTGTCTAAAGGAAGAAGATTAAAGAAGAAAGGTATTCCTAAAACCTATTCTAATATAATTTTCTTTAAGTTTTATATGGTATCATATAGCTTAATGAGAATAGAAGTAAAAGATGTTAAGAATGATTTTCATATGGTTGAAATCATGAGAAAATGAAGAAAAAAGAATTTGAAGTTTAGTTTATAAATTTCTTAATGAAGTATTGTAACAATCTATAATTTTAAATTGTAATTCAAAATATTTATTGAGTTATATAAATATTTTAATTGATGTGTTTATTGATCGAATAAATATTTGTTTAAGGTGAATTGATTTGATTATTTATTTGTTAAATAAATAATTATGAGTTAAGAAAATTGATCATCTTGAGATAATATTCTCATTTAATTTAATTAAGTTAGAGAGTTTATAATGATTAAATGAATTATTATAATAATATTTTAATATGAATTTATAATTAAAATGATGTGTTAATTGATAGAATAAAATTATAATTATAAAGAAAATTATAATTATGTCGTATTGATTTATGTGGTGAATTAATTTAATAAATTGTTATTAGAATTAATTAAATTGAATATTAAAATTTAAATAATTAGAGGGTGACAATAAACTATGCTATAAATGAGTTATTAAAATAAATTAAAGGAGTTTAAATTAGTTTTGCTAAACAAGGCTTAAAGATATTAAGTCCTTAATTTTAAAAGAGATTTGCCAAACATAGCCTTATGGCTTTTGGATTTTTGAATTTTGAATTATAATAATATAAATAATATATATATATATTAATTTTAGTAACTTACAACTTATTAATATATTAATTATAACGTCGATTTTTTTTAAAACGTTTGAAAATAGTGTGTTAGCTTTGTTTTATTTATCGTCAATTGTATGTGGTCTAAGACTGAGCCTAAGAAGAAAGAAAAGAAAAGAGTGTTTAGAGAATTTGGGAGAGTTTGAGAGAGAAAAGGCTGAGTATTCCAAAACAATTTTTGAGTTTATCAAAGTTTATTACCGAGCAAGAAAAGGTATGTTACATAATCTTAACATATATGTTTTACGCCATAATTCCTAAGTCTATGTGTTCTTGAGTTTACTGTGGTATAAAGTCTATATACAATTTTCTGAAATCCATATTTTAATAAATTGGTTATGAGGTTATGCATGATAGTATGATGGTGATAGTATAACTAGCATATATATATATATATATATATATATATATATATATATATATATATATATATATATATAAGATTGTATGCTAAATTATGTATGCAAGAAAGAAATTGGTTTTTTTTATTTCAAAGAATGTATATATGAACATGGTTTGAATATAGGTATGAATATATATATATATATATATATATATATATATATATGATTGTATGCTAATTGTAAAATTGAACTGTAAATATGTTAATTAGTTTGTTAAGAAATACAGAGAACGTAGTTCAAATGAATTAATTTGATGTATAATTGTGGTTACCGTGTTCACTGTGACAGGCAATATCAAACATGGAGTTTTGGTTTTAAAATATACCATTCAAGGATTTAATCTTTCTAAAATTGTTATTTAATTGTTTTTAAATTAGTATATGTATGCTTGGTAATGATTATGTGTAAATTACATAAATTATAAGTGTTAATTTAGATGTTATTAGTGTTAATCAGTCCAGAATTTTGTTGTTATGTTCTTCATGTTGGGTTCTATAAAGTTTCAGCTCCCCATCTCTAAATTTCGCGCCTTAGCGCCAAAGTCGGAGCCAAAACTCAACTTTTATTGCCATATACGGGCCAATAACTCAATGACTTTGTACATGTGTGATACCAATAGTCCAAACTGTGGCACCACTCAACTCGTTAGTCAGAGGTCCGTAAATTACTTTAGTTTTGCACAAAAGTCTATAATTGTTGATATAGTGCAATATGATGACTATTAAAAATGTAAATTTGTTATTGTGGTATTATAGTGCTATGAATGAACATATTATTAACACTTGTCGGGTGTTGTTATTATTTTATTTGTGTAACTCGATTATGCGATTAACAATCAAACCATACATGAAATAAAAACTTATAGAATATTTGTAACGACTAATTGTATCCTAATGATATATTATTAGGATATTGTGAATCAAACTATTACGATTTAGCCTACAAGAAAGGCAAGTTCTCTAACTCAAACTCGAGTTGTTAATTTTTTTTTAGTACGTTAGTGGATAATTATTGTTGGTGATTCCATATCTAATATTATTATTGAATATTCGCATTATGGAAAGTTTTCTAACTCTACACTTCCGTTGAGCTAGTTTTATTGTTACATTGAGCAAGTTTATTATTTCTAGTTCGATTACAATTATGCAAGTTTCTTAACTTCTTTCAAGTCGTGTATTAAACGCAAGTATCTTATCCTTAACTTGTTATTTAGCATGCAAGTTTCTAAATTCTGATGGTCTAACGTTGAACAAGTTTTATCTTTCAATTTACTATTTGTTATGCATGCTTAGTACTCAATTCTAAATAACCTTGGCTTAATATTGTTCAAGCAAGGTACGTTATGATTATATAATGTTTATGTTATTAGATTATTCCTAAAGCCTTATCTTAATTTACAATGTCGATTCAGTTATGATTATTCCATGGCATAACGTTATTAATTTTGTATTTAACTAATCCTTAGTTGATGACTGTTGAATTCTAAATTACTCTTGAAATGTATCCAAACCAAACTTACTTTGGTGCGGACTTGTACTCTAAATACTGAGATGAACAACCCTATTATTAGGGGATAATTTACGCTTAGCGTTGAATTATTTGTGCATAATACATTGTACGAAGGGCTGATCCCCCTAAGTACGAGGAGTCCCTATAGTTTTATGACTGTTAAAGTTTAAGTTGAAAGAGTACTTATAACTATGGATATAGTTCGTGGTCTTATGACCCTTAGTTAAATATTTCATGATTCTAATTATCATTAATAAAATATTTTGTTCAGTTCCATTGTGCCTATTATTTGGCAGTAGATGTAAAGTTTTATTCATTATCATTTCAAGTGAGCCTTGTTTGCTCACTCTTTCTTATTAACATTACAGCTAAAGTTGAGAAGGTTGATGTACCTAGTACGAGTAAAGGAAAGGGAAAGGTGAACAAGTATTGAAGACTTGTAATCATGTTGACATTTCTGTTGTCAGACTTTATTTTTTTTTATGTAATTTAATTTTCTGCATTTGAATGATTGTATTTAAATGTTAGATAACCTGGGAGAATTTTTATTAATATAATCCTTTAATGCGAAGGTTTATTATTCAATTTTATTATAATTGGGTAGTTAGATGTGAATGTTTTTATGAAGTGAACATTAAATCTTGAGGTAATGAAGTACCTGGATTTGGGGGTGTCACAAGTTGGTATCAAAGCCTTAGGTTATGAACCTTAGGTGGGGGGCTTTAGGAAGTAACCTTTGAAAAGATAGTGGTGATAAGCTCTTATCGAGTTTTAAGGAAGAAGTGATAAAACACTTATGTGCTTATGTGATTACAACTTATGTGTTCGTGAGTGTCGAGTAGTAATGATTAGTAATTAAAACTTAAAAAATTTTGTTGTTAGGTAATGTAGGAGAATCCATTTAGGCTAGGGAGGAAGGATCTCATATACCTAGAGAGGAAGAGCCTCGAGATATTCAGGTTGTTTGGGAACAACTACTGGCACGGGAAACATCTCCGTTGGTCACAGTGGTTGAGCAGAAGGGATTACCTGATGAGGATGATGAGATAGAGACGGACGAGGAGGACCCCGTTGAGCTGCCACAGTTGGATGAGGATGAGGATGGCGAGGAAGAAGAGCTTCCACTTAACTCGATCGCCGCCTGTATGTACGATGAAGTATACGACTGCAATGTGGAACTTCAGGAGAATGTCGAGGAGTTGCAAGAGATAGTAGCTGAACAACAGTTCACAATGGCGCAGAAGGACAACGAGATTCAGGATCGAGATGAACGTTTGAGTATTATCAAAGAGAAGTTAGTCCACACATAAGGAAAAAATAAGTAACTGATAGAGGAAATCGCAAAACTAAAGAACAAGCTGAAGGAAGAATCTACTAAGAGGGCAAGCATCGAAGACGCGTATGAAGAAGCTTATCAACGAGCCGGGATAGCAGAGAGAGAGGCACAAGTAAAGAGGATCAAGATGGAAGAGATGAATAACGTATTCAACACCTGATTAATCGAGCTCAACATCGGGTCATGGGTTATCCAATTCAGTTCAAGACGCTGCCATCGTACATATTAAATCGCCGAACAATGTTCCGAATTATAGAGGAAGAACATCGTAAGGCTACGCAATATCTTAGTAGGATATCGTAGGGAATGTACCTGATATGTGATTAATGATATGATAAATAAAATGTAAATCCCAGATGTTATGTAACCTATGGGATATGATGATTGTAAATAGCAGAGATGCTATTTTTATTATGTTTCCTAAAAGATTATGAATGAATAAAAGTTATTATTTTATTCAAAGTGTTATGTGTTATGTGATAATCTTTTATGGTGTGCAAATTAAGTAGAAAATACTTAAAGAAATTTAGTAATAGTCTAATAAGTGTATTATAACAGAAAATGCCTCCAAAACTTCAACCCCGACAAAGAACCCCTGAGGGATCTACTAATAACAACAATGTTGAGGCTAATCCAATTCAGCAGCTAGTGACGTTACTGACGGGTGCATTACAGAATCAACCGCAGAATCAAGCTGTGACATTTAAGGACTTCAAGGTGGTTGGACCACCAGAATTTCATGGGTCCATGAATGCAGTTGAGGAACAGACCTGGATCATGGAGATAGAGAAAGTGTTCGAGGTAGCTAGGGTTGGTGAAATTAGAAGACTGCTTTTGCAACATTTATGTTGAAAGCAGGGGCAAGTTATTGGTGGCAAGCCAATAAAACTCGAGGAGGACAAGGGGTGATGACTTGTGATAGGTTTAAGGAGATATTCTTTAAGACCTATTTCCCAGAGAGTTCGAAGAATCAGATGGAGGTGCAGTTTCTAGAACTGAAGCAGGGAACAATGATGATATCAGAGTATGCCACAAAATTTAACGAGCTAGCAAGGTTTGTCCCATATAAACTCAACACAGATGAGCGCAAGGCTAGGAGGTTTGAGCAGAGACTGAAACCCTGGTTGAACAGTAGGGTCTCCCTGTTCCAGCTAAAGACATTCACAGCGGTGCTTGAGAAGGAAATTCTCGCTTAGAGTGGAGGCGAGGCTGTAACAAAGCACAATCAAGAGCAGAGAAAGAAGAAGAGTGAGGGCGAAGTTAAGAATAAGGGTAGTAACGGTGGAAATGGTAGCAATAACCTAAAGATGAAATGGAATAGAAATGTGGGTTCTAGAAACCAGTAGGGTAACCAGCAGAAGAAAAAGTTCAAAGCATATGCTACGTGCGGAAAGTTTCACGCAGGTGTATGCTTAAGGGGGAAGCGTGTATGCTTTAACTGTGGCCAGGAGGGTCACACTGCCCCAAATTATAGTCAACCCAAGAAGAATGTTTGCTACACATGTGGGTCAAAGGATCATTTTGCTCATGAGTGCCCTAAGAATAAAGCTGAAGAGACGACAGGAAACAAGGGAGGTAGTAGTGGAGGCACATTTACCATTGCGGGACCAACGTCATCCAATGTACCTCTGCAAAGAAGAATCGCCAATATGACGGTGCAGGATGTTGTACAATCAAAAGATGTGGTGTCAGGTATTATCCCAATTAATGATATAGATGTTTACGTATTATTTGATTTGGGTGCTACTTGATCGTTTATATCTGATGAATATTCTAAAAGGTTAGGATTGCCTAGCGAAGAATTGAATTTCCCTTTAAACATAAAAATTGTGAATAAGGAGGTAATTTCTGTTAGGTACGTATACAAGAGTTGTAGGGTGAACATTAAGGGAAATGTCATGATGGTAGATTTAATTCCAATAAAATTGGGAGAGTTTGATGTTATTTTGGGAATGGATTGGTTGTTCAATTATGGAGCGATAATTGATTGCCAAAAAAAATGTGTAAACCATTTTAGTCCGTCAAAGGTAGTTTTCCATGGTAGCAGATCGTCTAGACATGTGAGATGTCTGACGATTATGCAGGCCAAGAAGTTGTTGAGTCAAGGCTGTGTGGGTTATTTAGCTTACATAGTCGATGCTCAGAGGAAGGGGGTGAAACTAGAAGAGATACCAGTGGTTAGGGAATTCATGGATGTGTTTCCGGAAGATTTACCAGGACTTTCGCCTGACCGAGAGATTAAATTTGTGATCGACTTAGCACCAGGAATAGCTCCAATATCAAAGTCCCCATACAGAATGGCTCTATTAGAGATGAAGGAACTGATGGTACAACTGTAAGAACTATTAGATAAGAAGTATATTCAGCCGAGCGTATCACCGTGGGGAGCGCTGATGCTATTTGTGATGAAGAATGATGGGTCAATGCATCTTTACATTGAATATAGGGAATTAAACAAAGTCACTATTAAGAATAAATATCCATTGCCAAGAATAGATGACTTGTTTGATCAGTTGAAGGGTGCTAGATATTTCTGAAAAATAGATTTGTGAAGTGGGTATCATGAACTGAAAGTAAGGAAGGAGGATGTACTGAAGACGGCATTCCGAACTTGGTATAGACATTACGAATTTTTGGTGATGTCTTTCGGATTGACAAATGCCCCTAATGCATTCATGGATTTGATGCACAGGGTGTTTAAACCATTCTTAGATAAGTTTGTGGTGGTATTCATTGATGACATCCTGGTGTACTCCAAATCTCAAGAAGAACACGTGGAACATTTACTTTGACGCTGGAGACACTAAGAAAGGAAAAACTATACGCGAAATTATCTAAGTGTGAGTTTTGGCTAGAACGTGTACAATTTATTGGGCATGTGATTGACAAAGATGGGATTTTAGTGGATCCATCAAAAGTTGAAGCTGTAATCAACTGGGAACAACCAAGAACATCTTTGGAGGTGAGGAGTTTCTTGGGACTGGCCGGCTATTATAGACGGTTTATTCAGGACTTTTCCAAGATTGCCACTCCGTTAACAAATTTGACAAGGAAAGCTGTAAATTTGTTTGGACGAAAAAGTGTGAAGAAAGTTTTCATAAATTGAAAAAGAAGTTAAGTGTGGCACTTGTGTTGTTATTACCAAATAATATAGGAAATTTGTGGTGTATAGTGATGCCTCACACAAAGGATTGGGTTGTGTTCTTATGTAGAATGGCAAAGTCATTGTGTATGCATCGAGGCAATTGAAAAACTATGAGAAAGGATATCTGACTCATGATTTAGAGTTGGCTGCAGTGGTATTTTCTCTAAAAATATGGAGACATTATCTCTATGGAGAGAAATGTGAGATATACACAGACCATAAGAGTCTGAAGTATATTTTCAAACAGAAGGACCTAAACATGCGTCAAAGGAGATGGATGGAATTAATAAAAGATTATGATTGCGAGATCTTTTATCATCTAGGCAGAGCAAACGTGGTTGCAGATGCCTTGAGTAGGAAGGGTCGTGAGAAGTTGATGTTGTTAACTAACCAGGAGGAGCTCATTTCAGCAATGGCAAGACTAGAGTTGGAAATAAAATTTCCAGAAGAAACCAATAAAAGATTGTTTCAGATGGAAGCTAGTCCAACTTTGGTTGACAAGGTGAAGAATGCTCAACTACAAGATGAAGAATGTGGAAAGATCAAAGAGAAAGTGGTTAAGAGTGGTGAAGTGAAATACAAGATTGATACCAAAGGGTTACTAAGATTCGAGGTAAGAATCTGGATTCCAGCGGTACCAAATATTAAAGAAGAAATCTTGACTGAAGCTCATAACTCAAGATATTCTATACACCTGGGAAGTACGAAGATGTATCAAAGATTTATGATGACACTTTTGGTGGCTAAACATAAAAAGAGAGGTCGCAGAATGTGTTGCGAAATGCATGACATGTCAAAGAGTCAAGGCCGAGCATCAACGACCAAGTGGATTACTTCAACTGTTGGAAATACCGAAATGGAAATGGGAACACATCACAATGGATTTTATGGTGGGTCTTCTAACTACTCAGAGAGGATGCGATGCAATTTGGGTGATAGTGGACAGACTAACAAAATCAGCACACTTTTTGCCAATATCTTGAACAGTTGGCAAGATTGTACATTAAAGAGATTGTTTTGAGACATGGAGTGCCAGTGTCAATTGTGCCAGATAGAGATCCGTGATTCACGTCAAACTTTTGGAAGAGACTAAAAGAATGCATGGGAACACAGTTAAGAATGACTACGGCTTATCATCCACAAACAGATGGCCAAAGCAAAAGAACAATCCAGACACTAGAAGATATGCTGAGAGCATGCATCATGGACTTCAAAGGGAGCTGGGATGAACATTTACCGTTGGTGGAATTTGCCTACAACAACAATACCACGCAAGCATTGGCATGCCGCCTTACGAAGCATTATACGGCAGAAAGTGCAGAACTATACTATGCTGGGATGAAGTCAGTGAACGCCAACTATTAGGACCAGAACTGGTACAGCAAAATACTGAGTTTGTTAAACTCATTAGGACAAGGTTGGCAGCTGCTCAAGACTGATAGAAAAAATATGCTGATCAACACCGACAAGATCGTGAATTCGATATAGGAAATTTCGTGTTCTTAAAAGTTTCTCCTTGAAAGGGAAAAATTCATTTTGGTAAAAAGGGAAAGTTAGGCCCGAGATTTATTGGACCTTTCGAGGTGCTGTGAAAAGTAGGAGAAGTGGCTTATGAGGTAGCTTTACCTCCAGTGTTAGAACACGTTCATAATATTTTTCATATTTCGGTGTTACGACCGTATAAACCCGATTACAAGCATTTGATACAGTACGAACCATTACAGTTCGATAAAAACTTGACTTATGAAGAGGTTCCTATCCATATAGTCGACAGGAAAGAACAAGTGCTCAGAAATAAGGTGATACCTTCTATGAAGGTAGTATGGAGGAACCACAATGTCGAAGAGGCTACGTGGGAACTCGAAGCTGAAATGATGAAGAATTACCATGTGTTATTTGTTTAATTTGTGTCTTCAATTATGAGGACAGAATCTTTGTAAGGAGGGAAGAATGTGACGAATAATTTGTATGAGTTGTGATTCTGGGGACAGAATCCTTGTAAGGAGGGAAGGATGTAACAATCCATAATTTTAAATTGTAATTTAAAATATTTATTGAGTTATATAAATATTTTAATTGATGTGTTTATTGATCGAATAAATATTTGTTTAAGGTGAATTGATTTGATTATTTATTTGTTAAATAAATAATTATGAGTTAAGAAAGGTGATCATCTTGAGATAATATTCTCATTTAATTTAATTAAGTTAGAGAATTTATAATGATTAAATGAATTATTATAATACTATTTTAATGCTAATTTGTAATTAAAATGATGTGTTAATTGATTAAATAAAATTATAATTATAAATAAAATTATAATTATGTCGTATTGATTTATGTGGTGAATTAATTTAATAAATTATTATTAGAATTAATTAAATTGAATATTAAAATTTAATTAATTAAAGGGTGACAATAAACTATGCTATAAATGAGTTATTAAAATAAATTAAAGGAGTTTAAATTTGTTTTGCCAAACAAGGCTTAAAGATATTAAGTCCTTAATTTTAAAATAGATTTGCCAAACATAGTCTTATGGCTTTTGGAATTTTGAATTTTGAATTATAATAATATAAATAAAATATAAGTAATATATATATATTAGTTTTAGTAACTGATAACTTATTAGTATATTAATTATAACTTCGGTTTTTTTTAAAACGTTTAAAAATAGTGTGTTAGCTTTGTTTTATTTTACGTCAATTATATGTGGTCTAAGACTGAGCCTAAGAAGAAAGAAAAGAAAAGAGTGTTCAAAGAATTTGAGGGAGTTTGAGAGAGAAAAGGCTGCGTATTCCAAAGCAATTTTTGAGCTTATCAAAGTTTATTACCGAGAAAGAAAAGGTATGTTACATAATCTTAACATATATGTTTTACGCCATAATTCCTAAGTCTCTGTGTTCTTGAGTTTACTGTGGTATAAAGTCTATATACAATTTTCTGAAATCCATATTTTTATAAATTATTTATGAGGTTATGCGATAGTATGATGATGGTGATAGTATAACTAGCATATATATATATATATATATATATATATATATATATATATATATATATATATGGGATTGTATGCTAAATTACGTATGCAAGAAAGAAATTTGTTGTTTTCAGTGAATGTATGTATGAACATGGTTTGAATATAGGTATGAATATATATACGATTGTATGCTGATTGTAAAATTGAACTGTAAATATGTTAATTAGTTTGTTAAGAAATACAGATAACGTAGTTCAAAGGAATTAATTTGATGTATAATTGTGGTTACCGTGTTCACTGTGTCAAGCAATATCAAACATGGAGTTTAGGTTTTAAAATATGCCATTCAAGGATTTAATCTTTCTAAAATTGTTATTTAATTGTTTTTAAATTAGTATGTGTATGTTTGGTAATGATTATGTGTAAATTAAATAAATTATAAGTGTTAATTTAGATGTCAGTAGTGTTAATCAGTCTAGAATTTAGTTGTTCTGCTCTTCATGTTGGGTTCTGTAAAGTTTCAACGCCCCAACTCTAAATTTCATATTAGCGCCAAAGTCGAGTCAAAGCTCGACTTTAAATGTACAAACCTTGCATCAATGGCTTTGGCTTCGTATCTGCAGTCACCGATTAGCGATGAGGTCCGTAAATGACTTTAGTTTTGCATAAAAGTCTGTAATTGTTGATATAGTGTAATAACATGACTATTAAAAATTTAAATTTGTTAATGTGGTATTATAGTGCTATGAATGAACATATTATTAACACTTAACGAGTGTTATTATTATTTTATTGGTGTAACTCAATTATGCGATTAACTATCAAACCATACATGAAATAAATATTTATAGAATATTTGTAATGACTAATTGTATCCTAATGATATGTAATTAGGATATTGTGAATCAAACTATTACGATTTAGCCTACAAACAAGGTAAGTTCTCTAACTCAAACTTGAGTTGTTATTTTTTTTTAGTACGTTAGTGGACAATTATTGTAGATGATTCCATATCTAATATTATTATTGAATATTCTCATTATGGCATGTTTTCTAACTCCACACTTCCATTGAGCTAGTTCTATTGTTACATTAAGCAAGTTTATTGTTTCTAGTTCGATTACAATTACGCAAGTTTCTTAACATCTTTCAAGTCATGTATTAAAGTATCTTATCCTTAACTTATTATTTAGCATGCAAGTTTCTAAATTCTGATGGTCTAACGTTGAACAAGTTTTATCGTTTAATTTATTATTTGTTATGCATGCTTAGTACTCAATTCAATGTTTATGCTATTAGATTATTCCTAAAGCATGATCTTAATTTACAATGTCGATTCAGTTATGATTATTCCATAGCATAACGTTATTAATTTTGTATTCAACTAATCCTTAGTTGATGACCGTTGAATTCTAAATTACCCTTGAAATGTATCCCAACCAAACTTACTTTGGTTCGGACTTGTACTTTAAATACTGAGATGAACAACCCTATTATTAGGGGATAATTTACACTTAGCGTTGAGTTGTTTGTGGACAATACATTGTACGAAAGGGCTGATGCCCCTAAGTATGAGGAGTCCCTATAGACTTATGACTGTTAAAATTTACGTTGAAAGATTACTTATAACTATAGACATAGTTCGTGGTCTTATGACCCTCAGTTAAATATTTCATGATTATGATTATCATTGATAAAATATTTTGTTCAGTTCCATTGTGCCTATTATTTGGCAGTGGATGTAAAGTTTTATTCATTATCATTTCAAGTGTGCCTTGTTTGCTCACTCTTTATTATATAAACATTACAGCTAAAGTTGAGAAGGTTGATGTACCTAGTATGAGTAAAGGAAAGGGAAAGGTGAACAAGTATTGAAGACTTGTAATCATGTTGACATTTCTGTTGTCAGACTTTATTTTTTTTTATGTAATTTAATTTTCCGCATTTGAATGATTGTATTTAAAGGTTAGATAACCTGGGAGAATTTTTATTAATGTAATCCTTTAACGGGAAGGTTTATTATTCAATTTTATTATAATTGGGTAGTTAGATGTGAATGTTTTTATCAAGTGAACACCAAATCTTGAGGTAATGAAGTACCTGGATTTGGGGGTGTCACAAGTATGAAGTTTGTAATGAATTTGAACGATCCAAATGAATCATATGAATGATTTAGTGAAATATGTAAGGAATGTATTTTATAACACCAAATTCCAAGAGAAAGTGAAATCATAATCAAAGCATGGATTAAAAATGAAGAACTAACGAAGAACGCGAAGAACACAAAGAACATTGTTGATGGACAAATTTAAAACCGTTATAGTTAGAACTTCTTGTTGATGGGCAAGTTTAAAACCATCGCGTATAAGTTAGACACTTATTGCTTGGTTAAGAACGATAGAAACGTTAATGAAGAACGAATTGAACTTAGTTATAACGAAGTTATGGCAAAAATTTTGTATAAGACAAACGAGAAGTACAAAGTATGTAAATGAAATCGAATGTGTAGGGTTTCATAAGAATTTAAGAGAATGTAGAAAACGTGAGTCGTGGACTCAAGAATGAACGAGTTCCGAGTTTGGATGACCGAATTATAGACGAACGAACGAAAAACGTTAATAACATAAAATGAACGAATGCTGAAGGTTAAGCCAATTGAATGGTATGTTAATAGATTCAGAATAAATTTTTGTTCGAGGGAAGTTGAAGTACGTAAGATAAGGAAGAGAATGGCTTTGGAACTACCTCGTTCTGAGTTATAACGAATAAGTTATGTTATTGTGAAGTAAGCATCTTAAACATTTTCCATGACTTAGATAAATTTTCAAAGTTTTAGGCATGGCGCCGCAGTGCCAGTTAAGCCTTTGGAGGCAGTGGAGCAGTACCAACCCAGGCAACCAATCACTGGTAAGTGTCGCTGCAGCATGCAAAGAATGGAATGAACCTGCGCCGCAACGCCGATGCAGGGCAAAGCCCAAAGAAGAGCTTTTAATTGCTCAACTCCTGGGGGAAGTGTACGGAAAGATAATGAACATATAGTTCACCTAATGTAACACTTAATCAAGTGATTTAAACCTTTAGTAAATGTTGAATGGAAAGATTGAAGGAGAGACTAAGAGACGAACAATGTGAATGCAAAATACGTAAATGATTCTCGTGAATCGTATTCGCGTCGAATGAACGTTCTAAGTGTACAATGGTTGTATGACCTAGACATTGATGAAAGTAGTAAGTAAGATATGAAATTATCAAGAAAACAGTAATAAGAATAATGAAAGCCTGAATGTGAGTCAGATAGAGAATGTTAGAATGAAGTGTAAGCATTAAACATTTTAGCCGACGTGAGGGTTGAGTGTACGTGAATATTAAACGGGTAGAACCTACACACCATGTATGGTTTGACCATAAGGTAATGAAGAATAAAAATTAAACCTATGAAGGTGAAGAAACTGAATTAATGGCAATGATGTATAACGTTAAGAAGTAGAGTAATGATTATAACTTGGATGACGTTCCGAGTCGAATGAACTAGATGTTATAAGATATGAATAAGATATGTAAAATGCTTAACGCTTCGAATGCGTATAATTAATATTGAATGATTGTTCTGAGTATACAAAAGACTGTATGACTTAAACAATAAAGAAGGAATCCTGAGGTATGATATTTAGTTGCCAGAAAGCCATAAGGAATAAGAAATTGACTTAACGAACATTATAGTTTAATGGTTCGGATAAGTTAAGATAACTTTAGGTTGTGGTACAATCATAATCTTTGATGGTTGACATATGGGAGTTGGGCTAAACAATTCCTTCAAAGAGCGGAGGTATATACAAAACTGGCAACCGATCTAACTCATTGTGAAAGACAGTGTAGATGAGACGGGAACTTATTTGTTGGATGTTTATGAGAAACCACTCAGAGTACTATATGGACTACTAGCAGAGACACGATGTGTGTTGAATCCTAGAAGCGCTGTAAGAAGAAGATAAGAATGTAAATCATCAAAGATGATGATCGTATAAGTAAGACATCTCCGTATGTCATGAAGTCGTAAAGCGGTAAAGAAAGTTGTCGCGTAAACTTAGATTTCAAGAACGCGAACCTTAAGAAGTAAAGTTAAGTTTAAACCAATGCGTAAGTCAAGTATATGACTAATTGATGTATAGTATTCCTTACATGATATATAGGGATTGCGATGAGCAGTTCAGTGTAAACTGTAAGCTATAGCTGTGTGTAAGGAAAGTTTCCTAACTTCATTCATATTTTAAATGAATGTTAGTTTCTTAAACTTTCTCAGATGTTGAATTTGAGATGTTTTGTCTATGTACAAATGTGTGATATTTTGTACAAGGTGGTAGAATGTATGAGGCCTTGTGCCATAAATTTATCACTTTGGTGTTTCTATGAGATGAATTGTTCTGTGATTAAACTGTTTAATATAAGAATGTTCTGTTTATACATGAACCGTTATAGTTAAGTCTGTGCTATTGATTCTAGCCAGACAGAAGGTGTATGAAAAAGGTAGAAGAATGAATGTATTTCAAAGTAAATGTGACTGATGTTTTAAAATGATAGGAATCAGAATTATTCTTATTATTCAAGTTACTTCATAACCTTTGTTAGGTTATTGAAGTCTTAAAAGAATGTTTAAATTCTTGAAGTTTTTTATTCAACTGCTATGACTTGCTACGCAATTAAATGCTCACACTTGCTTTAAATGAAAAACATTTTCAGTGTACGAATAGAAGAGATTAAGGATCCCATAAAGATGAAGTTGATCGGTATCTAGAAGAAGTGGCATTCAGTATATGAATGAGTGTGAAGATCAAGCTAAGACTTGTAATGTAGAATAGTGTAATTAAACTTTAAAACAATTTAATGAATTGTTATGTATCCTTAGTGGCAAATAAAACTCACTCTTGTATGATGTAAAGATTAATGTAACTATCATTATTTGTAATGAACGAGGTTATAAGGTATTAGAACCTGGGATTTGAGAATGTATGTTATTATATTTAGCTATATAATGATGTATGCTGGGAAGAAGATATACTCGTGATGCACGAAATTCAGGTGTGAAGATAGACCAGATCTCGGAGCATTACAACTTAGCTCATTTCTGTACAATTCGTAGTTAAATAGTTAGTAATTTAAAACATGCTTGCTCAAACTCCATGATCTTATCTTATATTGTTGATTTTATGGATTTTCAGGTACTAAGGACGACGTTTGCTACGCATGCGAGTCAAAGTAGCTAAAAATTTCAAATTTTGCATAAGAGGGACCCCCGCCCCGGCGGGCCTTTTCCTTTCCTGACACACCGGCCCTATGACAACCCAAAAAATCGCATTGTCAAGAATTTAAGTTTAAAGAATTAGTTACTAATAAAATGAATTTTTATTAATAATATTATGCGCTATGTGTTTATTAATCATTTTATAACCTAGGGTGATTAGAATACGGGAGGATTCTGGCTACGAGCTAGACTGAACGAGTAAGAATTTTCAAGACGAAAATAAAAAATTTTGGGAACAAAAATACTTTCGTTGAAAAGACAAAATAGGCATTATTCACCCGACAAAACCCTAAGGGTTAGGGTTTGAATAATCTAAGCCTTTCTGAGAGTTCGGTATGTCGAAATGACATTTCATTGAAAGATTTGACGATAATGTATCGTGAAAAGTTAAGTAAGTCGATAAACTCGAAAAATGTGCACAAATCAGACGAAATAAAAATGACGAAAAATATTGTTATGTACTTTTCATTCGTTTAACTACGTTAGGGGAAAACGTGAAGAAAAATGCTTAGCGTTAAAAAGTGTTTTTTAGTTTTTCGGAGATCCGATGAATACGTAAAAATTAATCGCTAAAGGAAAGACAAAATATCCAAAAATATTTGAAATCCGAGAATCGCAGTTTTCAAACTTTCGGACGAATTCCGCAAGACAGAAGTATAAAACTTCCAAGAGAAGCTTCGTGAATAGTAAGGAGGTTAGTAAGGAGGTGGGAATAGTAAATCTAGGGGCGAAATGACTATTTTGCCTCTAACTTTAAAAATATTTATAAGAAGAGTGTTAGTTGATTTCTTTTGAAAATTAACCAACTCTTGGAAAGAGAGAGAGAGCTTGAGAGCTTGGAGAAGAAGAAGAAGGAAGAGAAAAAGCATGGAAGCTTGGATCGAAGGTGTTTGTGAAATAGAAAAGCTAGCGAATCGTCGACTTTGTCTAAAGGAAGAAGTTATTCAAAACCTAACTTCTAAGTTAGATTTTCTTTAAGTTTCATATGTTAAAACATAACTTAATGAGAATAGAAGTAAAAGATTTTAATAATAGTTTCATATGGTTGAAATCATGAGAAAAGAAAAAATAATAAATTAGAAGTTTATTTTATAAATTTCTTAAAAAGTATAAGATTCGTAATGAATTTGAACGATTCGAATGAATCATATGAAAGATTCAGTGAAATTAGTAAGGAATGGTGTTATATAACACTGAATTCCAAGAAAAAGTGAAATCGTAATCAAAATATCGATTAAAAACGAAGAACGAATGAAGAACGCAAAGAACACGAAGACCATTGTTGATGGACAAATTTAAAACCATCATAGTATAATTGTTGTTGATGGATAAGTTTAAAACCATTGCGTATAAGTTAGATGCTTATAGCTTGGTTAGGAACGGTAAAAACATTCATGAAGAATAGATTAAACTTAGCTATAACGAAGTTATGGCAAAAATTTTGTAAAAGGCGAACGAAAAAGTAGAAAGTATGTAAATAAACCCAAATGAGTAGATTTTCATAAGAATGTAAGAGAATGTAGAAAACATGAGTCATGGACTCAAGAACGAACGAGTTCCGAGTTCGGATGACCGAATTACGGACGAACGAACGAAGAGCGTTAAAAATATAAAACAAACGAAGGATGAAGATTAAGCAAGTTGAATGGCATGTTAACAGATTCAGAACGAAGTTCTTCTTGAGGGGGATTAAATTACGTAAGATAAAGAAGAGAATTGCTTTGGAACGACCTTGTTCTGAGTTATAACGAATAAGTTATGAGATCAGGAAGTAAGCATCTCAAATCGGATTTAACACTTAAATTTTATTTTTTTTAAAAAGGGCTTGGCGCCGCAGCGCCAGCCGCGCTTTATAAGGTGGCACCGCAACACCAGACCGGGGAGTCAACCATTGCATACTCGCACCGCAGCGCGAGTAATAGTATGGAGGGTGGCACCATTGAATGGCTTAAGTGGTAACTAACGCAACGCGAGATTGTCAAGAAAGGAAATCGGTCACGTAATGTTTGTGCAGGCAAGGCCAAGTGATGAGCTTTTAACTGCTCAAATCCTGGGGAAAGTGTATGTGACGCCCCCAAATTCAGGTACTTGAAACCCAAACTCGGTGCTTCACGATATCATTTCTTTGAGCAGAATAATAATAATAATATAAACATTAAACTTAATTTACATACATAAGAGTTTTCTAATTCCCACAAGTTCACAACCTTTAATACATTACATTACATTATAATAATAAATAGCATTGTCTTAGTAGAGTCTAAATATTACATAGAATAGCATAGAACTCATTCTGCCACCTTTCCTTTTCCCTTGTTCTTAGCAGAGCCTTCAGGTTGTTCATACTTAGCTGAAAACATTTAAATTAAGCAAGAATGAGCATTTGAGTGCCTAAATAGAAAGCAATAAACATTAGCTGAAAGAAATAAATATTTTTTATGAATGGCACTTCTACAACGAATCAACGGTTTTGAAGTAAGCTGAAGCCACCATAAATAACATATCCATTTTATTTCAAATTTTTTCATTACGTACTGACTATTAATGAAGAGCAGTCGACAGACTATGAACATTGTTTTTAATTTTCGCAAAGGTTAAACAAAACTTCATCTGTAAACCGTCATAACTTACAGGCACGGGGGTGATCAGCCTGTTATGCCCTGTATTGATCAATACTACATGTTCGAATGATATTTTTGTCCAAAGATATCCATTTCTTTAAAGCGCACAAAAGTTTCCTGATTCGGATGTTCATACTTAGTCTGGAATCCGAACCAAAACAATTCGGTTGGATACAATAAAGTTCTATCTTGTTCAACAATTTTTTTAAATCTGTGTCTAGTTGAATCAAATAGCTTAGACGGCTTTTAAGTTAATGTATACATACTGGAAACCAATAAGTATGTATCAACATGTGATTAAATACAATGATTATCCAAGTGAGAACACTTGTATAACCATATTTAGAAATTAACGAACAAAATAAATATATGGATTGTACAACAATACTGTATCGATAAACAATGATTGGATAATTTAAGAACTTGTATGAATACAATTATTTGGATACGTAATCAATAATAACAGAGTTAATAATCTGGCATAACGATAATATAATTCTGAAACTTTCTTACTCATGTCCATTGCATAAAGTAAATGCAAAGGGTTAGATACTTTGTAAGACCCCAACTTTTATGAATAAAGATGAATTTTCTATAAATAACATTTTTGAATATTAAGGAGTGAATTTGATATAATGTTATAGTTGTGGGTAATATTTATAAATTTTGCAAAGAACGCAAGTTGTTATATTATATTCGATTAATTGGTAGGTGAATATTCGTTTTAACAGGGAATATTCGTACGACGGCACAATCATTGGTGGACCCCACAACAGAATTATTGTCGGATTGAGAAAACGACAAAAATATCTTTTTATGAAAATAACGGCGGAAGTTTAACCATTAACTGTTGAACTACCCGGTGGTAAAAGTATAGTAATACGCGTGGTTGCATAGTAGCACACGGTATTGATTATTGATGCTTTCATGAGAAGTCACTCAGTTATATTCAATTATTGCTACAGTAATTGTTGCATAGTATCTCACGTTATTTGATTCAATTATTGTCAATATTTTATATATTATTAAATCAATAATTGATATGAAAAAGTTATTCATATTATTATTTGCAATATTGACGATCTCTAGAAAGTTCTGTCGAGGAAAGGGGGTTGGTCACCTAATTGCGCGTCAATAGGGAGAAATCCTTATCGGAAAGCCCCCTCTTTCCTGGGAATGATCTGGTTGTTAAATATTGTGAGTTATAATATTAATGATGAATACATGTTGATTAATGATGAAATTGATAGTTCCATTGTGTTGGGATTATTAGTGTTAGTGGAAATCGACATTTATTTCGATAATAATTGATTTCTTTTCGGTCCAAATCATTTTTTATAAAATATTATTCTTGAATTTTACTCCACAAAGCAGTATCATGTTAAAAATTTGGACATTATTGAATTCTGGATAAATTAAATTATAAATCTTTAAAAATTTATTCTTTGATTTCTTTTAATTGAATTCTTATATCATTGTCATCATCCTCATGCTTATATTGTTATGAAAGTCGTCTTTGGCCCGTAGTGTATAGATGGACTTGGTATGATTATGGCTAGGTATTATTCGGTATAATCATAACCGTAATGTTACAAATGATGTGGTAAAAGTCCTCATTGGCCCGTAGTGCATTGATGGACAGTTGTTGGAATGATCATGACCATTGATGAAAACACGAATATCCTTGGCCTGTAGGTCATGGATAATTTGTGGTTGTGATACTAATGAATATCCTTGGCCATAGTGCAAGGGTGATTCAATGATGTGGATTATTTATTAAGCTGAGTCTCAGCGATAAAATTGATGATAAATTCTTTTAAATCATAGAAGATAATAGATATCATGCTCTACTTGACTCTTCTAATGGATTGCTTATTCCACTACAGTTAAACTTGATGTCTATTGTATTTTATCAGTTTAACACTGCTGAAGGCTAACGATAATTTATTCTGCATTATCTTAGTCATAATATTTCTTATTGGGCTAGTTGAGCTCACCCTTTGCTTTCGTTGTTTTCTTCAGGAAATGAGAATATAGTTGGGACTAGTCGGGGAACGAAGTGACGGTCCAGATGTTTTCATTAGTAGTCCTTTCTATTCTGTGAAATAGTGTGATAATAAATGTATTGAGGACTTATTTTGAGTTTGAACACTGTCTAGAAGACAATATTTGTATTAAAACTCACAGCTCATGTGGTATATTTAAGATTGTATTTATATTATGTACCAGGTATTTGGCGACTTAGAAAGGGTGATGTATACCTATTTTGGGGGCGTCACAGTTAGTATCAAAGCTTAGGGATATAATTCCTGGCTGAAATGCGAGACAAGAACTAGGAGGGGAGAGACGGGGAATTCCTTCGCTAGTATGACCTACATAAGTTTATTTGTTATTTAATTGGTCGGTCAGAATATAGGGATAATATGTGGTGTGTCAATTAACCCTTGTTTTGTGGTAGTATTTGAAAAATACATATGAGAATGTTGAGAATAGCAATGGAGCATAGGAGACCGTTGAGTCACCACAGATCAATACCCAGGATAATGTGCAACAGGAAGACAATAATCCTCAGGTAAACAATATCACTGATCAAATGATGAACGATGGGATGTTCAGAGGCTTTATGAAATTTATGTAACATCAGGCGAGAGCGGCTTCTGTCCAAAATTCATGTGGAAACACTGGCAACTCTCGGGCGATAACCGCTAAGCAGTTCAAGGAGTTGGGACCACCGGAGTTTTTGGGAGAGCCAAAACCACTTAAGGCGGAGAAGTGGATAAAGCAGACCACCAAGATATTTGATGTCTTGGGATGCTCTGAGGAGCAAAAGGTTCCCTTTTCCACCTTCATGTTGCAAGGAGATGCATATTACTGGTGGGAATCTATAAAGCGTACCCAGCCTGCCGCACTCAAAATATCTTGGGAGAAGTTCCAAGAACTGTTCAACGACAAGTACTTTCCCGAAAGTATTCGTCACATGAAAGAGGTATAGTTCATCAAGCTGGAGCAAAATAATATGACCGTGTCGTAGTACGAAGCCAAGTTTGCTAAGTTATCCCGGTTTGCGTCCCACTTAGTTGATAACGAGGAGAGAATGACATGGATGTTTCTAAGAGGTTTGAAACCCGATATACATCAATACCTTATCTCTCATAAACTGTGTTTATGCTCAGATGTTGTAAATAGGGCTCAATTATTGGAGCGCAATAATGAGTCAACCCAACAAAGAGAGAGCAGCCGACAAGTCGATAATACCAGTGGTAGCAATCATCAAAGCGGTGATAACAAACTTGGAGGGAATCAACATGCCAGAAATGGTAACCACTTCGGTGGTAATCATGTCCAAGATAATAAAAGTGGACATTTCTAGAAGATGAGATTCAACAATGATGGTAACCACCTATCATATGCTTCAAATGCGGAGGGGAGGGACATATCAGTCCAAACTGTGCGTAGTAGTCCAAAACCTGTTACAATTGTGGAAGATAAGGTCACCTAGCTCGATTTTGTCGTTTAGGGAAGCCAAGTCCAGCTGGGATGGAGGCACCGAAGGCCATTCCAGAAAAGTCAAAACTAGTAGTTCAAGGGAGAGTGTTTGTCGTAACCTCCCAGAAAGCAAGGAACCCGAACGAGGTTATCATGGGTAAGCTTATCATAAATTCTAGCTAAGTTTATTCCTTATTTGATACCGGTTCTACCCATTCTTTTATTTCTCCTACTTACGCTCAATGTTTAAATTTGACTTCGGAAAAATTAGACTTTGACTTATTTGTTGAAACTACGTCGGGAGAAACCTTTATTAAATCCATTGTTTATAAGGCTTGTTTGGTTCAAATTGGTACCCTCACATTACCTGTCGATCTTATTTCATTGAAAATACTTACATTTGACGTAATTCTAGGGATTGATTGGTTAACTACTCATCATGTAAAAATTGATTGTTTTCGTAAGGTTGTTAGCTTTCATATTCCTAACCAACCTATTATGCGAATTCAAGCAACCAAACCATTAAAATCATTCATTGTCATCTAAATCCATAAAGCAATTTGTTTATTGAAAAATAGATGTCAAGCTTTCTTAGCTCATGTCACGGATTTAAACAAAAATACGTCAATTTTGAATGATACTTCTATTGTTAATAAATTTCCTGACGTATTCCCTAAATAACTTCCTGGCCTACCCCTAGAGCATGAGATTGAATTTTGTATCTACCTTGAACCTGGTACAAAACCCATTTCCAAAGCCCCATATCGAATGGCTCCTATTGAACTTCAGGAGTTTAAGATCCAACTGCAGAAATTGTTAGACATCGATTTCATTCGTCCTAGTACGTCTCCGTGGGGTGCTCCTGTTCTATTCGTGAAGAAGAAAGATGGGAGTATGGGACTTTGTATTGATTATTAGGAGTTGAACCATGTTACTGTCAAAAATAGATATCTGTTGCCTCACATTGATGACCTGTTTGACTAGTTGCAAGGCGCTAAATTCTTTTCAAAGATTGATCTTTGTTCCAAATATCACCAATTGAAGATTAAAACCAATGACATTCCAAAAATGGCTTTCAGAACTCGGTACAGGCATTATGAATTCCTAGTCATGTCTTTTGGATTGACTAATGCTCCTGCTGCCTTCATGGATATGATGAACCTAGTATTCAAGGAATATTTGAATCATTTTGTGGTTGTCTTTATTTATGACATTCTAATATATTCCAAAAGTCATGAAGATCATGAGCAACACTTGAGGCTGATACTCCAAAAGCTTCGTGTAAACAAGCTTTATTCCAAGTTGAAAAATGCGAGTTCTGGCTTGAGGAAGTATCATTCCTTGGGCACGTAGTATCAAGTAATGGAATATCTATTGACCCGACAAAGATCGAAGCTATTCAAAGCTAGGAGCAACCTAAATCAGTGACCGAAGTACGTAGCTTTCTCGGCTTAGCTGGTTATTATCGGAGATTCATAGAAGAGTTTTCTCGAATCGCTACACCATTAACTCAGCTGACTCGGAAAGATACAAAATTCGGTTGGAGCAAGGAATGTGAGAAGAGTTTTCAAGAACTCACGAAGAGACTCATTTCAAAGACTGCTTACGATAATACCATCCGCCTCGGGAGGATTTGTCATCTACAAAGGATTCTTCTGCAAAGGGTTAAGATGTGTTCTCATGTAACATGGGAAAGTCATAGCCTATGCCTCTTGACAACTCAAAAAATATGAGATGAATTATCATACTCATGATCTAGAGTTGGCAGCTATTGTCTTCGCACTTAAATTTGGAGGCATTACCTGTATAGAGAGAAGGTGGAGATTTATATGGATCATAAAAGTCTCAAATATTTCTTCACTCAAAAGGAACAACGACGTTAGCTTGAACTATTGAAAGATTATGATCATACCATTCAATACCACCCTGGAAAAGCGAACGTGGTAGCACATTGAGTAGAAGATCATATGCAGGTATGAGTGCCTTATTGTCAACTCAAAGGCCCATTTTGTATAACTTTCAAAGGATGGAGATAGAGTTAAAGACTCCAAGGACCAACGTGATGATGGCAAATATACGAGTAGAACCGACTTTAATCGATAAAGTTAAAACTGCTCAAGCTACATACCTGGAGCTGATGCGTATGAGGAAAAAGTGCAAGAAGGTGCTATCCCGAAAGCAAGAATCGATGAAGAAGGAATACTACGAGTCAACTCCAGACTTTGTGTTCCTAGCGATTCTGACTTAAAGTATAAAATCATGATAGGGGGCGCACAACACATCCTTTACAATCCATCTTGGGAGTACTAAAATGTATCATGATTTCGATATACATTTTGGTAGGGTAATATGAAGAAAGAGAGAGAGAGAGAGAGAGAGAGATAACGGAGTTTATCTCAAGGTGTTTAACTTCTCAACGAGTCAAGGAGGAGCATCAAGTGCCAAAAGGTCCATTGCAACCACTTGAAATTCCAGAATGGAAGTGGGAGCACATTACCATGGATTTTGTTACTGGTCTTCCGAACGTTTCTCAAGGCATAGATGCAATTTGGGTCATTGTTGATAGATTGACCAAGTCTGCTCATTTCTTACCTATACGAGAAACTTATTCACTTGAACGTCTTGCTCGTACGTACATAAATGAGATTGTAAGACTGCATGATATGCCAGTATCCATAGTTTTGGATCGAGACCCAAGATTCACATCACGGTTTTGGGTTAGTTTACAAAAAGATATGGGCACGAATTTACAATTCAGTTCGACTTATCATCCTCAAATGGTGGGTAGTCGAAGAGGACTATTTAAACTCTTGAGGATCTATTAAGACTCTGTGTCCTTGACTTCAAAGGAAGTTGGGACAAGTTCTTACCATTAGTGGAATTCTCATACAACAACAATTATCAAGCAAAAATTGGCATGGCTCCATTTAAGGCGTTGTATGGAAGAAAGTGTCGTTCTCCAGTATGATGGGACGAGGTGGGTGAATCAATGTTGTTGGGACCGGAATTGGTACACATGACAACGGAAAAGATTCAAATGATTCGGTAACGTATAAAAACCTCACAAGATTGACAAAAGAGTTATGCTGATCTTCATTGGAAGGACGTGGAATTCAATGTTGGACAACATGTGTTGTTACGTGTTGCTCCATGGAAGGGAGTTACGAGATTTGGAAAGAGAGGAAAGCTCAATCCTCGATTCATTAGCCCATTTGAAATCCTAGACCGAGTAGGAACTGTGGCCTATAGACTCGCCTTACAGCCAAGTATATCTTGTGTTCATAACGTGTTTCACATATCCATGTTACGTAAATATGTGGAAGACCCAAACAACATTATTGAGTTAGAACCAGATGAAATAGCGGAAGATTTATTATATGAAGAGGTACCTGTTAAATTCTTGGTAAAGAATGAACATATTCTACGCTCCAAGGTTATACCTCAAGTCAAAGTTTTGTGAAGAAACCACGATGTTGTGGAAATGACCTGGGAGTTAGAATCTGAAATGAAATCAAGCTATCCTCACCTCTTCGACATACCAGGTACGTACCCTAATTTTGAGGGTGAAATTTCATAAGAAAGAGAGGTTGTAAGACCCCAACTTTTATGAATAAAAATGAATTTTCTATAAATGTCATTTTTGAATATTAAGGAGTGAATTTGATATAATGTTATAGTTGTGGGTAATATTTATAAATTTTGCAAAGTACGCAAGTTGTTATATTATATTCAATTGGTCGGGGAATATTTATTTTTATAGGGAATATTCGTACGATGACACAATCATTGGCGGACCCCACAACGGAATTATTGTCGGATTGAGAAAACGACAAAAATATCTTTTTATGAAAATAACGGCGGAAGTTTTACCGTTAACTATTGAACTACCCGGTGGTAAAAGTACAGTAATACGCGTGGTTGCATAGTAGTACACGGTATTGATTATTGATGCTTACGCGAGAAGTCACTCAGTTATATTCAATTATTGCTACAGTAATTGATGCATCGTATCTCACGTTATTTCATTCAATTATTGTAAATATTTTATATATTATTAAATCAATAATTGAGACAAAAAAGTTATTCATATTATTATTTGTAATATTGACGATTTCTAGAAAGTTCTGTCGAGGAAAGGGGTTTGGTCACCTAATTGCGCGCCAATAGGGAGAAATCCTTATCGGAAAGCCCCCTTTCTTGGTAATGATCTAGTTGTTAAATATTGTGAGTTATAATATTAATGATGAATAAGTTCATGTTGAATAAAGATGAAATTAATAGTTCCATTATCTTGGGATTATTAGTGTTAGTGGAAATCGACATTTGTTTCGATAATAATTTATTTCTCTTCGGTCCAAATCATTTTTGATACAATATTATTCTTGAATTTTACTGCACAAAGCAGTATCATGTTGACAATTTGGACATTATTGAATTTTGGATAAATTAAATTATAAATCTTTAAAAATTTATTCTTTGCTTTCTTTTAATTGAATTCTTATATCATTGTCATCATCCTCATGCTTATATTGTTATGAAAGTCATCTTTGGCCCGTAGTGCATAGATGGACTTGGTATGATTATAACCGGGATTATTCAAAGATAATCATGACCGTAATGTTACAAATGATGTGGTAAAAGTCCTCATTGGCCCATAGTGCATTGATGGACGCTTGTTGGCATGATCATGACCATTGATGAAAACACGAATATCCTTGGCCGCAGCATTGCATGGATAATTTATGGTCGTGATACTAATGAATATCCTTGGCCGTAGTGCAGGGGTGATTCGATGATATGGATTATTTATTAAGCTGAGTCTCAGCAATAAAATTGATGATAAATTCTTTTAAATCATAGAAGATAGTAGATATCATGCTCTACTTGACTCTTCTAATGGATTGCTTGTTCCGCTGCAGTTAAACTTGATGTCTATTGTATTTTATCAGTTTAACACTGTTGAAGCCTAACGATAATTTATTCTGCATTATCTTAGTCATAATATTTATTACTGGGCTAGTTGAGCTCACCCTTTGCTTTCGTTATTCTCTTCAGGAAATGAGAATATAGCTTGGACTAGTCGGGGAACGAAGTGATGGTCCAGATGTTTGCATTAGTAGTCCTCACTATTCTGTGAAATAATATTATAATAAATGTATTGAGGACTTATTTTGAGTTTGAATATTGTCCAAAAGATAATATTTATATTAAAACTAATAGCTCATGTGGTATATTTAAGTTTGTATTTTTATTCTGTACCATGTATTTGGTGACTCAGAATGGGCAATGTATACCTGTTTTGGGGGCGTCACATACTTGCCTGATCTACTGCTTACACAACTTATTTTTATCTTTTATATCAAGACCTATCATTAATAAGATCATTCGTTCGATTAGAATAACATACTATAACATATAATACTGCTATTTATAGTCAGCACATAACCTAATCACATTGTCACATGTGTCTAGCTGTCATTGGATCACAAACAAACACGTATCTAGTCAAATTATCTAAGTCCGGATCAATTTCTGAAATATTTCGGTGTACCGACGGCTTTATCGGGTAATTATCGAGTCTGAAACGCTATTCTATAGTTCAATAAATTTAAATATCAGTCATATTATTTTTAAATAACTTATAATAATTTTTAATTAATTATTATAATTTATCAAGATTTTTCAAACACCGAAATCATTATTAAATGATTTAATTATTAAATAATTCTATTATCATTAATATTTAAACAGTATTAAAATATTAAAGAAACCATTGCCAAAATATTAAAGTTATTTATAATAACTCAAAATATTTTAAAAGTATTAATATTATCCTTAAATGATTTTTAAAATAACTAAAATTATTTTTAAATAGTTACCAATAATATTTAAATATTAATGTATTATTTATCAAAATATTAAAAGTCATTTATTATAACTTAAAATATTTTAAAATAATTTATGTCCTTTTTAAAGAGAGTTTTAGATTAATAAAATCATTTTTAAACTATTTATTTATTATTAAATAAATATAATATCATTAATATAAAATTATTAATGAAATTATCCTTTAAATATTAAAAATTATATTTTATAACTTCAAATATTTTAAACTATTTTTATCATTTAAAATGATTTTTAAAATATTAAAATAATTTTAATCATTCTTATTTAATATAATTATTAAATAAATCTATTATCATTACTATTAAATAATTAATGAAATTTGCCTTAAAATATTAAAAGTCACATTTTATAACTTAAAATATTTTTAAATACATTATTTTCATTTAAAATAAATTTTAATATAATAAAAATCATTTTAAACCAATTTATTTAATACATTAATTAAATAAATTTAATATCATTATTTATCAAATAAATAATCATATTTAAGAAAAATATGCCAAATTATTAAAAGTTAATTTTTATAACTTCAAATAATTTTTTAAACTAATTTTGGAATTTTTTATAATTAATTACTATTTTTAAATAATTTTTAGAAAATAAATTAAATAAAATTAAAAAGTTTGTCGCTATAGCCTTTAGCGACAGAAAGCGTCAGCTTAGGTGATCTTGAGCACCAAGAACAATGAAAGTCAGTTAACGAGTGTCCTACTTTTGTGACGCCCCCAAATCCGGGTATCTTCTAACTCGACAGATGGTGCTACACGGTACTCATAACTGTACATCCATTCAATTGAAACAACATCAAAATGTGTGAATCAACGACATTCTTATTACATTAATAATATTACATCCCGTCCCCAGATTCTAAAACCAATACATTCTTTGTTCATCATACTAATATATATACAACTTACTAGTTTATTACAAGCTAAACTAATCGTTCATCTTTGTCTTGCCTTTAACCTTGTCGTATCCCTCGGTTCGTTCAGTCCTAGCTGCATTCATATGGTTCAAGCAAGAGTGAGCATAACAAGCTCAGTAAGTACAACAATTTCTTTTAAACAATATGCTTGAAACATAGGATTCGTATATCTTCAATAACTGAACAATAGTTATGAAGTACTATCGATAATTCAAAATAACACTTCTTTTCCTTCAAAACATTTTACAATAACAATATTTAGTAAAACATCAATTCTGGCTCAAGACCATGAGCAGTTCATAATTTCTTTGAAAAGGATAACCCGGCACTAAGTCCGTAAGTCCGGTATATCTTATAAGCACTTCTGGGTGATCAGCCCATAGTACTCTATGTTGATCAACACTACATCCTGTTAAACGTATGTACGTTTAAGTTTTGGCAACCTCGTGTGCCCATCGAATAATCGATGAAAAATACATTTGTTTATTCATACTCAAGCTTACCTTGAATCCGTACCAAACAATTAGTATAGGATAGCGTTAGCAATTCTATATTGAAAGACTTATAACTAAATCAATCAACTCTTCAAGATTAGTCTAGCAGAGATAAAACTGGCATCGACCCTTTAGTAAAACACGTCATGCATCTCATAACATGAATCACAGAAAACTTGGCTAACACGAAGGTTAGATAAGCGATAAGAAAAACCTGCCTTCAGCATCTGCTACAGTATAATAACTTTTCTTTTCAGTCTTTACGGTCTCTACAACACATAACCACATAACATACCACATTAGGTCATGAATGAACATACATGGTTCCTAATGAATCTTACCCTTCATCTCAATCTAATCATATATTAGATTTGTTACTATTGGTTCTGGCTTGCCATTATATTTTACATTATTCTTACCAACTTCTTTCTCTTCTATGTCTTATGTAGATTTACTTCATTAATCCAACTCATTTCGAGTTAATCATCCTTCCTCACGGCTTATTAACATCCTTACGTTATTAATCGAAACTCGATCGTCATTTGTTAAGTACACTTTATTGCATATCGTTTACGTTCATGTATTACTTAACAACTTTTAGTTGTAACTCTTAACGTTATAGGCCTTATCATTATTGAATACAGTTCACGTTCTTTATACTTTACGTTCGTCTTCAGTTGATTATTAACGTTTAATCATCATACATTAAGTGTCTAATAATGCCTTAACAATGTTATATTTATACCTTAGTTCATTGCTAATGAGTTATCTTTCATTCTATACTTGTAAACATTTTTGTCTGTCGAAACCCTAGGACTGGCACCGCACATAGCTCTCCTCCTCGCGCCGCGGTGCGAGTTTGTAGTAGGCAATGACACTGTGCCCGGTGATGCAGCGCCACCATTTGGCCTTAGTTTGGCGCTTCGGCGCCAACTCTGTGCCTTAGAAAAATTTGACAGATTTTCAACTTTGCGAAATTCCCGGACGCCTAACTTCTTCGTTATAAGTCCGAATTAGCTCGTTCAAAACCCTACGGTTCACAAATTACATACTCTACGCGTTCATGCAAGAATTTTATCTATTTGACTTTGTTTGCTCAAATTTCACCTATTAGTCCATTTTTAACGAAAACGATAAACGTTCGTGAACGTTCAACGCTCGTTTCTTCGTTCTAAGTCAGAATTCGGTCATTCTCGAGTCCGCAACTCTATAATGCCAAATAAGACTTGTCTCCATTGAAAACTAATGTTTCCAAGCTCAATATCAAAATTCAACTTCCATTCCGAGGTTTTCACGAATTCGACGATTATCGTACAAACTTGTGAATTCCGCCTTAAGTTCATTTCTTATGATTTGTTCATTGTTTCAAATGGATTTAATCCATCATACTAACATCTTGACATACATATTTTCTTGACTTATAAACATGATAAGTTATTACTTGTTCCTTGTGAGTGTATAACTTATAAAAGTATGAACTACTTATGAATTAACTTTAAATTACTTATCATAGCTTAAATGTTTTAACCATCATCATTACTTCTTATTATCATGCAACCTTATTATTTCAACATAAAACAAGTTCCTACAAGTTCTTCCTTGTTTCATAACTTATATGATTACGGATAGCTTATTCATGACTTATACGGCTTATTAAGACTTAAGCTCTTTGATTACTCATTCCTATCATTCCTTAGCATACATGTTCTACCACTACCCATTTCCCTACCAATGGAAGAGAAAGAGATTAATGGTTTAAGTTCTTACCCTTGATAATCACTTGGTTAAGCTTTAATCTCCTTCTTGCTTCTTGAAAATCTTACAATGGAAGATTGACTTATAAGTGCTTATTCTCTCTAACAATTAAGTTGATTTATAAGAGAAGTTATTGGATGAAATTTTAATGAGCATCAAATGAAATCTTAAGCTTGGTATTTATAAGAGTTGCTAGGATAGGGTATAATGGTCAATAAACCACTCCCACCTCCTTAACTCCACCTCCTTAAGCCACCTCCTTACTATTCCATTCTTAACCACCAAGTTAACTTTCTACCCACAACACTTGGCCATTAAGTCTTCTTGTTCACCATACTTACTTAGCCATTAAGTTTACTTGCTCACTACTTTGGATCACTCATATGTTTAAACCATCCAATAACCCATAAGTTCATATTTTGGGCTTTTAGCTTAACTTATACTTGGGTTTGCATTAAACAAACATTGGTCTTGTTTATTAATTCACATTGGACCTTAACCTTTAATTCCCATTGGACTTATCCATTCCTACCTTTGGGCCTTATCAATTCTCATTGGACTTTATAATGTTCTACACAATCCTATAAGTTAAATTCATTTAACGTAATACCTTATAACGTATAATTTATATATTCATCTCGTATTCCCTCTCATACACTTATTCATATACGACATACTATGCTTCATTCATACTCGTATAACACTTTGTATTATACTCGTATTCATTACTTCGTACAATACCTACGTATATACGATCAACGCTTTAATTCATTATATGCATTTAAATTTCTTCTCATAATTCACTTTCCCTAACACATGTACACTTTAGACTTCGTCGTTCAAAACTTCATGTGAAAGAATACATGAATTACAAAACTTGTCCAGACTGAACTGGAACAAGGGTTAGAATACTTGCCTTCAGCATATGCTTACTGATTAACACACGTACACCTTAAGTCTCTACGTTTCTACAATACATGATCATATAACATACCACATTAGGTTATATATAATCAAGTATGTATACTACTATATCTTACCCTTCATCTCAATGTAAATCCTATCTTAGATCTACTATTATAGGTTTCCGGCTTTCATTACGTCATTCACATTACATTCACTTTCAATTGATTATTAACTCTTAATCATCATGCATTAGTGTCTTACAAGTACCTTACAATGTTATGTTTATATCTCAGTTCATTACTAACAAGTTCCTTTTCATTCTACACTTGTAAACATTCTTGTCCAACAAAACTCTAGGATCAAATATGACGCTTAAACTTTAACTCTCGTGATCTCGCATCATGGCCTTGCGAAGTTAGCAGATGATGCAGTTCCGACCTTTCGCATCAAGGCGGGCTTTATAGTTGTGAGTCGCGCCATACGTATGAACTTTGTGCGCGTCGATTGTTTGCAAAATATTGAAAATTTCACGAAACTCCCGGACGCATAACTTCTTCGTTATAAGTCCGAATTGGTCTGTTCAAAAGCCTACGGTTCACAAATTATATACTCTATGCGTTCATACAAGAATTTTATCTATTTGACATCATTTGTAAAAATTTCACCAATGAGTTCATTTTTAACGAAAACGATAAACGTTCGTGAACGTTCAACGCTCGTTTCTTCGTTCTATGTCGGAATTCGATCATTTTCGAGTTCGCAACTCTATAATGCCAAATATGACTTGTCTCCATCAAAAACCAACGTTTTTCGACTTCATACACAAAATACGACTTCCATTCCGAGAATTTCACGAATTCGACGATAATCGTCCAATCGTGTGAATTCTGACAAAACTACATTCTTAATGATTCTAAACGGATTTTAATCAACATAAGATCATTACAAGTTACTTATTAAACCAACTTATAAACAAAGTAGGTTTTGACATATTCTCATAAGTCATTGATTTATTCAACTTATGAACTATAAATCTTCATGCTCCTGACTTATCAATAACTTAAGGCCACTAATCAATGTTCTTATGCTATATTCAACATACTAATCATCATATGACAACATATGATAAGTTCTTCATGGTTCTAGCAACTTATTAATGTTCAAGTTGCTTATCCAAATTATTCGGCTTAAGTTCATTCCTTATTAACCTATTACATGATCTTAGAATACATGTTCATTAATAACACTTCCCTTATCATCCTATTATAATAGAGATGAAAGAACATTGGACACAAGATCATTACCTTTGAAGTCTAACTTTGACTTAAAAGTGCTTATTTGCTCTACCAAATAAGTAGCTTATATTTGAGAAGAGTTGGATGAAATAACAACCAACAAAAATTGAAATGAGCCTTCTATTTATAGGCCATCCAAATCTAGGGTAGATTGGTCATTATAACCTTCCACCTCCTTAACTAACCTCCTCATTTCACCTCCTTAATCCTCCACCTCCTTACTATTCATAACCTAGCAATTAAGTAAACTTGCTAGCCACTTCTAAAACTTGGTCACCACACTTTTTGTTTTCCCATCAAGCTTACCCATTTTATACTAGGTTTGACCCATGGATCAAGGCTTCTCATTGGGCTTTGATAATTAATCTAACTACTTTCTTAATGGGCTTGTGCTACATAGTTTGGACTAATGATATATCAAACACTTGGGCTTGATTGTCACATTATATTGGACTTCTCTTATTAGGCTAATAATCCTAAAAGTCCATTACCTCTTATTAATCAACTTAACATTTACCCCATGTATAATTCTCATATACTAACTCGTATATTAATTCGTAATATACGTTATTTCATTCTTCATACATAATAGTACAATACGTCGTATTATACTTACATTCATTACCTTCATATAATGAATACACATTATACGATCATAACTTTCTTCCTTTAACGCTTAATAACCTAACATTCCCAAATTAAGTCCGTATGCGAAATATTACGTTTTCCATACTTAGATTATTATTACATAATCGATATCACCTTGATATTATAACATTAAGTATTTCTCGGAAGTTCAAAAATAATTCCTGAGCATAAATCGATGAATAATGTTTTATAAAAAATTTCTCGGAAAGCTGTTATTTTTGTCTTAGAAATTCAAACACCTTAATTCTCTCACGTAGTTAAAATACTACGACATTCAGACATTTCTAGGTTATAGAACGACATTCATCTTATAAACACGTAGTAATAATAAATAATATTATTTTATTCATTATTAAAAGTATTTACAATTGTTCGATTTTCTGGGGCGTTACATTCTCTCCCCCTTATAAGGATTCTGTCCGCAGAATCTCGCTATATAAAAAAAAAATTACACAAATAATTTAGTGTAATTCTTTTTCACCATTTCTTCTAACTCCCACGTTGCTTCTTCTGCATCGTGGTTCTTCTATAACACCTTCACGGAAGATATGACTTTATTCCGCAGAACTTGTTCTTTTCTATCGACAATTTGAATCGGCGTTTCCTCGTACGTTAAGTCCTTCTCGATATGAATAGGCTCATATTCTATCATGTGCTAATAATCTGGCTTATAATGACGTAACACGGATACGTGAAATACATTATGTATTCGTTCTAGGTCTGGAGGTAATGCTATCATATAAGCTACCTCACCTACCCGTTTTAATACCTCAAAAGGTCCTATAAACCTCGGACTTAACTTTCCCTTCTTTCCAAAATGTATCTTTCCTTTCCAGGGAGATACTTTTAGGAATACGTACGAACCTACTTCAAACTCCCGATTCTCTCTATGCAAATCCGTAAACTTCTTCTGTCTATCTTGAGCTACTAGAAAACGCATTTGTATCTTCTTGACAATATCCGTTGTATGTTGCACCAACTCTGGTCCCAACATTCGGCGTTCTCCTACCTCATCCCAATACAGCGGCATTCTGCATTTCCTCCCATACAAAGCTTCGTAAGGCGGCATACCTATGCTTGCATGATAACTGTTGTTATACGTAAACTCCACTAATGGAAGATGATCATCCCAACTACCCTTGAAATCCATGACGCAAGATCTTAACATATCTTCTAACGTCTAAATTATCCTCTCGCTCTGTCCATCAGTTTGTGGATGATATGTTGTACTCAAATTCAACTGCGTTCCTAACTGCTCTTGTAGACTCCTCCAAAAGTTCGATGTGAATCGTGGATCACGATCTAAGACAATCGATACCGGTACTCCATGTTTGGAGATTATTTCCTTAATATAATGTCTAGCTAATTGGTCTAAGTTATACTTGACCCTAATTGGCAAAAAGTGAGCCAACTTTGTCAACCGGTCCACTATTACCCAAATCGCATCATACCCCTTCTGAGTAGTCGGAAGTCCCACCACAAAATCCATTGTAATATTCTCCTATTTCCACTCCGAAATTTCTAATGACTGTAGCAAGCCACTGGGTCGTTGATGTTCGGCCTTGACTCTCTGACAAGTCAAGCACCTACTCACATATTCTATGATCTCTCTTCATGTGTTCGGCCACCGTAAACTCGTCAAGATCTTGATACATCTTAGTGCTACCACGATGAATCGAAAACCTCAAACTATGAGCCTCTTGCAACACCTGCTCCTTTAATTCCGTCTCATTCGGAACCCAAATTCTTCCTTTAAATCTCAATAATCCCTCATTATCAAGACTGTACTTAGTATCTTTTTCATTGGTTAACCGCTCCTTTACCCGGTAGCACTCATCTATTTTGAGTTGTACCTCTTTAACTCTCTCTACGATGGTAGATTGCATCTCCGTCACAAACAGCATTTGTCCTCCTTGACTTGGCAGCTTCACTTCTAACTCCATCCTAGCCATCTCTGTTATCAACTCAGTTTGAGCCGTCAATAAAGAACTTTTCCCGACCCTTCTTACTTAAGGCGTCGACAACTACATTGGCTTTTCCAGGTTGATACAGGATTTCACAGTCGTAATCCTTTATCAACTTCAGCCATCTCTTTTTCCTCATATTCAACTCCTTCTGTGTGAAGATATATTTTAGACTTTTGTGGTCCATGTATATCTCACATTTTTCTCCATAAAGATAATGTCTCCATATCTTTAGGGCAAAAATCTCTATGGCCAGCCCGGATCATGAGTAGGGTAAACTTTCTCATAATCCTTTAACTGCCTAGATGCATGCGCAATGACCTTTCCATGCTGCATGAGCACACAACCAAGTCCTCTATGCGAAGCATCGCTATAAACTACAAAATTTCCTGTGTCATCAAGCAATGACAAAATAGGCGCTTCACTCAATCTCTTCTTTAGTTCTTGAAAATTGTCCTCGCACTTGTCAGTCCAAGCGTATTTCACCGTCTTTCTCGTCAAGTTAGTCAACGGAGTAGCTATCTTCGAAAAGTCCTGGATGAATCTTCGATAGTAACCTGCTAACCCTAGGAAATTCCACACCTCGGTCGGCGTTTTCAGCTGTTCCCAATTCATCACGGCTTCCACCTTCGCTGGATCTACTAAAATTCCCTCATGGTCAATGAGATGACCTAAAAATTGCACCTTCTCCAACCAAAATTCACACTTAGTGAACTTCACATATAATTTCTCCTTCCTAAGTGTCTCCAATACTAATCTTCGGTGTTCAGCATGATCTTCCGGCATCTTAGAATAGACTAGAATATAATCTATAAACACCACGACGAACTTGTCCAAATATTATTTGAACACTCTGTTCATCATATCCATAAATGCAGCTGGTGCATTTGTCAACCCAAACGACATCACCAGAAACTCGTAATGACCATAACGAGTCCTGAATGTTGTCTTTGGCACATCCTCCTTCCTAACCTTCAACTGATGATACCCCGTTCTTAAATCTATTTTTGAAAAATACTTAGCCCCTTTCAACTGATCAAAGAGATCATCGATCCTGGGCAATGGGTATTTATTCTTTATCGTTAACTTGTTCAACTCTCGATAGTCGACACAAAGTCTTAACGATCCGTCCTTCTTCTTGACAAATAGTACAGGTGCTCCCCACGGCGAAAAACTCGGTTGAATGTACATCATGTCTAACAGTTCTTGCAACTGCACCATCAACTCCTTCATCTCCACTGGAGCCATACGATACGGTTCCCTGGAAACTGGTGCCGCTCCTGGCACAATGTCTATCACAAACTCTGTCTCCCTATCTGGCGAAAGACCCGACAATTCACTCAAAAATACATTGACGAATTCTCTCACTACAGGTATTTTTTCCATGGTTGCTACCACTCTCTGGGTATCAACCATGTGACACAGATAACCTACGCATCCCTTTCTCAGTAATTTCTTAGTTTGTGTCATGGTTAGACAACAGAACGTCCAGACGATCTATTCCCGTAAAATACTACCCGAGGTTGTTCTAACATCTTAATGTTCACACATTTATTTTGACAATCTATAATTGCCCCATGGTTTACTAAAATCCATTCCGAGAATTACATCGAATTCTCCTAACTTTATCGGTAACAAATCTACTGATAATTTACAACCACGTATGTCTACACAACTACTTTTATGAACATCTTCAACAGGAATTGTCTCTTCATTTACTACCTTAATATTTAAAGATATAGGCAACTTTTCGGGAAGTAATCCTAATCGTCTAGCAAAATCACATGCTATAAACGAACAAATAGCACCCGAATCAAACAGCACGTACGCATTGATATTGTTGATCGGAATAATAACTGCGACGACTTCCCTCGATGCAACTACATCTTGGACTATCATATTAAAGGTACGACCCATCGGCCTACCCGGCTGCGCTGGACCCCCAATAGCTAACTTACCGCTATTAGTGCCCCAATTACCGCCCGTCCCCTTCTTCGGGCAATTCTTTTCCATATGGTCAGTTGACCCACACACAAAGCATCCGTGATTCTTCTTCGGACTTGTACAGTTAGGAGCAATGTGCCCCTCCTGTCCATAGTTGTATCAGACGGCCTTCCCCTTGAGACAGACTCCTAAGTGAGTCTTCCCACAGGTCTTGCAGGCCTCCATTCTTTTATTCGGGTCTCCTTGCTTCACTCTGGTATTCCTAGAGTTAAATACCTTCCTTTTTTGACCCTCGCCACTACCACTGGCTCCCTCGATCTTTACTCCCCCATCTACCTTACCCTTGTTTTTCTTTTCTTTGTGGTATTGGCTCAACGCCTCACTACCACCTTCGGCGATTATCGCCTTCTCTAAAACGGTCCCAAAAGAAGTACTTTGGAACACCGATATGCGGTTATAGAGCCAGGGTTTCAAGCCTTGCTCGAACCGACGCGCCTTCCTCACCACAGTATCCACTTAATGTGGAGCGAACCTTACCGGTTCATTAAACTTGGCGGCGTACTGGGGAACCGTCATGTCCCTTGTTTCAACTCCAAAAACCACATCTCCATCCTCCCTTGCATGCTCGTGGGAAAGTAGTTCTTGAAGAATATCTCCTTGAACCTATCCCACGTCAGATTTGTTATCCCAACCCTATCCTGATTGGCTTCCCACCAAAAGTTGGCCTCTCCCTTCATCATATAGGTCGCAAAGGCAACCTTTTGGGCCTCGTCGACATTTGCTATTATAAATGCCTTCTCTATCTCCTTAACCCACGTTTGGGCTTCAATAGGGTCCGTAGTTCCTTTGAACTCCGGCGGACCCACGCTCTTGAAATCCTTAAAGGTAGTAGCTCGTGCTACTCCTGGATTTACGGGGATATTAGCCCCTGTTCTATTAAAGGCAGCTATTATCAGGTTAACAAACTCTTGCATCGGATTAACCGGACCTCCCTTCGGTTGATTTATGCTTGCATCTTGATTAAGTTGCATTCTTCTTGGTGACATTTTGCTGATACAAGAAACACATTGCGTTATTATTCCTCTCTTTATTAGTTATCATTTAATAGTAAATAATAACTCTAACATCCATAACACATTGATTTTCATAAAAAGGACTTATATTCATTCTTCGTAGTATAATACTACATTGGTTACATACACAGCCTAAGCTGATTACATTACTTTCCTGCTATCGCTTTCCAAAAATTGGTATTTACAAAAGACTACCCTTTACTATACAAAAAGGGCTTTACGTCACTACTACTTACACAATATTTACATATTAATCTATCTACCACTAGTCTACATCTGCCTCAAGGCATTATCGAAATCTACCTTGGCAAGACCGACAATAATATCATGGCTAATAGTATGTCGTGTTTGCCCCACCTCCACCGGATATCCAGCTACCTGCTGCTTGAAATCCATATGAGAACTCCTATAGATATAGGACATCCTCCCTATCTTCTGCACCTTAGTCTTTAGCTCCTCCTTGAGCTTAAAGACCTCGTGCTTTAAATCCTGGACTTTGTCCTTAGCCAAAATCCTCTCGTCATGTTCCTACTCCCACATGGACTCGACATCAGTCTTGTCCTCTATAACCATCTGGAGCTTTGCCTTCAACTCCTTGACTTCCTGACAGTAATGGATATTTCTATCTAACACTGACATGAAAAGAGACATCATCGACCCCCCATAAGCTATCTCTGCTGCTATAGCCACCGGGTTACGGGAAACTATCTCTACCTCCTCATCTATCATCCCGTCAAATAGTAACATGTAGTCAGCTTCCTCTGAGTCTCCAGACTCAATAATCACTACATCTGGCTCTGCTGCTATAGGGTTCGGTATAACCTCTACTTGGTTCACCAATTCTTCGCTAATGGTTTGTTCATTTACAAACATTTCATTTACTCCTGATATCTACACAAAATAATTAAGTTGATTAGTACACGTCAATAGAATAATAAAAACACATAACATAATCATAATGCATTTTTATAAGGTTATTTTCCTTTCTTGTACTTCTTTGACTCCTCTTAAGGTTATAACTTAAGGTTTTTAATCCCCCCCTTAAGTTTTATAACCTAAGGCTCTGATACCAACCTATGACGCCCCCAAATCTGGGTCTCTTCCAACCCGACAGATGGTGCTACACGGTACTATCATTCATTAATTCATTCAATTGAATAGTCTCAAAAGGACTAATATAACTTCTATATATCCAAAATAACATTACATTCCCCAGGTTCTTTGTAACCCATTCATTTGTTCTTGTCATAATATCAAATATATTACAAATCGTTCAACTATTCTATTACATAAGCAATCTAAGGGTTCGTCTTCGCTTTTCCCTTGTCCTTGCCTCGAGCCTTCATCCGCTTCGATCTTAGTCAGTTCATATGGTTCAAGCAAGAGTGAGCATGACTAGCTCAAAGAAGTACTATAATTCTAATAAACAACATGCTTGAAACATAGAACTCATATATCTTCAGTAACTGAACAATAGTTACGAAGTACTATCGATAATTCAAAATAGCACTTCTTTTCATTCAAAACGTTTTCCAACAACAATATTCAATAGAATATCAACTAAGGCTTGAAACTATGAGCAGTTCATAATTTCTTTTGAAAAGGACAACCCGACACTAAGTCCGTAAGTCTGGCATAGCTTACGAGCACTTCTGGGTGATCAGCCCATAGTACTCTATGTTGATCAACACTACATTCATTAAAAGTGTATACGTTTAAGTTGTGGCAACCTCATGTACTTGTCGTTAAACGACAAAAATATTTTAGCATACTTGGTCTTCGATTGAAAACCATACCAATATAACTCGGTAAACATAAATCATGCTTGATAGAATCGTAATATAAGTCTAGCCGAAAGAATTGGCTTTAGACTTCAACGTTCAAAACTTCATGTGAAAGAATACATGAATTACAAAACTTGTCCGTATCGAATCGAACAAGGGTTAGAATACTTGCCTTCAAATATTCGCTTCATCGATTAACACACGTACACTTTAAGTATCTATGTTTCTACAATACATGATCATATAACATACCACATTAGGTTATATATAATCAAGTATGTATACTACTATATCTTACCCTTCATCTCAATGTAAATCCTAACTTAGATCTACTATTATGAGTTTTCGGCATTCATTATGTCATTCACATTACGTTCACTTTCAATTGATTATTAACTCTTAATCATCATGCATTAGTGTCTTACAAGTACCTTACAATGTTATGTTTATATCTCAGTTCATTACTAACATGTTCCTTTTCATTCTACACTTGTAAACATTCTTGTCCAACAAAACTTTAGGATCGGGCGCCATGCCGCCACACACTTAACTCTCTCGTGATCTCACGCCACAAGCGTGAGTTAGAAGTGATGCAGTTCCAGACCTCTCGCATGCGCATAGCGCGGCTTTAAGCGATGAGTCGCGCATGCACAAGCACGGACTCTCAGTGCTCTCGATAGTTTGCAAAATTTTGAAAATTTCACGAAACTCCCGGACGCATAACTTCTTCGTTATAAGTCCGAATTGGTCCGTTCAAAAGCCTACGGTTCACAAATTACATACTTTATGCCTTCATGCAAGAATTTTATCTATTTGACTTCATTTGATAAAATTTCACCTATGAGTTCATTTTTAACGAAAATGATAAACGTTCGTGAACGTTCAACGCTCGTTTCTTCGTTCTAAGTCGAAATTCGATCATTTTCGAGTTCGCAACTCTATAATGCCAAATATGACTTGTCTCCATCAAAAACCAACGTTTTTCGACTTCATACACAAAATACGACTTCCATTCCGAGAATTTCACGAATTGGACGATAATCGTCCAATCGTGTGAATTCTGACAAAACTACATTCTTAATGATTCTAAACGGATTTTAATCAACATAAGATCATTACAAGTTACTTATTAAACCAACTTATAAACAAAGTAGGTTTTGACATATTCTCATAAGTCATTGATTTATTCAACTTATGAACTATTAATCTTCATGCTCATGACTTATTAATAACTTAAGTCCACTAATCAATGTTCTTATGCTATATTCAACATACTAATCATCATATGACAACATGTGATAAGTTCTTCATGGTTCTAGCAACTTATTAATGTTCAAGTTGCTTATCCAAATTATTCGGCTTAAGTTCATTCCTTATCAACCTATTACATGATCTTAGAATACATGTTCATTAATAACACTTCCCTTATCATCCTATTATAATAGAGATGAAAGAACATTGGACACAAGATCATTACCTTTGAAGTCTAACTTCTTCTTCTTGGAAAATCTAACTTTGACTTAAAAGTGCTTATTTGCTCTACCAAATAAGTAGCTTATATTTGAGAGGAGTTGGATGAAATAACAACCAACAAAAATTGAAATGAGCCTTCTATTTATAGGCCATACAAATCTAGGGTAGAATGGTCATTATAACCTTCCACCTCCTTAACTAACCTCCTCATTTCACCTCCTTAATCCTCTACCTCCTTACTATTCATAACCTAGCAATTAAGTAAACTTGCTAGCCACTTCTAAAACTTGGTCACCACACTTTTTGTTTTCCCATCAAGCTTACCCATTTTACACTAGGTTTGACCCATGGATCAAGGCTTTTCATTGGGCTTTGATAATTAATCTAACTACTTTCTTAATGGGCTTGTGTTATATAGTTTGGACTAATGATATATCAAACACTTGGGCTTGATTGTCACATTATATTGGACTTCTCTTATTAGGCTAATAATCCTACAAGTCCATTACCTCTTATTAATCAACTTAACATTTACCCCATGTATAATTCTCATATACTAACTCGTATATTAATTCGTAATATACGTTATTTCATTCTTCATACATAATAGTACAATACGTCGTATTATACTTACATTCATTACCTTCATATAATGAATACACATTATACGATCACAACTTTCTTCCTTTAATGCTTAATAACCTAACGTTCCCAAATTAAGTCCGCATGCGAAATATTACATTTTCCGTACATAGATTATTATTACATAATCAATATCACCTTGATATTATAACGTTACGTATTTCTCAGAAGTTCAAAAATAATTCCCGAGCATAAATCGATGAATAGTGTTTTTCGAAAAATTTCTCGGAAAGCTTTTATTTTCGTTTTAGCACTTCAAACACCTTAATTCTCTCACGTAGTTAAAATACTATGACATTCCGACATTTCTAGGTTATAAAACGACATTCATCTTATCAACACATAATAATAATAAATAATATTATTTTATTCATTATTAAAAGTATTTATAATTTTTCGATTTTCTGGGGCGTTACAGTTAGGTTTTAAGTCCACAGGCGAAAAAATGTGTTTGCCATAACTAAAATATTATTGGATATTCTATCTCACCTCGATATTCTATCATTACATATTTCTCGGAAGTTCAAAAATAATTCCCGAGCAGAAATGCGTGAATAGTGTTTTTCAAAAAATTTCTCGGAAAGATTTTATTTTTGTCTTAGAAATTCAAACACTTTAATTCTTTCACGTAGCCAAAATACTATGGCATTCCAACATGTCTAGGTCATAGAACGACCTTTAAATAGCTTACTCCCATAATTAATTAATTAAGTTCATTTAATCCACATATTCAAATAAAAATTTAATTCTCAAAAATCCGAATTTTTCTGGGGCGTTACACTCTTCCCCCCTTATAAGGATTCTGTCCCCAGAATCATGCTAATAATACATACACCATTGAGAAAACATTTTCCTTTATTTTAATCTCAAGTTCCCACAATGCTTCTTCGACATTGTGGTTCTTTTATTTTCACCTTCAACGAAGGTATTATCTTATTTTTCATGACTTGTCACTTCCTATCAATAATTTGAGTTGGAAGTTTAAATACTTATTGACACATTACGTTATTACCCTTTCATTAGCTTTTAACTTAGAATTATTTGGAACTCAAATTCCTCCTTCAAAAGAAGATTATATTTGATCTTCTCTTCATCATGCATCCTCTTCTTCATTCGCGTACATTCCTCATTACCTAGTTATAGTTATTTAACTCGTTCAAGTATCGTGGATTGATTCTACGCTGTGAATAACATTTCTACCACTTCATTCCACAATTTAACCTCTAACTCCGTTTTCGCCATTTCCGTTATTAACTCATTCTGAGTTATTATCATCGATAGCTTTTCCCTACCCTTCCTACATAACGAGTTGCCTTCTACGTTAACTTTCCCGGATTGATATAACATATCAATGTCAAAATCTCTTATCTATTCTAATTACCTTCTCTACCTCATATTCAACTCCTTTTGTGTGAAGATATATTTCAGACTCCTAGAGTTCGTGTATATCTCACACTTCTCACCGTATAAATACTATCTTCAAATTTTTAATTATAAAACTATAGCTGTCAATTCTAGACCATAAGTAAGATAGGCCTCCTCATAATTCTTTAACTGGCGTGATGCATATGTGGTGACATTGCCATGCTACATGAGCATGCAACACCATCTTCTATGTGAAACATCGAGATACACTATAAAATCCCCTGTACCACCTGATAAAGACAATACAGATGTCTCACTTAATCTTCCTTTTAGCTCTTAGAACTATTTTCTCACTTCTCATTCCCAACACACTTCTCAATAACAAATTTTGTCTATCTCTTTAAGCTACAATTCACACATAGTGAATTTCGTATCTAACTTCTCACTCCGTAGTGTTTCTCACACTATCTTCAAATGTTTAACATGATCTTCTGACGTCTTCAATTAGACTAAAATATCACCAATGATCATTATGAAACCCTCATCCAAATATTATTTGAACACCATATGACGTTAATTATACTTTCAACCATAGCACCTCACAAGAGTACCTATCAATTTTCCACTGACTTTTTCAGCACCCATTACGGAAAGTCTAACATCCGCACATTAGTTAACCCAAACGACATAACCAGAAACTTGTCATAACTATAACGAGGTCTGAATGTCAACTTCGGTTCATCCTCATTCTTCCTTACTTTCAACCGACTATACCCCGTACGCAAATATACCTTAGAAAAATTATTTGCCCTCTTCAACTGATCAAATAGATTATCGATCCTGGGCCATGGGTATTCACTCTCAACTGCTGACTTACTCCTATTACGATAGTCGATACGTAACCATAACGACTCATCCTCTTCCTTAACATCCTCCTAACTTGCGTCATAGATAGACAACAAGAGCGTCGCGGTATTTGATTACCGTAAAATACTACCTTGGGTTACTTTAGATAACCGAAGATTCATACTTTTATTCTAATAATTTATTAAAGTTCTATGGTTACTCAACTCATTCATACCGAGAATTACTTCAAATTCTCTCAACATTATCGGTGCTTATCAATCGACACTTGCTTACCATTATTATCCATAAAACCATTTCCACGAATATAATCAACGAAAGTTATTCCCTCCTCCTTTACCGTAATGTTTAAAGGTACTTATAATCCCTTTTAGACAGACTCCTAGATGAGTCTTTCCACATGTCTTACACACTTCGATCTTACGCTTAGGATCCCCTTGTCCCATTCTAATATTCCCGGAGTTAAAATTCTTTCCTTTTGACATACTGCCACTACCACTGGCACTCTCTGCCTTGGTTCCTCCCTCTCCCTTGCTCTTATTCTTTCTCTCTTTGTGGTATTGAGTCAACGCCTCACTATCACCCTCTATTATAATCACTTTTTCCAGAATGGTCCCATAGGAAACAATCTGAAACACCGAAATCCTACTATAGAGCCAGGGTTTTAGGCCCTGCTCAAACCTACAAGCCTTCCTCTCCTTAGTGTCCACTTGGTGTAGAGCAAACCTTGCCAATTCATCGAATCTGGCCGTGTACTGGGGAACCGTCATGTCCCCTAGTTTAAGTTCTAAGAACTAAATCTCCATCCTCCCTTACATGCTTGTAGGGAAATAATTCTCGAAGAAAAACCTTCTTGAACTGTTCCCACGCTACCGCATCTATTCTAGCCCCACCCTGGTGAACCTCCCACAAAAAGTTGGCTTCCACTTTCGCCATGTAAGTCGCAAAAGAAGTCTGTTACGCCTCACATACGTTTTGTAATAACAAACGCCTTCTCTATTTCTATTACCCATGTATGGGCTTCTAATGGGTTCGTCGTTCCTTTGAACTCCGGCGGACCTATGCTTTTAAATTCTTTAAGGGTAGTCATTCTGGTTAACCTAGGTTCAGTGGGTACTCTACCCCTGGTTTAGTTAAATGCAGCCGTTAATAAATTAACGAACTCTTTCATAGGGTTGTTTTGACCCCCTTGATTTTCATTACGTGACTCAAAACTTCCTCGATTCGTTATCTTCTTCGACGGCATTTTTACCGATTAAATAGAATTTCATTATTATCTATTTACTTATTTCGTTATTATTCATCTCATAACAACTCATACCATAACAAAGCATATTAAATGAAAACTTCATTATATTCATATGCTTATTCATAGTCGAAAACTATTTACACTTTACTGCCATAGCCAACGGCTAGTATATTTCTATCCCGCAATTGAACTTCTCAAAAGTTGGGATTTACAAAAAGACTACCCTGTTATTCAAAAGAGGGTTTTAAGTTACTACACACATATTTATAACTCTAGACTTCTAATAATGCATAACAGCGTCCTCGTGTTTCTCATTCGCAATCCTCGTGATAATATCCCGACTAATAGTATGTCGAGTCTGCCCCGACTCTATGGAATAACAAACAACTTTAAGCTTGAAATCCTTATGAGCACTCTCATGGATGTATGACATTCGTGCTATCTTCGGGTCTCTCTTAATCAGTTTCTTACGAAGCTTATCGGCCTCTTCTTTATAGTCCCTAGCCTGCTCTGTCATAAGCACCTGTCTATCATGTTCTAACTCAAAATCTGCTTCTGTAGACACCTTAGCTTCATGGAGATAATTAATCTCTTCACTCTGATTCTGCACAACTGTACTCAGTTGCACATTCCTGTCAAGCACTGCCAGATACAATACTCTCATTGCATCTGGAGGTATTGAATCTAGTGTAGGTACCACCGTATTAATCGATATTACATCTATTTCCTCCTCCTCATAGACCATCATATTAAGATATGACGCTATATCCATATCTCCCTCGGAGTAGTCCTCCTCAGAAAAGTACTCCATTGTCTCCGACTCCTCTTGAATCACTAATGGTACCTCTGCCACCGGCATAGGTACAGGCTCTACTCTGTTCACAATTTCTTCGATCACCGCATGTATATCTCTATTCATCAAGCTATCGATCGACATCGTACAATAACACATATGTTGATTAGTAAATAACATACAATAGTATAAGTACAAATCACATTTAATTTATTTAGGGTTACTTTCCATCTTTTAAATCTTTCGGTACTGAGTTTACTCAATACCTTATTGACTCATTCAACTGAAGTAAAGCTCGAGTTTACTTCCTTCGGACTTTTCTTCCTTAACGAGGTTATTAGCCTAATGTTCTTCCCCCCTTAAGTTTTATAACCTAATGCTCTGATATCAACCTATGACGCCCCCACATCCGGGTATCGTCCAACCCGAAAGATGGTGCTACACAGTACTCATAACTGTACATCCATTCTATTAAAACGACATCAAAATGTGTGAATCAACGACATTCTTATTACATTAATAATATTACACCACGTCCCCAGTTTCTAAAAACAATACATTCTTTGTTCATCATACTATAATATATACAACTTACTAGTTTATTACAAGGTAAACTAATCGTTCATCTTCGTCTTGCCTTTAACCTTGTTGTATCCCTCGGTTCGTTCGGTCCTAGCTGCATTCATATGGTTCAAGCAAGAGTGATCATAACAAGCTCAACAAGTACAACAATTTCTTTTAAACAACATGCTTGAAACACAGGAATCGTCTATCTTCAATAATTGAACAATAGTTATGAAGTATTATCGATAATTCAAAATAGCACTTCTTTTCCTTTAAAACATTTTACAATAACAATATTCATTAAAACATCAATTCTGGCTCAAGACCATGAGCATTTCATAATTTCTTTGAAAAGGCTAAGTCCGTAAGTCCGGTATATCTTACCAGCACTTCTGGGTGATCAGCCCATAGTACTCTATGTTGATCAACACTACATCTTGTTAAACGTATGTACATTTAAGTTTTGGCAACCTAGCGTGCCCATCGAATAATCGATGGAAAATACATTTGTTTATTCATACTCAAGCTTACCTTGAATCCGTACCAAACAATTGGTGTAGGATAGCGTTAGCAATTCTATATTAAAAGACTTGTAACTAAATTAATCAACTCTTCAAGATTAGTCTAGCCGAGATAAAACTAGCATCGACACTTTAGTAAAACATTTCATGCATCTCATAACATGAATCACAGAAAACTTGGCTAACACGAAGGTTAGACAAGCGATAAGAAAAACATGCCTTCATCATCTGCTACAGTATAATAACTTTTCCTTTCAGCCTTTACGGTCTCTACAACACATAACCACATAACATACCACATTAGGTCATGAATGAACATACATAGTTCCTAATGAATCTTACCCTTTATCTCAATCTAATCATATATTAGATTTGTTACTATTGGTTCCGGCTTCCCATTATATTTTACATTATTCTTACCAACTTCTTTCTCTTCTATGTCTTATGTAGATTTACTTCATTAATCCAACACGTTTCGAGTTAATCATCCTTCCTCACGGCTTACTAACATCCTTACGTTATTAATTGAAACTCGATCATCATTTTTTAAGTACACTTTATTGCATACCGTTTACGTTCACGTATTACTTAACAACTTTTAGTTGTAACTTTTAACGTTATAGGCCTTATCATTATTGAATACGGTTCACGTTCTTTATACTTTACGTTCATCTTCAACTAATTATTAACCTTTAATCATCATACATTAAGTGTCTAACAATGCCTTAAAAATGTTATATTTATACCTTAGTTCATTGCTAATGAGTTATCTTTCATTCTATACTTGTAAACATTCTTGTCTGTCGAAACCCTAGGGATCGTAATCATGGTGCCACATAGCTCTCCTTCTTGCATCATGGCCTTGAGTTTGCGATGAGGCAATGACATTGTGCCCGCATCTGCGGTATACCACCATTTGGCCTTGGGTTGGTAGCCATATTAACTCTGTGCCTTAGAAAAATTTGACAGATTTTCGACTTTGCAAAATTCCCGGACGCATAACTTCTTCGTTATAAGTCCGAATTAGCTCGTTCAAAAGCCTACGATTCACAAATTACATACTCTACACGTTCATGCAAGAATTTTATCTATTTGACTTTGTTTTCTCAAACTTCACCTATTAGTCCATTTTTAACGAAAACGATAAACGTTCGTGAACGTTCAACGCTCGTTTCTTCGTTCTAAGTCAAAATTCGATCATTCTTGAGTTCGCAACTCTATAATGCCAAATAAGTCTTGTCTCCATTGAAAACTAATGTTTCCAAGCTCAATATCAAAATTTGACTTCCATTCTGAGGTTTTCACGAATTCGACAATTATCTTACAAAGTTGTGAATTCCGCCTTTACTTCATTTCTTATGATTTGTTCATTGTTTCAAATGGAGTCAATCCATCATACTAACATCTTGACATACATACTTTATTAACTTATAAACATGATAAGTTATTACTTTTTCCTTGTGAGTGTATAACTTATAAAAGTATGAACTACTTATGAATTCACTTTGCATGACTTATCATAGTTTAAATCTTTTAAACATCATCCTTACTTCTTATTATCATACAACCTTATTATTTCAACATAAAACAAGTTCCTACAAGTTCTTCCTTGTTTCATAACTTATATGATTACAGATAGCTTATTCATGACTTATATGGCTTATTAAGACTTAAGCTCTTTGATTACTCATTCCTATCATTCCTTAGCATACATGTTCTACCACTACCCATTTCCCTACCAATGGAGGAGAAAGAGATTAATGGTTTAAGTTCTTACCCTTGATAATCACTTGGTTAAGCTTTAGTCCCCTTCTTGCTTCTTGAAAATCTCACAATGGAAGATTGACTTATAAGTGTTTATTCTCTCTAACCAATAAGTTGCTTTATAAGAGAAGTTATTGGATGAAATTTTAACAAGCAACAAATGAAATCTTAAGCTTGGTATTTATAGGAGTTGCTAGGTTAGGGTATAATGGTCAATAAACCACTCCCACCTCCTTAACTCCACCTACTTAAGCCACCTCCTTACTATTCCATTCTTAACCACCAAGTTAACTTGCTCCCCACAACACTTGGCCATTAAGTCTTCTTGTTCACCACACTTACTTAGCCATTAAGTTTACTTGCTCACTACTTTGGATCACTCATGGGTTTAAACCATCCAATAACCCATAAGTTCATATTTTGGGCTTTTAGCTTAACTTATACTTGGGCTTGCATTAAACAAACATTGGTCTTGTTTATTAATTCACATTGGACCTTAACCTTTAATTCCCATTGGACTTATCCATTCCTAGCTTTGGGCCTTATCAATTCTCATTGGACTTTACAATATTCTACACAATCCTATAAGTCAAATTCATTTAACGTAAAACCTTATAACGTATAATTTATGTATTCATCTCGTATTCCCACTCGTACACTTATTCATATACGACATACTATGCTTCATTCATACTCGTATAACACTTTATATTATACTCGTATTCATTACTTCGTACAATACCTACGTATTATACGATCAACGCTTTAATTCATTATATTCATTTAAATTTCTTCTCATAATTCACTTTCCCTAACCGTTAGGTTTTAAGTCCGCAGGTGAAAAACTGTGTTTGCAATAACTGAAATATTATCGTATATTCTATCTCCTCTCGATATTCTATCTCCCCTCGATATTCTATCATTACGTATTTCTCGGAAGTTCAAATATAATTCCCGAGCAGAAATTTGTGAATCACTTTTTTCGAAAAATTTCTCGGAAAGCTTTTATTTTCGTCTTGGAAATTCAAACACTTTAATTCTTTCACGTAGCCAAAATACTACGACATTCCGATATGTCTAGGTCATAGAATGACCTTTAAATAGCTTACTCCCATAATTAATTAATTAAGTTCATTTAATCCACATATTCAAATAAAAATTTAATTCTCAAAAATCCGAATTTTTCTGGGGCGTTACAACTTTGACCAACAATAAATGTCAGATCTTAATGTTTCTGGGCAAGCTATGAAATTGATCTTGTAGTACTAGTGTAAGACTACATGATCCAACAACAAACATGGACAAACAACATAACACCAATGAGATCTAAGCCTTCAAAGTGACTGTCAGAGCTGTTCTTCATTTTCTAGGTTACCTATAAATGAAGAATAGTTCGACTAGCCATATTTGGGCTTCCACAACTTGTTGTTTATGTAATGTTTTTGTGATCTAAGGATTCCAGGTTGTGGCCAACATGTAAATGAACAAATCTATTCCATAAAACCATTATAACAACAACACAAACTCTATATCTAGTCCGATCAAACCATGTCGGAAGTCATGATCTTAAGTTTTTTGGGTTAGCCAGAAAACTCATTTCGTGAACATCTTGCTTGGTTTGACCGTCCACTGCATGAACCCTGTTTATTATTTTGGTGTTCTAAGAGCATAAGTAAACAGTCTATATAAGATACAACAATCTTTTTACAACAACAAAATCAAAACAACAAACAACTAACAGATCTAGACGCATGAATATCTTTTCAGAGCTTCCTGGGTAACAATCTGGGTCACCCAGATCGGTTTGGTCATGGTCGGCCAACGTGGTTTGACCACCTATATCTTACAATCTGTACATGATCTAGACTTGATTCAAGTTCCAGATCCAAGCCTACATTACATACTACTACTTCAAACATTTAAACACATAAAAAACATAAACATACTGAGATTTAGGAGGTCTGACATTCGTTGTCAGACAACATTTTAAGATTTTTCTAGATTTTGAAAAACATTAAATTCGTGTCTTTAAATGTTATGGATCTACTAAATACCAACCCAGATCACTTAGTTACACATCATACAACATGTTTTAACATAAAAATCTAACATCTAACAGAGGATCAAGGATCAATTTTTTGGTTTAGGTTTATACCTTACTTTGATCAATCTTGCTTCTAAGCTATCTGATTTGATATGGAAGTGGTAGGGCTTGTTTTTGGGACTGATTTACTATTATATTTTGTATGTTAGAGATAGAGAGGGTCTTGGATGAGTGTTGTGATCAAATGAAGCTTGAATATGACATTTTCTCTCTCATAATCTATATATATAATGTTGTAATGAATAAGGCTGATGATATATATCTTATGTGTTGAGAATTTGGTCAATTGGAAAGTCTAGGGTTAGTCACTAACTCCCACACTTGGCAAAATCCACAAGTTAACTTTAATAATGTACAAAATGGTATTTTGGACAATTAGATCCCAATTTTAATGGCACTTTAGTCAATTGGCTAACCCTTGGGGTTTAACCCTATGGTTAAAAAATTAGTTTCTAGGATTTCAATTTAGGGTTTAAAATAAAAAAAATTAACTTTCTAATTTTGAAAATTAGGGTTTCCTAATTGTGTTTAATTTCCTATTTACATAACACATGAAAATTAGATTTAAGTTTTACTAATTAGCAATTAGCTTTCCAATTTAAAGATTAGGGTTTCTATTTTAGCATTTAGAGTTCCTAATTTAGAAATTAGGACTTCTAATTAATAATTAGGGTTTCCAATAATTAGGTTTTCCCTAATTAGGGTTTTATTCTACTATACATAGCGATTATCACATAACAAAACGACTTAACAAATCTTACAGTCATATTTGACTTTCGTATTAGGGTTTATCAAAATAATACTAGGGTTTTGTATTACTGTATCATAATTGGCCAATCATTATCAGTCTACACATACAGTACATATTTATAGTACTAAAATATAATTAATAATATATGATTATTCTCTTGCCTTATTCAAAATCCAGAATTAGGGTTTTGAATCCTTATCAAACATTCCTTTCATATATACAATTAATAATTAAGTTAAAATAATTAACTTAATTAATATAAAATAAATTCATATAATAAAATAGTTATTATAATAATTCTAATAATTATTTTATATATTATTTAAATAATATCATAATCATATTTCCATGGAAAATAAAATATTTTTACTACGAAAATTAATTTATAAAAAGAATATAATTTATAATTATGAATAATTCTTAAAAAAAATTATGTGTAATTATTCATGTAATAAATAAGTTTTTATTTATCACATAAATATATACCCTTTACCTAGCACGTATTCCCCACATTTATTTTAATAAATAATAATAAAAAAATTATACGCAAAATTTCTTATTTAATTATATCGAAAATATTGGGTTATTACAGTGTAACGAACGTGTAGTTCATGTAAGGTAACTCTTAAACAAGTGAATTAAACATTTAGTAAAGGTTGAACAGAAATATTAAACGATATTAAAAGACAAAGAATGTAAACGCGGGTTACAGAACCGATAACCGGGGACTGTAGTCGCGATAAATGAACGTGGGGGATTGCTATGATGGCGATTCCTTAGATGTTGAGTGACGAGGGTAATGACATTTTTTAAGAAAAAAACGTTGTAGATTTATTTTTCATAAATTAACATGCTTGAAAACGTTGTAGAAGGTATGATTCCACAACGTTTTCTAACTAAAAATATTGTAGTTTAATATAAAAGACAACGTTTAGTCATATTTACACAACGTTTATAATGTGTCATCTATTTAGACAAATTTATATAATGGTTTTAAAACGTTGTAGTGTGACTTAAAAATATTGTAATACATGCATATAACAACTGTTCAGAAAGTGTCATTTGTTTATACAAATATACAACATTATGTTGTATAGATTGACTTGAAAAAAAAGAAAAAAAAGTTGTGATTCACCGATATTACCAGTGCACCTGCAATCTGTTAATGCCATGATATATAGCTAAAAGGTCTAAATTCTCATTTAAGCCAAAATGTATCAACCATTCAAAATACATCCCAATAAAATCATTCGTTTACATTTTCAAATTACTACATCCACAAAATATATACCAAACTATCCATATATACATCTCAAATTCACTTTTCCTTATAAATTACTACTATATGGAATTGTGAATTTGATTTCATCCACAAAATAAACCAAAATATCCATAAAATTAAGCTTCTACCTAAGCATGTTTGCAGCCCTTATATTGGTGAGTTCCTTATTCCGCACTGGATTGACCTATGATAGACAAATAAAACACCAAGTCACCTAGAGAAACCATAATAATTATACAAGAGGAAAAGAAAGTTCACATTACATCAAGATCCGTATCTCGTGAATGTTCGCCAACAATCATGCCATCATATGCCTGCATATATACAGTTAAAAACTTAGTTAGTTGTAGTTGATAAGAATATTTGTCTGCTATATTTGCTTAATAGCTACATATTTAGTTTTCTTGTGCATAAGGTAATCTATGTTAGTTGACCCAAATGCCAATTACTGAATGCTTGCTGCTCAGGGGATAACAAACCTTAAAACTGCACATGCAAGAAGTATTGCAATAATAATCCAATAAAGAGTCGTCTAGACAAAGATGAATAAAATACTAATCACCATGGAACTGATTGGATCATTAAAGAAAAAAACTTGCATGCAATTACAGTTATCAGTATTTGAATGGGACATATTTTGAAATTTGGCAGCCCACCAGTTAAACTTAAAGACATTAGTAAACTTCATTATATAGGCAGGTAGTTCACATAAAGGATGAGGTCCTCCAAGGACAGAAAATTGAAAATATGAACAACATTATGGATTCTGAAGAGTGTAAAAATAGTCGTAAGTATTATAGACAATGGTACAGACAACCATGGGATCAGATTTCGCCCATCGTTTCAGTCCTTCAACAAGTTTGGGAAGCTCAGAGGCAACCTTGCACTGAACCGCAACACACACAACAGGTGACACAGAAAACAGCATTACCTTTCTGTGGGTAAACTTGAACATCACCGAGGAGGGGATCCTCGTAGGTTGCCATGATGACATTTGCATTTTCAATAACTCTTTGAAAAGTTTGGTAAGCCTCCTAACTATCAACCTGCAGCTCCAGGAAACACCTGTCCATCTTGTTCACAGTCAAAATTTACTGCAGTAGTCAGAAGATAACATGAGCTTATACATCCAACTACCCAAGAAATGTAACATAACAAGAGATTAATTTCAATCAGATTGGAAACTAACAGCTTTCTAAAATTATGCAGGACAAAGGATACAACTCAAGCGAATAATCTGACATGGAAATGCAACTCCTGCAAAAGAATCCGGCAGCAAGCTATTTCTTCAAGCAACAAATGTCATTGATTGTTATAACCCTTGGCTTTACCATGACATTGAGCTCATATGCTCCTCAATTATGTATAAGCACGGTTCTAATGAATAATGATAATATCTCCTGTCCATCCCGCAACAGCACAAGTACATAAACCGAAATGAGGACAGAAAAAGAAAACAAACAAACATAAAAATGTGGATGCACATGATTCACCACCCTCCTAAAAGATTTCTTTGAAAGTCAAAGATATGAGTCTAGTATAAGTCAATGACCTGATTATAGAACTTCTCTGGATTCTCCTCGCTCAGATTGTGTATTTCCAGAGTAACCTTCGCATCACATCCGACACCTACAATAGTAACCTGACTTTGTCACTATTTTCAAATGAGAATGTCTATAGCAATAACGACAGGATATTTGAGTGCTACAACATATAAAGTTAGCCAAAATAAACAAAACTTATGATAAAGAAAACATACCCAAGTTTCCTGTTAGAGAGGAGGAGGACGATACAGGAAGAGGATATAGAAGTATATGAGGAAAGACAGATAGATAGATACCTCCAATAATTACAAGGATGTCCAACTTCTCAAATTCACTGTATAAATTTATAATGACAGTCCATTTAATATTTTTTTTTCATGAACACAACAATTGACATGCTCTACCCATTATCCACAGGAAGAACATAATGCAATTCTAAGAAAAAGGGAAGATTTGGAGAATGGAGTCGCATGGAAAGAATACAAGTCAATGAGGTTCACATTTCGGGTGGGTTAAGCAATTGCACTTTCGCACAAGAAATTTTTAAGAAACATTCCATGAGAAGGTCTATTGTGCTTAACGACTAACTGATATTGTAGTTCATCAATGAAACGGTTAGATTAGCAAATATAGTTCCAGGAATATTCAGAAAAGCACTAAAGGATATCAAGTTTAAGGGTAAATACTTAATATTAAATTGAAAATTTTACAATAGTATCTCGATATTTGTTCAAATAAACATAACTTAATATAAAAAATATATTGGTATTGATGCAGGACATACCATTCCAGCAGGTTGGGCAGTTATGGTCTGTCCTCCAGCTGTGCACTTGAATCCTTCCACATACAAAGACCCCCCTTTAATCCACGGAGATGGGAGGTAAGTAAAGGATCTCACACAATCCTGTGCTCTATATATAAATTCAGTACCTGCAAGAGTTTTGAGCAAAAACCTGTTACCTACGGCTCACTAACACTGAGAAAAAAGACAGAAACTGATTGAAATGCTTAAAGTTTCAATCTTTATTCAATAATCCTTGAAATTTTAAATCCAATGATAAGCTTGTAAATGTGAAAAGAATAAACCACAATGAACAAGGAAAACAAACCAGAAGACCCAATTTATGCTCCAAATTCTAAACCAGTATAAAATATCACTACATTGTATAAGAATTATAAACTATAGACTTCAAAGAAAAATACAACTGACCTCATCATCACTGTTATAGAGACAGCGTCTCAACAAAATAATAATGTGAGGCTACAACATAGTATAGCACATCATCTCTGTTAGTAGCTTGTAACCAAACCTAAATTGATTAAATATCATTAAGATTAAATATAACAGTGTTATAAAAATCATTAAGATTAAATATAACAGTGTTATAAAAAGTGGCATGCCAGAATGAAGAATTGCTTTACAGCATTCGGAAATAATATAATGCAGCTCAACAAGCTTTTAGTTTAAATTATAACTGAAGTTTGACTAGAATATATCAATCTTCCAAATATAAAAGATCAACATAAAGATAACCTACAAAGTTGGATAAAGTTGCATACTAAAAATTTGAAACTAACTCTCTAAGGCTGATATCTTTTTAAAAATTTGAAACTAACTAAGGCTGATATCTTTTTATAAAAATCTAATAAGTTGCATACTTGTCCTTCGAATTGAGGGCTATATGTATCTCAGTTTATGATTCTAACTAAACTTCATGGAAGAAGGAAAAAAGTATTGGATTATATATTTCTAATTGATTTAAGCCTCATGTAATTTCCAAACTAAAAACTTTAGAAAAAATGCAGCTACTTGACTTGGATTGTGCAATATAGTATGACATATATTCTATTCAAATTATTCCTTCAACCTTGGTTTAGAGGAAAAATCAATCTCTTGTTTTCCACAAGGTTTAGGCATGTTGGTGGTCAAATGAATATTTATTGAGTAGTTGCTATATAGTTTCTCAGAAACTCATCGAATCCCATGCTTACACCAACAGCAAAAAACAAACCATCTAGGCTAAAAACAAGACATACTCAAGCAATGGGCAAGCCAACAAAATATATCCAAAAATACTTTTACCAAGTAACTGTCGGAAAACGGTATTTACAACTAAGCCTTAAAACCTTCACATAGAACATGTTGATGGGTACACTTGGCTAGATAGTACATAACATGAGAGATTTACAAATGTACATAACATTGATTGAAAAATTTAAATCATGGGCTCAACCCAATGCAAATTCACAAACAACATATTCAGTCATGAAATCAATTGTAGCCGATTCTGAAATCTATAATAGTCAATTATACTCGTAAATATGACAAGAATATAAATAACCTTCAAAAGCTCAAACAATCTGAAAATCAAAAGATAGCTGTCTAAAAAAACAAAACATTTTTTTTGCTTCTTTTCAAAATCCAATCAAATAAAAAATACATGAACTCAAAGTAGGAGTATTAATTAATTGATAAGAACAACAAAAATTAGTCATTTATCCATTAAAATTTTAGTACATAAACTAAATTTGAAAACCAATACACATCTAAAAACGAATTGGACCACAAATCATACTTGAAATCAAAGAAGAAGGGACAGAATCACTGCATGCAAACCCCAGTCCTTACTGACTATGCACAACCCCCAGATTAAACAAGACGACAGCCTTTTCTAAATGAATATTTTGCTATGATGCTTTGAGCTTGCTCTTGATAGCATCGTACCACATGAAGGTAACCGTGTTGATGTGGTCTTTGTCTGGAGAAATCTGGAAGCGTGATTCGACCGCGGTGAGGGCTTTAAAGTAATTTTGGAGGAGGTCGCAGCGTGAAAAGAGAGAATCGGCAGGGCAGTGGTGAGGGTTTTTAACATAGCTTTGAGATCGGGCAAGGATGATTGAGCTCCGAGATCTGAGATATGAGATGAAGAAAATAAAGATAAAATTTGGCGAGAAAGAAAGGCCGAGATCTAAGATTTGGAGATGAGAAAAATGGGAGATGAGAGAGAACGTAGAAGACTTTCGTGAAAAATGGATTTTCAATTCCGCGTTTTTTATGATTGAACACTATTTTGTGATTGAACTATTCAATACGAGAATGTTCTGTTTATATATGAACAGTTATTGTTAAGTCTGTGCTAAAGATTCTAGCCAGATAGAATGTGTATGAAAGAGAGTAGAGAATGAAAGTATTTCAAAATATATGTGATTAATGTTTTAGAATGATAGGAATCGAGATTATTCCTATTATTCAAGCTTCTTCATAGCCTATGTTCGGTTATCGAGGTTTTAAAGGAATGTTTGAATCCTTAAAGTTGTTTGTTCAACTTCTATTATTGATGGACAATTGAATACTCATACTTGCTTTAAATGAAAAAATATTTTTAGCATACGAATAGAAGAACTTAAGGATCTCATAAAGATCAAGCTGATCGGTATCTAGAAGAAGTGTCATTCATTAGATGAATGAGCATGAAGATCAAGCGAAGACTTGTAATGTAGAATGAAAAAATTAAACTATAGACTTGTTTAATGAATTGTTATGTATCCTTAGTGGCAGATGAAAGTCACTCTTGTAAGATGAAACGAATAATGTAATTATCATTGTTAGAAATTAACGAGGTTATAAGGTATTAGAACCTTGGAATTGAGAATGTATGTTGTTATATTTCACTATATAATGATGTATGCTTGGAAAGAAGTGGGACCGTGACGTACTGAATCCAGGTATGAAGATAAACTGGGTTTCGGGGCGTTACAGGTTGGTATCAAAGCTATAAGCGCAATACGTGAAGAACCCCGAGCCTTTTGCTGGTGACGTCCCTATAAGGGAATGCACCGAAGCCAGACTTTCTGTAGAGGACACCGAGCAATTCAGTGGCAAATTGATAGGTACCCTTGTGAGGTGCTATGCTTGAAATTACCATTAGCGTCACAGGTTGGTATCAAAGTTGATAGGTTATAAATCATAGGTATAAGTACCTAAAACTATAATCGCAGAGCAAATGATAAAAAGATATGTTATAGTAGATGATCTATTAAACGATGGATGATCTATAGCTAATGCTATGAATGAATGGTATTACGAAGTAGTAGGGGAAGAAGAACTCAAATTGAGTTGTGAAGGATAGCATACAAATTAAAGAAAATTTGTATTAAGTAAAAAGACATCTAGAAGTTGTAAAATTTCAATTGAGAACTCATGTGATAGCTAAGTTGTATGAACCTTTGTCAAGGGAAGAGGTTTGTGATTTGGTGTAACAACTACTTAGCTTATTACAGTGATAATCATTAGAATAGGTGGTCGCGCTATCAATATGTATATGATGAGAAGGTGAATCTTTTCTCATGTATATACTTGATAGGTAGAGAACGATAAGGTAGGTGCAAGTTCTTGAAACTCATACTTATGGTAAGTTTGTGGCTCATAATCATATGGTATGATTTTGAACTTCTCAACGAATGGACGCCTATGGTCTGACTAGGATAAATTCTTAAACTTATATTATTGTGGAAAGTTCCTAAACTCATAATATGTGGTAAGTTGATGGATTGTACTAAGGTATAGAAATGTGTAGATTAAAAACGAGTTATTTTCAGTATGCTTAGCATTGAAGGTGCTAGAGAAGATTAAGTATTGTCACAAGTAAGATAATGAAGGAAGATGGAGAATAGGATATTCCAAGTCATCTAGCTATGCTAGATTTCGAAGTTTATTGAAATAGTGCTTATGTGTGCGCGTTTTAAAAATGAAAGAATTGGTTCAACTTTTGGAACCAATGGATTTTAAAATAACTTTTCTTGGTATGTCTATGCTAATTATTTTGGCTAGACAGAAATTTATTTGAAATATCAAAATGAATTTTATATCATCAGTGCATTTGATGTAAAGATGGTAAAAGGATGGAGTTGTTAATGCAATTGAACCTAGTGTTGGATGTGATCTTAGGATCAACAACCAACTATGGTATGATGTATAATGATGAATTCATAAACTTACGAAGTCCTCAACATACTGTGAAAAGTACGGTATCATGACATCATAAAACGTTTTGATGTATTGCGAAAGGAATTTAAAGGGTAGTCGATGTCAATTGATTTGACTAGACGAATGTTTCAAGTTGATATCCAATTTATTGGTATGGTCTAAGCTACTTGATTTGGCTAAGACAAATGGAAAGTTATGTTTAAAAGAAAATCGAGCTTATTTTGAAGAAGTTGTGCCAAACCAAATTGTTTTGGTGCAGAATCTAATGATTAAGTCTGAGGTGAACACACCCCGAAATGGGGTTATATGATGGGTTGATCGCCTATGTATGAAAGAGGTAGTTTACCTTCTGGTTGATTATAAACTGATCGTGAAAGAAAGGTTGCGGCGTCATACTGTTAAACCTAGTAAGAGTTCATGGTCAATTTGACCCCTCAACAAAAGTATGAAATGTTTTAAAGGAATTCTTATATTCCTCGTTGTTCATTCTACTCATAATTCTTGATAAGTTATGAAGGTGAGGGAATTTTTGAAAGAGAAGAACTTCATTGAAGAGAAGTTGAGAAGAAGGGTAGGTTAAAATTTTGAGGACAAAATTCTGTGAAGAAGGGGTGAATGTGATGACCATGAATGGGTGTAGTTTTAGAAATTCCGAGGACAAAATTTTTATAAGGGAGGAAGAATGTGACAACCCGAAAAATCGGAATTCCCAGAATTTAAGTTTAAAGAATTAGTTATTAATAAAATGAATTTTTATTAATAATATTTTGTGCTATGTGTTTATTAATCGTTCTAGAACCTAGGATGATTACAATACGGGAGGATTCTGGCTACGAACTAGACTGAACGAGTAAGAATTTTCAAGACGAAAATAATATTTTTTCGGGAACAAAAATACTTCCAAGGAAAAGAAGAAATAGACATTATTCACCCGACGAAACCCCAAGGGTTAGGGTTTGAATAACCTAAGCCTTTCTGAGAGTATGGTATGTTGAAATGACATTCCGTCGAAAGATTTGACGATACTATATCGTGAAAAGTTAAGTAAGCCGATAAAAGTTTTTCTCGAAAAATGTGCAAAAATCGGATGAAATATAAATGACGAAAAGTACTGTTATGTACTTTTCAATCGTTTCACTACATTAGGGGAAAACATGAAGGAAAACGCTTAGCTTTAAAAAATGTTTTTTAGTTTTTTGGAGATCCGAAGAATACATAAAAGTTAATCGGTAAAGGAAAGACGAAATATCCAAAAATATTTGGATTCTTAGAATCGTAGTTTTTGAATTATTGGACGAATTCCGTAAGACGAAAGCACGAAACTTCCAAGGGAAGCTTTGTGAATAGTAAGGGGGTTAGTAAGGAGGTGGGAATAGTAAATCTAGGGGCAAAATGACTATTTTGCCCTAGCTTTGAAAATCTATATAAGAAAAGTGTTAGTTGATTTTTTTTTGAAAATCAACCAACACTTTGAAAGAGAGATGATAAGTAGGTTTTATACCTACTTATTGGATATCAATTCAAGCGAACTATGCTCATCTCAAGTATATTTTAGTGTGTTTTTAGTTACATTTCATGTTATTTTGCATTGCATATACTGAGAACTCCTATAATGTGAAAGTGCAGGAAAATGGCATAGCTCGGTGATGGTATGTGGCATGAGATCAGTGATGGCATTGCACGAGGGTCAGTTGGACAGAAGAAATGAGCATCGATGGACAATGAAGCAAAAGTTGCATGTCAAAGGTTCATTAGCAGCATGACAAGAAAGTAGCAAAGAGCACGAAAAGAAGAATTGAGAGTCGCTACATATATCTGAAAGTTAAAACATGCGCTGCCTACCATATATTTTATAAGGATCAGCATGCTGATGCATGTGCGTCGTTAATTGAAGTCGCTAATTTTATTTTAATTTTTAAAATTGAAGAATTTGAGTTGGTTAAAAACTATTCTGGTTGGTACCAGGCGTATCTATCTTTAGTGTTTACGTGTTTTTTATAATAGAGAACTAGGGTTTACGCTTTGAGCGATTTCAAACGTGAAGCCAAGCATAGACTTAATATTTTCTACTTCTCCTTTGGAATTCAATCAGTGTGGATGACTTACTTTTATGTTGCTGGAGATTATTGAGGATTTGAATATTACATTTGGATTATAATCAGCAATTGGGTTTGATCAATTCTATCTTATCTCTTTCAATTATTTATTATTTTCCATGTATTGCTTTGATCCTATAATGGCTTTTGGTTCAGTTATAAACTAAACTTCATTATGGGATTCTAACGAATTTTAATATGTAGTTTAATTGATTGCTTGATTGCTGGACTGTTAGCGTATCATCAGGAATTTCTATTATGGTTGATTTGATTGCATGAATGCTTGATCACCATTCATTTTATGTGCTTGTATGGAGTTGAAAAATAACATGCAAGTATGGTTGTAATCATGTTAGCATGCGTATATGGGGCTGTTTTACTTAGCTTTATATTTCGTGAATCAGATAGATATATATTGTTTCACCGTATGAGTTATATAAGGGCTTGTGCTTAAATTCAATATGGCTGTAATTTCACACAGAAATATAGTGAGGTTGGTTGTATTGATGATTACATGATGTCTATGGTATGTGGATATGATGTAAGTAGGTCATAATATATTGAAAAATGATTATGTCTACATTCGTGCTCTTGGCTAATTTCCTGTGATACGTGAATAATCTTGCATGACGGTGGTAATTAGATGAAATTTTAAATGAAGTTAGGATCCCATTATTTCCAGATTTGATTTATTACATTAATATTCTTATTTTAATTATTATTTGAGTTTAGAGTAATTCATAAATCATAAGAGTTCATTTAAGCATATAAAAATAGTGATTTAGCTGATGCATAGTACTTTAGGTTAAAACCTTTCTCCGTGGATCGATACTCCACTTACTCTATATTACTTGTTGACCCATGTATGCTTGCATGAGTTAGAGTCCTTTTGTTATAACTGAAAAGGAGGTAACAAGTTTTTGGCGCCGTTGCCGTGGACATGGGTTTAAATTTTTATTATTATCATCAGTTTTATGCTATATTGTATGACTTAAACAAATCTAATCTTATCTCATTTCTATCTTTGTTTTTGCTTTTGTTTCAGGTACTTGTAAAATTTTTATGCACACATGATCGTCCAACTCAGAATTGATACTAGGACAGGATAATATTAACGGGAGAGGTTGGAAGGCGAGAGTGCATAGAAATTTACAAGCAGAGTTAGAGGGTACTACATCTAATATGGCAGCCAAGGGACAAAGAGAAGAGAAAAGAGAGGAGCATAGAGTTTTAAGGGACTATTCCATGCCGAACATTATTGGACTTCAGTCTAGCATAGTCAGACCAGCGATAGCAGCCAACACCTTTGAGATAAAATCGGGCACTATTCAGATGGTGTAGAATTCGATATAGTTTGGGGGTGCTGCTACAAATGATCCTAACGAGCACCTATTGAGCTTTATTGAGATTTGTGATACATTCAGATATAACGGGGTGACGGAGGATGTTATTAGACTAAGATTGTTTCCGTTCTCATTGAGGGATAAAGTGAGAAGTTTGCTTCATTCTTTGCCTTCAGGATCAATTACTACATGGGAGGACCTAGCACAAAAGTTTTTAGCCAAGTTTTTCCCAATGGCTAAGACCGCGAAGATGAGGACAACAATCTCCCAATTTGAGCAACAACAGGGTGAATCCCTATATGAAGCCTGGGAGAGATATAAAGAGATGTTAATGAAGTGTCCACACCATGGTATGCCAGATTTGATGGTGATCAACACATTTTACAATGGATTGGGATGGCAGTCGATGTGACACCCCCAAATCCAGGTACTTCATTCCCACAGGATCTGGTGTTCACTTAATCAAACATTCATATCTAACTACCCAATCACAATAAAACTGGATAAATAAAACCTTTCCCATTAAAGGGTTACATAATAAAATCTCCCAGGTTATCTAACCTTTAATTACAATCATTCAAATGTGGAAATTAAATAAACTTCATTAAAACCAAGTCTAAGATCATCATAATAAAAATCTAACATCTCAATCAAAGTAAAATTACAAGTCTTCATTACTTGAACATTTTTTCCTTTCCTTTGCTAGACGAAGGTTCATCTACCTTTTCTTCTTTAGCTGCAATGAGTTTTAAAATATGCAAGAGTGAGCAAAACAATTGCTCACTGGATACAATATGAATCAACAGGAGTATAGTAATAATAACTGCCAATAATAGGCTCATCAACAATGAATAGTACTCTATCATCTATAATAAGAAACTGAAATCCAAAATGTGGAATAAATATAACTGAGGGTCATAAGACCATGAACTATGTCCACAGTTGTGAGCAATCTTTCAACTCCAACTTTAACAGTCATAAGACAATAAGGACTCCTCGTACTTAGGGGGATCAACCCTTTGTACCATGTATTGTGCACAAACATTTAACGCTACGCATAAGTTAACCCCTAATCATAACATTAGGGTTGTTCATATCAGTATTTAGAGTACAAGTCCGCACCAAAGGAAGTTTGGTTTGGATAAGCATTCAGGGTAATTTGGAATTCAACGAATATCAACTAAGGATTAGTTGAATGAAACCAAGAATATTTCACTATAGAATAATCGTAATTGAATTAATCATAGTAAACTAAAGTCATGCTTTGGGAATAATCTAAGAGCATACAATTTGAATAACTATAACACCTTGCTTGAACAATACTAAGCCAAGGTTAATTAGGATTGAATACTAAGTATGCATAACAATTTGATCGATAAAAATGTTCAACATTAGAATATATAAATTTACATGCTAAACAATAACTTAAATACAAGAATAACTTGCTCAAGAATAACTTACATCATTATATCATAATCGAATTGAAAACCATAATTAGTTCAATAAGATAAAGGATTAGAAAAACTTGCTCAAAGAAAATTTAAGCGATTGCACAATTCTAAAAGTAGAGTTAAAGAACTTGCCTTGCTCGTAGGCTAAACCAAATCAATACGAATCACAATATCCTATAAACATATGTCATCATGAAATAATTAGTCATTACCATCTTACAAACATAACTAAGTACGTTCATCATTTAAAAATTGGATTTTTAATCATATAATCAAGTTAAAACACAAGTTAATTGTTAATAACATACTTATTCATAGTATAAAAATACTAAAATCAACATTTTATAGTCCTACTATCATCAAATAACAATTCCTTAAAATTTCAAGTACAAAATCAACACCGTTGACCATTATTCTCTTAACTCAGCCATGCATGCCATTTCGATTTACATTATGGGTCGATCTACTGCATGAGGAGGATGAGATGATGTGCGCGATATCAAGGCTACAAGGCTATGCTGCGGCATGAGCATGGCTATTACTTATTTCACAAAATCAGAAGTCCAATCCCATGGCCACTGACTGCAGACTCTCCTCGACAAAACGACCTAAGAATGACACAAAAAAAAGCTAATTTTGGCCTACAAGCTCGTTTTTAACAGACTAATTAACACATAAATCATATAGAGACTTCATGTAAACATATTTCAAAAACTCTAAACATGATTCTACCCATACAACAACATAAACAACAAAATTAACACACCCAAATTCACTATTTTTGGCTAAAACTCATTTTTTTATATTTCAATGAAAATCATCACTGTAACTTTTGTTTTTCAACCAAAACCACTAATTCGAAGTATTTTTATCAACAATTATACATGCTCTATCAAATTAAATGGTCAATTTATCAACTAAACAACTAATTAACCCTCAATTTCTATTTTAACTAAACAATATATGATCACCAAAAACTCTCTGTAAAAAGGTTTTCTTCACAAACTTCATACATAACAACAATACAATGATTATAATCATATATAATCTATGTAAATAACTTTACAACACTAGTTTATCATATAAACACACATAAAATCAATAATTATCCTATCACAAGAATTTTACAGAGAAATAGGAGAAGATAAACTAAAACTTTTAAAACTTAAAAAGAATAGGGTAATACCTTGAAGAAGATGATGACTATCCTTTCTATTCTCAAGCTCCTTCTTCCCACTCTCTAGCCTTTCTTCCTCTCTTCTTTCTTCTTCCCCCTCTTCTTCTTCCTCTGAGTTTTCTTTTCTTCTCTCTCTCTCTATCTAACGTTTAACAAATAACGTATATAGAATATAATATATATTGATTATATAATATAAATACAAAACATATAACTGATATCAGTTATATGAGTTTTAAAAAAATCAAAAGCCACAAGGCTTGTTTGGTTACTAACTAAAAAAAATAACCCATTAATCCTAACACTCTGTTTGGTAAAACTTAAATAGATTAAAGACTTAATAGGCATTAGGCCTTGTTTGGCAAAACGGAATTAAAACTCCTTTAAGTTATTTTAATAACTACTTTATAAAAGGTTATTTGTCACACATTAATTTAATTAAATTAATCATAATAACAATTTATTAAATCACTTCATCACATAAATCAATACCACCAAAATTATAATTTCTATATAATTATAACTTTATTTAATCAACCAACACATCCTTTTTAATTAAAAATTCCAATAAAAAGAATAGTAATTGAATTAATCAAAATTCTCTAACTTAATAATTAAATTGAATTAGCAAAATAATTAATTTTCCTTAATTAATTATTTAACAAATAATTAACCACATCAATTCAAATTTGAACAATTATTTATATAACAATAAACACATCCATTAAATATTTAAATAATTCAATAAATATTTAATATAAAAATTAAAATTCTAGAATGTTACAGTCGAGGCCGATTGTAGATGCTGCTGCAGGAGGAGTGTTATGGGCAAAGAGCTACGACGAGGCCTATAACCTTATCGAGACAATGGCAGCGAATGACTTTCAAAACCCTATATCTCAGATGCTACAGCCCAAAGTTGCAGGTTTGTTGGAAGTGGATACTATTACTCAGTTGTCAGCATAGATGGCAGCTATGGCGAAGAAAATAGATTCATTGACAGAGAGTAAGGTGAAGACAGTCGCCTTTGTGTGTGAGATTTGTGTAGGGTCACACTCTACGGATCAATGTGCTATCAGCTCGGAGTTAGTACAATATGTGAGCAATTATAGGAAGGACCAAGGCCAATTTCAGAACACATACAACTCCAACAACCGCAACCATCCTAACTTCAGTTGGTCAAATAATCAAGAAATCAATGAGAATCGGTTTGAATTTAATAATCAATTCCATTCACGACCGGTCAAAGACAACAGTTTACTCCCAGACCACCTTTTCCGCCGAGATTTTCATAACAACAACAACATCATACTCCATCTACACCTAAGCAAGAAAAGAAATCAGAAATGGAGGAGATGATGATGAAGTACATGGAGAATACAGAGGTAATGATCAAAAGCCAAGCAGTGGCTATTAAAAATCTAGAAACACAAATGGGGCAAATAGCGATCATGCTTAACAACAGGCCCCAGGGTTCATTGCCAAGTACTACAGAGGCAAATCCAAGAAGAGAAGGGAAGGAATAGTGTCAGGATATAACACTCAGGTCTGGGAAGTAGTGTGTAGGAAATTCACCAGGCGCGACCGTGCTTGGTTTACAAGGGGATGACGCGCGGCCGCGCAATAAAGAGAAGTTGGCTAAGCAAAAAGAATACAATGAAGGTTCTGAGGTACAACAAGAAGAGGATAACAAAGCAGGTTCAGTTGAGAAGGACGTAAGTAAAATACCACTAGTTCACCCTCCAATTCTGTATCCACAAAGATTGAATAAGCAGAGGGAAGATAAACAGTTCAACAAGTTCTTGGAGGTTTTTAAGAAGCTGTAGATTAACATACCTTTCGCTGAGGCATTGGAACAGATGCCGAGTTATGCAAAGTTCATGAAGGGTATATTGTCAAGGAAGAGGAGACTAAAAGAGTTTGAGACAGTGGCCTTGACATAGGAATGCGATCTGATGCTTGGTATAAAAAAATACCTCCAAAGCTGAAGGATCCGGGCAGTTTCACAATTCCATGCACGATCGGAAAGATGAGCTTCGATAAATGTCTGTGTGATCTTGGGGCAAGTATCAATCTAATGCCCTTGTCAGTATTCAATCAGTAGGGATTTCTGGCTCCAAGGCCGACAAATATTTCTCTACAGCTAGCTGACAGATCCATCACGTATCCACGGGGAATAGTTGAAGATGTATTGGTAAAAGTGGATAAGTTCATATTTCTGGCTGACTTCATCATCTTGGACTATGAAGAAGATAAGAGTGTACCAATTAAACTGGGGACACCATTCTTAGCCACAGGAAGGACCTTGATAGACGTACAGAAAGGGGAACTCACTATGCATGTTCATGATCAGGAGGTTACCTTTAACGTATTCAAGGCTATAAAGTTCCCAACAGATGAAGAAGAATGCTTCTGGGTTGATTTAGTGGATTAAGTCTTAAATGATGAAGTACAGAGTTTAATGAGTCATGAACCGTTGAGAAATGTCATAACTAGAAATTCAGAACTAGAGGATGAGGAATTTGAAGAACTTGTGAAATTGCTTGATACTGCTCTACAATTCAGAAAATTCAAAATACCAGTTGAGCCATTGAAGAAAGCTAGAGAAACGTCTGTAAAATTGAAGCCATCTCTTGAGAAACCTCCAGAACTTGAATTAAAACAACTTCCAGATCATCTAAGGTGTATTGAATTGAATGAATTATTGTCTTGCACTACTGGAAATGAGAATTGATAGTGCAAGAATCAGAGACGAGCGGCCGCGCCTGAAAAGGCTTTAGACATCACGCGCCCACGCTGTAAGCGACTCTGTGCAATACATCCACTCGCACGCCCGTGCCTGATCTCTAGTGAAAATCTGCGCGGCCGCGCCTGGAACCGGACATTGAAATTTTTATTTTTTTTTAAAACGTGTTGCGACTCATTTGTCAATCAGTTGATATAACAAAGAGGCGCATAATCCTTTCTCTCCATTACATGCACGTCTCCTAATCTCTAATCCGTTGTAACTTGAAGCCATACAACTCTCCATTACGTGATTTTTGCCTAGTTTTCATACCCACGATTCTACCCTTGATTAATATCTGAGTTATAAAGATAGGGTTTCCGATTGGGTTGTGTAGAAATCAATTTAGGGGTCATCAGTCATCGGTTAGCAATCACTATCAGGCAAGTAATCCTTGCTTTCTCTATCAATTTTAAATGGGTCCTAAAAGAGCACGCTCTATCACTTCGTCTTCATCATCTTCCTCTAGCAGTCAAGGGGAGGATGTTGTGGATCATACCAAATTTCTCAGTGTAGACACCCAAATAGAGTATTACAGAATCGTGGCAAAAACATTTGAAGGATAGGGATTTCAAGCCTGAGAAACAGGATGGTTAATTATGGAATTTGATTCAAGAATGGGGATGGTTTGGACTAACTGCATCTCCTATGGCTGCCCCCATGGGTGTTGTTCGAGAATTTTATGCGAATGCAAAAGATACTATGAGTGGATTATCCATGGTTCGAGGAGTTTAAGTGGATTTTTGACCTCCCACAATCAGAGCAATTTTTGGGATACACGACACGCCATCGACAGGGTATGATAATTTGGTCGCAGGTGCATATTTGGAAACTGATCTAGAAGTAGTCATTACTGAATTGTGCATTCCGGGAACGAAGTGGACTTGTAAGGCCGGAACGAATCAGCCTAGAATTTTCCCAGCCTTAGCCTTGAATCAGTATGTTAAAGCGTGGAATTTTTTTATATGTGCCAAGCTTGTTCTGTCATCTCATCAACACGAAATCAGAACTAAGAGGGCTATCATTCTGTGGGGAATAGCCACGTGCGAGTACATTGATGTGGGCCACCTCATTCATCAAAATATGTTACGTTATATGCGGGGGAGAATGACGGGGAGTATTCCACCTGCGTCCATTGTAGCTAGCCTATGTGCCCATCAGGGAGTCCGGTGGGGTAATGAACAACTACAGAACCCTGACCAAGATATCACTTATGCGACTATTGCTAAATTCGATGATTGGGCAGGGGGGGTACACCGCACCCGAGAGGGAAAGGCTTTATCATTCTACCCACATTCTCAATGCCTCCACCACAGCCCACACAAGAACATAAAGCGGGAACATCGACTCAAGCAACTATCACTCTTCGGGATCGATGACTCAAAGGTTGGAGCGAAAGGTCGATCGATTCGACAAACTTTGGCATTTTCTCTTGGTGACAAGGTCATTGGCGGAGGCGTTTGCACAACAAGGGACCATGCTTGAGTGGCCACAATTTGGGACGATCGTGCCATATCCACCACCGGATTCACCACCTGACGAGGGTGGTGCAGCTGAGTAGTAGGGGAGTTTCTCTAATCCTTTACCTTCATTCATTGAGGCAATGAATATTATAAGTTTGGGGGTTTTGGGGTAGTAGTGTAGTTGCATATAGTATTTGTATTGCTAAGTTTAAATTGTGCATGTTTTATGTGTTAGAGAATAATTGCATATTATTTTTCTGTTTTCAGTCATCATTATTATGTGTGTTAGTTTATGTTTAGTTGCATTTGATGTTGAGTGCATGTCTCACAAATTCTAGCTTTATGGAAATTATGTCTAGCCGATGTGGAACTTGAATTTTGAAGGATTGTTGAATTTAATGGATAACTTAAGCTTAGCTATAATGTTTACATGATATGATCCATGATGTTGTTTAAATGCTTTCGGTTTGCATGCCGTGTTTACAATTGCTTGTGGGCATAAGAATGATGTGTTGCATTGCTTGATAGAAAATGTGGTTGTAAAAAGAGAATTATGGGGAAAATGGACTTAGACTGTACAAAACCTTGATAATCAAACTTTGGGAACACATGGGTATGCTATATATATAAAAAAAGAAAAAAGAAAAAGAAAAGCAATAACGCGGCTAGTTTTATTTCGAGGCTTTTGTTACTTAAGTAAGTACGCCCGTAGGGGTGTCTTAACACCTAGCACCCTAAAGTCTTTTATGGTCTGGGAGTCGTTGGTTGAAAGCTCGCTATGGGGTAGCATTGTTAGCCAAATGGAATGAGGCATTGCATAGTCATGTGAAAAAAGAGCAATAAACACCGCGGAAAAGAGCGAAAATCGCCCTCATGAGTAGAAATAAAGCAGTTAAACTCATTGTTGAACATTAGTTTGTTTTGATATGTTGGAACAGTCTTTGTTGCATAAGTACACAAGAATCTTGTTTTAGACTATAATTTTTTATGTTGAGCAGTTTAGCATGTGTAATCTTTGCTTCAGTCAAGTTTTGGTGAACACAACACACACACACACAACATTTCTATAGCATGTATAGATTACTTGAGTGTATGATATTATGTCTATGGCTTAGTTTGAAGTTTCATTCTTGAATTCGGATAATTCACTGAGGCATGTTGGACTGAAATTCTGTTATAGCTGGAAGAATGTGAGACTTGTTTGCATCATGATATAGTTGCACTGCATGTAGTTGCATTTTTAGTATTTGTGTCATATGCATTGCTTGAGGGCAAGAAAATAGTTCAAGTTTGGGGGTGTTTGATAAGTAGGTTTTATACCTACTTATTGGATATCAATTCACGCAAACTATGCTCATCTCAAGTACATTTTAGTGTGTTTTTAGTTGCATTTCATGTTATTTTGCATTACATATACTGAGAACTCCTATGGTGTGAAAGTGCAGGAAAATGGCATACCTCGGTAATGGTATATGGCATGAAATCAGTGATGGCATTGCACGAGGGTCAGTTGGACAGAAGAAATGAGCATCGATGGACAACGAAGCAAAAGCAACATGTTAAAGGTTCATTAGCAGCATGACAAGAAAGTAGCAGCAGCAAAACACATAAAGCAGAATTCAGGAGCCGCGCGGCTATACAGGCTAAAATACACGCGTCCGCGCAATCAACTGGACAGAGCCCATTTTGAACAACGTGCGCCCGCGCCATATTTATATAGGGACCGCGCGCGGCGTTGACTGAAGCTGCTGAATTTATTATAATTTTTAAAATTGAAGAGTTTGAGTTGGTTAAAAACTATTCTGGTTGGTACCAGACGTATCTATCTTTAGTTTTTATGTGTTTTCATAATAGAGAACTAGGGTTTACGCTTTGATCGATTTCCAATTTGAAGCCAAGCATAGACTTAATATTTCCTACTTCTCCTTTGGAATTCAATCAGTGTGGAAGATTGATAAGTAGGTTTTATACCTACTTATCCGGTATCTGTTACTTGAATTAGTTGCTTATATTCATGTTTTTAGTTACTTTTCATACATTTTATGTTATTTTGTAGGTTATGACATGACATTGGCATGAAGAAGCAAAAGAAAGCAATTCAGACATCTTTTGGCTAAAATATGCAAGCAAGTGCAAGAAGGGAATATTGAAGGACTTTTAACACCAAGTTGGATGCATGTTCTTAGCTTGGAACTTGGATTTTATTGAAGCTCTACTTCTTAGTTTCCGAAACATCTTGAATCATTCCAATCGGAGCTCGGATGCGAGAGTAAAGACCTTTTTATCAACGAAGATCAAAATTAAGAGTTGTCATATTTGCCATTTGCATAGCATCTACTTAAAGCCAGATTTAGGCCTTGATACAATCCGAATCTGTCAATCCTCAAAGAATAAAGGTTGTAGATCTCGTCGTTATCTTCGATTTGATAGGTGGCAGGCCTCGTAACTCCAAGCGGATCAAACGTTATGCCTATTTTACCAAAGGACATCGCAGCAGAAACTATGCGTAGCGCGGAGCGCGCTAAGACACCAGAAACTACAGCTACAGTAGCGCGGACAGCGCTAGAAAGGCCTAGGGACAGTGCTGAGTGCGCTAGGCAGCGTGAATAGAGTCAAATTGGGTTTTTGATGTCCAAATTGAGCTAGAATAGGATTCTTAGTTGCCTAACTTGCTAGGATGTTCATTAGAACTCTAAATACTTGAGTTTAACTTGGATTGGGAGGCTAGTTCGAAGAGTCTATTAAATCCCTCTTGGGATAGATTTCTATAAACGAATTCTTTAGTTTCTTTCTTAGATTAGGAACCCTAGATTAGATTAGAATTGAAGATTGAAGCTATTGATTATCATTGGAGAATCAAATTGGAAGCAAGAGAATGCAGATTTGTTTATCTCAATTCTAATTTCTTTTCTTATTTATTTGTATTCTTTTTAATGCTTAATCAATTGTGGATGATGGATTCTAGTTTATTTATGAATTAAACTCTATTTTGAGATTTCTATGGATCTTATTGTGTAGTTTACTTTGATATGCTTCTTTGTTAGTCTTATTAGCTATATTTGGATTGTCTATTATGATTTGTAATGAATTGCTTAATTGCCTAGCTAACAATTACCGTGATAATCTATATGAACTCGAGAGATGAAGTATAGATTTAGATATGATCATGATAGCATGTGTTTGTGATTTCTGCATGGATGGAATTCATGATTCGTGTTTAGGATAGAGATATGGCTTTACGCCATATGTAGTCTAATAAGAACTTGAACTTCAACCCTTTTTAATTGTAATTCACATAGAGATATAGTTGGTTATTTAATTAGGGTGTTCAAATTGATTCTATCATCTGTGAATTTGATTTGATATGAGTATGGTGCATTGAGAGATGGCCATATTTTACTTTTGTGTTCTTGATTAACAATCCAATATAAATAATTTGGCATAACAGGAAGTGTGTTGATTTAAATGTAACAATAAGTGAAATTGTAATCTCAAGTCTTCAATATCTTGTTTCATTTTAGGGATAGTTAGTAATAGTTTATTTAATTATTTTAAATTAAATTATTAAATCATTTGTTTAAATAAGATTAAATTGGTCATGGGTTAGTACTTGGTGATTTTTATTAAATAATTCTCTGTGTGAACGATACTCAACTTATCACTTTATTACTTGTTGACCACGTATACTTGCGTGTTGTGCGTAATTAGATTTTACCCAACAAGTTTTTTAAGTATTTATTGGGGAATTAGTTTAATATTTTTACCAATATTAATTTCAATCAAATTAGTCTTAATTTAAACATTTTATTTTTTTTTAATTCTCTTCCTATATTTCTCTCTTTTCAAGTACCATGGATGACTTTGCATGTATCAATGGCCATACAACAACATGACTCAACCAAGGAAAAGCGGGATTGATGGACTTAATGCATTTTTGCAATATCGGCCTGATTGAAGAACTTTCGAGGAAGTTGGGCGTTTTTTGAAATTTGCAGCCCAAAGGAGTCGAAGGATGGCAATTATGTGTGACTATTGTGCTGGCGATCACCCGAGTAATCAATGCACCATCAATCTTGGGCCGGTACAGTACGGTGGTGAATACCTTAACGATTATACATATGCTAATTATCACCAATTTTGGGGGTATCACCCGGATTCGTCATCGAGCTATACTTATGAAAATCAATACTACGCTCCAAATCCAACATACATGCCAGAATTCTCATATCAACCTCCATTAAACGAAGAAAAGTCAAAGTTGGAGTAATTACTGTCAAAGGTCATAGCAAACCAAGAGGAGAGGATGATGAGTCAAGAAATATCGAGCCACAATTTTCAGCACCAGATGGAACAACTCATCACCACTTCAACTCATGGTCCTCAATACATGGATTCCAAAACTGAGACAAATAATTCGAGATTGGAGGAATTGTTGTCCAAGTTCATAGTATCAACTGAGGAGAGGAGGATTAATCAAGAGTGGTCAATTCAGAATCAAGAGATAGCAATTCAAAATTTGCAGAATAAGATAGATCAAATGACTAAAGCCGTAAGCAACCTTCCTCCAAACACTTGGCTTTATGATATGGATGAAGAAATTGATGGAGAACCCGAACCGAATCTGCGACTGGATGAGCCACAAGATATCGAAAGTGTGGAGACAATTGGGGATAATGAAATAGAGGTTGACGAAGATCTAAATGGGTCTCCACCAAAGATCAACGAGTCAGTCAGATGTGCAAAATCATGCCCACTTGGTAGTCATGTCGTCGGCAAGGCTCTTTATGACATGAGAGCTAGTGCAACAATGAATCCATGGTGGGACAAGAAAGAGAGGATAGACGGAGAGCCCATTGTGTGTGACAAGCTTCCATGCCCCAAAGTGATCACATACACAATGGAGAAAACACCTAGTTGTGGGACGTTCTTGATTGAGATCATACCAAATCAGAGCATGCTAGGTGACTTTAAAGCAATGACTATCACAATTGGGAACCTACCAAAAGCTACATTATTTCCAATGGATGGAGGGTTCCTCAATTTTCGAAGAGGAATTGGATAGCGTTGACTAGACAAAGTCTGGATGAAAGACTATAAATCAAGCGCTTATTGGGAGGTAATCCAAGTTTAATTTTTATTTTTAGTTTTTCTTTTTTAGGTTTCATATTAGTTGATAGATTTTTTTCATTTTTTTAGGATTTAATAAGCTTGCTTCTATCATATTCACAAGTTAGTCAAGTCCAACTCAAGTGTGATGCCCGATTCATTCCAATGTGCTTAACCTATTCTTCAAACTTCGCAGACAAGGAGATAAACTGCTATATGTCAGGAAAGTCCTCTCTTTTAATTTTTCCTATCTTAGCCATTGAGGACAATGCCTGTTTTAAGTTTGGGGGTATTTATCATGTTTAGTATTTACTTGGGCAATGTTTTGATGGAATTTGATTTTGGCCAATGATAAGTAGGTGGTTGATATTGTTAACTCTTGGAGAATTGATGAACATGCTTAGTCTATATTTTAACTAGTTAGTTGGGTTTCACATTACTTGCGAAATATTTGGAAATTTTTACATATATCCATTTGTTTAGCCAGTTGGGATTGAAATTTTTTGGCTAATTTCTTATGAAAGATACCATTGCAACTTGAGATATCTTATTTGAGCATCATTCGAAGTGAAAATTAGGCACTCACATAAGTTTGGGGGAAATCTTGGTGTATTTATGAAAAAAAAAATAAATTATTGGAACCTTCCCGAGTTGAATAATTGAATCTTGTGGTGGGTCGAGATGGAGCGTAAAATGCACTCCCCATAAACACAGGCACGAGATGGAGCGTAAAACGCAGTCGTTCGATGAGAAGTGGAAAACGAGATGGAGCGTAAAACACACTCGTTCAATGAAAAGTGGAAAGTGAGATGGAGCGTAAAACGCACTCACTAAATAGAAAAAAGAAAATATGTATGGTTGAAATACTTGGGAAGGGTTCTTACGTGCTTAAAAGTTTAAATATCCAGTTGATCCTCAAGAAAAATTTGTGTTATGTCTATATTAGCGGTGATTGATGTGATAAGAAGTTTTGAAAGTCATTTTTGAAAATCTTTTATGAGTATTTGTTGATTTAATCTAAATCATGATTGGATTGAACATGTGGATGCACACACGCACTTAAAGGATCAAGTGTAGATGTGAGTCTAATGACAGTTATTGAAATTTTAGACATGACATTGTTTCGAAATTTTCTACGGGTTATTATCTGTTGTAAGCTTTGAGGCCATTGATTGAATTCATATTGATTCATTGTTTGGGTGGATCATTGCTAGAGGATGAAATAGTCTAATTTGTGTTTTTGCTTGACGACAAGCAAAGGTTTAAGTTTGGGGGTATTTGATAAGTAGGTTTTATACCTACTTATCCGGTATCTGTTACTTGAATTAGTTGTTTATATTCATATTTTTAGTTACTTTTCATACATTTTATGTTATTTTGTAGGCTATGACTTGACATTGGCATGAAGAAGCAAGAGAAAGAAATTCGGACATCTTTTGGACTAAAATACGCATGCAAGTGCAAGAAGGGAATATTGAAGGACTTTTAACACCAAGTTGGATGCATGTTCTTAGCTTGGAACTTAGATTTTATTGAAGCTCTACTTCTTAGTTTTCGGAAAATCTTGAATCATCCCAATCGGAGCTCGGATGCGAGAGTAATGGCCTTTTTATCAACGAAGATCAAAATTAAGAGTTGTCATATTTGCCATTTGCATAGCATCTACTTTAAGCCCGATTTAGACCTTGATCCAATTCGAATCTGTCAACCCTCAAAGAATAAAAGTTGTAGATCTCGTCGTTATCTTCGATTTGATAGGTGGCAGGCCCCGTAACTCCAAGCGGATCAAACGTTATGCCTGTTTTACCAAAGGACGTCGCAGCAGAAACTATGTGTAGCGCGGACCGCGCTTCTGGCGTGTGCGCGCGGAGCGAACTAGGACACCGAAAACTACTGACTCTGATGGCGGACACACGCCGCCGTAAAAGGCCTAGGGATAGCGCTGAGTGCGCTAGGAAGCGGGAATAGAGTCAAATTGGGTTATTTGATGTCCAAATTGAGCTAGAATAGGATTCTTAGTTGCCTAACTTGCTAGGATGTTCATTAGAACTCTAAATACTTGAGTTTAACTTGGATTGGGAGGCTAGTTCGAAGAGTCTATTTAATCCCTCTTGGGATAGATTTTTATAAACGAATTCTTTACTTTCTTTCTTAGATTAGGAACCCTAGATTAGATTAGAATTGAAGATTGAAGCTATTGATTATCATTGGAGAATCAAATTGGAAGCAAGAGAATGCAGATTTGTTTATCTCAATTCTAATTTCTTTTCTTATTTATTTGTATTCTTTTTAATGCTTAATCAATTATGGATGATGGATTCTAGTTTATTTATGAATTAAACTCTATTTTTGAGATTTCTATGGATCTTATTGTGTAGTTTACTTTGATATGCTTCTTTGTTAGTCTTATTAGCTATATTTGGATTGTCTATTATGATTTGTAATGAATTGCTTAATTGCCTAGCTAACAATTACCGTGATAATCTATATGAACTCGAGATATGAAGTATAGATTTAGATCTGATCATGATAACATGTGTTTGTGATTTCTGCATGGATGGAATTCATGATTCGTGTTTAGGATAGAGATATGCCTTTATGCCATATGTAGTCTAATAAGAACTTGAACTTCAACCCTTTCTAATTGTAATTCACATAGAGATATAGTGGGTTAGTTAATTAGGGTGTTCAAATTGATTCTATCATCTGTGGATTTGATTTGATATGAGTATGTTGCATTGAGAGATGGCCATATTTTACTTTCGTGTTCTTAATTAACAATCCAATATAAATAATTTGGCATAACAGGAAGTGTGTTGATTTAAATGTAACAATAAGTGAAATTGTAATCTCAAGTCTTCAATATCTTGTTTCATTTTAGGGATAGTTAGTAATAGTTTATTTAATTATTTTAAATTAAATTATTAAATCATTTGTTTAAATAAGATTAAATTGGTCATGAGTTAGTACTTGGTGATTTTTATTAAATAATTCTCTGTGGGAACGATACTCAACTTATCACTTTATTACTTGTTGACCACGTATACTTGCGTGTTGTGCGTAATTAGATTTTACCCAACAATGACTTACTTTTATGTTGCTGGAGATTATTGAGGATTTGAATATTATGTTTGGATTATAATCAGCAATTGGGTTTGATCAATTCTATCTTCTCTCTTTTAATTGTTTATTATTTTCCATGTATTTCTTTGATCCCATAATGGCTTTTGGTTCATTTATGAACTAAACTTCATTATGGGATTCTAACGGATATTAATACGTAGTTTAATTGATTGCTTGATTGTTGGACTGTTAGCGTATCATCAGGAATTTCTATTGTGGTTGATTTGATTGCATGAATGCTTGATCACCATTCATTTTATGTGCTTGTATGGAGTTGAAAAATGACATGTAAGTATGGTTGTAATCATGTTAGCATACATATATGGGGCTGTTTTACTTAGCTTTATATTTCGTGAATCAGATAGACATATACTGTTTCACCGTATGAGTTATATAAGGGCTTGTGCTTAAATTCAATATGGCTACAATTTCACATAGAAATATAATGAGGTTGGTTGTATTGATGATTTCATGATGTCTATGGTATGTGGATATGATGTAAGTAGGTCATAATACATTGAAAAATGATTATGTCTACATTCGTGCTCTTGGCTAATTTCCAGTGATACGTGAATAATCTTGCACGACGGTGGTAATTAGATGAAATATTAAATGAAGTTAGGATCCCATTATTTCCAGATTTGATTTATTACACTAACATTCTTATTTTAGTTATTATTTGAGTTTAGAGTAATTCATAAATCATAATAGTTCGTTTAAGCATATAAAAATAGTGATTTAGCTGATGCATAGTACTTTAGTTTAAAACCTTTCTCCGTGGATCGATACTCTACTTACTTGTTGACCCATGTATGCTTGCATGAGTTAGAGTCCTTTTGTTAGAACTGAAAAAGTAGGTAACAAGAGAGAGAGCTTGAGAGCTTGGAAAAGAAGAAGAAGAAGAAAGAGAAAGAGGATGGAAGCTCGGATCAAAGGTGTTCGTGAAATAGAAAAGCTAGCGAATCGTCGGCTTTGTTTGAAGGAAGAAAAATAAGGAAGAAGGTATTCAAAACCTAACTTTTAAGTTAGGTTTTCTTTAAGTTTCATACATTAAAACATAACTTAATGAGAATAGAAGTAAATGATATTAAGAATGGTTTTATATGGTTGAAATAATGAGAAAAGGAGAAATAAGAAATTAGAAGTTTATTTTATAGATTTCTTTAGGAAGTATATGATTCGTAATGAATTCGAACTATCCGAATGAATCATATGAACGATTCGGTGAAATTAGTAAGGAATGGTGTTTTATAACATTGAATTCAAGAAAAGTGAAATCGTAATCAAAATATCGATTAAAAACGAAGAACAAATGAAGAACGCGAAGAACACGCGAAGAACACGAAGAACGTTGTTGATGTACAAATTTAAAACCATCGTAGTATAATTGTTGTTGATGGAAAAGTTTAAAACTATCGCGTATAAGTTAGATGCTTATTGCTTGGTTAGGAACGGTAGAAACGTTCACGAAGAACGGATTAAACTTAGCTATAATGAAGTTATGGAAAATTTTTCATAAAAGACGAATGAGAGGTAGAAAGTAGGTAAATAAACTCGAACAAGTAGAGTTTCATAAGAATGTAAGAGAACGTAGAAAACGTGAGTCGTGGACTCAAGAACGAATAAGTTCTGAGTTCGGATGACCGAATTACGGACAAACGAATGAAGAGCGTTAAAAACGTAAAACAAACAAAGGACAAAGATTAAACCAGTCGAATGGTATGTTAACGGATTTAGAATGAAGTTCTGTCTTAGGGGGATTGAAGTACGTAAGATAAGGAAGAGAATGGCTTTGGAACAACCTCGTTCAGAGTTATAACGAATACGTTATGAGATCGGGAAGTAAGCGTCTCAAATTAGATTTAACACTTAGAATTTTTTTTTAAGAATTAGGGCTTGGCCACAAATACTGACCAAGAAGTCGACCACTATGTAAACTCACGCGCAAAGACAAGTAATAGTAAAGAGGGTGGTGGCGCGATCGCTAAAATGGCACTGCAATGCGCCCAGATTGTGAAGGAACCGGACGCCTCGGCCTGGCAGCGAGGCAAGGCTCGATGAACGAGCTTTTAACTGCTCAAATCCTAGGGAAAGTGTAAAGAAAGCTAATGAACGTGTAGTTCATGTAAGGTAACACTTAAACAAGTTAATTAAACCTTTAGTAAAGGTTGAACAGAAAGATTAAACAAGATTAAAAGATAAAGAATGTAAACACAGGTTACGGAACTGATATCTGGGGACTGTAGTCGCGATAAACGAACTTGGGAGATTGCTATGATGGTGATTCCTTAGACGTTGAGTGACGAGGGTAATGAATAACATTTTGATGTTATGTTGTGGTAATGAGAGATAAGTGTAAAGCATATAGGCGTTGTGAATGCAACGCTGTTGCGATGAACGATCGGTCTTAGTATACAACGAACAGTATGACTTCGACATTAGGAATGAGTAATGAACATGGGGTTCATGTAATGGATAACAAATGTATTAAGTAAGATATGAATTATCAAAAAAGCCGCAATTAACAGTAATAAGATTAATGAAAGCTAAATGTGAGTCGGATAAAGAATGAATCCTGAGGTATGACATTTAATTGCCAGAAAGCCATAATGAATAAGAATTTGACTTAACAAACATTATAGTTTTAATGGTTTGAATAATTTAAGATAAGTTTAGGTTGTGGTACAATCGTAACCTTTTATGGTTGACATATGGGATCTGTGCTAAACAATTCCTTAAGAGAGGGAAGGTATATATGAAACTGGCAACCGATCTAACTCACTGTGATGGTGGTGTAGATGAGACGGGAACTTGTTTGTTGATTGTTTGTGGGAAACCATTCAGAGTACCATATGGACTACTAGTAGAGACATGATGTGTGCTGAATCCTATAGAAGTTATAAGAAGAAGATAAGAATGCAAATCATCAAAGATTATGAACGTATGAGTAAGACATCTCCGTATGTTAAGAAGGTGTAAACCGGTAATGAAAGTTCTCGCGTAAACTTAGGTTGCAAGAATGTGAACCCTAAGAAGTAAAGTTAAGTAAATCAATGCGTAAGTCAAGTATATGACTAATTGGTGTATGTGTTATTTCCTTATGTGTTTTATAGGGATTGGAATGAGCAGTTCAGCGTAAGTTGTACTTCTGCGTAAGGCAAGTTTCCTAACTTCATCCATACTTTAAATGAATGTTAGTTTTTTAAACTTCTTAGATGTTAAACTTGAGAAGTTATGTTTATGTGCGAATGTGCGATATTTGTACAAGGTGGTAGAACGTATGAGGCCTTGTGCCATAATTTGAACACTTCAGTGTTTCTATAAAATGAATTGTTCTTTGATTTAACTATTCAATATGAGAATGTTTTGTTTATACAGGAACCGTTATTGTTAAGTCTGTGCTAAAGATTCTAGCCAGAAAGGATGTGTATGAAAGAGAGTAGAGAATGAAAGTATTTCAAAGTGAATGTGACTAATGTTTTAAAATGATAGGAATCGAGATTATTCCTATTATTCAAGTTGCTTCATAACCTTTATTCGGTTATCGAGGTTCTAAAGGAATGTTTTAATTTTTAAAGTTATTTATTCAACTGCTATGACTTGCTGGGCAATTGAATGCTCACACTTACTTTAAATGAAAAACATTTTCAGCGTTCGAGTAGATGAACTTAAGGATCCCGTAAAGATCAAGTTGATTGGTATCTAGAAGAAGTACCATTCATTAGATGAATGAGAGTGAAGATCGAGCGAAGACTTGAAATATAGAATGATAAAATTAAACTATAGATTAGTTTAATGAATTGTTATGTATCCTTGGTGGCGGATTAAAGTCACTCTTCTAAGATGGAAAGAATAATGTAATTACCATTATTTGTAATGAACGAGGTTATAAGGTATTAGAACCTTGGAATTGAGAATGTATGTTGTTATATTTCACTATATAATGATGTATGCTTGGAAAGAAGTAGGACCGTGACGTACGAAATCTGGGTATGAAGATAAACCCGGTTTCGGGGTGTTACACGCCCCAACGGGGGGGGGGGGGATTCTTTGTAATTACCCACCCAGATGGGCCTTTTAGGCCTAATACCCCCACCCTGGCGGGTGTGACACCCCCAAATCCGGGTACTCCATTCCCACAGGATTTGTTGCTCACTTATCAAAACTATTACATCTAACTACCAATCACAAAGGATAAAGACATAATTTAAATATCTTGAACAATAATCTTTCCCATTAAATGGTTACATCATACTCTCAAAATAAATCCCAGGTAATCTAACCTTAAAATTATTACATAAGTTTGCGGAATACATCACATATTAAAACAAGTCTTTAGCATAATTCCTAAAAATAAAATTCTCATAAGTCTTCAACATTTGGACATCTTGCCCTTTCCTTTGCTAGTAGACGGCTCGTCAACTTTCGCAAATTTAGATGCAGTGATAACAACATGAGAGTGAACAACGAAAATTGAACAATAACGAACTTGTTCTACGATTCAAAATAGAAAACAAGTTCAAATTTTAATTATCTGAGGGTCTTAAGACCACGAACTATGTCTCCGATTTTTAGGTATTATTACCTCAACCTTAACAGTCTTTTAGACTATACAGACCCTTCTTAACGTACTTAGGGGGATCAACACTTTGTACCATTTATTGTGCACAAACATCTAAATGTTACACGTACAAAATCCCCTATGTTATGGTTGTTCGTTTCAGTTTGAATTTAGAATTTTCGCACTAAAGAAAGTTTAGTTTGGAACTAGCTTATCAGTGTCTCTAGAATTTTAGAACACTATTCAATTTCCATCAATAAATGTTTAATACGAGAATGTATAACTGAACACAGCTATTAAAGTTAAAGATCGGATATCAACAATATATATAACCGAATAACATGATATACATGCAAAGTGCTATATTCAAAGGAGTTTAGAACAATCTTCTATGAATCAATGTATTAGAATAATATATTCTTCGAATGATAATAAGGAAAGTAAAGCTTGCTCGATGTAACGAATTAGGTTACAAGAGCTTGCACAAACATACTCAGTATAAACTAGGCTTGCTCAAACTTACAAGAATTTTAGGAACTTGTACAATAACGATTTAAGAATGGGAAGATGCATTCAATATGAAAAGAATGAAGTTAGAAAGCTTGCTCAATGTAAAGAGTTAAGGTTTAAGAACTTGCCTTGTTTATAAGCTACACAAGTGTAAAATAATCTCCAATTACCCTACACATATCATTACAATCGCAACAATAATTAGTTGTATGAATATTAACACTATGGGTATTAAACCATCATTTAGGTCATAACCCTAACCTAGCACCTAACCATTTAGGTTAACATACTTAACGAATCTGAAATCGCATTACGAGCCAACATAACTTAGTCGTTCATTTCTATCTTTTGAAAACATCACTTTTAGTTTTATTATATAACTCAATTAACAATCACCTAAAACTCTTTTACACTTTGTATTACAACACCTTACAATCAGTTATTGTAGTCCACTTTATGTTTTAATATCCTTATGCATGCTAAACTAACCCAAGTCCGCTACGCATGACCTGCAATTAAGCAGACTTCACTGTCAGTGACATGCTACTCGCGTGGCCGCGCCAATAATACACTGGGTAACCACGCACCACATGCACACACATACGCGCTTGGCATATATATCTTTTGCGCTGCCTTACCACGATGCGATGCCTCGGTTCAGATTTTTACAGACGCGAACTAATACTCTGTTATAGGTCAAAAATCCCAATTCTACAGAATTTCTCCCAAATTCAACATCTAAAACTTTGGAATATCCTATTTAAGCATGCTATACACCATTCCATATACAAAAACATCACATATACATTATTTGAAGAATCAAAACTATATTTTTTCCAAATTTCTTCATTTTTTACACTTTTAACGAATTTGATCATCACGAATTCGTTTCTTAATCATTTGACATGATTCAAATTACATTGCTTTCGTTTCTTAACATATTATCACAATCCAACTTCAATTCAAAGATTACAACTCATATAAGGCATGAAATTTGATACTTTCTAAGGCTATTTTTCAAATATGAACACTGTTAGTTATATTTCCTTCTTACAATTCAATTTCACGTGTTTGATTGCTACCCCTTTTATATATACATGCCAATAACAGACTCTACAATACTATCACACACCCATAACCCATATCTTACAATCAACACTTAACAAAACCCAATTCCAGAAAATGAAAATTACAAACTTAGAGTTAGAGATAGAAATAGATTATACCTTAATCCTCTTGATTACAAGCTAGCACGTGAATCTCTTCTTTCTCTTGGTAAACTCACAGAGATTACTCTCTTAATTCTTACCCTCAATACTCTGCAACTCTCTCTTCCTCTGTATCTTTATGTTATCAAGCCTTAGGAAATCAAATAAGACGCGTAGGAAAAATATAAGCTAACCACAAACCCACGTACGTTAGTTGAATAAGCCAAAGGTTTGCGTCAGTTGAATAAGCCAAAGGCCACAAAGCCTTTTTTGGCTAAGCACATACTCCCAACTTGATTATTTTAATAACCTTATATTATTTAGTTTCCAATTGTCACACTTTTAATTTAGTTAATTTAAATAACTTTAGTTTAGATAATTTAAATAACTTATAATACTAATAAAATTCTTATTATCATTATACCTATAATTAATAAATAATTATATATCTAATTTAATTAATAAATTAGACACATCACTTTATTTAATTTATTCATTTAATATTAAACGATTCACTTAATTTAATTATCTTCTTAAATATTAAGCAATTGATTTAATTTAATTATTTCCATAAATTAAATCCTTCAAATAAAATTATCATTACTCAATTTAATTTACACTAATCAATTTAATTACTAAAGTGATTCACCACAATTCATCAATTATTTATTTGCCTCAATAAATAAATTATTTAAAATATTCATTTAATTTCATAAATATTTAAATTAAATTACAAATTTCTAGATCGTAACATCCTTCCCTCCTTAAAAGGATTCTGTCCCCAGAATCACAACTCAAAAAATTTATTTGTTAAATTTTTCCCTCCTTAACAAGATTATGTCCCCAGAATCGCCATACAAAATCAAGCAAACAACTAAGGATAATTCTTCATCATAACGCTTTCAAGTTCCCACGTAGCTTCTTCAGCATTATGGTTCCTCCAGATTACCTTAACAGAAGGTATCACCTTATTGCTCAGTACTTGCTCTTTTCTGTCAACAATTTGAACATGAACTTCTTCATATGACAAATCTTTCTCAAACTGTAAGGGCTCATATTCTATAACATGTTTATAATTAAGCTTATATGGCCTTAATACCGATACATGGAAAACATTATGAATATGCTCCAACTCCAGAGGTAAAGCTATCTCGTACGCCACTTCGCCAACTCGTCGAAGCACTTCAAAAGGTCCTATAAATCTAGGGCTCAATTTCCCCTTCTTGGCAAATCTAATTTTTCCCTTCTAAGGAGACACTTTCAGGAAAACATAACTACCGACATCGAATTCCCGATTTTGTCAATGTTGGTCGGCATATTTCTTCTGTCTATCTTGTGCGGCTATTAATCTCGCTCGAATAACTTTGATGATCTCGACGATCATTGTACTAATTACGGACCCAATAGTGACGTTCACTACCTCGTCCCAAAGATAACGCTGAAAGTTATGCACTTCCTGTCGTATAACGCTTCGTAAGGCGGTATGCCAATACTCGCGTGATAACTATTAATATAAGCAAATTCTACCAATGGTAGATGGTCATCCCAATTTCCCTTGAAATCCATGATACATGCTCTAAGCATATCCACTAGTGTTTGGATGGTTCTCTCCCTTTGTCCGTCGGTCTGAGGATGGTACGTTGTGCTCATTCTCAGCTGTGTTCCCAAACATTCTTATAACCATTTCAAGAAATTAGATGTGAAACGTGGATCTCTGTCTAATACAATGGACACAGATACACCGTGCCTTGAAACAATTTCCTTCACGTACAGTTTTGCTAACAGATCTAGAGTAAATCGAATCTTGATTGGCAAAAAGTGTGCCGACTTCGTCAATCGATCGACAATCACCCAAATGGCATCGTAACCTTGTTGGGTAGTTGGAAGACCTACAACAAAATCCATTGTGATATGCTCCCATTTCCATTCTGGTATCTCCAACGGTTGTAATAATCTGGTTTGCCTTTGATGTTCAACTTTGACTTTCTGACAAGTTAAACATATTGCCACGCATTTAGCCACATCCCTCTTCATATTTGGCCACCAAAAATGATGTCTAAGATCTTGGTACATCTTTGTACTCCCAGGGTGAATCAAATATCTTTAATTGTGAGCTTCACTTAGAATTTCCTCCTTAACTTCTGGTACTTGCGAAACCCAAATTCTCCCTTTGAATTGAAGTAACCCTTCCGAATCGATTTTGAATTTTCTTTCCTCACCTTCAGATATCCTCTATTTTATCTTTTCGCAGTCTTCATCCTGAATTAGTGCATTTTTCACGTTTTCCCCCAACGTTAAACTATTTCCCATCTGGAATAACTTTTCATCGGATTCTGTCGGACATTTAATTTCCAACTCCATCTTAGCAATTTTCGACACTAGCTTCTCTTGATCAGTTAACAACATTAACTTCTCCCGTCCCTTCCTACTTAAGGCATCAGCAACACCATTCGCTTTTCCAGGATGATAGAAAATCTCGCAATCATAATATTTGATCAGTTCCAACCACCTTCTTTGTCTCATATTCAAATCTTTTTATGTAAAGATATACTTTAGACTTTTATGGTTGGTATATATCTCACACCTCTCTCCATAAAGATAATGTCTCCAAATTTTCAGGGCAAACACCACTGCTGCCAACTCTAAGTCATGAGTCGGATACCCTTTCTCGTAATCTTTCAACTGACGTGATGCATACGCAATAACTCTGCTATTCTGTATAAGCACACAGCCTAGTCCTTTATGCGATGAGTCACTATATACCACAAAATTTCATGTATCATCAAGCAATGACAACACAGGCGCTGAACTTAACCTCTTCTTTAACTCTCAAAAACTTTCCTTACCCTTCTCTGTCCAAACAAACTTAACAGCTTTTCTAGTTAAATTCATCAACGGAGACACGATCTTGGAAAAGTTTTGAATAAAACGCCTGTAGTAACCTGCCAATCCTAAGAAACTCCTTACTTCTGACGGTGTCTTCAGCTGATCTCAGTTTATTACAGCTTCAACCTTTGATGGATCTACCGAAATTCCATCCTTATCAATAACGTGTCCGAGAAACTGTACACGTTCCGACCAAAATTCAACTTTTTGAGAACTTAGCATACAACTTCTCTTTCCTCAACGTCTCCAACGTCAATCTCAAGTGTTCCACATGTTCCTATTTGGTTTTGGAATATACCAATATATCATCAATAAACACCACCACAAATTTGTCCAAAAATAGTTTAAACACCCTGTTCATCAAATCCATGAACGCTGCAGGTGCATTGGTTAAACCTAAAGACATAACCAGAAACTCGTAATGACCATACCAAGTTTTAAAGGCTATTTTTGGTACATCCTTCGCCTAACCTTCAACTGATGATAACCACTTCTCAAGTCTATCTTCGAGAAATATCTCGCTCCCTTCAACTGATCGAACAGGTCATCGATTCTAGGTAATGGATACTTATTTTTAATCGTGACCTTATTCAATTCTCTATAATCAATGCAGAGCCGCATCGATCCATCTTTCTTCTTAACAAACAGCACCGGTGCTTCCCATGGCGAGACACTCGACTGAATATACTTCTTATCTAGCAATTCTTGCAACTGTACTATCAACTCTTTCATCTATACCGGGGCCATTCTATACGGTGCCTTTGATATCGGGGCCGTTCCTGGTAGTAAGTTAATTACGAACTCGATTTGTCGATCCGGCGGAAGACCCGACAAATAATATCGAAATACGTCTGCAAAATCTCTTATGATCGGTATTTCTTCTAACTTTGCACTCTTCTTTTGTGTATCGACTATGTAGGCTAAGTATCCTACACATCCTTGTCTCAACAACTTCTTGGCTTGCATCACCGTCAGACAACTTGCTTGTGGAGGTGACTTGCTGCCAAAGAACACAACCTTTGACGGAGTCATAAGGTTAACACACTTTCTTTGGCAATCAATTACTGCTCCGTAATTGAATAAGCAATCCATTCCCAGTATAACATCAAACTCACCAAGTCTAATTGGTATTAAATCTACCATCATCTCGTGACCTTTTATAACCACCCTACAATTCCTATATACAAATCTAACAAGAATCACTACTCTATTCGCAATCTCTATAGTTAATGGGAAATTCTAATTCTTCCTGAGGCAAATCTAAGTTCTGAGCAAATTCATCGGATATAAATGAACAAGTAGCACCCTAATCAAATAGTACATTAGCATTAATACCATTAATCAGAATGATACCTGACACCACATCCTTAGACTGTACAGCATCATGCACGGTCATATTAAAAGTCCTCGCAGTAGGTTGGCTTGACTTTATTTAATTTATTCATTTAATATTAAACGATTCACCTAATTTAATTATCTTCTTAAATATTAAGCAATTGATTTAATTTAATTATTTCCATAAATTAAATCCTTCAAATAAAATTATCATTACTCAATTTAATTTACACTAATCAATTTAATTACTAAATTGATTCAGCACAACTCATCAATTATTTATTTTCCTCAATAAATAAATTATTTAAAATATTTATTTAATTCTATAAATATTTAAATTCAATTACAAATTTCTCGATCATTACAGCGGGGGTACGGGAATTCCAGAAGTTTTAAAACACCTGCAAAACATGTTTTGGCCCATTCTCTCCTATTATTATCGACCCCAAGCCATGATATCCCCCACAAAATCACTCCATATTCCCTTATTCTCCATCAAATTCAAGCAACACTTCTATTCTATATATACACATAACCTAACTCAGCCATCACACACCCATTACACATCATTTTCACTGAATTACATACACCAAAAGCTAGGGTTAATCCATTTTTGGGTTTGTAAGCAAGGAAGGGAGAACTTCGGCAATTGAACACTCAACCTTGGCACTATAATCATTCAGTTGGACAATCAGTGTGGGTAAGTCAGTATTTCATCAGTTTTTTAAATATTATGGATTTTTGGGATATTGTGAGTAGTGTGCACACCAAGTGTTTGTGATATTGCCAAAGCCAAAGTTTTGGGGATCTGTGGACAGAAATTATGAGGAATGACACCTAAGACTCTTGTGAAATGACAAAGGGGTGACGGTTCATCGCCACCGGCCCGAAGTTATGATAAAAGAAAGTTTTTTAGTGTTAATGCGGCAGACAAGTATGACTATCTCATGCCTAAAGAATTGACACCGGAAAGGGGTTTGAGACCGGATTCATTCGATGGCCAAATACAAAAACAGATACATAAATAGGGTTAGGAGGTGTTCACATATGATCCAGACCCTTCTATTGTGAATGTGGTAAAAGAGTTCTATGCTAATGCTAAAGATATAGCGCCATTTGTAGCATATGTGTGGGGAAAATAAGTTCCTTTCAGTGTAGAGGCTATAAATGAGTATTACGGTGTGCGAGCCTTATCAGTGTGCCAATATGCCAAGCTCAGAGATAGTAATCCTAATTATGATCAGATTCTGATAGAAATTGCAAAGCCTGGCACTGTTTGGACAAAGGGGATAAAGGGTGGCACTCTTTTCATGAGCAAGGATCTGAGCCTATATGGAAAAATTTGGTATGCATTCCTATGCGCAGAGCTATTGCTTTCGACACATACCAATGAGGTGACCAAGGAAAAGGTGTTACTCCTCTATGCGATAGTAAAGCACTTTGACATTGACATCGGTTCAATTATTAGCTTCTCAATTTGGCATTGTCTGCGCAAGCTATTCTAAGGATGACTGCCACACCCATCTCTTATTTGTGGGTTGTGTAGGCAGTTAGGTGTTCAATGGTCAGGTGATGAGCTCGTGCAGTAGCCCCTCTAACTATTAGATTCTAAAATGATTGCAAGATACTCAAGATGTAATGGAGGGCGATTGCATTCTTGAGGTTTAGGCTTTATGTTTCCAGATGCTCTTGAGGAAGAGGAGGCAGAGGATACCTCAGAGGATGACGAGTTCAGAGCTGATGAGGTGACTGGTGAGGAGGAAGTTGCGGAGGATAGCAGGTCTGCCAAATATATGTTTAGCACCTAATTTTCAAATTTTCAAAGGCATCTTGATGAGAGAGATAAAGAAGCAGATAAAAAGATGAAGAGACTGATAGCAAGGTAGGATCACATGTTCAACACGATGAATAATTCTCTTGATTCATTGAATGAGGCATTGCAAAGATTGAATCTAGTTGCTGCGGACTAGTTCCAGTTCCTGAATCCTGAGCCAATTCTACAGTACCCTCCCACTGACTTTGATATGGAGGAGTTTTTAGTTTCTAATTTAACAGCCATCGCCACCGCCACCGCCACCACAAGCTTAGCATACTACAGGGAGTTGTTTAAGATTTAGTTTAGTTTTTGTTCTATTTTAGTTTTATGTTTGCATAATAGTTTAGTTCATGTTTTCATTCATATAGTTGCATTGTTAGTAGTATTGTTATGTTTTATGTTTGCATAATAGTTTAGTAGTGTAGATAGTTTATTTTTCTATTTTTGTTGAATTGTAAAAAATGGTAAAAAATGAAAAATCTCAAAAATATTAGTTAGTTTGCTGTTTTTATATTGCACGTAGTTCATATTTGTATGATTCCAGCTGTTATATGGTTTAAGTCTGTTTTGGCCAATAATGAGATTGGAATTACATAGACAAGTATAATATTGATTGTTAAAGCTTTGAGGTGATTTCTTATCATGAATTAGATCTTTGGCGCATTATACGTTCGTTTTGGTTGAAGAAATATTTAAGGGTTTTACAAATGGGTTTTGTACTTGGGTCAATACAAAAATTTCACGCTCTGGGGTAGGCCAGGAAGTCTTTAGAGAGTACATTAAAAAATTTATTAACGATAGAAATATCATTCAAAACTGTCGTATTTTTATTTAAATCCATGACATGGGCTAAGAAAGCTTAACATCTGTTTTTCAATAAATGAATAGCTTTATGGCTTGATATGACAGTGATTGACTTTAGTGATTTGGTTGTTTGAATTCGCATAATAGGTTAGTTAGGAATATGAAAGCTAAAAACCATACGAAAATAATCGATTTTAGCATGGTGATTAGTTAACCAATCAATCCCTAAAATCACATCAATTGCAAGTATTTTCAAAGAGATAAGATCGACATGTAACGTGAAAGTGTCAATTTAAATTAAACAAGATTTATAAACAGTGGATGTAACGAAGCTTTCTCCTAACTGAGTTTCAATAGATAAGTCAGAGTCTAATTTCTCAAGAGTCAAGTTCAAACGTTGAACACAACTAGGTGAAATAAAAGAGTGGATAGAACTGGTATCGAATAAGGTATAAACTTCGCAAGAGTTTATGATTAACTTACCCTTGATAACTTCGTTCAGGTTCCTTAATAAACGATCTCACTTAAAGTACTGAATTTGACTTGTCTGGGACATCCTTTGGCGTCACCATCCCAGTTGGACTTAACTTCGCTATAGAGTACATTCAACCCTTAATTGCTTCATCACATTCCTGATCCATGATTCAAATAATTACTCTCTGATTCATATCGAATTAGGTTTGATCGCTCTGCACAGGGTACTTCTGAACTAGATGTTGGATTCTCCCAATTGTTGTCCAAAAAGCGAAATCCATTTCATCTATTTTGGCCTTATTGGATCGGACGTCTTTTTCTACAATATCAACGTATCGTGCGGCTTTTACCCATACATCATCTATTCTCATTCATTCATTTGTTTCTTCTTTCATCAAAACTTTGATCGTAGCATTCTTAGATTCTAGCTATAATATCTTATACTCTGCCAAAAAGTGCTTTTGTTCAAGCATCGCACATCGGGTATCTCTTTACTCCACGACCGCCTGCCATTCTTCAGCCTGCTCTTCTAACTCATGATTACGATTTTTGTTGACTTATGTCACACCCTTTGTTTTGATGATGACCACTTTTGTTTACTAACCATGTCTTATAACATTTCAGGAACATCAAGGAAGAAAGTCCAAAGTCAAGATGTCTTTGAAGAAAGAAAAGCTAAATTGAGTCCTAGGAATATATGTAAGATCTTAGCATCTATTACTTTCCAAAATAAGGCTCTAGGACATGTGCATTACATACTTTCATTCATGGTGCAACATAAGGAATCAAATCTTGTTGAATAGATACACACCGTTAAGAAAGATATGGGTAAATAAATTACCATAAGTTATGCATCATAATATTATCCCATGATTCAAGAAATTTGACTGGGTATTTCCAACGGTCCAATATCTGATAAGATATATGGACACCGGCCAGCAAACACTTTATGGTTAGCATAAATCATGACAGCATGCTACTCCTATTATGCATCATAAATTAAGGGTCTTAAATCTAGGAAATTAATTAACGTAACTAGTTGATTGCATGTTGCATAGCAGAAATCATGTGTCAAGATCTCGCCTCACGATTTGAGCAACTTAATTGATTCACTCTAACGAACCAGTGCATTTTAAGATATATGGAAACATGTCAGCAGATGTTTATGGGCATATAAGGTAATAAAATCCGGCTGTGTAATTGGGACTGTTAGTAATCTGCGTCATGCCTTTCTCCCATGCAAATGAAAATCAATTAAGCCTTAAATACTGATGGCGTGATTGTTTAGAAAATAAAATTTCTGTGATTGAAATCAAGCTGCGTAGATCATGATTGATACATAACGACACGATTTGTGATAAGTGTTTTAGTCAGTATATCACAGTAGCAAAACCTTTGCAACGGTAATATCCTAGAAGAGGTCTATATAATATGAGATCTTTAACATAACAAGATATGAAAAACATATATATAGATATTGATTGCATTAAGAATAGGGCTGAACCTTCGAATACATTCTGGTAATATTCTTCTTGCATTCCATTTCATTCTATACTAGAGCCTTAAGTTGGTGAGTTATATATTGCTTGATCATTAGACCTCTAGTGTGTATTTTACTTTTCCTACCTCAATCAATATTACATGTAATTCTGTTTTTGAATTGGTAACTTATTACAATCAAGTTTAAGGAAAGCATAGGTGCTTAGGAGTGCATAGGTGCACAGGGAACAAAGGTGTTCAAATTATTGGAACTTATATTGTAATTGGAAGAGTTTAATTAAAGTGAGTCTCCAATACTAGTTGGTATTGGACGTGGATTAGACTACTATTCTAGAGGGTAGTAGTTGAACAACGTAAAAATTCAGGTGTTGGTGTGATTGCTTTCTGTGCTTGAATATCTTATTTTTCATCCTACAGCCTGCATTCTATTCATATCAGTAAAACTTGTTAACTCAATAATATCCTGACTTGGTAATCCAACTTGCTACATTAAACATCCAAAGGACTTTTTGATAAGAAATAAAAATTAGACATAGTTTGTGCCTACACTTTTTCAACCCCCCCTTTTAAGTGTACCTATTTAAATTTCATTTGGTATCAGAGCTTGGCTCTACTTATCTTGGTCTTAAAGGTGACTTGTAGGGAAAGATTCTGATATGGCACAACTTGGAAGCGCTCATCACGAAGGTCAATTAACGAACCGACCTCCACTACTTTTTGAAACTGAGAACTATAACTTTTGGAAGTTCCGGATGAGGATATATCTTAAACGAGACCCATAGGAATGGTGGGTGGTAGAGAATGGACCGGTAATCCCAAGAAAAGATGATGGTACTCCAAAAACTCTACTCGAGATGGACTCAACGGAAACCTACATGGTGTCATACGATTCAAAAGCAATGAACACTCTCCTCAACGACATGGTGCAATCTGAAATACATAAAGTTTCTTTATGCAACACATCAAAGGAGATTTGGGATACCCTAGTGGTAAGTCACGAAGGAACGTCCAAAGTACGAGTAGTCAAGCTAAGTATGCTCATGCTTGACTACGAAATGGTCAAACTGGAAATAGACGAAATGATCAAAATGGCTCAAGCACGATTTCTAGTGCTTATAAACTCCTTGAAGCTACTTGACAAGGCAATTACACAAAGCGAAATCAATCGTAAGCTACTTCGGGCTATGCCCAAATGGTTTGTATCTAAAATTACTACTCTTCAAGACTCCGTCAATATTTCTGCTATGGATACATTAACTCTCTTTAGTGAACTAAAAGAATATGAACACCAATTGAAAATATATGATGACGAGGAAGAAGTTCCTCAAAAGAAAGTACTAGCTCTAAATGCAGGAATTGAAGAAGAACTCAAAAATAACTTAGATGATGAAATAGCCATGATATCAAGGAGACTTAAGGGGCTACTTCAATGAAAGAATCAAAGGTAAAATACTTTCAACGCAAACAAATACAAAGCCAAGCCAACCGAGGAAACTTGTTTCGAGTGTGGATGACCTGGTCACTTCAAAAAGGATTGTTTCCAACTCAAAAACAAAGGAAAGCCAGGCAACAAGGAGTTCAAAAAGCACAAAGCATTTCTAACATGGAGTGATGATGAAGAATCCGAAGTGGAAATAGATGCAAATGATGAACTGGCTCAAATATGCTTCATGGGACTTGAAGGTGAATCAAGTATGTCTTAAAGCCAAAGTATCTTCTCAAAAGTGGATCCCTGACAGCGGATGTTCACGACATATAACGGGAGACAAATCTAAGTTCATGGAACTAAATGTCAAAAAGAAACGTGGAATACCACATTCGGTGATAATCGATTAAATGCGAAATAATTGGGAAAGTTAAAATCGGTAATGGTAAGGTTAATATTAATAATGTTCATCTTGTTAAAGGTCTAGAATTCAATCTCATTAGTGTTAGTCAATTAATGGATAATGAACATCAAGTAAAGTTTGAAAAAGATAAATGTACAATTTTATATGGTACTAATAGTGCTGCTTTAGTTGCCCAAAGAGAAGGGAATATATATACTCTTGATTTTGAGAGACAGGAGGAAGAATTATGTCTTGCAACCATTCAAGATGAAGCGAATCTATGGCATAGAAGGATGGGACATGTTCATATGGACCTCATCAAGAAGTTGTCATCAAAGAACTTAGTAAGAGGATTACCTAAAATGAATTTCGAGAAGAAAGGTATATGCGAACCTTGTCAACTTGGAAAACAAGTAAGAACATCATTCACAGTCAAAAAACATGGTATCAACTTCTTCTCCCTTATAATTTCTTCACCTCGATTTATTTGGACCTGAAAGGCATGCTAGTCTAAACGGTAAATTCTATGCTTTTGTGATAGTCGATGATTTCTCTAGATATAAATGGGTACTATTCCTTAGAACAAAAGATGAGGCATTTAAAGAGTTTGAAAAACTGATTAAAAATTTGGAGACCAAATATAGTCTTAATCTTATAAAAATCAAAAGTGACCATGGTACTAAATTTTAAAAGGATTTTATCACATTCTGTAATCAAAAAGGAATCTCTCATGAATTTTCAGCACCTAGAACTCCACAAAAAAATGGAGTGATAGAAAGGAAGAATAGAACATTACAAGAAACAACTAGAACTCTAATTCAGGAAAATAAACTCCCTAAGAAATTTTGGGCCGAAGCTGTGAACACAACATGTTATGTGCTAAATAGAATATTGATTCGTCCAATCATTCTGAAAACACCATATGAATTATTAAATAATCGACTTCCTAACATAAGTTATTTCAAAGTGTTTGGATCTTAATGCTTTATTCTTAACAGTAATGGAAATCTAGGCAAATTTGATGCTAGATCATATGAAGGAATATTCATCAGCTATTCACAAAATAGTAGAGCATATCACATTTATAATGTACAAAAGATGTGTATCGAATAATCTATACATGTCAAATTTAACGAATCTAACCATGATATTCCAAAAGAAAGAGAAGAAGATGCAGGAAACATATGCTCTGAGCATATCCACTAGTGTTTGGATGGTTCTCTCACTTTGTCCGTCGGTCTGAGGATGGTACGTTGTGCTCATTCTCAGCTGTGTTCCCAAACATTCTTGTAACCATTTCAAGAAATTAGATGTGAAACGTGGATCTCTGTCTAATACAATGGACACAGGTACACCGTGCCTTGAAACAATTTCCTTAACGAACAGTTTTGCTAACAGATCTAGAGTAAATCGAATCTTGATTTGTGCTAAGTGTTTTAGTCAGTATATCACAGTAGCAAAACCTTTGTAACGATAATATCCTAGAAGAGGTCTATATAATATGAGATCTTTAACATAACAAGATATGAAAAACATATACAAATATTTATTGCATTAAGAACAGGGCTGCACCTTCGAATACATTCTGGTAATATTCTTCTTGCATTCCATTTCATTCTATACTAGAACCTTAAGTTGGTGAGTTATATATTGCTTGATCATTAGACCTCTAGTGTGTATTTTACTTTTCCTACCTCAATCAATATTACATGTAATTACATTTTGAATTGGTAACTTATTACAATCAAGTTTAAGGAAAGCATAGGTGCTTAGGAATGCATAGGTGCACAGGGAACAAAGGTGTTCAAATTATTGGAACTTGTATTGTAATTGGAAGATTTTAATTAAAGTGAGTCTCCAATACTAGTTGGTATTGGACGTGAATTAGACTACTATTCTAGAGGTTAGTAGTTGAACCACGTAAAAATTCAGGTGTTGGTGTGATTGCTTTCTGTGCTTGAATATCTTGTTTTTCATCCTGCAGCCTGCATTCTATTCATATCAGTAAAACTGGTTAACTCAATAATATCCTGACTTGGTAATCCAGCTTGCTGCATTAAACATCCAAAGGACTTTTTGATAAGAAATAAAAATTGGACATAGTTTGTGCCTACACTTATTTAACCCCCCCTTCTAAGTGTACCTATTTAAATTTCATTTGGTATCAGAGCTTGGCTCTACTTATCTTGGTCTTAAAGGTGACTTGTAGGGAAAGATTCTGATATGGCACAACTTGGAAGCGCTCATCACGAAGGTCAATTAACGAACTGACCTCCACTACTTTTTGAAACTGAGAACTATAACTTTTGGAAGTTCCGGATGAGGATATATCTTAAACGAGACCCATAGGAATGGTGGGTGGTAGAGAATGGACCGGTAATCCCAAGAAAAGATGATGGTACTCCAAAAACTCTACTCGAGATGGACTCAACGGAAACCTACATGGTGTCATACGATTCAAAAGCAATGAACACTCTCCTCAACGGCATGGTGCAATCAGAAATACATAAAGTTTCTTCATGCAACACATCAAAGGAGATTTGGGATACCCTAGTGGTAAGTCACGAAGGAACGTCCAAAGTACGAGTAGTTAAGCTAAGTATGCTCATGCTTGACTACGAAATGGTCAAACTGGAAATAGACGAAATGATCAAAATGGCTCAAGCACGATTTCTAGTGCTTATAAACTCCTTGAAGCTACTTGACAAGGCAATTACACAAAGCGAAATCAATCGTAAGCTACTTCGGGCTATGCCCAAATGGTTTGTATCTAAAATTACTACTCTTCAAGACTTCGTCAATATTTCTGCTATGGATACATTAACTCTCTTTAGTGAACTAAAAGAATATGAACACCAATTGAAAATATATGATGACGAGGAAGAAGTTCCTCGAAAGAAAGTACTAGCTCTAAATGCAGGAATTGAAGAAGAACTCGAAAATAACTTAGATGATGAAATAGCCATGATATCAAGGAGACCTAAGGGGCTACTTCAATGAAAGAATCAAAGGAAAAATACTTTCAACACAAACAAATACAAAGCCAAGCCAACCGAGGAAACTTGTTTCGAGTGTGGATGACCTGGTCACTTCAAAAAGGATTGTTTCCAACTCAAAAACAAAGGAAAGCCAGGCAACAAGGAGTTCAAAAAGCACAAAGCATTTCTAACATGGAGTGATGATGAAGAATCCGAAGTGGAAATAGATGCAAATGATGAACTGGCTCAAATATGCTTCATGGGACTTGAAGGTGAATCAAGTATGTCTTAAAGCCAAAGTATCTTCTCAAAAGTGGATCCCTGACAGCTGATGTTCACGACATATAACGGGAGACAAATCTAAGTTCATGGAACTAAATGTCAAAAAGAAACGTGGAACAGTCACATTCGGTGATAATCGGTCATGCGAAATAATTGGGAAAGTTAAAATCGGTAATGGTAAGGTTAATATTAATAATGTTCATCTTGTTAAAGGTCTAGAATTCAATCTCATTAGTGTTAGTCAATTAATGGATAATGGACATCAAGTAAAGTTTGAAAAAGATAAATGTACAATTTTATATGGTACTAACAGTGCTGCTTTAGTTGCCCAAAGAGAAGGGAATATATATACTCTTGATTTTGAGAGACAGGAGGAAGAATTATGTCTTGCAACCATTCAAGATGAAGCGAATCTATGGCATAGAAGGATGAGACATGTTCATATGGACCTCATCAAGAAGTTGTCATCAAAGAACTTAGTAAGAGGATTACCTAAAATGAATTTCGAGAAGAAAGGTATATGCGAACCTTGTCAACTTGGAAAACAAGTAAGAACATCATTCACAGTCAAAAACATGGTATCAACTTCTTCTCCCTTACAATTTCTTCACCTCGATTTATTTGGACCTGAAAGGCATGCTAGTCTAAACGGTAAATTCTATGCTTTTGTGATAGTCGATGATTTCTCTAGATATAAATGGGTACTATTCCTTAGAACAAAAGATGAGGCATTTAAAGAGTTTGAAAAACTGATTAAAAATTTGGAGACCAAATATAGTCTTAATCTTATAAAAATCAAAAGTGACCATGGTACTAAATTTTAAAAGGATTTTATCATATTCTGTAATCAAAAAGGAATCTCTCATGAATTTTCAGCACCTAGAACTCCACAAAAAAAAATGGAGTGATAGAAAGGAAGAATAGAACATTACAAGAAACAACTAGAACTCTAATTCAGGAAAGTAAACTCCCTAAGAAATTTTGGGCCGAAGCTGTGAACACAACATGTTATGTCCTAAATAGAGTATTGATTCGTCCAATCATTCTGAAAACACCATATGAATTATTAAATAATCGACTTCCTAACATAAGTTATTTCAAAGTGTTTGGATCTTAATACTTTATTCTTAACAGTAATGGAAATCTAGGCAAATTTGATGCTAGATCATATAAAGGAATATTCATCAGCTATTCACAAAATAGTAGAGCATATCACATTTATAATGTACAAAAGATGTTTATCGAATAATCTATACATGTCAAATTTAACGAATCTAACCATGATATTCCAAAAGAAAGAGAAGAAGATGCAGGAAACATACGCTCTGAGCATATCCATTAGTGTTTGGATGGTTCTCTCACTTTGTCCGTCGGTTTGAGGATGGTATGTTGTGTTCATTCTCAGCTGTGTTCCCAAACATTCTTGTAACCATTTCAAGAAATTAGATGTGAAACGTGGATCTCTGTCTAATACAATGGACACAGGTACACCGTGCCTTGAAACAATTTCCTTAACGAACAGTTTTGCTAACAGATCTAGAGTAAATCGAATCTTGATTGGTAAAAAGTGTGCCAACTTTGTCAATCGATCGACAATCACCCAAATGGCATCGTAACCTTGTTGGGTAGTTGGAAGACCTACAACAAAATCTATTATGATATGCTCCCATTTCCATTCTGGTATCTCCAACGGTTGTAATAATCTGGTTGGCCTTTGATGTTCAACTTTGACTTTCTGACACGTTAAACATATTGCCACACATTTAGCCACATCCCTCTTTATATTTGGCCACCAAAAATGATGTCTAAGATCTTGGTACATCTTTGTACTCCCAAGGTGAATCAAATATCTTTAATTGTGAGCTTCACTCAGAATTTCCTCCTTAACTTCTAGTACTTGCAGAACCCAAATTCTTCCTTCAAATTGAAGTAACCCTTCCAAATCGATTTTGAATTTTCTTTCCTCACCTTCAGATATCCTCTATTTTATCTTTTCGCAGTCTTCATCCTGAATTTGTACATTTTTCACCCTTTCCACCAACGTTAAACTATTTCCCATCTGGAATAACTTTTCATCGGATTCTGTCGGACATTTAATTTCCAACTCCATCTTAGCAATTTTCGACACTAGCTTCTCTTGATCAGTTACCAACATTAACTTCTCCCGTCCCTTCCTACTTAAGGCATCAGCAACAACATTCGCTTTTCCAAGATTATAAAAAATCTCGTAATCATAATATTTGATCAGTTCCAACCACCTTCTTTGTCTCATATTCAAATCTTTTTGTGTAAAGATATACTTTAGACTTTTATGGTTGGTATATATCTCACACCTCTCTCCATAAAGATAATGTCTCCAAATTTTCAGGGCAAACACCACTGCTGCCAACTCTAAGTCATGAGTCGGATACCCTTTCTCGTAATCTTTCAACTGACGTGATGCATACGCAATAACTCTGCTATTCTGTATAAGCACACAACCTAGTCCTTTATGCGATGCGTCACTATATACCACAAAATTTCATGTATCATCAGGTAATGACAACACAAGCGCTGAACTCAACCTCTTCTTTAACTCTCGAAAACTTTCTTCACCCTTCTCTGTCCAAACAAACTTAACAACTTTTCTAGTTAAATTCATCAACGGAGACACGATCTTGGAAAAGTATTGAATAAACGCCTGTATTAACCTGCCAATCCTAAGAAACTCCTTACTTCTAACGGTGTCTTCGACTGATCTCAGTTTATTACAGCTTCAACCTTTGATGGATCTATCGAAAGTCCATCCTTATCAATAACGTGTCCGAGAAACTGTACACGTTCCAACCAAAATTCACATTTTGAGAACTTAGCATACAACTTCTCTTTTCTCAACATCTCCAACGTCAATCTCAACTGTTCCACATGTTCCTATTTGGTTTTGGAATATACCAATATATCATCAATAAACACCACCACAAATTTGTCCAAAAATGGTTTAAACACCCTGTTCATCAAATCCATGAACGTTACAGGTGCATTGGTTAAACCGAAAGATATAACCAGAAACTCGTAATGACCATACCGAGTTTTGAAGGCTATTTTTGGTACATCCTTTGGCCTAACCTTCAACTGATGATAACCACTTCTCAAGTCTATCTTCGAGAAATATCTCGCTCCCTTCAACTGATCGAACATGTCATCAATTCTAGGTAATGGATACTTATTTTTAATCGTGACCTTATTCAATTCTCTATAATCAATGCAGAGCCGCATCGATCCATCTTTCTTCTTAACAAATAACACCGGTGCTTCCCATGGCGAGACACTCGACTGAATATACTTCTTGTCTAGCAATTCTTGCAACTGCACTATCAACTCTTTCATCTATACCGGGGCCATTCTATACGGTGCCTTTGATATTGGGGCCGTTCCTGGTAGTAAGTCAACGAACTCGATTTGTCGATCCGGCGGAAGACCCGATAAATAATATCAAAATACGTCTGCAAAATCTCTTATGATCAGTATTTCTTCTAACTTTGCATTCTTCTTTTGTGTATCGACTATGTAGGCTAAGTATCCTACACATCCTTGTCTCAACAACTTCTTGGCTTGCATCACCGTCAGACAACTTGCTTGTGGAGGTGACTTGCTACCAAAGAACACAACCTTTGACGAAGTTATAAGGTTAACACACTTTCTTTGGCAATCAATTACTGCTCCGTAATTGAATAACCAATCCATTCCCAGTATAACATCAAACTCACCAAGTCTAATTGGTATCAAATCTACCATCATCTCGTGACCTTTTATAACCACACTACAATTCCTATATACAAATCTAACAAGAATCACTTTTCTATTCGCAATCTCTATACTTAAGGGAAATTCTAATTCTTCCTGAGGCAAATCTAAGTTCTGAGCAAATTCATCGGATATAAATGAACAAGTAGCACCCTAATCAAATAATACATAAGCATTAATACCATTAATCTGAATGATACCTGACACCACATCCTTAGATCATACAAAGATCATGCACTCATTCATATTAAAAGTCCTTGCAGTGAGGTTCATTGACTTTATTTAATTTATTCATTTAATATTAAACAATTCACTTAATTTAATTATCTTCTTAAATATTAAGCAATTGATTTAATTTAATTATTTCCATAAATTAAATCCTTAAAATAAAATTATCAATACTCAATTTAATTTACACTAATCAATTTAATTACTAAATTGATTCAGCACAACTCATCAATTATTTATTTTCCTCAATAAATAAATTATTTAAAATATTTATTTAATTCCATAAATATTTAAATTAAATTACAAATTTCTCGATCGTTACAGCGGGGGTACGGGAATTCCAGAAGTTTTAAAACACCTGCAAAACATGTTTTGCCCCATTCTCTCCTATTATTATCGACCCCAAGCCATGATATCCCCCACAAATCACTCCATATTCCCTTATTCTCCATCAAATTCAAGCAACATTTCTATTCTATATATACACATAACCTAACTCATCCATCACACACCCATTACACATAATTTTCATTGAATTACATACACCAAAAGCTAGGGTTAATCCATTTTTGGGTTTGTAAGCAAGGAAGGGAGAACTTCTGCAATTGAACACTCAACCTTGGCACTATAATCATTCAGTTGGACAATCAGTGTGGGTAAGTCAGTATTTCATCAGTTTTTTAAATATTATGGATTTTTGGGATATTGTGAGTAGTGTGCACGCCAAGTGTTTGTGATATTGGCAAAGCCAAAGTTTTGGGGATTTGTGGACAGAAATTGTGAGGAATGGCACCTAAGACTCTTGTGAAATGACAAAGGGGTGATGGTTCATCGCCACCGGCCTGAAGTTATGATAAAAGAAAGTTTATTAGTGTTAATGCGGCAGACAAGTATGACTATCTCATGCCTAAAGAATTGACACCGGAAAGGGGTTTGAGACCGGATGCATTCGATGGCCAAATAATAAAACAGATACATAAATAGGGTTAGGAGGTGTTCACATATGATCCAGACCCTGCTATTGTGAATGTGGTAAAAGAGTTCTATGCTAATGCTAAAGATATAGATCCATTTGTAGCATATGTGTGGGGAAAATAAGTGCCTTTCAGTTTAGAGGCTATAAATGAGTATTACGGTGTGCGAGCCTTATCAGTGTGCCAATATGCCAAGCTCAGAGATAGTAATCCTAATTATGATCAGATTCTGATAGAAATTGCAAAGCCTGGCACTGTTTGGGCAAAGGGGATAAAGGGTGGCACTCTTTTCATGAGCAAGGATCTGAGCCTATATGGAAAAATTTGGTATGCATTCCTATGCGCAGAGCTATTGCTTTCGACACATACCAATGAGGTGACCAAGGAAAAGGTGTTACTCCTCTATGCGATAGTAAAGCACTTTGACATTGACATCGGTTCAATTATTAGCTTCTCAATTCTAAGTTGTCTCAAGCTAAGCTATTCTAAGGATGACTGCCACACCCATCTCTTATTTGTGGGTTGTGTAGGCAGTTAGGTGTTCGATGGTCAGGTGATGAGCTCGTGCAGTAGCCCCTCTAACTATTTGATTCTAAAATGATTGCAAGATACTCAGTATGGGCTGGAGGGCAGTTGCATCCTTGAGGTTTAGGCTTTATGTTTCCAGATGCTCTTGAGGAAGAGGAGGCAGAGGATACCTCAGAGGATGACGAGTTCAGAGCTGATGAGGTGACTGGTGAGGAGGAAGTTGCGGAGGATAGCAGGTCTGCCAAATATATGTTTAGCACCTAATTTTAAAATTTTCAAAGGCATCTTGATGAGAGAGATAAAGAAGCAGATAAAAAGATGAAGAGACTGATAGCAAGGTAGGATCACATGTTCAACACGATGAATAATTCTCTTGATTCATTGAATGAGGCATTGCAAAGATTGAATCTAGTTGTCATGCGACTAGTTCCAGCCTCTGAATCTGAGCCAATTCTACAAGACCTCCCACCCGACTTTGATATGGAGGAGTTTTTAGTTTCTAATTTAACAGCCATCGCCACCGCCACCGCCACCACAAGCTTAGCATACTACAGGGAGTTGTTTAAGATTTAGTTTAGTTTTTGTTCTATTTTAGTTTTATGTTTGCATAATAGTTTAGTTCATGTTTTCATTCATATAGTTGCATTGTTAGTAGTATTGTTATGTTTTATGTTTGCATAATAGTTTAGTAGTGTAGATAGTTTATTTTTCTATTTTTATTGAATTGTAAAAAATGGTAAAAAATGAAAAATCTCAAAAAATATTAGTTAGTTTGCTGTTTTTATATTGCACGTAGTTCATATTTGTATGATTCCAGCTGTTATGTGGTTTAAGTCTGTTTTGGCCAATAATGAGATTGGAATTACATAGACAAGTATAATATTGATTGTTAAAGCTTTGAGGCGATTTCTTATCATGAATTAGATCTTTGGCGCATTATACGTTCGTTTTGGTTGAAGAAATATTTAAGGGTTTTACAAATGGGTTTTGAACTGGGGTCAATACAAAAATTTCACGCTCTGGGGTAGGCCAGGAAGTCTTTAGAGAGTACATTAAAAAATTTATTAACGATAGAAATATCATTCAAAATCTCGATTTTTATTTAAATCCATGACATGGGCTAAGAAAGCTTAACATCTGTTTTTCAATAAATGAATAGCTTTATGGCTTTATATGACAGTGATTGACTTTAGTGATTTGGTTGCTTGAATTCGTATAATAGGTTAGTTAGGAATATGAAAGCTAAAAACCATACGGAAATAATCGATTTTAGCATGGTGATTAGTTAACCAATCAATCCCTAAAATCACATCAATTGCAAGTATTTTCAAAGAGATAAGATCGACATGTAACGTGAAAGTGTCAATTTAAATTAAACAAGATTTATAAACAGTGGATGTAACGAAGCTTTCTCCTAACTGAGTTTCAATAGATAAGTCAGAGTCTAATTTCTCAAGAGCCAAGTTCAAACGTTGAACACAACTAGGTGAAATAAAAGAGTGGATAGAACTGGTATCGAATAAAGTATAGACTTTGCAAGAGTTTATGATTAACTTACCCGTGATAACTTCGTTCAGGTTCCTTAATAAACGATCTCACTTAAACTACCGAATTTGACTTGGTTGGGACATCCTTTGGCACCATCCCAGTTGGACTTAACTTCGCTATAGAGTACATTCAACACTTAATTGCTTCATCACATTCCTGATCCATGATTCAAATCATTACTTTCTGATTCATATCGAATTGGGTTTGATTGCTCTGCACAGGGTACTTCTGAACTAGATGTTGGATTCTCCCAATTGTTGTCCAAAAAGTGAAATCCATTTGATCTATTTTGGCCTTATTGGATCGGACGTCTTTTTCTATAATATCAACGTATCGTGTGGCTTTTACCCATACATCATCTATTCTCATTCATTCATTTGCTTCTTCTTTCATCAGAACTTTGATTGTAGCATTCTTAAATTCTAGCTATAATATCTTATACTCTGCCAAAAAGTGCTTTTGTTCAAGCATCGCACATCGGGTAACACAATTCTGAATTGTTGCATCTCTTTACTCCACGACCGCCTGCCATTCTTCAGCCTGCTCTTCTAACTCATGAATACGATTTTTGTTGACTTATGTCACACCCTTTGTTTTGATGATGACCACTTTTGTTTACTAACCATGTCTTATAACATTTCAGGAACATCAAGGAAGAAAGTCCAAAGTCAAGATGTCTTTGAAGAAAGAAAAGCTAAATTGAGTCCTAGGAATATATGTAAGATCTTAGCATCTATTACTTTCCAAAATAAGGCTCTAGGACATGTGCATTACATACTTTCATTCATGGTGCAACATAAGGAATCAAATCTTGTTGAATAGATACACACCGTTAAGAAAGATATGGGTAAATAAATTACCATAAGTTATGCATCATAATATTATCCCATGATTCAAGAAATTTGACTGGGTATTTCCAACGGTCCAATATCTGATAAGATATATGGACACCGGCCAACAGACACTTTATGGTTAGCATAAATCATGACATCATGCTGCTCCTATTATGCATCATAAATTAAGGGTCTTAAATCTAGGAAATTAATTAACGTAACTAGTTGATTGCATGTTGCATAGCAGAAATCATGTGTCAAGATCTCGCCTCACGATTTAAGCAACTTAATTGATTCACTCTAACGAACCAATGCATTTTAAGATATATGGAAACATGTCAGCAGATGTTTATGGGTATATAAGGTAATAAAATCCGGCTGTGTAATTGGAACTGTTAGTAATCTGCGTCATGCCTTTCTCCCATGCAAATGAAAATCAATTAAGCCTTAAATATTGATGGCGTGATTGTTTAGAAAATAGAATTTCTGTGATTGAAATCAAGCTGTGTAGATCATGATTAATACATAATGACACGATTTGTGCTAAGTGTTTTAGTCAGTATATCATAGTAGCAAAACCTTTGCAACGGTAATATCCTTGAAGAGGTCTATATAATATGAGATCTTTAACATAACAAGATATGAAAAACATATACAGATATTTATTGCATTAAGAACCGGGCTGCACCTTCGAATACATTCTGGTAATATTCTTCTTGCATTCCATTTCATTCTATACTAGAGCCTTAAGTTGGTGAGTTATATATTGCTTGATCATTAGACCTCTAGTGTGTATTTTACTTTTCCTACCTCAATCAATATTACATGTAATTCTGTTTTTGAATTGGTAACTTATTACAATCAAGTTTAAGGAAAGCATAGGTGCTTAGGAGTGCATAGGTGCACAGGGAACAAAGTTGTTCAAATTATTGGAACTTGTATTGTAATTGGAAGAGTTTAATTAAAGTGAGTCTCCAATACTAGTTGGTATTGGACGTGGATTAGACTACTATTCTAGAGGGTAGTAGTTGAACCACGTAAAAATTCAAGTGTTGGTGTGATTGCTTTCTGTGCTTGAATATCTTGTTTTTCATCCTGCAGCCTGCATTCTATTCATATCAGTAAAACTGGTTAACTCAATAATATCCTGACTTGGTAATCTAGCTTGCTGCATTAAACATCCAAAGGACTTTTTGATAAGAAATAAAAATTGGACATAGTTTGTGCCTACACTTATTCAACCCCACCTTCTAAGTGTACCTATTTAAATTTCATTTGGTATCAGAGCTTGGCTCTACTTATCTTGGTCTTAAAGGTGACTTGTAGGGAAATATTCTGATATGGCACAACTTGGAAGCGCTCATCATGAAGGTCAATTAACGAACCGACCTCCACTACCTTTTGAAACTGAGAACTATAACTTCTGGAAGTTCCGGATGAGGATATATCTTAAACGAGACCCATGGGAATGGTGGGTGGTAGAGAATGGACCGGTAATCCCAAGAAAAGATGACGGTACTCCAAAAACTCTACTCGAGATGGACTCAACTAAAACCTACATGGTGTTATACGATTCAAAAGCAATGACCACTCTCCTCAACGGCATGGTGCAATCTGAAATACATAAAGTTTCTTCATGCAACACATCAAAGGAGATTTGGTATACCCTAGTGGTAAGTCACAAAGGAACGTCCAAAGTACGAGAAGTCAAGCTAAGTATGCTCATGCTTGACTACGAAATGGTCAAACTGGAAAGAGACGAAACGATCAAAATGGCTCAGGCACGATTTCTAGTGCTTATAAACTCCTTGAAGCTACTTGACAAGACAATTCCACAAAGCGAAATCAATCATAAGCTACTTTGGGCTATGCCCAAATGGTTTGTATCTAACATTACTACTCTTCAAGACTCCGTCAATATTTCTGCTATGGATACATTAACTCTCTTTAGTGAACTAAAAGAATATGAACACCAATTGAAAATATATGATGACGAGGAAGAAGTTCCTCGAAAGAAAGTACTAGTTCTAAATGTAGGAATTGAAGAAGAACTCGAAAATAACTTGGATGATAAAATAGCCATGATATCAAGGAGACTTAAGGGGCTACTTCAATGAAAGAATCAAAGGAAAAATACTTTCAATGCAAACAAATACAAAGCCAAGCCAACCGAGGAAACTTGTTTCGAGTGTGGATGACCTGGTCACTTCAAAAAGGATTGTTTCAACTCAAAAACAAAGGAAAGCCAGCAACAAGGAGTTCAAAAAGCACAAAGCATTTCTAACATGGAGTGATGATGAAGAATCCGGAAGTGGAAATAGATGCAAATGATGAACGCTCAAATGTGCTTCATGGGACTTGAAGGTGAATCAAGTATGTCTTAAAGCCAAAGTATCTTCTCAAAAGTGGATCCCCGACGAATGGATGTTCACGATATAATCTGGAGACAAATCTAAGTTCATGGAACTAAATGTCAAAAAGAAACATGGAACAGTCACATTCGGTGATAATCGGTCATGCGAAATAATTGGGAAAGTTAAAATCGGTAATGGTAAGGTTAATATTAATAATGTTCATCTTGTTAAAGGTCTAGAATTCAATCTCATTAGTGTTAGTCAATTAATGGATAATGGACATCAAGTAAAGTTTGAAAAAGATAAATGTACAATTTTATATGGTACTAACAATGCTGCTTTAGTTGCCCAAATAGAAGGGAATATATATACTCTTGATTTTGAGAGACAGGAGGAAGAATTATGTCTTGCAACCATTCAAGATGAAGCGAATCTATGGCATAGAAGGATGGGACATATTCATATGGACCACATCAAGAAGTTGTCATCAAAGAACTTAGTAAGAGGATTACCTAAAATGAATTTCGAGAAGAAAGGTATATGCGAACCTTGTCAACTTGGAAAACAAGTAAGAACATCATTCACAGTCAAAAACATGGTATCAACTTCTTCTCCCTTACAATTGCTTCACCTCAATTTATTTGGACCTGAAAGGCATGCTAGTCTTAACGGTAAATTCTATGCTTTTGTGATAGTCGATGATTTCTCTAGATATACATGGGTACTATTCCTTATAACAAAAGATGAGGCATTTAAAGAGTTTAAAAAACTGATTAAAAATTTGGAGACCAAATATAGTCTTAATCTTATAAGAATCAAAAGTGACCATGGTACTAAATTTTAAAAGGATTTTATCACATTCTGTAATCAAAAAGGAATCTCTCATGAATTTTCAACACCTAGAACTCCACAAAAAAATGGAGTGATAGAAAGGAAGAATAGAACATTACAAGAAACAACTAGAACTCTAATTCAGGAAAGTAAACTCCCTAAGAAATTTTGAATTTGAAGTCAGAACACAACATGTTATGTTCTAAATAGAGTATTGATTCGTCCAATCATTCTGAAAACACCATATGAATTATTAAATAATCGACTTCCTAAAAGTGTTTGGATCTAAATGCTTTATTCTTAACAGTAATGGAAATCTAGGCAAGTTTGATGCTAGATTATATGAAGGAATATTCATCGGCTATTCACAAAATAGTAGAGCATATCACATTTATAATGTACAAAAGATGTGTATCGAAGAATCTATACATGTCAAATTTAACGAATCTAACCATGATATTCCAAAAGAAAGAGAAGAAGATGCAGAAACATAGAGATCAACGCAAATCCAAATTTCTACCAGATAAACCAAAACAGCAAGATCATGGAATCAATCCAGCAACATGAATTTGAAGAGCAGCAGGACCAAGACTCTATCCAGCAAGCTGAATCCGAAAATCAGGAACATATCTAGCAAGATGAAATGGATGAACAATAAGACCACAATTCTGAATCTACTGAAGAAGTAATACATGATATTCAACTTCCAAAATTAGTCAGATACATCAAAAACCATCCACCTGAGAACATCATTGGAAACATAAACGACAAAGTTATGATAAGAAGAAAAGCACAAAATATGTGCGCTTTCTCAGCATTTCTATCCCAAATTGAACCAAAGAACGCCAAAGAAGCCATACCTGATGAGAGTTGGCTTCTAGCTATACAGGAGGAGCTACAACAATTTGAAAGATGTCAAGTGTGGGAGTTAATCCCTCCCCCAAAAGATGTGTCCATTATTGGAACTAAATGGGTCTTCAAAAACAAGCTTGACGAGTATGGAACAATTACAAGAAACAAAGCGAGATTAGTAGCTCAAGGATACAACCAACAAGAAGGAATAGACTATGAAGAAACATTTACCCCAAAGAGTCTGCTTTGGAATCTATTCAGATATACTACTAGCATTCGCTTTGTTTCGAAAGTTCAAGCTACACCAAATGGACGTCAAAAGCGCCTTCCTCAATGGGTACATAAATGAAGAAGTATATGTAAAATAGCCACCTGGATTTGAGCATTACAAGTTCCCACATTACGTATACAAACTCAAGAAGGCACTCTATGGACTCAAACAGGCCCCAAGGGCTTGGTACAAAAGATTAAGTAAGTATCTCCTATCAAATGGGTTCATACGAGGTAAAATCGACTCCACTCTGTTTATTAAATGTCAAAATAAAGATATAATTATTGTACAAATATATGTAGACGATATAATATTTGGTGCTACTAATAATTTTTTTGTGAGTGGTTTTCCAAATGCATGCTCAAGGAGTTTGACATAAGCTTGATGGGAGAACTTAACTACTTTCTGGGCCTTCAAATTAAACAAAATCACGAAGGTATATTAATTCATCAAACCAAGTACACAAAAGAGTTACTTCAGAGATTCGAATTTGACAATTCAAATTCAAAGACCACACCAATGAGTACATCAATAAAACTCACAGCAGATGAAAAAGGTACGGATGTAGAGGCAACAAAATACAAAGGTATGATTGGATCCTTAATATATTTAACTACTTCTAGACCTGTTATAATGTATAGTGTGTGTCTATATGCTCAATTTCAGGCCAAACCCAAAGAATGCCACTTACAGGCTGTTAAACGAATACTTAAATATTTGAGTGGTACGACAAATTTAGGATTGTTCTACCCAAAATGTGATAAATTTTGATCTAATAGGTTATTCAGATGCTGACTATGCAGGCTATCAAATAGATAGAAAAAGCACAAGCAGTGCTTGTACATTTTTGGGACAAAGTCTTGTTTCATGGCACAGCAAGAAGCAAACATCAGTCGCTCTATCCACCACCGATGGTAAATATTTAGCAGCAGGAAGTTGCTGCTCCAAAATTCTGTGGATGCGTCAAACACTTTGCGATTTTGACATCATATGTGAAACCGTGCCCATATACTGTGATAATATAAGCACCATAGACATCTCTAAAAATCCAGTACTACATTCTCTCACAAAACACATAGAAGTACACCACCATTTTCTTAGAGACAATGTGTCCAAAGGTTTAATAAGATTAATATTCATTCCCACTGAGCATCAACTAGCAGATATATTTACAAAACCTCCAGGGGAAGAACGATTTAGTACTCAAACGAGAGAACTCAGAATGTGTCTAATTCAAATATAAACCGAGTGAGTTAAAGATATTAGACAGACACATTACCGGCGTATCTATTCAGCCATAATTACGCCCATTAAAATCTATTCAAATTCTCCTTCCCAAAGCCGACCTCACCACTTCCCATATCTCGATAACGTGTACTATACATAAAGACCAGAAGCCGCATTCCTCTCTCTCTATCTCAGACTCTCCAATCTCTGAATTTCTCCCATCCCCCTCCATAATCTCAATCGACTCCACTCTTCCCTGCTACAATGAGAACTAGACGAGACAAACAACTTCATGATGAATCAGAAGACGAAGTCTCACCTCCCTCTCCACCATCCCAACCATCGATCACTCAAAAACTAAAGCGACAGCTATCCTCTGTCACGACCATCTTCGGTGGCTTCTCCCCTACCTCTAATTCGAAGCAAGCTCATTGACCCCTCACTTGGCTCGCCTCCGAAACCGATAATACCTCTCTCTGTCTCCTTGCATGAAGTGCCTGATGACTTTTTTAGAGGCCATAATTTTGAACTCCGTTTTAAAACCTCTATCTGTCAAAAATCTTTTGTCTATGAAAAATCGATAGACATGTTCTACTATCAAAACTCACATCTTCATCGTCTCTTTGAGTCATGTGGTATGTCTTCCTTAAGCACCCTCCCCTGTAGCTTCTACCCCAAATTAGTTCAAAGTGAGCTTTTATACCAATCTTGAAAATAATGGCGATTGCTACACCTCGTTTGTCAAAGGTAAATCCTTGTTCTTTATAGCCATGGATTTAGGGAGTATACTATCAATCCCATACACCAGTGACTGCCCCTTCACTCTCAAAGGGCCAATCTCTACTCCTCTGTCTCCCCTATTACAGCTTCGCATTGTTTTGGATGACCCAACAGTGTCCTTTGTCACTCTTCCTAAAACCACCAAAGTGTCTCCTCTTGCAATTGTTCTTCACAAACTGTTACGATAAAATCTTCTCCCTCGTCTCAGTGGTGGAGCTGATTTCACGTATCAGGATTTTGTCTTGGTAGCATTAATAATGACCGATCAACCTTTTAACTTTTCACTCATGATGCTAAAACACATGATTCACTGTGTTAAACGTTCCAAAAAGTGTCTGCCCTACAGCTGCTTCCTCACCAAACTCTTTACCCACTTCCAAATTCCACTCAACGATGAGGGTTGTATCCACTTGACTGATTCTATCGATTCGAACTATCTCAAAGGGGCTCATATCACTCTACTTAAAGGGAAGTTCATTCGTCTGGTTCTAAAATTCCCAAACCAATTCCTCCTACTTTACTGCCTTCTTCCCCTGAAATTCTAACCATCCTTCACACAATCGCAAACACTCAAGCCCAAATCACTTCTGATATCAAAGACATCCAACTCTGTCTCTCCGTTCTTGAAAAAGGAAAACTCCCTATTTGTTATGACGATCTTCATGCTATGTTTTGAAATGTGGAAGATGAGTTTATTGATCTTCAAGCTGGTTTCGAGTTGCACACTCGGGCAATGGTAGAAGCCCTATAATGGAAGATGAACCGCAACGCCTGTCAATTGAGTACTGAGCTAAAGTTCATCAGCAACCAAATTGGGACTCTGGGACGTTTTATCGAGCGCCGCATAAATGATCTTAGTGAGGAGCTGCAAGCAGACCAAGTCCAAGCACGCATACCCGAATGGCCCCAATGCAATTGGATGGCCGAATAACAAGGCGGCTTTCTAGACCCTCCATTACCTCCTCCTACCTTCATTGCTCGTCCCCCCAGATTTTCCAACACAATGTCACTGGAAGAGATCATACACCACAGGCTTCACCGACCCTATTTCACCGCCCATGAAGCAAATCATGTTAATCTTGAGGAGGAAGATGCTTAGCTGCCCTGTCCCTTTTGGCATTCCAGACACACCTTTTTGATTCATGCCAAAGGGGGAGAAGACTTATGCTTGCTTTTGCTTTTCCCTACTCCCAAAGACAATTTTTTAAATTTTTTTGTGAATGATAACTTGTGTTGTTAAGACTATGGTTTAAATTTGTTGATGGATGCTAGTTTAATCGTTTCCTATATTTTTGTCTTAAAATATATTATGGACTAACCAGAAAATGCAGGGCTACTTTGAATTTGTCAGAAAAGAGAGTTGTCCAAATACTGCATATATGCATTTAACAACATGCATAAATTAAGGGGGAGTTGTAACTCTCTTGAAATGCATGGTTTTAGTGGGAGCTATAATTATTTTGTTGTCATCATCAAAAAGGGGGAGAATATTGACTTATGTCACACCCTATGTTTTGATGATGACCACTTTTGTTTACTAACCATGTCTTATAACATTTCAGGAACATCAAGGAAGAAAGTCCAAAGTCAAGATGTCTTTGAAGAAGGAAAAGCTAAATTGAGTCCTAGGAATATATGTAAGATCTTAGCATCTATTACTTTCCAAAATAAGGCTCTAGGACATGTGCATTACATACTTGCATTTATGGTGCATGTTAAAAACATGCATGGCTAAAACTGCTCAACATAAGGAATCAAATCTTGTTGAATAGATACACACGATTAAAAAAGATATGGGTAAATAAATTACCAAAAGTTATGCCTCATAATATTATCCCATGATCCAAGAAATTTGACTGGGTATTTCTAACGGTCCAATATCTGATAAGATATATGGACACCGGCCAACAAACACTTTATGGTTAACATAAATCATGACATCATGCTGCTCCTATCATGCGTCATAAATTAAGGGTCTTAAATCTAGGAAATTAATTAAGGTAACTAGTTGATTTCATGTTGCATAGCAGAAATCATGTGTCAAGATCTCGCCTCACGATTTGAGTAACTTAATTGATTCACTCTAACGAACCAATGCATGTTAAGATATATGGAAACATGTCAGCAAATGTTTATGGGCATATAAAGAAATAAAATCCGGCTGTGTAATTGGGACTGTTAGTAATCTGCGTTATGCCTTTCTCCCATGCAAATGAAAATCAATTAAGCCTTAAATACTGATGGCCTGATTGTTTAGAAAATAGAATTCTATGATTGAAATCAAGCTGCGTAGATCATGATTGATACAGAACGACAAGATTTGTGCTAAGTGTTTTAGTCAGTATATCACAGTAGCAAAACCTTTGCAACAGTAATATCCTAGAAGAGGTCTATATAATTTGAGATCTTTAACATAACAAGATATAAAAAACATACACAGAAAATATAGTTTACAAGCTACAAAATTGTTGTTCACTGAGACAGATATTGATTGCATTAAGAACAGGGCTGCAACTTCGAATACATTCTAGTAATATTCTTCTTGCATTCCATTTCATTCTATACTAGAGCCTTAAGTTGGTGAGTTATATATTGCTTGATCATTAGACCTCTAGTGTGTATTTTACTTTTCCTACCTCAATTAATATTACATGTAATTCTGTTTTTGAATTGGTAACTTATTACAATCAAGTTTAAGGAAAGTATAGGTGCTTAGGAGTGCATTAGAAAATAGAATTTCTGTATTTTACTTTTCCTACCTCAATCAATATTATATGTAATTCTGTTTTTGAATTGGTAACTTATTACAATCAAGTTTAAGGAAAGCACAGGGAACAAAGGTGTTCAAATTATTGGAACTTGTATTGTAATTGGAAGAGTTTAATAAAAGTGAGTCTCCAATACTAGTTGGTATTGGACGTGGATTAGACTACTATTCTAGAGGGTAGTAGTTGAACCATGTAAAATTCTGGTGTTGGTGTGATTGCTTTCTGTGCTTGAATATCTTGTTTTTCATCCAGCAACCTGCATTCTATTCATATTAGTAAAACTGGTTAACTCAATAATATCCTGACTTGGTAATCCAGCTTGCTGCATTAAACATCCAAAGGACTTTTTGATAAGAAATAAAAATTGGACATAGTTTGTGCCTACACTTATTCAACCCCCCCTTCTAAGTGTACCTATTTAAATTTCAATTTTGTAATTCTAAATTTTGATCATAAAATTCTTCTAATAAATTCTCCTCAGGTTCCTCTTCTTCCTCACTCTCAGCTGCTACCTCTGCGACTAGCTTGGGTTCAACTATTAGTTCTTCACTCACCACGTAGATATCTCTAATTTCTTCTTCGTCTGACATCACATTAACCTTGTTGTTGATTAAAGGTGTCTCAACGTTCTCATTCACTCCTTTGTAAAAAATTTCAGCTGCCATTTTCAAACACTGCCACAAAAAAGGTTAATTAACATATCACATATTATCCCTATACTCTGACCGACCAATTAAATATCAAATAAACTTAGGTAGGTCATACTAGCGAAAGAATTCTCCGTTTCTCCCCTCCTAGTTCTTGTCTCACATTTCAGCCAGGGATCATAACCCTATGCTTTGATACCAACTGTGATGCCCCCAAAATAGGTATACATCACCCATCTTGAGTCGCCAAATACATGGTACAAAATTGATTACAAACTTAATTATACAACTGTCGGGTAATATACGACAAAATATAGCTGAGAGTTTAAACAAGAATATTGCCTTCTAGACAATATCCACTCTCAATAGAGTCCTCATTACAATTATTATCACACTATTTCACAGAATAGTGAGGACTACTAAAATAACCATTTGGACCGTCAATACGTTCCCTAACCAGTCCCAGCTATATTCTTATTTCCTGAAGAGAACAGTGAAAGAAAAGGGTGAGCTCAACTAGCCCAGTAAAAAATATTATGACTAAGATAATGCAGAATAAATTATCCTTAGGCTTCAACAGTATAACAACTGATAGAATACAATAGACAACAAGTTTTAGATCAACAACTACATCGAAATAAGAAATCCATTAGAAGAGTCAAGTAGAACATGATATCAATTATCTTCTTTGATTTAAAAAAAGTTTTTCGTCAACTTTATCGCTGAGACTCAGCTTAATAAATAAATAACATCATCGAATCATCCCTGCACTACGGGCCAAGGATATTCATGTAATCATCAATGGTCATGATTATACCGAATAATCCCTGGTCACAATCATACCAACAATTGTCCATCAATGCACTACGGGCCAATGAGGACTTTTACTACATCATTTGTAACATTACGGGTCATGATTATACCGAATGATCCCTGGTTATAATCATAACAATCAACAGTCCATCTATGCATATAAGCCAAAGATGACTTTTATCACAATATAAGCATGAGGATGATGACAATGATATAAGCATTAATCAAACGAAATCAAGGATAAATATTAAAGACTTTAAATTTATCTAGAGTTTAAAAATATCTAAATTTGTCAACATGATACTACTTTGTGGAGTAAAATTCAATAATAATATTGTATCAAAAATGATTTGGACCGAAAAAAAAATTAATTTTTGTAATAAATAGTACACCAAGTGAATAGTACCCGGGTGAATAGTACTTCAAAAATAGTACCCCATGAACAGTACTTTATGAATAGTACTCGTGAATGTACTTCGTGAATAGTACTTTATGAATAGTACCTGTGAATAGTAATTTAGGAATAGTACTCATAAAAGGAAAATACAAAAGAAAACGATATTCCATGATGAGTACAAAAGAAAGGATATGCCATAAGAGTATAATAGAATATACGAAACTGCAAATGGATTTTAGTCCGCAATGTAGTAATCCACGTAGACAGATCATTTCTAGAATTTAATAAAGAATGAATATGAATGGTCATTCACAATGCATGCGGTAGTCCGCGTAGACAGGTTATTCCAATAGAATAATAAACAATAGAATAAAAGAAGAATTTCACCATACATGCGGTAGTCCGTGCAGACAAGTTATTCCAACAGAATAATAAAGAATGGAATAACAGAAGAATTTCACCATGCATGCGGTAGGCCGTATAGACAGGTTATTCCAACAGAATAATAAGAATGGAGTAACAATCCTTACGAATATTGAACAAGAATAATATTCATAAGAATACGAAAAATAATATCTCTTCAGAATATGAAATAAATAATACCCCTTATGACAGTTGAACGAAGATTATATTCCTTACGAATATTGAATGAAAATAATATTCACACGAATACGAAAAGTAATATCTCTCCAGAATATTAAATAAATAATATCCCTTACCTCAGAAGAAGACTGGATACTGGAATAGTGAAGTAGCAGACTTCTCTTCTTCTTTCTCTCTATAGCTTATTTCTGTGAGAGACCCAAATCCGGGTCCCAAATCACCACAGATCTGGTACAATCATTCTATTAATATTGCGGAAGATATAAACATAAATTGTTTATACAATACACTTTACACACTATTCCCCAAAATCGAGTAACCTTAACTTATACACAATTCATAAACTATCTAACACCTAACATTATTATCAAACTATATTATTACAAATTAGCTGCACATTTTATCCCAAGCTGAACTTGACATTATCCTTTTTCCTGTATCCGAACGCATTCGCCTTATCTGTAATGTTTATCATGATATAGCAAGGGTGAGCATGAAAGTTGCCTAGCAAGTTTAAATACAATTTAAGGATATATCATAATTGAAAGAGTCTGAATAATAAGCTGGCTATAATACATCAATATAATTGTGAACTAGCACGAACAAACTTTTGACTGAACAAGTATTGAACATGAGCAAATATATCTGGACCAACTGGTAATGAATGTGATCAGCCTTTCATACCTGACTTATACATGCAATATGTACAAAGTACAATTATCCATGGCAATCAGCAATGATTAACCATAAGAATATCTGAATGAAACAACTCTTAGTAGAGTTAAGTAAAACTTGCCTGAACTGTTGATTACCGCTACGTAATTTATAACACTTTATCTGAAGACCTAATATTCGTAATATAGATCTCCAATATAAGAATAATCGACAGAAAACATTGTCAGACATGTTCTTCAATTTCTAGGTTTTCCAAAAATTAAAGAACAGTCGAGGTGCTATATTTGAGTCCCTAAATCATTGCTTTCCCGACTTGGTTTTTATGATTTATTAGTTCAATCGTGTAGTTCGTGTGTCAAAGTACAACAACCAATAAACAGATCAACTTAACAACATCAAAACAAAGAGATCTAGCCGGTCAAACTACTGTCATAAATTTTGTTCTTGAAGATTCTGGGTTTTCCAGAATCTTCATCCGGGAAGATCGGTCAACCTAGTTTGACCAATATTATCTATAATTCTGTTAATGATCTGGGTGTTCTAAGGACTTGGATCTGTACTCCTCATGTCAGACAACAAGTATCAAACAATAACATAACCAAAACACTAACATACAGAAAGATCAAGGGCTTTAAAAATCTTGTCAGACAACATGGGAAAATTCTGGGTTGCCCAGATTCAAATTTCGTGATCGGTCAACGCCTTTTGATTGCTTGTAACTTACGATCTAGACATGCTATGACCCTGATTCAAGTTGCAGAGTAAAGACCACATATCATAGAACATATCCAAAACATAAAACACACAAAACATCTAACACATAAAGATCTAAGGCCATTGACATATGGTTGTCAGGCCATTCCTTGAACTTTTTCCAGATTTCTAAAAATGCTAGATTCATGCATCTAAGTGATATGGATATAGGTTTTGGCAACCTAGATCATCAAATGACACCCTCTAACATATATCTAACCAACAAACAACAACATCAAACATCAGATCTAAGGATTTCTACGTTAGGGTTTTTATACCTTTAAAACTTGGATTTTTGATTTCTGATCCTTGAATCTGTTCTTGTTAAGCTAAGAGATGATATTAGCTTATCTTACCACTCTCTCTCACTCTTTATTTCGGATTTAGAAGAGAGAAAAGATTGGAAGAAGGGGTACGACGTCATGTTGTTAAACCTAGTAAGTGTTCATGGTCGATTTGACCCCTCAGCAAAAGTATAAAATATTTTAAAGGAATTCTTATATTCCTCGTTATTCATTCTACTTCTTTGAAGAGAAGTTGAAAATAGGGGTAGGCTAAAATTTTGAGGACGAAATTATGTGAATAAGGGGTGAATGTGATGACCCGGGTAAGGGTGTGGTTTTAAGAAATTCTGAGGACGGAATTTTTATAAGAGGGGAAGAGTATAACGACCCAGAAATTCGGATCGTCCAGAATTTAAGTTTAAAGAATTAGTTATTAATAAAATGAATTTTTATTAATAATATTATGTGTTATGTGTTTAGTAATCGTTCTAGACCTAGGATGATTAAAAGTCGGGAGGATTCTGGCTACGAGATAGATTGAACGAATAAGAATTTTCAAGACAAAAATGAAAATTTTCCGGGAGCAAAAATATTTTCGGGGAAAAAGACGAAATATGCACTATCCATCCGACGAAACCTAAGGGTTAGGGTTTGAATAACCTAAGCCATTCTGAGAGTTCGGTATGTCGAAATGACATTCCGTCGAAAGATTTGATGATAATATATCTTAAAAAGTTAAGTAAGCCGATAAAAGTTTTTCTCGAAAAACGTGCAGAAATCGGACGAAATAAAAACGACGAAAAGTACTGCTGTGTACTTTTCACTCATTTAACTACATTAGGGTAAAACGTGAAGGAAAACGCTTAACACCAAAAAGTGTTTTTCAGTTTTTCAGAAATTCGAAGAATACGTAAAAGTTAATCGGTAAAGGAAAGAAGAAATATCCAAAAATATTTGGATTCTGAGAATCGCAGTTTTTAAAACTGTCGGACGAAAACCCGAAAGACGGAACCACGTAACTTAAAGGCTAAGTAAACTTAAGGGCTAAGTTAACTTAACACTTAAGTCATGAATAGTAAGGAGGTGTGAATAGGAAGGAGGTTAGGGGTGAAATGACTATTTTACCCTAGCTTTGGAAAATCTATAAATAGGAAGCTTATTTCATTTAAATGGGATTTTGAAAATCCTACACTAGAGAGAGAGAATTCGGATGGAGATGGAGAAGGAAGAGCATGAGCATGATTGATCGGATCAAACATGTTCGTGAAATAGAAAAGCTAGCAAATCGCCGATTTTGTCTAGCGGAAGAAAATAAAGAGGAAAGGTATTAAAACCTAACTTTTATGTTTGTTGGGCTTCGGCACAGAAACGCACAGCGGAAATTAAAATTTTAAAGCAATTTCCGAAACCCTAAAACAGGATCCATGCGAAAATCAATTAATTCAGAGGTTTAGAGATTATACCAGATATAAACAAAAAAAACGAGAATCAAAAGCCGATCACGCCTCGAATCTCCAATGCAATATAAACCGATTAAGCCTACGGTATCCACATCACGAACGCCACACCTAACCGTCGAACGATTCTCGCAATAAGAAGGACTTGCAGTACTAGCCACCAAAAGGAATGGATTTTCTCGAAGCTGCTTTCTCTCTAGTCTCTCTCTAAGCGCTAGCTAGGTTTTCAATTATAATATCTTACCCTAAGTAGGCTGCTATATATTATATATATAGTAGTTAAAAGGAATTAATCAAATCAAAACCTAATTTTATAAAATCCAAATTTATATATATATATATCTCTTAATTAAGTCTTACTTAATTAATATACATATATACAAATTATCCTTTTAATTAAAATTCATGATTTAAATACTATTAATCATATTAATATATTTAAATCCTTAAAATTTAAATTAATTCCCTTTTAAATAACGTTCTATGTGTGTGACCTTATAGGTTATTATTACGTTGGCAATAATTTTAAAATCATATTATAAAATTATAAACGAAGAAAGCGACATCTAGTAATGCATCACCGCTACCCAAGTAATAATAAGATCGATGATTCGATGCAACCTTTTCGTGACCAATGTTTCAATGTAATTTAATCCTTTTAACCTTAATATCCTAGATTAAACTCGAGTCATGGAATGTGTCATACTCTTCATAATTTAATCTGAGTTTTCTTGATCAATGAGTAGACTATATGAAACAAATCACTATTTGAGCATGGCCATGCATTTCATAGTCCTACTCAATCAAGAGGCCTATGGATATCACCCATAATATATAGGATGGTTAAATTCCATCTAGATCACTCATATTTCTCACACGATTAATGATGAACCCAATAATCACCTTTATAGTCCACCCTATTAAAGGTGACATTTGATGATATCAAAGTACATAAATTCTCGTGTAGTAATATAAGCGATTTCGTGTCGGAGGACCATTACATCATTGTCACTATGAGAATTGCTAACGACACTTCGCATAATGCTCCATATAGAATTCTCATGGTGGATCCATCCAAAGACATCGTTCTCTAACATGTACCTATGCATTGACTTAATATCTCATATATTTATGACCAATGAGATTTGGTCATCAGTCAATCCACATACTAGTCTCCATGCATCATTGTTGTCCCATCAACAATGATACTCGACTAGGGACATTTAAGAACACTGATACTAATGGTAATATATAATCTCATGTTCAAGTCACATACTTGAAACTATATAATTTGTATCACTATTCTAAGGAATTTTATTATGTTAACAATTATATTACGTAGTAAATAAAATCATAATAAAATCATATATTTATTCAATCAAATATAATATCAAAACGTTAAGCAATTATATCAAATAATTGGCCTCTAGGGCATAAACTCTAACAATGTTAGATTTTCTTTAAGTTTTATATGTTTAAAACATAACTTAATGAGAATAAGAAGTATATGATGTTAGGGATGATTTCATATGGTTGAAATCATGAGAAATAAAGAAAATAAGAATTTGAAGTTTAGTAAATAAATTTGTTAAGGAAGTATAAGATTCGTAATGAATTAGAACGATCCGAGTGGATTATATTAATAAGTATGTGAAATAAGTAAGGAATGATGTTATATAATATAAAAGTCCAATAAAAAGTGAAATCGTAATCCAAAATATCGATTAAAAATGAAGAACGAACGAAGAACACGAAGAACATGCGAAGAACGTTGTTGATGGACAAATTTAAAACCATCGTAGGATATTTGTTGTTGATGGACAAGTTTAAAACCATCGCGTATAAGTTAGATGCATATTGCTTGGTTAGGAATGGTAGAAACGTTCATGAAGAATGGATTAAAACTTATCTATAACGAAGTTATGGCAAAAATTTTGTAAAAGACAAACTAGAATTAGAAAGTTAGTAAATGAACCCGAACGTGTAGGGTTTCATAAGAGTGTAAGAGAACATAGAAAACGTGAGTCGTGGACTCAAGAATGAACAAATTCCGAGTTCGGATGATCGAATTACGGACGAACGAATGAAGAGCATTAAAAACGTAAAACAAATAAAGGGTGAAGATCAAGCCAATTGAATGGCACGTTAACAGATTAAGAATGAAGTTCTGTTCGAGAGGGTATTAGAGTACATAAGATAAGGAAGAAAATGGCTTTGGAACAACCTCGTTCTGAGTTATAACGAATAAGTTATTAGATTGGAAAGTAGCGTCTCAAAATAAAGTTAACACTTAGAAGAAATTTTCTAGAATTAGGGCTTGGCGCCGCGGCGCCAACTATGCCTTATAAGGTGGCACTGCAGCGCCAGACCAGTGAGTCGGGTACTACAAACTCGTGCCGTGGCGTGAGAGATAAAGAAGAGAGTGGCGTCGCAGCGCCAGTGTAGGGAAAAATCTAGAGAAGAGCTTTTGACTGCTCAACTCTTGGGGGAAACGTACGGGAAGATAAAGAACATAATGTTTAACTAATATAACACTTAAACAAGTGAATTAAACCTTTAATGAAGGTTGAACTAAAAGATTAAATGAGAGTAAAAGAGAAAGAATTTAATGCGGATTACAGAACCGATATCCGGGGACCGTAGTTACGATAAACGAACGTGGAGGATTGCTATGGTTGTGATTCCTTAAACGTTGAGCGACGAGGGTAATGAGTAATATATTGATGTTATGTCATGATAGTGAGAGATAAGTGTAAAGCCTATAGACGCTGCAAATGCAACGCTGTTGCAATAAATGAGCGGTCTTAGCATACAATGAACGGTATGGCTTGGACATTAAGAATGACTAATGAACATGGGGTTCAAGTAATGGATAATGAAAGTAATAAGTAGGATATGAATGGTATTAAGAAGCCGTAATGAATGATAATAAGATTAATGGAAGCCAAATGTGAGTCGGATGAGAACGTTAGAATAAAATGTATGCGTTGAACACTTTAACCGACGTGAAGGTTGAGGGTACGCAAATATTAAATGGATAGAACCTACACCCCAAGTATGGTTTGACCGTAAGATGATGAAGATCGATGATTAAATCGTGAATGGTAAATAAGTTGAATTAAAGATAATAACGTTAAACATAACGAAGATGAGTTAAGGATTAAAGGGAATGATCGCTCTCAGTATACAAAAGACTATATGACTTAGACGATAAAGGGTGAATACTGAGGTATGGCATTTAGTTTCCAGGAAGCCATAAGGAATGAGAAATTAACTTAACGATCATATAGTTTAATAGTTCGTATAAGTTAAGATAAGTTATGTTGTAGTACAATTGTATCATTTGATGGTTGAAATATGGGAGCTTGGCTAAACAATTCCTTCAGGGAGCGAAAGTATATACAAAACTGGCAACCGATCTAACTCACTGTTATGGGCAGTGTAGATGAGACGGGAACTTGTTTGTTGGTTGTTTGTGGGAAACCACTCAGAGTACCATATGGATTGCTAGCAAAAAAGCGATGTGTGCTGAGTCTTAGAGAAGTAATAAGAAGAAGATAAGATGTAAAACATCAAAGATGATGAACGTAAAAGTAAGACATCTCCGTATGTCATGAAGCCGTAGAACGGTAATGAAAGTGGTCGCGTAAACTTAGGTTACAAGAACGCGAACCCTAAGAAGTAAAGTTAAGCAAACTAATGTATAAGTCAAATATACATGACTAATTAGTGTATGTGTTTTTTTTCGTATGTGCTACATAGGAACTAGAATGAGCAGTTCAGCGTAAGCTGTAGCTGTGAGTAAGGAAAGTTTCCTAACTTCATTCATATTTTAAATGAATGCTAGTTTCTTAAACTTCTTAGATGTTGAACTTGAGAAGTTTTGTCTATGTGCTAATGTGCGATATTTGTGTAAAGTGGTAGAACATATGAGGCCTTGTGCCACAATGTGAACACTTTGGTGTTTCTATGAGATGAACTGTTCTGTGATTTAACTGTTCAATAAGAGAATGCTCTGTTCATGCATGATCCATTATTGTTAAGTCTGTGCTAATGATTCTAGCCAGACAGAATGTGTATGAAAAAGATAGAAGAATGAAAGTATTTTAAAATGAAAGTGAATATTATTTTAAAATGATAGGAATCGAGATTATTCCTATTAGTCAAGCTGCTTCATAACCTTTGTTTGGTTATTAAAGTCTTAAAATAATGTTTGAATTCTTGAAGATGTTTGTTCAATTGTGATGACTTGTTGGGCAATTGAATGCTCACACTTGCTTTAAATTAAAAAAAATTTCAGCGAACGATGTTAGAAGAACTTAAGGATCTCGTAAAGATCAAGTTGACGGTATCCAGATGAAGTGCCATTCAGAATGGAAATGAGCGAGAAGATCAAGTGAAGACTTGTAATATAAAAATATGAAATTGAACTATTGACTAGTTTAAGAAACTGTTATGTATCCTTGGTGGTGGATAAAAGTCACTCTTGTAAGATGAAATGAATAATGTATTTATCATTATTTGTAATGAAAAAGGTTATAAGGTTTTTAGAACCTGGGATTTGAGAGTATATGTTGTTATATTTAGCTATATAATGATGTATGTTTGGAAGAAGATGGGATCGTGAAGTACAAAATCCGGGTGTGAAAATAGATCGGATTTCGGGGCGTTACACTGAGTCTCAACAATAAAATTAATGGTAAACTTTTAAATCATAGAAGATAGTAGATATCATGCTCTACTTGACTCTTCTAATGGATTGCTTATGTCGCTGCAGTTGTTGATCTAAAACTTGTTGTCTATTATATTCTATCAGTTCTTATACTGTTGAAGGCAAAGGATAATTCATTCTACATTATCTTAGTCATAAAATTTCTTACTGGGCTAGTTGAGCTCACCCTTTTCTTTCACTGTTCTCTTCAGGAAATGAGAATATATAGCTAGGACTAGTCAGGGAATGGAGTGATGGTCCGAGATGGTGGCTATAGTAGTCCTCACTACTTTTATAAAATAGTGTGATAATAATTGTAATGAGGACTCCATTGAGTGTGGATAATATCTAGAAGATAATATTCTTGTTTAAACTCTTAACTATGTTTATCGTATTTTACACGACAGTTGCATAATTAAGTTTGTAGTTGTATTCTGTACCATGTATTTGGCGACCCAAGATGGGTGATGTATACCTGTTTTGGGGGCGTCATAGTAGTTCTCAAAGAAAATTTCCTTGAACCGCATCCACGTTAAGTTATTTATCTCAGCCCTAACCTAGTTTGCCTTCCATCAGAACTTGGCCTCCCCCTTCATCATGTAGGTAGAATAAGTAACCTTTTGCCCCTCATCGACATTTGCAATAACAAATGCTTTCTCTATTTCTTTTACCCAAGTCTGGGCTTCTATGGGGTCCGTAGTTCTTTTGAACTTTGGCGGACCTACACTCCTAAAATCCTTAAACGTAGTGGCCCTTACTACCGTAGGATTTATGGGTACATTCACTGTATTATGGTTAAAGGTAGTCGTTAATAAATTAACGAACTCCTGCATCGGATTAAACGGTCCCTCCTCCGGTTGATTCACATTCGCTCCTTGATTTCATTGTCTTCTTTTTGGCGGCATCTTTCTGTTAAAGTAAATAACAATTCATTATTTTTTTTCTTGTTATTAGTTATTATTCATTATTAAACAATAACTCATACTCATTGCACAACATGTTCCATAAAAAGCTTATATTGATTCATTCTTCCTTGTAGTATAATACTACATCGTTCACATTACACAGCCTAAGCTGATTACATTACTTTCTCGCCATTGCATTCAAAAAATTTGGATTACAAAAGACTACCCTTTGATATACAAAAGAGGGTTTTACGTCACTACTTAGATACAACATATTTACATATCTATTCTACTCTAACTACTAGCTAGATTACATCTTCCTTATGGCATCCTCATAATCCGCCTTGGCAAGACTGGCTATCACATCTCAGCTGATAGTATGTCGGGTCTTCCAAGTCTCCACAAGATATGCAGCCACTTGTTGCTAAAAATCCCACTAAATAAGGACTCCTATGTATATAGGACATTCTGCTAACCTTCTGTTTCTTGGTCTTTAGCTCCTACCTGAGCTCATAGACCTCGTGTTTAAGCTCATGGACCTTGTCCTTGGCTAACACCTTCTCATCGTGCTCTTCCTCCCATATGGACTCCATACTCTTCTTATCCTCCAAGATAGCATGGAGTTCCTCCTTCAACTCTTTCACCTCCTTCCCATACTAGATGTTTCTATCCAATACGGTCATAAACAATGCCTTCATTGACTCCCCCGGAGTTATTTCTTCTGCAAGTGCTACCGGGTTAAACGATACCACCTCCACCTCCTCCTCTGACATCCCATTAAACAAGGACATGAATTCTAAGTTTTCTAAGTCTTCTAACTCAATCACCACTACTTCTGGCAACTCAGCTACTGGTCTCGGTAAGATTTCTACTTAGTTTACTGACTTCTCACTATTAACATGTATATCTCTATACATCACATTATCTCTTGACATCTACAAAAAAAAAATTAGTTTGATTAGCACACATTATAGGCTAATAAAAACACATATCACATATAATCCATTTTTAGGGTTAACTTCATCTTTTACTTCTTTAACTCTTCTTAAGGTTATGACTTAAGTTTCTTCCCCCCCCTTAAGTTGTATAACCTATTGCTCTGATACCAACCTGTGACGCCCCAAAATCTTGGTATCTTCCAACCCGATAGATGGTCCTACACGGTACTACCATTCACACATACATTCAATTGAAATAACTCAAATGAGTGAATATGTCTTATATATATTCCACAACAATATTTCCTTTCCCAGGTTCTTTATAACCATTACATAAGTTCTTTGTCATAATATCAAATACTTATAATAATAAACCTATACTATTACATAGACAGCTCATTGGTTTGCCTTAGCCTTTCCTTTATCCTTATTCTATCCTTTAGGACGTTTAGTCTTAGCTGGATTCATATGGTTCAAGAAAGAGTGAGCATAACTAGATCAACAAGTATTACAATTTCATTAAATAACATGCTTGAATCATACGAATCGTATATCTTCTATAACTGAAGCAATAGTTATGAATTACTATAGATAAATCAAAATAACACTTCTTTTCCTTTAAAACATTTCACAACGAACCACTTTCAGTAAACATCAATTTTGGTCCAAGACCTTGAGCATTTCATTCTTTCTTTGAAAAGGACAACCCGACACTACGTTCGTAAGTTCGATATATCTTACGAGCACGTCTAGGAGATCAGCCTATAGTACTCTATGTTGTACAACACTTCTTTTGGTAAACGTATTTACGTTTATGTTTTGGCAACCTCACGTGCCTGTCGTTTGACGATAAAACGTTTGTTTATTCATACTCAGTCTTTCTTTGAAATCCATGCCAAAACAATTTGGCAAAAGATAGCAACTTTGATAACATTTCGATATATTATAAGAAATCTGATAAATACATTAAGTCAAGTTGAAGGAATTGTCTTTGAGCTCATCATACATTAACTCATGTGTGAGAAACATGAATCACAAAGCTTGTCCAGAATGAACATAGACAAGGGTTAGAATACTTGCCTTTAGCATCTTCTACAAATTAAATACTTTCTGTTTTGAGACTTTAAGGATTCTACAATACATAACCACATAACATACCATATTAGGTCATAATCAAACATATATTGACCCTAACATATCTTACCCTTCTTAACAATTTAATTGTTTATTAGATTTCATTAGCATTGGTTACGGTTATCGCATTATTTTACATTCACGTTCAAGTAATATTTCGTCAACCTTTAGTTGTAATTCTCAACGTTATAATCATCATTAACGATGTTACTTCAAGTTTATTAATGTTATAATCACCATTAATCAACTATCTTTCTTTTTATCTTCATAAGATTTCTTCTTTATGCCTTACCTAGTGCTGGCGCTGCGGCGCTAGCTTCCCTTATAAGACTCACGCTGCGGCGTGAGTCTCCAATGTACATGCCCATCCTTGGCGCTGCGGCACCATTTCCCAGTACCTTATGGTCTGGCCTGGCACTGCGGGGTTGGCTTTCCCTCTCTGGGTCGTGCTGCGGTGCGTACCCTAAGCCTCAGACAATTACCACAGTTCATTTCTTCTGTGAATTTCCTGGGCTCATAACTTGTTCATTTTAAGTCCGAATTGGCTCGTTCAAAAGCTATTAACTCACAAATCACATGAACTAAGTGTTTATATAAGAATTTTACATTTTTGAATCCATTAACATGGAATTCACCGTTTAATTCTGTTATTACGAAAACGATAAACATTCGTGAACGTCCATAGCTCGTTTCTTCGTTTTAAGTCAGAATTTGATCATTTTTGAGACCGTAACTCTAAAATGCAAACTTAGACTATTCTCCATCAAAAACAAATGTTTCCGTGTTCAATGTTAACTTTTGACTTCCATTCCGAGAATTTAACTATTTCGACGATTATCGTCTAATCTCGCAAATTTCGCCATAACTTCGTTACTTGAGATTTTTACACCATTTCAAATGGATTCATTCTATTAACACAACATATATTATCTAAGTCTACAAATGATGGTTTTAAACTTTTCCATCAACAATAACAACAATCTTTAATGTCTTTTATTGGTTCATATCTTTTATACTTATGATTCCACTTATACATGGTTTATTTAAAGTTTACGTCTTCTAACAAACATCCTTGTTCCTTCCTATCATACAAACTACATCAATACTCACTTTTCAATCAAATGTAGAGATTGAGAATCATGGTTTTGGATGCTTACCCTTGAAGTTCTTTAGCTTAGTTCTTCTTCTTTCTCTTGATATAGCAAAGTTTAGCTCTTACTCACTTTTCTCTCCCAATATAAGATGCTGGTGGAAAATAACAACCAACAAATGAATTAGCAAGCTTCTTATTTATAGGATTTACAATATTAGGGCATTATAGACATTAAGCACCACCTACTTACTATTCCACCTCCTTACTATTCCTTACTTCCTCCCCACAACTCTAATCCTTTGCTTGGCCACCAAGATGGCCAGCCATGACTCACCTATGGGGCCCACATGGGTTGCCCCGTGGATTTTTCTTATCCATTTACCCATCTGTTCGATCCACGGATCCAATTCTTAGTTTGGGCTCAAGTTTTAATAACTTTAACTTATCCTTTGGGCTTGTATTAGCAAACATTGGGCTTTAACATTATTTCTTTTGGGCTTGCATAATTCCTACATAAATCCTACAAGTCCAATACCATTAACTTAATGCTTATAACGTATAGTCTACACATTCTTCTCATATGCTAATTTATATACTCATTCATCATATACGATATACCATCATTCATACATACTCGTATAATACCTCGTATCATACTCGTATTCATTACTTCGTACAATACTTGCATATCATACGATCGTTTATTCATTCTTCACTTTCCCTAACGTTCTCGAACTTAGTACGCATGCGATAAACTACGTTTGTCATACTTGAATTATTATTAATATCGTTACATATTTCTTGGAAGTTCAAAAATAATTCCCGAGCAGATATTGATGAATAGTGTTTTTTAGAAAATTTCTCGGAAAACTTTTATTTTTGTCTTGGAAATTCAAACACTTTAATTCTACCACATAGCCAAAATACTACGATATTCCAACATGTTTAAGTTATAGAATAACATTCATCTTGCTTACTCATTATAATATAATTTTATTCATTATTCAATCAAATAAAATTATTTTACAAATTATCCAATTTTCTTGGTCGTTAAAATTTAAGGGGATTACGAGGCTCAAGGGGCAAAAATGTCTAAGAATTTGTGTGACGTTCCCAAAATAGGTCCACACAACCCATTCTGAGTCGCCAAATACATGGTACAGAAAACAACTACAACTTCATATGCTATGAGTTTAAGTACACATATTGTCTTCTAGACAATATCCAAACTCAAATAAGTCCTTATTACAATTATTAATATACTAATTTTATAAAATAGTGAGGACTGCTAAAACAACTGTCTCGAACCATCACTCCATACCCTGACTAGTTTCCGTTATATTCTTGCCTCCTGAGAAGAAAAATTGAACAAAAAGGAAAAGGATGAGCTCAACTAGCCCAATGAAGAATATTATAACTAAGAGAATGTAGAACAAATTATCCTTAGTCCTCAACAGGGAAAAATTTGATAGAATACAATAGACAACAAGTTATAGATCAACAACTGCAGCGGAAACAACAATTCATTAGAAGAGTTAAGTAGAGAATGATGTCTACTATCTTCTATGATTTTAATTAAATTCCATCATCAATATTTTATCCGTGTAACATTAATCATTATACATCTTGAATCAAATATTCATCTTTGCACTATAGGCAAAAGATAATCATTCGTATCACCAGTTGGTCATGTTCATCTCAACACCTGTCCATCTTTGCACTACGGGCCAAAGATATTCACCAGGTAATCATTCATCTTTGCACTACAGGCCAAATATATTCAGTTATATCACCATTTAAGATTGAGGATGATAAAAATATTTTCAAGAAAATGAATCCAGAGAGATAAAAGGACAAAGATTAGGGATTTGTACTTTAGTTTACCCAAGTTCAAAAATACTCCATAAAAAACCATTGTGGAGCAAAATTCAAGAATGAAAATCAAAACATAGATCCAATCAAAGATAGTAACCATAATAGACAACTTGGACAAAGAAATTTTTTTTTTAATTTTTCTATGAATAGTGTTGTATACATGAATAGTAACCCCGACACAAAAAGGTAAAACTTTCACAATAAAAATTATACTTCATGAATAGTACTCATGAATAGTACCGTTGATGAGTCAGTTTTATACCCATGAATTAAGTGTGTTTTAGCTTAATCTTTTGGATTTTTTAAGTGTTTGTGTCTATTCATGCATGTTTTACGTTGTTTTGTAGGAATTAGGACAAAAGTTACTTGGATCGACATTTGGGGTTGATAGATTCACATTTTAGGCTTGCCATTCACACAGCAGCCACTACAGGGCCAATTTTAGCATTTCTTCGGACCTTATTTTGAAAACCATAAAGAATGAAAGTTGTAGACCTACATCTCCTCTTTTTGGAACATTTTGAATCATAAAAATCGGAGTTCAGACGAAGAAGTTATGGCTATTTTCCCAAAGGACGTAAGAGCAGAAAATTTTCGTAAACGAGGCCAGCGCGAGGGCGCCCATTTCAAGCCTATTCCCATCGTCGGGGTGCTAAGAGGCAATGGTACAGTGCTGTGAACAGAGCTGGGGCGCTGGGGAAGGGCTTTGTCAAGCTTGGATGCGTTTTGGGGCAAATTTTGACACTTTTTTAACTCCAAATTGGATTGGGTTTGTTCCTAAGCAAAAAATTAGACTTGTAACCTACAAATACATGATGTAAGGCATAAAATACTTGGGAAATTTTTGAAAATTTTTACACATATTTATTTGTTTAGCCAGTTGGGATTGAATTTGTTTGGCTAAATTCTTATGAAAGATATCATTGCAACTTGAGGAATCTTATTTGAGCATCATTCGAAGTGAAAATTAGGCACTCACAAAAGTTTGGGGAAAATCTTGGGGTATTTTTGAAAAACAATTATTGGAACCTTCCCGAGTTGAATAATTGAAGCATGTGGGTGGTTGAGATGGAGTGTAAAACGCACTCCCCATAAACAAAGGCACGAGATGGAGCGTAAAATGCACTCGTTCAATGAAAAGTGGAAAACGAGATGGAGCATAAAACGCACTTGTTCATGAAAAGTGGAAAGTGAGATGGAGTGTAAAACGCACTCACTAAAAAGAGAAAAGAAAATATGTATGTTTGAAATACTTGGGAAGGGTTCATATGTGCTTAAAAGTTAAATATCCGGTTGATCCTCAAAAAAAAAATTGTGCTTTGTCTATTTTAGCGGTGATTGATGTGATAAGAAGTTTGAGAGTTGTTTTGAAAATCTTTTATGAGTGTTGGTTGATCTTAGCTAAATCATGACTAGTTTCAACATTTGGATGCACATACACACTTAAAGGATTATGAGTAGATGTGAAGCTAATGAATGTTGTTAAAATTTTAGACATGACATTGTTTTGAAATTTTCTGCGGGTTAACATTTGTTGTAACCTTTAAGGCCATTGTGCGAATTAATATTGATTCATTGTTTGGGTGGATAATTGATAGAGGATGAATTTTGTAAATTATGTTTTTGCTTGAGGACAAGCAAATGTTTAAGTTTGGGGGTATTTGATGAGTGAGTTTTATACCCATGAATTGAATGCATTTGAGCTTAAGCTTTTTGATGTTTTTAAGTGTTTGTGTCTATTCATGCATGTTTTACGTTGTTTTGTAGGAATTGGGACAAAATCTACTTGGATCGACATTTGGGGTTGATAGATTCACATTTTCTACTTGCCATTCACACAAAGAGCCCACTTGAGGGCCAATTTCAGCATTCTCCGGACCTTATTTTGAAAACCATAAAGAATGAAAGTTGTAGACCTACGTCTCGTCTTTTTGGAACATCTTGAATCATAAAAATCGGAGTTCAGACGAAGAAGTTATGGCTATTTTCCAAAAGGACGTCAGAACAAAAAAATTTCGAAAAAGAGGCCAGCGCGGGGGCGCCCATTTCAATCTTATTCCCAGTGCCGGTATGCTAGGAGGGAGTTATGTAGCTCAAGTGAATAGAGTCAGGGAATCGGGGAAGGGCTTAGTCAAGCTTGGACGCCGCGTTTTGGGCGAATTTTGACACTTTTTGACTCCCAATTGGATTGGGTTTGTTCCTAAGCTAAAAATTAGACTTGTAACCTATAAATACATGATGTAAAGCATTAAATAGATAGAGGATTCCATTAGATTTGATTAAATTAGAATTAGAGAAAACACTAGTTCTTATGAGATTTGGAGATTGAAACACTCGGAAGCCATTGGAGATCCAGATCAAGAAGTAGACGGAGGACGAATTTGCCGACAACATATTCACTTCTTTTCCTTAAACTTATTCTTATCTTTTAATGTGTATTCAAGTTTGGATTCTTAGTTTTAATTTAATGAACTAATTCTTTGTTTGAGATTACAATGGATCTTATTGTGTAGTTTATTTTAATATGATTTGTTATCAATTTTTATGTTCTATTGTGAGGATTGTCTATTGTGATTTGGACTTAATTGTTTAATTGATTGGCCATCAATTGCCGTTATAATCTATATAAACTCGAGAGATGAAGTTTATATTTAGATCTGATCATAATAGCATGTGCTTGTTATTTTTGCATAGATGGAATTCAGATTCCTGTTTAGGATAGAGATATGCCTTTACGCCATATGTAATCTTATAGAGAACTTGTGCTTTAAAACCTTTTTAATTGTAATTCACATAGAGATATAGGGGATTAGTTAATTAGCGTGTCTTTCTTAATTCTATCATATGTGGATTTAAGTGAGTATGGGTATTATGTATCGAGAGGTGGTTTTATCTGCTTTAGTGTTCTTGATTAACAATTCAGGATAGAGAATAATTGATGAGAAGTGTGTTAACTTAAATGAAGCAATAAGTGAAGTTATGATTTTAAATCTTCGTAATCTTAATTTAACTAGTGGAATTTAATAGTAGTTTAATTATATAATTTGAAATTCATTCATTTAAATAAGATTGAGTTGGTTACGGGTTAGTACTTGGTGATTTTTATTAAACAATTCCTCGTGGGAACAATACTCTACTTTCACTTTATTACTTATTGACCACGTATACTTGCGTTTTCTGCGTAATTAGATTTTACCCAACAAGTTTTTGGCGCTGTTACCGGGGAATTAGTTTAATACTTTTTTGCCAATATTAGCTTCAATCAAATTAGTCCTAATTTAAACATTTTTTTTCTTTTTATTTAATTCTCTCCCTATTTTTCTTTCTTTTCAGGTACCATGCATGGATGCAATTATCAATGACCATACACAAATATGACTCCACTAAGGGACACAGGAATTGATGGACTCAATGCATTTTTTGCATTGTCAGCACAAATTGAGACACTTTCGAGGAAGTTGGACGCTTTTACAACACAACATCGTCAAAGTGTGGCGGTTACTTGTGATTATTGTGCTGGAAATCAACCAAGTCATCAATGCGCCGCCAGTTTTGAGCCGGTACCATATAGTGGTGATTACCTCAACAACTATGCTAAGCTTAACTATCATCGAGATTGGGGGTATCACTCGGATTCTTCAGGGAGCTACATTTATGATAACCAATATTACGCTCCAAATCCATCATACACACCGGAATTTTCATGTCCACCTCCATTACCACAAGAAGAAAAGCCAAATTCGATGGATGTAATATTGAAGGGCATAGTAGACCTAGAGGAGATGAGGATTAGCCAAGAGTTGTCAACCCAAAATTTTAATAATCGGATGGAACAACTGGTCACTACCTCAACCAATGGTACTCAAGACATGGCTTCCAAGACTGAAATAGAAAATTCAAGGCTGGGGGAATTATTGTCCAAGTTCATAGCAGATGAGGAGAAGTTAAGTAATTAAGCAAAGTCAATTCAAAATTTTGCGGATCAGATAGAACAAATGACCAAAGCCGTAAGCAACCTTCCTCCAAACACTTGGATTTATGCCATAGATGACGAAATTAATAGAGAACCCGAACCAAATCTGCGACTAGATGAGCCACAAGATATCAGAAGTGTGGAGAAAATTTGGGATAATGAAATAGAGGTCAACAAAGATCTAAATGGGTCTCCACCAAAGATCAAAGAGTCAAACAGATTTGCAAAATCATGCCCACTTGGTAGTCATGTCATCGGCGAAGCTCTTGATGTCATAAGAGCGAGTACAATTTTGAATCCATGATGGGACGAGAAATAGAAGATAGACGAAGAGCCCATTGTGTGTGACAAGCTTCCATGCCCTAAAGTGATCACATACACAGTGGAGAAAACACCTAGCTGTGGGACGTTCTTGATTGAGATCATACCAAATTAGAGCATGCTAGGTGACTTTAATTCGATAGCCGTCACAAATGGGAACCTACCAAATGTTATATTATTTTCGATGGATGGAGGGTTCCTCAATCATGGAAAAGGAATTGGATAGCGTTGACCAGACAAAGTCTGGCTGAAGGACTATAAATCAAGCGCTTATTGGGAGGCAACCCAAGTTTAATATTTATTTTTAGTTTTTATTAGGTTTCATATTAGTTGATAGATTTTTTTCATTTTTTTTAGCATTTAATAAGCTTGCTTCTTTTGTGTTCATGGGTTAGTTAAGTCCAACTCAAGTGTGGTACCCGATTCATTTCAATGTGCCTACCCTATTCTTCAAACTTCACAGACAAGGAGATCAATTGCTATATGTCAGAGAAGTCCTCTCTTTAAATTTTTTCTATGTTAGCCATTGAGGACAATGTCTGTTTTAAGTTTGGGGGTATTTATCATGTTTAGTATTTAGTTGGGCAATGTTTTGATGGAATTTAATTTTGGCCAATGATAAGTGGGTGGTTGATGTTGTTAACTCTTAGAAATTTGATGAGCATGCCTAGTCTATATTTTAACTAATTAGTTGGTTTCACAATACTTGGGAAATTTTTGAAAATTTTTACACATATTTATTTGTTTAGCCAGTTGGGATTGAATTTGTTTGGCTAAATTCTTATGAAAGATATCATTGCAACTTGAGGAATCTTATTTGAGCATCATTCGAAGTGAAAATTAGGCACTCACAAAAGTTTGGGGAAAATCTTGGGGTATTTTTGAAAAACAAATATTGGAACCTTCCCGAGTTGAATAATTGAAGCATGTGGGTGGTTGAGATGGAGTGTAAAACGCACTCCCCATAAACAAAGGCACGAGATGGAGCGTAAAATGCACTCGTTTAATGAAAAGTGGAAAACGAGATGGAGCATAAAACGCACTTGTTCATGAAAAGTGGAAAGTGAGATGGAGTGTAAAACGCACTCACTAAAAAGAGAAAAGAAAATATGTATGTTTGAAATACTTGGGAAGGGTTCATATGTGCTTAAAAGTTAAATATCCTATTGATCCTCAAAAAAAAAAATGTGCTTTGTCTATTTTAGCGGTGATTGATGTGATAAGAAGTTTGAGAGTTGTTTTGAAAATCTTTTATGGGTGTTGGTTGATCTTAGCTAAATCATGACTAGTTTCAACATTTGGATGCACATACACACTTAAAGGATTATGAGTAGATGTGAAGCTAATGAATGTTGTTAAAATTTTAGACATGACATTGTTTTGAAATTTTCTGCGGGTTAACATTTGTTGTAACCTTTAAGGCCATTGTGCGAATTAATATTGATTCATTGTTTGGGTGGATAATTGATAGAGGATGAATTTTGTAAATTATGTTTTTGCTTGAGGACAAGCAAATGTTTAAGTTTGGGGGTATTTGATGAGTGAGTTTTATACCCATGAATTGAATGCATTTGAGCTTAAGCTTTTTGATGTTTTTAAGTGTTTGTGTCTATTCATGCATGTTTTACGTTGTTTTGTAGGAATTGGGACAAAAGCTACTTGGATCGACATTTGGGGTTGATAGATTCACATTTTCGGCTTGCCATTCACACAGCAGCCACTTCAGGGCCAATTTCAGCATTTCTCCGGACCTTATTTTGAAAACCATAAAGAATGAAAGTTGTAGACCTACGTCTCGTCTTTTTGGAACATCTTGAATCATAAAAATCGGAGTTCAGACGAAGAAGTTATGGCTATTTTCCAAAAGGACGTCAGAACAAAAAAATTTCGAAAAAGAGGCCAGCGTGGGGGCGCCCATTTCAATCTTATTCCCAGCGCCAGGGCGCTAGGAGGGAGTTATGTAGCTCCGTGAATAGAGCTGGGGCACTGGGGAAGGGCTTGGTCAAGCTTGGACGCGTTTTGGGGCGAATTTTGACACTTTTTTGACTCCCAATTGGATTGGGTTTGTTCCTAAGCTAAAAATTAGACTTGTAACCTATAAATACATGATGTAAAGCATTAAATAGATAGAGGATTCCATTAGATTTGATTAGAGTAGAATAAGAGAAAACACTAGTTCTTATGAGATTTGGAGATTGAAGCACTTGGAAGCCATTGGAGATCCAAATCAAGAACGAGACGGAGGACGAATTTGCCAACAACAGATTCACTTCTTTTCCTTAATCTTATTCATAACTTTTAATGTGTATTCAAGTGTGGATTCTTAGTTTTAATTCAATGAACTAATTCTTCGCTTGAGATTACAATGGATTTTATTGTGTAGTTTATTTTAATATGATTTGCTGTCAATTATTATGTTCTATTGTGAGGATTGTCTTTTGTGATTTGGACTTAATTGTTTAATTGATTGGACATCAATTACCGTGATAATATATTTAAACTCGAGAGATTAAGTTTAGATTTAGATCTGATCATAATAGCATGTGTTTGTGATTTCTACATAGATGTAATTCATGATTCGTGTTTATGATAGAGATATGCCTTTACACCATATGTAATGTTATAGAGAACTTGTGCTTTAAATCCTTTTTAATTGTATTCACATAGAGATATAGTGGATTAGTTAATTAGGTTGTCTTGCATAATTCTATCGTATGTGGATTTAAGTGAGTATGGGTATAATGCATCGAGAGGTGGTTTTATCTGCTGTAGTGTTCTTGATTAACAATTCAGGATAGAGAATAATTAATGAGAAGTGTGTTAACTTAAATGAAGCAATAAGTGAAGTTATGATTTTAAATCTTCGTAATCTTAATTTAACTAGTGGAATTTAATAGTAGTTTAATTATATAATTTGAAATTCATTCGTTTAAATAAGATTGAGTTGGTTACGGGTTAGTACTTGGTGATTTTTATTAAATAATTTCTCGTGGGAACGATACTCTACTTTCACTTTATTACTTTTGGACTATGTAACGATCGAGAAATTTGTAATTTAATTCAAATATTTATTGAATTAAATAAATATTTAAAAAAAATTATTTATTAAGGAAAATAAATAATTGATTTATTGTGGTGAGTTAATTTAGTAACTAAATTGATTAATATAAATTAAATTTAATAATGTTAATTTTATTTTGAAGGATTTAATTTAAGGAAATAATTTAATTAAACCAATTGCTTAATATTTAAGAAAATAATTAAATTAAATGAATTGTTTAATATTAAAGGAAATAAATAAATTAAATAAAGTGATGTGTCTAATTTATTAATTAAATTAGATATATAATTATTTATTAAACATAAATATAATTATAATATAAATTATTATAATTACTATTATAAGTTATTTAAATTAACTAAACTAAAGTATTTAAATTAACTAAAGTGTGACAAGTAGAAACTATATAATATAAGATTATTAAAATAATCTAGTTTGGGAATTATGTGTTTAGCCAAACAAGGCCTTGTGGCCTTTGGCTTATTTGAACTGACGCCTATTTAGGTTTTATAACTGAAGTACGTGGGTAGCTTCAGTTTATTTTACGCATCTATTTCCTAAGGCTAGCGCTCAGTTGAGTTATTTCTTATTTCACGTATTTTGTCTAAGACTAAAGAACAAAGGGTTGGAGAGAGAGCTTTGTGAGAAGAGAGAAATTTCAGAGATTCTAGAGAAGGAGAGGAAACACAGTGGTGTTGATAGAAGGGTTGCTAATTGTTTTACTAATTCAAGGTATAACTCATTCCTAAATTTTCTAGTTGGAATTGTAATTGATTTAAAGTTCTCTATAATGAGTTTTTGTTAAATTGTTGTTTCATATTTTGATTATATATATGTATACTCTTGATAAAGGGGTTGATTATCATCTGTAATTGTATACTAGTTATCAAATTCGTGTAATTTGGTTTGTTGGAGAAAAAAAATAGATAATAGTGTTTATACATGAAAATTGGCTTTAGAAAGTACAAAATTTCATGCTCTATATGTGTTATAGTCTGTAATTTGTTACTGGGTTATGTTAATATGTTATGAAATGAAAGCGGCGTAGTTTAAATCATGTTAATCAGTTAAGTAACGAAGTCGTGGCGATTGAATTCGCTAAAAGTGTAAAAAATGGTGAAAGTGGGAAAACTATAGTTTTGATTCTTCAAATTATGTATGTGTAATGTTTTTGTATATAAAATGGTGTATAGCATGCTTAATTATGATATTACAAAGTTTAGATGTTGAAGTTTGGTGAATTTTTGTGGAATTGAGATTTTTGGCCTATAATAGAGTCTAATTTTGTGTTCTGTAAAAACAAGAATTGGTGCGTGGCGTGGGCGTCACGGCGAGCGGCGTGGGCGTCTGACCTCTTGGCCTTGAAGTCTTGTTGTGTAGAACCTAAGTTAATATCGGCGCTGGCCTCACCAATAGTCGATCATACTGCAGACTTTGAACATTCATTATAACATAGCTTAATGATTGTGTTAGTGTGTCAAATGTGTAATAACAAGGTTAAAATAGAATCTTATCATGTGGTTAGTCACCCTAAAATGTAAAGTTAGTAAGTTGTGAAAATGATATGTATGATTTAAGAAACTTATTGATCAATGAATAAGTGTTATGAAATGTACACTTGTGATTCTGAAATATGTATGCTAAGGTAAGATTTGTACTAAATTAAAAAGTTTAACTAGAAGTGGGTGTTATTTTGTAAGTGGATGTTAACATGTCTAATAAATATTGTGATTCCACTAAAATGTGTAGGTGAACGTGAGTTTTAATATTATAGCTTACGCTTGAGGAAAGTTTTCTAACTCTACCTTGTTATCATTGAGCATGTTTAATAGCTATGTTATCTTTAAGTCAAGCAATCTATCTATTCCTAAATTTTACATTGAAGTTAAGCAAGCCTATTGATTCTATCTCGTGTATGATTGTACAAGCCCTTGTAACATAATTCGTTACATCGAGCGAGATTTACTTTCCTTATTATTATTCGAAGCATATATTGTTCTAATACATTGATTCAAAGGAGATTATTCTAACTCTTTTGAATATAGTACTTTGCATGTACATCATGTTTACTCAATTGTATATTGTTGATATTTGATCTTTAACTTTAATAACCTTGTTCAATTCTATAATCTGATATTAAACCTTCAAATAGCAAGTAAACTTTTATTAAATTGATTTGATGTATAATTGAATAGTGTTCCAAAATTCTAAAAAAACCGATAAGCTAGTTCCAATCTAAACTTACTTTTGTGCGGAAATTCTAAATCCAAACTGAGACGAACAACCCTAACATAGGGGATTTTGTACGTGTAACGTTTAGATGTTTGTGCACAATACATGGTATAAAGTGCTGATCCCCCTACGTACGTTAAGAAGGGTCTGTATAGTCTAATGACTATTAAGGTTGAGTTAATAATACCTAAATACCGGAGACATAGTTCATGGTCTTAAGACCCTCAGATATTAAATTCGAACTTGTTTTCTATTTTGATTCGTAGAACAAGTTCATTTCTGTTCAGCATTCGTTGTTCATTCTCATTTTGTTATCATTACTACTTCCTATATCGGTGAGCAATTGTTTGCTCACTCTTGCGTTTAACACTGCAGCTAAAGTAGAGAAAGTAGATGTGCCATCTACTAGCAAGGGAAAGGGCAAAATGTCCAAGTGTTGAAGACTTATGAGAATTTTATTTTAATGAATTATGTTAAAGACTTGTTTTATTTTATGATGTATTCCGCAAACTTATGTAATAATTTTAAGGTTAGATTACTTGGGATTATTTTGAGATGATGATGTAACCCTTTAATAGGAAAGATTATTATTTAAGTTAATTAAATTATGTCTTTATCCTTTATGATGGGTAGTTAGATGTAATGGTTTTGGATAGTGAACACCAAATTCTGTGGGAATGGAGTACCTAGATTTGGGGGTGTCACAACTTGGTATCAAATCCTTAGGTTATGAACCTTAGGTGGGGAAATCTTAGGAAGTAACCTTTAAGGAAACAGAAAACATAGAAGTGTCCAACTCTTATCGAGTTTTACTGAATGGATTATGGTATCATTGAAGTTAAATGATAAAAGACATTATGTGCTATGTGTTAATAACTTATGTACTCACGAGTATCGAAAATGTTAAGTAAAACTTAAAATATTTTGTTGTCAGGATGTCTAACGAAGGAGGATCTAGTCCAGCTAGGGAAGTGATACCTCAAATACCTAGAGATAATGAACCCCGAGATATTCAAGTAGTGCGGGAGCAGTTGATCCAGGAGGATACGCCTGTGACCAATCCCGAGGAGGATAGTTCTAAGGAGATAGAGGATGAGGAGGAGGAAGAGGATCCTGAGGAGTTTCCAACAAAATCCATATCAGCTGAGATGTATGACGCTCTATACGACCGTAACATTGAATTACATGACAAGGTTGAGGAGCTGAAAGAGTTGATTAAGATGCATCATGCTACGATGGAGCAGAAGGATGTGGAGATTCAGGAACTCGACTCACGCCTTGGAAACACGGAGTGGGACCTAGTTCATACCAAGGGCCAGCATGAAGACCTGTTGGCAGTAAACGAGAAAATGAAGACTGACATGGAGAAATTAAAAGATGAATTCAAAGAGGAATCAGCTAAGCGTGCAAGAGCAGAGGATGCTTGGATGAAGGCGACTCAACGTGCAGACCGTGCTGAGGCTAAGGTCCAAGTGAAGAAGTCCAAAATGAACGAGATGGATTAAGCTTTTAATTCAGCGATTGATAAGGCCCAGGATCAAGTCTTTTATTACCCACCTCAGTTTGAAGACTCGCCGTGGTTTGTGATGGATCGTAGAATGGCTTATCATATTATGGAGGAAGAGCATCGAGAAGCCTTACGATGTCTTAATATGCCTAGATAGAATAAGAGTGATAATAATATGTGGTTAATCATGTGAATAAATAAACTGTGAATCCCTTATTTTGAGATGAATAAAGGGATAGTATGAGTATGTAATCCTGAAACTTGTTAGTTCAGGAAAGTTGATGTTATAGCAGTTATGCTATCTTTAATATGTTCTAAAACTTTATGAATGAATAAAATATCAAAGTTTATTTGAAATTTTATGCGTTATAGCTTTAATCTTAGAATGTTTAAGTTAAACTTCAAATAATCAAGAAGTTGAGTAATGAACTAATAAGCCTATATTTTAACAAAAAATGCCTCCTAGAAGAAGACAACCACGTCAAGAACCACCTCCTGAGGGGTCTAATAATAATAAGAATGAGGCCAACGCTAATCCGGTTCAGCAGTTGGTAACTCTGTTGACGGGTGCACTTGCGAGTCAACCGCAAGCTCAAGTAATGACCTTTAGGGAATTCAAAGCGGTTGGACCGCCAGAGTTTCAAGGGTCTATGAATCTAGTGGAAGCCCAAACCTGGATCATGGAAATGGAGAAGGTGTTCACCGTTGCTAGAGTCAACGAGGATGAGAAGACCGCGTTCATAACGTTCATATTGAAGTTTGAAGCCAACTACTTATGGGAGGCAAATAAGGTTCGTTGGGGACAAGGAGTGATAGTGTGGGATATATTTAAGGAGATGTTTTTCAAAATGTATTTTCCAGCGAGTTCTCGGAATCAGTTGGAGGTGCAATTTCTGGAGCTAAAACAAGGAACTATGATGGTGCCAGAATATGCTGCGAAGTTTAACGAGTTGGCAAGGTTTGCCACTTATCAAGTCAATACCGACGAGCGTAAAGCGAGAAGGTTCGAATAAGGATTGAAACCCTGGCTGTATAGCAAGGTTTTAATGTTTCAACTAAACACATTTGCGGCCGTACTGGAAAATGCAATTATCACAGAAAGTGGAAACAATGCCTTGACCAAGTACAATCAAGAACAAAAGTAGAGGAAGACTGATAATGAGAATAAGGCTGGTGGAAGTAACATTAGAAGTAACATTCAGGAGAGGAAATGGAGCGATAATTCAACTGCGGGAGGACATCAAGGAAATTATCAAAAGAAGAAATTTGAAGTTTGTGCTGCGTGCGGAAAGAACCATACTGGAGTATGTTTGAAGCGAACGCGAGTGTTTTTCAAATGTGGTCAAGAGGGACACATTGCACCAAACTACTTTAGTCCCAAGAAAGGAGCATGCTTTACCAGCGGTTCAAATGATCACATGGCTCGTGATTGCCCTAAGAAGCCAACGAGAAGTGCAAGTGGTGGAAAAGGAAACAACAACGGTGGTGGTGCATTGACTATCAATGGACCAACACAGTTAAGCTGACCTACTGCAAGGACTTTCAATATAACCGTACAGGATGTTGTACAGTCTAAGGATGCGGTGTTAGGTATAATTCCGATTAATGGTATTAATGCTTATGTACTATTTGATTCGGGTGTTACATGTTCATTTATATCCGATGAATTTGCTCAAAATTTAGATCTGCCTCAAGAAGAATTAGAATTTCCCTTAAGTATAGAGATTGCGAATAGGGAAGTGATTCTTGTTAAATTCATATATAGGAATTGTAGAGTGGATTTAAAAAGTCACGACTTGATGGTAGACTTGATAACAATTAGACTTGGTGAATTTGATGTTATACTGGGAATGGATTGGTTATTCAATTACAGAGCAGTAATTGATTGCCAAAGGAAATGTGTTAACCTTATGACTCCGTCAAAGGTTGTGTTCTTTGGCAGCAAGTTACCTCAACAAGCAAGTTGTCTGACGATGATGCAAGCTAAGAAGTTGTTGAGATAAGAATGTGTAGGATACTTAGCCTACATAGTTGATACACAGAAGAAGATTGCGAAGCTAGAAGAGATACCGATCATAAGAGATTTTGCAGACATATTTCTAGACGATTTTCTGGGTCTTCCACCAGATCGACAAATCGAGTTCGTGATTGACTTACTACCAGGAATGACCCCGATATCTAAAGAACCATACAGAATGGCCCCGGTAGAGATAAAAAAGTTGATGGTACAATCGCAAGAATTACTTGACAAGAAGTATATTCAGCCAAGTGTATCGCCATGGGGAGCACCAGTGTTGTTTGTTAAGAAGAAAGATGGATCGATGCGGCTCTGCATTGATTACTGAGAATTGAATATGGTCACGATTAAAAATAAGAATCCAATACCTAGAATCGATGACCTGTTCGATCAGTTGAAGGGAGTGAGATATTTCTCGAAGATAGACTTGAGAAGCGGTTATCATCAGTTGAAGGTGAGGCCGAAGGATGTACCGAAGACAACGTTCAGAACTCGGTATGGTCATTACGAGTTTTTAGTTATGTTTTTTGGTTTAACGAATGCACCTGCAGCTTTCATGGATTTGATGAACATGGTGTTTAAACCGTTCTTAGACAAATTTGTGGTGGTGTTTATTGATGATATATTGGTATATTCCAAAACCAAGGAGGAACATGTTGAACACTTAAGAGTAACGTTGGAGACATTGAGAAAATAGAAGTTGTACGCTAAGTTCTCAAAATATGAATTTTGGTTGGAACGTGTACAGTTCCTCAGACACGTTATTGATAAGGACGGAATTTCGGTAGATCCATCAAAAGTGGAAGCTGTAATAAACTGGGATCAGCCGAAGACATTGTCAGAAGTAAGGAGTTTCTTAGGATTGACGGGTTATTATAGGCGTTTTTCATCACTTTTATCGCTGAGACTCAACTTAATAAATAATCCACATCATCAAATCATCCCTGCACTACAGCCTAAGGATATTCTTTAGTATCACGACCACGAATTATCCATGCACTACGGGCCAAAGATAATCGTGTTTTCATCAACAGTCCTGATCATGCCATAAAATAATTCATCTTTGCACCCTTGGCCGAAGAGAATCCATAGCCATAATCATACCAAAAACTGTCCATCAATGCACTACGGGCCAATGAGGACTTTTTCCACATCATTTTAACATTACGGTCATGATTATACCGAATAATCCCTGGTCATAATCATACCAAGTCCATCTATGCACTACAGGCCACAGATGACTTTCAACATAATATAAGCATGAGGATGATGACAATTCAATAAAAACAAGTTCAAGAATAAATTTTAAACATTTACAAATTAATTTATACAGGAACCAATAACGTCCAAATTGTCAACATGATACTACTTTGTGTAGTAAAATTTAAGAATGCTCAGAAAAATATTTCCATGAAAAGATACTGGATGAAACGCAAATATCCAGGATATTCTACTAATTTCATGGAGTATATAAGCCAAAACTTTAACCAACTGAGTATAATAGAATATATGAAACTTCAAATGGATTTTCGCCTGCCACGCGATAATCCACGTAGACAGATAATTTCCATAATTTAATAAGGAATGAATACAAAGGATCATTCACCATGCATGCGGTAATCCACATTGACAGGTTATTTCAACAGAATAATAAAGAATGGAATAACAGAAGAATTCACCATGCATGCGATAGATCGCATGCATGTGTTATTCCCAATGTAATAATAAAGAATGGAACCAGTCATGCATAATCCGCATGCATGGATATTCCAAATGTAATAATAAAGAATGGAATAACAATATAATTCACCGTGGCATGCGATAGACCCATGATGCATAAAAGTTATTCCAATAGAATAATAAAGAATGGAATAACAGAAGAATTTCACCATGTATGCGGTACTTCGCATAAACATCTTATTCTAACATAATAATAAAGAATGGAATAACAACCCTTACGAGTATTGAAATAAAATAAATCTCTTCATGAATACGAAAGAATAATACCCCTTACCTTAGAAAGAAGAGTATTCCAACTGGTAGGGCGAGAATATTCCTGAAGAAAACTTATATTGTTTTCTACGCTCAAAGCTTCTTAAAACTCTAAAGAAATACACTCAATATTATACAAGAAGAATTCTCTAAATTTCTGGTGTGTTTTCAATTCTAACTAAGCATCCTATTTATAGGAGAATAGGAAGGATACTATGGAATAAAATATAATATATTTTAATATATATATATATATGTATATATATATTTATATATTATATTTAAAATCTAATAAAACAAATAACTTTATAAAAGTATTCTATTTTATATAAAAAGATTTTACTATACAAACACTATGCAGGCACTATGCAAACACTATGCATAATAAAATATATTTTATTTTATTTATAATCAAATAAAACAAAACTTTATAAAAAGTATTCTATTTTATATAAAAAGTTTTCTGTTTTATTACATTTATAATAATAATAAAACAAAATTCATCATCATTAATATAATTCACATTATTAATCGACCAGATCGTTCCAAGGAAAGATGGGGCTTTCCAATAAGGATTTCTCCCTATTGGCGCACAATTAGGTGACCAAACTTCTCATTGACAGAACTTCTAGACATCGTTAATATTGCAAATAATAATATTAATAACTTTGTCGTCTCAATTATTGATTTAATAATATATAAAATATTGACAATAATTGTGACACCCCCAAATCCGGGCACTTTTATTTCCGCAGGATTTGGTGTTCCCTGTACAAATATCATCTATCTATCTACCCATAAATAAAAGCAAACCATGCAATAGATAGAATTAAATAAATAAATCTCCCCTTATGGGGTTACATCATCTGCATAAAATAAAATCCCAGGTCATTCTAACCTTAAACATCTGTGCGGAATCATAAAGAATAACAAATTTTAGATAACATCAAGTCTAAACATAAATACATAATAACAACAAGTCTTATTCATTTGTTAACCTTGCCCTAGCCTTTACTAGTGGAAGGCTTGTCTGATCTTTCGTTCTTAACTGCAATGTTATTATTACACAAGAGTGAGAACGATTGCCCACAAGTATAACAATATAACAAATGAATAATAACATGCGAATAAATCAAAGACTTCTAAAATAGGAAACTCAACTTTTGAATCAAGAATAAATAGCAAGAGACAATAGAACTTCTGAGGGTCATAAGACCTTGAACTATGTCCTAGGTTGTCAAGGGTTTATACTTGAAACCTTTAATAGTCATAAGACTATGGACTCTTCTTTTCATACTTAGGGGGATCAGCCTTTAGTACCATACTCTGCACAATATCTTAACTCTAACGCATAAGTAATTCCCTATATAGGGTTGTTGATCTTAGTTTGAGTACATTAGAGTCTGCACCAAAGGAAACTTAGTTTGGATAATTCATTAAGGGTTCTGAAATTTAGAACGGTCATCAACTATGGACTAGTCGAATCATGAAGGGTTCGCTAGTCTAACAAAGTTCAACAGTATCTTATAATTTAAAATTGAATAGCAACTCTTAAAAGGTATACAATAGAATAATTATTGTATAACAGAATCTTACTTTGAAAGATTAATACACTTTAATATAATAAAATGGACTTGATCAATAATAACGAGAATTTGCTCGAAGTAAAGAGACAACTTATAAGGTCATATTAAGATAACGAGTAAGGTTAAGAAACTTGCCTCGTGCGTAGATTACACGTTAATTATACTCGTTCCTTGATTTAAATCCTACATATCATTTACGTTCACAATACCAGTCAATTATAACGTACTAATCATCACAAGTTTGTTCTTTTTGTCTAACTCGAGTTCATGACTATACTTTGTCAAATTACTACACTCATTGTCACAATTAACACATTATGAACAATAAGATAACTATGCATTTAATCATTCAATTCATACATAAATGTGTTATTGACATGTTAAGAATTTATTTTAATACCTCATTATATGTCTAACATGTTTTCATGTTCATTAGATTAAGTTACCAACACATTGCTAGACTTGAACATTTTAAAAATTCATTTCTAGACCATTCTGCTAAGTGGTATTTGGCTTTCATTAAGCATGCTATGGCGAGAACTTTAGCGTTACTGCCATGGGTGGCATCTGCAGTCATGAAGTTTTAGGCTCGAGTTGGCGCCGCGGCGTGAAACTCCAGTTTCTGAATTTCTAGTTCGCGAAGAACACAGAATTCGGCGAGTTCATCATTACATGGTCATTAATTTCATTAAATTAAACATACCCATATACTATAATTCGTACATAATCATTACCCAACCTTTATAGAGTAATTTTAACCAATTAAAACACATAATCACATAATTAAAACATGTAATTTCACTATTCTTGATGTTCTTGAAGGTTTTGAACATAAAACATAAAATTTAACACTACGAATTTGTTATAACACCAAATCCATCCATTCAAGTTTTGTTTCCTTCGTTTTAATATGCATATTCATATACAAGTGTGAATTTTACAAAAAAATTTATGTTTGACATAATAATTTTACGTATAAGGGCCATATGGCCATATTCTATACTCTGTAATTTTTGAAACAACAACATACGTTATAATATTATGAAATTGATGATATGGAATCATCTAATACATAGGAAAACACATTAAAACAATATCTTAACACATATATACATATAATCTTTATTCTTTCCAATTGACAAAGACTTTACAGAAAACTTGAAAGCCAAATTTATAAAAACTTTAATAACGTAAATAAACTGGGTTGAAGAATTTACCCAAAGCGTAGAGTGTAGATTAGTAAGGAAAACTTCCTCAGGTGATTCTTCAATCACTCACCCACTTACAATCTCCCTTAAAAATTTTCTAAATTTCTCTCTGAATTCTCAAACTTTCTCTCTCTGTTTTTGCTTTTCCAAACTTAGCAGATAATAAGAAAAAGAAAAAGACGTATAATAATAAAGGAAAAGAACTGACGCGTTGTGGTCAGCTACCTGATCATGGCTAACTGCTAATAACTCCCGTTAAGGCCATGTTTGGCTAGCCTTAATAGGCTTATACCCAATTAATTTAATTAAACTTTTATAATATAGTTTAATAATGTCACACCCTTTTATAAAATAAATCAATATCTTATTTAATTTATTTTAAATAACATATAATAATTTCTCATGAATTCACATAGTCACATAATTCAATTTCTCATTTATTAACTATGTCAAATTATTAAATCTCTAATTAATTATAAATTAATTAAAATAACATTAGGCTTATTAAATATTTCTTCTTAATTCAATAAGCTCACATAAATACATACTTCGAATAATAAAAATTCTCCACATTAATTTAATAAATATAATACATATAATTAAATTAATCTACCACAACTTTACCAATTAATTATTTAATCTAATAATTAATCCATCGAAAATATTTATTCAATCCAATAAATATTAAAATTAAATTACAAAATCTCAGTTGTCACATCTTTCCCCCCTTAAAAGGATTATGTCCTCAGAATCACAACATAAACAATTCATCCAGTTACATTCTCCCCCCCTCCTCTCCCCCCTTACAAAGATTCTAACCCAGAATCGCTAATAATAATCGAAGTAAATACATGAGGATATTCATCATATACTCTTCGAGTTCCCACGTAGCTTCTTTCAGTGTTGTGGTTCCTCCAAATTACCTTAACAGAAGGTATTACTTTATTCCTTAGAACTTGCTCTTTTCGGTCGACAATCTGAACTGGAATTTCTTCCTAAGATAAGTCTTTGTCAAAATGTAGGGGTTCATATTCAATCACGTGCTTGTAATCAGGTTTGTAGGGTCGTAGGACTGAGACATGGAAAACATTGTGGACATTTTCTAGAGCTGGAGGTAAGGCTACCTCATAAGAAACTTCTCCAACCCTTCGCAGAACTTCAAAGGGTCCAATGAATCTTGGGCTTAATTTTCCTTTCTTTCCAAACCTGATCTTTCCCTTCCAAGGAGAGACCTTTAAGAACACATAACTACCCGATTCAAACTCAACATTTTTAAGGTGTTGATCGGCGTATTTCTTCTGTCTATCTCGAGCTACTATCAATCTTGTTCGGATCACTTTGACTATTTCGGCTGTCTGTTGTACCAATTCTGGGCCAAGTAATTGTCTTTCACCAACTTCATCCCAGTATAGTGGAGTTCTGCACTTTCTGCCGTATAACGCTTCATAAGGCGGCATGCCAATACTAGCGTGGTAACTGTTGTTGTAGCCGAACTCTACGAGCGGTAGATGGTCATGCCAATTTCCTTTAAAGTCCATTATACAAGCTCTTAACATATCTTCTAATGTCTGAATTGTTCTTTCACACTGTCCATCTGTCTGAGGGTGATATGTCTTGCTCATTCGTAACTGTGTACCCATGCATTCCTGTAAATGTTTCCAGAAGTTTGAGGTAAAGCGCAGATCTCTATCTGAGACAATTGACACCGGGACTCCGTGCCTCGAAACAATCTCTTTCACATATAACCTTGCCAACTGATCTAAGTTGAATCTGATTTTGATCAGAAGGAAGTGTGCGGATTTCGTCAATCGGTCAACAATAACCCATATTGTGTCGTAGCCTTTCTGAGGTGTCGGTAGGCCAACCACAAAATCCATCATAATATGTTCCCATTTTCATTTTGGAATTTCTAAAGGTTGTAGTAACCCACTCGGCCTCTGATGTTCTGGTTTCACTTTCTGACATGTCAGACACTTGGCAACACATTCCGTAACCTCTCATTTCAAATTTGGCCACCAGAAATGTTGTCGAAGATCTTGGTACATCTTGGTACTACCAGGGTGAATCGAATATCGTGAATTATGAGCCTCGCTCAAAATTTCATCCTTAATCTCTAGTACTGGCGGTACCCAAATTCTACTCTCAAATCTCAGTATTCCTTCCGTATCCATCTTGAATCTTGATTCGGTTCCTTCGGATATCTTCTTTTTCACCATTTTACATTCGTCATCCTAAAGTTTAGCCTCCTTAACCTTGTCTAGTAGAGTTATACCAGATTGCATCTGAAACAACTTCTCATCAATCTCTATAGGATATTTCACTTCCAATTCCAGCTTTTCCATTGCTGAAATTAACTCTGCCTGATCGGTTAAGATCATCAGTTTCTCCCGACCCTTTCTACTTAAGGCGTCGGCAACCATGTTTGCCTTACCCGGATGGTATAGAATCTCACAATCGGAGTCCTTAATTAACTCCATCCACCTTCTTTGGCGCATGTTAAAGTCTTTCTGTGTAAAAATATATTTCAAACTCTTGTGGTCTGTATATATTTCACACATCTCCCCATAGAGATAGTGCCTCCAGATTTTCAAAGCAAAAACCACTGCAGCTAACTCAAAGTCATGGGTTAGATACCCCTTCTAATAATCTTTCAGTTGTCGTGATGCATACGCAATGACTCTACCGTTCTTCATAAGCACACAACCAAGTCCTTTATGCGATACATCACTATAAACCATAAAATTTCCTGTGTCATTCGGGAGAGATAACACAGGTGCTGAACTCAACCTCTTCTTTAATTCTTGAAAGCTTTCCTTACACTTCTCTATCCAAACAAATTTCACCGATTTTCTAGTCAAATTTGTCAACGGAATTGCGATCTCGGAAAAATCCTGAATAAATTTTTTGTAATAACCTGCCAATCTGAGGAAACTTCTTACTTTCGACGGCGTCTTTGGCTGCTCCTAGTTAATCACAACTTCGACTTTGGAGGGATCTACCGAAATTTCGTCCCTATCGATCACATGTCCAAGAAATTGTACTCTTTCAATCCAGAATTCACATTTTGAAAACTTAGCATATAACTTATCTCTTCTCAATGTCTCTAATGTCACCCTCAAATGCTCTTTATGTTCTTCCTTGGTTTTTGAATATACCAAAATATCATCTATAAATACCACTACGAATTTGTCCAAAAATGGCATGAACAATCCATTCATTAAGCCCATAAATGCTGCAGGAGCATTTGTTAGACTAAATGACAATACCAAAAAATTCATAGTGACCATATTGTGTTCTAAACGCTGTCTTCGATAAATCTTCTGGTCTCACCTTCAGTTGATGATAACCACTCCTCAAGTCTATCTTTGAAAAGTATCTTGCTCCCTTTAACTGATTGAACAGGTCGTCGATTCGTGATACTGGATACCTATTTTTAATCGTGACCTTATTCAGTTCTCTATAGTCGATGCAGAGCCGCATTGTCCCATCCTTCTTCTTCACGAATAAAACCGGCGCTCCCCACGGTGATACACTTGGTTGGATATACTTCTTGTCCAATATTTCTTGTAGTTAGACCATCAGTTCTTTCATCTCTACCGGTGCCATTCGGTACGGTGCCTTCGATATTGGGGCCATTCCTAGTGCCAAATCGATCACAAATTCAACTGCTCTATCTGGAGGAAGTCCTGGAAAATCATCCAGAAATACGTCTGTGAAATCTCTCACTACTGGTATCTCCTCTATTTTCGGATTTTCTTTACGACTATCGACTATGTAAGCTAGATATCCTACCCAGCCTTGCCTTAACAACCTCCTGGCCTGCATCATCGTCAGACAACTCGCTTGTCTAGGCGACTTGCTACCATAAAACACAACCTTTGACGGAGTCATAAGGTTAATACGCTTCTTCTAGCAGTTAATTACCGCCCCATAATTAGATAACCAGTCCATACCCAAAATAACGTCGAATTCTCCAAGTCGAATAGGGATAAGATCTACGTTAATGATATTACCCTTAATATCCACTCTACAGTTCTTATGCACGTACTTAACAGGGATTATTTCTCTATTCGCAATTTTAATGCTCATGGGGTATTCTAACTCGTCCTTAAGCAATTCTAAGTTCTTAGCCAAGTCATCAGATATAAATGAACAAGTAGCACCCGAATCAAAAAATATATAAGCATTAACTTTATTGATCAGAATGATACCTGACACCACATCGCGAGACTGCACTGCATCCCGTACTGTCATGTTGAATGTTCTAGCGGTCGATCGGTTGGTTGCTGTTGGTCCTGCGATAGTCAGAGTGGTTCCACCACTGTTTCCTCTATTCCCCTTGATCATGTTCTTCCAGATCCCTTCTTAGGACAATCCCTTGCAAGATGATCCTTTGAGCCACAAGTGAAGCATGCACCATTCTTTGGGTTAGGACAGTTAAGTGCTATGTGGCCTTCCTAACCACAATTGTAGCACACTCATTTTCCCTTCATGCAAACTCTCAGATGAGCTTTTTCGCAGGTTTGGCATGCTTCGATCTTCTTCTTCTGCCCTCCTTGTTGACTTCCCACTGACGAGTTATCAGACCACTTCCTCTTCTGGTTATGGCTACCCCCCATGCTACTCCCACCAGTCTTGTTAATTCCTTCACTCTCACTCTTTTTCTTCTTCTGATCCTGATTATATTTAGTTACCACATAACTTCCACCTTCAGTGAGTCTGCCTTTCTCTAACACTCCAGCAAAAGTGTTTAATTGGAACATTGACACCTTGCTATACATCCAGGGCTTCAGTCCCTATTTGAAACGTCCTGCCTTCCTCTCATCAGTATGCACTTGGTATGTGGCGAACCTAGCCAACTCGTTGAACCTTGCCGCATAATCTGCTACGGACATACTCCCCTGTTTCAATTCCAGAAATTGAACATCCATTTGGTTTTGCAAACTAGTCGAAAAATACATCTCAAAAAACATCTCCTTGAATCTCTTCCAGGTTATTACACCTTCTCCTCCACGTACTTTGTTTGCCTGCCACCAATAGCTGGCTTCAGACTTTAATATGAATGTTGCATATGCGGTCTTTTGGTCTTCCCTTACTCTGGCAACGTTAAACACCTTCTCCATCTCCATAACCCATGTTTGAGCTACGATTGGGTTTATGGAACCTTTAAACTCTGGCAGTCCCACTACCTTGAAATCCTTAAATGAGGTGTTTGGTGGAGCTTGTGGTTGATTGTTAATTGCTCCGGCTAATAGGTTCACCAACTGCTGAACATGGTTAGCATTGGCGTCGTTGTTGTTATTCATTGGTTCTTCTTGAGCTTGTTGACGGTTTTGTCTTCTTCTAGGTGACATATTTCTATTAAGAATATATGCTTATTAGGTCTTTATTCAATCTCTTAAACATTTAAGGCTTAACTAAAACATTTAATCATAATTCACTTAACACATCAATTCAAATAAACTCTGACATTTTCATTCAAATTTAAAAGTTTAACATTACACGATAGCATCACTGCTATTTACATCAACTATCCCGAGATAAAGAATCTGTAGGATTTAAAATATTCCATTGTTTATAAACACATTGTAATTTACATCTTAAACTACCATATAGTTTTCACATAATCAAACTAATTCTATCACTGCCTGTTAAGGCGCTAAATAGCCTTGCCACATTCCTCTTCCATGATGCGGGACATCGTCCTGCGATCTAGCATATATGATGATAGACCTTCAAACTGGATTGGATACCTCATAACTCGATCATGGGCCTCATCCATTGCATTTTGAAGCATAGAGTACGTCTCCCCAAGCTTAGCCTTCTTCGCACGACAATCCTCTTCTGCAAGATCAGCATGGCATGACTCTCTTACCCAACCCTCCTTTGCTATGGCCAGCCTTTCTGAGCTTTCTTTCAGCTCCTTCTTTAACTTTTCTATTTCTTCGGACTTCTCCTCGGTTTGACCCTTCTCGTGAACCAAATCCCACTCCACGTTTCCTAAACGTGTATGAAGAGTCACAATTTCCCCATCCTTCTGCTCGATGGTAATCTGTTGAATAACAGCCCTCTCCTTCATCTCCTGAACAGTGTCTTACAACTCTATGTTATGATCATAAAGCGCATCATACATCTCAGCATTGATGGATTTCGGTGGGAACTCCTCTTCCTCCTCTTCTTCATCAGAATCCTCCTCTGGATCAGTCTCAGGCTCATGCTCCTGACCAACAACAGTGATCAAAGGAGATGGCTCTCTCTATACCAACTATTCCCTGACGACATGAATGTCTCGGGGCTCCTCCTCTATAGGTACTTAGGGTTCCTCCTCCCCAGCTCGACTAGCTCCTCCAACATCCGACATCCCGATAGCAAAATTTTAAATTTTAGTTACTAATCCGTGCTACCGAACACATCATTTAACACATAAACACATAAAGTCTTTTATTATCTTCAATGAATTTAGAAATTCATTTCTTATAACTCAATAAGAGTTTACCAGCACCATGTTCTTGATCTCCTACAAGGCTACTACCTAAGGTTGTTCCCCCACCTAAGGTTCATAACCTACAGCTTTGATACCAATCTGTGACACCCCCAAATCCGGGTACTTCCATTTCTGTAGGATTTGGTGTTCCTTGTACAAATATCTTCTATCTATCTACCCATAAATAAAAGCAAACCATGCAATAGATAGAATTAAATAAATAAATCTCCCCTTATGGGGTTACATCATCTGCATAAAATAAAATCCCAGGTCATTCTAACCTTAAACATCTGTGTGGAATCATAAACAATAACAAGTTTTAAATAACATCAAGTCTGAACATAAATACATAATAACAACATGTCTTCTTCATTTGTTAACCTTGCACTTGCCTTTACTAGTGGAAGGCTCGTCTGATCTTTCGTTCTTAACTGTAAAGTTATTATTACGCAAGAGTGAGCACGATTGCCCACAAGTATAACAATATAACAAATGAATAATAACATGCAAATAAATCAAAGACTTCTAAAATAGGAAACTCAGCTTTTGAATCAAGAATAAATAGCAAGAGACAATAGAACTTCTGAGGGTCATAAGACCTTGAACTATGTCCTAGGTTGTCAAGGGTTTATACTTGAAACCTTTAACAGTCATAAGACTATGGACTTCTTCTCGTACTTAGGGGGATCAACCTTTAGTACCATACTCTGCACAATATCTTAACTCTAACGCATAAGTAATCCCCTATACAGGGTTGTTGATCTTAGTTTGAGTACATTAGAGTCCGCACCAAAGGAAGTTTGGTTTGGATAATTCATCAAGGGTTCTGAAATTTAGAACACTCATCAACTATGGACAAGTCAAATCATGAAGGGTTCGCTAGTCTAATAAAGTTCAACAATATCTGATAATTTAGAATTAAATAGCAACTCTCAAAAGGTATATAACAGAATAATTATTGTATAACAGAATCATACTTTGAAAGATTAATACACTTTAATATAATAAAATGGGCTTGATCAATAATAACGAGAATTTTCTCGAAGTAAAGAGACAACTTATAAGCTCATATTAAGATAACGAGTAAGGTTAGGAAACTTGCCTCGTGCGTAGATTACACGTTAATTATACTCGTTCCTTGATTTAAATCCTGCATATCATTTACGTTCACAATACCAGTCAATTATAACGTACCAATCATCACAAGTTCATTTTTTTTGTCTAACTCGAGTTCATGACTATACTTAGTCAAATTACTACACTCATTTTCACAATTAACACATCATGAACAATAAGATAACTATGCATTTAATCCTTCAATTCATACATAAATGTGTTATTGACATGTTAAGAATTTATTTTAACACCTCATTATATGTCTAACATGTTTTCATGTTCATTAGATTAAGTTACCAACACATTGCTAAACTTGAATATTTTAAAAATACATTTCTGGACCATTATGCTAAGTGGCATTGCTATTTATTTAATTATTAAGCCTTTTCTTAGAATTTGCATGGCATTACTGGCGATGCTCACGAGGACTTTGGTATTTGTAATGCCTTGATGGCGTGATGTACGACGCCATGAGTTTTAGGCACAGAGTTGGCGTCATGGCAATAAACTCTGATTCTCAATTTCTAGTTACATGAAGAACACGAATTGATTTAGTTCATCATTACATGGTCATTAAATTCATCAAATTAAACATACCCATATACTAGAATTCGTACATAATCATTAGCCAACCTTTATAGAGTAATTTTAACAAATTAAAACACATAATCACAGAATTAAAACATGTAATTTCACTGTTCTTGAAGGTTTTGAACATAAAACATAAAATTTAACACTACGGATTCGTTATAACACCAAATCCATCCATTCAAGTTTTGTTTCCTTTCTTTTAACATGCATGATCATATACAAGTGTGAATTTTACAAAACAATTTATGTTTGACATATTAATCTTACGTATAAGGGCCATATGGCCATATTCTATACTCTGTAATTTTTGAAACAACAACATACGTTATAATATTATGAAATTGATGATATGGAATCATCTAATACATAGAAAACCACATTAAAACAATATCTTAACACATATATGCACATAATCTTTATTCTTTCCAATTGACAAAGACTTTACAGAAAACTTGAAAGCCATATTTATAAAAACTTTAATAACGTAAATAAACTGGGTTGAAGAATTTACCCAAAGCGTAGAGTGTAGATTAGTAAGGAAAACTTCATCATGTGGTTCTTCAATCACTCACCCACTTACAATCTCCCTTAAAAAATTTCTAAATTTCTCTCTGAATTCTCAAACTCTCTCTCTCTCTGTTTTTGCTTTTCCAAACTTAGAAGATAATAAGAAAAAGAAAAAGACATATACTTATAAAGGAAAAGAATTGACGCGTTGTGGTCAGTTACCCAATCATGGGTAACTGCTAATAACTCCCACTAAGGCCATGTTTGGCTAGCCTTAAAAGGCTTATTCCCAATTAATTTAATTAAAATTTTATAATATAGTTTAATAATGTCACACCATTTTATAAAATAAATCAATATCTTATTTAATTTATTTTAAATAACATATAATAATTTCTCATGAATTCACATAGTCAAATAATTCAATTTCTCATTTATTAACTATATCAAATTATTAAATCTCTAATTAATTATAAATTAATTAAAATAACATTAGGCTTATTAAATATTTCTTTTTTAATTCAATAAGCTCACATAAATACATACTTGAATAATAAAATTCTCCATTTTAATTTAATAAATATAACACATATAATTAAATTAATCTACCACAAATTCACCAATTAATTATTTAATCTAATAATTAATCCATCGAAAATATTTATTCAATCCAATAAATATTAAAATTAAATTACAAAATCCCAGTTGTCACAATAATTGAATCAAATAACGTGAGATACTATGTCGGCAATTCTTCGTAGCAATAATTGAACAAAACTGAGTGACTTCTCACGTAAGCATCAATAATCAATACTGTGTGCTACTTATGCAACCAATGCGTATTCTTCGTACTTTTTTACTATCGAGTAGTTCAACGGTTTTAACGGTAAAACTTCTGCCGTTATTTTCATAAAAAATATTTTTGTCGTTTTCTCAATCCGATGAATAATTCCGTTAATGGTCCAATCGTGACACCCCCAAAATAGGTCTACATCCCCCATTCGAGTTGTCAATACACTTGCATGTAAAAACAACTACAACTTTATTATTACAATAGTAAAAGCTGAGTTTAAATACGAGATATTGCCATCTGAGACAATATCCACATACAAATAAATCCTCATCATAATTATTGATACATTATTTTACAACAATGGTGAGGACTACTAAACAACTCTCCCTAGAACTTTCATTCCATACCCCTTCATACTTGCTATATTCTCGCCTCCCGAGAAGAAAAAATGGAACAAAAAGGAAAAGGGTGAGCTCGACTAGCCCAATGAAAGAATATTATGACTAAGATAATATACAACAAAATTATCGTTAGTCTTCAACGAGGAAAAATATAATAGAATACAATAGACAACAAGTTTTAAATCAATATTCGCAATGAAATAATAATTCATTAGAAGAGTTAAGTAGAGAATGCAAACTACTATCTTCTATGTATGAATTTTAAAGTTCATCGCCTATTTTATCCCCTGTAACATCAATCAATATATATCTGGGATCAAATATTCATCCTTGCACTACTGAGCCAAGGACATTCACCAGATTAGTCATGTTCATCTAAACACTGCTCATCTTTGCCTACGGGCCAAAGATATTCATCAGAAATCATTCATCTTTGCACTACGGCCAAAGATATTCATCAGAAATCATTCATCTTTGCACCGTTAACTCAGCTGACTCGGAAGGATGAAAAATTCTTATGGAGCGAGGAATGCGAGAAGAGCTTCCAAGAGCTCAAGAGGAGACTCATTTCGGCACCTGTTCTGACAATACCATCTGGTTTAGATGGATTTGTTATCTACAGCGATGCTTCTGGCAAGGGGTTAGGATGTGTTCTCATGCAACATGAGAAAGTCATAGCCTATGCCTCACGACAACTCAAAGAATATGAGAGGAATTATCCTACTCATGATCTGGAGTTGGCAGCAGTCGTGTTTGCGTTGAAGATATGGAGACACTACTTTTACGGGGAGAAAGTGGAGATTTATACGGACCATAAAAGCCTCAAATATTTCTTTACCCAAAAAGAACTCAATATGCGGCAACGACGTTGGCTTGAGCTATTGAAAGATTACGATCACACTATTCAATATCATCTTGGAAAAGCGAACGTAGTAGCTGACGCATTAAGTAGAAGATCATATGCAAGTACGAGTGCGATATTGTCAATGCAAAGGCCCATTTTGTATAACTTGCAAAGGATGGAGGTAGAATTAAAGACTTGAGGGACCCACATAATCACGATCCTATCATCATCATAAGCATTCTATAACTATTTTGAAATAATAAACATACATTGTTCATTATAATAAGGTCTCATAATATGGTCCCAAGGTCTCCATAACCTTAACTTTAAATACACCATTTATAATACAAATAGTTTACTTAAGAAATTCCATTAGATAATAACTAATTTAACATTCATTCTAAAATTACTCTGGATCTTGCCCTTGCCCTTGTCCTTCACGTTATTAGATCCTTGGGACTTAGGCGAAAATAGAGGTCATGATATAGCAAGAGTAAGCAACTAATTTGCTTCACAAGTTTATAAAGACAAAGGATATATATCATGACTTAGAAAAAATATTGCCTTGATGTTCAACAATAATATAAGATTGTGGAGGAACATGAATTAATAATCAACAATTGAATATTCGATAATTGAATAACATGGTGAGTGGTTTTGAATAACCATGAACATTTGCCAGGTGCTCGATGATTTAAAAGCTGGACCTTTTAATAAGTTTTGGTATTCAAGGGATCGACCTTTCATACCCGTGATTTATGCATAAACACTTAATAATCAAACATTGATATCATGCCTTAATCAAATTTGTCCATTTCTCGATCGAGAGTTCTTACCATATCAATTAATAAAACGATTATTTAAAACCCATTTGATTTAACAAATTTAGACATACTTGATCTAGGCGATACAATTAGCATAGATCTATCCATAAGCAGTTCATAAATAAAGAACTTTAATTTAATTCACGAGTTCGATGGCGGTAGAAACGAATTCGATTGCACAAAGTCACGAATTTCAATAATCAATAAAGGCGTGAATAATCATCATATAATTATTCACTAACATGCTTTGAAAATAATAACTCAAGTTGAGTTAGGAAACTTGCCTCGATCGTGGAGTTCTGACTCTGAAATAAATTTCTATCCACTTTATGTAGTTAAATTATCTTCCTTTGAGAGACCTATAATTAGTCTTTCAATTAGTCGATACATAACATCAGTTATGTAATCACATAGATATCATACATTACAATAAGTTCTTATAAACATTATCATGCCTAGATAGTGTTATTATTAATTAACGACTACCTTTAATTCACATAATATTATTAACTTAGATAATATTAATTCACCTTCTAGTATTATTGGTTCACTAATAATACTTTAAATCATTACCAACATTTTATTCACTTACTTTTATTCATTTAATAATATTTTATCCCTTACTAATATTATTAATCATTTAATAATATTTTATTCACTTCTAATATTATTAATCATTTAATAATATTTTATTCACTTACTAATATTATTAATCATTTAATAATATTTTATTTAATTCGAATATTATTATTTAATAATAATACTCTAATCTAATATTTTTATTTACATAACAACATCATATTATAATATTATTAGTATTATAATAATATTCCAATGATTTATTAAATTAATAAATAATTTATTCTAATTGTTCATCCTTTAATAACCTCTTATTTAATATCCATAAAAGGTCATAAGTAATATTTATTATTATAAATTACCAAAATGCCCTAAGATAGTCATGATATAATATATTATGAGCATTCAAGCATAAAAATCATATTTTTCTCATTAAAGGCATCATTTAACTATTTATTTCCTTTTATTCATAACCTAATCATTTTTAGGAAAAATAGCAAACTGATTCCAAAATTCTCAGCTTCTGGATTTTAACAGAATATGAACCAACAATGATCCTCTAATTTTTCTGGAATTTTAGAAAATGATTTACTATTTTAAAGTGTCCAAAACACTCGGATCTTGCTCTATTTTTCATAAATTGAGTTTTACTCAGAAAAATCTGAAATTTTCAGGGTATGCTCTCTTAACATATATGAAGCTACTGTAAAAATTTTGGAATTTTCCAGTGTATACACAGTGAGATATTCGTAGGATAATATTTATGGAGTCCTTTACGGAAATAGTCATTCGCACAATATATAACTTTCGAAGCGTGTCCGTTTCTTTTCCTCTGGCGTAGATAACTTCATAAGGTACCTCTGTAATATTTTCCAGATTTTTACAAGACAAGGAACTGACCAAAACAGCCTCATGAAAAACAAGTCAGTAGCTGATTTAGGATTTCAAAGCTTTAGCATATAAAGTGGACTGTTTTGTAAAAAAAAATCTCAAAGGTTTCAAAACTTACTAGATTTGTGATCTACCACTTGGGTTTACTAGATAACTCATGTATCTAGCACCCCCCCCTTGACGGATCATAATTCCAAGTTGTAGAACTTGAGTTACACAAGATTTAGTGGGAGAAAAACAAGAGTTTTCACCCTTGGAGAACATATGCTCATTTTCTTCCTCTAAGCCTTAGATCCAACACTCAAGATACTTAGTTCCATGCATGATGGTATGTATAACTAGTGTATCTTGAGTAGTTGTACATAACCCATCAAAACTCAAGCTATCAAAACAAGGTAAGAGAAGAAGATGAAGGTACATTATACCTTGACTTAGTGGCTACCTTCCTTGATTTTCCAAAGTAACTAATAAACTTAGGGGCATAAACCACTAGAACTCCTATAATTCTTCTTCCTATGGCGAAATTCTCTCTTTCTTTTCTCTCTTTGAAGTTGGCTAGCTTGGGAGCAAGAGATAGAAGAAGAAGATGAAGAAGATGGAGAGAAAATGAAATGTTGGAATCTGAATGAAGTGTTGGAAGAATGAGATGTGCATTCAAAATGTAATGGGCAATTCATTATTAATTCTCCCACAATCATTTTGTTGCCCATTAGGTAAAACACTTTGTATTATTACTTACCTTAGGCTAAACATGATTAAATGTGCATAATGGAGTGGCAACCAATGGGAGCCTTACAACATTGTCCTTATGTTTAATCATGTCTACTAATGGACAAGCTAGATTAATTATTCCACTTAGGATCCTCATAATATCCACCATTTAGCTTTTATTTTAAATGCCAAATTTTGATTAATCAAATGTCTAGAATACCCCCAATCAAGTGGGCTAAGTATTGGATTACATTTTATTTTCCTTGGGCTTTTCTTTTAATTGATTTGGGCTAGATAAAAACATAGTCCAACAATTTTAATAATGTTACCCAATTTGATAATTTAGGGCTTTCATCTCCAATCATATGAAGTTTAATTACTTATACATATGATTTTATCTCATAACCTAATTAGATTTACAAAATTAGGTTTAAAATTATTAGTCACTTGAAATACTAAGTTTACCCACTTAAGTTAGTATACATATAAAATACTAACTTTTTAGTATTACCATAACCCTTAGGTTATTTAATATCCTTACCTAATGTATAATTAGGTCACAAGGCTTTCATTTTAATGAAATCCATAAATGTATGTATCCATATATAACACAAAGTTTAAAAAAAATGTACATACATACATGGTGACTTAAAATTTTACGGTTATTACATCCTCCCCCCTTATAAAATTCCGTCCCGGAATTACATATAAGATTACTCAAAAAGGTGTGGGTAATTTTCTCTTATCCTTTCTTCAAGTTCCCCACGTAGCTTCTTGACATTGTGGTTCCTCGAAAGAACTTTTACGAGAATGTATAACCTTATTTACAATTTTACATTCCTTTCTATCTAAAACTTGATTTGGAATTTCCTCGTCGACAAATCTTTTTCGACTGAATTGGCTCGTCATGCGATATCACATGCTTATGTCGAGGCTTATATGGTGTGTATGCGACACATGAAATACATTATGAATATGTTCCGATTCGGGAGGTAGAGCTACCTCGTCGCCACCCGCTTATCTTCTTGAGGATCTCAAAGGTCCATAAATCTCGGACTCGGTTTACCTTTCTTTCCAAACCTTATCTTCCCTTTCCAAGAGATACTTTCAAAATGCATAGCTTCCCACCTCAAAATCTAAGCTTACAGCGATGTAAGTCTGCATACTTCTTACAGCGATCTTGAGCTGCTACCGGTCGAGCTCTAATCACCTTAATGGTCTCTACGATTCTGCTTGCACGATTACGGTCCCCAGCGATCGGCGTTCACCCGCCGTCCCGGCATAAGGCGTTCTACATTTCCTTCCATACGATTGCTTAAATGCGGCGGCATTAAATCTTTGGCGTGGTAGCTATTGTTGTATCTGAACTCTACCAATGGAAGATGATCCTCCCAACTACCCTTGAAGTCCATCACACTGGCTCGAGCATGTCTTCAAGTGTTTGAATCGTTCTCTCGCTTTGCCCATCGATCTGCGGATGATCGCGGTACTCATCCGTAGGCTGCGTCCCCATTCTTTCTGAAGACTCTTCCGAAAGTTTGGCGTGAATCGCGGATCCCTATCCGACACAATAGATATTAGTGCGCCATGTGTCTGAGATAATTTCCTTGATATATAATTTGGCTAGGTTGGTCCGGACTATACACGATCTTGATCGGCAAAAAGTGAGCCGACTTAATAAAGGCGATCTCGATCACCCATATGGCGTCGTGTCCCTTTTGCGTTGTTGGAAGTCCCACCACAAAATCCATCGTGATGTGCTCCCATTTCCACTCTGGAATCTCTAAAAGGCGTAATAATAATCCACTCGATGCGTTGATGCTCTTGCCTTGACTCTCGACAAGTTAGACATCTGTGACACATTCTGCAACCTCTCTCTTCATGTTTGGCCACCAAAAGTGTTGGCGTAAGTCTTGATACATCTTTGTGCTTCACAGGGTGTGTCGAGTACCTCGTGTTGTGTGCTTCTTGCGAATCTCTTCTCTTAGTTACGGTATTAGCAATACCCAAATTAAATCCTTCAAATCTTAGCAATCCGGTGCCATCAATCTTGTATTTCAATTCATCCCCTTGATTGCTTAGCTTCTTGATCTTTGTCATGATCTTAAATCCTTCTCTTGAGCCTCTTTAACCTTATCTAATAAAGTAGGGCTCATTTGCCCGCGATAAATAATTTCTCATTGATCTCCATCGGATACTTAACCTCTAAGTCAAGTCGTTCGAAATCCTTCACCAATTCCTCTTGAATGGTTAACTTCAATAACTTCTCTCTGCCTTTTCTGCTCAGGCATCAGCCACTACATTTGCTTTGCACGGATGGTGAGAATCTCACAATCATAATCCTTGATCAATTCTAGCCATCGTGATTGCCTCATATTTAGCTCATACTGCGTGAAGATATACTTTAGACTCTTATGATCGTATATATCTCACACTTCTCTCCATACAAATAGTGCCTCCAAATTTTCAAGGCAAAAACTCTGCTTTGCTAACTCCGGTCATGAGTGGGATAACCCTTCTCATAGTCCTTTAGGCGGCGTGAAGCGTCTGTGATGACCTTGCCATCTTTGCATCGATTACCACACCAAGACCCTTGTGTGACGCATCACTATACACTACAAATCCTCCGTGTTGTTGTCCGGTAAAAGCCAACCACGGTGCTTGGCCAAACTCTTCTTCAATTCCATGAAACTCTGTTCACATTTTTCCGTCCAAGCGAACTTCTTTGTCTTTCTAGTAAGGTTGGTCGATGGCGATGCTACCTTTGAAAAATCTTGGATGAATCTTGATAGTATCCTGCTAATCCCAAAAAACTCCTAATTTACAGCCGGTGTCTTTGGTTGTTCCCCGATTGATAACAACTTCTTTTCTTTGGATCTCTTAAAACACCATCTTTATCGATAACGTGACCTAAAAAGCGCACTCTCATGACAAAATTCACACTTGGAGAACTTTGCATACAACTTCTCCCTCCTTAACGTCTCCAACACTTTCCTTAGATGTTGGTATGATCTTCCTCTGTCTCTGAATATACGAGAATGTAAATCGATGAACACGACAACAAACTTATCCAAATCTTTGCTTAAACACTCTGTTCATCAAATCCATGAATCTTTCTTTGGTGCATTAGTTAACCCAAAAGACATTACGAAACTCAAAGTGTCCATCACAGGAGTTACGAATGCCGTCTTTGGAACATCCTCATGTCTCACCTTGATTGGTGATAACCAGATCCTCAAGTCGATTTTGAAAAGTATTTTGCCCCTTTGTTGATCAAACAAATCGTCGATCACAGGCAGCGGGTATTTATTCTTAATGGTGACCTTGTTCAACTCTCGGTAGTCGATCTGAAAGTCTTAATGACCCATCCTTCTTCTTCTGAATAAGACTGGTGCTCCCCATGGTGATCGCTTGGTGAATGTATCCCTTATCTAACAACTCTTGTAGTTGAACCATCGAGTTCCTTCATTTCTCTGGGAGCCATACGATCTGGCGCTTTGGATCTGGGTGATGTCCTGGCGCCAAATCGATAACAAACTCTATCTCTCTGTCGGTGGCAATCCGGAATCTCTTACGGGAAAAGCGTCAACGAATTCCCTTACAATAGGTATTTGACCCGATTCACCCTCGATTCTGCGGGTATCCTGGCGTGAGCCAAATAACCTATACACCCTTCTAAGCAACTTCCTTGCTTGCATCATCGTCGAACAACAAGATTGTCTTGGCGATTCTTTGCCGTAAAATACCACCTTTGACTTATTGGTCTTTAGGTATCGCACTTTTTTTCTTCTGATCGATGGCCGCTCCATGACTTGATAACCAATCCATCCCAAGGATTACATCAAACTCTCCAAGGCGAATCGGTATCAAATCCACGTTAAGCTTAAACCCTCTTACATTAGCTTTAGCAGTTCCTATAGATGTAGTCTCTGGGATAATTTCTTTGTTTGCTACTTCTACATTCATAGGGTGTTCTAATAGTTCATGAGGTAAACTTAATCTTTGAGCAAATTCATCGGATACAAAAAGAACATGAAGCTCCCGAATCGAATAACACATAGGCATTTATATCATTGATCGATTATATACGACACCACCTCCTGGATGCCACGGCATCTTGCAAATCATATTGAATGTCCGTCTTTGTCGGCTTGTTTGGTTTGAAATTTGGTCCTCCTTTGGTTGTCTTAGTGTTATTGCCCCACATTGCCATTTCCGCCATCCGTGCTTTTCTTCTTGGGCAATCCTTGATCCGATGTCCCACTTCACCACAATTAAAGCAACCTCCTTTCTTCACCTTAGTACAATTGGGTGAGGTATGCCCTTCTTGCCCACATGTATAACATATCGTTTTTCCTTTCAAGCACTCCCCAGGTGACCCTTTCCACATTCCACACAGACTTCTTTTGTTGCACACTTCCTTGCTTTGCATCTCGAGTTACTACCCCCAACTGCTCCATTTCGCTTCTTATTTGTTTCTGCATGCTTCTTAACATTTTGATTCCCATACGATTTCTTCTTATTCTTCTCCAGATTGTATCTTGAGACCAGCTTTTAGCTTCCTCCTTCCGCTATAAGAGCTTTTTCCAGCGAGTTGAGAATGATGGGATTTGTAAAACCGCTACCTTACTATAAATCCACGGCTTTAGTCCATTTTCAAACCTTCTCGCTTTCCTCACCTCTGTGTCCACGATGTGGGCGAATCTGGCGATTCATTAAATTTGCGACATACTACGATCTTGACATATTCTCTGTTTTAGTTCCAAGAACTTGATCTCCATTCTTGCTTGAGCGCTCTCGGGAAGTAGTTCTCGAAGAACAACTTCTTGAATGCTTCCCAATCACGATTCGATTCGAAACTTTGTTACGGTTGGCATCCCACCAATAGTTAGCCTCACCCTTCATTAAGTAGGTAGCAAAAATGGTCTTACATTTCTTACGCTTTACTCTAGCAATAACGAAGGCCTTCTCAATCTCCTTTACCCACATTTGGGCTTCTATCGAATTCTGTTTGTTCCTCTGAACTCGGCGGTCCTCTTTGCCTTGAAGTCTTTAAAGTTGACTAGTTGGGTGCTGCTTTGATTTCCTGCGAGTTGAGCTTGATTCCTCATGGCTTGACCATCATGTTGATAAAATCTTGCATTGGGTTTTGTTGAGATCCGCTACATTATTAAGCGACTCTTCAATCTCTTGGTTCCTCGGTCCACGTCTGCGCGCCATTATCTAGTGAAACAAAATTCTAACACGTTACTCGGTTTATTATCATATGATTACTTAGCATGTAACACGCTATTTATTTAAACAATCGGATGATCATTATGTGAGAGTTTTAAATTCTTAGAGATTTGGAAGTCTTTCTCCCTGCTTTAGTGGGTTAAGTTTGTTTTTAAAGAACATTTTCCAAATCGATCTCTTTGGATTCACATAACATTAAATAGAAAATTTACTATTTAAAATCTTCCAACACATATCATAATATCTTTGCATTTATATTCATACACCAATCTTGATGACTTACATGATTAATACGGTATATTTTATAAATGCTACTATCCCATTTTAACACAAAAGATGGGATTAACTCATAATGATACCTCCTACAAACACAATTAGGAAAGTACCTAACCATTTACTACCTCACACACTGTTGAGGTTTACATCAACATAAAACCTTATTACCTGACAAGAAAGGTACTAATGCATCTATTTACAAGCTGGGCCATCATCATCATCACCACTGGTGGCCTGCCCGGTCACTGCCTGCAGGCTCTGAGGGAAGCAACTCTGCGGGGACTCTCGTCGAGCGGATCGACTAGGCTCTCTATCTCATAGTGTGCCCTCCTAGCCCCCTTCTTTGCAGGCCCTCATCTCTGTTGCATCAAGGGCAGGTCCTAAAGTTTCTACTCGACCTTTATGGCTGCGATTCGATCTTTAATTGCCCCACCGGCTCATCAGACTCATGGAGTGCCTCTTCCACCCGCATCTTATCGGCAATTTCTACATCAAACTTCATTTGCATCTCCAAATGCTTTATGCTCGACTCTCCAAACTTTGCCTTTTCATTCTCTAGGCTTGTACCCTCGGCATCTCAACTTACAAGCTGGGACTCATCCAATTTTTCCTTACATTTGACTTTCTCCATCTGGGCTTGATGAGCCTCATCCTTGTATTGTTCTTGATGGGGTGGAGGTGTGGTTTTCTACTTCTAATTCCTCCCTCTTGCCTTCTAATTGGTGATTCTCCTCAACAAGTCCCCTCTGGGAGGACCATGAGGGACATCTTGGGTGACCTCATGCTCAATGGGTTCTGCTCAAGCCCGAGTAACTACCTTGGCGCTCGTCGGACATCCTACAAACACCATAAAAAAATCAGCGTCGGTTACCACAATAAAATATATTCATTGATGAAATGAAATAATATTTTATTAAGTACAACCTAAACTTGATGAATTTCCATAATCCATCTCTAACATACTCTATAAGAGTTTTCTACTAAGGTTATAACCTAGGTTTAGCATTCCTAATGTTTATAACCTCTGACTTTGATACCAACTTTGTGGCGCCCCCAAATCCGGGTTCTCTAACCTCGAGATTAGATGCTCACGATCCTATCATCATCATAAGCATTCTATAACTATTTTGAAATAATAAACATACATTGTTCATTATAATAAGGTCTCATAATATGGTCCCAAGGTCTCCATAACCTTAACTTTAAATACACCATTTATAATACAAATAGTTTACTTAAGAAATTCCATTAGATAATAACTAATTTAACATTCATTCTAAAATTACTCTGGATCTTGCCCTTGCCCTTGTCCTTCACGTTAGATCCTTGGGACTTAGGCGAAAATAGAGGTCATGATATAGCAAGAGTAAGCAACTAATTTGCTTCACAAGTTTATAAAGACAAAGGATATATATCATGACTTAGAAAAAATATTGCCTTGATGTTCAACAATAATATAAGATTGTGGAGGAACATGAATTAATAATCAACAATTGAATATTCGATAATTGAATAACATGGTGAGTGGTTTTGAATAACCATGAACATTTGCCAAGGTGCTCGATGATTTAAAGCTGGACCTTTTAATAAGTTTTGGTATTCAGGGATCGACCTTTCATACCCGTGATTTATGCATAAACACTTAATAATCAAACATTGATATCATGCCTTAATCAAATTTGTCCATTTCTCGATCGAGAGTTCTTACCATATCAATTAATAAAACGATTATTTAAAACCCATTTGATTTAACAAATTTAGACATACTTGATCTAGGCGATACAATTAGCATAGATCTATCCATAAGCAGTTCATAAATAAAGAACTTTAATTTAATTCACGATTCGATGGCGGTAGAAGCGAATTGATTGCACAAAGTCAAATTTCAATAATCAATAAAGGCGTGAATAATCATCAATAATTATTCACTAACATGCTTTGAAAATAATAACTCAAGTTGAGTTAGGAAACTTGCCTCGATCGTGAGTTCTGACTTTCTGAAATAAATTTCTATCCATTATGTAGTTAAATTATCTTCCTTTGAGAGACCTATAATTAGTCTTTCAATTAGTCAATGCATAACATCGAGTTATGTAATCACATAGATATCATACATTACAATAAGTTCTTATAAACATTATCATGCCTAGATAGTGTTATTATTAATTAACGACTACCTTTAATTCACATAATATTATTAACTTAGATAATATTAATTCACCTTCTAGTATTATTGGTTCACTAATAATACTTTAAATCATTACCAACATTTTATTCACTTACTAATATTATTAATCATTTAATAATATTTTATCCCTTCTAATATTATTAATCATTTAATAATATTTTATTCACTTACTAATATTATTAATCATTTAATAATATTTTATTCACTTACTAATATTATTAATCATTTAATAATATTTTATTTAATTTCGAATATTATTATTTAATAATAATACTCTAATCTAATATTTTTATTTACATAACAACATCATATTATAATATTATTAGTATTATAATAATATTCCATGATTTATTAAATTAATAAATAATTTATTCTAATTGTTCATCCTTTAATAACCTCTTATTTAATATCCATAAAAGGTCATAAGTAATATTTATTATTATAAATTACCAAAATGCCCTAAGATAGTCATGATATAATATATTATGAGCATTCAAGCATAAAAATCATATTTTTCTCATTAAAGGCATCATTTAACTATTTATTTCCTTTTATTCATAACCTAATCATTTTTAGGAAAAATAGCAAACTGATTCCAAAATTCTCAGCTTCTGGATTTTGACAGAATATGAGCCAACAATGATCTCCTAATTTTTCTGGAATTTTAGAAAATGATTTACTATTTTTAAAGTGTCCAAAACACTCGGATCTTGCTCTATTTTTCATAAATTGAGTTTTACTCAGAAAAATCTGAAATTTTCAGGGTATGCTCTCTTAACATATATGAAGCTACTGTAAAAATTTTGGAATTTTCCAGTGTATACACAATGAGATATTCGTAGGATAATATTTATGGAGTCCTTTCTGGAAATAGTCATTACGCACAATATATAACTTTCGAAACGTGTCCGTTCTTTTCCTCTGCGTAGATAACTTCATAAGGTACCTCTGTAATATTTTTCCAGATTTTTACAAGACAAGGAACTGACCAAAACAGCCTCATGAAAAAACACAAGTCAGTAGCTGATTTAGGATTTCAAAGCTTTAGCATATAAAGTGGACTGTTTTTTGTAAAAAAAAAAAAATCTCAAAGGTTTCAAAACTTACTAGATTTGTGATCTACCACTTGGGTTTACTAGATAACTCATGTATCTAGCACCCCCCTTTGACGGATCATAATTCCAAGTTGTAGAACTTGAGTTACACAAGATTTAGTGGGAGAAAAACAAGAGTTTTCACCCTTGGAGAACATATGCTCATTTTCTTCCTCTAAGCCTTAGATCCAACACTCAAGATACTTAGTTCCATGCATGATGGTATGTATAACTAGTGTATCTTGAGTAGTTGTACTATAACCCCATCAAAACTCAAGCTATCAAAACAAGGTAAGAGAAGAAGATGAAGGTACATTATACCTTGACTTAGTGGCTACCTTCCTTGATTTTCCAAAGTAACTAATAAACTTAGGGGGCATAAACCACTAGAACTCCTATAATTCTTCTTCCTATGGCCGAAATTCTCTCTTTCTTTTCTCTCTTTGAAGTTGGCTAGCTTGGGAGCAAGAGATAGAAGAAGAAGATGAAGAAGATGGAGAGAAAATGAAATGTTGGAATGCGAATGAAGTGTTGGAAGAATGAGATGTGCATTCAAAATGTAATGGGCAATTCATTATTAATTCTCCCACAATCATTTTGTTGCCCATTAGGTAAAACACTTTGTATTATTACTTACCTTAGGCTAAACATGATTAAATGTGCATAATGGAGTGGCAACCAATGGGAGCCTTACAACATTGTCCTTATGTTTAATCATGTCTACTAATGGACAAGCTAGATTAATTATTCCACTTAGGATCCTCATAATATCCACCATTTAGCTTTTATTTTAAATGCCAAATTTTTGATTAATCAAATGTCTAGAATACCCCCAATCAAGTGGGCTAAGTATTGGATTACATTTTATTTTCCTTGGGCTTTTCTTTTAATTGATTTGGGCTAGATAAAAAAAACATAGTCCAACAATTTTAATAATGTTACCCAATTTGATAATTTAGGGCTTTCATCTCCAATCATATGAAGTTTAATTACTTATACATATGATTTTATCTCATAACCTAATTAGATTTACAAAATTAGGTTTAAAATTATTAGTCACTTGAAATACTAAGTTTACCCACTTAAGTTAGTATACATATAAAATACTAACTTTTAAGGTATTACCATAACCCTTAGGTTATTTAATATCCTTACCTAATGTATAATTAGGTCACAAGGCTTTCATTTTAATGAAATCCATAAATGTATGTATCCATATATAACACAAAATGTTTAAAAAATCTTGCTTCAATATTATATTTTATTGATTCAATAATTGCTTGCGTTGATATTTTGTATATTTTGTTGTTTCAATAATTGTCATTACATAGTATTTTCCATTATCAAATCAATAATTAATATTATTTGAATAATATTATCGATAACATTATTGGCAATGTCTAGAAAGTTACATCTAAGGAGAGGTTTGGTCACCTAATTGCGGCGCCAAGATGAGGAGAAATCCTTATTGGAAAGCCCCTCTTTCTGAGGAGCGGCACGTTTGTCGATCTTTGTGATTACGTAATATTATTTTAAAATAATTAATTATTGATTATTATGATAAAGAAAATATTTATTTTATGTGGATATAGATGGAGAAAATTTTAATGTGACAATTGTTGAAAAATAAATATTTTATCTTTTTCGATAAAATAATTCATATATTATATATTAATACGGTGATATTTTTATAATGAATGTGGGATATATGAGTATATGAGGAGGTAGAGTATTTTGTGGCATTAAATGTTTAACATATGTTTTGTGTGTGTGTGGTGGACACAATTCTTGACCAAAAATTGATTATAGGCATGTAAAATCGTCTGCTTTATGAATTTTGGTCAATTTACATTTGAATTTGGAAAAACTTTCTTCGCAAAGTTGTAGAGAATGGAATTTTCCATGGGAAGTCGCTTGTTTTGAATTTTTCCGATAACCGAGAGCTATTTTCTATGAATTGTTAAAGTTTCGAAAAATAAAATAATTTTATTAAATTTATGGGGGACCCACTTTTTTGGTTGGTGGAATAAAACATGGGTCATTTTGACATTTTTTTTCCAAAGAGGCATGCTAGACTTTTTCAAAGCATGCGTAGAAAATTGTTAAGTAAATAATATTATTTTATTATTTAGTCTCCCATGTATGCGTTAACATTTTTCTATAAATAGAGGGCTAAGTTAAATTAAAAATTACACAAAAACAAGTTTCTCTCTTTCTCTCTCTATATTATCGAGCGTATTCTTGTGAGTATACTTTGAGCGTTGCTATACGGTGCAAGTTTCTGTCAGCACTATACCGAAATTCAGTCAGAAGTACGGTTATTTTAAGGTAAGGGGTATTATTTTCTTCTTAAATGATATTTTTCTTCAATATCATTATGCCGAAGTATTGGTGAACTTTTTTATCAAATTTGGAACTTGTTGTGTCGGGGTTACTATTCACGTATACGACACTATTCACGTATACGACACTATTCACGAATACGGCACTATTCACCGAAAAATAAAAAATTTTCTTTTTGCCCAAAATATCTATTCTGGATACTAGCTTTGATTGTATCCATGTTTTGATCATTCTTGAATTTTACACCACTATGATTATTTTCGAGGTATTTTTTGAACATGGGTAAAACAAAGTACGAATCCTTAATCCTTAATCCTTGTCATTTTGTTTCACTGGATTCGTTTCTTTAAAAATATTTTTCATCATCCTCAGTCTTAAATGATGATATAAATGAATATCTTTGGCCTGTAGTGCAAAGATGAACGATTAACTGATGAATAACTTTGGCCTGTAGTGCAAAGATGAACAGGTGTTGAGATGAACATAACCAACTGGTGATTTAAATGAATATCTTAGGCCTGTAGTGCAAAGATGAATATTGATTGTTGTTACAGGGATAAAATATTGATGATGGACTTTTAAACCTTAGAAGACAATGAGAATTCTTTCTCTCGTGACTCTTCTAATGGATTCTTGTTTCCATTGCATTTATTGATCTAAAACTTGTTGTCTATTGTATTCTATTAGATTTTTCCCTGTTGAAGACTAACGATAATTTGTTGTATATTATCTTAGTCATAATATTCTTTACTGGGCTAATTGAGCTCACCCTTTCCTTTTTGTTCCATTTTCTTCTCAGGAGGTGAGAACATAGCAGGATCGAGTCGGGGTATGGAGTGATGGTTCTAGGAAGATGTTTTAGCAGTCCTCACTATTTCTATAAAATAGTGTTTGAATAATTGTAATGAGGACTTATTTGCGTCTGGATATTGTCTAGAAGACAATATTTGTATTTAAACTCACAGTATGTATTGTCGTATTTCACACGACATTTGCATTATTGAAGTTGTAGTTTGCTTTCTATACCATGTATTTTGGCGACTCAGAATGGGTGTTGTATACCTGTTTTGGGGGCGTCACAACATCCTTAGTGTCGGTTAAGTACTTTAACTTGTTTTTCACTGACTCACGGTGAAATTCTCCAAAATATGACTTATCATCATCAGGTCTCGTATATTTCATTGCATACATGATTGTCACTCATACGATCTCTGTTTTCAGGAGTCTGTGGGGACTATTAAGAGAAATACACTCCATGGCTCATCGACATGAGACATCTCTTGGAGTTTTTCATTCTAAACGACTTTAGCATCAAATGAATATACGTTCCTTGGGTTAAGTCGAGCATCCTCTTAAATCTATCTATATAGATTTTATCCCCAATTAAGATACTCTTCCCAAATCATTCATGGAGGAATGTTTAGACAACTTTATCTTTACTGATTGTAGCATTAATATGGCATTCCTTATCCATAGTATATCAACATATAATATTAGGAATGTCACGGCGCTCCCACCAACCCTTTTGTACACACTGGGTTCATTCTTATTTGTGATAAAATCAAACTCTTTTGATTTGTTTCATTAAAACGAATGTTCCATTTTGAGAAGCTTGCTTCAATCCATTTCTTTGAGTGTCTACAACTCTTACCTCATCGCATTTAACTGTATAATCATCTTCTATGATGTGTACCTCATCATCATCATCTATGATGAATCCATACCTCTTATGTATCTTCGGTACTATTCCAGTTTTAAGATTCGGTTGTGGTACAATTGGTCTATCTACATGTTCTTCTTATTTGACTTATAGTGTTTTGTGGTTCTTAAACTCTTCAAGATGTATTATCCTCCCACTAGCCCCTTCAATGATAAACATCTTTATCTTAGAAGGTAGCGTGTTTTTCAACACACATTTCGCTAGGTAGGATTATAGAACATATACCCTAAACTTACTTTAAGATGCCCCACAAATCTGTACTTGTCAAATTTTGCCCCAAGCTTATCCTTTTGAAACCTTTTTACATAAGTTGGACAACCTTTATCTTAACATACTTAAGATTAGGAATCCTCCCTGTCCATAACTTTTATGGAGTCTTGAGGCCGGATTTTGAGGTTACCTTTTCGTAGCTATGCAACCATTTCTAGGACATTACCCAAGAAGAATACTGGAATGTCGATAAAATCATTATAGACCGTACCATGTCCAACAAGGTACAATTTTTCCTTTCAGATACATCAATCAATTATTGCGTATCAGGAGGTGTCCTTTATGAGAAAACCATTTGAGATAATCTAGAAACTCATTGCACAAGTATTTATTTCTTGATATAATCAAAGAATCCTAATACTTTGCCAATTTGTTTCACTTCTGAATTCTTTGAACCTTTCAAATAATTCACACTTGTATTTCAGCAAATACACACATTCAACTCTTTGAATGATCATCTCCTTTTCTTATATTAATTTGTTCAATATGCAAAATTATTTTCACGTAAGTCAAGTATACAAAATTCATTAAGTAATATTCCAGTTCTATACAAAATATTATTATTATAAATAGAACAACAATTGTTCTTAAATATAATACTAAAGATTTCACTGTCCAACAACAAAATAGAAATAATGTTTCTAACAAGAACTGGAATACAATAACAACTTATTGACATAATTAATAGATTTGCCCGAAGACATTGCTAAACTATAAGTTTCTATGACTAATGTAGCAATCTTTGATTCATTTCCCACACATAGGATTACTTATCTGTGTTTAGCTTTCTACCTCTTCTTGGTCCCTTCATAAATCTATATTTATGATAACCAAAGTCGGTATCCAATACCCAAGTAGAACCTTAAATTTATTTTAAATCATGAATAAAATTGTATTTATAACCGAAACTTCACTAAGCCTCTTCTAGTTAGCTCTGTAAGATGTTTCTCGCAGTTTCTTTTCTAATGTCATGGCTTATTGTAGTGGAAGCAAACTCATTTGCTATCCATATCAGTTTTGTTCTTATTATCCTTTGTTTTTGCCTTATCTATTTATCTTTTTAGAATCATTCTTCTTTTCAGAAGATCCTTTGGCCCCTACCAGTAAGACATGGTCTTTCTTGGTTGGAAAGTGGCTCTTATTAATTTATTTAAATAAATAATATTTATTCAACAATAGGGATAAGCCTCCCTAGCGATTAACGACTTTCCAGATAAAATAGATTTCAACATTAATCATACAAGGACCTTTGAGTAAATAGTTACCGTACAATTCAATCTTTCTTCCATACAATGTCCCAATTAAATATAAGACATGGAATTATTGTCAAATCTTATTTTATTTAATTATATGTATTTCGAATCTTAAATGCACAACTCCAAATAATGCAAATTAGAAACTCCATTCTAATTTCATTCTACCTTGGCCAAGGACTATTGGGTTGTCATTTATCGAATCACATAAGATATTTCTCTTCTTTTAGTAGAAGCGGTAGATTCTTTATTGATCATACATTATCTCCATGTATAACTTATTATACCCAAGCATACTCTTTGATATACCCGAAGGGTCTTAAGGAATAAGTCAAAGTATAATTCATCATACACAAGTTACTATGATGATCTCAAGTTCAAGGATCACTTGTACTACTATCACTATAGGAATTCCTATTGATAGGCAAGTAAAACTCCATTACGTATTCCTTAGCGAGCCACATTTAGTGAACTTATTCTCTAATAAGCACCTACATACTTACTTTAGTGTCTCCACACAAATGATCATGAGATCAATCATCCTCATCCAATGAGCAAGAAATGTATGTTCCAATGTATCTGGATTCACTATTCCCCAATTTAGTAATCCAACGATTAGGAACTATTTTAGTTTTAAGCTTTTTAAGAATTTAGACCTCATTAGAATGATCATCATCATTATTCTAAAAGCATTGCTTAAAACTATGGGTTTATCACATATTATAAAGCAGCATTATGTAGATAATTAAAAGCCTTTAATTAATTAATACTTTTTATTAATAAATAAATAAGATTATTACAAAGTATATGCTTTATCATCAAACATGATTGGCTTGTGTGCATACTACTTTTAACTTCGTGGTGGTTGATCATGTTCATATATATATATATACTAGTAATTGCCCATGCCTGAAGGCATGGCATAACGAAAATTAAATTTAAATTAAAAAATTATTACATTACCTAAAGACTCTTTGCTACCTAAAATAACTTACAATCAGACATAACAATTATCAGAATTCACCATACCAGCACAATAATTAATACATACTCAATCATCAACACATCCAACCACCAAAACATCAAGCTAGTTGCTACTAATTTCAAGAAATTTTGGCAAAATTTATTTTAAAAATAGATATCCAAAAAAATCTAAATCTATCTACAAAACTTAAATCATCAATACATATCCAAACCACCAAAACAACCATCATTACAAAAGCTTGATTTTAACGTTCTGGGCTGCCCAGAATTCGACCCGGTCATGGCCGGTTAACGGTCTTTGACCATTTATAACTCCCGATCCAGACATCATTTAGCAGTAATACCAACTACAGATTAAAGACCTCCTACCAGGCTACAACTTAAAGCTTTTAAATAACAAAAACAACAAACGAGTAACGATCTGTGGCGCCTGACATTAGGTTGTCAGACCACAGATTTTGTTCTTAACGCTTTTTGAAAAACACCATTTTAAAGCCATTTGATGTTATGGATCCGTGTTATATCAACATAGATCAACTAAAAACATCTTCTAGCAATATCTTAAACACATAAACACAAAAATTTCTCAAGCAACAAAGATCAAAAATAAAAACTTGGTTATACCTTTAGCTTTGAATCTTGATCTAATCCTCCGAATATGTTTATGATTGCTCTAAGAGGTGTTCATAGGACTGATCTAGTTGTGGTTTTCGGATCTTTAAGTGAGAGAGAGAGTTGGTGAGAGCAAATTGTCCAAATGAGAATTTTTATGAACGTTCTCTCTCTTTAACACTTATATATTATACTAAGTTGCTAGATCTGATCATTTGGACGATTTTTTGGTCTGCCGATTTTTTTGAATTTCTAGAGTCACCAAGTCAAATGGTTAGGTGAACAACTAAAAGATTTTACCAGTTTTTGCAAGTTAGCTCATTTAAAATGTAAAAGGGTATTTTTTGACATTTGATAAATATATTTAATGGCATTCTTGTCCAATACACAAACCCTTAGGGTTTAGGGTTTGAACAATAAGGTTAGGTTTGAACCCTTTAGGTCTAAAAATTCTAATTCCCATAATTTGCAAATTTAGGGTTTAATTAGAAAAATAAATTTTCTAAAATAAAATTAGGGTTTCTAAAATAGAAATTTAAATTACAAAAATATAATTAGTGATTTCTAATCATATTTATGTTTAACAAACACTTTAGGCATGCTAATAAAAATTAGGGTTGCCTAATTAGGGTTCTACAATCCCGGTTTTGAAATTAGGGTTTCTGAAGCGTCTGATTAGGGTTTTTAATTGTACAATTTATTTTCTAAATTTCATTAGGGTTTTAAATCCCTTATTAAGGTTTATTAATATTAAACCTTATCCACCAACCATTGATCAATATTTCTATACAAATCCGAACACATAATCAACAATACAATTATTTTAATTGTATTTTCTACCGAATCCCTATCCGAAAATTAGGGTTAGGGTTTTCTAAAGCTGTTAAGCACAACTCTACTCTAATTTCTCAGTCAAAACATATATTGACTAATTCTCGAGACTCGTCTCACTAATTCTCAGTACACTATTAAAGTCAATGTCAATAAAAAAAAAATTTATTCGTAAAATTTTAATTATTCGAAATCTCGCGTTATCACAAGGGATATTACATTAAAATCTAACACTTGGGATCAATGATGACGTAAACAATGCTCAATCTTAACTTTTATTGAATTTAATTAACAAATCACTTACTACTATAAACAGATAAACAAAACAGAAATTTCGACAAATGGGTTAATAATAAATCAAAACAACAATAGTAATGAAAGTTAACTCATAAAGAACAAATGAAAATCATAAAATTGAATATAAAGAACTTACAGAAAATATGAGCACGACCTATCAAAAGAAAGTAAAACGCGCTAATTTTTCTATCTAATTCCTTCTTTCTCAGTTCAATACTCATAAATTTCTAGAAAACTAAATTTCTCACTCCTCGCAAAGAAGATGTTGACATACAAATTCATGCATGTATATAATCAAGAAGTTATTTGATTTGTAAAAAATCACAGGAGCGCATTTGTAGAATTAATGTATTTTGGATGGGGAAATTTGAGGAAGAAAATAGATCATTTTTGCCTGGAATTTCAGAACACTCTAACTCAAACACTTTTGAAAGTAAACTCAAAGAAAGTAAACAAAAACAAAAAAAAAGATAAGAACCATAAAAGGTCATCTTCTTTTCCAGTTTCTAACTTCACAATATGTTACATCAGTAATGAATGCATAAACAACATAAAGCAAAATATTTAATCCAAATCAATGAGATGCTACAAATCAATGAATTAGTGAAGGAGCAGTTTTCATCTAACCTTTGCAAACGAACTGAGCTGCAATTAAGATAAGTTGAATTTAATACAAAAGTTAGGGATATATAAAACCAAGTTGAATTCAATCAATTTCACCAAAAGACACGAAGTAACATAAAATTAGACAATACTTGTTAACCCAATTCACACCATCAAACAACAATGAAGCTCATAAATAATTAAAATCAACATAGAACGGCAAGTAGCATAAAATTTCAAAAAATATGAGCATTTATACATGCAAAGGGATAAGAGAGAGATAAAGAAACCTTTTTGCTCCTGCAGGGAGCTCCAAGGAGAAAACTTCTTCCTTCTTCTCAACTGAGCTCACCATTTCCCAACTATCCGAAAAGAAATAAATTAAAACCTGAAGTTAAAAATAATAATAACACAACGGGACCAACCTACTATGAATGTAATACGTTATATATCTAACTTTCTCTCTTCATTGACAACAAAAATCGATCGATCCACAAACTCCACAGTTCACAATCTCTCGATTTGCTCCACCCAAAGCCCCAAATCGAATTTGTGTGGGAGGAGGGAGAGATACAAAACAAAAAAATGAGGGGGAAATGATTTCGCGAGGAAGGAAGAATGTGAGCCTTTAAATTAAGTAGGAAGAATTGAATTAAATGTGAATGAAACTGAACTGTCATTGTGCTTTCTCAAATTTAAAGACGAACAAAAAATAAGATAACGAAAAGAACCTACTCAAATTGTCATTAAACTTTGCACAAAGGCAATTCTAATGCACAGGTGCTTGTTATATATAGAACTGATATAACCAACAACATAGCCTTGTTAACAAAATCAAAAGAGAGAGTACAACAAAACCAAAGCAAAATAATAAAAATAATAATATAAAAAAATAGCATTGAGATATCACAATAAAAATTCTTAGGAAATTGCAGGTTGTAGTGGATATGGTTCTCCCAAGCAACTTGTGCATTTTGCTAATTTTAAGCTATAATATATTAAGCATATAAGCTGCAATAAATGTCGCTATCATAATTAGCATAACAAACATCATCTTAACATCACTTCAATTTATAAATTATCAAACCGAGAAGAGAAAAAGGAAAGAAAAAATTTAGATAAATCTTCAACTAAGTCCATACTGAACAAACATGCAAAATAAAATATAAGTATTCATTATTTTAACAATAAGTTAATCTGAGTAACAGATACTGAAATCATCAAAAAATTTCATGTTACTGAACTGACACACTAACATCACAAATAAATAATTAATTGTTAAAACTAAATATAATTCGGAAGTAATCTTAATTTTAACAAAATAAAATAAAAGAATGTAGTAATCTTAATTTTAATCTATTTTTAAAAAGAAAATTGTTAATAGGCTTATCCCAAATTGAAGATCCTACAACATTTATCCCAAATTACCTAATGAGCTCATCTGTTCCATATCATACGAACTTCAGAGCACAAAAACTTCATTTCACAACACACTATACAGAGTTCAACTACATGTAGACTAAGAATTTTTTAAGAAAAAAGGGTAACCAAAATCTTGATTAAAAAACCAAGAAAACTAACCAGGGGATGAATGAACGTGGAACCATCCTCACTCCTCTACAACCAAACATGCTTGAACGGCTTCGTCGGTGTATGAAACAGAACTTTCGGCTTCGTCCCCAAACTTTTCTTACCCTTATAAGCCACCTTCACCTCAGATAAACTCAAATAGTTGGCAAGCGTCAAGGCTAACACCCCCAAACTTAACCCCTTATGACTTGCAGTAGGCCACAATAAGAGACAATCCAATATATTCCTCAGGCAACAGTATCCCAATTTGTAACTAATACGGCGAAAAAGAAAGAATACTACAGAAGAGAATTAGATTGCACCAAATTGTAAATACCTTATATATGAAAATCAGTCTCCACACCTTGAATTCGTCTAGAGTGATTCCCAATCGGTGAGAGCAAGTCTTGATAGTGAATGTGAAAGTGTGGGAATGGATTTGGGAAGAAGAATTGGAAATAGGTGGACTGGGAATGGAATTTTTGGGGCTTATCTCGTAGAAGGGTTATGGGTGAATGAGAGAAGCTGAGATGTAAATTGATTTCGGAAGGGTGATGAGGAGGTAGTTAGTGGAATAAGTTTATGGAGGGTTCTGCCCACCACCTTACTCTCCCCTTTCTTCTTTCCGTAAACCAACTGAAACCTATTTTTGTCTTCTTTTTATTTTGATTTTGGGAAAATCGGGAAGAGAAGGGAGTGAGGTAGAGTTGGGGTTTTGATTTTGGGGAAATTAGGAAGAGAAAAGGAGTGAGGTAGACTTGGGGTTTTGATTTTGGGGAGGAAAGGAATATAGAAGTGGATTTGGAATAGGGAGGAGATAGAGTTTATTTGGGCGGGATCTTTTATTTGTGAGATGAGATGTGAACCGTTGGATTAAGTTAGAAGATTTGTGATTAAATCTGTGCCTTTGTTGTGATTTCTCAACTTTTTAAGTTGGAAAGGATTCAAAATTAGTTGTGTTTTATTATATATATATATATATATACCGCTTTTATATATTTACATTTTTGATCCCCCATAGAGGTGTTTCGTGGTGGTTGATCATGTCTCTATATATATATTTACAACTTATATATATATATATATATATATATATATAACTGCTTACAGCTTTCATACAAACTGAGGTATCATGTGAGCCTAAGAATCATGTAATCACAGATTCAGTCTCCTGAATCTAGATTCGGTTCCCGTGATGAGCATTTTTGGCTGTAAACAACTTGTACATTATTCACGATGTCTGAATTTCCTTAGACGTCTCTCATGCCCACAAGGAATTCGGCATTGCTATGTATATTATTTTCTCGAAGATGCTTCAGATCTCAAAAATAAAAGCAATTAAGCCGAACATTTAATAAAGTGGAAGTATCAAAGGCCTCAATTACTATTGAGCACAGGGGTTTAAAAAACCTCTTTTTATAGAACATCATTGCTATATCTTGTTTAAAACTGAATTTTTATATAAATTCAAACCCTTTGTATATAGGTACGAAGGAGGTATAGCACTACTTCCAAATAAATTGCATATTAACCCCCCCGCCCACACACACATTCATATAACACTTTAATTGAAAAGTTACGGTCACCGTGGTAGCACGGATGTCTAGGGGTGCCTAACACCTTCCCTCCACATAAGTAAGTCCTCGGACCCTAATGAATCTCAGTTTCACAGACCAGTTTAGCAGTGTTACATCACGTTGTCAATGTGTAAACCTTTTCTCGGTTGAGTTGGTGCAACCATTTAAAAATACCAACTGGCGACTCTTACAGTCCAATCGTCAACATATAAATGTCGGACCTTTTCACAACTTGTTTTTTCAAAAAAAATCGCACCTAACATGAGAACACCAAAAGACAAGAACAGAAAAGGAACAGTAAAAATCCCGACATCGACAGGGGGCGACTCTGCTAGGGACTTCATTAAGAGGACTTAAGCCGCTACTACAAACTTTTCAAAATTGTTATATGTTTATGTGTGGATGTTGCATTTACATTTTGATGAATGTGTACGGATGCATTTACTTATTACACTTAATGCTTTATACTATATCTGTATACGATATTAGTGCCTCGCACATGTCATCATTCCAATAACGGTGGGACACATTGCATGTGAATTTATGTTGTGTTGTTCCTCCACCAGGAGGCTATCCTGTCGATGTTTGATTATTGGACTTGTAGGGAGACTAATTCCAACGAGGCTCAAGAAAGGCATACAATCTATCTATTGATTATTTAAGAGTTATTAAAGCATGGGTCTACAGTCCATATTACCAGCTCCAATCTAAATACAACATATCATCAAAACACTAATAGGACTGATAGATCAAAGCTTTAGAAAAACTTATCAGACGCTGTTCATGGCTTTCTGGGTTACCTAGATTTGGCCCGGTCATGCCCGGTCAACGGGTTTTGACCGTTAATAACTATAGATATAGACATCAAATGACACTGATTCCACTTGTAGATTAAAGACCACATTACAAGTTACATATAACAACTTTAAAACATCAAAAACCATAAACGAACAAGAATCTGTGGCTCCTGACATTAGCTTGTCAGACCACAAATTTTGTTCTTGCACAGTTTTGGAAAAACTCAATTTTAAAGCACTTTGATGCTATGATCCATGATGGATCAACATAGATCATCTAAAAACATCACATAACATAAGATTAAACACTTAAACACAAAATTTTTCCAAGCATACAAGATCAAAGGCTAGCTAGGGTTTATACCTTTCTAATGCAAGGCTTTGATCTTAGATCTACTAAACTAATATTGATGATCTAGAAGGTGTTTTAGTGATTGATCTACTTGTGGATTTTGGAGGTTTGGTTGAGAGAAATAGTTGGTAAGAGCTTGTATGCAAAATAGGCAAGTAATGTGATTTTCTCTCTCCCAAATCTATATATATCAAGATATTATACATAGATCTGATGTTATGGACTGATTTGGCCAGAGTTTTGTGTCACAAAGTCAAAGCATTATGTCAGCAACTAAAGGTCTTAGTATTTTACAAGTTGCCAATTATGAAAAAGGGCATTTTTGTCATTAACATTATAATTTCAATGGCAGACATGGAATCTAACAAACCCTTAGGGTTTAACCCTAAGGTTCTAACCCTTAGGTTTTAAAACTTTATTTTATAAAAATTTCTAATTAGGGTTTTTAATTAGAAAAATTAAGATTTTAAAACTATAATTAGGGTTTCCTAATTAAATTAAGTTTTTCTAATCATATTAACGTTTAATAAACACATTAAGCTTACCAATTAGGATTAGGGTTCCCTAATTAGGGTTTAAGATTCCCGAATATGAAATTATGGTTTCTCAGCTTTTAATTAGGGTTTCTAACCGTGTGTTAGAGTTTCTAATCGTGAGATTAGAGTTTCTAATCTCTTATTAGGGTTTATTAATTACGAACCTTATCCGATCAATTATTGATCAATAATTCTATATAGTGTAAACACATACATATCAATATAATTATTTTAATTATATTTTCCATCAAATCCTTATCTAGAATTAAGGTTAGAGTTGCTAAAGATGTTAAACACAACTCTACTCTTATTTTTCTAAGTCAATACACAATTTGACTTATCCTCAAGACTCGTATCACATATACACAGTACAATATTAACAGTCAATGTCAATATTAATTTAAAAGAAAATTTATTCGAAAAATTTGGATTATTCGAAATCACGGGTTATCACATGGATTCCGTACGTCACGAGTACATCATTCATCCAAACATACATAATTATATATTGAAATATAACAATATACATTCTCAATTCCTAGGTTCTAACACCTTATAACCTTCTTCATTACAAATAATGATAATTACATTATTCTTTACATCTTACAATAGTGACTTGTATCTGCCATCAAGGATACATAATCGTTCATTAAACTAATCTATAGTTCAATTTTATCTTTCTACATTACAAGTATTCACTTGATCTTCACGCTCATTCACATACTGAGTTGCACTTCATCTGGATACCATCAGCTTGATCTTCATTGGATCCTTAAGTTCTTCTAACACAGTTCGCTAAAAATGTTTTTCATTTAAAGCAAGTGTGAGCATTCAATTTCCTAGCAAGTCATAACAGTTGAACAAACAACTTTAAGAATTCAAACATTCCTGTATAACTTCGATAACCGAACAAAGGTTATGAAGTAGCTTGAATAATAGGAATAATTTTGATTCCTATCATTTTAAAACATTAATCACATTCACTTTGAAATAATATCATTCTTTTACCTTTTCCATACACATCATGTCTGGCTAGAATCAATAGCACAGACTTAACAATAACGGTTCATGTAGAAACAAAACATTCTCTTATTGAATAGTTCATCTCATAGAAATACTGAAGTGTTCACATTGTGACACAAGGCCTCATACATTCTACCACTTTGTACAATTATCGCACATTCGCACATAGACAAAACTTCTAAAGTTTAACATCTGAGAAGATTTAGAAACTAGCATTCATTTAGAATATGAATGAAGTTAGGAAACTTACCTTACGCACAGCTACATCTTATGCTGAACTACTTATTCTAATCCCTATAAAATACTGAAGGAAATAACATATACACCAATTAGTCATATACTTGACATACACATTTGTTTACTTAACTTTACTTTTTAAGATTTACGTTCTTGCAATCTAAGTTTACGCGACCAACTTTCATTACCGGTTTACGGCTTCATGACATACGGAGATGTCTTACTCAAAACATTCAGCATCTTTGATGATTTGCATTCTTATCCATTTTTTATAACTTCTCTAGGACTCAGCACACATCACTTCTTTGCTAGTAGTCCATATGGTACACTGAGTTGTTTCGCACAAACAACCAACAAACAAGTTTCCATCTCATCTACACTGCCATCACAGTGAGTTAGATCGATTCCCAATTTCGTATATACCTTTGTTCTCTGAAGGAATTGTTTAGCCCAGCTCCCATATGTCAACCATCAAAGGTTACGATTGCACCACAACCTAACTTATTTTAACTTATCCGAACCATTAAACTATAATGTTTGTTATGTGAATTTCTTATTCCTTATGGCTTCCTGATAACTAAATGTCATACCTCAGGATTCATTCTTTATCGTCTAAGTCATACAGTCTTGTGTATACTCAGAATGATCATTCAAGTTAATCATTAACTCGACTTCTTTACGTTAAACGTTATTATCTTTAATTCAGTTCTTTACCATTCATGGTTTAATCATTGATCTTCATTATTTTACGGTCAAACCATATACGGGGTGTAGGTTTTATCCGCTTAGTATTTGCATACACTTAACCTTTACATCGGTTAAAGTATTTAACGCTTACATTTCATTATAAAATTCTCTATCTAAATTATGATCAACTTCCATTAATCTTCTTACCGTTCGCTACGACTTTCTTAATAAAATTCATTATTCTTCCTTAATGTCGAAGCCATATTGTTCGTTGTATGCTAAGACCGGTCGTTCATCGCAACTGCGTTGAGTTCACAGCGTCTATACGCTTTACACTTATCTCTCATTACCACTTCATAACATCGAAATGTTATTCACTACCCTCGTCACTCAACGTCTAAGGAATCACAATCATACAATCCCCCACGTTCGTTTATCTCGACTACGGTTCCCGGATATTGGTTCTGTAACCCGCATTTACATTCTTTATCTTTTAATCTCATTTAATCTTTTCGTTCAACCTTCATTATAGGTTTAAAACACTTGATTAAGTGTGACATTCGATGAACTACACGTTCATTAGCTTTCGGTACACTTCCCCTAAGTTTTGCGTAGTTAAAAGCTCATCACTGGGCTTTGCCCTTCACTGGTGTTGCGGCGCCGGTTCCCTTTATCTGCAGCGGCGCGGCGTCACTCTCTATGCTTTTGCTCCTGTTGTGGTGCAAGTTTGTAGTGTTGAACTCCCCGGTCTGGCGCTGCAATACAACCTTATAAGGCATGGCTGGCACTGCGGCGCCAAGCCCTAATCTCTGAATTTTTTTTCTGAGTGTTAACTTGTTCTGAGACGGTTACTTCACGATCTCAAAACTTCTTCTTTATAACTTGGAACAAGGTCGTTCCAAAGCCATTCTCTTCCTTATCTTACATACTTCAATACCCCTTAGATAGAACTTCGTTCTGAATCCGTTAACGTGCCATTTGATTGGCTTGATCTTCATCCTTCATTCATTTTTATGTTATTAACATTCTTCATTCATTCGTCCATAATTCAGTCATCCGAACTCGGAATTCGTTCGTTTTTGAGTCCACGACTCACGTTTTTTATGTTCTCTTACATTCTTGTGAAACCCTACACCTTTGGGTTCATTTACACACTTTCTAATTCTCGTTTATCTTTTACGAAATTTTTGCCATAACTTCATTATAGCTCAATTTTAATCCATTCCTCATGAACGTTTCTACTATTCCTAACCAAGCAATAAGCATCTAACTTATACGCGATGGTTTTAAACTTGTCCATCAACAATAAATTATACTATGATGGTTTTAAATTTGTCCATCAACAATGTTCTTCGCGTGTTCTTTGTGTTCTTCATTTTTTAATCGATATTTTGATTACGATTTTAATTTTTTATTGGAATTCGATGTTTTAAAACACCATTTTGTACTTATTTCACCTAATCGTTCGTATGTTCCACTCGGATCATTCTAATTCTTTACGAATCTTACACTTCCTTAAGAAATTTATAAAATAAACTTTTAATTCTTATTTCTTCATTTTCTCATGATTTCAACCATATGAAATCATTCCTAACATCTGTTACTTCTTATTCTAATTAAGCTATGTTTCAAACATATAAAAATTAAAGAAAACTATTAGAAGTTATGTTTTTGAATTACCTCTCTTCTTTAATCTTCCTCCATTGGACAATGTGTGCACACGGGCTAGCTTTTCCTCCTCCTTTTCCTCTTCTTTCTGCCATCCAAACTCTATTTCTCTCTCTCTCATGTTGTAGGATTTTCAAAATCCCATTCAAATGAATTAAGCTCTCCTTTTATAGATTTTCAAGGCTAAGGGCATTTTGGTCATTTTGCCAAACCGCCTTACTATTCACACCTCCTTACTATTCCCACCTTCTTACTATTCACGTAGCTTCCCTTGGAAGCTTCATGGTTCCGTCTTTTGGGTTTCGTCTGACAGTTTTAAAAACTGTGATTATTGAAATCCAAATATTTTTCTATATTTCATCTTTCATTTACCGATTAACTTTTACGTATTCTTCAGATCTCTATATGACACCCCCAAATCCAGGTACTTCATTCCCACAAGATCTGGTATTCACTTAATCAAACATTCATATCTAACTACCCAATCATAATAAAACTAGATAAATAAAACCTTTCCCATTAAAGGGTTAAATAATAAAATCTCTCAGGTTATCTAACCTTTAATTAAAATCAGTCAAATGCGAAAATTAAATAAACCTCATTAAAACTAAGTCTAAGATCATCATAATAAAAATCTAACATCTCAATCAAAGTAAAATCACAAGTCTTCATCACTTGCACATTTTTCCCTTTCCTTTGCTAGACGAAGGTTCATCTACCTTCTCTTCTTTAGCTGCAATGAGTTTTAAAATATGCAATAGTGAGCAAAACAATTGCTCACTGGATACAATATGAAATCTATAGGAGTATAGTAATAATAACTGCCAATAATAGGCTCATCAACAATAAATAGTACTCTATCATCTATAATCAGAAACTGAAATCGAAAATGTGGAATAAATATAACTGAGGGTCATAAGACCATGAACTATGTCCACAATTGCGAGCAATCTTTCAACTCCAACTTTAACAGTCATAAGACTATAAGGACTCCTCGTACTTAGGGGATCAGCCCTTCGTACCATGTATTGCGCACAAAAATGTAACGCTACGCGTAAGTTAACCCCTAATCATAACATTAGGGTTGTTCATCTCAGTATTTAGAGTACAAGTCCGCACCAAAGGAAGTTTGGTTTGGATAAGCTTTCAGGGTAATTTGGAATTCAACGAACATCAACTAAGGATTAATTGAATGAAACCAAGAACATTTCACTATAGAATAATCGTGATTGAATCAATCATAGTACACTAAAGTCATGCTTTAGGAATAATCTAAGAGCATACAATTTGAATAACTATAACACCTTGCTTGAACAATACTAAGCCAAGGTTAATTAGGATTGAATACTGAGCATGCATAACAATTTGATCGATAAAAATGTTCAACATTAGAATGTATAAATTTGCATGCTAAACAACAAGTTAAATACAAGAATAACTTGCTCAAGAATAACTTACATCATTATATCATAATCGAATTGAAAACCATAATTAGTTCAACAAGATAAAGGATTAGAAAAACTTGCTCAAAGAAAATTTAAGCGATTGCACAATTCTAAAAGTAGAGTTAAAGAACTTGTCTTGCTCGTAGGCTAAACCAAATCAATACGAATCACAATATCCTATAAACATATGTCATCATGAAATAATTAGTCATTACCATCTTACAAACATAACTAAGTACGTTCATCATTTAAAAATTGGATTTTTAATCACATAATCATGTTATAACACAAGTTAATTGTTAATAACATACTTATTCATAGTATAAAAATACTAAAATCAACATTTTACAGTCCTACTATCATCACATAACAATTCCTTAAAATTTCAAGTACAAAATCAACACTGTCAGACCATTACGCTTTAACTTTCATGGCATGCCAATTTACACAATTTACACTATCGATCATTACTGCAGAGATGAGGATAATCTCATGTGGCACGAGATCAAGGCTACAAGGTCACTACACAGATGTTAGCAATGAATGCGGTGCCACAAAAAATCTACTCTAGTCCGTCGTCGTCATGACATCAAATTGCGCAGACCTCGACAGACGACCTCGGCAACAGCACATAAAAAGCCAATTTTGGCCTACAAGCTCGTTTCTAACAGACTAATTAGCACAGAAATCATATAGAGACTTCATGTAAACATATTTCAAAAACTCTAAACATGATTCTACCCATACAACAACATAAACAACAAAATTAACACCCAAATTCACTGTTTTTGGCTAAAACTCATTTTTTTTTTATATTTCAATGAAAATCAACCATGTAACTTTTGTTTTTCAACCAAAACCACTAATTCGAAGTATTTTTATCAACAATTATACATGCTCTATCAAATTAAATGGTTAATTTATCAACTAAACAACTAATTAACCCTCAATTTCTATTTTAACTAAACAATATATGATCACCAAAAACTCTCTGTAAAAAGGTTTTCTTCACAAACTTCATACATAACAATAATTCATTGATTATAATCATATATAACCTATGAAAATAACTTTACAACACTAGTTTATCATATAAACACACAAAAAATCAATAATTATCCTATCACAAGTATTTTACAAAGAAATAGGAGAAGAGAAACTAAAACTTTTAAAACATACAAAGAATAGGGTAATCCCTTGAAAAAGATGATGACTATCATTTCTATTCTTAAGCTCCTTCTTCCCACTCTCTAGCCTTTCTTCCTCTCTTCTCTTCTTCTTCCCTTCTTCGTCTTCCTCTGAGTTTTCTTTTCTTCTCTCTCTCTATTTAACGTACTTAACAAATAACGATATAGAATATAATATATATTGATTATATAATATAAATACAAAACATATAACCGATATCGCTTATATGAGTTTTAAAAATCAAAAGCCATAAGGCTTGTTTGGTTACTAACTAAAAAAATAACCCATTAATCCTAACACCTGCTTGGTAAAACTTAAATAGATTAAAGACTTAATAGGCATTAGGCCTTGTTTGGAAAAAACAAATTAAAACTCCTTTAAGTTATTTTAATAACTACTTTATAAAAGGTTATTTGTCACACATTAATTTAATTAAATTAATCATAATAACAATTTATTAAATCACTTCATCACATAAATCAATACCACCAAAATTATAATTTCTATATAATTATAACTTTATTTAATCAACCAACACATCCTTTTTTAATTACAAATTCCAATAAAAAGAATAGTAATTGAATTAATCAAAATTCTCTAACTTAATAATTAAATTAAATTAGCAAAATAATTAATTTTCCTTAATTATGTATTTAACAAATAATTAACCACATCAATTCAAATTTGAATAATTATTTATTTAACAATAAACACATCCATTAAATATTTAAATAATTTAATAAATATTTAATATAACAATTAAAATTCTAGAATGTTACAGCATTCCCTCATTACAAGGATTCTGTCCCCAGAATCACAATTCAAACAATTCATTCGTCACATTCTCCCTACTTACAAAGATTACGCTTCGAGAATCGAAGACATAAATTAAACAACTAACTCGGGTAATTCTTCATCATTTCAACTTCGAGTTCCCCGTAGCCTCTTCTTCGACATTGTGGTTCCTCCAAATTACCTTCACGTAGGTATCACCTTATTTTGAGCACTTGTTCTTTCCTCATCGACTATCCGGATAGGAACCTCTTCATAGGACAAGTCTTTCTCAAAGTGTAATGGTTCGTACTCAATCACGTGCTTGTAATCGAGTTTTATACTATCAGTAACACAAACGCGAAAAAACATTATGAATGTTTTGTAATTACGGAGGTAGAGCTACCTCGTAAGCCACCTCTCCAACCTTTCGCGACACTTTGAAGGGTCCAATAAATCTTGGACTTAGTTTCCCTTCTTACCAAATCAAAATTTTCCCTTCCAAGGAGAAACCTTTAGGAACACGTAATCTCCTATGTCAAATGCACGATCTTGTCTATGTTGATCAGCATATTTCTTTTGTCTGTATTGAGCAGCTATCAATCTTGTTCTGATGAGTTGGACAACCTCAGCAGTTTGTTGTACCAGTTCTGGTCCTAACAGTCGACGTTTATCGACTTCATCCCAAAGACAAATGAGAGTTACGCACTTTCTGCAGTATAAAGCTTCGTAAGGCGGCATGCCGATGCTAGCGTGATTACTGTTATTGTAAGCAAATTCCACCAACAGAAATTGTTCATCCCAGCTTCCTTTAAAATCCATGACGCATGCTCTCAACATATCTTCTAATGTCTGAATCGTTCGTTTACTTTGGCCATCTGTTTACGGATGATATACCGTACTCATTCGCAATTGTGTTCCCATACATCCTTGTAGTCTCTTCCAGAAATTTGATGTGAACCTCAGATCTCTATCAGATACAAGTAATACTGGAACTCCATGTCTTGAAACGATCTCCTTAACGTACAGTTTCGCCAGCTGATCAAGATTAAATCTAATCTTTATTGGCAAAAAGTGTGCAGATTTTGTCAATCTGTCCACTATCACCCAAATTACATCGAATCCTTTCTGAGTCGTTGGGAGACCTACCACAAAATCCATTGTGATATGTTCCCATTTCTATTCCGGTATCTCCAACGGTTGAAGTAACCCGCTTGGTCTTTGATGCTTGGCCTTGACTCTCTGACATGTTAAGCACTTTGCAACGCATTGTATAACGTCTCTTGTCATGTTTGGCCACCAAAAATGTTGTCTCAAATCTCGATACATTTTCGTACTTCCTGGATGAATCGAATATCTCGAGCTATGAGATTCTGTCAAAATGTCCTCTTTAATATCTGGTACTGCTGGAACCCAGACTCGTCCCTTGAATCTTAGCATTCCATCAGTATCAACCTTGTATTTCACTTCCTTTCCGTCGACCACACTTTCTCTTATTTCTCTACATTCCTTATCCTGCAGTTGAGCGTTCTTCACTTTGTCCACCAAAGTTTGACTGGCTTCTATCTGGTACAATATCTCATCGGATTCTTTTAGAAATTTGATTTCCAACTCTAACCTTGACATTGCTGTAATAAGCTCCTCCTTATCAGTTAACATCATCAACTTTTCTCTGTCTTTCCTACTCAAGGCATCTACAACCACATTTGCTTTGCCTGGATGATAAAAGATCTCACAATTGTAATCCTTTATCAATTCCATCCATCTCTTTTGACGCATGTTCAGGTCCTTCTGAGTGAAAATGTACTTCAGACTTTTATGGTCTGTGTAGATCTCACATTTTTCTCCATAAAGATAGTGTCTCCATATTTTTAAAGCAAATACAACCGCCGCCAACTCTAAATCATGAGTCAGATACCCTTTTTCGTAGTCCTTCAATTGCCTTGATGCATACGCGATAACTTTTCCATTCTGCATAAGGACACATCCTAATCCCTTGTGTGAAGAATCACTGTACACCATAAAATTTCCTATATTATCTGGTAATGACAACACAGGTGCCACACTGAGCTTCTTCTTCAATTCTTGAAAACTCTCCTCACATTTCTCCGTCCAAACAAATTTTACAGTTTTTCTCATCAAATTTGTCAACGGAGTGGCAATCTTGGAGAAGTCTTGGATAAACCTTCTGTAATACCCTGCCAATCCCAAGAAACTTCTTACTTCTGACGGAGTTCTTGGTTGTTCCCAATTTATCACAGCTTCGACCTTTGATGGATCCACTGAGATTCCATCCTTGTCAATTACGTGTCCAAGAAATTGTACACGTTCTAACCAAAATTCACATTTAGAGAATTTTGCGTACAACTTTTCCTTTCTTAGTGTCTCCAACGTTAGATGTAAGTGTTCCACGTGTTCTTCTTGAGTTCTAGAATACACCAGAATATCGTCAATAAACACCACCACAAACTTGTCTAAAAATGGTTTAAACACTCTATTCATCAAATCCATGAACGCTGCAGGGGCGTTTGTCAAACCAAAAGACATCACCAAAAACTCGTAATGTCCATACCGAGTTCGGAATGCCATCTTCGGTACATCCTCCTTCCTTACTTTTAGTTGGTGATACCCACTCCTCAAATCTATTTTCGAGAAATATCTAGCACCCTTCAACTGGTCAAACAAGTCATCTATTCTCGGCAATGGATACTTATTCTTAATAGTGACTTTGTTTAACTCTCTATAATCAATGCAAAGACGCATTGACCCATCCTTCTTCTTTACGAATAACACCGGTGCTCCCCACGGTGACACACTCTGCTGAATGTATTTCTTGTCCAACAGCTCCTGTAGTTGTACCAGCAGTTCCTTCATCTCTACCGGAGCCATTCTATACGGGGCTTTCGATATCGGAGCAGTTCCTGGCGCTAAGTCGATCACGAACTCGATTTCTCTGTCAGGCGGAAGTCCTGGCAAATCCTCTGGAAACACGTCCATAAATTCCCTAACCACTGGTATTTCTTCCAGTTTCACACCTTTCTTCTGAGTATCGACTATGTAAGCTAAATAACCCACACAGCCTTGTCTCAACAACTTCTTGGCCTGCATAATCGTCAGACATCTCATTTGTCTAGGCGATTTGCTACCATTGAATACTACCTTTGACGGAGTCATAAGGTTTACACATTTCTTTTGGCAGTCAATTATTGCTCCACAATTGAACAACCAGTCCATTCCCAAAATAACATCAAACTCTCCAAGCCTAATCAGAATTAAATCTACCATAAAAATATTTCCCTTAATGTTCACCCTACAGTTCTTGTATACAAACCTAACATAATTACTTCCTTATTCGTGATTTCTATGTTCAGAGGGAAATTCAATTCTTCACTAGGCAATCCTAATCTCATAGCAAATTCATCAGATATAAATGAGCAAGTAGCACCCGAATCAAATAATACATAAGCATCAATATCATTGATTGGGATAATACCTGACACCACATCCTTTGATTGCACAGCATCTTGCACAGTCATGTTGAAGGTTCTGGCTGTGGGTTTGGTTGATGTCGTCGGTCCAGTAATGGCCCATGTACCTCCATTGCTACCTCCCTTGCTTCCTGTTGTTTCTCCAGCTTTCTTCTTAGGGCACTCACGAGCAAAGTGATCCTTGGACCCGCAAGTGTAGCAAACATTCTTCTTGGGTTGATTGCAGTTTGGGGCGATGTGACCCTCCTGGCCACAGTTAAAGCATACACGTTTCCCCATTAAGCATACACCCTTGTGAAACTTCCCGCATGTAGCACATGCTTCAAACTTCTTATCCTGCTAGCTACCTTGTTGATTCCCAGCACCCACATTTCCATTCCACTTTCTGTTCAGGTTATTATTACCATTTCTACTACCACCACCTCCATTCTTCACCTCCACTTCATTCTTCTTCTTTTTCTGTTCCTGATTGAACTTGGTTACCACCTCGCCCTCACCTTCAGCGAGAATTGTCTTTTCCATTACGGCTGCAAAAGTCTTCAACTGGAATAAGGAAACCCTACTAAATAACCAGTGCTTCAGTCCCTGTTCAAACCTCTTCGCCTTGCGTTCATCTATGCTAACTTGGTATGGCGCAAACCTCGCCAACTCATTGAATTTTGCGGCATACTCCTACACCATCATCGTTCCCTACTTCAGTTCTAAAAACTGTACTTCTAACTGGCTTTTCGAACTCTCTAGGAAATAGGTCTCGAAGAAAATCTCCTTAAACCAATCCCAAGTCATAATTCCTGGTCCTTCCCCAGTTTTGTTGGCCTGCCACCAATAACTAGCCTCTGCTCTCACCATGAATGTTGCAAAAGAAGTCTTTTGGTTATCCTCTACCCTAGCAACATCAAAACCCTTCTCAATTTCCATGATCCAGGTCTGTGCTTCAACTGGATTCATGGATCCACGGAATTCTGGTGGTCCAACCGCCTTGAAGTCCTTAAACGTAGCACCTTGGTTCTGAGGTTTATTCCGTGGTTGATTTTGCAGTGCACCTATCAGTAACATCACCAGCTGCTGAACGGGGTTAACTTCAGAATTAACGTTGTTGGTTCCTTCAGCGGTTCTCTGACGGGGTGGTTGACGTCTTGGAGGCATTTTCTGTTAAAAATACACTCATTAGATTATTACTCAACTCTTTCAAGTAATTTCTAATTAACTTGCCCCATAAAAGTAATCACCACATAACACATAACACTTTGGATAAAAGAAGATAATAACTTTTATTCATACTTAATTATTTGAAAAACATCATATTCATAGCATCACTGCTATTTACATTATTTTCCTGAACTACTAAAGTTTCAGGACATCATCATCATATCCCATAAGTTGCATAACACTTGGGATTTACATAATACTTATCATAACATAAATCATAAATCAAGTTCACTTCCTAAGTTTTCCTATTAAGATATTGCAAAGCCTTACGATACTCTTCTTCCATAATTTAGAACATGGTTCGACGATCTAGTATGTACGAGGGTAGCATCTCGAACTAAATTGGGTAACCCATGACCCGATCCTGAGCTTGATTGACTACGATGTTGAATACGTTATCCATTTCCTGCTTCTTCATTCTCTTTGTTTATGCGTCTCCCTCTACTATTTCGGCCCGTTGATCAGCTTCCTCGTATGCGTCTTCAGCTCTTGCCCTTGTTGTACTCTTCTCTCAACTTGCTCTTCAACTTTGAAATCTCAACTCTCATTTGGTCGTTCTCTTCTTTAGTGTGAACCAGCTTCTCTTTAACATTGTTCAATCGTTCTTCTCGATCTTGAATCTCGTCGTCCTTCTGTGCCAACGAATTCTGTTGTTCAGCTACTATCTCTTGCAATTCCTCAATAGTATCTTGAAGTTCCACGTTGCGGTCATGCACCTCATCGTATATACGGCCAACTATCGAGTTAAGTGGAATCCTTTCCTCCTCGTCCTCTTCATCCATCTATGGCAGCTCCACGAGATCTTCCTCATCTGTTTCTACATCATCATCATCATCATCCTCGACCACTGCGAGTAATGGAGCTGACTCTCGTGGAAGCAGTTGTTCCCAAACCACTTTTATATCATGAGATTCCTCCTCTCTAGGCATCTGAGGTCCTTCCTCCCTAGCCTGACTGGATTCTCCAACATTAGTCATCCTGATAACAAGATTTTTAAGTTTTAATTACTAATCATTATTACTCGACTCTCACGAGCACATAAGTTATAAACACATAAGCACATAAGTGTTTTATTACTTCTTCCTTAAAACTCGATAAGAGTTTATCATTACTATCTTTTCGAAAGTTACTTCCTAAGGCTCTTTCCCCCACCTAAGGTTTATAACCTAGGGCTCTGATACTAACCTGTGACACCCCCAAATCCAGGTACTTCATTCCCACAGGATCCGGTGTTCACTTAATCAAACATTCATATCTAACTACCCAATCACAATAAAACTGGATAAATAAAACCTTTCCCATTAAAGGGTTACATAATAAAATCTCCCAGGTTATATAACCTTTAATTACAATCATTCAAATGCGAAAATTAAATAAACTTCATTAAAACCAAGTCTAAGATCATCATAATAAAAATCTAACATCTCAATCAAAGTAAAATTACAAGTCTTCATCACTTGCACATTTTTTTCCTTTCCTTTCTTTGCTAGCGAAGGTTCATCTACCTTCTCTTCTTTAGGAGCAATGAGTTTTAAAATATACAAGAGTGAGCAAAACAATTGCTCACTGGATACAATATGAAATCAACAGGAGTATAGTAATAATAACTGCCAATAATAGGCTCATCAACAAAAAATAGTACTCTATCATCTATAATCAGAAACTGAAATCCAAAATGTGGAATAAATATAACTGAGGGTCATAAGACCATGAACTATGTCCACAATTGCGAGCAATCTTTCAACTCCAACTTTAACAGTCATAAGACTATAAGGACTCCTCGTACTTAGGGGGATCAGCCCTTCGTACCATGTATTGTGCACAAACATTTAACGCTACGCGTAAGTTAACCCCTAATCATAACATTAGGGTTGTTCATCTCAGTATTTAGAGTACAAGTCCGCACCAAAGGAAGTTTGGTTTGGATAAGCTTTAAGGGTAATTTGGAATTCAACGAACATCAACTAAGGATTAGTTGAATGAAACCAAGAACATTTCACTATAGAATAATCGTGATTGAATCAATCATAGTAAACTAAAGTCATGCTTTAGGAATAATCTAAGAGCATACAATTTGAATAACTATAACACCTTGCTTGAACAATACTAAGCCAAGGTTAATTAGGATTGAATACTAAGCATGCATAACAATTTGATCGATAAAAATGTTCAACATTAGAATATATAAATTTGCATGCTAAACAACAAGTTAAATACAAGAATAACTTGCTCAAGAATAACTTACATCATTATATCATAATCGAATTGAAAACCATAATTAGTTCAACAAGATAAACGATTAGAAAAACTTGCTCAAAGAAAAATTTAAGCGATTGCACAATTCTAAAAGTAGAGTTAAAGAACTTGCCTTGCTCGTAGGCTAAACCAAATCAATACAAATCACAATATCCTATAAACATATGTCATCATGAAATAATTAGTCATTACCATCTTACAAACATAACTAAAAATACGTTCATAATTTAAAAATTGGATTTTTAATCATATAATCAAGTTATAACACAAGTTAATTGTTAATAACATACTTATTCATAGTATAAAAAAATACTAAAATCAACATTTTACGATCCTACTATCATCACATAACAATTCCTTAAAATTCCAAGTACAAAATCAACACTTGTCGGACCATTACTATTTAACTTCATGCATGCATGCGACATTTACTTTTGTGGTTCGCACACTGCTGACATGAGATATGATATTTGTGGCTATGATATCAAGGCTACAAGGTCGTACATTGTGTGAGCATAAATGCCATAAAGGCCACAAAAGTATCATAAGTCCATGCCATGCAAAAGAATTGCGAACCTCTACGTGACAAACCTCTAAGAATAACAGACAAAAAAGTCAATTTTGGCCTACAAGCTCGTTTCTAATAGACTAATTAGCACAGAAATCATATAGAGACTTTATATAAACATATTTCAAAAATTCTAAACATGATTCTACCCATACAACAACATAAACAACAAAATTAACACACCCAAATTCACTATTTTTTGGCTAAAACTCATTTTTTTTTATATTTCAATGAAAATCAACACTGTAACTTTTGTTTTTCAACCAAAACCACTAATTCGAAGTATTTTTATCAACAATTATACATGCTTTATCACATTAAATGGTCAATTTATCAACTAAACAACTAATTAACCCTCAATTTCTATTTTAACTAAACAATATATGATCACCAAAAACTCTTTGTAAAAAGGTTTTCTTCACAAACTTCATACATAACAACAATACATTGATTATAATCATATATAACCTATGAAAATAACGTTACAACACTAGTTTATCATATAAACACACATAAAATCAATAATTATCCTATCACAAGTAAGTTTACAGAGAGAAATAGGAGAGAGAAACTAAAACTTTTAAAACTTAAAAAGAATAGGGTAATACCTTGAAGAAGATGATGACTATCCTTTTATTCTCAAGCTCCTTCTTCCCACTCTCTAGCCTTTCTTCCTCTCTCTTCTTCTTCTTCTTCTTCTTCTTCTTCTTCTTCCTCTGAGTTTTCTTTTCTTCTCTCTCTCTATCTAACGTACTTAACAAATAACGTATATAGAATATAATATATATTGATTATATAATATAAATACAAAACATATAACTGATATCAGTTATATGAGTTTTAAAAATCAAAAGCCATAAGGCTTGTTTGGTTACTAACTAAAAAAATAACCCATTAATCCTAACACCCTGTTTGGTAAAACTTAAATAGATTAAAGACTTAATAGGCATTAGGCCTTGTTTGGCAAAACGGAATTAAAACTCCTTTAAGTTATTTTAATAACTACTTTATAAAAGGTTATTTGTCACACATTAATTTAATTAAATTAATCATAATAACAATTTATTAAATCACTTCATCACATAAATCAATACCACCAAAATTATAATTTCTATATAATTATAACTTTATTTAATCAACCAACACATCCTTTTTAATTACAAATTCCAATAAAAAGAATAGTAATTGAATTAATCAAAATTCTCTAACTTAATAATTAAATTAAATTAGCAAAATAATTAATTTTCCTTAATTATTTATTTAACAAATAATTAACCACATCAATTCAAATTTGAACAATTATTTATTTAACAATAAACACATCCATTAAATATTTAAATAATTCAATAAATATTTAATATAATAATTAAAATTCTAGAATGTTACGATGTTATGGAGGTGTTTACGATAAGCGAGCGTGGAGGATTGCTATGGTTGTGATTCCTTAAACGTTGAGCGATGAGGGTAATGAATAACATTTTGATGTTATGTCATGATAGTGAGAGATAAGTGTAAAGCGTAGAGACGCTGCAAATGCAACGCTATTGCGATAAATGAGCGGTCTTAGCATACAACGAACGGTATGGCTTGGACATTAAGAATGACTAATGAACATGGGGTTCAAGTAATGGATAACGAAAGAAATGAGTAAGATATGAATGGTATTAAGAAGCTGTAATGAATGGTAATAAGATTAATGGAAGTCGAATGTGAGTCGGATGAGAACGTTAGAATAAAATGTATGAGTTGAACACTTTAACCGACGTGAAGGTTGAGGGTACACAAATATTAATCGGATAAAACCTACACCCCGTGTATGGTTTGACCGTAAGATGATGAAGATCAATGATTAAACCGTGAACGGTAAAGAAGTTGAATTAAAGATAGTAACGTTTAACGTAATGAAGCCGAGTTAAGGATTAAAGGGAATGATCGCTCTAAGTATACAAAAGACTGTATGACTTAGACGATAAAGAGTGAATACTGAGGTGTGGCATTTAATTTCCAGGAAGCCATAAAGAATGAGAAATTAACTTAACGATCATATAGGTTAATAATTCGTATAAGTGAAGATAAGTTAAGATGTAGTACAGTCGTAACCTTTGATTGTTGACATATGGGAGATGGGCTAAACAATTCCTTTAGATAGCGAAGGTATATACAAAAGCTGAAATCGATCTAACTCATCATTTATGTTATGCGGTGTAGGCGAGACGGAACTTGTTTGTTGGTTGTTTGTGGGAAACCACTCAGTACCATATGGACTACTAGCGGAGAAAGCGATGTGTCTGAGTCTTAGAGAAGTAATAAGAAGAAGATAAGATACAAAACATCAAAGATGATGAACGTGAAAGTAAGACATCTCCGTATGTCATGAAGACGTAAAAAGGTAGTAAAAGTGGTCGCGTAAACTTTGGTTACAAGAACGCGAACCCTAAGAAGTAAAGTTAAGCAAACTAATGTATAAGTCAAATATACATGACTAATTAGTGTATGTGTTATTTTTCTTATGTGCTACATAGGAACTGGAGTGAAGCGATTCGGTGGTATGGTAGTAATGTGTGAGAGAAAGTTTCCTAACTTCATTCATATTTCAAATGAATGCTAGTTTCTTAAACTTCTCAGATGTTGATTTTGAGAAGTTCCGTCTATGTGCTAATGTGCGATATTTGTACAAGGTGGTAGAAGTATGATGCCTTGTGCCACAATGCGAACACTTCGGTAATTCTATGAGATGAACTGTTCTGTGATTTAACTATTCAATAAGAGAATGCTCTGTTTATACATGATCCATTATTATTAAGTCTGTGCTAATGATTCTAGTTAGACAAAATGTGTATGGAAAATGTAGAAGAATAGAAGTATTTCAAAGTGCATGTGAAGAATGTTTTAAAATGATAGGAATCGAGACCTATTATTCAAGCTTCTTCATAACCTTTGTTCGGTTATCGAAGTTCTAAAGGAACATTTAAATTCTTGAAGTTGTTTGTTCAACTGCTATGACTTGTTGGGCAATTTAATGCTCATACTTGCTTTAAATGAAAAACATTTTCAACGAACGATGTTAGAAGAACTTAAGGATCCCATAAAGATCAAGCTGACGGTATCTAGATGAAGTTCCATTCAGAATGTGAATGAGCGAGAAGATCAAGTGAAGACTTGTAATATAGAAATATGAAATTGAACTATAGACTAGTTTAAGAAACTGTTATGTATCCTTGGTGTTGGATAAAAGTCACTCTTGTAAGATGAAATGAATAATGTATTTATCATTATTTATAATGAAAAAAGGTTATATGGTTTTTATAACCTGGGATTTGAGAGTGTATGTTGTTATATTTTAGTATATAATGATGTATATTTGGAAGAAGATGGGATCGTGATGTACGGAATCTGGGTGTGAAGATAGACCGGATTTTGGGGCATTACAGATTGGTATCAGAGCTGATAGGTTATAAATCTTAGGTAAGAGTATCTAAAACTATAATCATAGAGAAAGGGATAAGAAGATCACCACGTGATCATAGTGAATCGTAGTAATGGATGAGTACATTAAGCGATGAATGATTTGTAGTACTACTGAGTAAATGCGGGAAGAAGAACTTCAGTTGAGTTGTGAAGGATAGTATATGAATTAAAGAAAATTCGTATTAAGTTAAGGGAGATTTAGGAGTTGTAAAATTTCAATTGAGGACTCATGTGATAGCTGAGTTGTATGAACCTTTGTATGGGTAGAGGTTTGTGCTTGGTGTAACAACTACTTAGCTTATTATAGTGATAATCATTGGAATTGCTCGCGCTATCAAGATGTATATGACGAGAAGGTGAATCTTTTCTCATGTATATACTTGATAGGTAGAGAACAATAAGGTAGGTGCGAGTTCTTGAAACTCATACTTATGGTACGTTCGTGACTCGTAATGATATGGTATGTTTTTGAACCTTTCAGCGACTGGACACTTATGGTCTGTCTGGGATGGTTCATAAACTCATATTATTGTGGAAAGTTCTTGAACTCATAATGTGTGATAAGTTGATGGACTATACTAAGGTAGAGGGATGTTTAGACTAAAAACAAGTTATTTTCAGTAGGATTAGTATTGAAGGTGTTAGCGAAGATTAAGTATTATCGCAGTAAGACAACGAAGAAAGATGGAGAATAGGATATTCCAAGTCATCTAGCTATGCTAGATTTCGAAGTTATTGAAATCATGTTTATGTGTGCGTATTTTTGGAAAATGAAAGAATTGGTTCAACTTTTGAAACCAATAGATTTTTAAAAGAGCTATTCTTGTTATGTCTATGCTAATTGCTTCGGCTAGACATAAATTGATTTGAAATATCAAAATGAATTTTATATCATCAGTGCATTTGATGCAAGGATGGTAAACAGATGGAGTTATTAATGCAAATGAACCTGGTATTGGATGTGATCTTAGGATCAACAACCCGCTATGGTATGATGTATAATGATGAAGTCACAAACTGACGAAGTCCTCAACGTACTGTGAAAAGTACGGTATCATGACATCATAAAACGTTTTGATGTATTGTGAAAAGAATTTAAAGAAGTAGTCGATGTCAATTGAGTTGACTAGACGAATGTTTCACGTTGATATCCAATTTATTGGTATGGTCTAAGCTACTTGATTCGGCTAGACAAATGGTATGTCATGTTTAAAAGAAAATCAAGCTTTTCTTGAGAAGTTGTGCCAATCCAAATTGTTTTGGTGCAGAATCTAATGATTAAGTTTGAGGTGAACACACCTCGAAATGGGGTTATACAATGGGTTGATCGCCTACGTATGGAAGATGTAGTTTACCTTCTTGGTGCTTGTAAACTATTAGTAAGAGTTCATGGTCAATTTGACCCCTCAGCAAAAGTATGAAATATTTTAAAGGAATTCTTATATTCCTCGTTGTTCATTCTACTTCATAATTCTTGATAAGTTGTGAAGGTGAGAGAATGTTTGACAGATAGGAACTTCTTTGAAGAGAAGTTGAGAAGAAGGGGTAAATGTGATGACCCGGGTATGGGTGTGGTTTTGAAAAATTCCGAGGACGGAATTTTTATAAGAGGGGAAGAATGTAACACCCCAAAAATATGGATTTTCCAGAATTTAAGTTTAAAGAATTAGTTATTAATAAAATGAATTTTTATTAATAATATTATGTGTTATGTGTTTATTAATCGTTCTAGAACCTAGGATGATTATAAGTCAAGAGGTTTCTGGCTACGAGCTAGACTAAGCGATTAAGAATTCTCAAGACGAAAATGAAAATTTTCTGGGAACAAAAATATTTTTGTGGAAAAAGACGAAATAAACACTATTCACTCGACGAAACCTAAGGGTTAGGGTTTGAATAACCTAAGCCGTTCTGAGAGTTTGGTATGTGGAAATAACATTCTGTCGAAAGATTTGACAATAATATATCTTGAAAAGTTAAGTAAGCCGATACAAGTTTTTCTCAAAAAACGTGCAGAAATCGAACAAAATAAAAACAACGAAAAGTACTGCTGTGTACTTTTCACTCGTTTAACTATGTTAGGATAAAACGTGAAAGAAAACGCTTAATGCCAAAAAAGTGTTTTTCAGTTTTTCAGAAATCCAAAGAATACAATAAAGTTAATCGGTAAAGGAATGACGAAATATCGAAAAATATTTGGATTCCGAGAATCGCAGTTTTTAAAACTGTCGGACGAAAACCCGAAAGAGGGAACCACGTAACTTAAAGGCCAAGTAGACTTAAGGGCTAAGTTAACTTAACACTTAAGTCATGAATAGTAAGGAGGTATGAATAGTAAGGAGGTTAGGGGTGAAATGACTATTTTGCCATAGCTTTGGAAAATCTATAAATATGAAGCTAGATTTCATTTAAATGAGATTTTGAAAATCCCACACTAGAGAGAGAGAGAGAGAGGATTCAGATGGAGAGGGAGGAGGAAGAGCATGAGCATGATTGATTGGATCAAAAATGTTTGTGAAATAGAAAAGCTAGCAAATCGCCGGTTTTGTCTAGCGGAAGAAAAATAAAGAGGAAAGGAATTAAAACCTAACTTCTATGTTAGATTTTATTTAAGTTTTATATGTTTAAAACATAACTTAATGAGAATAAGAAGTAGATGATGTTAGGGATGATTTCATATGGTTGAATTCATGAGAAATGAGAAAATAAGAATTTGAAGTTTAGTAAATAAATTTCTTAAGGAAGTATAAGATTCGTAATGAATTAGAATGATGCGAGTGGATTATATGATAGAGTAGATGAAATAAGTAAGGATTAATGTTCTATAACATCAAATTCCAATAAAAAGTGAAATCGTAATCCAAAATATTGATTAAAATGAAGAACGAACGAAGAACACAAAGAATACGCGAAGAACACGAAGAACGTTGTTGATGGACAAATTTAAAACCATCGTAGGATAATTGTTGTTGATGGACAAGTTTAAAACCATCGTGTATAAGTTAGATGCTTATTGCTTAGTTAGGAACGGTAGAAACGTTCATGAAGAACGGATTAAAACTTAGCTATAACGAAGTTATGGCAAATATTTTGTAAAAGACAAATGAGAATTAGGAAGTTAGTAAATGAACCCAAACGTGTAGGGTTTAATAATAATGTAAGAGAACATAGAAAACCTGAGTCTTGCACTCAAGAACGAACGAATTCTGAGTTTGGATGACCGAATTACGGACGAACGAACGAAGAGCATTAAAAACGTAAAACAAATAAAGGGTGAAGATCAAGCCAATCAAATGGCACACTAACGGATTCAGAAAGAAGTTCTATCCATGGGGTATTGAATACGTAAGATAAGGAAGAGAAGGACTTTGGAACGACCTCGTTCCGAGTTATAACGAATAAGTTATGAAAGCAGGAAGTAAGCATCTTAAATTGGATTTAAAACTTAGAGAAATTTTCTAGGGTTAGGGCTTGGCACCACAGCGCCAACCATGCCTTGAAAGGTGGCGCTGCAGTGCTAGACCAGGGAGCCGGGTACTGCAAACTCGTGCCGCAGTGTGAGAGATAGAAGGGAGAGTGGCACCGCAGCGCCAGTGTAGGGAAAAGCCAGAGAAGAGCTTTTAACTGCTCAACTCTTGGGGGAAATGTACGGGAAGATAAAGAACATAATGTTCAACTAATATAACACTTAAACAAGTTAATTAAACCTATAATGAAGGTCGAACGAAAAGATTAAATGAGAGTAAAAGAGAAAGAATGTAAACGTAGATTACGAAACCGATATCCGGGGACCGTAGTTACGATAAAAGAACGTGGAGTGGAGGATTGCTATGGTTGTGATTCCTTAAACGTTGAGCGACGAGGGTAATGAATAACATTTTGATGTTATGTCATGATAGTGAGAGATAAGTATAAATCGTATAGACGCTGCAAATGCAACGCTGTTGCGATAAACGAGTGGTCTTAGAATACAACGAATAGTATGGCTTGGACATTAAGAATGACTAATGAACATGGGGTTCAAGTAATGGATAACGAAAGTAATAAGTAAGATATGAATGGTATTAAGAAGCTGTAATGAACGGTAATAAGATTAATGGAAGCCGAATGTGAGTCAGATGAGAACGTTAGAATAAAATATATGCGTTGAACACTTTAATCGACGTGAAGGTTGAGGGTACACAAATTTTAAACGGATAGAACCTACACCCCGTGTATGGTTTGAGCATAAGATGATGAAGATCAATGATTAAACCGTGAATGGTAAAGAAGTTGAATTAAAGATAATAACATTTAACGTAACGAAGCCGAGTTAAGGATTAAAGGGAATGATCGCTCTGAGTATACAAAAGAATGTTTGACTTAGATGATAAAGAGTGAATACAGTGGTGTGGCATTTAGTTGCCAGGAAGCCATAAGGAATGAGATATTAACTTAACGATCATATAGGTTAATAATTTGTATAAGTTAAGATAAGTTATGTTGTAGTACAATCGTAACCTTTGATAGTTAACATATGGGAGCTGGGCTAAAAAATTCCTTCAGAGAGCGAAGGTATATACAAAGCTGGCAACCGATCTAACTCACTATTATGGGCAGTGTAGACGAGACGGGAACTTGTTTGTTGGTTGTTTGTGGGAAACCACTCAGAGTACCATATGGACTACTAGCAGAGAAGCGATGTGTGCTGAGTCTTAGAGAAGTAATAAGAAGAAGATAAGATACAAAATATCAAAGATGATGAATGTGAAAGTAAGACATCTCCGTATGTCATGAAGCCGTAAAAAGGTAGTAAAAGTGGTCGCGTAAACTTAGGTTGCAAGAACGCGAACCCTAAGAAGTAAAGTTAAGAAAACTAATGTATAAGTTAAATATACGTGACTAATTAGTGTATGTGTTATTTTTCTTATGTGCTATATAGGAACTGGAATGAGAAGTTCAGTGTAAGCTGTAGCTGTGTGTAAGGCAAGTTTCCTAACTTCATTAATATTTCAAATGAATGCTAGTTTCTTAAACTTCTCAGATGTTGAATTTGAGAAGTTCTATCTATATGCTAATGTGCGATATTTGTACAAGGTGGTAGAACGTATGAGGCCTTGTACCACAATGTGAACACTTCGGTGTTTTTATGAGATGAACTGTTCTGTGATTTAACTATTCAATAAAAGAATGCTCTATTTATACATGATCCGTTATTGTTAAGTCTGTGCTAATGATTCTAGCCAGGCAAAATGTGTATGGAAAAGGTAGAAGAATGGAAGTATTTCAAAGTGTATCTGAAGAATGTTTTAAAATGATAGGAATCGAGATTACTCATATTATTCAAGCTGCTTCATAACCTTTGTTTGGTTATCGAAGTTCTAAAGGATCGTTTAAATTCTTGAAGTTGTTTGTTCAACTGCTATGACTTGCTGGGCAATTGAATGCTCACACTTGCTTTAAATGAAAAACATTTTCAGCGAACGATGTTAGAAGAACTTAAGGATCCCGTAAAGATCAAGCTAACGGTATCCAGATGAAGTGCCATTCAGAATGTGAATGAGTTAAAAAATCAAGTGAAGAATTGTAATATAGAAATATGAAATTGAACTATAGACTAGTTTAAGAAATTGTTATGTATCCTTGGTGGAGGATAAAAGTCACTCTTGTAAGATGAAATGAATAATGTATTTATCATTATTTATAATGAAAAAGGTTATATGGTTTTTAGAACCTGAGATTTGAGAGTGTATGTTGTTATATTTCAGTATATAATGATGTATGTGTGACGCCCCCAAATCCAGGTTCTCTAACCTCAGATTCAGTGCTCACGATCCTATCATCATCATAAGCATTCTATAATTATTTCGAAATAATAAACATACATTGTTCATTATACAAAAGTCTCAAAACATGGTCCCAAGGTCTCTCTAACCTTAACTTTAAATACACCATTTATAATACAAACAGTTTACTCAAGAAATTCCATTAGATAATAACTAATTTAACATTCATTCTAGAATTACTCCTGGATCTTGCCCTTGCCCTTGTCCTTCGCATTAGATCCTTCGGGCTTAATTGAAAATAGAGGTCATGATATAGCAAGAGTAAGCAACTAATTTGCTTCACAAGTTTAAAAAGACAAAGGAGATATATCATGACTTAGAAAGAAATATTGCCTTCAATGTTCAACAATAATATAAGATTGTGAAGGAACATGAATTAATAATCAACAATTGAATATTCGATAGTTGAATAACATGAATCGAGTGGTTTTGAATAACCATGAACATTTTCCAAGGTGCTCGATGATTTAAATCGGACCTTTTAATAAGTTTTGGTATTCAAGGGATCGACCTTTCATACCCCGTGATTTATGCATAAACACTTAATAATCCGACATTGATATCATGCCTTAATCAAATTTGTTCATTTCTCGATCCAAGAGTTCTTACCATATCAATTAATAAGAACAGTTATTTAAAATCCATTTGATTTAACAAATTTAGACATGCTTGATCTAGGCGATACAATTAGCATAGATCTATCCCATAAACAGTTCATAAATGAAGAACTTTAATTTAATTCACGATTCAATGGCGGTAGAATCTGAATTCAATTGCACAAAGTCTGCAATTTCAATAATCAATAAAGACGTGAATAATCATCAATAATTATTCACTAATATGCTCTGAAAATAATAACTCAAGTTGAGTTAGGAAACTTGCCTCGATCGTAGGTTACAGCTAGAAAATAAATTTCTATCCACTATGTAGTTAAATTATCTTCCTTTGAGAGACCTATAATTAGTCTTTCAATTAGTCATTTGCATAACATCGTTATGTAATCACATAGATATCATACATTATAATAAGTTCTTATAAACATTATCATGTCTAGATAGTGTTATTAACGACTACCTTTAATTCACAAATAATATTATTAACTTAGATAATATTAATTCACCTTCTAGTAATATTGGTTCACTAATAATACTTTAAATCATTTACCAACATTTTATTCACTTACTAATATTATTAATCATTTAATAATATTTTATCCCTTACTAATATTATTAATCATTTAATAATATTTTATTCACTTACTAATATTATTAATCATTTAATAATATTTTATTTAATCTCGAATATTATTATTTAATAATAATACTCTAATCTAATATTTTTATTTACATAACAACATCATATTATAATATTATTAGTATTATAATAATATTCCAATGATTTATTAAATTAATAAACAATTTATTCTAATTGTTCATCCTTTAATAACCTCTTATTTAATATCCATAAAAGGTCATAAGTAATATTTATTATTATAAATTACCAAAATACCTAATATAGTCATGATATAATATATTATGAGCATTCAAGCATAAAAATCATATTTTTCTCATTAAAGACATCATTTAACTATTTATTTCATTTTATTTACAACCTAATCATTTTTAGGAAAAATAGCAAAATGATTCCAAAACTTCTCGACTTTCTGGATTTTAACGAAATATGAACCAACAATGATCCTCTAATTTTTCTAGAATTTTAGAAAATGATTTACTATTTTTAAAGTGCTCAAAACACTCAGATCTTGCTCTATTTTTAAAATATTGAGTTATGCTCGAGAAAAATCTGAAATTTTCGTGGTATGGTGCATTAACATATATGAAGCCACTTTGTAACAATTTTGGAATTTTCCGGTGTATACACAATGATATATTCATAGGATAATATTTATGGAGTCCTTTACGGAAATAGTCATTACGCACAATATATAACTCAAAACGTGTCCGTTTCTTTTCCTACGCTGTAGATAACTTCATAAGGTACCTCTGTAATATTTTTCCAGATTTTTACAAGACAAGGAACTAGCCAAAAACAGCCTCATGAAAAACAAGTCAATAGCTGATTTTGGATTTTAAGGCTTTAGCATATAAAAGTGGACTGTTTTTGTAAAAAAAAAATCTCAAAGGTTTCAAAACATGTTATATTTGTGATCTACCACTTGGGTTTACTAGATAACTCATGTATCTAGCACCCCCCTTCGACGGATCATAATTCCAAGTTGTAGAACTTGAGTTACACAAGATTTAGTGGAAGAAAAACAAGAGTTTTCACCCTTGGAGAACATATGCTCATTTTCTTCCTCTAAGTCTTTGATCTAACACTCAAGATACTTAGTTCCATGCATGATGGTATGTATAACTAGTGTATCTTGAGTAGTTGTACATAACCCCATCAAAACTCAAGCTATCAAAACAAGGTAAGAGAAGAAGATGAAGGTACATTATACCTTGACTTAGTGGCTACCTTCCTTGATTTTCCAAAGTAACTAATAAACTTAGGGGCATAAACCACTAGAACTCCTATAATTCTTCTTCCTATGGCTGAAATTCTCTCTTTCTTTTCTCTCTTTGAAGTTGGCTAGCTTGGGAGCAAGAGGTAGAAGAAGAAGATGAAGAAGATGGAGAGAAAATGAAATGTTGTAAGAATGAGATGTTGGAAGAATGAATTGTGTTTACAAAATGAAATGGCCAATTCATTAATAATTCTCCCACAATTATTTTGTTGCCCATTAGGTAAAAACTTTGTATTATTACTTACCTTAGGTTAAACATGATTAAATGTGCATAATGGAGTGGCAACCAATGGGAGCCTTACAACATTGTCCTTATGTTTATTCATGTCTACTAATTGACAAGCTAGATTAATTAATCCACTTAGGATCCTCATAATATCCACCATTTAGCTTTTATTTTAAATGCCCAATTTTGATTAATCAAATGTCTAGAATACCCCCAATCAAGTGGGCTAAGTATTGGATTACAATTTATTTTCCTTGGGCTTTTCTTTTAATTGATTTGGGCTAGATAAAAACATAGTCCATCAATTTTAATAATGTTACCCAATTTGATAATTTAGGGCTTTCATCTCCAATCATATGAAGTTTAATTACTTATGCATATGATTTTATCTCATAACCTAATTAGATTTACAAGAATTAGGTTTAAAATTATTAGTCAATTGAAATACTAAGTTTACCCACTTAAGTTAGTATACGTATAAAATACTAACTTTTTCGTGTTACCATAACCCTTAGGTTATTTAATATCCTTACCTAATGTATAATTAGGTCACAAGGCTTTCATTTTTAATGAAATCCATAAATGTATGTATCCATATATAATACAAAGTTTAAAAAAATGTACATACATACATGGTGACTTAAGATTCACTAGTTATTACATCCTCCCCCCTTATAAGAATTCCGTCCCCTAATTACATATAAGGTTACTCAAAAAAAGGTGTGGGTAATTTTCTCTTATCCTTTCTTCAAGTTCCCACGTAGCTTCTTGACAAAGATTGTGGTTCCTCCAAAGAACTTTTACGGAATGTATAACCTTATTTCGCAATTTCGCTCCTTTCTATCTAAAACTTCGATTGGAATTTCCTCGTCACGATAAATCTTTTTCGACTTGAATTGGCTCGTCACGATATCACATGCTTGTAATCGAACTTATATGGTCGTAGTAATCGACACACGAAACACATTATGAATATGTTCTAGTTCAGGGAGGTAGAGCTACCTCGTCGCCACTTCGCTTATCTTCTTCAAGATCTCAAAAGGTCCAATAAATCTCGGACTCAACACCTTTCTTTCCAAACCTTATTTTTCCTTTCCAAGGAGATACTTTCAAAAATGCATGGCTTCCCACCTCAAAATCTAAGCTTACAGCGATGTAAGTCTCATACTTCTTACAGGCGATCTTGAGTCGCTACCATCGAGCTCTAATCACCTTAATGGTCTCTACTGATCTGCTTTGCACAGCTTATGGTCCCAACGATTGGCGTTCACCCACTTCATCCCAAAGATACTGGCGTTCTACATTTCCTCCCATCTGATTAGCTTCAATGCGGCGGCATTCCGATCTTTGGCGTGGTAAGCTATTGTTGTATCTTGAACTCTACCAATGGAAGATGATCCTCCCAACTACCATTGAAGTCCATCACACAAGCTCCGAGCATGTCTTCAAGTGTTTGAATCGTTCTCTCACTTTGCCCATCGATTCTGCGGATGATACGCGGTGCTCATCCGTAGTCTGCGTCCCCATTCTTTCTTGAAGACTCTTCCGGAAGTTTGGCGTGAAACGCGGATCCCTATCCGGACACAATAGATCTTGATGCGCCATGTCTCGATATAATTTCTTTGATGTATAGTTTGGCTAATGGTCCGGACTATACCGATCTTGATCGGCAAAAAAAGTGAGCCGACTTAAGTAAGATGATCTCGATCACCCATATGGCATCATGTCCCTTTTGCGATCTTTGGAAGTCCCACCACAAAATCCATCGTGATGTGCTCCCATTTCAACTCTGGAATCTCTAAAGGTCAGTAATAGTCCACTCGATGGTTGTTGATGTTACGCCTTGACTCTCTCGACAAGTTAGACATCTACTGACACATTCTTCAACATCTCTCTTCATGTTTGGCCACCAAAAGTGTTGACGTAAGTCTTGATACATTTTGTGCTTCCCAGGTGTATCAAGTACCTCGTATTATGTGCTTCTTGCGAGAATCTCTTCTCTTAGTTCGGTATTAATTTACCCAAATTCGTCCTTCAAATCTTAGCAGTCCGGTGCCATCAATCTTGTATTTCAATTCATCCCCTTCAGCTAACCGCTTCTTGATGCTGTCGCAATCTTCGTCCTTCTCTTGAGCCTCTTTAACCTTATCTAATAAAGTAGGGCTCGCTGCCACAGTAAATAATTTCTCATTGACCTCCGTCGGGTACTTAACCTCTAAGTCAAGTCGTTCAAAATCCTTCACCAATTCCTCTTGAATGGTTAACTTCAATAACTTCTCTCTGCCTTTTCTGCTCAGGGCATCAGCCACTACATTTGCTTTGCCTGGATGGTACAGAATCTCACAATCATAATCCTTGATCAATTCTAGCCATCAGCGCTGCCTCATATTTAGCTCCTTCTGGGTGAAGATATACTTTAGACTCTTATGATCCGTATATATCTCACACTTCTCTCCATACAAATAGTGCCTCCAAATTTTCAAGGCAAAACTCTGCTTTGCTAACTCCGTGTCATGAGTCGGATAACCCTTCTCATAGTCCTTTAGGCGGCGTGAAGCGTCTGTAATGATGACCTTGCCATCTTTGCATTAGTACACAACCAAGACCCTTGTGTGACGCATCACTATACACTACAAATCCTCCCGTGTTGTCCGGTAAAAGCCAACACAAAGCTTGACCGAGCCTCTTCTTCAATTCCATGAAACTCGTTCACATTTTTCCGTCCAAACGAACTTCACCGCCTTTCTAGTAAGGTTGGTCAATGGCGATGCTACCTTTGAAAAATCTTGGATGAATCTTCGATAGTATCCCTGCTAATCCCAAGAAACTCCTAATTTACATTCGGTGTCTTTGGGTTGTTCCCAATTGATAACCGCTTCTACTTTTCTTTGGATCTCTGAAACACCATCTTTGTTGATAACGTAACCCAAAAATTGCACTCTCATGAACCAAAATTCACACTTGGAGAACTTTGCATACAACTTCTCCCTCCTTAACGTCTCCAACACTTTCCTTAGATGTTCATTGATCTTCCTCTCGTCTCGGAATATACCGTAATGTCGTCGATGAACACGACAACAAACTTATCCAAATATTTGCTTAAACACTCTGTTCATCAAATCCATGAATCTTTGCTTTGGTGCATTAGTTAACCCAAAAGACATTACCGAAACTCAAAGTGTCCATACCGAAGTTCGAATGCCGCCTTTGGAACATCCTCATGTCTCACCTTCAGTTGGTGATAACCAAATCCTCAAGTCAATTTTTGAAAAGTATTTTGCCCCTTTAACCGATCAAACAAATCGTCGATCTGGGCAATGGGTATTTATTCTTAATGGTGACCATGTTTAACTCTCGGTAGTCGATACAAAGTCTTAATGACCCATCCTTCTTCTTTACTGAATAAGACCGGTGCTCCCCATGGTGATCGCTTGGTCGAATGTATCCCTTATCTAACAACTCTTGTAGTTGAACCATCAGTTCCTTCATTTCTCAGGAGCCATGCGATACTGGCGCTTTGGATACTGGGTGATGTCCCCGATGCCAAATCGATAACAAACTCTATCTCTCTCTCGGTGGCAATCCGAATTTCATCTGGGAAAACGTCAACGAATTCCCTTACAATAGGTATCTGACCCAGTTCACCCTCGACTCTGCGGGTATCCACAACGTGAGCCAAATAACCTATACAACCCTTCCTAAGCAACTTTCTTGCTTGCATCATCGTCGAACAACAAGATTGTCTTGGCAATTTCTTCGCCATAAAATACCACCTTTGACTTATTCGAGTCTTTAGGTGTACGCACTTTTCTTACAAATATCGATGACCGCTCCATGACTTGATAACCAATCCATCCCAAGGATTACATCAAACTCTCCAAGACGAATCGGTATCAAATCCACGTTAAGCTTAAAACCTCTTACATTAGCACAACAGTTCCTATAGATGTAGTCTACAGGGATAATTTCTTTGTTTGCTACTTCTACATTCATTGGGTGTTCTAATAGTTCATGAGGTAAACTTAATCTTTGAGCAAATTCATCAGATACAAAAGAACATGAAGCTCCCGAATCGAATAACACATAGGCATTTATATCATTGATCGGAATTATACCTGACACCACCTCCCTGGATTCCACAACATCTTGCACTGTCATATTGAATGTCCGTGCTGTTGGCTTGTTTGGCTGGGCTGGTCCTCCATTGGTTGTCTTTGTGTTATTGCCCCTGCTGCCATTTCCGCCATCCATGCTTTTCTTCTTCGGGCAATCCTTGATCCGATGTCCCACTTCACCACAATTAAAGCAACCTCCTTTCTTCACCTAAGTACAATTGGGTGAGGTATGCCCTTCTTGCCCACATGTATAACATATCATTTTTCCTTTCCAAAGACTCCCCAAGTGACCCTTTCCACAGCTCCCACACACCGACTTCTTTTGTTGCACTTCCTCACTTTGCATCTCCATTACTACCCCAAATTGCTCCATTTCCGCTTCTTATTGTTACTACCACCACTGCTGACAATTTGATTCCCACCCTCTGATTTCTTCTTATTCTTCTCACGATTGTATCTTGAGACCGCTTCGCTTACTCCTTCTGCTATAAGAGCTTTTTCCAACAGAGTTGAGAATGATGCGATTTGTAAAACCGCTACCTTACTATAAATCCACGGCTTTAGTCCATTTTCAAACCTTATCGCTTTCCTCGCCTCTGTGTCCACTTGATGTGGAGCGAATCTGGCCAATTCATTGAATTTCGCAGCATACTCTGATACTGACATATTCTCCTGTTTCAGTTCCAAGAACTTGATCTCCATTCTTGCTTGAACACTCTCAGGGAAGTAGTTCTCAAAGAACAACTTCTTGAATGCTTCCCAAGTCACGATTCCGATTCCCTTTGTTACGGTTGGCATCCCACCAATAGCTAGCCTCCCCTTCATTAAGTAGGTAGCAAAATTGTCTTCTGCTCTTCCGCTACTCTAGCAATAACGAAGGCCTTCTCAATCTCCTTTACCCACATTTGGGCTTCTATTGGGTCCATTGTTCCTCTCGAACTCTGGCGGTCCCTCTTGCTTGAAGTCCTTAAAGTTTACTATTTGGGTGCTGCTCGATTTCCTGCGAGTTGAGCTTGATTCCTCATGGCTTCAACCATCATGTTAATAAAATCTTGCATTGGGTTTTGTTGAGATCCCATTGCATTATTAATCGACTCTTCAATATCTTGGTTCCCGAGTCCACGTCTGCGGCCATTATCTAGTGAAACAAAATTCTAACACGTTACTTTTGGTTTATTATCATATGATTACTTAGTATGTAATACAATATTTATTTAAACAATCGATGATCATTATGTGAGAGTTTTAAGTTACCGAGATTTGGAAGTCTTTCTCCCCGCTTAGTGGGTTAAGTTTGTTTTTAAGAACATTTTCCAAATCGATCTCTTTGAATTCACATAACATTAAATAAAAATTTACTATTTAAAATTTTCTAACACATATCATAATAATTACGCATTTATATTCATACACCAATCTTCAAAGTGACTTACACGATTAATAATACAGTATATTTTATAAATGCTACTATCCCATTTTAACACAAAAGATGGGATTAACTCATAATGATACCTCCCTACAAACACAATTAGGGAAAGTACATAACCATTTACTACCTCACACTTCACGAGGTTTACATCAACATAAAACCTTATTACACAACAAGAAAGGTACTAATGCATCTATTTACAACTGGGCCATCACATCATCACCACTGGTGGCCCTGCCAGGTCACCTGCACAGGCTCCTAGGGAAGCAACTACTGCAGGACTCTACGTCGAACGGATCGACTAGACTCTCCTATCTCAGAGTGGACCCTCCTAGCCCCTCTGCGCTGGCCCTCATACGCTGCATCAAGGGCCAATCCTAAAGTTTCTACTCTGACCTTTACGGCCTGCAGTTCGATCTTTAATTGGCCCACCAGCTCATCCGACTCATGGAGTGCCTCTTCCACCCGCATTTTATCGGCAATTTCTCGTCAAACTTCGATGCGCATCTCCGGATGCTTCATGCTCACTCTCCAAACTTTGCCTTTTCATTCTCTAGTTGTACCTCAAGATCTCCACTTGCAACTCGGGACTCATCAAATTTTTCCTTCATTCGACTTTCTCCATCCGGGCTTAATGAGCCTCATCCTTGTATTGTTCTTCAGTAAATTGGAGGGTGTGGTTTTCTACTTCTAATTCCTCCACTCTGCCTTCTAATTGACTGATTCTCCTCAACAAGTCCCCTACCGGAGGACCATGAGGGACATCTTGGGTGGCCTCATGCTCAATGGGTTCCTGCACAACTGAGTAACTACCTTGGCGCTCGTCAGACATCCTACAAACACCATAAAGTCAACGTCAGTACCATAATAAAATATATTCATTGATGAAATGAAATAATATTTTATTAAGTACAACACAAACTTGATGAATTTCCATAATCCATCTCCTAACATACTCCATAAGAGCTTTCTACTAAGGTTATAACCTAGGTTTTGCATTCCTAATGTTTATAACCTACAGCTTTGATACCAACCTGTGACGCCCCCAAATCCAGGTTCTCTAACCTCAGATTCAGTGCTAACGATCCTATCATCATTATAAGCATTCTATAACTATTTCGAAATAATAAACATACATTGTTCATTATACAAAAGTCTCAAAACATGGTCCCAAGGTCTCTCTAACCTTAACTTTAAATACACCATTTATAATACAAACAGTTTACTCAAGAAATTCTATTAGATAATAACTAATTTAACATTCATTCTAGAATTACTCCTGGATCTTTCCTTGCTTTGCCCTTGTCCTTCGCATTAGATCCTTCGAACTAATCGAAAATAGAGGTCATGATATAGCAAGAGTAAGCAACTAATTTGCTTCACAAGTTTATAAAGACAAAGGAGATATATCATGACGTAGAAAGAAATATTGCCTTCAATGTTCAACAATAATATAAGATTGTGAAGGAACATGAATTAATAATCAACAATTGAATATTCGATAGTTGAATAACATGAACCGAGTGGTTTTGAATAACCATGAACATTTGCCAAGGTGCTCGATGATTTAAATCGGACCTTTTAATAAGTTTTGGTATTCAAGGGGATCAACCTTTCATACCCGTAATTTATGCATAAACACTTAATAATCCGACATTGATATCATGCCTTAATCAAATTTGTTCATTTCTCGATCCAAGAGTTCTTACCATATCAATTAATAAGAACGAGTTATTTAAAATCCATTTGATTTAACAAATTTAGACATGCTTGATCTAGCTGATACAATTAGCATAGATCTATCCCATAAACAGTTCATAAATGAAGAACTTTAATTTAATTCATAGTTCAATGACAGTAGAACGGAATTCAATTGCACAAAGTGCGAATTTCAATAATCAATAAAGACGTAAATAATCATCAATAATTATTCACTAATATGCTTTGAAAATAATAACTCAAGTTGAGTTAGGAAACTTGCCTCGATCGTAGGTTACAGCTACAAAATAAATTTCTATCCACTATGTAGTTAAATTATCTTCCTTTGAGAGACCTATAATTAGTCTTTCAATTAGTCATTGCATAACATCAGATTATGTAATCACATAGATATCATACATTACAATAAGTTCTTATAAACATTATCATGTCTAGATAGTGTTATTAACGACTACCTTTAATTCACATAGTATTATTAACTTAGATAATATTAATTCACCTTCTAGTATTATTGGTTCACTAATAATACTTTAAATCATTTACCAACATTTTATTCACTTACTAATATTATTAATCATTTAATAATATTTTATCCCTTTACTAATATTATTAATCATTTAATAATATTTTATTCACTTACTAATATTATTAATCATTTAATAATATTTTATTTAATCTCGAATATTATTATTTAATAATAATACTCTAATCTAATATTTTTATTTACATAACAACATCATATTATAATATTATTAGTATTATAATAATATTCCAATGATTTATTAAATTAATAATCAATTTATTCTAATTGTTCATCCTTTAATAACCTCTTATTTAATATCCATAAAAGGTCATAAGTAATATTTATTATTATAAATTACCAAAATGCCCTAATATAGTCATGATATAATATATTATGAGCATTCAAGCATAAAAATCATATTTTTCTCATTAAAGACATCATTTAACTATTTATTTCCTTTTATTTACAACCTAATCATTTTTAGGAAAATTAGCAAAATGATTCCAAAAATTCTCAGCTTCTGGATTTTAACAGAATATGAACCAACAAAATCCTCTAATTTTTCTAGAATTTTAGAAAATGATTTACTATTTTTAAAGTGCTCAAAACACTCAGATCTTGCTCTATTTTTAAAAAATTGAGTTTTGCTCAAAAAAATCTGAAATTTTCAGGGTATGCTCTCTTAACATATATGAAGCCACTGTAAAAGTTTTGGAATTTTCCAGTGTATACACAGTGATATATTCGTAGGATAATATTTATGGAGTCCTTTACGGAAATAGTCATTACGCACAATATATAACTCGAAACGTGTCCGTTCTTTTTCCTACGCGTAGATAACTTCATAAGGTACCTCTGTAATATTTTTCCAGATTTTTACAAGACAAGGAACTAGCCGAAACAGCCTCATGAAAAACAAGTCAGTAGCTGATTTTGGATTTCAAGGCTTTAGCATATAAAGTGGACTGTTTTTTTTGTAAAAAAAATCTCAAAGGTTTCAAAACATGTTATATTTGTGATCTACCACTTGGGTTTACTAGATAACTCATGTATCTAGCACCCCCCTTGACGGATCATAATTCCAAGTTGTAGAACTTGAGTTACACAAGATTTAGTGGAAGAAAACAAGAGTTTTCACCCTTGGAGAACATATGCTCATTTTCTTCCTCTAAGTCTTTGATCTAACACTCAAGATACTTAGTTCCATGCATGATGGTATGTATAACTAGTGTATCTTGAGTAGTTGTACATAACCCCATCAAAACTCAAGCTATCAAAACAAGGTAAGAGAAGAAGATGAAGGTACATTATACCTTGACTTAGTGGCTACCTTCCTTGATTTTCCAAAGTAACTAATAAACTTAGGGGGCATAAACCACTAGAACTCCTATAATTCTTCTTCCTATGGCTGAAATTCTCTCTTTCTTTTCTCTCTTTGAAGTTGGCTAGCTTGGGAGCAAGAGGTAGAAGAAGAAGATGAAGAAGATGGAGAGAAAATGAAATGTTGTAAGAATGAGATGTTGGAAGAATGAATTGTGTTTACAAAATGAAATGGCCAATTCATTAATAATTCTCCCACAATTATTTTGTTGCCCATTAGGTAAAAACTTTGTATTATTACTTACCTTAGGTTAAACATGATTAAATGTGCATAATGGAGTGGCAACCAATGAGAGCCTTACAACATTGTCCTTATGTTTATTCATGTCTACTAATGGACAAGCTAGATTAATTAATCCATTTAGGATCCTCATAATATCCACCATTTAGCTTTTATTTTAAATGCCCAATTTTGATTAATCAAATGTCTAGAATACCCCCAATCAAGTGGGCTAAGTATTGGATTACAATTTATTTTCCTTGGGCTTTTCTTTTAATTGATTTGGGCTAGATAAAAACATAGTCCAACAATTTTAATAATGTTACCCAATTTGATAATTTAGGGCTTTCATCTCCAATCATATGAAGTTTAATTACTTATGCATATGATTTTATCTCATAACCTAATTAGATTTACAAGAATTAGGTTTAAAATTATTAGTCAATTGAAATACTAAGTTTACCCACTTAAGTTAGTATACGTATAAAATACTAACTTTTTCGTGTTACCATAACCCTTAGGTTATTTAATATCCTTACCTAATGTATAATTAGGTCACAAGGCTTTCATTTTTAATGAAATCCATAAATGTATGTATCCATATATAATACAAAGTTTAAAAAAAATGTACATACATACATGGTGACTTAAGATTCACGGTTATTACAGTATGTTTGGAAGAAGATGGGATCGTGACGTACAGAATCCGGGTGTGAAGATAGACCGGATTTCGGGGCGTTACAGATCAACTTCATCAGCAGGTTCATTTCCTAACTCATAGGAACCTGTGAGCCTATCTTCAAATTGTTAAGGAAGAACTCCTCCATGAAATGGAACGATGAGTGTTAAAAAGCCTTCCTTACAATTAAAGAGCAGCTGGTCAATGCTCCTATTTTTGTACCTCCCAGAGATGGTGTTCCCCTGTTCATGTACCTGTCAATTAATGACAATTCCATGGGCTGAATGCTAGAGTAAAAAGATGATAGAGGCCAAAAACGAGCTATCTACTACGTCAGCAAAAGATTTAACAGCAGTGAACACAAGTACACTCTGATTGAGAAGACTTGTTGTGCTATAGCATGGGCTTCTATGAGGTTACATCATTACCTCAATGGCCACATAACCCATCTTATATCCCATGTGGATCCTCTCAAGTACGTGTTCAGTAAACCCATGTTAAATTTAGCTGTCCAGATGGCAGTTAATTCTATAGTAATTTAACATCGTCAACATGACTGAAAAGTCCATTAAAGGTCAAGGAATTGCGGATCACCTGGTCGCCGTACTTTCAGGGGATTTCAAACCCTTGGAAACATACTTCCCCGATAAAGGGGTAATGACAGTGCAACAACACCGTCAGTACGATACACACCAATCATTGAAAATGTATTGTGATGGAGCTGTTAATATGGAAGGTTCTGTGGCTGGAGCAGTTCAAGTATCCGGTACGAGGGAGCAGTATCCCGTCACCATTAAATTACAGTTTGTCAGCACCAACAACACAACTGAGTATGAAGGTTGTATTATGGGGCTAAAACTTTCCCAATCAATGGGCCTCAGGCGGTTAACTATCTTTGGGGATTCCGAATTGATCATTAGACAATCCACTGGAATCTATCACACCAAAGAACTACATTTGCTGCCTTACCATCGGCAAGTTTTACAGATGGCTGCGGAGTTCGAAGAAATAAAATTCCTCCAATTCCTCGGAATATGAATGATTTTACAGATGCACTATCAACTTTGGCCTCCTTAATCAACATACCTAGCAAGGAAAACATGCCAAGCATCACATTTACCCTGCAAAAGGCTCCATCTTATGGGAATTACATTAGAGAAGTATCGGATGAGATACCTCCCATCCAACACCCTTGGTATCAGCACATCAAAGAGTACTTGCGAGATGGATCTACAACCGCTGAGGAGATCCTGACTGAGAGAAGGCAGATCCATCGATTGGCTATGAAATTCTACCTGAGTGGAGATGCACTCTACAAAAGAGATGCATGACTAGGTCTCCTTAGATGTCTAGACAAGGATCAAGCTCAGAGGCTTATGGATGAAATCCATGGTGGAGAATGTGGCCCACACATGAGCGGCCCTCTACGTGTTAAAAAGATCATGAGAACAGGGCATTACTGGCTCTCGCTTAAGGCTGACTGTGATGATCACGTCAAGAGATGCTACCAATGCCAAATTCATGGGAATGCTATCCGTGACCCTCCAATGGAGCTCCACAACATGAGTTCACCTTGGCCCTTCTCATTGTGGGGAATGGACGTGATGGGGCCCGTCGAACCCAAAGCCAGTAATGGGCATCGGTTTATCTTCACCATGATCAACTACTTCACCAAATGGGTAGAAACGGCCTCCTTCCCCAGGGTTACCAAAGAAGTCATCATTGGTTTCATCAGAAACAAAGTTATTTGTCGATATGGACAACCATAGGTGATTTTTTCAGACAACGCTAAGAACCTCAGTAACATAATGATGGAGGAGTTGTGTAGTAAATTCCACATCAAACACCTCAACTCCATCTTCTACCATCCAAAGATGAATGGTGCTGTTGAAGCGGAAAATAAGAACATCAAGAAGATCATGCAAAAGATGTCCACCAATCATAAAGGATGGCCTAACCTCTTGCCTCTAAATCTATTAGCCTACAGAACTTCAATGCGTACTTCCACTAGGGTAACCCCCTACTCATTAACCTATGGAATGGAAGCAGTGGTCCCCAAAGAGGTTGAAATGGAATCCATTGATTGACGTTCAGCTGGATGAAGACAAATGGTTAAAAGATAGGTATCACCAATTATCTCTAATAGACGAAATGCGAAGTGATGCTATCTTCCATGGTCAGTTATATCAATAGAGGATTGCCAAATCCTACAACAGAAAAGTCTGGCTATGTCAGTTTAAACATGTCTTAGTTTTAAAGAAGATCAGTGACAACAAAGATCAATTAAAGGGAAAATTCGCTCCAAACTGGGAAGGCCCGTTTATTGTCAAGGAGGTATTGACAGGAGGTGTTCTCAGATTACAGGAAATGGATGGCGAAAAATTTTCATAGATCATCAACTCAGACACCGTTAAATGGTACTATATCTGAAGTTACCATCAAGCAAACTTCTTGGTTTTGGATCACAAGATCACTAGTCATTTCAGGTTTTTTAACCCTTTCTACACATAACCTTTTTTCATACCCATTTGCCCCATCAGGGAAATACACTCTTCAAGCCAGCAGCCTGGTTTTCAGATAATCAGATCTTTCACTCAACTTCATTTCAAACCTTTTAGGTTATCCCACCAAGGATTGAACCTTTCATACACACAGTTTTATCCCACTAAGGATAAGACTTTTCATACCTGCAGTTTGTCCTACACATGGGATCAAACTTTTTCCGCGCAGTTTGTCTTGAACATGGGATCAAATTTTTTCGGCTACAAATCATCCTGAACACGGGGCGAACTACGTCGACCTTATCTCCCCGATATCTAAGACTACGTAGGCAACCATTTTATATATTCTGGTCGCAATAAAAACAAAATAACAAAAACAACAAAAAATTTCTACACCCTTCTCTAAAAAAACAAAAACAACAAAAACACATTCCTACACTTTCTACCCCCTTCACATACAGCGTTGAACCACTTACACCAGGTTCAAACTATGTAGACCTGATCTCCTCTTCAATATGAGTAAGTAGGAAAAAATTTATGGTTCGGTCTAACCCCCTACCCAAAATACAAATACTTATCAACGGTACTGAGATCAAACTTCAATCCACCACATTTCATCGGCTTCAGACCAAAGGGATGGAACTACCTGGCCTCCCCATAAATAGGAGAGTTGGCGACCATCTAAGTTGTAGTTGATTCCTCGAAGAACAACACCAATCCATAAGAGATGGAACTATTTGGGATCTCCACTTCAATAGGAGTACCGACAACCATCTGTGGTGCGGGGAATCTTAGAGAGGAAAAGTCACACTCCTCTCCACGCCTATATACAGAATCCAGTCCAAATACACCAAAGAGGGTAGGGATACACACAGATCAACAATCCATTTTGAAAGATCATGCGACATCTCAAAGTCCACCCATCAAGGATGAGTTCATAATACATCAAGATCACAACCCCTGAAGAAACAGACAAATATCAAGCAAGTAACAGGGGACAACTAAAGGGGAAATGAATCAGAATATATTTCCCTGCCATATATAATGTAGTTTGATATATAAAATATGTACTGTACATGATAAAATGGCTAAGCTAGTCTATGTAGGAAAATACAAGCCTATCTATAATCCCGTGGATATACGAACTATCAAGTCCAACATGACATCTGTCTCCGAAGAAGGAGGCAACGCCGTAAGCTCCTGCCCAAAGGTATCTACACGAGCTAACAGATCTACAACCAACTGTATGGTGGCATAATGCTCATCAATATATACACTCATATCATCAAGCATTCCAGTAGTAAGGGATCTCACTATAGTAATATCTGTAATGGCTATATCTCGGGCAGATATGGCAGCAACCCGCTTGATAATCAATGCATCTATGGATGATCTGGCCTCATCCCGCTCATCTCTATGAGCTACAGCCTCCTTTCTCTCCAATAGGGCAGCGTCTCTCCCATCAAGAGCTATCATCATCAAGGCCCTAGCTTGCTTTCTCTCAAAGGTCATCAGATGAAGACTCTACTCTAAATATTGTGTTGAATGCTGGATTACAGTGGCACTCATACTGGGAGAATCTATAAGAGCTACTGGCAACCCAGTGAATAGCTCCTCCTCGGTGGGAATAACAATGTCCTTTATGGGCTCCCCATCATCAGAATCAATCTTCGACAATGTGGATACTACCGCAGTCGATGCTATATCTGTCCACGTAGAATACTTTGACGAATAGCCCGGATGGCTAACAGAAAATGCAGCTAGCTTACACTGATCCTAACAGGCATACAACCTGGATCTGTCCTCTGCTGACAAGTGGCGAGAAGCCAAGCGCTGACTCAATACCCCCTCAAAAGGATGGAAGTCCTAAAACTGGTCAAACTGTGACATCACATCCATTGGGTGGTAAGTCTTCATGCCCCTCAAACCAGCCAGAGGGAGATAATCCATTCCAGGAGCATGTATAATGAAGCTATAGGGTGAACTAAGCCCTGTACACGGCAGAATGTCAAACGGATCTCTGATCCCTACCAAGAATAGTGACCAAGACATAGATTTGTACACTTTGTTGGCTAGAAGGAGTGAGATATGGCTTTCTCATGGGTAAAATAATATCCATGTCATCGGAAGGTGCCAATCGGTCTCAGGTGTGCCATGAACCACACGTATAACATGACCAAGCTACCTATAAATACCCCTACAGGGTAGGTGCTGCAATATGTGGTCAATCCCAATGTCTCTGCTACAATCATAGGCAGAATGGTATGACCCTCCCTAAGTGCTCTCACTGCTATAATGACGCCAATGTCCAGCTTATACGTATACTGTGACATGTACACGTATGACAATACACACATCAACAATATGTCTACTATGGCTAGACTCCAATGATCCTCTGGTATAGTAAAATCCCAGGAGTTCCATGTGTACTGTCATATGAGCCAAATCTATCCATCAGAAAATGCTGGGATACCACGTGGCGAGATGTGATCTCATCCTGCACAACTCTACGCCTCAGCCTGGTGAGGGTCATAAACTGCCGACTCATGTCTCCGATAGCCCTCCACGCGCAAGGTCTGTCAAATAGCAGCGCTGTCAATCATGCATACTCCTCCAAGGTCGGAGTCAACTCATAGATACCAAACTGGAAGACCTGCCTCTCTGGTATCCAATGCTCCATCATATCCTCTACAAAGCCTGCGGAAACCTGAAACATCAGGAGGGTCATAGAATGCTGCAATAACTGATCTAGAATCACCCTGTCTGAAGGTGACATACTATCATACCACGATCTCAGACGGGATGCCACCAACACTGTTAAGGTATGATCAATGCGACTAACTGTCAAAGAAGATATCTGTGTGGGCCGTGTCATAAGACCATACAGGGGTCAATGCTAAATATCTCTTGACATACATATATATGCATAATATATTATATGCATGATAAATAATATATGGCAATATGATGTAGGGAATAATAGTACATACATTCCTAAGTACATCATCATCTAATACATCTCTATACAGCTAAAAATACATGGAAGTGGGACACTGCCACCCAACTACTAATAGAGGCCTATCAAAAGATATAGCGAGAATGGGGCACAACCACCCAATATCTAATAGAGGCCTATCAAAAGATATAACGAGAATATACATAAGAAGAAGACAATGGTGTCAATGTCTACATCGTCAATCATGTCCACCTGATATAACTCCTCCTGAGTCACTAGATCTCCATCAATGGGGATGTTAGGCCTATACAAGAGAGGATCTGCACTGGCAAAGCCATAAGCTAGAAGGATCAAAAGTATCTGCCTCTGAAGGATCCCTGCCCAAGTGCCGGATAGAGAAATGTGCCCAGTCCAACTGCTAGGTCAAATTGGCAATCTGTGTCAAATGAGTCAGATCTCCGACACAGGCCTTCCAATCCATCATCATCACGGATCCAAGAACCATATCCCCCATAAACTGAGTGGCACGGGTCTGGGCTCCGATGGTATGAGGGGACCACCAATGCTGAAACATATCCTGAGTATGAGGACCCTCTAACATTGTAAAACTGTCAACACCCAATAATGAGATATTAATGACGGGTGACCCGTTCTCAAACCCAATAGGAAAATGTTGAATAGGGAATCCATGTTATGACATCAGCTGTTAATAACTCCAACTGTAGACGATAATAGGTGAAACCCTTAGCTACAAGAACCTCCGTTATTATAGAGTGATGCCATCGCCATCCTGTTGGATAGGTCTCCAAGCCTAGCACACTCACATAACATAAACATATGAGCCTCTCATAGGCCCAGAACTGCTAACACAAAGGCAAACATCTACTGTCAGTCGACACTCCTAACATGTACATGGGAAATCATAAGAGAAATACTCACCAGCAGAAATAGGTAAAATCCTAAGCAAGCCTCCATCAGGCCCTACGAACGCATGCACATACCCCTGAGGAAATAGGCGAAGGTGTAGGAGCCCCAATCATACTCTCCAATACAGTCCACATCTCGTATAGCGTTCACCAAAGCGAATGATACCCAGGAAGAGTTATCTGCAATGAAGCAGCCCCTAATGATTATAAGGATTATTCGCTGAAGAATGCAGTCCCGAACTCTCACATCATCGGGTATGGGCTCACTCAACAACCCACTCATAGCATCTATGCTCAAAGGACATGTACGGACTATCCTTCCCTTGAGCGCCTAAGCTGGGACTCCTTGCAAGGATCTAATGTCAGTTGAGGTAATGTCCTTTGTACATGGCATTGGCACCCCTCCGGCTCGGTCCAGTTCGAGTTGTAAAGGAGGTCTTGTAAGCTGGGAAGGCCAAATCAGGAATAAAAATGCTACGCGATTGAGCGGAATAGCCTGAAATCCTAGTTTTCAAATACTAAACTACGGGTCTACATGTCACTCATTGGTATTTGCCCAAACAAAGGGTTCACTATACCGATGATCACAACTGTTGTCAACTACACTCAGTAATACCTCTGAAAGGTCTGATGCGATCAGTTTGGGGTAGTAACTCCAAAACACCTCTCCCCAGCAGGGATTTCATCCACATGTTAACGAAGGTCAAGCATCCTTGACGCTTTACCCAATAGGTATCTCATCCATCGATGCACACGTCAACGAAAGTCAAGCCACCTTAACATCATTAGTCGTCGGCTTTTAAACCCAACGAAGCATCAGGAACCATTCGATGATCTCATCCGTTGATGCACTTATCAGCGAAGATCAGGCAACTCTAGTAACACAGACTGTTGGCAGTAACTCTGACAGAGCAATAGAAAGACCTGGCGATACGAACTAGGAAAAAATCATCCCATCGGGGAGGACCGATGATGGAATATGTTATACATATCCTCAATAGACAAAGCTCTATCCCCAGAGTCTCTTGTACATGAGAGATATATCCTCAGTGTAAATTCTATACCAAGGATTAACGACTTTGGTGATAACCCCAACGTCAACATCCTGGAAGTTCTTGAGAACTTTGGATCACACATCCAAGACAGTTCATCAGGGTTGTCAGTGATAACTTCAATCCTCAGCAGAAGTCGTGGGAGCCCACAGTCATCACATCCTGTTGGAGAACAATCCAACAAACCACATACATCATGCTACGTTTTCATTTCTATAACGACCCCAAAATTCATACAATATAATTCTGGACTTCGGACGTTAATAATACATTCAACCTCTAATTTAAAATCATTAAACGATAATACAACATTGAAATTTACGAAATAATTAAAATTTTCTATTACAAACTATCCTTGTTCCCAAAACCTTCAACCTTTACATCTAATTATTTCAGAATCATTTTAATACTACAATAGTTTACATCGCAAAACGATATTACAATTCAACATCAATACATTATTCGGAACCTTAAACATCGTTCAAATAATAATAACACAACCAAAGTGTATAAATCTTCAATTATCACATCTGATTCATGTCTTTCAAATACCACATAACTTTACCTTGAATCTTGAACCTGTAAAAATTGTTATTTGCAAGGTTGAGCTCGACAGCTCAGTAAAATCTAACAACATTCATGCATCACGTTATACACATTCATGTGCCCGTTAGCAGAAACGGGACTTGAAGCTACTGTTCTTCGCAATTTTTGACCCTTTTTCTCCTACTAATCTTCATAACTTGAGTTATACATATCCAAATTAGTCCGTTTTAGATTCTATGGATTCATAATTCATAGAACTACAACATACTAGAATTCTAACAATTTATAAAAACATTAACCAACCTAAAATATGACCCAAAACACATGTTCATACTCTATTTTCATGTTTTAACATCTCTAGCGAATTCGAAAGCCATGACTTCGTTTCTTAATCAATTGACACGATTTAAACTATGTTGTTTTCGTTTCCTCACATACTAATATAATCCAACATTAATTTACAGATTATAACACATATTAAACATGAAATTTTATACTTTCTTAAGCCATTTTTCATACATAAACACTTTTATCCCAATTTCTTCCTACAATCCTAATTTCACGTGATTGATACTCAAACAATCACTCATATATGATGATTATCAGTTTATAATCCATATATACGAATATATATATATATATATATATATATATATATATCAATCCAACATGAATTAGCAATAAAATTTCCAAAACAAGGGTTTACACTAAAATAATTTATACCTTGCTGCTTTGATTATTTGCTAGCAAAAAGATGATGATGATTAGGATTAGAAATTTCCCTCCTTCCTCTTGAAAATCACAGAGAACTCTCTCTCTTGCTTCCATGCTCTCTTCTCTAAACTCTTCTCTAAGGCTATAGAAGAATACGTGAAATAAAAATAAGCCAACTGATAATCGTGAATATCAGTTAGCAAAACCAATAGGCGTAAGTTACAGTAAGCCAAAGGCCACAAGACCTTGTTTGGCTACCACCTATCCTCCAAACTAGATTGTTTTAATAATCTTTATATTATATACTTTCATGACACACCATTAAATTAATTTAATTAGCTCATACTTATAATTATAATAATTATAATTCCCATTGTAATATACTTAATAAATCTTTACATGTCTATTTTAATTAATAAATTAGATGAAAACAACATTTTATTTAATTTAATTATTTTCTTAAATATTAAGTAAATGATTTAATTTAATTATTTCCTTAAATTAAATCCTTCAAATAAAATTAACACTATTCAATTTAATTTATATTAATCAATTTAGTTACTAAATTAATTCACAACAATTTTATCAACCATTTATTTATCTTACTAAATAAATTAATTAAAATATTTATTTAATTCAATAAATATTTAAAATTAATTACTAAATTCATTTAATTCCTTCAATAGTTAACTTAACTATTAAACCTCACTTTCCCAATATATGAATATATATTTCTCTTCACACTAGATCATATATTTCAACATATATAGCACGTATATATATATATACTCAAACTCAACGCATCTCATAGTAAGAATTTTAATTATTAAATTCTTATTTTAATAATTTATAAAAATTCGGGTTGTCACATCTTTCCCCCCTTATAAGGATTCCGTCCTCGGAATCAACAAAACCTCCCTTATTCGATTTTCACCAAATCTCTTTTCAAAATTTATCGTTGAATAACTTCATCACATTACCTTAATATAGTTTTTATATTTCCTACTCCCACCATTCTTCATAATAAATTCTTGTAAGTTTTATTTCATAAGCTTTCACTTGAACTCAATTATATTTTGAGTATTATATATTAGTTAACCCATTCATTTCCTTTTCTAAGGATCGTTATCATATACTCAACACATAAACACTCGGGATATTACATTCACCCCTTCTTCTAAGAATTTCGTCATCGAAATTTTATTTATTAATCTTCATTCATTCAATCTATCAAAATAGATTTTATGTCAATATCTATTTATTCCTTAGGTTCTGCAACCAAATTCTTTCTCTAAGGATCTTTCTAAGATAATCATATTCCTCACCCCATCCTCTTTTAAGAGTTCCACATTTCTCTTCTTTCTAGAATTCAATTCTTTCTTGAAATTATTATGTTTTGCTTAATTTTCTCATCCTTTCCACTTTCACCTTTCAGAACAATAAAAATCTTCCCAAATTGCTTAATAATTGGGAAGCAATACGAATAACAACAATTTAAAAGATTCCAAATCGTGCTAAGGGGTCATAAAACCTTGAACTATGTTCCTTGGTTATGAAGTATCTTGACTTGAACCTTTAACAGTCATAAGACTATACGGACCTTGAACTCTTCTCCAGGTTTAATAGTGCATCACCACCATAAACCATCTTTAACAGAATGTTTAGGAATCACACAGACTGAAAACACTCTCTGCAAGTACTCTAGGTGATCACCCTATCGTACCCCTACGTCATGCACAACGTATTACATCTTAACATCGTAACGATTATATGCGTTACTTTCGGAACCATTGTCTCCAATAACATGTCCCCTTTTACAGGGTTATTCACCTCAGCTTTTCAACATCTGAATCCGCACCAAAATAATTTGGTTTCACATAACTTCTCAAGAAACACTTGAATTTCATGAACATCTTTCAATATTCGTCTAGCTGAACCAAATAGCATAGACTTCTACAATAATTTGGACATCAATCAAAATATATATATATATATATATATATATATATATATATATTCTCATATCTTAAAGAAATCTCAAAAATCTTTTTATGACGTAATGATATCGCACTGTGCATTTACAATCCGTTTGAGGATTCCGTCATTTGGTGATTTTATCATACTACATCATACCATAGTGGGCTGACGATCCTTAGATCACATTTAACACTAAGTAATACTGGATTGATGACTCCATCGTTTTTATCATTTCTACACCAGGTTCCATGATGCATTAATGATATATAAAAAAATATATTTTTATATATTTCAAATCATTTTTGTCTAGCCAAAGCAATTAACATAGACATACAAATAATAGCACTGTTTTTAAAAATTCTTTGGTTCGCTAGTGTGACCCAACACATTTATTTTTTCCAAAAATCAAATGTATAACCATCGGCACGAAGTCAATAAATTTCAAAAATCTAGCAAAGCTAAAAGATTTGGAAAACCTAATTTTCTCCATCAATTTCAATCTTTACACTAAATATTCTTGTATTTTAACTTATAATCCTCCTATATCCCTAGTATAGTTCATTAAACTTACCGCACATTGGAAGTTCAGGAACTTGCCACAATAATATGAGTTTAAGAACTTGTCCTAGTCAGACCATAGGCGTCCATTCGCTGAGGGGTTCAAAACATACCATATTATTATGAGTCACGGACTTACTATATGCATTAGTTTTAAGAACCGCACCTAATCCTAATAATATCTAACTAATCTTAATAGTTTCTAACTATCAAATATACACATGAGAAAGGCATCACCTTTTTGCCACATATACATTGATAGCGCGACACCAATATTCTAATGATTATCAATGTGATAAACTGAGTGCAAGCATAAAACCCTCGCCCATACAAAGATTTGTACAACTTAGCCATCACATGAGTCCTCAATTGAAATCCCACCTAACTCTATCTTACTCTTAACATTCTCTTTGCTCGATGCGAATTCCTCATATCACATCATCTATAACTCCTCGTGAGTTATCTCGTACTATTTCATAGTACATCATCTTCATAATATCAAGCTATAATTATTCAAACATTACATACCATCTTTCCTTTATAATTTAAACTGATCATGTCGTGATCTTATTCTTTAATCATCTCCCTTACAATTCTTTTCTTCTCTCATGATTGTTTTGTTTTACGATCCTCTTTCTTTCCTTTTTCATCATTTATGACTTTATTTGTTATCTTGGCTATTGCCATTTCTTATCTTTATATCTCTTCAAGATTCTTCCTTAAATTTTCTTGTTTATATAACGATTCTTCCTTTAAGAACTTCTAACTTCATTTAAATTGCTCCACATTTCATTCAAGTTCTACATTTTCATCATACGTATCCATTTTCTATACTTGGTACACATCGAGTCTCTAACAATTTCAATATGGTATGATGAGTGGTTTCCCACATGCAACCAACAAACTAGGTTCCGAGTTGCTAGTTCGTATATACCACCGCTCTATGAAGGAATCGTTTAGCCCATATACCATACATTAACTATTAAAGAGTACGATTGTACCACACTTAGATATAACTTTTTATTCTTAACTTCTTTATCGTTCTCTTCTTATAAATATCACCTTACATCCTTATTGTTGGAGTTGGGTAACTCCACTTTCATATTCCTTATAACTCTACGAGATTCTTCTTTGAATCCTCTCACGCATGTTTTAATCCTTTCTTTATACATTTCTTAAATTACTTCTTATTCTTCAAGCTATATCTGAGCTTATTCTTTCGTTATCTTCTCCTTCCTTCTCTAAGGTTATAGCCTATGGTACTTCTACCTAAGGTTTATATCCTACATCTTTGATACAAACTGTAATGACCCCAAAATTTATACAATTTAATTCTCGACTTCGGTCATTAATAATACATTCAACCTCTAATTTTACATAATTAAACGATAATACAACCATTGAAACTTGCGGAATAATTAAAATTTTCTATTACAAACTATCCTTGTTCCCAAAACCTTTAACCTTTACATCTAATTATTTCAGAATCATTTTAATACTACAATAGTTTACATCGTAAAACGATATTACATTCAACATCAATACATTATTTGGAACCTTAAACATGGTTCAAATAATAATAACACAACCAAAGTGTATAAATCTTCAATTATCACATCTGATTCATGTCTTTCAAATACCACATAACTTTACCTTGAATCTTGAACCTGTAAAAATTGTTATTTGCAAGGTTGAGCTCGACAGCTCAGTAAAATCTAACAACATTCATACATCACGTAGCACATAATAACATGCTCAATATATATCTCATAAACATTGGACTAACATAACATACATGTTACAGTTCATATAACAAGTATAAAGATTGAGTTCCTTACTCAATCAACATGGTTTATTCAATCAACGTAGTCAAAAGTTGACTTTAACATTTCATACATTTAACATATATATAACACATCATGCTCTTTACAATAAAGATTTAAAACAGTTAATCACCAAGTTCACATAGCAAATAGGAACTGAAAGACTTGCCTTGATCGTTGTTTACCAATAACAGTTTAATAGCTTACAGTTATCTGCACTTCACGTGCCCAACATAATTATATAATCATACACATCAACTATTAGTCATATAGAAACACATAGTAGTTGTAATGTAAACTTTAATTTACGTCTCATAACCCTTCCTATCATAAATAAACAATGTTCAATTTGATTGTGTTAACTTTCGACTTATAACTCACTATATTTCATATTCGAAGTTCATTCAAGTGTTTAAGTGTTGCTAGGAATCATTATTAGTCTTATATTAACACTATTCAATATCATATCATATTATATTCATTTCATTTGATTTAAAGCACTTTTTACGTTCATTATCACTTATCACGGAGTTTCGACGTTTATTCGTCTTCCGCCCAATTTGTCTCTCTTGTGTGTGCTTAGTATGCGTATTCAACTTATCTAATATATCATTTATTAATGTTAAGCATCATTATAATTCATAATATTCATGTTCTATAACTTAGAACAACATCTTTTATCATCAAGAGCACTACACTTGCAATGTGTATGCCCGATGCCCTCTAATTGCCTCTGAAAACACAACAGTCCTAAAGATGACCATTTTGACTACTGTTCCATACCTCAAATTGAAAATCTTAGATAATAAAAGTTGTAGGTCTATTCGTCCTTGTTTCGGATCATATTGAATCACCCCGATCGGAGTTCGTATGAAAACGTTATGCCTATTTTCCTAAAACTGGTTAAAGAAGTCACACCTGACATACTTTGGGCGCAGCTGCACCCAATTAAGCCTTGGGCACATCGCAACTATGCCCTACTACTACATATGCAATGCGCCAAAATGACTTAGGGCACAAATGCAATATCTTCATTCAGATTAGCGTAAAGGACACAAGCTATTGTTCTTCGCGATTTTTGACCCTTTTTCTCCTACTAATCTTCATAACTTGAGTTATACACATCCAAATTAGTCTGTTTTTGATTTTATAGATTCGTAATTCATAGAACTACAACATACTAGAATTCTAACAATTTATAAAAACATTAACCAACCTAAAATTTGACCCAAAACACATGTTCATACTCTATTTTCATGTTTTAACATCTCTAGCGAATTCGATCGCCACGACTTCGTTTCTTAATCAATTAACATGATTTAAACTATATTGTTTTCGTTTCTTCACATACTAACATAATCTAACATCAATTTCAGATTATAACACATATTAAACATGAAATTTTATACTTTCTTAAGCCATTTTTCATATATAAACATTGTTATCCCAATTTCTTCCTACAATCCCAATTTCACGTGTTTGATACTCAAACAATCACTCATATATGATGATTATCAACTTATAATCCATATATACAAATATATATATATATATATAAATCCATATATATATATATATATATATATATATCAATCCAACATGAATTAGCAATAAAATTTCCAAAACAAGGGTTTACACTAGAATAATTTATACCTTGCTGCTTTGATTATTTGCTAGCAAAAAGATGATGATGATTAGGTTTAGAAATTTCCCTCCTTCCTCTTGAAAATCACAGAGAACTCTCTCTCTTGCTTCCAAGCTCTCTTCTCTAAACTCTTCTCTAAGGCTATAGAAGAATACGTGAAATAAAAATAAGCCAACTGATAATCGTGAATATCAGTTAGCAAAACCAATAGGCGTAAATACTGAGAAGCCAAAGGCCATAAGGCCTTGTTTGGCTACCACCTATCCCCCAAACTAGATTATTTTAATAATCTTTATATTATATAGTTTCATGACACACCATTAAATTAATTTAATTAACTCATACTTATAATTATAATAATTATAATTCCCATTGTAATATACTTAATAAATCTTTACATATCTAATTTAATTAATAAATTAGATCAAAACAACATTTTATTTAATTTAATTATTTTCTTAAATATTAAGCAATTAATTTAATTTAATTAATTCCTTAAATTAAATCCTTCAAATAAAATTAATATTATTCAATTTAATTTACATTAATCAATTTAGTAACTAAATTAATTCACCACAATTTTATCAACCATTTATTTATCTTAATAAATAAATTAATTAATTCAATATTTATTTAATTCATATATATATATATATATATATATATATAATTAATTAATTACTAAATTCATTTAATTCCTTCAATAGTTAACGTAACTATTAAACCTCACTTTCCCAATATATGAATATATATTTCTCTTCACACCAGATCATATATTTCAACATATATAGCACGTATATATACATACTCAAACTCAAAACATCTACTTAATAAGAATTTTAATTATTAAATTCTTATTTTTATAATTTATAAAAATTCGGGTTGTCACAATTTCTGTCTGTATATATATACTTATATATGTATATATTTTTATATATGGACTAACATTATCGAGTTTGCCTCGATTGAGCCTAGACTTATGTCTGCAGCCTTTACTTGCTTTTGTTTTATATATATATATATACTTATATATATGAACTGTTGTCGGATTATATCCGATGAGCCTAGATTTTACATCCGGAGGGCTTAGTTGCTTTTATATATTTATATACTTATATACATGAACTGTTGTCGAACTCTCATTCGATTAGCTTTGAATTTTATATCCCAGATGCGTTTCTTTACTTTTATATATATATATATATATATATATATATATATATATATATATATATATTTATTTATATATACATTTACATCGGGGCTTGGAGTTTACTTGAGGCCTTTTACTGCTTTCTTTACATTTAGTCCCGCCTAAAGTTTACTTCATGGCGGTTGAACATCTTTTATTGCTTTATTTACTTTTTCTGATCCCCCATGGAGGTGCTTCGTGGTGGTTGGTCATGTCTTTATATACATATATATTTACCACTTTTATATATTTACATTTACGATCCCCATTAAGGTGCTTCGTGGTGGTTGATCATGTTTGTATACATATATTTACAACTTATATATATAATTGCTTACTACTTTTCATATAAACTTCGGCATCTTGTGAGCCTAGGAATCATGTGATCACAGATTAAGTCTACTGAATCTAGATTCGGTTCCAGTGATGGACTTTTTCAGCTGTAAGCAACTTGTACATTATTTAAAGTGTTTGAATTTCCTTAGATGTTTGTCATGCCCATGAGGAGTTCGACACTGTTGTATATTATTTTCTCGAAGATGCTTTGCATTTCGAAAATAAAAGCAAACAAGCCGAACATTTAATAACAAAATGGAAGTATGATAAGGTCTCAATTACTATGGAGCACATGGTTTGAAAAACATCTTTTACAAAAGTTCATTGCTTTATCATGTTTAAAACTGATTTTTTCGTATATATTCAAACCTTTTGTATATAGGTGAGAATGTGGCCTCGCACTACTTCAAAATAAATTGCACATTGATCCACACACACACACACACATTTATATAACAGTTTCTTAAAAAGTGGCGGTCATCATGGCAACACGGATGTTGTGGGGTGCCTAACACCTTCCCTCCGCATAATCAAACGCCCGAACCCAAATGAATCTCTGTTTCACAGACCCGTTTAGCATTGTCACATCACTAGGTCAATGTACAAACCTTTTCTCGGTTGCGTTGGTGCAACCAATTAAAAACACCAACTGGTGACTCTTACAGTCAAATAATCGACATGATACATGTCAGACTTTTTTAACTTATTTTTTCAAACAAATCTCACATAACATGAGAACACCAAAGAACAAGAAACGAAAAGTGACAAATAAAAATCCCGATGTCGATAGGTGGTGACTTTGCTTAGGACACCAGTAAGAGGGATTAAGCCGCTACTATAAGCTTTTCAAAACTGTTATATACTTGTGTGTGAATGTTGCATTTACATTTATGATGAATGTGTACGAATGCATTTACTTACTGCACTGCAAAATATCTTTCTGTGATATTAGTGCTTCGCACATGTCATCATTTTCATAAATGGTGAGACACATTGTATGTGAATGTATGTTGTCTGGTTCCTACACCAGGAGGTTATCCTGTCGGTGTTTGATTACTGGACTCGTAGGGAGACTAATTCCAACGAGGCTCGGGAAAGGCACCACCTAGATTCGCTCCAGTTGAAAGACGGGATTAACTTCTTGTCAAGTAGATTTCGATGATCTGGGGACCGTCATGCCAAAAAGCCGCGAGAGTAACCCTAAGATAGGTCAACCTTTGATAAACCAAACGCGGAGGGAAGTCTGTTCATGCTTTCCATTTTCAATTACATGTATAAGCATTTACTTATAATTTTATTCCATGTCATCTTTATATAATGGAAAATATGAAGAATATTTTTGCATACATGACATGCTATAAAATAACAACCATTTTTGCAGGATAATATTCCTAAAATGGACATATTATGATAGCATTTACACTATCCCTAAGACTAAACTACATAAGTCTTTTGTAGGGAAACAATTGGGCTTATTACCCGCTCAAAATCCAAAAAGGCTACGAGCCAATAGCCAATCATGTCTTCTTCTGACCAGTCTAATCTCATTTCTCGAGAAGAATTTGACAGATTAAGTAAACAAATTACAGATTTGGCTATTCCACAGAAAGAATTGCATCAGTCTACTCAGGGTACAAAGATTCCTACACATACAGAATCCTCTACACAAGGTTTGGATAAAACAAATCCAGAACCTCAGTTGGATACGACTAATAAAGTCCCTAAAAACACCCATCTCAAAAGAGATCTAGACACCAATGTTATAAGGAAGAAAGTCCTTTAAATGGAAGAAAATATCCGTTTCTCTCGAAGTGATTGGAACACATTGAAATGTTTCATATGCTGACCTTTGCATATTTCTTGATGTTCATTATCCAGAAAAATTCATAACCCCTAACTTTAAAAAGTATGACGGATTAGGGGATCCTTACACACATTTAAAGGTGTTCATTGGAGAACTTGGATCTTATGCAGAAAATGAGAAGCTCATAATGCAGCTGTTCTAGAAGAGTCTAACTGGAGAAGCCCGTTCATGGTATACCAGATTAGACAACTCAAAGATTCATAGTTGGGAAGAGCTAGCTCATGCCTTCCTCACTCAATACAGTTTTCAATCTCAGATGGCTCCTGACCGATACCAGATTACCAAGGTCATGAAATAGTCTAATGAGTCTTTCAGAGAGTACGATGAAAGGTGGAGGCGCCTTGCTGCTCAAGTTATTCCTTCTATGATAGAGCCAGAAATGGTCATGACTTTCATTGACATATAAGAAGCTCCTTTCTATGAGAGAGTCTTAGCTGGTATTGGCAAACCATTTTCTGAAATGATCAAGCATGGAGAAATGGCTGAGATGGAATTGAAGTAAGGAAAGATTCAAGACCTAGCCGCTATTAAAGCAGTTGCTGAGCACATCAAATCCAAAACTTATGGAAACAACCCCCGGAGGGTCCATAAAAAGAAAGAGGAGGATGTTTCCTTTATACTACAAGGTCAAAAAGGAATTTAGAATATGCCTATACAGAGGAGAAACTACTCCCCTTTCCAATCATAGCCTTTAAACCCTCCATTGCCTAAGGTGGAGATGCAGAGTGCCCTCGAACGTTCACACCCTTAGGGGACTCGCTCGAGAATATTCTTGCTCTTCTGACTACTCAGAAGAAAATCACGCATCTTCTTAAACCAGCCAACCTTAATGGGAGGGGTTTTAATGTTACTCAAAAGTGTGATTATCATGCCGGAGCACCTAGACAAGATACTCAAGATTGTTGGTCCTTGAAACATAAGATCAAAGATTTAATAGACAACAGTGAGATCATGGTTACCAAACCAGAATAAACTCATGTGCAAGATAACCCTCTTCCTCAACACAAAGAAGAAGAGGTCAACATGATTAGTTGGAACACTGGACAGAGTTCCAATTTTAACAATGAATCATCCCAAACCATCTAAGAAGGTGTTGACAGATGGGATTACGCAAAGTTTCAATTTTCTATGAAACGAAAGATGAAAGCTCTTTGTAAGCAAATTGAATAATTGGCAAAACTGGTGACCCATTAGCATCAAGGCACATGCCAGTTAGTCAGCCAGGAGCATGCATATCTCTTTCCTTTTGTTATGAATGCTCCACCATCACTTTCAGAAAGCAAGGCTATGGAAGATAAGGTTGCAAAGAGAGCAAGTGCTAAAGACCGTCGCGATTTTGACAATAAAAAGGAATTTACATACCTGGGCCAACCTATGGAGGAGATATTTTAGAAGCTAATCAACGAAGGAAGAATTACCTCCCTTCTACCTCTAATCAATCCCCGTTCAAGACGGTTCAACTCCGATGGAGTATGTCAATATCATTCACATTCTCACAGTCACAATAGAAAAGAATGTTGGGCACTCCGCCACCTAATTCAAAATCTAATTGACAGCGTTGTCCTGCAGCTGGCAAATGATGACACTCTGATACTCGAGAGTAGGAATACATGTCCTACCAAATGGAAGGGATTAGTAGCAGTTATATCTGCTGACGCTGATGAGACTGTAAAAACATTTCCCATACAAGCAATTCAACTCAAATTAGCTGACAATCCTTTGAAAATGGCTACACCAGAGCCAATTTCTTCACCCTTTAGACCACAGTATCATGTTGTCAGCTTACACAAAGTCCCATGGAATTATGGAGAGGCTAAATGATCCACATCTCATACTAGTGCTACAGTGTCGAAGGAAAATACACTGTATCTTCCTCAGAGGGTGATGAAGCCCGCTATGAAAGCAAAGGGGAAGATTCCCATGGAGAAAATTGAGAAATTCCTCCGCACTATGGGTCATAATAAAGCCAAGGTGGTTCTAAGCTTAAGAGAAGCTCCACATTAGATATCAATACTGGACTTGGTTTTTTCTTCCGAGGATCACAGAAAGATCTTACTGAAGGTTTTGGAAGAAGCCTACTTACCGAAATCAATGGATGTGGAAAAATTTCAACATCTGGTTTATCACATTTTTAACAACAATGTGATATCCTTCATTGATGACAACATAACGCCCGAAGGGACCGATCATTGTAAGCCATTACACATTATAGTTTTGTCCTTCGGGTATATGTTAGTTGGAGTTTTGATAGATGGATGTTCGTCTCTAAATATTTGTCCTTATGCCATCTTGGCGAAGATGAACGTCAATGTCAAACGGATCTGAAGCAGCCATACAGTTATCAAAGCTTTTGATGGATCCCGACGAAATTCTGTCGGAGAGGTTAAGCTGCCAATTGAGATTAGTCCAAACACATTCAATGTATCCTTCCACGTCCTCAAGATAGATTCAGGATATAACCTACTATTGGCTAGACCATGGATCTATATGGCTGGAGTCGTTCCTTCGACACTACATCAATAACTCAAATATATTATCAACAATAGCCTAGTCACTGTCAACGTTGAATCAAAATGTCCTGAACAAGGAAATCTACAAATCATCAGCTTCAATTAGAGTACCACTTCTTGTACCAATGATTTCTGCCGAGGTTATGTCGGCCACTCAAGAAATGATGTCATTGGGTCATCAGCCAGGACAAGGGCTTGGTAAAAATCAGCAGGGTATTAAGCACCCAATTCAAATGTCCAGTCAAACTGGGACATCCGGACTAGGATATTCTTCCAATTCCAGCCACAGGAATCCTCATAAGCACAAGCAGATTCCTCAAGCTTCCACCACACGACGATTTTCTCCACCTGCACTTCATGAGCTGATAAAGTTTCCAATAAAGGTGCCAACCCATGTTATGGCTATGTTATTTCCCAAACCAGTACCATTCAAAGCAAAAGAGGTTCTGATTCCTGATCCCGAAGTGCAAAAAAGGGAACGAAAACGTAAACATGACATCGCTTTGATGATGTCAGGCATACACATCATTGTATATGATGAACATACAAACAGATATACCTCAGACGATGATTGCTCAGATGTTATGGTGATCATTCGTGCAGTCCATCAGGACTTTACCCTCGACAATTGGAGCAACACTCCATACATTGGTCGACGAGGGTAAAACGGACAGAAATCCCTCTGCCCTGTAGATAACTTTAATTTCTTACTTTTCTGTCCAGTATTAGCAGTTATTTTATCCGTACATGCTAACACTTTTGTATGATTAAACATTTTCATATATTAAGTGAAAGCATATTTTGTTTCAGGACTATGAATTTAAATGTGCCTGTACTTGCTGATGATGTGCCTTTTCTCCACAAGGACTGTAACTTTGATGCAAAGTTGGACTCAGACTTGATGGAAATCCAATAGGACATTGAGACACCTCAGAAGATTAAGGAATGCGTCAAAGACAAACCTAAACCCAACCTTGACCAAACCACTTCTTTCAATCTTGGAACCTTAGAAAGCCCTAAGCTAATCCAGATTAGTTTAGACCTAACCCCAAACCAACAAAATGACATGGTTGCGTTACTAACCCAATTCCAGGATGTGTTTGCATGGTCTCACGAAGATATGGTGGATTTGTCCACTGACATTGTCCTTCATCGCCTTCCCATTAAGGAAGGATTTAGGCTAGTCAGACAGAAGCTCAGGCGATTGAAACCTGAGTGGAGTTTAAAGGTGAAAGAAGAAATTTTGAAACAATTTCATGCTGGCATTATCATGGTGTCCACATATCCAGAAGGGATATCCAACATTGTTCCCGTGCGTAAACCAGGAGGAAAGGTGCGAGTTTGTATGGATTACCGGGATCTGAACAAAGCTTGCCTTAAAGATACCTTTCCCGTTCCCTTTATCCATATTCTTATTGACAATACTACTCAATACGACATGTACTCCTTTGCTGATTGCTTTGCGGGGTATCATCAGATTATGGTCGTTGAGGAGGATCGTGAGAAAACTGCTTTCATCACGCTTTGGGGAACCTTCTGCTATAGATGGTTGTCATTCGGCCTCATCAATGCCGGGGCAACCTATCAGTGAGCTATGATGGTTCTTTTCCACGATTTAATGCATAAAGAGATAGAGATCTACATGGATAACATCATTGTCATGTTTCGCAGGGAAGAACACCACTTAAACTATCTCAAAAAGCTCTTCAACAGGTTGCATAAGTACAACTTGAAGTTGAATCCAGCCAAGTGCGCCTTTGGCGTTAAATCAGGCAAGTTGCTAGGTTTCCTAGTCAGCCACAAAGGGACTGAGCTGGATCCCACCAAAATCCAGGCCATCAAGGAAATGCCCATTCCTTAGACAGAGAAGGAAATACGAGGATTTTTGGGAAGAATCAACTTCATTAGTAGGTTTATCTCTCAACTCACAGCAACTTGTGAGACCATTTTGAAATTGTTAAGGAAGAACTCCTCCATGAAATGGAACGATGAGTGTCAGAAATCCTTCCTTACAATCAAAGAGAAGCTGGTTAACGCTCCTATTTTGGTTCCACCCAAGGATGATGTAGCCCTGTTCATGTACATGTCCATTAATGACAATGCTATGGGTTGCATGATGGGACAAAAAGACGATAGAGGCCAAGAACGAGCTATCTATTACCTCAGCAAAAGATTCAGCAGCAGTGAACACAAGTACACTCTGATTGAGAAGACTTGTTATGCTTTAACATGGGCTTCCATGAGGTTACAACATTACCTCTATGGTCACACAACCCATCTCATATTTTGCGTGGATCATCTCAAATACGTGTTCAGTAAGCCAATACTAAATTATCGGTTGTCCAGATGGTAGTTGATCCTACAACAACTTGAAATCGTCTACGTGACGCAAAAGTCTATCAAATGTCAAGGAATTACTGATCAACTGACCGCCGCACCTGTCGGGGACTTCAAACCCTTAGAATCATACTTCCCCAATGAAGGGGTAATGGCAGTTCAGCAACACCATCAGTACGATACATGCCATACATGGAAAATGTATTTCGATGGAGATGTTAATACGTAAGGTCTTTGAAGCTAGAAGCGCTTCTAGTATCCATGATGAGGGAAGCGATATCCCGTCATCATCAAAATTGCGGTTTATCAAAGACCAACAACATAGCTGAGTATGAAGGTTGTATCATGGGGCTAAAAATTGCCCGTTCAATGGGCATCAGGCGGTTAACTGTCTTTGGGGATTCAGAGTTGGTAATTAAATAATCCACAGGAATCTATCAAACCAAAGAATTATATTTGCTGCCTTACCATCAACAAGTTTTACAGATTGCTTTGGAGTTCAAAGAAATCTCCTTTTCACACATTCCTCGTAATAGGAATGATTTTGCAGATGCATTAGCAACACTGATCTCCTTGATTCACATACTTGACATGGAAAACATGTAAAGCATCACATTTGCCCTGCAAAAGGCCCCAGCTTATGGGAACTATGTTGGATAAGTATCAGATGAGCTACCTCCCATCCACATCCCTTAGTATTAACATATCAAGGAATATCTGCGAGATGGATCTACACCCACTGAGGCGAGCCTGACTGAAAAGAGGCGGATCCATCGACTTGCTATGAAATTCTACCTGAGTGGAGATGCACTCTATAGAAGAGATGCAAGATTAGGTCTCCTCAGATGTCTGGACAAAGACCATGCTCAGAGACTCATGGATGAGATCCATGGTGGAGTATGTGGCCCAAACATGAGCGTACCCCTACTTGTTACGAAGATCCTCAGAACAGGGCATTATTGGCTTACGCTCAAAGCTGACTGTGATGATCACGTCAAGAGGTGCTATCAATGCCAAATTCATGAGAATGATATCCACGCCCCTCCAAGAGAACTCCATAATATGAGTTCGCCATGGCCCTTCTCTATTTGGGGAATGGACGTGATCGGGCCCATCGAGCCCAAATCCAGTAATGGACATCGATTCATATTCACCATGATTGACTACTTCACCAAATGGGTAGAAGCAGCCTCCTTCCCCAGGGTTACCAAAGAAGTCATCATTGCTTTCATCAGAATTAATGTTGTCTGTCGATATGGAAAACCAGAGGTCATTGTGTCAGACAATGCTAAGAACCTCAACAACAAAATGATCGAGGATTTATATAGTAAATTCCAAATCAAACACCTTACCTCCATCATCTACTGTCCAAATATGAATGGTGCTGTTGAAGCGGCTAATAAAAACATCAAGAATATCATGAAGAAAATGTCCACCAATCACAAAGGATGGCCTGACCTCTTGCCTCTGACTTTATTAGCCTACAGAACTTCAATGCGTACTTCCACTAGGGAAACACCCTACTTATTAGCCTATGGGATGGAAGCAGTGCTCCCCACAGAGGTGGAAATGGAATCCCTCAAAGTATTGATGGATGCTCAGTTGGATGAAGACCAATAGGTATAAGACAGGTATCACCAATTGTCTTTAATAAACGAAAAGGAAACCGCGGCTATCTTCCATGGTTAGTTATATCAGGAAAGGATCACAAGATCCTACAACAGGATAGTCCGACTACGACAGTTTAAACAACACGACTTGGTTTTGAAGAAGATCATTGACAACCAAGATCAATCTAAGGGAAAATTCGCTCCTAACTTGGAAGGCCCTTCTGTTGCAAGGAGGTATTGACAGGAGGCGCTCTCAGACTACAGGAAATGGATGGCGATGAATTTCCATAACTTATCAACTCGGACACTCTAAAATGGTACTATGTCTGAAGTTATCATCCGGCTACGATCGAGATTTTTTGGGTTTAAGGTATACATGTTTTTCCCCATTGTCGTCTCTACAAATGCTTGTTACCACTCGATTCGCTCAATTCTAAACCCTAGATTATGAAATCAACCTTGTTTCACACTTGATGAAACCCCACAAGAGCACTGATCTCTCTCAATGACTCACTATCATGAAAATTAATTATTTGTATCCACATAGATAATCACATCTATATATATGTATGTGTACATATGTTATGTGGTTTCAATATTTTGGTTTCTTCCTCTCTCTCTCTCTCTCTCTCTATATATATATATATATATATATATATATATATACTCTCTCCGTTCCAAAAAAATAAATTTTATTTGCATAATTTGTAAATATTCATTACATACTTTTGTGAATTGTGATTTTATTTTTGTTTAGTTAACAGGAATGGCTGAATATTATGATATTCATGTTCACTATGGGAAAACAGTGAATGTGATTTTAAAGATTGATGGAGATGTATACTGCTATATGGATATGCTCAGCGAGGTTTCCGAATTGTCATTGAGTCAAGTACCAACTGCAATGGGTTTAGAAATCAAACTATTTTATTTTATGCCTGGAACACAAGTTGAGATGCCATTAAACAATGACGAGAACATGTTACTTATGTTTGAAATGTATAAGGGGATTAAAATTGTTGATATCTATATACAAGTAATTGATCCATTTGACTAGTGGAATGATGATCAGATTGTTAATGGGGTTGATTATAGTGTTGGTAAAGATGGAGTTGGATCAAAAAATGTAAATGAGGTTGATGAGGGTATTTACAATGATGGAAAGATACAAGATAATATAAAGAGGGTTGATGAGGCGACTAACAACCATCGATTATGGGCTGAAACAGTACATGAGTCTGAAACTACTGAAAAACATCACGATGAGGTTGTAGCTAAGAGTTACAAAAATAGAAAAGGCAAACAAATAATTGTAGAGGGTGGTTATGAGGATGATGGTGTTTATGGCTTGTCTTTCGAGGACTAGGATTTTCAATGTGCTAATGAAGAACATGCTAGTGATTTTGAAATAGACAATGATGAATTTGTGGATGAAAAACTTGTAAATGAAGTGATGACTAATAATGATGGCCTATCAGATTACTCATCAAGTGATGAATGCAATAGAGTGTATTATGATGATGATGATGATAATCAATTTGTTGAAGATGGTCAAACTATAGAGGGGAGACAAGTTGATTGTGGATAATTTGGTAAGGTGTTTGACCACTATAGATATGGAAATGAATTTGTAGATGTTAGGAAAGAGAAGATCAAGCTACGTGAAGGCCTTTTGTTTTTAAATGTACACAGTTTCAGACAGGTTTTAAGAGATTATAAAATTCAAGAGGGTTTCAAGATTGAAAGGATTAAAAATGAGAAAAAAAGAGTTACGTGTAAATGTGCTGCAGTTGGTTGTCCATGGTGAATACATGCATCCCCTCTTCCTGATAAGATGACTTATAAAATCAAGACATATTGAGCCACGCACACTTGTATTGTTGTTTCCACTAACATAGAAGCAACATCGACTTGGATTGCAAACAAATTAGGTGATACATTGAGGGACAATCCTGACATGAAGATAACTGAAATTCAGACCAAAGTGCATAAGAAATGGTAGATTGAGTGTAATAAAATGCAGTTATACAGGGCCAAAAAAAAGGTACTTGCTGAACTTGATGGTTGTCATGTAGAGTCTTATAAAAGTTTGAGGCAGTATGGTCAACAAATTCTAAGTACAAATCCTGGAAGTATTGTGGATATTAACACTGATAGGTTATCAATTGATGTGAATCCCACATTTAAGAGAATGTTTATAGCATATGAGGCATTGACTTCTGGATTCAAAAATGCATGTAGACCTTTTATAGGTGTTAATGGATGCCACCTAAAAGGGCCTTATGGTGGTGTTTTGTTGGCTACAGTATCTCTAGATGGGAATAATGGACTCTTTCCAGTGGCAATTACTGTGGTTGAAACTGAGTGCAAACAAAGCTGGAAGTTCTTTTTTAGTAATTTAAGGACAACTCTTGGTGCAGATGATGATGGCATGATGACATTAACATTCATTTCAGACAAGCAGAAGGTATTATTGAAAATTCTACTTTTTTTAATTATAATTAGTTTATGTTCAATGATGAAAAATTGATGATAATTTTTGTTTATATTCTTTCAGGGTCTTAAATATGAACTTAATGAGGAATTTCCACATGCACTTCATAGGACATGTGCTAGGCATTTGTTTTGTAATTTTAGAAAAAAGTATGCAGCCTTGATGTTAAAAAATCACTTTTGGAGGGCAGTTAAAGCTTATAATGAACACGACTTCAACCTAGCAATGGAGGATATTAAGAAAGAGTCTCAATCTACATACAATTATTTGATGAAAGAGCCTCTTGAAACATTGACAAGATATGGCTTTGACGAGAGATGTAAAATTAATCATGTCAGAAGCAATTTTTGTGAGACCTTTAACCATTGGGTTGATGCCATGAGGGGTAGACCAATTTTGAAAATGCTTGAAGGGATTAGCTGTAAGTTGATGCAAAGAATTCAAATGAGGTATGAAAATGGGTGTGCTTGGGATGGATATGTTACTCCGAATATTAGAAAGAAATTAAACTTCAATCTTAGTAAAGCTAGAATTTGCAGAGAGATCTATGGTGGAGGGAATAAATTCAAAGTCGTTGAAGATGGATTCACATTTTTGGTTGACATTGGAGTAAGAGTTTGTGATTGCAGAGCATGGCAGGTTTCAGGCATTCCTTGTAAACATGGGGTTGCTGCTATTGCATCTAGGAGAGCCAATGTTGAACAATATTGTGATGCATATTATACAAATCATGCATACTTAGTTGCTCATGAAAAAATGATTCACCCTACCAAAGATCAATGATTGTGGAAATACATAGAAGATGGAAGTGATCCATTGGACCCCCCCACCTCTTCATAGGTTGCCTGGGAGACCGAGGAAAAATAGAAGAAAAGATCTAGGTGAAGTTAATGCAGAGAATAATTTTGTAAAAAGAGCTCTAAGTGTCCAATGCTCTAACTGCAAACAGTTTGGTCATTATAGATTGACCTGCCAAAGAGATCCACCTGAGTTAACTTGGAATGGGGTTACTCTCGATGGTGTAACTCAAGAGGTAATATAATATATATATATATTTAATAATATTTGCTTGTTACAATTTACTTATTTTACATTATATTTTATGATTCTAATAACTTATCTGTTCTTTTATTATAGGTTGGTGAAGGTCAAACACAACAAGCTGGTGAAGATCAATCGGAACCACTTTCTAGAAGAGGGAATGTTAGGAAGAAAAGGAAAGGAAGAGGTTTGGGAAGATGTCAATAAATTTTATCAACTAATGTGGGAATAAACAATTCGGGTAAAGAGAAAGGAAATCAATTTCAAGGATGGGGAAAGGTTTTCATGACAAGATCTAAAAGAGATGGTGGGCTTGTTTATCCTACAAATAATGGTAATCCAGTTTCGAAGGTGAGATATTTTACATGTAATTAATTTTAAATAAAACATTTATATTGTTAATGAAAGAATATTTTCTATGTTGTTTAAAGTTTGACAATAATATTTTGTTGACTGAATGATGGGAGCTCATTGGGTTGATATTACACCTCCGAACCAAATCAATAAAAGGACAATTCACTCTATTGGTAGCAAAGGTGGTTTAGTTGTTGAAAGAAAAAGAAGTGGTGGGAATCAAGCTGCTAAGAATCAAGCTTCTATTATGAATCAAACTACTGAGAATCTAGCTTCTATTGTGAATCAAACACAATCACATACTGTTGGGAATCAAACTGAAGTTGCATATGTTCAATTTCCTATTTGGAATCAAATTGGTGGTAACTTATGACTACTATTAGGAATTTTAGAATTTAATAATTGGTGGTACTTTTGGTCACATGTTGGGACTAGAAAAAACTATGTTTGTTACTACTCTTTTATGCATTTTTGTTAGAAATTTTATTTATTTATTTATTTATCAATTCTGGTCCTGGTGTTTACCTTGTGCAGTAACAGTCTGAGGTCGACATGGTCATATTTTGGAAAAGAAGAAGGCAATTACCAAACTATAATAATGCCTTGTTAATATACATAATTGTAGCTTATAGAACTGCAGTAAGCCATTTTATAATGGCAACAAATTACTACTCCCTATGTCCCAAAAGCGTAAAAAGTCCTATTTGCAAATTATGATTTGGAGAAAAAATAAAATTCCCATTTATTCTGATGTACTCAGGTTTATTATCTCAAATTTATTATCATGGCATCACTATTAAATTAAATACTCAATAAAAGAAAGAACAAAAATATATCCTTAAAAATTTGTAAATTTTGCAAATGAGGCCTGTTTTATAATGGAACAGAGGGACTATGATTAGTATGCAACTTAAGGAATTATGTCGAGATTTGCTATTAGTTTATACATTTAATTACATTAGAACCAACAACAAATTAACAAAATGAAGAAAATCATGTGAGATAACATAAATCGAAGGTATACTATATACTTAAAGGGTATATTTGTTATCAAAAATTGAAGGTATAATTGTCCTTACAGTAGTTAAGGACATTTTAGCCATTTTCTTTTTAAAAATTGCTGACATCATCAAGTCAATCATATTAGGGGTAGTGAGTGTTATATTATGTTAACTAGAGGGGTACTGAGTGTTATTTAAAAAACTAGAGGGGTAGTGAGTGTTAATATGATTATCTACAGGGGGTGTGAGTGTATTTTACTCAAGACCATAATCATCATCTATGTCCTAGGTTCACAGGTGTTTCTACTGTAACCTTTAACAGTCTAAACGACTATATGGACCATCATTTCGTACTCCAGGTGATCAACCCTTTGTACTATGATATAGGGTTATTCATCTAAGCTTAGATTATCAGGTTTTGAACCAAAGGAAGTTTGGTTGGGAATTAACTTCAAAGGAAGTCTAGATTTTTAGAACGCTTATCAACCAAGTACTGGTTGAATCAGATAGGAACCAATAACTATTCAAGGGTTTGACTATAATATCTTCATGAACAAGATATATCGATGAATCAATAAGGGTTAGATATTAACAATTTCTAAGTGGAACAAATGTTATCATTGACAACATATTTTCAAAGTTGTGTGAGTACATAAACAAACCAAAGGAAGTTTGGTTTGGGTAGACATCAAGGATAATTTAAAGTTTAGAACATTCGTCAACTAAGGATTAGTTGAATCAGTAAAGAATCGCTAAGCAACTTAGAGTTCGGTACAATAATGTAAGATAGTACAATGATATTGAAGAACGAAGATCAAACAACAGTTATTAGTAGTGGAATAAACACACTTCTTACAATAATAATACAGACTTTGAACAAAGAGATAAAGATTAACTAACTTGCTCAACAATAAATGAGTACAGACTTTGAATAACCAAGGTAATCTCGATTGGAATAAAGAAACAAAGATTAACTAACTTGCTCAATAATAAATGATGGTTAACGAACTTGCATGACAGTAAATCGTTAAACAAGAGATTAGAAATAGAGAATTTGCATAAGTATAACATAACAAAGAAAAAGTAACTTTGGTCAATAATAAAGTAGCAAAGGTTAGGAAACTTGCCTCGTGCGTAGGTTAAACAATCACTACTCACGTTCACCCGAAGTCCTACACATACCATATATATCGACAATACACATTAGTTACACTAACATTACCTTTATGAGTTTCTTTCTTACTTTTAGTATAGCTACTAACTAAGTTTAAGTTTAAATCACATCTTTTCAAGAACATTACTTTTTAGCTTTATTACAACTACTTAAGTGATCATGTCATTGCACCACATACACATTAACAACTTGATAAAACGTCCTATTACATGTCCAACATGTTATCATTAAGTTATACTAATACACAAAGGGCTGCACTTGCATTCGCGCATCTCGACACCCTCTGATTGGCTCCAAATACACAACAGTCCAAAAGATGGCCATTTTAACCCTTCATAACAATTTCAAATTAAAAACCTTAAAGAATAAAAGTTATAGGCCTATTCGTCCTCTTTCCGAATCATTTTTAATCACCTCAATCGAAGTTCGTATGAAGACGTTATGCCCATTTTGAAAAAAAAACTGTCAGAACATAGTTTACTAAAATGGGCGTTCGTATGAGGTCCCTTCTGCGAATTGCGAATTTATGCTCTATAACTCTACGGAAAGCCAAATTAGGCCTCCAAGCTCCTTTCTAACAACCATACCAACCTATCTAAGGTGTAATAGGTTTACAAAAACTTAATCTAATATTTTCTAACACGTTTCTAGCCATCTAAATAACATAAACATCCAAATTACAACCATTAGTTTTCACTATTTTTGCTAAAACTTCACTTTTGACATTTTTAGTGAAAATCATCACTGTACTTGTGTTTTTCAACCAAAATTTGTTTATGTTTATTCATCCTCTTTCAACTTCAATAATCAATTTAAAAATTAAATAACTAATTAAACCTTAATTTAACTTTAAACTAAGCCATATTCATATATATTCATAAAAATTCTCTATAATATGGTTTTCTTAACAGATTACATACATAACATGAATTTATTGACTATACTCATATACAAACTCATGAAAACAGTTTCACAACAACTAATTTATCATATAAAACTATATATAACATATAATTCATCCTCTACAAAGATTTTACAGAGAATTTTGGGAAGAGAAAACTAAAACTTTAAAAACAAAAGAATTAAGATAATACCTTAGTTTTAGAAGATGATAACTTTCCTTTTGATCAACAATCTTCTTTTCCCCAATTCTTCTCTCAAAGCTTCTCTAGAATTCTCTCAAGTTTTCTCTCAATTTTCTTCTTCTCTTCTTTTTCTTCTGAGTCTTTCTTCTCTATTCTGACTTACATACTAGAATATAATGTATAATAATAATATAGGTATTAAGTATATAATATAATTATAACTTTAACTAACATCAATTATAATATTATTTAAAATCAAAAGCCACAAGGCTTGTTTGGCTAGCTAATTAAAAATAACCCATTAAATCTTACACCTTGTTTGGTAAACATATTTAAATTAAAGACTTAATATGCATTAAGTCTTGTTTAGCAAAACTGAATTAAACTCCCTTAATTTATTTTAATAACTCCTTTATATTAAGGTTATTTGTCACACTTTTATTTAATTAAATTTTTAATAATCAATTTAATTAATTCTAATAACAATTTATTAAATTACTTTAACACATAAATCAATACAACATAATCATAATTTTCTTTATAATTATAACTTTATTTAATCAACTAACACATCATTTTAATTACAAATTCAAATTAAAATATAATAGTTCATTTAATCATTATAACTCTCTAATTTAATTATTAAATTAAATTAGTATATTATCTCATAACAATTAATTTTCTTAACCCTTAATTATTTACTTGAACAAATAATTCACCAAAGTAAATAAAATCAATTTAAATAAATATCTATTCAACGATAAACATATCCATTAAATATTTAAAAATTCAATAAATATTTAAAATTACAATTTAAAAATCGGATTGTTACATCCTTCCTCTCTTATAAGGATTACGTCCCCGAATCATAACTCAAACAAATCATTCGTCACATTCTTCCCTACTTACAAAGATTCTATCCCCAGAATCGAAGACATAGATTAAACAAATAACTCAGGATAATTTTTCATCATTTCAGCTTTGAGTTCCCACGTTGCTTCTTCGACATTGTGGTTTCTCCAAATCGCCTTCACAGAAGGTATCACCTTATCCCCGAGCACTTGTTCTTTCCTATCGACTATCTGGATAGTAATTTCCTAGTAGAACAGCCATAACGGTTCGTACTTACTCACATGATTGGAGTCGAGCTTGTTTGATCATATCACCGAAACATGAAAAACATTGCGAATGCGCTCTACTGTAGAGGTAAGGCTACCTCTAAACCATCTATTCAACTTCATCAATGCTTCCTATACTATAACCGCTTTATACCCACTATAGTTCATCAAACTTACCACACTTTAGAAATTCAGGAACTTGCCACAATCATATGAGTTTAGGAACTTATCCTAGTCAGACCATAGACGTCCATTCGCTGAGGGGTTCAAAACATACCATATGATTATGAGTCACGAATTTACCATATGCTTTAGTTTTAAGAATCGAACCTAATCCTAATATCATCTAACTATCAAATATATACATGAGAAAAAGAATCACTTTTCCACCACAGATACATAGATAGCGCGATACCGACATTCCAATGATTATCAATGTGATAAACCAAGTATATGCACAAAACCTTTGCCCATACAAACATTTGTACGACTTAGTCACCATATGAGTCCTCAGTTGAAATCCCAACGAACATTACCTTACTCTTCAATTATTTTTAACTTGCCCATAACTTAGTCAATGTGGATTCCTCGTATGACGTTATCAAAAACTTCTCATACGCTTAGCATGCCTTCCGATGTCTGGATTTCTTTTTAGTTTGACAATCGATTTGCAAACAATATGACATACTTATTTCTAATTGCGTTCCACACGTTCTTGCAAACCATTTCTGAAAATTTGATGTGAATCGCGAATAGTATTATCGAAGGCAATATATATTTTCGTGCTTCCTAGTTAATTCAATATATAAATTTTATGCAAAACTTCATTTTCAATTGCTAGCATTAGTGAAACCTAGTTTCTTCCTTCTACTTTCAACTATCCCTCAATATTGATTATAAATTTGACATCCTCATCTTGGAGCTACTCTTCTTTTACTCTGTCTAGCACAGTTGTATGGATTTCCACCTGAATAGCTTCTCCTCTAACTTTTCATATATCTTACCTCCTACCACAAATTATTCATTTCTATTATGAACCCATCTTGCACAGTTAACAAAAATAACTAATACATTTTTCTTAAGACATCGGTCACCACGTTTATTTAGGATTTTGCATTCACAATCCTTGACCAACTCCCGCTATCACGACAACGCATGCTTAAATACCCCTATATACTTTAGACACTTATGGTTTGTTTATATCTCACACTACTATCCAAAAGTAATATCATTAAATCCTCAGGGCAACCACTATTAGCTCTAGCTCTGAATCATGAGTCGGATATCCTTTCACATAAAAATTTAAAATGACACGATACATAAGAAATGACCATGTCGCTCTGCCTAAACACACAGCCTAGTATATTATAGGATGCGTCGCTATACAACACAACATTCCTGTATTATCTGGTAGAGACATCACAGGTGCCATATAAATTCCAATATAGAAATTCTACACATCAACTTAAAAGAATCAATATTCACACTTTCCATATTTAGGGAATATTCTAACTCTTCCCGAAGTGAATCTAGTTTCTAAACGAATTCATCAGGCAAAAATTAACAAGTAGCATTTGAATTAAATAACACGCAGCCGTATAGATAACTGATTGGAACCATACCTTGCATTACTTCCTGGATCGTCATGTTGGTTGATTGTTCGATTGGTCGACTCAGCGGAGCTGATTCTACAATAACCAGTTTGCCACTGCCCCCTCTGCTTCCACTTGCTTTTCCTATCGGTTTCTTTGGGCACCCTCAAGCCAAGTGCTCCTTCGATGCACATGTGAAGCAGGCTCCCTTCCTCGGTCGTGAACATTTTGGAGCAATGTGGCCCTTCAAACCACAATTAAAACACACCCTTTTTCCCTTTAAACAAACACCTACATGTTTCTTTTTGCAGTTGCTACACGCCTCCACCTTCTTCTTTTCCTTCCCTTGCTGATTTTTAACGTTAATATTATTGTCCCACTTTCTTTTCCAAGCGTTACCGGTATGAATATCTTCCACCTTATCATCTTCACTCTTCTTTCCCCTCTACTCTTGGTTGAATGCCAACGTATTACCTTCCCCATCTACATCAATCGTTCTTTCCAGCTCTATTGTGAATGAATTTGGTTGGAACATCGAGATTTGATTTTATAGCCAGAAATTCAGTTGATTTGTCAGTGCTCCCACCAGAAAATTCACCAATTGTTGCACTGGATTTGCGTTAGCTTCCCTATTGTATGCATATTCCTTGGGGCTCTGCTGACGTTGTTGTCTCCTTCTTCTAGGCAGCATCTTACTGTTTAAAACTCGAACTATTAGATCATCGTTCATCCACACATTAAAATTTTCAAAGTTATCTCAACCAATTTTAAAACAACACATAATATATCTTAATAAATAATGATGTATTTATTCATTTATTACATCATCACACCACAAAATAGCCTCACTGCTATTTATATTATTTATCCTGTAATAATAAAATTTTAGGATCACTTGATGATCCATCACATGCCAAAGATAAATCTCAACCTATACAGAAAATAGAATACTTAATTCTAAGTCCCATCATCCCCTTGGCCTTCTTCAACTTGTCTTCAACACGATCTACGCATTTAGAAGCCTTCACCCACGCGTCTTCAGCTCTAGCACGCTTCGCTGACTTCTTTCCCCAGTCATTCCTGTGAAATCTCATTCCCAACTAATAACTATCCTTTTTAATATTCCGACTGAGCTAATATACGCTCTACATCAGCATGTTGTATAGTAAGGTCTTGAGTCACAACATCATCTTGCTCTAACGTGGCTTGGTGCTTTACGGCTTGACCTTCTAATTTCTCGACCCTTTTTTTTATTAATCAATGTTATGACCATACACTTCATTTGAGAAGTCCCCCTCCTCCTACTCATCCTTCACCTTGTTCACCTCAAATTTATTCTCGCATTCAAACCAAGCTCATACCCAAGTGCTACAATAGAAAACAACGGGTATGGCTTTCCCAATACAAACCATACTCAGACTGTATGAACTTCTCAGGGATCCTAATCCCTATCTTCCTTCATCAGTCATTCAGGCAACAAAATTTTAACAACCCCACAACTTGGTATGTATAATACTTGCTACTCCTAAGTACTTGTGAGTACATAAGTCATTAACACATAAGCACATAAAGTCTTTTATCATTTTATCCTCAATGAATTTCCCTAAATTCATTCTTTAGAACTCGATAAGAGTTTATCACCTCTATATTTTCGATCTCCTAGAAGGTTATAGCCTAAGGTTTCTCCACCTAAGGTTCATAACCTAAGGCTTTGATACCAACTTGTGACACCCCCAAATCCAGACACTTTATCCCACAGATTTCGTGTTCACTGTCCAATTATATCATAACTAACTACCCATAAACCAAGGATATAATTAAACTCAAAAGTTTAAACAATAAATCTCCCATTAAAGGGTTACGAAATCTCAAATAAATCCCAGGTCATCTAACCTTTATTACAATCATCAACGGAAAATTATAACATGTTCATAAATAAATCTATTACATAAACTTCATAAATAAAATATAAATTAAACATTTTCATCTAATCAAGCACTTTGTCCTTACCCTTGCTTGTAGAAAGCTCTTCAAACTTCTTAACTTCATCTGCATTATTTTTTGCAAGAGTGAGCAAACAATTTCCCACAAGAAAGATAGTATACAATAACGTTTTATGAATGACAATTAACTTAGCTTTCAATGGTAAAGTGTTCTTACCGGAACAATAAACTTTAATTCAACAGCTATGAGTTCAAAGGAATAATGAACGTTTAAGTTAACAATAGATAACAACATCAAAGAATACACTAAGGGTCACAAGACCATAAACTCTATTCTAGGTTTCCAAGTATTTCTACTTTAACCTTTAACAGTCTAAAAGACCATAATCATCATCTATATCCTAGGGTTTTAGAACGCTCATCAACCAAGTATTGGTTTAATCAGATAGGAACCAATAACTATTCAAGGGTTTGACGATAATATCTTCATGAACAAGATATATCGATGAATCAATAAGGGTTAGAGTATTAACAATTTCTAAGTGGAACAAATGTTATCATTGACAACATGCTTTCAAAGTTGTGTGAGTACATAAACAAACCAAAGGAAGTTTGGTTTGGGTAGACTTCAAGGGTAATTTAAAGTTTAAAACATTCATCAACTAAGGATTAGTTGAATCGGTAAAGAATCGCTAAACAACTTAGAGTTCGGTACAATAATGTAAGATAGTACAATGATATTGAAGAACGAAGATCAAACAACAGTTATTAGTAGCGGAATAAACACACTTCTTACAATAATAATACAGACTTTGAATAAAGAGATAAAGATTAACTAACTTGCTCAACAATAAATGAGTATAGACATTGAATAACCAAGGTAATCTCGATTGGAATAAAGAAACAAAGATTAACTAACTTGCTCAGCAATAAATGATGGTTAAAGAACTTGCATGACAATAAATCGTTAAACAAGAGATTAGAAATAGAGAATTTGCATAAGTATAACATAATAGTGAAAAGTAACCTTGCTGAATAATAAAGTAGCAAAGGTTAGGGAACTTGCCTCATGCGTAGGTTAAACAATCACTACTCACGTTCACCCCAAGTCCTACACATACCATATGTATCGACAATACACATTAGTTACACTAACATTACCTTTATGAGTTGCTTTCTTACTTTTAGTATAGCTACTAACTAAGTTTAAGTTTAAATCACATCTTTTCATGAACATTACTTTTTAGCTTTATTACAACTACTTAAGTGATCATGTCATTGCACCACATACACATTAAAAACTTGATACAACATTATATTAAATGTCCAACATGTTATCATTAAGTTATACTAATACACAAAGGACTGCACTTGCATTCGCGCATCCCGACGCCCTCTGATTGGCTCCAAATACACAACAGTCCTAAAGATGGCCATTTTTACCCTTCATAAGAATTTCAAAATTAAAAACCTTAAAGGATAAAAGTTATAGGCCTATTCGTCCTCTTTCCGAATCATTTTGAATCACCTCAATCGGAGTTCGTATGAAGAAGTTATGCCCATTTTAGTAAACTAGGTTATGTTAGTTTTTTTCCAAAATTGGCTCGACAGATTACTTACCCCGTAGGAAGGAGTTTTAACCTTTGGGGGCCCGTGAAGGGTCCCTCCTGCTAATTCATGCGAATTTATGCTTTGTAACTCTACAGAAAGCCAAATTAGGCCTCCAAACTCCTTTCTAACAACCATACCAACCTATCTAAGGTGTAATAGGTTTACAGAAACATAATCTAATATTTTCTAACATATTTCTAGCCATCTAAACAACATAAACATCCAAATTACAACCATTAATTTTCACTATTTATGCTAAAACTTCACTTTTGACATTTTCAGTGAAAATCATCACCGTGCTTGTGTTTTTCAACCAAAATAGTTAATTCAAAGTACCTTATTTATGTTTATTCATCCTCTTTCAACTTCAATAGTCAATTTATAAATTAAATAACTAATTAAACCTGAATTTAACTTTAAACTAAGCCATATTCATATATATATATATATATATATATAGATTCATATAAACTAAATGTAATATGGTTTGCTTCACAAATTACATTCATAACATGAATTTATTGACTATACTCATATACAAACTCATGAAAACGGTTTCACAACAACTAATTTATCATATAAAACTATATATAACAAATAATTCATCCTTTACAAAGATTTTACAGAAAATTTTGGGAAGAGAAAACTAAATCTTTAAAAATAAAAGAATTAAGATAATACCTTAGTTTTAGAAGATGATAACTTTCCCTTTGATCAACAATCTTCTTTTCCCCAATTCTTCTCTCAAAGCTTCTCTAGAATTCTCTCAAGTTTTCTCTCAATTTTCTTCTTCTCTTCTTTTTCTTCTAAGTCTTTCTTCTCTATTCTAACTTACATACTAGAATATAACGTATAATAATATAGGTATCAAGTATATAATATAATTATAACTTTAACTGACATCAATTATAGTATAATTTAAAAATCAAAAGCCATAAGGCTTGTTTGGCTAGCTAATTAAAAATAACCCATTAAATCTTACACCTTGTTTGATAAACATGTTTAAATTAAAGACTTAATATGCATTAAGCCTTGTTTGGCAAAACTAAATTAAACTCCCTTAATTTATTTTAATAACTCCTTTATAGTAAGGTTATTTGTCACACTTTTGTTTAATTAAATTTTCAATAATCAATTTAATTAATTCTAATAACAATTTATTAAATTACTTTAACACATAACTCAATACAACATAATTATAATTTTTTTTATAATTATAACTTTATTTAATCAACTAACACATCATTTTAATTACTAATTCAAATTAAAATATATTAGTTCATTTAATCATTATAACTCTCTAATTTAATTATTAAATTAAATTAGTATATTATCTCATAACAATTAATTTTCTTAACCCTGAATTATTTACTAAACAAATAATTCACCAAAGTAAATCAAATCAATTTAAACAAATATCTATTCAACGATAAACATATTCATTAAATATTTATATAATTCAATAAATATTTAAAATTACAATTTAAAATTCTGGATTGTTACAGTACGCACAATAGCAGTACATCCACTCTGGCCAAACGCTAATGATCCTCTAGTGTGGTGAAATCCCCAGAATGTCATGTATAACTATCCTCAGAGCCAAATCTGTTAAATAGAAAACGCTGGGATATAATGTGGCCAGATGTGAGCTCATCCTGCACCACCCTACGCCTCAAGCCAGTAAGGGTCACGAATTGCCTACTCACATCTCCAATCGGCATATGCACGCAAGGTCTGTCATGTGGCAGCATCGTCAAACGTGCATACTCTTCCAGAGTAGGAGTCAAATCTCGGGTTCAAATCGAAAACTCGCTCTCCGATACCCAAAGGCTCCAAAGATGCCCTCCACGAATCTTGTGGGAACCTGAAACATCAACAGGGTCATAGTATGCTGCAACAGATGATCTACAGTCACCCTGTCTGATGGTGACATGCTATCATACCACGATCGCATACCATATGCCACCAAAAATGGTGGGGTATGATCAATACAGCTAACTGTCGAAGAAGACATCTTTACGGGCCGTGTCATATGACCATCAAGGGGTCAATGCTGAATATCTCTGGATATACATACATATGCATAACAAAATAACATGCATTATACAATAGATGGCAATATGATATAGGGAATGGAAAACTGTACATACATTCCTAAGTATATCATCCTCTAGTACATCTCTGTACGACTAAAATATACGAAAATGGGGCAAAACTGCCCTACAACGAACAGAGGCCTATCAAAAGATATAGCGAGAATGGGGCGAAGCTGCACAATGGCTAACAGAGGCCTATCAAAAGAGATAACAAGAATATACATCAGAATAAGTCAATGGTGTTAATGTCCACATCATCAATCCTGTCTACCTGATGTAACTCCTCTTGAGTCACTGGATCTCTATCCACAGGGATGTCAGGCCTATACAAAGGAGGATCTGCACCGAAAAAACCATATGGGTCACCTAAGGGGCCAGCGCTAGAGTTAGAAGGATCAAAAGTATCAGCCTCTAAAAGAATGTGTCTGATCCAACTGTCGGGTTAAACTATCAATCTGTGTCAAATGAGTCGGATCTCGAACATAGGCTAGCTATTTCGTCATCATCACGGATCCTGGAACCATATTCCCCATGATCTGAGTGGCGCGGGTCTGGGCTCCAATGGTACGCGGGAACCGCCAATGATGGAACATCTCTTGAGTGCAGGGACCCTCTAATAATGTAAAATTGTCAATCCCCAACAATGGGATATCAATGACGGGTGACTGTAAAATAGGCCAATAACGTCTGGCAGGAGGCAAGATCGGCATGTGAATCTCTCCTGATAGCACGCTCTCCTAAGTAGAGCTCTCATCCTCCATTTGTGAAGATAGGAATCCTATTGGTGGAAATCACTTACTCGACACCAGTCGGGTACCCATCCTCAAATCTAATTCTCAAATGCTGCCCGGAGTAAGGAACCCACGTGATGACATCCATTGTCAACAACTCCAGCTATAGGCGGCAATGAGTAAAACCCTCAACAACAGGGACCTCTGCCAGTATGGAATAATGCCATCTCCATCCTCGTGGATAGGTTTCTAAACCTAACACACTCACAGAACGCAAACATGGGAGCCTCTCATAGGCCCAAAAATGCCAACACAAAGGCAAACATCTGCTGTCAGTCAACACTCTTAACTTGTACATGGGAAAAGACAAGAAAAAAACTCATTAGCATAAACGGGTAGAATCCTAACCAAGTCTCGGTCAAGCCCTGCGATCGCATGCGCATTCCCTTGAGGAAATATGCAAAGGTGTAGGAACCCCAATCATAATCTCCTATATGGTCCACATGTTGAGTGGCACTGATCAAAGCGATGGACACCGTAGAAGAGTTATCTGCCATGAAGCAGTCCCTAATGATCATCAGGAACAATCACCGAAGAATGCGATCCCTGACTCTCACATCATCGGGTATTGGTTCACTCAATATTTCGTTCATAGCATCTAAGCTCAAAGGACCTGTACGAACAATCCTACCCTTGAACGCCTCCGCCAGAACTCCTAACAAGGATCTAACGGCAATAGGGGTGATATCTGCCATACAAGGCACTGGCTCCCCTCCAAACTGCATACCTGTGATAAACCGCCAATCCATCGGCGTCATCATTACCTCACAGTCCAACGAATGGAGTGACTAAGTCTGGTGAAACAAGCGCTCAAACAATGCCCTGAGGTAACCCCAGAGACAACGACAGGGAAGAATGGAAAAGAACGTCCCGAATCCCCAGCCATGTACAATCGCTCTATTGTCATCATTCAAAGCCAGGAACCTACATCAAATGCAGATCAACATCAGAATCCTTTACTCCTCATTAATATAAAATAAGGAAGATTAAGATCTAATTTTATACCTCGTTTGCGTGCAGGTAAACTGAAGGGTGTCGACTCAAATCACCCAGGAGCTCTAGGTTCGCCACTTGAATGCCTGGAAAATCCCTACGGGGAACACGTGCAGCAGGAGAAGAAACCTCAACCGGTACATCCTTCTCCTCGTCCTTAACATCCGGCACTTCAACCTGGATAGGACATATCACCACCTCCACCAAAAATGATTAGGCTGTCTAACAGAACGGGGTTGAGGCACTTCAGAAGCTGTTCTCCGTACACTAGAAGTATTCCTATGGGATCTTCTCGGCTGATCCGGATCCATAATATATGGACAACAAGTCTCCAAATCTCCTCAGAAAGGGTGTGGTAATGTTTAACCTAGAGCTTTTCAAAATTCATTTTATGACTACATGCATGCATGTATTATTTTAACATACATCTACAATAGAGTTAAAAATGCATGACTACCCAATGCCTATGTTTTGGAAAATTAGTCCATAGTCCCCTTTGTAAATAAGACTATCCATATGCACATAGGCATGACTAGGTGGCCATTCAGTAGCACACCTACCCACAGTCATATACATCCTACATGCATTAATACATCACAGTAAAAAATCCTTAAGTGTACTCTAATTACAATGACTATTTTATTTTTCTACCTTTACTCATTTGTCCTCAAATAGGATAAGAAATGACAGTAAAAGGTGCCAATTTGACTATTTCAAAAGTTAAATTTTTTCACATCATTATGTTCAGCATGGTTTAATACTAACATTTGCTATGTTGAATATTTTTTATGAAGTCATATCAGAATGCATATTCACTAATATGTGTATAATTGCATTTCATGTGATAAGTCATTTTCCAACAGATAGAAACTGAAAAAGAATACATGCATACATTACCAGACAGTGTACAACACTTGTACGGTAGCGGAATTTGCAAAAAGTCGCCCGAATTCAGTAGGTCTGAAGAAGAACTCTTAGATTTCCTTCGCGGCACAACTTGAAAGTGACTTATGAAAGCAAACTGCAGGCTTTACAGAGCCATGGTTGGTCGTAGGTCCACCTTCGGTTGACGAACGTGTACCTGCAGCACCCCTACATGGGTCCCACCCCTCCGGCTTGGTCCAGTTTGAGTTGCAAAGGAGGTCCCATAAGTTGAAAAAGCCAAATTAGGAATAAAAATGCTACACGATTGAGCGGAACAGAATGGAATCCTATTTTTCACGAGCCAAACTCTGGCTCCGCATATCACTCATTGGTATTCGTCTGAATGCAAGGTATACTATACAAGTGACCTTAGCTTTTCCAAATCATTCTTGGAAATGCCTCATATAGGTCTGATGCCGCCAAACACTGGGTCGTAACCCTAAAACACGTGTTCCCCGGCGGGGGTTAAAATGCAATTCAATCATTGATATACGCGCCAATGAAGGTCAAGAAGCCTTGATGTAATCCCCGACAGGGGTTAAAACACAGACTTTCACTCATCCACGTATCCCCGACGGGGTTAACAACGCATTCTTCGTCCATGAATGAATCCCCGACGGGGGTTACAATACAATTCAACCATTTATATACAAATCAATGAAGGTCAAGAAGCCTTGATGTAATTTTAACCGATGGCAAGTAAACCCATCCAAGCATCAGAGGCCATTCGATGATCTCATACATCAGTGCACTTATCCACAACCTTCCCCAGCGGGAGTCATAACGCAGTGCAACCATTGATACACACATCAATGAACGTTAAGCAGCCTTTACACTTTGCCCAGCAGGGATATATCCAGTGATACACACATCAGCGAAGGTCAGGCAGCCCTAACAATACATACTATTGGTAGTAACTCCAATAGGATCATGGTATACTTTATACACATCCTCAAATAGACAAAGCTTTATCCCCACAGATCTCTTGCACACGAGAGGTACATCTTCGGATTAAAGTTTGTATCAAGGATCCATAACTTTGGTGATAACCTCAACATCAAAATTATTGAAGACTTAGATCGCACGTCCAAGACATCACTGATTGTCATCCCTTGCAGGGTTAACATGGAATCGTCAATCATTTTATCGTGTTGGAAAACAATCCAACAACAAACATGCATCATGCATTTGCATCATGTTTCTCCACATAACATCATATTTATCTTGTTGCATTTCAAGTGTCTAGGATTCTTTATCCTATCCATGCCTTGCATTGCATGAATATGATATATAGGGGCATCTGTAGACACTCAAAATTTTTTGAACACCTGTTACTAACATTGCAGGAAGGTAGATTGGTCTTTCGGGGATAACCCTGAAGACAGCTCACATCCATTCCGGATACTATCGGGAATTTAGTTTATACCCTGGAACACACACCAGGAGTATCAATTCCAACCTCAGAGATAACCCTGAGTTTCATCCTTAGAGATAACCCCAAGGAATGTCATTGCAGTTCTGGCGATAACACCGTAAATGCTTGTTTCAAGTGCATGCAATTAGCTTTAATCTCAGACCTCCTGCCGAGGAACTCATTCCAAATACCCGGAACTAACTCCAGGAAGATAGGCACACTTACAGATGACCTTGCAAAATTCAAACACTTACAGCAGCCAATCTCAGATGTAACCTTGAGCAACGTTTGCTATCAGCCCAAACCGGAGATAACCCTGGTGATGGGAAAAATTGTCATCTTTCCACCTCAACCCCAACACACCGTCTCAAAATTTCATACATACATTTCTACACAACAATGTCCCACAAGAGCCAAGGAATTCCAATCCCGAGTGACTATTACGCGTGGCAGGACATCGAATAGAATTTGAAGCTTGAAGACAATGGACATGGTCCCCTCTTCCTGACTTCGTACAACCTCTAATCCTCTGTCATTGTGCAACTCTCGACAAAAGTGGTCCGAAAAAGGTCTTTTACACCTCGTTCGGATGCTCGAATTGATGTTCTGCAAGTTCGAATGGACATCACAGTGCACGAGTGCACGTACTTTAAGATAATGGGACTTTCTTGAGCAGGCACCGGGCACCACAGTGCATCTGCAGGGTCGCCATAAGTACACTGAGGCTCCCAACTCTAAAAATATAGAGCTTGGGGTGGCCATTTGTAAGAGAAAAAAAGGCGAGGAAGCCCTATCCAATTTGCTCTGTATACACCCCATATTGAGTGCTTTCTCATTTTAAACACCTGTTAGCTCACATATAGCTATATTTTATCGGCGGGAGATGAGTGTTTATCCATCTAGAGTTATAGAAGCCTACCTTGGTAGCCCACTGTAAGCCTTCTCATACTTTATAAAGCCTTTCTCTTCATCTTTACACACACTATTCTTCACGTTAAGAGTCATTTTGTGTGTGTATGCCCAGACTTCGGTCCGTGGTTTTCATTTATGTCTATATATATATACTTATATATGTACATATTTTTATATATGGACTAACATTATCGAGTTATACCTTGATTGAGCCTAGACTTTTGTCTGGAGCGTTTACTTGTTTTTGTATATATATGAACTGTTGTCGGATTATATCCGATGAGCCTGGATTTTACATCCGGAGCGTTTACTTGCTTATATATATATATATAAATAGTAAACACACCGAATATAAATATATATATATATAGCGACAACTCGCTGAAATGATAAACTAAGCCGGGATTGAGAAACATCCTGTGCGTTTATCGTTTATATATATATATATATTTCCATTTCTGTCAGGCATGGTGTGACGCCCCCAAATCTGGGTATCTTCCAACCCGACAGATGGTGCTACACGGTACTCATATCTGTACATTCATTCTATTGAAACGACATCAAAATGTGTGTATCAACGACATTCTTATTACATTAATAATATTACATCTCATTCCCAGGTTCTAAAACTATTACATTCTTTGTTCATCATTCTATAATATATACAACTTAGTTGATTATTACAAGGTAAACTAATCATTCAGCTTCGTCTTGCCTCTATCCTTGTCAGATCCCTCGGTTCGTTCGGTCCTAGCTGCATTTATATGGTTCAAGAAAGAGTGAGCATAACAAACTCAACAAGTACAACAATTTTCTTTTAAACAACATGCTTGAAACATAGGAATCGTATATCTTCAATAACTGAATCATAGTTATGAAGTACTACCAATAATTCAAAATAGCATTTCTTTTACTTCAACATGTTTTACAATAATAATATTCAGTAAAACATACCACATTAGGTCATGAATGAACATACATGGTTCCTAATGAATCTTACCATTCTTCTCAATCTAATCCTGTATTAGATTTGTTATTTATTGGTTCCGGCTTATCGTTATCTTTATATCATTCTTACCAACTTCTTTCTCTTCTATGTCTTACGTGGATTTACTTCATTAATAGAATTCGTTTCGAGTTAATCATCCTTCCTAACGACTTACTAACATTATTAATCGAAACTCGATCGTCATTTGTTAAGTACACTTTATTGCATACCGTTTACGTTCACGTATTACTTAACAACTTTTAGTTGTAACTCTTAATATTACAGGCCTTATCATTATTGAATACGGTTCATGTTCTTTTTTACTTTTACGTTAAATGCTTTAACTTCTCATTAAACAACATTAAATTCATAAAGTCATCAACTTTATAATGATGATTTAGGAAAGGTCTTATCATTATTCATTAAGTAATTACATAACCCATACTTGTATTGCAAACCATTGGATTTATAAACAACTTGGTCAACAAATTTCTATAGCCGGCTTAACACATTATGTTGTTCTTATTACGATCATCTTCAATTGATTATTAACCTTTAATCATCATACATTAAGTGTCTAACAATGCCTTAACAATGTAATATTAACACCTTATTTCATTACTAATGAGTTATCTTTCCTTCTATACTTGTAAACATTCTTGTCTATCAAAACTACGGACCTGGTATTTGCTTATTTCACACTTAGCTCTTCATCTCGTCGTGCGGCAAGCTGATGAAGTTAGCGATATCTTACGACATCATTATTCTTACGTTGCGACACCACCATTTGGCCTTGGGATGGCGCCGCGGCGCCAACTCTGTGCCTTAGAATTTTTTTGCAAATTTTATGTTTTGTGAACTTCCAGGACGCATAACTTCTTCGTTATAAGTCCGAATTGGCTCGTTCAAAAGCCTACGATTCACAAATTACATACTCTATGCGTTCATGCAATAATTTTATCTATTTGACTTTGTTTGCTAAAATTTCACCTATTAGTTCATTTTAACGAAAATGATAAACATTCGTGAACGTTCAACGCTCGTTTCTTCGTTTTAATTCAGAATCCGGTCATTTTCGAGTCCGCAACTTTATAATGCCAAATATGACGTGTCTCCATTGAAAACCATTGTTTCCAAGATGAAACACAAAATACGACTTCCATTCCGAGAATTGCACGAATTAGACGCTTAACGTCCAATCGTGTGAATTTTGGAATAACCTCTTTACTAACGATTTGATCATTGTTCTAAATGAATTTTAACCATCATATAAACATTTCAATCTACTTATTACATTAACTTATTTTCAAATTAGGTTTTGACTTATTCTTCATAAGTTCATGGCTTATCAACTTATAACTTTCATGATTTCATTTACTTATGACTTATTATTGATTTAAGTTCTTTACTCAATGTTCTCGTATCATATCCAACATACTAACATCTTGACATACATACTTCATTAACTTATTGACACGATAAGTTATTACTTATTATTCATTAGTCTATAACTTGTAAAAGTATGAACTACTTATGAATTCATTTTGCATGACTTATCATAGCTTAAATCTTTTAACCATCATCCTTGTTTCTTATTATCATATAATCTTATTAAAGTAAACATCTGAGAAGTTCCTCTAAGTTCCTCTTGAGTTCACAACTTAATTAAGTTTGAATTACTTATTCATGACTTATACGGCTTATTAAGACTTAAGCTCTTTGATTACTCATTCCTATCATTCCTTAGCATACATGTTCTACCACTACCCATCTCCCTACCAATGGAAGAAAAAGAGATTCATGGTTTAAGTTCTTACCCTTGAATATCACTTGACTAAGCTTTAATCTCCTTCTTGCTTCTTGAAAATCTCTTAATGGAAGTTTGACTTATAAGTGCTTATTCTCTCTAACCAATAAGTTGCTTAACTTGAGAGGAGTTGGGAGAAATTTTAATCAAGCAATCAAATGAATTGAGAGCTCTCTATTTATAGGCAATCCAAAGTGAGGGTATTATGGACATTAAGACATCCTACCTCCTTAACTAATCTCCTCAACTTCACCTCCTTACTATTCATAACCTTGGCTCTAAGTTGACTTGCTAGCCACATCCCTTTCTTGTTCATCACAACACTTGATCACCATACAAAGTTCTTGCCCATCATGTCTACCCACATTAACATGGTTTGCTCCATGGATCCTTCGAACCCAATGGATTATAACTTTGGGTTTAACGTTTAATTAATCTTAACTTATACATTGGGCTTGCATTAACAATTCTTTGGGCTTTATCATTATCTTATTGGACTTTATTGTTATCCTAATTGGACATTACAATTTCCTACACAATTCAACAAATTCAATACCTTTAGCTTAAAGTCTTATAACGTATAATCTACATATAATTCTCGTATTCCAACTCGTATACTTATTCACATACGACATACCATCATTCATTCATACTCGTATAACACCTCGTATTATACTCGTATTCATTACCTCGTATAATACCTACGTATTATACGATCAACGCTTTAATTCATTATACGTATTACATTTTCTTCTCGGAACTAACTTTCCCTAATCGTTAGGTTTTAAGTCCGCAGGCGAAAACTGCATTTTCTTTAACTGAAATATTATTGAATATTCTATCTCACCTCGATATTCTATCATTACGTATTTCTCGGAAGTTCAAAAATAATTCCTGAGTAGAAATGCGTGAATAGTGTTTTTCAAAAAAATTTATCGGAAAACTTTTATTTTCATCTTGGAAATTCAAACACTTTAATTCTATTACGTAGCCAAAATGCTACAACATTCCTCTATGTCTAGGTCATAGAACGACCTTCAATTAGCTTACTCCCATAAATAATTAATTAAATTCATTTAATCCACATAATAAAAAAAAATTTAATTCTCAAAAATCCAAAATTTCTGGGGCGTTACACATGGAGTTTACTTCGAGGCCTTTTACTACTTTCTTTACATTTAGTCCCGCCTGGAGTTTACTTCATGGCTGTTGATCGTCTTTTCTACTTTCTTACATTTAGTCCTGCCTGGAGTTTACTTCATGGCAGTTGATCATCTATTATTGCTTTATTTACTTTTTTTGATCCCCCATGGAGGTGCTTCGTGGTGGTTAATCACGTCTCTTTATATATATTTATCGCTTTTATATATTTACATTTTCGATCCCCCATGGAGGTGCTTGGTGGTGGTTGATAATGTCTGTATATATATATTTATAGCTTTTATATATATAACTGCTTACTGCTTTTCATATAAATTGCGGCATCATGTGAGCCTAGGAATCATGTGATCATAGATTCAGTCTACTGAATCTGGATTCGGTTCCCATGATGGACTTTTTCAGTTGTAAGCAGCTTGTACATTATTTATAGTGATTGAATTTCCTTAGATGGTTGTCATGCCCATGAGGAGTTCGGCACTGCTATATATTATTTTCTCCAAGATGCTTCACATTTCAAAAATAAAAGCAAACAAGTTGAACATTTAATAATAAAATGGAAGTATAAAAATATCTCAATTACTATTGAGCACAGGGTTTGAAAACCCTCTTTTACAAAACTTCACTGCTTTATCATGTTTAAAACTTAGTTTTTCATATAAATTCAAACCCTTTGTACATAGGTGCGAACGAGGCCTCACACTACTTCCAAATAAATTGTACATTGATCCACACACACACACACACATTCATATAACAGTTTCTTGAAAAGTGGTGGTCACCATGGCAAAAAGGATGTTGAGGGGTGCCTAACACCTTCCCTCCGCATAATTAAACCCCCGAAGCCAAATGAATCTCAGTTTCACAGACCCGTTTAACAGTGTCACATCACTGCGTCAATGTGCAAACCTTTTCTCGGTTGCGTTGCTGCAACGAGTTAAAAACACCAACTGGTGACTCTTACAGTTAAATCGTCGACATGATACATGTTGGACCTTTTTCACTTTTTTTTCAAACAAATCTCACATAACATGAGAATACCAAAGAACAAGAAACGAAAAGGGACAAATAAAAATCCCGATGTCGACAATAATACTATTATATATATTCATAGAATAACCTAAACACATAACACATAATCCTATCAGTCTATACAGCACATAAAACCTAGTATCAAGTCAAACTATTGCAGTCTGAGTTGAATTCAGTACAATTCTGACATCCCGACGGCCTGGTCAGACAAATATCGAGCCTAATATTGCAAAGAATCGATCTAACCACTTAACAATTAACTTAAATAATTTTCTATTCAGTCATAATAATTTTCATATGCTCATAATAATTTTTAGATAATTATTACCATTTATCATAATTTTTTAATCATTAATATCATATTAATATGAATTAAATACTACTTAATTCCATTATTATTAATATTTATTTAATATTAAAATTAATGAAAATTATGACATAATATTATAATATATTTATAATATCTTAAAGTATTTTTAACATCATAAAATCATTTTTATATGATTTTTAAATAGTTAAATTCATTATCCCACAATTGCTATTAATATTAAAATATTAATATTTTCATGATAAAATATCAAAAGTTACATTTTATAACTTCAAATATTTCTATAACACTTAAACCATTTTTATATGATTATTAAATCATTAATTCTATTTTTCAATAATTTTTTTAATTTATTAAAAAAATTAATTACTAATAATAATAAATTATTAATTAAATTCATCACAAAATATTAAAAGTCATCAAAATAACTAAAAATATTTTCTAACACAATAATATATTTTAAAATGATTTTTCATGTATTAAAATCATTTTTAAATAATTTATTTAATATTATAATAAAATAAAATAAATACTATTAATATTCCAAAAATATTAAATATTTATGAAATATATTCAAAATTATTAAAAACCCATTTTTAGTCTTTAAAATAATTTTTAGGAATTTATTATGTATTTTTAATAATTAAAAACTATTTTTTTCTATTTATTTAATAAAATAATTAATTTTTAGAAATTAAGTGTCACTTAAGGGCCTTATAGCGACAGAACCGTCACTGTAGGTGTTCTTGAGTGTTCTTGAGCAAAGCCCAGAAATTCATGTCAGTGTGCAGGGTAGGTAGTTTGACCAGTCCTAATTCATGGATCTTGATGTATCTAGGCTCGATTATGTGTTAAGGTCATAGTATTGATGTAATACTAAAACCCTAAACAAACATCATGGCCATTCTATACCAACTCAGAGAGATCTGGGTCCTCAAAAACTTTGTCAGGCATGTTCGTCATTTCTGGGTTTTCCAGAAATGAAGAACAGACCAAGTGACTACATTTCAATCCTTATAACTTGCATTCTAGGTATACTTTGTGTAATATAATGGTTCATACTTGTAGTAGAGATGTCAAAGAACAACTTTATATCACCAGATCAGTCTAACAACAACACCAAATGAATATTTGAGCCGGTCAAAGTACCTGTCAGGGACTTTGTAGCGCCCCCAAATCCGGGTATTTTCCAACCCGACAGATGGTGCTATACTATACTAACATTCATACATTCATTCAATTGAACAGCCTCAAAAGAACGAATATCTCTTCTATATTATCAAAATAATATTTACATTGTCCCAAGTTCTAAACCCATAACAAAGGTTCTTTGTCATAATATCAATAACATTACAACATTAACCTATACTATTACATAGACAGCTTAATGATCTGCTTTATCTTTTCCTTTATCCTTTTTCGATCCTTCGGGACGTTTAGTCTTAGCTACATTCATATGGTTCAAGCAAGAGTGAGCATAACTAGCTCAGAAAGTATGACAATTTCAATAAATAACATGCTTGACACATAAGAATCGTATATCTTCAATAACTGAACAATAGTTATGAAGTACTATTGATAATTCAAAATAGCACTTCATCTTCCTTTCAAAATGTTTTACAATAATAACAATATTCAATAAAACATTCACTCCGGTCAGAGACCTTGAGCATTTCATTCTTCTCTGAAAAGGACAACCCAAACTAAGTCTCAGAAAGCTTGGTATTACTTACGAGCACTTCTAGGTGATCAACTTTATTGTACTCTATGTTGATCAACACTACATTCATTAAACGTATGTACGTTTAATTGTGGCAACCTCACGTGCATGTCGTTTACGGACAAAACATTTGTTTAACATTTCAGTCTTCTTTTGAAAACCATAACAAGTAGTTGACAAAAGATAACAACATTTGATAACAAATGAATAGATTATCAATAATCCACTCAATATATCAAGTCTAGCCAAAAGAATTGGCTTTAACTTCATTGTACAACAATTCATGCGTAAGGATACATGAACTTCAAAACTTGTTCAGATTGAACTGAGACAAGAGTTAGAATACTTGCCTTCAGCGTCTGCTATGGTATAATTACTTTATGTTTGAATCGTTCAAGTCTCTACAACACATGATGACATAATGCCTTATATTAGGTCATATATAATCAAGTATGTATATGACTATCTTACCCTTCATCTCAATCTAATTGTGTATTAGATTCATTTACTATACGTTCTGGCTTATCATTATACTTGCATTCATACATGACTAGGTTATCTCAACCTTTATACAACATCACTAAGGTTTAACATAGCTTTAACAATGTTACTTTATGTCCCTAAAGTTGTGTTTACTTTTAAATCAACTAACTTTCTTTCTTTGTAATTAAAAACATTCATCATTATCCATGTTACGAAATTTGGTCTGCATACAGACCGGGCTTATTTTTACATCTCGTGACTGGCGGCAGAGTTAACGATGGAGAGGTCCCGGACTTGGCGCTGCGGCGCGAGTCCTTACTCGAGTCATTTGCTTGCATTGCCACTCTGCGAGAAGGTGTTGTCTTTGTGCATGGCATGACTGCACTTTCATGATTTACACTATAGTTTGTCTTCATGGCGAGAGTTTGAGTGTGCTTTCGGACACATTATATGATGTCATGGCGCCCATCATTTGGCCTAGGGTTGGCGCCGCGATGCCAACTTTGTGCACCAGAAAAATTTTACAAACAATAAATTTTGTGAGCTTTCCGGACGCATAACTTCTTCGTTATAAGTCCAAATTGGCTTGTTCAAAAGCCTACGGTTCACAAATTACGTAATCTACGCGTTCATGTAAGAATTTTATCTATTTGACTTCGTTTGCTAAAAATTCAGCTATTGGTTCATTTTTGACGAGAACGATAAATGTTCATGAACGTTCAATGCTCGTTTCTTCGTTCTAAGTCAGAATTTGGTCATTTTTGAGTCTGCAACTCTAGAATGAAAAATATGACTTGCCTCCATTGGAAAACAACATTTCCGAGTTCAAACTCAAAATTGGACTTCTAATCCGGTAATTTCACGAATTGGACGATCAACGTCCAATCGTGCGATTTCCGGCAAATCATCATTACTTATGATTTGTTCATTACTTTCATTGCATTCAATTCATTTTATGAACACATCAATATACCTAATACAACAACTTATTTTCATTGTTGGATTTTGACTTTATTCATCCATGAGCTTATAACTTAATAAGTTATAAACTACTTTTAGCTCCATTGATCATAACTTATGAAAATTAAAGTCTTTTAATCACCATGCATATATGTTCTCATATATAGTTTCATTCATGTATATATAATACATATTCATAAAAATTCTTTACTACAAGTTCATATTACTTCTTCATAAGTTCATAACTTATGCTACTTTAAATGACTTATTACCGACTTATGTGGCTTATGTTCATTGCTTACTCATTCTTCTTACTTCTGAACATTCATGTTCCTTAATCCAACTTTTCTTATCAATCTATCATGAATAGAGATAGAAGATAATTAGAGAAGGAGTCTTACATTTGAAGCCTTTGTAAAGTAGCTTCTTCTTCTTCTTCTTCTTCTAAATAAAAGTGACTTATTTGTAACTTAAGCTCCCTAACAATTAAGCACTTTATATGAGTTGGATTGTTTGAACAAGTAATAAATGACTTGCAAACCTTCTCTATTTATAGAATTTCCAAGGTTAGGGTAGTTTAGTCTTTAAGCCAATCCCACCTCCTTAAGTCACCTCCTTACTATTCATTATTTGGCTAGCACACATCCTATCCCTTGCTTGGCCATTAATTCTTTTACTTGGTCATTACATTAACTTGAGCACCACATTAACTTGGTCATTACTTCTAACACTTGGTCACCACTTATTATACTTGATAACCAAGATTAGCCATATTAATATGGTTTGCCCCATGGGTCAATCAACTCATGGATTCTAGCTTGGGCTTAATTAACTTAACCTTTGGGCTTGCTTTAACAAACACTCATTTGCTTATTAATTCAATAATTGGGCCTTACTATTTAACTCACTTGGGCTTGTACCAATTGTTAACTAATCTTCCAAGTCCATTAACATTTCTTAATACATATACATATTGTCTATGTATTATTCTCGTATTATAATTCGTATACAAATTCATTATATACGATAATCCATCCTTCATACAAACTCGTATAATACTTTGTATTATACTCGTTCTCATTACATTGTACAATACCTAAGTATCATACAATTAGTACTTACTTACTAATACTTCGCTCTCCTTAATATTCTCAAATTTAGTCTGTAAGCGAAATATTACATTTTCCATAACTAGATTATTATTACATAATCCGCCTTACATTGATATTCTATCATTACGTATTTCTCAGAATTTCAAAAATAATTCCCGAGCAAATACCGATGAATAGTGTTTTTCAGAAAATTTCTCGAAAAACTATTATTTTCGTCTTAGAAATTCAAACACTTTAATTCCTTCACGTAGCTCAAGTACTATGACATTCCAACATCATTAGTTTATAAAATAACAACCATCTTGATATCACATAGAATATGATTTTATTATTATTTAATTTAATAAAATCATTTTACAATAAAATCCGAATTTCTCGGTCATTACATTCTTCCCCCCTTATAAAGATTCTATCCCCAGAATCTCATTTTACTTTAATCAAAAAGATGAGGAAAATTTTTCTTCATCTTTTCTTCTAATTCCCACGTTGCTTCTTCGGCATCGTGGTTCTTCAATAATACCTTTACTTATGGTATTAATTTGTTCCGCAGAACTTGCTCTTTTTTATCAATGATTTGAATCGGCGATTCTTCATATGTTAAGTCCTTCTTGATATGAATCGGCTCATATTTGATTACGTTCTTATAATCCTGCTTATACGGACGTAATACAGATACGTGAAACACATTATGTATCCTTTCTAGGTCTGGAGGTAATGCTATCATATAAGCTACCTCTCCAACCCTTTTTAATACCTCAAAAGGTCCTATAAACCTTGGACTAAACTTTCCTTTCTTTCCAAAGCGTATCATTCCTTTCCAGGGAGATACCTTTAAAAATATATACGAGCCTACTTCAAACTCTTGATTTAACCTATGCGAGTCAGCATACTTCTTCTGTCTGTTTTGAGCTGTAACGAGACGCATCTGAATTAACTTTATTACATCCGCTGTCTACTGCACCAATTCTAGTCCTAGCATCAGGCGTTCTCCCACTTCATCCCAATACAATGGTTTTCTGCATCTTCTTCCGTACAAAGCTTCATAAGGAGGCATGCCTATGCTTGTATGATAACTGTTGTTATACGCAAACTCTACAAGTGGTAGGTGATCATCCCAACTACCCTTAAAATCCATTACGCAAGACCTCAACATGTCTTCTAACATCTGAATTGTCCTCTCGCTCTGTCCATCAGTTTGTGGATGATATGTTGTGCTTAACTTCAACTGTGTTCCCAGTTATTCTTGCAAACTTTTCCAAAAGTTCGATGTGAATCGTGGATCACGATCTGACACAATCGATACTGGTACTCCATGTCTGGAAATAATTTCCTTAACATAAAGTTTAGCTAATTGGTCTAAGTTATACTTGACCCTAATTGGTAAGAAGTGAGCCGATTTCGTCAACCGGTCTACTATTACCCAAATCGAATCATACCCATTTGTCGTTGTTGGAAGTCCCACCACGAAGTCCATCGTGATATGCTCCCACTTCCATTCTGGAATTTCCAATGACCGTAACAAGCCATTTGGTCTTTGATGTTCAGCTTTAACTTTTTGACAAGTTAAGCATCTACTCACATATTCAGCTATTTCTCTCTTCATGTTCGGCCACCAAAAACTCTATCGAAGGTCTTGATACATCTTAGTGATACCAGGATGTATCGAGTACCTTGAACTGTGAGCTTCTTGTAACACTTGTTCCTTTAATTACGTCTCATTTGGAACCCAAGTTCTTCCTTCAAATCTTAATAATCCCTCATTATCAAGACTATACTTAGTATCTTCTTTATCGGATACCCGCTTCATCATTTGGTTACACTCGTCAGTCTTGAGTTGTACCTCCTTGACTCTTTTTACGATGGTAGATTGCATCTCCGTCATAAAAAGTATCTGCCTTGAATCTCTTGACATCTTCACTTCTATTTCCATTATACCCATCTCTGTTATTAACTCATTTTGAGTCGTTAACATAGATAAACTTTCCCGACTCTTCCTACTTAAGGCATCGGCAACTACATTAGCTTTCCCAGGGTGATATAGGATTTCATAATCGTAATCCTTTATCAACTCTAGCCATCTTTTCTGTCTCATATTCAACTCCTTTTGTGTGAAGATATATTTAAGACTCTTATGGTCTGTATATATCTCACATTTCTCCCCATAAAGATAATGTCTCCATATCTTTAGGGAAAATACTACCGCGGCCAGTTCCATATCATGAGTAGGATAAACTTTCTCATAATCCTTCAACTGCCATGATGCATACGCAATGACTTTGCCATGCTGCATGAGCACACAACCAAGTCCTCTATGCGAAGCATCGCTATAAACTACAAAATTTCCTGTGTCATTGGTTAATGACAAAATAGGCTCTTCACTTAATCTTTTATTCAGTTCTTGAAAATTGACTTCACATTTATCCGTCCATACGTATTTCACCGTCTTCCTTGTCAAGTTAGTCAATGGGGTAGCTATCTTTGAAAAATCTTGGATAAATCTTCGATAGTATCCCGCTAACCCTAGGAAACTCCGCACCTCAGTCGACGTTTTTGGTTGTTCCCAGCTCATCACTGCTTCTACCTTTGCTGGATCCACTGAAATCCCTTCTTGGTCAATGACATGACCTAAAAATTGTACCTTCTCCAACCAAAATTCACACTTAGTGAATTTTGCATATAACTTCTCCTTTCTTAGTGTCTCCAACACTAATCTTAAGTGTTTAGCATGATCTTCTGGCGTCTTAGAATAGACTAGAATATTATCGATAAACACTACGACAAACTTGTCCAAATATGGTTTGAACACTCTGTTCATCATGTCCATAAATGTAGCTGGTGCATTCGTCAACCCAAATGACATTACCAGAAACTCGTAATGACCATAACAAGTCCTGAATGTTGTCTTTGGTATGTCCTCCTTTCTAACCTTCAATTGGTGATACCCCATCCGCAAATCTATCTTAGAAAAATACTTTACCCCTTTCAACTGATCAAAAAGATCATCGATCCTGAGCAATGGGTATTTATTCTTTATCGTTAACTTGTTCAACTCTCGATAGTCGATACAAAGCCTTAACGATCCATCTTTCTTCTTGACAAACAATACCGGTGCACCCCATAGGGAAACACTCGGTTGAATGTACTTCCTATCCAATAGTTCCTGTAACTGAACCATTAGCTCCTTCATTTCCACAGGCGCCATACGATACGGTGCCCTTGAGACTGGTGCCACTCCTGGCACAATGTCTATTATGAATTCGATCTCTCTATCCGGTGGTAAACCTGGTAATTCACTTGGAAACACATCCATGAATTCGTTCACTATGGGTATTTGTTCCGTGGTTACTCCCACTCGTTGGGTGTCAACAACATGGCACAGATAACCTACACATCCCTTCCTTAAAAGTTTTCTAGTTTGTGTCATTGTAAGACAACACGAGCGTCCCGGCGATTTATTACCGTAAAATACTACAGGAGGTTACTTCAACGTCCTAATACTCACACATTTCTTCTGGAAATCTATAATTTCTCCATGGTTAATCAACCAATCCATTCCGAGAATTACATCGAATTCTCCAAACTTTTTCGGTATTAAATCTACCGATAATTTACAACCCCGTATATCTACGCAATAATTCCTATGAATATCTTCAACAGGAATTATCTCTTCATTTGCTACCTTAATAATCAAAGGTATAAGCAACTTTTTGGAAAGTAATTCTAATCGTCTAGCAAAATCACATGCTATAAACGAACAAGTAGCACCCAAATCAAATAGCACGTAAGCATTTATGTTATTGATCGGGATAATACCTGCAACTACATCCCCTAATTCCACCGCATCTTGGACCATCATATTAAAAGTGCGTGCCATTGATCTATTCGGCTGAGCTGGGCCACTAATAGCCAACTTACCGCAATTAGTGCCCTTATTTCCATCTGTCCCCTTCTTTGGGCAGTTCTTTGCTATGTGGTCAGTTGATCCACATACAAAACATCCATGGTTTTTCTTTGGGTTGGGACAGTTAGGGGAAATATGCCAGTCCTGCTCACAATTATAACATACTGCCTTTCCTTTGAGACAGATTCCTAAATAAGTCTTCCCACAGGTTTTACAGGCCTCCATCCTCCTCTTAGGATACCCTTGCTTTACTTCGGTATTCCCAGAGTTAAAACCCTTCCTCTTTTGACCGTCACCACTACCACTGGCTCCCTTAGTCTTAATTCCCCCATCAACCTTGCCTTTGTTTTTCTGCTCCTTGTGGTACTGGCTGAGAGCCTCATTCCCACCTTCGGCAATTATTGCCTTCTCTAATATGGTTCCAAAAAAAGTACTTTAAAACACAGTAATTCGGCTATAGAGCCAGGATTTCAAGCCCTTCTCGAAACATCTAGCCTTTCTTACTTCAGTGTCCACTTGATGTGGAGCAGATCTTGCCTGTTCATTAAACTTGGAAGCATTCTGGGGAACAGTCATATCCCCTTGTTTTAAATCAAGAAACCTCATCTCCATCCTCCCCTGCATACTCGTGGGAAAGTAGTTCTCGAAGAAAATCTCCTTGAAACTTACCCACGTTAAATTTTCTATTCCGGCCCTAGCCTGGTTTGCCTCCCACCAGAAATTGGCCTCCCCTTTCAACATATAGGTTGCAAAAGAAACTTTTTGACCTTCTTCAACATTTGCTATAACAAATGCTTTCTCGATTTCTTTCACCCAAGTTTGGGCTTCTATTGGGTCCGTAGTTCCTTTGAACTCCGGCGGACCGACACTTTTAAAATCCTTCAAAGTAGTAGCTCGTACTACCCCATGATTTATGGGCACATTAGCCCTAGTTCTATTAAACGTGACCGTTAAAAGATTAACAAACTCTTGCATTGGATTGACCGGACCTCCCTCCGGTTGGTTAACATTAGAATCTTGATTTCGTTGTCTCCTTCTTGGTGGCATTTTGCTGTTAAGAAAACAACACATCATTATTACTTTCTTCTTGTTGGTTAGTTATTATTTGTATTAAAACAATAACTCATAATCATTACTCCATATGTTCCATAACAAGACTTATATTGATTCATCACTTGTAGTATAACACTACATTGTTTACTTTACTCAGCCTTAGCTGATTACATTACCATCCCGCAATTACTTTCCAAAAATTGGGATTTACAAAAGACTACCCTTTGATATACAAAAGAGGATTTTACGACACTACTAGATACATAATATTTACTATTCCAGCTATTACTAGATTACATCTGCCGAATGGCATTCTCAAAGTCTTTTGTGGCCAGACCGGCAATGACATCCCGACTAATAGTATGTCGAGTATGCTCTTCTTCTATCGGATACCCAGCTACTTGCTGCTAGAAATCCACATGAGAACTCGTATATATATAGGACATCCTTTCTACCTTCCGTTTCGTAGTCTTTAGCTCCTGCTTGAGCTCAAAGACTTCGTGTTTCACCTCATGGACCTTGTCCTTGGCCAAAACATGATCGTCGTGTTCCTCTTCCCACATACCCTCCATACTCATTTTTTCCTCCCGGATAGCTTGGAGTTCCTCTCTCAACTCCTTAACCTCTTGACAGTAATGGACATTTTTATCCAATATTGACATGAACAGTGCCTTCATTGACTCCCCTGTAGTCAACTCTTCTATAGGTGGAACCTGATCAAAGGGCATCATGTCCACCTCTTCCTCTAGCATGCCATCAAATATAGACATGTAGTCTAAATCGTCCGAGTCTCCAGACTCGATTGTCACCACCTCTGGTTCTACTGCTACGGGATTGGGTAGTATCTCTACTCAATTAACCGAATCCTCTCTCACAACATGTATATCTCTATACATATCATTTTCTCCTCACATCTACAACAAAACAATATAGTTTGATTAGTACACGTCAGGACAATAATAAAAATACATAACATAATATAATGCATTTTATAAGGTTATCTTTCATCTTTTACTTCTTCATTAAGGTTATGACTTAAGGTTCTAATTTCCCCCTTAAGTTTTATAACCTAGGCTTTGATACCAACCTGTAGCGCCCCCAAATCCGGGTATCTTCCAACCCGACAGATGGTGCTATATTGTACTAACATTCATACATTCATTCAATTGAACAACCTCAAAAGAATGAATATCTCTTCTATATTATCAAAATAATATTTACATTGTCCCAAGTTCTAAACCCATAACAAAGGTTCTTTGTCATAATATAAATAACATTACAACATTAACCTATACTATTACATAGACAACTTAACGATCTGCTTTAGCTTTTCCTTTATCCTTATTCGATCCTTCGGGACGCTCAATCTTAGCTGCATTTATATGGTTCAAGTAAGAGTGAGCATAACTAGCTCAGCAAGTATGACAATTTCAATAAATAACATGCTTGACACATAAGAATCATATATCTTCACTAACTGAACAATAGTTATAAAGTACTATTGATAATTCAAAATAGCACTTCATCTTCCTTTCAAAATGTTTTACAATAATAACAATATTCAATAAAACATTCACTCCGGTCAGAGACCTTGAGCATTTCATTCTTCTTTGAAAAGGACAACCCGAAACTAAGTTCGTAAGCCCGGTATTACTTACGAGCACTTCTAGGTGATCATCCTATTGTACTCTATGTTGATCAACACTACATTCATTAAACGTATGTACGTTTAATTGTGGCAACCTCACGTGCATGTCGTTTAAGGACAAAACATTTGTTTAACATTTCAGTCTTCTTTTGAAAACCATAACAAGTAGATGACAAAAGATAACAACATTTGATAACAGATGGATAGATTATCAATAATCCACTCAATATATCAAGTCTAGCCAAACAAATTGGCTTTAACTTCATTGTATAACAATTCATGCGTAAGGATACATGAAATTCAAAACTTGTTCAGATTGAACTGAGACAAGAGTTAGAATACTTGCCTTCAGTGTCTGCTACGATAGAATTACTTTATGTTTGAATCTTTCAAGTCTCTACAACACATGATCACATAATGCCTCATATTAGGTCATATATAATCAAGAATGTATATGACTATCTTACCCTTCATCTCAATCTAATTGTGTATTAGATTCATTTAGTATACGTTCTGGCTTATAATTATACTTGCATCTATACTTGACTAGGTTATCTCAACCTTTATACAACATGTTTAAGGTTTAACATAGTCTTAACAATGTTAGTTTATGTCCCTTAAGTTGTGTTTACTTTTAAATCAACTAACTTTCTTTCTTTGTAATTAAAAACATTCATCACTATCCTTGTTACGAGGTCGGCACTTTGCGGCATGGCTTTATACTTACATCTTCTTGTGCCATGAGTTAACAATGGAGAGGTCCCGGACTTGGCGGCTGCTGGCTGAGGTCCTTACATATGGGCATGCTGCACTTTCCTCTGCGCGAAGGTGTTATCTTGTGCATGGCGCTGCGACGCCATGATTTACACTATGGTTTACGCTGCGGCGCGAGTTTCCATTGTGCTCAGACACTATTACGGCGCTGCACCGCCATCATTTGGCATAGGGTTGGTGCCGCGGCGCCAACTCTGTGCACCAGAAAAATTTTACAGACAATAAATTTTGTGAACTTCCTGGACGCATAACTTCTTCGTTATAAGTCCGAATTGGCTCATTCAAAAGACTACGGATCACAAATTATGTAATCTACGCGTTCATGTAATAATTTTATCTATTTGACTTCGTTTACTAAAAATTCACCTATTGGTTCATTTTTAACGAAAACGATAAACGTTCGTGAACGTTCAATGCTCGTTTCTTCGTTCTAAGTCAGAATTTGGTCATTTTTGAGTCCGCAACTCTAGAATGCCAAATATGACATGCCTCAATTGGAAAACAACGTGTCCAAGTTCAAAATCAAAATTTGACTTCTAATCTTAGAATTTCACGAATTCGACGATCAACGTCCAATCGTGCGATTTCGGGCAAATCATCATTACTTATGATTTGTTCATTACTTTCATTGCATTCAATTCATTCTATGAACACATCAATATACCTAATACAACAACTTATTTTCATTGTTGGATTTTGACTTTATTCATCCATGAGCTTATAACTTAATAAGTTATAAACTACTTTTAGCTCCAATGATCATAACTTATGAAAGTTAAAGTCTTTTAATCACCATGCATATATGTTCTCACATATAGTTTCATTCATGTATATTTAATACATATTCATACAATTTCATTACTTTCATATTACTTCTTATAACAAGTTCATAGTACTTCTTCATAAGTTCATAACTTATGCTAGTTTAAATGACTTGTTACCAACTTATGTGGCTTAAGTTCATTGCTTACTCATTCTTCTTACTTCTTAACATTCATGTTCCTCAATCTAACTTTTCTTATCAACCTATCATGAATAGAGATAGAAGATAATTAGAGAAGGAGTCTTACATTTGAAGTCCTTGTAAAGTAGCTTCTTCTTCTTCTTCTAAATGAAAGTGACTTATTTGTAACTTAAGCTCCCTAACAATTAAGCAGTTTATATGAGTTGGATTGTTTGAACAAGTAACAAATGACTTGCAAACCTTCTCTATTTATAGAATTTCTAAGATTAGGGTAGTTTAGTCTTTAAGCCAATCCCACCTCCTTAAGTCACCTCCTTACTATTCATTATTTGGCTAGCACAAATCCTATCCCTTTCTTCGCCATTAATTCTTTTACTTGGTCATTACATTAACTTGAGCACCACATTAACTTGGTCATTACTTCTAACACTTGGTCACCACTTATTATACTTGATAACCAAGATTAATCATATTAATATGGTTTGCCCCATGGGTCAATCAACTCAAGGATTCTAGCTTGGGCTTAATTAACTTAACCTTTGGGCTTGCTTTAACAAACACTCACTTGCTTATTAATTCAATAGTTGGGCCTTACGATTTAACTCACTTGGGCTTGTACCAATTGTTAACTAATCTTCGAAGTCCATTAACATTGCTTAATACATATACATATTGTCTATGTATTATTCTCGTATTATAATTCGTATACAAATTCATTATATACGATAATCCATCCTTCATACAAACTCGTATAATACTTCGTATTATACTCGTTCTCATTACATTGTACAATACCTAAGTATTATACAATTAGTACTTACTTACTAATACTTCGTTTTCCTTAATATTCTCAAACTAAGTCCGTAAGCGAAATTTTACATTTTCCATAACTAGATTATTATTACATAATCCGTCTTACATTGATATTCTATCATTACATATTTCTCGGAATTTCAAAAATAATTCCCGAGCAAATACCGATGAATAGTGTTTTTCGAAAATTTCTCTGAAAACTTTAATTTTCGTCTTAGAAATTCAAACACTTTAATTCCTTCACGTAGCTCAAGTACTACGACATTCTGACATCATTAGTTTATAAAATAACAACCATCTTGATATCACATAGAATATGATTTTATTATTATTTAATTTAATAAAATCATTTTACAATAAAATCCGAATTTCTCGGTTGTTACAGACTTGTTCTTGAAAAATCTGGGTTTTCCAGATTGTTCATCCGGCTGATGGTCAACTATAGTTTGACCAGCCACAACTTTGATTCTGTGCAAGATTTGGATATTCTAAAGGCATGCTCATGTAGCCTACATGTCAGAGAACAACCTTAATACAACAACATGGTATAAAACATAAATACAGCAAGATCAAGTCCCTACAAAACGACTCTCAGACCAAAACTGGATTTCTAGTTTTTCTAGAAACAGTTTGGTCGCGGTTAGTCTACTGACTTTGATCACTTATAACTTGAAATATATACATGATATGACCCTGTTTTCAGTTCAAGATCATAGACCACATGTCATACTACAGATCTATAACTTAAAACACCATAAATCAATAACACACAAGTATCTATGAGCCCTTATATATGGTTGTCAGACCATATATTAGGGTTCATAGTCAGTTTGTAAAAACCCAATTTCTTGCATCTAGATGTTATGGATCTAGGATCTAACAACCCAGATCACTAAATGACATCCTATAACACAACTCTAACCAATAAACAACAACATCTAACATCAGATCATAAGATTTTGAAGATTTAGGGTTTATGCCACTTTGATGCTTTGATCTTGAATCTGATATTCATGATCTGATCTTGTTCAGCTAAGAGGTGATCTTGGCTTTGTATCTTACTCTCTCTCTCTCTCACTCCCCATTTTTGGATTTTAGAGAGAGAAGAGCGTTGGCTAGTATGAGAAATAAAGTGGGCATTTCTCTCACTTTAATCTTTAATATTTCTTTGATGCAGTGAACTTGGATTGGCTAAATAGCTGATATCTTTGATATAAAGAACATGGACTTGTTAGAGTTGGTCACCAACTCAAGATCATGGCAAGATATACAAGCTAACTAATAAAGAATGCTAAAAAGGGCACTTTGGACATTTACAAAACAATTTTAATGGCAATATGGTCTTTTGATCCAACCCTTAGGGTTTGACCCTTAGGTTTTCAAAAATTAATTTTCTAGGATTTCCAATTTAGGTTTTCAAAATAGAAAATTAATATTTTAAAATTATAAATAGAATTCTCTAATTATACTAAGATTTCATAATCATAATTTAAGCTTGCTAATTAGGATTAATATTTCCTAATTAAAATTACTAATTTAGCAATTAGGTCCATAACTGTAAATTAGGGTTTCTAACAGAATAATTAGGGTTTTAAATTTTAAAATCAGGATTTTCTAACTAATTCGTTAGACTTTACCCTAATTAATCTTATAATCAACACACTTAAGTCTTCGAGATCCCAAGTTAGGATTCATTTTTGTAATCCGAATTAGGGTTTCCAATTCTCAGAATCTAAAATTAGGGTTTTTAGAGCCAGTTTCTAGGGTTTCTTATCAATCGTTATGGTTTTCTAACTGAACATTGACGTTCTTAATATAATATTAGGGTTTGACACTGATATAATTTATCTGGTCAACCCTTGATCCTTAACCACATACTGTACACATATACAACCATATACACAGAACATATACACTTATGCCCTTAATCCTGAATAATTCATCACAAAAAATTTAAATCCATAAAATTTCTTCCCAGAAATGTCAAATTCATTCACTTATTTTCTGTTTAGGTTTATTATTCAACATTTAATCCATCATTTGAGATTTAAATAATTTCCTAAATTCTTTGGTTGTCACAGAGAAGATGAGGTAGAATTATCCTCAGTTGTTTGTTTAATATTTTAAGCGAGATTTTGAAGGACAGAATCCTTATAAGGACGGGTGAATGTAACGACGGAGAAAATCAGATTAATTGTAAAATAATTTATTTGATTAAATAATGAATAAAATTATATTATAATGAGTAAGCAAGATGAATGTTATTCTATAACCTAAGCATGTCGGAATAATGTAGTATTCTGGCTACATGAAGGAATTAAAGTGTTTGAATTTCCAAGACGAAAATAAAAGTTTTCCGAGAAATTTTCTAAAAAACACTATTCATCAATATATGCTCGGGAATTATTTTTGAACTTCCGAGAAATAAGTAACGATAGAATAATAAGGAAGGATGGATTATGTAATAATAATTCAAGTATGACAAACACAGTTTTTCGCCTGCGTACTAAGTTCGAGAATGTTAGGGAAAGTGAAAAATGGAATAAACGATGATCGTATTATACGTAGGTATTGTACGAAGCAATGAATACGAGTATGATATGAGGTATTAAACGAGTATGTATGAAAGATTGTCATGCCTCAAAATCAGGTCTATCTTCACACCCGGATTTCGTGCGTCACGTGTATATCATTCTTCCAACATACATCATTATATACTGAAATATAACAACATACATTCTCAATTCCCAGGTTCTAATACCTTATAACCTCATTCATTACAAATAATGATTGTGACGCCCTCAAATCCGGGTATCTTCTAATCCGACATATGGTGCTATACAGTGCTAGAGTTCACACATACATTCAATTGAAATGCCTCAAAAGAACGAATATATCTTCTATATATTCCAAAATAATACTACCATTCCCCAGGTTCTTTATAACCATTACATGTGTTCTTGTCATAATATAAAATAATAAAAACATTCAACCTATACTATTACAAAGGCAATCTATAGGTTCGCATTAGCCTTCCCTTTATCTGTACCGGATCCTTTGATCTGTTCGATCTTAGCTGCATTCATATGGTTCAAGCAAGAGTTAGCATAACAAGCTCACCAAGTATGACAATTCCATTTAAACAATATGATTAAAACATACAAATTGTATATCTTCAATAACTGAAAAATAGTTATGAAGTACTATCGGTAATTCAAAATAACACTTCTATTTTCTTAAAATGTTTCACAATGAACAACATTCAGTAAAACATTAATTTTGGTCCAAGATCTTGAGCATTTCATACTTTCTTTGAAAAGGACAACCCAACACCAAGTCTCTAAGTCTGATATTTTACGAGCACGTTTAGGTGATTAGCCTATAGTACTCTATGTTGTACAACACTACTTTCTTTAAACGTATGTACGTTTAAGTTTTGGCAACCTCACGTGCCTATCGTTTGACGACAAAACATTTGTTTATCATACTCAGTCTTCTTTTGAAAACCATACCAAAATAGTTTGGAAAAACTTGACAACATTGACAACAGTTCGATATATTATAAGAAATCCAAAAACATCTTAAGTCTAAGAAAAGGAATTGGCTTCGACTTCATCATATATCAATTCATGCGTAAGATATATGAATCACAAAACTTGTCCAGAATGAACATAGACAAGGGTTAGAATACTTGCCTTTATCGTCTTCTACAGTTATTATAATTTTCCCTTTGAGTCTTTAAGGATTCTACAATACATGATCACGTAACATACCACATTAGGTCATATATAATCAATTATATTTACTACTATATCTTACCCTTCTTCTAAATCTAATCATGCATTTGATTGTTTAACATTGGTTACGGTTTATTGCATTATATTATTCTTACATTCAATTAATCTTTCTTCAACCTTTAGTTGTTAACTTAAGGTTTTTAACATCATTTAAGGATGTTACTTCAAGTTTATTAATGTTATAATTAATCAATACTCAACCAACTTCTTTCTTATACTCATAAACCTTCTTTACAATGCCTTTTCTAGTCTTTGGTATGTCATGGCTGACTTCATATATACACCTCACATGGCTGATGTGAGTTCCCGATATGTGATGCTTTAGTCTTGGCACTGCGATGCCACTCTTAGTACTAAAGGTCGCGATGCGGTGCTGACCTTAACTCTCTGGGTCGCGCTATGGCGCGGACCCTGAGCCTTAGAATTTTTTTACAGTTTCGTACTTGATGAACTTCCCAGGCTCATCAATTGTTCATTTTAAGTCCGAATTGGCTCATCAAAAGCCATTAGCTCAATAACAATTTAATGTAGCAAGATTAAGAATCATAGGAGAACCAACTATACATTAAACTCATGATTAGAAACAACGAAAAAGAATAAGCATTGAATAAAACAATAAACCTTGCTTGAACAATATTAAGCTAAGGCTATGATCTTGTCAAGTAAAAGAATTAAGTTATTGAATCATGCATCAATGAATAACAAGTTGAGAACAAAGCTTGCTCAAAGCAACAATAATGTTTTGAATTGTGTAAAGTAAATGAGACAAGATAGCTAATTTAGAGAATTGAGTTCAAGAACTTGCATTCATTATAAAAAGAATTGAACTAAGTAAAACTTGCTTATCTATAAATAAGTTAGGATATTCAAATAACTATTAGAGTTCAAAGATTGATCGAATAAAATTACGGTTATAGCTTGGTAAAATAAAGTTTATGAATAAAGAACTTGCTCAATCAAAGTTTAGGGTAATGAACTTGCCTCGTGTGTAAGCTATAAATTACAACTCACGTTCACCTACACATATTATTACAATCACAATATCTATTAGATATACTAACATCCACTTTTCAAAATAGACTCATTTTTAGTTAAACTTGTTACTTTAGTACAAGTTTAACTTGACACCTTATACATTTCAGAAATCACAAGTGTTAACTTCAAAAGACTTATTCACTACTCATGTATACATTACATCATAGCATATCGCTTTCATAACTTACTAATTTTTTAACAACTTTGGAACTACTAATTACATGATCCAATTATGTTTTAATCTCTTCATTACATGTTTTGCCACATTAACTGTGACGCCCCCGAATCCGGGTCCTCTGACCCCGGTTCGGTCATCACGATAAAATACAAACATCCACCTCTAAACAACATACGATAACTAAAATGCGGAATATAATAAACGTACGTCGTTCATTCAAAAGGTGTTACTAGTCCCAAGATATGATAACCTTAATATCATCTTACAAACATACCCTAAAATAATCATTAGGGTTCATATTACATAACAGTAATTTAAACTAAACGCAAGGTAAAGTCTGCTCCTTGCCACTATTCTACATCTTTCTTGTTCTTCCCTGAGGTCTCGGGCTTAGCTACAATATATTCATGATATAGCAAGGATGAGCAACAAGTTTGCTCAACAAGTTTAAATACAACAATAAGGATAAATCATGATGAATGGAAAAATCTCTGGCAATGGATTCAACAATATGAATATTTGAAGGATTCAACAATATGAATATCATAAGCAAATATAATGATTCCTTTTAGAATAACTGCTAGTCAAATAGACTTTGAACTACAACACTCCAATGGAATCAATAGCTAATTGACCCTATGATTACTGGCTACATAATAAGTACATGATGGGATCAGCCTCACGTACACTATATATATGCATAACATTTAAATCTACTCTTTATATCTTATATTAGATACCTGGGGTATTCCCGTTTCATAAAAGGGGTGTTCTTTCAGTTTAAGAATCCATACCATCAATTCGTTTGGATAGCTTTTATAAAACTTCATACGCTTGTCTGACCAAACAAAGTTCAGACTTTATCTATCATAGTTCAAGAATTATTGAACTTTAAATGATGTACAAGTTCAAGACTGTACGAACTCAAATGCACTAAATGCGAATATCAATAATATCGATGTGGAATAATTTTAAGGTAATTAAACCACTTAACATCATTCTTGAAAATAAGATTCAAGCTTAAATGAATAACTTTTAATTGAACAATAACCTGCTCAATAAAATATGAGAAGGACAGGAAACTTTCACAAACTTAAAGTTGTGTAAGTTTGGAAACTTGCAACACAATAAAATAGTGTTCGAATACTTGCTCAAGTAAAAGAGTAAGAATTAAGGAACTTGAACAATCAAAGAGTGAAGTTCAAGGAAACTTGCTCAATAATAACTGGAGTAAGTTTAGGGAACTTGCTTAATAAAATAGTAAGAATTCAGGAAACTTGCATGTTTGCTCAACTACAATTAATTCTAGCTTTAATTACTTGCGTTGAAATGACCTAACGTTATCAAGTCGATCATTTCAATTAGTATGTGTAAACTGATATGCGTTTACACTTACAATAATCAAGTCTTCACATAGCATGCTTCTTAACACATTACAAAGCATATTGGTCATACATTACAAGGTAAAGTAATCATATAAGCATGCCTTGAAACTTCAAACCAAAAATAGAATCTATTTAGAATGCGGGGATGGCGCAGCAATTGCTAGTCTAAAACTTAGGGATGGTAGCAATTGCTGGCTGTCCCTTAGCCGCACTCAAGGTTGGGATTCTGCTCTCCTAACTTCAGTCCAACTCTAACACACTAATTACACATATATTTTAACATACATACATGCTAGAGTTTCACATATAACACATGGCCATACTTGAATTCATTTCTTCAAGTTTAACTTACACTTTATATGTCATTAAAACACAAAATGGTCATGTAATTATCATGCTTAATATATATGAATCATGTTTAGGAGTAATATAGCTATAACATGACATCTTACTACTTTAGTAACTAAGTACTCACATAATATGCAACTTATGTTTGAAAACATGTCCAAGGTTGTCTTTGAAATCATTTTAGCATGAATGATGCAATATACACATACAAGACAACTTTAGAACTCACATCATGTGTGATTAAGTTATGTTTAACATCTTTAAACACCAGAACCTGCATCATGTAGCATTCATGTATATTACTTTAATATAACAAACTTTTCCTTTAAAACATTCTCTAACACAAAGCTAACAAGTTTAAATCATGATAAAGACATTATACATCATATATCATGCTCACTTAAGTTCCACACCAGTCATGTATGTGGTCTCGTAAGTTTGGAATTTGTAAAACATTTATTACTTCTAAGTTCATTTTCTAAACTTAAGTTTTCATTACAAATTTCTTACTAAAATGTGTTGATCACTTCATACTACATAAGAAAACCTTATATCTCTTGCTATACAACTTTTCAGGTATGTGTTTAAGATATAACACTAAGTTCTCAGCACATAGCATAAACAAAACCATCAATTAATTTTGGGCTACGGCGCAGCTGCGCTGCACCCTAGTAAAAATAGGGCACATGAAAATTGTTAGAATTGTTGGGCTGTCGAGCTCACCCTTGCAAATAACCACTTTTGCAGCTTAAGGACTCACGGTAAAGATTACGTGCCACTTGACTGATGAAGTTCAATAGTATCGATGTAGATTGATTCATTTATTTAAATATATACTCTTGAACCATGTTTAGGTTCTAAGAGATGTACATGATAGTATTTTATGATGTGTAATAATTGTTAAGTTGTAGTATGTGATACATAGAGAAATTCGAATCGACATGTAAATATTTGTACAGTAACTCGAATAGAATGAATCATAACATAATTTGATTCAAGGAGATGTAATTGATTCATGTTAAGACATCAATAAAAGATTTTTTTTAAAAAAAGTTTAAATTATTCTGTATATTTTTATAACATCGAGTATGATATAAGACGGGAATGGTAAATGACCAAGATTAGAAACTCATAAAAGTTTGGGGTCATTATACAGATCCTGGAACTGGAAAGAAATTATTTTCTAAATTGTAATAAGCAATGTTATATTCATTAAGTTATGAATAAAAGATATAAATTGTTTGACAATAGTAGTATCATGGCGGATCGAATTCAAGGTTCGAAGGGAGTCGGATTTGGGGGCGTCACACTTCAGACTCTTATATTCTGTGTAGATCTCACATTTTTGTCCATAGAGATAGTGTCTCCATATCTCTAGAGAAAATACTACTGCCGCTCATGAGTCGGATACCCTTTCTCGTAGTCTTTCAATTGCCTTTATGCATACGTAATAACTTTGTCATTCTACATAAGGACACAACCCAATCCTTTATGTGAGGCATCACTATACACCACAAAGTTTCTTGTATTATCTGGTAATGACAACACAGGTGCCACACTAAGCCTCTTCTTTAATTCCTTAAAACTCTCTTCGCAGTTTTTCGTCCAAACAAATTTTACATATTTTCTCGTCAAATTTGTCAATAGAGTGGCAATCTTGGAAAAATCCTGAATAAACCATTTATAATAACCTGCCAATCCCAAGAAACTTCTCACTTCTGATGGAGTTCATGGTTTTTCCTAATTTATCACAGCTTTAACTTTTGATGGATCCGCTAAAATTCCATCTTTGTCAATTACATGCCCAAGAAATTGTACACGTTACGCCAAGAATTTCGCGTACAACTTTTTTTTTCTTAGTGTCTCCAGCGTTAGACGTAAGTGTTCCACGTGTTCTTCTTGAGATTTAGAGTAAACCAGAATATCATCAATGAATACCACTATAAACTTATCTAAAAATGGTTTAAACACCCTGTTCATCAAATTGATGAATGCAACAGGGGCGTTTGTCAACCCAAAAGATATCAGCAGAAACTCATAATGTCCATACCGAGTTTGGAATGCCGTCTTCGGTACATCCTCCTTCCTTACTTTCAATTGGTGATACCCACTTCTCAAATCTATTTTTGAGAAATATCTAGCACCCTTCAATTAATCAAACAAGTCATCTATTCTTGGCAACAGATATTTATTCTTAATAGTGACTTTGTTTAATTCCCTATAATTAATGCAAAGACGCATTGACCCATCCTTCTTCTTCATAAATAACATCGGCTCTCCCCACGGTGATACACTTGGCTGAAAATATTTCTTGTCTAGCAGTTCTTGCAATTGTACCAATAGTTTCTTCATCTCTACCAGAGCCATTCTGTACGGGGCCTTCGATATTGGAGTAGTTCCTATCGCTAAGTTGATTACAAACTCGATCTCTATTTTATGTGGAAGTCCTGGAAAATCCTATGGAAGTATGTCCACAAAATCCCTAACCACTGGTATCTCTTCCAGTTTCACGCCTTTCTTCTTCTGAGTATCTACTATGTAAGCTAAATATCCTACACAACATTGAATCAATAACTTCTTGACCTGCATAATCGTCAGACATCTCTCTTGTCTAGGTGATTTGCTACCATAGAAAACTACCTTTGATGAAGTCATAAGGTTTACACATTTCTTTTAGCAATCAATTATCGCTCCATAATTAAATAGCCAATCCATTCCCAATTTAACTTCAAACTCTGCAAGTTTTATCGGGATTAAATCTACTCTTATAACATTCCCCTAAATATTCACCCTATAATTCTTATATACGTTCTTAATAGGAATCACATCCCTATTCGCAATTTCTACGTGCAAAGTGAAATTCAACTCCTCCCTAGGTAATTCTAACCTCTTAGCAAATTCATCAGGTATAAACGAGCAAGTAGCACCCGAATCAAATAATACATATGCATTTATATCAATGATTGGGATAATACCTGACACGACATCTTTTGATTGCACTGCGTCCTGAACCATCATGTTGAAAGTTCTGGATGTGGGTCTTTTCGATGACGTTGGTCTAGTAATACTCAATGTACCTCCACTAACACCTCCCTTGCTTCCAGTTGTCTCACTGGATTTCTTCTTAGGACACTCATGAGCAAAATGATCCTTTGACCCGCAGGTGTAGCAAGCATTCTTCTTGGGTTGATGGCAATTTGGGGCGATGTGACCCTCCTGGCCACAGTTAAAGCATACCCATTTCCCCCTGAATCACATGCCAGTGTGAAACCTCCCGCATGTAGCACATGTTTCAAACTTTGAAATTTAAGTTGGCACACTTAGAAGGAGGGTTGAATAACAGCAGAATGGATTCTTAATCCTTACTAATTAAAATATTAAGACAAGATGATCTGTTGAAACAAGATTATTTAAAATACTTAATTTGAAGACTTAGCCTCTTTCAGAATGTGATTAAGTGAAAATAATTTGCTGAGTTAGTTTTGTACAATTTTTAGATATTGAACGCGGGTTGCTGGATAGATAACAGAATAATAAATTAAAATAGAGCAACATGCAATCACATAAACACATGAATTTTTTACGTGGTTCAACTACTACCCTCTATAATAGTAGCCTAATCCACGTCCAATACCAACTAGAATTGGAGACTAACTTTTAATAAACAATTTCAATTACAATACAAGTTTCAACCACTTGAGCACCTTTACTCCTTGTGCACCTATGCATCTCCAAGCACATTTGCTTTCTTCGAACTTGATTGTAACAATACAATAATCCAAACCGGATAATAATTAAGATAATTTTGATTTGTGTAAGAAATTCAAAATCCACAATAGAGGTCTAATGAACTAGGTAATTAACCACTTAGTAATGCAAGGCACTAGTATGTAATGATATGCAAGAAAGATGTTACCAGAGTATTTGCTACAGGATCACCTCAGAAATAGACAACACTAGCTTCTTCAATAAATTAGCAATTTTAAAAGTAGGAAGAAACACATGTTCATTATTATTATATTAGCAATTGCAGTCTGTATATTTCTCTTGTGTTTTCTTATCTTTAGATTCAGTTCTTTTATAGGCAACCATAATATGTTACCGTTGTTTACTACCACTTCAGTAATATGACCGTTTGGAACATATTGCACAAATCATGCAACTAACATGTCAATCATAATATGCTCAAATCTTTTATATAGCCACCGTAGAAAAATTATTTGTACGTAATTTGAGATCTCGCTGAAGTTTATCCTATATCAGTGTGATAGAGAAAGATATTTAGGCCAAATTGATTACTCATCATGTGGTAAAAACATATCTCTTACAACTTTCCATTTTATCCCTTATTAAATATATCATATAACAATATATGTCAGCCACTTAATTACTTGAAGTCAGTATATTGGTTACCATAAAATATCCACTGACTTATTACCATATCTGACTTACCAGAGATTGGGCCGGTGAAAATAACCAATAAATTCCTCAGTTTATGGAGCAACTTTATGATGCATGATTCATGATAATTCTTTAACCATTTTACACCAGTATACCATATTTGTTTTACCGTAAAATGGGTTGGGGAAATAACTAATGGCTTCCCTTAAATAATAATGCATTATTTATGGTATTTCTTCAATCAACTATTTATACCAAGCTACCATATTTGGTTTACCATAAATAGATTCCTTAAATTATGAAGCACGAGTTAAGACAATTTCTTTTAAATATTTACTCCATGATTAGTTTAAGAATTTTTAGCATATTTATTAAAATCCATATATATATGTGAAATGCACATTCCCTAAAGCCTTGTATTGAAAAGTAATTTATGCTAAGATCTGACATATCTTTCCTAGGACTAAAAATGACTTTCATACTTCAAAGATTTCAAGTCTTTATAGTTTCCTCCTCGATGTTCCTGTAATGCCATTTCTTTTCCTGAAATTTCATAGAGAATGATTAGAGGAATAATATGGTTATCATCAAAACATTTAGGATGAAGTATGACATAAGTCAACATTCTCCCCCATTTTGATGATGACAGCAAAATAATTATGACTCACCTTAAATTCATGCATATCTCAACATTTATAGAGTTAAATGTTTGCTTCATACTTTTCTGCATATATGTAGTGTTTAATGACCATAAATAAGCTATTAATATAATATACTTTAAGCAGGAGTAACATCATTAAACCATCAATCATAAAGTTATCCATCAACAATTAAAACATAGTCTTAACCATCCATCAACAAATTAAAGCATAGTCTTAACTATCAGAAGTCATCATGCATGAAATTTAAAAAATTGTCTTTTAATGGTAGGTAAAAGGCAGAATTCATCTCCCCTTTGGCATCCATCAACAAGGAGACCAAGAAAGCAAAAGGGGAAAGACGAAAGAAGGCTTAGTCATCTTCTTCATTGATTTGAACATGGTTGGCTACTCGAGCAGTGAGGTAAGGGCGATGGAGCCGACGATGTTCAATTTCCTCCAAGGACAATGAGTCTGCGAAACGTGGAGGTTGTGTGATGAAGGTAAGAGGAGGTAAAGGCAAGTCCAGGAAATCTCCTTGGTATTCAGCCGTCCAGTTGCATAGGGGCCACTCAAGGATGCGAGAATTGACTTGTTTAGCTTGGAGCTCTTCACTAAATCATTCATGCGTCGCTCGGTGAATCGTCCTAATGACCTAATCTGGTTGCTGATGAAATTGAGTTCAATGCTTAATTGGCATGCATTGCGGTTCATTTTTTGATGTAGGGCTTCTACCATAGCCCAGGTATGTAGATCGAATCCTGCTTGAAGATCGATAAATTCATTTTCTAAGGTGCAAAAAATGGTGTTTAGTTCAATGCGACTGATGGGAAGTTTGCCTTTCTCTAGCACAGAGAGACATTGTTGGATATCTTTGACATCAATAGTTAATAAGGTTTGATTGGTAGCAATGGTATGGAGAAGAGTAAGAATCTTAGGAGAAGGAGGTTGTGGAGTAGGAGGAGTGAAATTTGGTATAAGAGGAACAATGGGAATGTCTAGGGCAATGCGCATAAACTTACCATCTACCAGTGTGATATGAGAGCTTTTAAGATTTACTGAATCAATTGAATCAGTAATTGTGACTGATCCTTCATTCTCTAGAGGAATTTGAAAGTGAGTGAACAGTTTTGTGAAAAAGTAAATATAAGGCAGGCATTTTTTGGAGTTTTTTATGAAGTTAACCATATGTTTGAGCATCATAAGAGAAAAATTAAATGGTTTCCCTTTCATTATCAGAGCCACTAAGACCAAGTCCTGGTATGTGAATTCAGCCCCACCACCAATACTAGGAATAAGATTATATCTCTGTAATTTATGAAGAACTATAGCAATAGGGGACCCATCAATTGTCTTTGGAAGAACGAATGAAGATAGAGTAGGGTTAGCCATGATAGTTTGAAGTTGGTCAAGAGGGGACAGAGGAGAATAAACTGGTCTTTTTTAATGGTAAATGGACAGTCACCCATAAAGGGAATGGACAATATGCTTCCTAAATACATAGCAGTAAAAAATAGTGATTTACCTTTAACAGATGAAGTATAGCAGTCCCCATTATTTTCAAGGTTTGTATAGAATTGTTGGACCAATTTTGGGTAAGCCACAGAAGGAGGAGCACTTAAAGGGGATAAACCACATGATTCAAGAAGATGTTGAAGAGGCGAGTTTTGATAGTATAACATATCAATTGATTTTTCATAAACAAAAGATTTTTGGCAGATGGAAGATTTAAAGTGAAGTTCGAAATTATGACCTCAAAAGAAATTCTCAGGAACGTCATTTAAAGAAATAGATAAAGGGATTACCATCATCGGGGGAGATTCTGGTGTTGTCTCTTTGAGTTTACGGCGTTTGGTTCCAGTCGAAGTGCCAATCGGTAGTGGAGATAGAAAACTTGTTTCAGACTCTGCAGGGGATGAATCGTCGGAGATGGTCGTGATGGAGGGTTACTGTCTTTTCAATTTGCGAGTAGCCAGAGGTTGAGGGGGCAGAGATGGAAGAGAAACCTCATCGTCAGACTCATCAAGAAGATGTCTAGCATGTCTGGTTCTCATTGTGTTAGGAGGGTTTGAGAGCAGTTGAGGGTTACAAAGACCGTTGAAGTACTAGAGTGATGAGAATGATTCCTAAAGAGTAAAGTAACTTGTGATTTAACGTGTGTGCATGTTACCGAGATATGGGAAGTTGTGGAGCAGTGTTTGGTACGGAGAAATCTAAACAGATTTAATTAGCGTAATTATGGTAGTAAGGCATGCCCTGAAATCTAAATTGTCTGTCTAATTTCTTTAAAGCATGCAGACCATATCTATATCAGACACATCCCAAGTTCTCTTCTTAGAGTGCAACAGCGTTCTTCCCCTAGAGGTTTTGTAAATATATCTTCTCATTGGTGCTTAGTGGGAATAAATATTAATTTGATTAGTCCTTTGGACACATTGTCTCTAAGAAAATGGTGTCGAACTTCTATGTGTTTTTTGCGAGAGTGTAGAACTGGATTTTTGGAAATGTCTATAGTGCTTGTATTATCAAAATATATAAGCACATTTTCACACATAATATCAAAGTCACACAGTGTTTGACGCATCCATAAAATTTGGGAGCAACAACTTCTTGCCGCTAAATATTCACCCTCAATGGTAGATAGGGCAACTGATGTTTGCTTCTTATTATGCCATGAGACAAGACTTTATCCCGGAAATGTATAAGCACCGCTTGTGCTTTTTCTATCTATTTGTCAATCTGCATAGTCAGCATCTGAGTAACCCATTAGGTCAAAATTATTGCATTTTGGATAAAATAATCCTAAATTTATGGTAACACTTAAATATTTAAATATTCATTTAACAGCTTGTAAATGTGATTCTTTGGGTTTTGCTTGAAAGCGAGCACATAGACAAACACTGTACATTATATTAGGTCTAGAAGCAGTTAAATATAATAAAGATCTGATCATACCTCTATATTTTATCACTTCTACATCCATACCTTATTCATCTGCTGTGAGTTTTATTGATGTACTCATTGGTGTGGTCTTTGGATTTGAGTTGTCAAACCCGAATCTCTTGAGTACTTCTTTTGTATACTTGGTTTGATAAATGAATATACCTTCCTGATTTTGTTTGATTTGAAAGCCCAAAAAATAATTGAGTTCTCCCATTAAGCTCATATCAAACTCCTTGTGCAAGCATTTGGAGAACCACTCACAAAGAAGGTTATTAGTAGCACCAAATATCATATCATCTACATATATTTGTACAACGATGATATCTTTAATTTAACGTTTAATGAATAGAGTAGAGTCAATTTTACCTCTTATAAAGTCATTGTATAGGAGTTACTTACTTAGAGCTTGAAGCTTATTTGAGTCCATAGAGTGCCTTCTTTAGTTTATATACGTAATGTGGGAACTTTTTATCCTCAAATCCAGGAGGCTGTTTTACGTATACTTCTTCATTTATATACCCGTTGAGGAAGGAACTTTTGACATCCATTTGGTGTGGTTTGAACTTTCTGTAGCACGTGAATGCTAATAATATTCTAATGGATTCCAATCGGGCTACAGAGGAAAATGTCTCTTCATAGTCTATTCCTTCTTGTTGGTTGTACCCTTGAGCCACTAATCTAGCTTTATTTCTTGTAATTGTTCCATACTCGTCAAGTTTTTTTTGAATACCCATTTAGTTCCAATAATGGATGTATCTTTTGGAGGTGGCATCAACTTCAAAACTTGACATCGTTCGAATGTTGTAGTTCTTCCTGCATTTATAGTAGCCAATTTTTGTCAAGTATGGCTTCTTTGGTTCAATTTAGGATAGAAATACTAAGAATGCACAAATATTTTGTGCTCTTCTTCTTGTAGTAACACCTTCATTTATGTTGCCAATGATGTTATCAGGAGGATGATTTTTGATGTATCTTGTTGATTTTGGAAGTTGAATGTCATGGATCACTTCTTCGTGTTAATTTTTAGTAACTTCTAGATCATAGTCTTGTTGTTTGTTTAATCCAGCTTGTTGGATAGGTTCCTAGTCCTACTACTCATTTAATCCAGCTTGCTGAATAGGTTCCATTGACTTACTGTTTTGCTTTACGTGGTAGGCTGGATTTGCAGCAGTCTTTAAATTTCCTACATCTTCTTTTCTTTCTTTTGGAATATCATGGTTAGAATTACTAAATTTAATATGTATAGATTCTTTGATACACATCTTTTGAACATTATATATGTGATATGCTTTAGTATTTTGAGAGTAGCCAATGAATATTTCCTCATATGATCTAACGTCAAACTTTCCCAAGTTCCCACTAGTGTTAAGAATAAAACATTTAGATCCATATACTTTGAAATGACTTATATTAGGAAGTCTATTATTTAAAAATTCATATGGTGTTTTCAAAATAATTGGACGAATTAACACTCTATTTAGTACATAACATAATGTGTTTACAGCTTCGGCACAAAATTTCTTTGGAAGTTTGCTTTCTTAAATTAGGGTTCTAGCTATTTTTTGTAATGTTTGATTTTTCCTTTCTACTACCCCATTTTGTTGAGAAGTTTTAGGTGCTAAGAACTCATGAGTAATTCCTTTTTATTACAAAATATAATAAAATCCTTTTAAAATTCAGTACCATGATCACTTCTAATATTTTATAAGATTAAGACTATATTTTGTTTCCAAGTTTCTAATAAGCTTTTCAAACTCTTTAAAAGCCTCATCTTTGGTTCTAAGAAATAGTACCCATGTATATCTAGAATAATCATCAACTATCACAAATGCGTAAAATTTACTAGTTTGATTAGTATGCTTTTCTGGTCCAAATAAATCAAGATGTAATAATTGTAAGGGAGAAGAAGTTGATACCATGTTCTTGGCTGTGAATGATGTTCTTATTTGTTTTCCAAGTTGACAGGGCTCACAAATACCATTCTTCCCAAAATTCATTTTGGGTAATCCTTCCACTAAGTTCTTTGATGATAGCTTTTTGATTAAGTCCATATGAACATGTCTCATTCTTCTATGCCATAGATTTGCTTCATCTTGAATTGTTTCATGGCATAATTCTTCCTCCTGTTGCTCAAAATCAAGAGTATATATATTTCCTTCTCTTTGGGCAACTAAAGTAGCATTGTTAGTACTATGTGAAATTATACATTTGTCTTTTTCAAAATATTCTTGATGCCCATTATACATTAATTGACTGACACTGATAAAATTAAATTTTAGTCCATTAACAAGATGAACATTATTAATATTAACCTTATCGTTACCTATTTTACCTTTCCCGACTATTTCACATGACTGATTATCTCCAAACGTGATAGTTCCGTGATTTTTTTGATATTTAGCTTCACAAACTTTGATTTGTCACCCGTCATGTGGCGTGAACATCCACTATCCAGAATCCACTTTTGAGAAGATACTTTTTCTTTAAAACATACATGTTTAAAGGAGGTGTAATTTATCTTTTGGTACTGATATCTTTTTGGTTCCATTTTTGTTAGTTGAAATCAAATCGCTTTTCTTTATCCATACTATTTTACTTTGACTGTTATTTTTCTTCTTTAAGAAGTTTATCTCTAGATGTCCTTTAGTACCATAATTTTTGCAAGTAGTGAATGGTGTACAGTAATTTAATTTAAATGATGATTTAGACTTAAACATTTCAACTTCTTTTCTATATACTTAATTATATCCAATGCCTTGTTTATCATAACTCGGTCTTTGTTTCCCTAACATGATATTTAAATTTTCTTCACCATGAACAAATTTAGCTAGGGAGAGTTTTAATGATTCTATTTCTTTTTGAAGTTCATTGGTTGGAGGTGTTTTATTATGAGATTCATCACTAAACACATCAATACATGCATCTCTCATTTTTATTTCATTTGTTAATTTTTCAACTTCATCATTTAATTGTTTTACTTTATTAAAAAGTATTTTATTGTAATTACCTAAATAGTTATTTTTAGCAGCTAATACTTTTTCTTCATTCGTGTGCGTTACTTTTTCTAATTCCTTCTTTTCATCTATTAGTGATTCAACTTCACCCATTAGTGTGTTTACTAGATCTTTTAAGTACACATTTTTTCTTTTAGCTTTTCAATTTCTTATTTCAAAATAATAACATCAAAAATGGATACCTCACTACATTCACCTTCAAGTCCGATGAAGCATATTTGAGCCAGTTCATCGTTTGCATCTATCTCCACTTTGGATTCTTCATCGTCACTCCACGTTAAGAAGGCTTTATTCTTTTTTACCCTTTATTGCCTTGCTTTCCATTGTTTTTTAGATGGAAGCAGTCCTTCTTGAAGTGACCTAGTCATCCGCATTCAAAATAGGATTCTTCAGTTTGCTTGGTTTTGAGTTTGTTTGAATTGAATGCATTCTTCCTTATGTTCTTTCTCTGAAGTAGTCCCTTGAGTCTCCTTGAAATCATAGCTATTTCATCGTCCGAGTTATCTTCAACTTCCTCTTCAATTCTTACATTTAGAGCTAACACTTTCTTTCGAGGAACTTCTTCCTCGTCATCATATCTTTTTAATTGGTGTTCATATTCTTCCAGTTCACCAAAGAGAGTTAAAGTATCCATGGAAGAGATATTGACAGAATCTTGAAGGGTGGCAATTTTGGATGTAAACCTTTTAGGCATAGCCCGAAGTAGCTTACGATTGATTTCACTTTGTGGAATTGATTTATCGAGCAACTTCAAGGAGTTAATAAGTACTAGAAATTGTGCTTGAACCATTTTGATTGTTTCATCTTTTTCGAGCATAAACATTTCATAGTCATTCATGATCATGCTTAACTTAACTTCTCGTACTTTGGATGTTCCTTCGTGACTCACCACTAGAGTATCACATATCTCCTTTATTGTGTTGCACTATGAAATTTATCTATTTCGGATTATACTATGCCACTGAGAAGAGTGTTCATTGCCTTTGAATCGTATGAAACTATATAAGTTTTAGTTAAGTCCATCTCGAGTAGAGTTTTTGGAGTTCCGTCATCTTTCCTTGGGATTACCGGTCCATTCTCTACCACCCACCATTCCCATGGGTCTCACTTAAGATAAATCCTCATTCGGAATTTCCAGAAATTGTAGTTCTCTGTTCCAAAGAGTAATGGAGGTCGGTTTGTTGATTGTCCTTCAGAATCTTTCCATGTCAGAATCTTTCCCTACAAGTCACCTTTAAGACCAAGATAAGTAGGGCCAAGCTCTGATACCAAATAAAATTGAAGTAGACACACTTAGAAGGGGGGTTAGATAAGTGTGGGTACAAACTATGTCCAACTTTTGTTTAATTAAAAATTCCTTTGGATATTCAATACAGCGGACTGGATTCTGAATCCTTATTAATTAAAATATCAAGACAAGATGTTATGTTGAGACAAGATTATTTAAAATGCTTAATTTGAAGACTTAGCCTTTTTCAGAATATGATTAAGTGAAAACAATTCGATGAATTAGTTTTGTAAAATTTATAGATATTGAATGTGGGCTACTTGATAGATAGCAGACTAATGAATTAAAATAGAGCAATATGTGTGACGCCCCCAAAATAGGTATACATCACCCATTCTAAGTCGTCAAATACATGGTACAGAAACAACAACAACTTTATTAATACAATTGTCGTGCAAAATACGACAACACATAAACTATTAGTTTAAATACAAATATTGTCTTCTAGACACTATCCACACTCAGATAAAGTCCTCATTACAATTATTGATGCACTATTTTACATAATAACGAGGACTGCTAAAATAACTATCTTGAACCATCACTCAAAACCCCGACTAGTTCCTGCTAAATTCTCACTTCCTGAGAAGAAAAATGGAACAAAAAGGAAAAGGGTGATCTCAACTAGCCCAGTAAATAATATTATGACTAAGATAATGAACAACAAATTGTTGTTCTCCTTCAACAAATCAAATAAAATATAATGGACAACAAGTTTTAGATCAATATTCACAGCGGAAATAACAATTCATTAGAAGAGTTAAGTAGAGAATGAAATCTACTATCATCTATGAATTTAAAAGTCCATCATCAATATTTTATCCCTGTAACATCAATCAATATACATCTTGAATCAAATATTCATCTTTGCACTACGGGCCAAAGATATTCATTTGTATCACCAGTTGGTCATGTTCATCTCAACACCTGTCCATCTTTGCACTAGGGGCCAAAGATATTCATCAGGTAATCATTCATCTTTGAACTGCAGGCCAAATTTATAAATGTAGTATGCACATAAGCCATTCATGTTTGATGATAAAGCATATGCTTTGTAACAATCTTATTCATTTATTAATAAAAAGTATTAATTTATTAAAGGCTTTAAATTATCTACATGATGCTATTTTATAATATGTGATAAACCCATAGTTTTAAGCAATGCTTTTAGAATAATGATGATGATCATTCTAATGAGATCTAAATTCTTAGAAAGCTTAAAACTAAAATAGTTCCCAATCGTTGGATTACTAAATTGGGGATTAGTGAATCCGGATAGATTGGTACATACGTTGCTTGCTCATTGGATGAGGATAATTGATGTCGTGATCACTTGTGTGGAGACACTAAAGCAAGTATGTATGTGCTTATTGGAGAATAAGTTCAATGAACGTGGCTCGCTAAGGAATACCTAATGGGGTTTTCCTTGCCTACCAATAGGAATTCCTGTAGTGATAGTAGTACAAGTGATCCTTGGACTTGAGATCATCATAGTATCTTGTGTATAATGAGTTAAACTTTGACTTATTCCTTAAGACCCTTAGTGTGATGCCCCCAAAATAGGTCCACACGACCCATTCTGAGTTGTCGGATATCACACTATAAAAATAAAATACAAACTTCATTTATATAACTGTTGAACTATCGTGCAGAGTACAACAACAGATAAGCTATGAGTTTCAATACAAAATCTATGTAACTCTCATGGTGCCTCGACCACAACACCTTACAAAGGTATTTTACATAAAAGTACAGTCAATAACTGTTTTAGAGATTAAAATCTTTGGGAAGTGCTCAAGGAAACCTTCGTACATGGGAGGCGCGGGTTAGGGCTAGGGTTAGGGCTTGGCCATGCACAGACATGCCTTTGAAAGGTGAAATATACACAATGAGAGACTAGAGAGTCGAGTATCACGAACTTCGTGTCGCAACATGAGAGATAAAGAAGAGAGGAAATACAGCCATTAGTGTAAGGAAAATTCTAGAGAAGAGCTTTTAACTGCTCAACTCTTGGGGGAAACGTACGGGAAGATAAAGAACATAATGTTCAACTAATATAATACTTTAACAAGTGAATTAAACCTTTAGTACAGGTTGAACGAAATGGTCGAAAGAGATTAAAAGATCAAGAAGAAAGTAAATGTAAACGTAACGCAGTTGCATGAAGTCTTAGCATACAACGAACAGTATGGCTTCGACATTAAGAAAGAGTAATGAACATGGGGTTCAGGTAATGGATAACGAAAGTATTAAGTAAGGTAAAAATGGTAACAAGAAAGCCGTAATGAACGGAAAAAGGTTAATGGAAGCTGAATGTGAGTCAGATGAGAACATTAGAATAAAATGTAAGTGTTGAACACTTTAACCGACGTGAAGGTTGAGGGTACGCAAATATTAAACGGATAGAACCTACACCCCGTGTATGGTTTGATCGTAAGATGACGAAGATCAATGATTAAACCATGAATGGTAAAAGACTGAATTGAAGACAATGACATTAACGTAACGAAGCTGAGTAATGATTAACTTGAATGATCGCTCTGAGTATACAAAAGACTGTATGACTTAGACGATAAAGAATGAATCCTGAGGTGTGGCATTTAGTTGCCAGGAAGACATAAGGAATGAGAAATTAACTTACGAAGATAATAGTTTAATAGTTCGGATAAGTTAAGATAAGTAAGTTGTAGTACAATCATAACCTTTGATGGTTGACATATGGGAGCTGGGCTAAACAATTCCTTCAGAGAGCGAAGGTATATACAAAACTGGCAACCGATCTAAATCACTGTTATGGGCAGTGTAGACGAGATGGGAACTTGTTTGTTGGTTATTTGTGGGAAACCACTCAGAGTACCATATGGACTACTAGCAAAGAAGCGACGTGTGCTGAGTCTTAGAGAAGTAATAAGAAGAAGATAAGATATAAAACATCAAAGATGATAAATTTATAAGTAAGACATCTCCATATGTCATAAAGCCGTAGAACGGTAGTGAAAGTGGTCGCATAAACTTAGGTTGCAAGAACGCGAACCCTAAGAAGTAAAGTTAAGTAAACTAATTGATGAGTGAGTTTTATACACATGAATTGGATACATTCGGGCTTAATTTATTGTTGTTCTCAAGTCTTTTAGGATATTTTTATGTGTTTGTGTCTATTCAAGCATGTTTTATATTGTTTTGTAGGATTTGGGACAAAAGTTACATGGATCGACGTTTAGGGTGGCTAGATTCGCGTTTTTTCTTGCCATTTTTACACAAAGAGTCACTTGAGAGCCAATTTGACTATAGCTCCGGATATTATTTCGAAACTCTCAAAGAATTAAAGTTGTAGATCTACTTCTCCTCTTTCCGGAACATCTTGAATCATCGAAATCGGAGTTCGGACGAAGACGTTATGGCTATTTTCCCAAAGGACGTCTTGAGCAAAAAAATGTCGATCGTGTAATAACACGGCGCGCTATTTTCTAGTTCATTTTTCAGCCGGGCGCTATAAGGCAGATTCTCAACAGCGGAACAGTCTTTGTCAGCAATCGGGGAAGAGGTTGGTTGGGCTGGATGCGTTTTGGGCGAATTTTGACACCTTTTAGACTCCAAATTGGATTGGGTTTGTTCCTAAACTCAAAATTAGAGTTGTAACCTATAAATACATGATGTAAGGCATAAAATAATAGGGGATTACATAGTTTAGCCTAGATTAAACACCCCTTTAGATTAGAACATAACCCTAGTTCTTATTAGTTTTGGAGATTGAAGCAACTTGGAGACCATTGAAGATCAAGAGCAAGAGCAAGAGGGGAGCATCGATTTGGTTTAATGTATTCTATTCTCTTCTCTCATCCTACTTTTATCTTTTAATGTCTATTCAATTGTGGATTCTTGGTTTTAATTCATTAATTATGAACTAACTTTTTTATTAAGATTTCAATTGAACCTTTTATGGCTATAAATTAGTTATTTAATTTATTCCAATTATTTGTGTCAAAGTGAGTTGTTTATCTTGCCTTATGCTTATTGATTAATTATCTGATCAGTAATTACTTTGTTACTCTAGAAGGAATTGGAAGATGAATTCTAGGGTTAGAACTGGGCATGGTGACATGTGACTTAGTTATTTGCACAGTGAATAATTAGGTTTGTGAATAGAATGGAAATATCTTTTCGCCGCATGTAACACATAAGGAATTGGGATTGTAACGAGTTTATTCAATTGTTTTGCATAGGAATATAGCAAAATTATTCTGGATTAAATAGAAGGCAATTGATCACTTGGAAAAGGGCTTTTGGCATTTGAGAGTTCCTGTTAACAATTCAGTAGACTTAATAATTGGGATAATTGGATAATTGATTTATAGTTCATAATTGGGGATATTGGAGTCTTAATCCTTATTTACCTGAATTCAATCAAATCTTAGTTTTATTTATTTGCTTTCTTTTAGACTAATCTCTTTTAATTATTTAATTTAGTTTTCTTAATTAGAAAAATAACGATTTGAGATTGTTTAAATAAAATTAGTTTGGTTAAGTATTAGTACTTGGTGATTTTTATTAAATAATTCCTCATGGGAACGATACTCTACTTTCACTTTATTACTTGTTGACCGTGTATACTTACACGTATTCATTGATTGAGAAATCGATCAACAAGTTTTTGGCGCCGTTGCCGGGGAATTAATTTAACAATTATTTACCAATATTAATTTCAATCAAATTAGTCTTAATTTAAACATTTTTATTTTTATTTTTAATTCTCCTCCTATATTTCTCTCTTTTTAGGTACCATGGATGACTTTGTGTATCAATGGCTATACACGAACATGACTCGACCAATGGAAACATGGAGTCCACCATCCACATAGTAAGTAGCAATGGTTTGTGATTATTGTGCTGGAAATCATATGAGTCATCAATGCGCCATCGGGCCAAAGCTAGTACACTATGGTGGTGATTACCCCAATAATTATGTCTATCCCAACAACTATCATCATGATTGGGGTATCACCCGATTTTTCATGGAGTAACAATCAAGCTCAAGCTCAAGCCCCGAGAAAACAAAACAATTCCGGGTTTCAAAATCGATACACAACAACCGTGAGCGGAAAGCAAGTTGGGAAGAAGCGTGGATAGATTTATTACACGACAAAAGAAACACGAGGAACACGAAAAGGAAACAAAATAAAACAGATCTGAATACGTAAAGCATAAATGCGTCAATCAAGAATCTGGAAAATCAATTGGGGCAGATAGCACATGCGTTGAACTTCCATCTTCAATACACTTGACTCCATGACATGATTTCTGAGACAGATGGTGAGCCCGAGCCAAATCTACAACTGGATGAGCCACGAAATGAAAAAGAGGAGACAAGTGGGGATAATGACAACAAGGTCAGTGAAGAACTAATTGTGAGAACCAATGATGATGAGTCAATGTTATTTATGCCTCAAGTGCCTTCTCCTCCACAGCTTCGAAAGAGTCCCAAGAGATTTGCAAAACCTTGTCCGATTGGTAGTCATGTCGTCGGCAATACTCTCTGTGATGTAAAAGCAAGTACACCTTCAAAACCATGGTGCGATGAGCTGGAGAAGATAGAAGAAGAAATTGTTGTGTCTAACAAGCCTCAATGCCAGAATATATTCACAGACACAATGGAAAAACCACCTAGATGCTGGACGTTCTTGAATGTGATCTTATCTAAACAAAGCATGCTAGGTGACTTTAATACAATGGCTATCGTAAATGGGAACCTACCAAAAGCTATATTATTTTCGATGGATGGAGGGTTCCTCAACTTTCAAGAGGAATTGATATAGCGTTGACTGATAAAGTCGGACCGAAAGACTCAGAAAACAAGCGCTTATTGGGAGGCAACCCAAGTTTAATTTTTATTTTTAATTTTTATTAAGTTTTATATTAGTAGTTTAGAATTTGCATTTATTTAGGATTTAATAAAATTGCTTCTATCATGGTTTTGCAGGTTATTCAAGTCAAATTCAAGTGTGGTGCCCATTTTGTTCCATGTGCTTAGCCTATTCTCCAAACTTAGCGGACAAGGAGGAAGATTGCTATATTTTCAGGGAAGTCCTCTGCTTTAATTTTTTCTATTGTAGTCATTGAGGACAATGTCTAGTTTAAGTTTGGGGGCATTTTAGTGTCGTATTGCATATAGTTAGTTATTTACATTGTAGTTCATTATGTTTTCGGGTTATTTACATTTAGTTTTTGCATTCAGTTTTTTTGTTAAAAAAAAAAATTTAAAAATCGCAAAAATAATAGTTAGTTTACTGTGTTTGTTGCGTTTAGTTTATATTTGCATGATTCCAACTGTTAGATAGTAAAAGTCTATTTTGGCCAATGATGAGACTGGAGTTAAGTAGATAAGTATAGTATTGAATATTCAGGCTTTGATGTGATTTCTTGTTATGAATTGAATCTTTTCTTGTTTGAAACTGGTATAATCAAGGTTAGCACGTTAATAATAGCTATGTTAAGTGATTAAGTTTAAATTGATACATAATGGATTTTTTAAGGATAATACTAGTTTGAAGGAATGAAAGACATGAATAGGCGGAGATGGCTAAATTTAGATAAAAACTTAAGTTTGGGGGGAAAATTTGGGATATATAAGCTTCGCTAAAAAAAACAAAAAAAAAGAAAGAGAAAATGAAAAAGAAAGAAAAATAAAATAAAAATTACCGTGGCTAGTTTTGTTTCGGGGCCTTTTGTTACTTGAGAAATGCGCCTCAAGGGGTATCTTAAAACCTAGCGCCTAAGGTCTTATATATGGTCCAGGAGTGGTTGGTCGAAAGCTCGCTAAGGGGTGACATTTTTAATGGAATGGAATGAGACATTGCATACCATGGTTAAAAAAAAGTAAAAAAAAACAATAATAAAACGGGAAAAGAGCAAAAAGCCCCCGTAATGAAAAGTAAAGCATAAGTATTGTGACGCCCCCAAATCCAGGTTCTCTAACCTCAGATTCAGTGCTCACGATCCTATCATCATCATAAGCATTCTATAACTATTTCAAATAATAAACATACATTGTTCATTATACAAAAGTCTCAAAACATGGTCCCAAGGTCTCTAACCTTAACTTTAAATACACCATTTATAATACAAATAGTTTACTCAAGAAATTCCATTAGATAATAACTAATTTAACATTCATTCTAAAATTACTCCGGATCTTGCCCTTGCCCTTGTCCTTCGCATTAGATCCTTCTAAGCTTAATCGAAAATAGAGGTCATGATATAGCAAGAGTAAGCAACTAATTTGCTTCACAAGTTTATAAAGACAAAGGATATATATCATGACTTAGAAAGAAATATTGCCTTCAATGTTCAACAATAATATAAGATTGTGAAGGAACATGAATTAATAATCAACAATTGAATATTCGATAATTGAATAACATGAACTGAAAGAGTGGTTTTGAATAACCATGAACATTTGCCAAGGTGCTCAATGATTTAAATCGACCTTTTAAATAAGTTTTGGTATTCAAGGATCACCCTTTCATACCCCGTGATTTATGCATAAACACTTAATAATCCGACATTGATATCATGCCTTAATCAAATTTGTTCATTTCTCGACCAAGAGTTCCTACCATATCAATTAATAAGAACAGCTTATTTAAAATCCATTTGATTTAAAAAATTTAGACATGCTTGATCTAGTCGATACAATTAGCATAGATCTATCCCATAAACAGCTTCATAAATGAAGAACTTTAATTTAATTCACGCTTCAATGGCGCGTTAGAGAATCGAATTCAATTGCACAAAGTGCAATTTCAATAATCAATAAAGACGTGAATAATCATCAATAATTATTCACTAATATGCTTTTGAAAATAATAACTCAAGTTGAGTTAGGAAACTTGCCTCGATCGTGAGGTTACAAACTCGAAATAAATTTCTATCCACTATGTAGTTAAATTATCTTCCTTTGAGAGACCTATAATTAGCCTTTCAATTAGTCATTGCATAACATCGATTATGTAATCACATAGATATCATACATTACAATAAGTTCTTATAAACATTATCATGTCTAGATAGTGTTATTAATCGACTACCTTTAATTCACATAATATTATTAACTTAGATAATATTAATTCACCTTCTAGTATTATTGGTTCACTAATAATACTTTAAATCATTTACCAACATTTTATTCACTTACTAATATTATTAATCATTTAATAATATTTTATCCCTTTACTAATATTATTAATCATTTAATAATATTTTATTCACTTACTAATATTATTAATCATTTAATAATATTTTATTTAATCTCGAATATTATTATTTAATAATAATACTCTAATCTAATATTTTTATTTACATAACAACATCATATTATAATATTATTAGTATTATAATAATATTCCAATGATTTATTAAATTAATAAACAATTTATTCTAATTGTTCATCCTTTAATAACCTCTTATTTAATATCCATAAAAGGTCATAAGTAATATTTATTATTATAAATTACCAAAATGCCCTAAGATAGTCATGATATAATATATTATGAGAATTCAAGCATAAAAATCATATTTTTCTCATTAAAGACATCATTTAACTATTTATTTCCTTTTATTTACAACCTAATCATTTTTAGGAAAAATAGCAAACTGATTCCAAAAATTCTCAGCTTCTGGATTTTAACAGAATATGAACCAACAATGATCCTCTAATTTTTCTAGAATTTTAGAAAATGATTTACTATTTTTAAAGTGCTCAAAATACTCAGATCTTGCTCTATTTTTAAAAAATTGAGTTTTGCTCAGAAAAATCTGAAATTTTCAGGGTATGCTCTCTTAACGTATATGAAGCTACTGTAAATATATTGGAATTATCCAGTGTATACACAGTGAGATATTTGTAGGATAATATTTATGGAGTCCTTTACGGAAATAGTCATTACGCACAATATATAACTCGAAACGTGTCCGTTCTTTTTCCTACGCGTAGATATCTTCATAAGGTACCTCTGTAATATTTTTCCAGATTTTTACAAGACAAGGAACTAGCCGAAACAGCCTCATGAAAAACAAGTCAGTAGCTGATTTTGGATTTCAAGGCTTTAGCATATAAAGTGGACTGTTTTTGTAAAAAAAATCTCAAAAGTTTCAAAACATGCTAGATTTGTGATCTACCACTTGGGTTTACTAGATAACTCATGTATCTAGCACCCCCCTTCGACGGATCATAATTCCAAGTTGTAGAACTTGAGTTACACAAGATTTAGTGGAAGAAAAACAAGAGTTTTCACCCTTGGAGAACATATGCTCATTTTCTTCCTCTAAGTCTTTGATCTAACACTCAAGATACTTAGTTCCATGCATGATGGTATGTATAACTAGTGTATCTTGAGTAGTTGTACATAACCCCATCAAAACTCAAGCTATCAAAACAAGGTAAGAGAAGAAGATGAAGGTACATTATACCTTGACTTAGTGGCTACCTTCCTTGATTTTCCAAAGTAACTAATAAACTTAGGGGGCATAAACCACTAGAAATCCTATAATTCTTCTTCCTATGGCTGAAATTCTCTCTTTCTTTTCTCTCTTTGAAGTTGGCTAGCTTGGGAGCAAGAGGTAGAAGAAGAAGATGAAGAAGATGGAGAGAAAATGAGATGTTGGAAGAATGAATTGTGTTTACAAAATGAAATGGCCAATTCATTAATAATTCTCCCACAATTATTTTGTTGCCCATTAGGTAAAAACTTTGTATTATTACTTACCTTAGGTTAAACATGATTAAATGTGCATAATGGAGTGGCAACCAATGGGAGCCTTACCACATTGTCCTTATGTTTATTCATGTCTACTAATGGACAAGCTAGATTAATTATTCCACTTAGGATCCTCATAATATCCACCATTTAGCTTTTATTTTAAATGCCCAATTTTGATTAATCAAATGTCTAGAATACCTCCAATCAAGTTGGCTAAGTATTGGATTACAATTTATTTTCCTTGGGCTTCTCTTTTAATTGATTTGGGCTAGATAAAACATAGTCCAACAATTTTAATAATGTTACCCAATTTGATAATTTAGGGCTTTCATCTCCAATCATATGAAGTTTAATTACTTATACATATGATTTTATCTCATAACCTAATTAGATTTACAAGAATTAGGTTTAAAATTATTAGTCACTTGAAATACTAAGTTTACCCACTTAAGTTAGTATACGATAAAATACTAACTTTTTCGTGTTACCATAACCCTTAGGTTATTTAATATCCTTACCTAATGTATAATTAGGTCACAAGGCTTTCATTTTTAATGAAATCCATAAATGTATGTATCCATATATAATACAAAGTTTAACAAAATGTACATACATACATGGTGACTTAAGATTCACTAGTTATTACATCCTCCCCCTTATAAGAATTCCGTCCCGGAATTACATATAAGGTTACTCAAAAAGGTGTGGGTAATTTTCTCTTATCCTTTCTTCAAGTTCCCCACGTAGCTTCTTGAAAGATTGTGGTTCCTCCAAAGAACTTTTTACGTAATGTATAACCTTATTTCGCAATTTTCGCTCCTTTCATCTAAAACTTCGATCGAATTTCCTCGTCGATAAATCTTTTTCGACTGAATTGGCTCGTCACGATATCACATGCTTGTAATCGAGCTTATATGGTCGTAGCGATCGACACATGAAACACATTATGAATATGTTCCATTCAGAGGTAGAGCTACCTCGTCGCCACTTCGCCTATCTTCTTCAAGATCTCAAAAGGTCCAATAAATCTCGGACTCGACTTACCTTTCTTTCCAAACCTTATCTTTCCTTTCCAAGGAGATACTTTCAAAATGCATGGCTTCCCACCTCAAAATCTCGCTTACGGCGATGTAAGTCTGCATACTTCTTCCAGCGATCTTGAGTTGAGTGCTACCACGGCTCTAATCACCTTAATGGTCTCTACGGTCTCTCGCACGATTCTCGTCCCAACAGGTTGACGTTTACCCACTTCATCCCAAAGATACTTGGCGTTCTACATTTCCTCCCATACGATTAGCTTCAGACGGCGGCATTCCGATCTTTGGCGTGGTAGCTATTGTTGTATCGAACTCTACCAATGGAAGATGATCCTCCCAACTACCCTTGAAGTCCATCACACAAGCTCGAGCATGTCTTCAAGTGTTTGAATCGTTCTCTCACTTTGCCCATCGGTCTGCGGATGATACGCGGTGCTCATCCGTAGCTGCCTCCCCATTCTTTCTTGAAGACTCTTCCAGAAGTTTGACGTGAAACGCGGATCCCTATCCGACACAATAGATACTGGTACGTCATGTCTCGATATAATTTCTTTGATGTATAGTTTGGCTAGCTGGTCCAGACTATACCTGATCTTGATCGGCAAAAAGTGAGCCGACTTCGTAAGACGATCTACGATCACCCATATGGCATCGTGTCCCTTTTGCGTTGCTGGAAGTCCCACCACAAAATCCATCGTGATGTGCTCCCATTTCCACTCTGGAATCTCTAAAGGCTCTAATAGTCCACTCGGTTGTTGATGTTCGCCCTTGACTCTCTGACAAGTTAGACATTTACTGACACATTCTGCAACATCTCTCTTCATGTTTGGCCACCAAAAGTGTTGACGTAAGTCTTGATACATTTTTGTGCTTCCTGGGTGTATCGAGTACCTCGTATTATGTGCTTCTTGCAGAATCTCATCTCTTAGTTCGCATTAATTGCATCTAAATTCGTCCTTCAAATCTTAGCGATCTGTGCCATCAATCTTGTATTTCAATTCATCCTTCATTCTTAACAGCTTCTTGATGTCAGCCGCAATCTTCGCCCTTCTCTTGAGCCTCTTTAACCTTATCTAATAAAGTAGGGCTCATTTGCCACGATAAATAATTTCTCATTGACCTCCATCGGTGCCTTAACCTCTAAGTCAAGTCGTTCAAATCCTTCACCAATTCCTCTTGAATGGTTAACTTCAATAACTTCTCTCGCCTTTTACGCTCGGGGCATCACCACTACATTTGCTTTGCTGGATGGTACGTAATCTCACAATCATAATCCTTGATCAATTCTAGCCATCGGTATTGCCTCATATTTAGTTCCTTCGGGTGAAGATATACTTTAGACTCTTATGATCCGTATATATCTCTCACACTTCTCTCCATACAAATAGTGCCTCCAAATTTTCAAGGCAAAAACTCATCTGCTTTTGCTAACTCCAAGTCATGAGTCGGATAACCCTTCTCATAGTCCTTTAGGCGGCGTGAAGCGTCGCATGATGACCTTGCCATCTTTGCATCAAGACACGCTAAAGACCCTTGTGTGACGCATCACTATACACTACAAATCCTCTCGTGTTGTCCGGTAAAGCCAACACACAGTGCTTGATCGAGCCTCGCCTTCAATTCCATGAAACTCTGTTCACATTTTTCCGTCCAAAATGAACTTCACTTGTCTTTTCTAGTAAGGTTGGTCAATGGCGATGCTACCTTTGAAAAATCTTGGATGAATCTTCGATAGTATCCTCGCTAATCCCAAGAAACTCCTAATTTACATCGGTTTCTTGGTACCGTTCCCGATTGATAACCGCTTCTACTTTTGCTAGATCTACCAAACACCATCTTTGTCGATAACGTGACCTAAAAACCGCACTCTCCGCAACTAAAATTCACACTTGGAGAACTTTGCATACAACTTCTCCCTCCTTAACGCCTCCAACACTTTCCTTAGATGTTCAATGTGATCTTCCTCTCGTCTCGAATATACCGTAATGTCGTCGATGAACACGACAACAAACTTATCCAAATATCGCTTAAACACTGCTCATCAAATCCATGAATGTTGTTGGTGCATTAGTTAACCCAAAAGACATTACCGTAAACTCAAAGTATCCATACCGAGTTCAATGCCGTCTTTGGAACATCCTCATGTCTCACCTTCAGGTTGGTGATAACCACCCCTCAAGTCAATTTTTGAAAAGTATTTTGCCCCTTCAACCGATCAAACAAATCGTCGATCCGGGCAACGGGTATTTATTCTTAATGGTGACCTTGTTTAACTCTCGGTAGTCGATACAAAGTCTTAATGACCCATCCTTTTCTTTTTTTTGACGAATAAGACCGGTGCTCCCCATAGTGATACGCTTGGTCGAATGTATCCCTTATCTAACAACTCTTGTAGTTGAACCATCGCCTTCATTTCTACAGGAGCCATACGATACGGCGCTTTGGATACCGGTGATGTCCTCAAAGCCAAATCGATAACAAACTCTATCTCTATCCGGTGGCAATCCGGAATTTCATCCGGGAAAACGTCAACGATTTCCTTACAATAGGTATTTGACCCGGGCTTCACCCTCGATTATGCGGGTATCCACAACGTGAGCCAAATAACCTATACAACCCTTCCTAAGCAACTTCCTTGCTTGCATCATCGTCGAACAACAAGATTGTCTTGGCGATTTATCGCCATAAAATACCACCTTTGACTTATTCTTGAGTCTTTAGGTATACGCACTTTTCTTACAAACAATGACCGCTCCATGACTTAATAACCAATCCATCCCAAGGATTACATCAAACTCTCCAAGACGAATCGGTATCAAATCCACGTTAAGCTTAAAACCTCTTACATTAGCACAACAGTTCCTATAGATGTAGTCTACAGGGATAATTTCTTTGTTTGCTACTTCTACATTCATTGGGTGTTCTAATAGTTCATGAGGTAAACTTAATCTTTGAGCAAATTCATTAGATACAAAAGAACATGAAGCTCTCGAATCGAATAACACATAGGCATTTATATCATTGATCGGAATTATACCTTACACCACCTCCCTGGATGCCACAGCATCTTGCACTGTCATATTGAATGTCCGTGATGTTGGCTTGTTTGGCTGGGCTGGTCCTCCACTGGTTGTCTTTGTGTTATTGCCCCTGCTTCCATTTCCGCCATCCATGCTTTTCTTCTTCGGGCAATCCTTGATCCGATGTCCCACTTCACCACAATTAAAGCAACCTCCTTTCTTCACCTTAGTACAATTGGGTGAGGTATGCCCTTCTTGCCCACATGTATAACATATCATTTTTCCTTTCCAGCACTCCCCCGAGTGACCCTTTCCACAGTTCCCACACACCGACTTCTTTTGTTGCACGCTTCCTTGCTGCATCTCCAGATTACTACCCCCACTACTCCATTTCCGCTTCTTATTGTTACTACCGCCACTGCTGACATTTTGATTCCCACCTTCTGATTTCTTCTTATTCTTCTCCCGATTGTATCTTGAGACCGCTTCGCTTCCTCCTTCTGCTATAAGAGCTTTTTCCAACAGAGTTGAGAATGATGCGATTTGTAAAACCGCTACCTTACTATAAATCCATGGCTTTAGTCCATTTTCAAACCTTCTCGCTTTCCTCGCCTCTGTGTCCACGATGTGGAGCGAATCAGCCAATTCATTGAATTTCGCAAAGATACTCGACATCGACATATTCTCCTGTTTCAGTTCCAAGAACTTGATCTCCATTCTTGCTTGAACACTCTCAGGGAAGTAGTTCTCAAAGAACAACTTCTTGAATGCTTCCCAAGTCACGATTCCAGTTCCGGCTTTGTTCTGGTTGGACTCCCACCAATAGCTAGCCTCCCCCTTCATTAAGTAGGTAGCAAAAATTGTCTTCTGTTCTTCTGCTACTCTAGCAATAACGAAGGCCGTCTCAATCTCCTTTACCCACATTTGGGCTTCTATCGGTCTGTTTTTCCTCCTAACTCTGGCGGTCCCTCTCGCCTTGAAGTCCTTAAAGTTTACTATTTTGGTGCTCACGATTTCCTACAGTTGAGCTTGATTCCTCATGGCTTCAACCATCATGTTAATAAAATCTTGCATTGGGTTTTGTTGAGATCCCGCTGTATTATTAACTGACTCTTCAATATCTTGGTTTCTGAGTCCACGTCTGCGCGCCATTATCTAGTGAAACAAAAATTCTAACACGTTACTCGGATTTATTATCATATGATTACTTAGTATGTAATACGCTATTTATTTAAACAATCGATGATCATTATGTGAGAGTTTTTAAGTTACCAGAGATTTGGAAGTCTTTCTCCACGCTTAGTGGGTTAAGTTTGTTTTAAAGAACATTTTCTAAATCACCATCAATTCACATAACATTAAATAGAAAATTTACTATTTAAAATTTTCTAACACATATCATAATAATTCTGCATTTATATTCATACACCAATCTTCAGTGACTTACACGATTAATATAGGTATATTTTATAAATGCTACTATCCCATTTTAACACAAAAGATGGGATTAACTCATAATAATACCTCCCTACAAACACAATTAGGGAAAGTACATAACCATTTACTACCTCACACCTGCTGAGGTTTACATTAACATAAATCCTTATTACACAACAAGAAAAGTACTAATGCATCTATCTACAACTGGGCCATCACATCATCACCATTGGTGGCCCTGTCAGGTCACCTGCACAGGCTCCTAGGGGAGCAACTACTGCAGGACTCTATGTCGAACGGATCGACTAGACTCTCCTATCTTAGAGTGGACCCTCCTAGCCCCCCTGCGCTGGCCCTCATACGCTGCATCAAGGGCCAGTCCTAAAGTTTCTACTCTGACCTTTACGGCCTGCAATTCGATCTTTAATTGTCCCACCAGCTCATCCGACTCATGGAATGCCTCTTCCACCCGCATCTTATCGGCAATTTCTCGTCAAACTCAAATGCATCTCCTCCGGATGCTTCATGCTCAGACTCTCCAAACTTTTCCTTTTCATTCTCTAGTTGTACCCTCAGATCTCCACTTGCAATCGGGACTCATCAAATTTTTCCTTCATTCGACTTTTCTCCATCCGGGCTTGATGAGCCTCATCCTTGTATTGTTCTTGATGAAATTGGAGGTGTGGTTTTCTACTTCTAATTCTTCCACTGCCTTCTAATTGGTGATTCTCCTCAACAAGTCCCCTAGGAGGACCATGAGGGACATCTTGGGTGGCCTCATGCTCAATGGGTTCTGCTCAACTGAGTAACTACCTTGGCGCTTCGTCGACATCCTACAAACACCATAAAGTCAACGTCAAGTACCACAATAAAATATATTCATTGATGAAATGAAATAATATTTTATTAAGTACAACACAAAACTTGATGAATTTCCATAATCCATCTCTAACATACTCCATAAGAGTTTTCTACTAAGGTTATAACCTAGGTTTCGCATTCCTAAAGTTTATAACCTCATACTTTGATACCAACTCATGACGCCCCCAAATCCGGGTTCTCTAACCTCGATTCAAGGCTCATGATCCTATCATCATCATAAGCATTCTATAACTATTTCGAAATAATAAACATACATTGTTCATTATACAAAAGTCTCAAAACATGGTCCCAAGGTCTCTCTAACCATAACTTTAAATACACCATTTATAATACATATAGTTTACTCAAGAAATTCCATTAGATAATAACTAATTTAACATTCATTCTAAAATTACTCCTGGATCTTGCCCTTGCCCTTGTCCTTCGCATTAGATCCTTCGGGCTTAACTGAAAATAGAGGTCATGATATAGCAAGAGTAAGCAACTAATTTGCTTCACAAGTTTATAAAGACAAAGGATATATATCATGACTTAGAAAGAAATATTGCCTTCAATGTTCAACAATAATATAAGATTGTGAAGGAACATGAATTAATAATCAACAATTGAATATTCGATAATTGAATAACATGAACCGAGTGGTTTTGAATAACCATGAACATTTGCCAAGGTGCTCGATGATTTAAATGGACCTTTTAAATAAGTTTTGGTATTCAAGGGGATCACCTTTCATACCCCGTGATTTATGCATAAACACTTAATAATCCGAACATTGATATCATGCCTTAATCAAATTTGTTCATTTCTCGACCAAGAGTTCTTACCATATCAATTAATAAGAACGGTTATTTAAAATCCATTTGATTTAACAAATTTAGACATGCTTGATCTAGGCGATACAATTAGCATAGATCTATCCCATAAACAGTTCATAAATGAAGAACTTTAATTTAATTCACAGTTCAATGGCGGTGAATCGAAATTCAATTGCACAAAGTGCAATTTCAATAATCAATAAAGACGTGAATAATCATCAATAATTATTCACTAATATGCTTTGAAAATAATAACTCAAGTTGAGTTAGGAAACTTGCCTCGATCGTAGATTACATTTCTGAAATAAATTTCTATCCACTATGTAGTTAAATTATCTTCCTTTGAGAGACCTATAATTAGCCTTTCAATTAGTCATTGCGAACATCGATTTATGTAATCACATAGATATCATACATTACAATAAGTTCTTATAAACATTATCATGTCTAGATAGTGTTATTAACGACTACCTTTAATTCACATAATATTATTAACTTAGATAATATTAATTCACCTTCTAGTATTATTGGTTCACTAATAATACTTTAAATCATTTACCAACATTTTATTCACTTACTAATATTATTAATCATTTAATAATATTTTATCCCTTTACTAATTTTATTAATCATTTAATAATATTTTATTCACTTACTAATATTATTAATCATTTAATAATATTTTATTTAATCTCGAATATTATTATTTAATAATAATACTCTAATCTAATATTTTTATTTACATAACAACATCATATTATAATATTATTAGTATTATAATAATATTCCAATGATTTATTAAATTAATAAATAATTTATTCTAATTGTTCATCCTTTAATAACCTCTTATTTAATATCCATAAAAGGTCATAAGTAATATTTATTATTATAAATTACCAAAATGCCCTAAGATAGTCATGATATAATATATTATGAGCATTCAAGCATAAAAATCATATTTTTCTCATTAAAGACATCATTTAACTATTTATTTCCTTTTATTTACAACCTAATCATTTTTAGGAAAAATAGCAAATTGATTCCAAAAATTCTCATCTTCTGGATTTTAACAGAATATGAACCAACAATGATCCTCTAATTTTTCTAGAATTTTAGAAAATGATTTACTATTTTTAAAGTGCTCAAAACACTCAGATCTTGCTCTATTTTTAAAAAATTGAGTTTTGCTCAGCAAAATCTGAAATTTTCAGGGTATGCTCTCTTAACGTATATGCAGCTACTGTAAAAATTTTGGAATTTTCCAGTGTATACACAGTGAGATATTCATAGGATAATATTTATGGAGTCCTTTACGGAAATAGTCATTACGCACAATATATAACTCAAAACGTGTCCGTTCTTTTTCCTACGCGTAGATAACTTCATAAGGTACCTCTGCAATATTTTTCCAGATTTTTACAAGACAAGGAACTAGCCGAAACAGCCTCATGAAAAACAAGTCAGTAGCTGATTTTTGATTTCAAGGCTTTAGCATATAAAGTGGACTGTTTTTGTAAAAAAAATCTCAAAGGTTTCAAAACATGCTAGATTTGTGATCTACCACTTGGGTTTACTAGATAACTCATGTATCTAGCATCCCCCTTCGACGGATCATAATTCCAAGTTGTAGAACTTGAGTTACACAAGATTTAGTGGAAGAAAAACAAGAGTTTTCACCCTTGGAGAACATATGCTCATTTTCTTCCTCTAAGTCTTTGATCTAACACTCAAGATACTTAGTTCCATGCATGATGGTATGTATAACTAGTGTATCTTGAGTAGTTGTACATAATCCCATCAAAACTCAAGCTATCAAAACAAGGTAAGAGAAGAAGATGAAGGTACATTATACCTTGACTTAGTTGCTACCTTCCTTGATTTTCCAAAGTAACTAATAAACATAGGGGGCATAAACCACTAGAACTCCTATAATTCTTCTTCCTATGGCTGAAATTCTCTCTTTCGTTTCTCTCTTTGAAGTTGGCTAGCTTGGGAGCAAGAGGTAAAAAGAAGAAGATGAAGAAGATGGAGAGAAAATGAGATGTTGGAAGAATGAATTGTGTTTACAAAATGAAATGGCCAATTCATTAATAATTCTCCCACAATTATTTTGTTGCCCATTAGGTAAAAACTTTGTATTATTACTTACCTTAGGTTAAACATGATTAAATGTGCATAATGGAGTGGCAACCAATGGGAGCCTTACCACATTGTCCTTATGTTTATTCATGTCTACTAATGGACAAGCTAGATTAATTATTCCACTTAGGATCCTCATAATATCCACCATTTAGCTTTTATATTAAATGCCCAATTTTGATTAATCAAATGTCTAGAATACCCCCAATCAAGTGGGCTAAGTATTGGATTACAATTTATTTTCCTTGGGCTTCTCTTTTAATTGATTTGGGCTAGATAAAAACATAGTCCAACAATATTAATAATGTTACCCAATTTGATAATTTAGGGCTTTCATCTCCAATCATATGAAGTTTAATTACTTATACATATGATTTTATCTCATAACCTAATTAGATTTACAAGAATTAGGTTTAAAATTATTAGTCACTTGAAATACTAAGTTTACCCACTTAAGTTAGTATACGTATAAAATACTAACTTTTTCGTGTTACCATAACCCTTAGGCTATTTAATATCCTTACCTAATGTATAATTAGGTCACAAGGCTTTCATTTTTAATGAAATCCATAAATGTATGTATCCATATATAATACAAAGTTTAACAAAATGTACATACATACATGGTGACTTAAGATTCACGGTTATTACATCCTCCCCCCTTATAAGAATTACATCCCCTAATTACATATAAGGTTACTCAAAAAGGTGTGGGTAATTTTCTCTTATCCTTTCTTCAAGTTCCCACGTAGCTTCTTGACATTGTGGTTCCTCCAAAGAACTTTTTACGTAATGTATAACCTTATTTCGCAATTTACATTTCCTTTCCATCTAAAACTTCGATTTGAATTTCCTCGTCACGATAAATCTTTTTCGACTGAATTGGCTCGTCACGATATCACATGCTTGTAATCGAGGCTTATATGGTCGTATGATCGACATGAAACACATTATGAATATGTTCCATTCAGGAGGTAGAGCTACCTCGTCACGCCACTTCGCTATCTTCTTCAAGATCTCAAAAGGTCCAATAAATCTCGGACTCAACTTACCTTTCTTTCCAAACCTTATCTTTCCTTTCCAAGGAGATACTTTCAAAATGCATGGCTTCCCACCTCAAAATCTAAGCTTACAGCGATGTAAGTCCACATACTTCTTCTTCCAGCGATCTTGAGTGCTACCAGTCGGGCTCTAATCACCTTAATGGTCTCTACTGATGCTGCACGCACGCCTCGGTCCCCAACAGTTGGCGTTCACCCACTTCATCCCAAAGATACTGGGCGTTCTACATTTCCTCCCATACGATTAGCCGTCGGCGGCATTCCGAATCTTTGGCGTGGTAGCTATTGTTGTATCGCGAACTCTACCAATGGAAGATGATCCTCCCAACTACCCTTGAAGTCCATCACACAAGCTCGAGCATGTCTTCAAGTGTTTGAATCGTTCTCTCACTTTGCCCATCGATTACTGCATGGATGATACGCGGTGCTCATCCGTAGTCATGCGTTCCCATTCTTTCTTGAAGACTCTTCCGGAAGTTTGGCGTGAAACGCGGATCCCTATCCGACACAATAGATCTTGATGCGCCATGTCTCGATATAATTTCTTTGATGTATAGTTTGGCTAATTTGGTCCGGACTATACCGATCTTGATCGGTAAAAAGTGAGCCGACTTCGTAAGGCGATCTACGATCACCCATATGGCATCGTGTCCCTTTTGCGTTCTTTGGAAGTCCCACCACAAAATCCATCGTGATGTGCTCCCATTTCCACTCGGAATCTCTAAAGGCTCTAATAGTCCACTCGGTGCGTTGATGTTACGCCTTGACTCTCGACAAGTTAGACATTTCTTGACACATTCTCGCAACATCTCTCTTCATGTTTGGCCACCAAAAGTGTTGACGTAAGTCTTGATACATTTTGTGCTTCACAGGTGTGTCGAGTACCTCGTATTATGTGCTTCTTGCGAATCTCTTCTCTTAGTTACGGTATTAATTGGTACCCAAATTAGTCCTTCAAATCTTAGCGATCTGGTGCCATCAATCTTGTATTTCAATTCATCCCTTCAAATTGCTTAGCTTCTTGATCTTTGTCGCAATCTTCGTCCTTCTCTTGAGCCTCTTTAACCTTATCTAATAAAGTAGGGCTCATTTGCCACGATAAATAATTTCTCATTGACCTCCATCGGGTACTTAACCTCTAAGTGAAGTCGTTCGAAATCCTTCACCAATTCCTCTTGAATGGTTAACTTCAATAACTTCTCTCTGCCTTTTCTGCTCAGGGCATCAGCCACTACATTTGCTTTGCTTGGATGGTACAGAATCTCACAATCATAATCCTTGATCAATTCTAGCCATCGGCGCTGCCTCATATTTAGCTCCTTCTGGGTGAAGATATACTTTAGACTCTTATGATCCGTATATATCTCACACTTCTCTCCATACAAATAGTGCCTCCAAATTTTCAAGGCAAAAACTAATGTATACGTATACGTATAAAATACTAACTTTTTCGTGTTACCATAACCCTTAGGTTATTTAATATCCTTACCTAATGTATAATTAGGTCACAAGGCTTTCATTTTTAATGAAATCCATAAATGTATGTATCCATATATAATACAAAGTTTAACAAAAATGTACATACATACATGGTGACTTAAGATTCACGGTTATTACAAGTATCCCGGATTGGACTCTTGAACTTGGTGGATGTTTGAATTTTGTTGGATTTATCTTGTTCCTGAATTTTGTGAGTTTGCACTGTATGATGCCTTCGAAGATATCTATTATGTCTTAAATTTGATTTTATATCAGTTATCATTGTTATGGAGCACACACGCACTATATCAGTGATAACAGTCTAAGATTTGATGATTGATTGGGAAATTACTAATTTGTTTTAATATGATGTATTATCATGTTTACTTGATTTCTCTAAGGCCTGTTGAATAGACTTCTTTCTGTCATTACTGTTGGATTCGTAGGCATATAGATTAGTTTCATTACATTGCATTGCATAACCTTTTTGTGTTTTTGCTTGAGGACAAGCAAAGGTTTAAGTTTGGGGGTATTTGATGAGTGAGTTTTATACACATGAATTGGATACATTCGGGCTTAATTTATTGTTGTTCTCAAGTCTTTTATGATGTTTTTATGTGTTTGTGTCTATTCAAGCATGTTTTATATTGTTTTGTAGGATTTGGGACACAAGTTACATAGATCGACGTTCGAGGTGGCTAGATTCGCGTTTTCGGCTTGCCATTTACATAGCAGTCACTTCAGAGCCAATTTGACTATAGCTCCGAGTATTATTTCGAAAACCTCAAAGAATGAAAGTTGTAGATCTACTTCTCCTCTTTCCGGAATATCTTGAATCATCGAAATTGGAGTTCGGACGAAGACGTTATGGCCATTTTCCCAAAGGACGTCGGAGTAGAAAATGTCAGAATGTGTAACAGCGTCGGGGCGCTATTTCTATTTCATTTTGCAGCGCCGGGGCGCTATAAGGAAGATTCTCAGCGTCAGGAACAGTGCTGAGGTGCTGGGGGAAGAGGTTGGTTGGGCCTGGACGCGTTTTGGGCGAATTTTGACACCTTTTAGACTCCAATTTGGATTGGGTTTGTTCCTAAACTCAAAATTAGACTTGTAACCTATAAATACATGATGTAAGGCATAAAATAAGAGGGGATTACATAGCTTAGCCTAGATTAAACACCCCTTTAGATTAGAACATAACCCTAGTTCTTATTAGTTTTGGAGATTGAAGCAACTTGGAGACCATTGAAGATCAAGAGCAAGAGCAAGAGGGGAGCATCAGATTTGCTGACAACAGATTCTATTCTCTTCTCTCATCCTACTTTTATCTTTTAATGTCTATTCAATTGTGGATTCTTGGTTTTAATTCATTAATTATGAACTAACTTTTTTATTAAGATTTCAATTGAACATTTTATGGCTATAAATTAGTTATTTAATTTATTCCAATTATTTGTGTCAAAGTGAGTTGTTTATCTTGCCTTATACTTATTGATTAATTATCTGATCAGTAATTACTTTGTTACTCTAGAAGGAATTGGAAGAGGAATTCTAGGGTTAGAACTGGGTATGGTGACATGTGACTTAGTTATTTGCACAGTGAATAATTAGGTTTGTGAATAGAATGGAAATATCCTTTCGCCGCATGTAACACATAAGGAATTGGGATTGTAATGAGTTTAATTCAATTGTTTTGCATAGGAATATAGCAAAATTAATCTGGATTAAATAGAAGGCAATTGATCACTTGGAAAGGGCTTTTGGCATTTGAGAGTTCCCATTAACAATTCAAAGAGACATAATAATTGGGATAATTGGATAATTGATTTATAGTTCATAATTGGGGATATTGGAGTCTTAATCCTTATTTACCTAAATTCAATCAAATCTTAGTTTTGTTTATTTGCTTTCTTTTAGACTAATCTCTTTTAATTATTTAATTTAGTTTTCTTAATTAGAAAAATAACGATTTGAGATTTTTTAAATAAAATTAGTTTGGTTAAGAATTAGTACTTGGTGATTTTTATTAAATAATTCCTCGTGGGAACGATACTCTACTTTCACTTTATTACTTGTTGACCGTGTATACTTGCACGTATTCATTGATTGTGAAATCGATCAACACTAATGCATAAGTCAAAGATGTATGACTAATTGGTGTATGTGGTGTTTTCTTATGTGTTATATAGGAATTGAAATGAGCGGTTAAATGTAAGTCGTAGTATGGGTAGGGCGTAAGGCAAGTTTCCTAACTTCATTCATATTTCAAATGAATGCTAGTTTCTTAAACTTCTCAGATGTTGAACTTGAGAAGTTTTGTCTATGTGCTAATGTGCGATATTTGTGTTAAGTGGTAGAACATATGAGGCCTTGTGCCACAATGTGAACACTTCGGTGTTTCTATGGGATGAACTATTTTGTGATTTAACTGTTCAATAAGAGAATGCTTTGTTCATACATGATCCGTTATTGTTAAGTTTGTGATAATGATTCTAGCCAGACAAAATGTGAATTGAAAAGGTAGAAGAATTGAAGTATTTCAAAGTGCATGTGAATAATGTTTTAAAATGATAGGAATCGAGATTACTCCTATTATTCAAGCTGCTTCATAACCTTTGTTCGGTTATCGAAATTCTAAAGGAACGTTTAAACTCTTGAAGTTGTTTGTTCAACTGCTATGACTTGTTGGGCAATTGAATGCTCAGACTTGCTTTAAATGAAAAACATTTTTAGCGAACGATGTTAGAAGAATTTAAGGATCCCGTAGAGATCAAGCTGACGGTATCCAGATGAAGTGCCATTCAGAATGTGGATGAGCGAGAAGATCAAGTGAAGACTTGTAATATAAAATAAGTTAAATGAACTTTAGATTAGTTTAATGAACTGTTATGTATCCTTAGTGGCGGATGAAAGTCACTCATGTAAGATCTAAAGTATAATATAATTATCATTAGTTATAATGAAAAAGGTTATAAGGTTTTTAGAACTTGGGATTTGAGAGTATATGTTGTTATATTTAGCTATATAATGATGTATGTTTGGAAGAAGATGGGATCGTGACGTACGGAATCCGGGTGTGAAGATAAAGGATTTTGGGGCGTTACAGAACATATGGTAGATGATAAAACTTTTCAACCATAGTTGCCGCGAAATGAGCAATCCATTAGAAGAGTCAAATAGACCATATGGTCTATTATCTTCTCTATGTTAAAAGTCCACCAACAATGTTTTATCCCTGTAACATCAATCAACAATTCATGTCCACAATCATGTGAATAACTTAAAATCATAATGGTGAATCTAAATTCCTCTTCGCACCTAGGACGAAGATAATTTTCATCACCCGTCTCTACCTGAAACATCAAAAATCATGGTTATACCAAATCACAATTCTTGTTCATAATCATACTAATAAATTCATCTTTGCACTACGGGCCAAAGATATTCATTAACAATTCATCTTTGCTCTACAGGCCAAAGACATACAACTGTAAAACCAATAACCAACAGTCCATCTTTCCAATACAAACCAAAGATATACAACTATAAAATCAATAACCAACAGTCCATCTTTGCACTATAGGCCAAAGATGACATTTACCACATCATTTGTAACATTACGGTCATGATTAAACCGAATAATCTCTGGTCATAATCATACAAAGTCCATCTATGCACGTAAGCCACAGATAACTTTCAACACAATATAAGCATGAGGATCATGACAATGATATAAAGAATCAATCAAATGGGATAAAGGATAAATATTAAACATTTATAATATAATTTATCAAGGGTTCAAGAATATCCCAATGTTATCAATCACTTAATATTCTTATAATCTAATATCATTAATATTATAACAATATTTTAATAATTTCTTAAACTTATAAATAATTTTTTTAATTGTTTATGTGACAACCCGATATTTTCTATATAAATAAATCTTAAATTTTATGTATAAATTTTTTTTTTATTTATTTTAAGGATGAGGATTTGTACAAGATTATATGTATATGTATTTATGTGGTAAATAAAAATATATTTATTACATGAATATTTACAAGTAAATTTATTTTAGAATTATTGATTATTATAAAGTATATTCTTATAACAATTAATTTTAAGATAGTAATGTTTTTATTAATTATTTTCCATGAATATATAATCGTATATTATTTAAATAATATATGAAGTGATTTTTAGAATAAATATAATAATTATTTTATTATATAAATTTTTGTACGATTATTAAGTTAATTATTTTACCTTAATTATTAAGGTTAAATATGAAAGAATAATCGAGATATGGAATCCAAACCCTAATTTTGGATTATTGTCAAGGTATGAGAATAAAAAATATAATATTACTTATATTTTGATTTTTCAAATACTATGAATATGTACAGTATGTCCGTATTGATAATGGTTGTCAATTACGGTATATTTTGACCCAAACCCTGATAATAATGTTAAACCCTAATTTGAGATCCAAATTAGAGTATGAGATTGTTTTATAAGTATGTAATATTAATTATGACGTGTATTAAATGTATTAATTAGGTAAACCCTAATTAAAATTCTGGAAACTCTAATATTTAGAAAATCCTAATTTCCAATATTAGAAACCCTAATCCGGAAAACCTAAACCGGAGGTTTGATCTGTCAAGAATTGTGTTACAGTGATTAATAACACGTGTGATAGACTTTAATTGCTAATTAAAATAAACGTAATTAGTAAATCAAAACCCTAAAACCTAGAACCCTAATTTAATTTCTAGAAACCCTAATTGTATTTCTAGAAACCGTAATGATCGATGTTTTAAACCCTAATTGCTTTATTAGCAAAGTTCGTTATGATTAAGGGTAATAAACCCTAATGTTCATGTAATTACAAACTTAAATTAATTAACAAATTTATTTTGCAAAATTTTAGAAACTAAAAGTTATTTAATTTAATTTATTTAATTTTTGTGTGCAAACCCTAAATTAGAAATCCTAGATTATTGTTTACCCAAATTGGCTCAAACCCTAAACACTAAAATGTCTAAACCCTAAACCCTAAGGCACTTTTCTAGAAATTTAAGGAAATGACCATTATGCCCTTTTTAGCATTAAAGAGGCTAACTTGTAGGTTTTGACAACTTGGTGAAGTTGTTCACCAAATCAACCACTACCTTGACTCTAAGATGACAAAGAATCACCATTATATCACCCCATTCATGTATCCAACACATTATATATATAGATCAAGGAGAGAGAAAAGTGGGTTGTTTACTAAAATTTGCACAAACACTCTACAATTCTCTTAAGCCCCAAACCTCCGAAAATATCAAGCTTTATAGTCCCTTATTGAAGCCCCACGAAATCCAACAACAAATCACTAGCGAAAATCGATCTTGGACATTAAAGGTATGAAACTCAAGCTTTAATTTCTGTCCAAAATTTCGGTGTTAGATGTTAGTTTTTATTGTTAGAATATGTTGTATTTAGTCTCTAGTGATGATCTGGGTTGGTATTACATAGATCCATAACTTCAAAATGCTCAAATCATTGATTTTAGAAAATCTGGAAATTTTGATAACTGTGGTCTGACAACGAATGTCAGTGGCCACATATTCTTACTCAGTTATGATTTTTGTTGTTTTAGTATTGGATTTTGTAGTCTAGTATGTGATCTTTCATCTGGTACAAGAATCAAGGTCATATCTGTTATAAATCAAAAGTTATTTGAGGTCAAAGTGAGTTGACCAAACTTGACCGGCTGAGTTCTGGGTAACCCAGAAACGGTTTTTAGAGTCTGACAATAGATTTGTGGCTTCGGATCTTGCTTGTAGTTGTTGTTTTGTTTGATTTGTTGAAGCTAGATTGTAGTCTAGTATATTAACTATGGAATCATGCTTTTATATCGTTAAAACATTTCATATACTGAAATTGGTGGCGGGTCAAAGTAGTAGAGAGGTTTGTGTTCTCGGTTTTCCGAAAACCCGTAAAACCCATGAACACAGATTCACGCTGGTCAATCGACGTAAACCGATCGATTTGTTGATGTTTTGTTTAGTTTATGTAATGAATATGTAGCCCTACATGTTGTCTACATATTAAAGCTCTTAGGTCTCAAAAAGCAGTTAATATATTGCAAGTTCTTTGGCGATCAAAGTGTGGTCGGTTGGCTCGTTTCTTCAATTCGGAAACCCGTAAATGAAGAACGACCTCTCCCACAAAGAAGTTTGGGCGATTATATCTGTTTGATGTTATGTGATTTGTCCATTTTGCTTGTTGTATCTTGTAGTCTTGAACTTTGTCTACAAAATCTAGTTTTTGTAATTCCGAGAAACACAATACACTGAGATTTAATCATGGTCAAAGTAAAGGCACTTTCAGAATCGGTGATGAAGTTCTGGGTTTACATGAAGATCATGAAGAACACCTATAGCGACGGTTCTGTCGCTATAGGTGGTCTTTAGCGACAGAAAATAATTTATTTTCCGAAAATTAATTAATAATTATAGAAAATTAGTTTTAAATTATTAAAAATACAAAATAAATTATTAAAAATTATTTTAATATCCAAAAATTATATTTTAATTATTTTAAATATATTTCATAAATATTTAATATTTTTGGAATATCAAAAGTAATTAATTTATTTAATGATAATATTAAATAAATTATTTAAAAATGATTTTAATTAATGAAAATCATTTAAAATTATATTATGATATAAGAAAATATTTTAAGTTATTTTAATAACTTTTAATATTATTTGATAATTTTCATTAATAAATTAATATTAATGATAATTAAGTTATTTATTAAATGAATTTAATAAATGAATTAAAATGATTTTATTATATTAAAAATCATTTTAAATAATAAGAAGGTATTTAAAAATATTTTAAGTTATAAAATATAACTTTTGATATTTAAAGGTAAATTTCATTAATTAATTATGATTAATGATAATAAAGTTATTTAATAATTATATTAAATAATTTAGTTTAAAAATGATTTTATTATTATAATGATCATTTTAATTAAAAATAAAGTGTTTAGAGATATTTTAAGTTATAAAATATAACTTTTAATATTTAAAGAATAATTTCATTAATAATTTAATATTAATGATATTTATTTAATGATTAATGATATTAAATTTATTTAATAATTATATTAAATAAATAGTTTAAAATGGTTTTATTTATTTAAAAATAATTTAAAAAAAATATATTAATGATTTAAAAATATTTTAAGTTATAATTATTGACTTTTAATATTTGATAAATAGTTCATTAATATTTAAATATTAATGGTAATTATTTAAAAATGATTTTAAATGTTTTAAAAATCATTTAAGGGTAATAATACTAAAACTTTTTGAGTTATTATACATAACTTTAATATTTTGACAATGGTTTCATTAATAGTTTAATACTAATTAAATATTAATGATAATAGAATTATTTAATATTTAAATCATTTAATAATGATTCTGATATTTCAAAAAATTATGATAAATGATAATAATTATTTAAAAATTATTATAAGGCCATGAAAAATAGTGTGACTAATGTTTAAGTTATCCAAATGGATATTGAACTACGGTTTAGAGTCGTAGACTCGATAATTACCCGAAAAAGCTGTCGGTTGACCGACATGTTTCAGAAATTGATCTGGACTTAGATAATTTAATTGGATATGTGTTTATTTGTGATTCAATGGTTGTTAAGGTTGTATGACAATGTGATTAGGAAGGTGTTGATGTTTGATTATGAGTCAACGATTGTTAAACATGTGTGATGATGTGAATAGGGAATGTCTTTGTTCGCAATAGGCGGTGTTATATATATACGTTATGTTATACTAATCAAGAAATGATCCGATTAATGTTAGGTGATTTCATAAAAGATAAAACTAAGTTACAAAGTGTAAGCAGCGCATCAGGCAAGTATCCTAACTTTGCATTTTCTTTATGCAATGGACAAGTGTAAGAATGTTTTTGAAGAATTATTGTTATTATTGTATGCATTGTTAAGCCTTATATTATATATTCCCATTGATTATCAACATGCTAGTATATGATAATTCGGATAAATATATTCTTAGAATTCAATTTCTATAAATGATTATACAAGTGTCCCCACTTGGACAATCATTATTTTTCATCGCATGTTGATACCCCTTTGATATACATATATGTTGAATTATATAAGACCTTTGTTATGAAAACCCGACAGATATGAACATCCCGAAAATGGGAAAATTTTATGCGCCCAAGGCGGACAGAGCGAACGATAACATCGTTCATGTAAATGTAGTATTGATCAATACAGGGTACAACAGGGCCGATCACCCTCCGTACCCGTAAGTCATGACGGTTTACAGATGAATCTCTGTTTAAACCTTTTCGAAAATGAAAAACAATGTTCATGGTATGTCACAGAAACCCCATATACAGTCAATACGTAGTTTCAAAAGTTTGAAAGAGGGTTGTTATGAATTATTATTGGTACAGATTACTTCACAACTACCGCCTAGTTGTAGAAGATATTATTAAGAAAACATTTAAATTCTTTCAGCCTATATATATATAATACTTGCTGGGCACTCAAATGCTCATACTTGCTTAATTTAAATGTTTTCAGCTAAGTGTGAAGGACCAGAAGGATCTGTCAAGAACAAGGGAAAAGGGAAAGTTGCTGAATGACTTTTTATGTTACTGTTTGTAATAGTTTAGATTATGAAGACTATGATATATATATTTATATATTATGACATGTAATGAATGTTTAAAGGTTACGTACTTGGGAGAAAGACTCTGATGTATATGTAAACTTAAGTTAAGTTTTATATTATTGTTATTATTATTAGTATTATTCCGCTCATAGAAATGGTATCGTGATGTATCGAGTTCGGGTTTCAAGTATCCGGATTTGGGGACCTCACAGAATGGTATCAAAGCTATAGGGTTAGAAACCTTAGGTGGGATAGACCTTAGGCTATAACCTTAGAACAGAGGGAAACGTTGAAAATATAAATAACTCATATAGAGTTTAAAAAGAGATGAATTGAATAAATTCATCGACAAACAAAATAAAAAATAATTCATACAAAACTATTATTTTACTATGTGTATATAATATATGCTAATCAGGATAATTGTTGTGTGTAGATGTCAGGTGAAAAAGGATTAGGATATCCACGGATTATAAAGAAGGAGCTAATATCGAAGCCAATAGCGGAAATAGAAGCTCACAATGAAACAAACTTTCGGATGAGGTGGTCATCATAAAAACATATTACCGTATCCTAAATAGTGGATTTAATGTATAGTGATTCGCACCCTAAAGTCGAAGTTGATCAAGCATCAATGGAGATGCAAGAATTGAGGAACAAGATATCTTCTCTAGAAGGGTTGTGGAAGATGTAAAAAAGCGCTTAATAAGCAATTGCATCAAGCGTTAATAGAAACAATGGAAGAGCAGGATAAGCTTAAACTCAAAATCAATCGATGGGAGCCTCAAACAACACTTCGGTAAAAAACTCCGAGAGATAAGGGAAAAGGAAGGTAGAAGACCATGATTTAGGAAAACCGGGGAAGAAGAAATGGAAAAATATATTATCTTTGCGGTTATGAAGGGCATACCACTCTGTATTGTCCTGACTATAAACGGGGAGCATGTTTTGTTTGTGGAAAAGAAGATCATCAGGCGAAAAGCTGTCCAAGGAAGAAGGCGTAGTGAATAGGTAGTATAGGTTAAGTTGTGTAGCATGTTTAATATAATATGTGTGTTTAGTATGTCTGTGTAATGCATTATTATAAAACTTTTGTACAAGCGGTGAAGTAAATCCTGACTTTTGTAGTCACAATGGGATGACTGATGTTTAAAGCACTATGTGCTGTGATATGTAAAGTATTTTGAAAGCAATGAATGAATATGAATCAAAGTTTGAGTTATGAGACAAGTTTAATAAGTTTAAACTTATATGATAAGGTTTAGAATGTAAGTTAATGTATGGTTTTATTTAACTGTATAATGCCGCCAAGACGTCAAACTCGAAATCGTAGGGCGTAAGAGTCTCACAACAACGTTGAAGGACAACAACAAGCGGACCCAATGCAAAGAGCTTCACTAATATGGTAGCTCGTGCCATGCAACAAGGGAACCAAATTTTGATAATTATTTGGCAAATTTCAAAGACTTTAAAGGTCAGTAGGACCGCCGAAATCAAAGGTACAATCGACCTCAGAGAAGCCCAAACTTGGGTTAAGGAAATTGAGAAGGCGTTTGTAATAGCTAGGGTAGTGAGGGGCAAAGACCTCTTTTGCCACCTACATGATGAAGGGCGAGGCAAATTTCTCGTGGGAAGCGAATCGATGAGGGGCAGGAGCAGTGTGGTAGCATGGGATAGATTTAAGACGTTATTTTTCGAGAATTATTTTTCACTAAGTACGCGGTGCTAGAATGGAGGTAAAATTTCCGAGTTGAAGCAAGGGATATGCGGTGGCGGAATATGCCGCTAAATTCAATGAATTAGTTAGGTTTACTCCGCATCAAGTCGATACGAGAGGCTAGAAGGCGAGGAAATTTGAGCCGGGATTAAAACCCTCGCTCTATAATAAGGTGGCGATGTTGCAGATCCCAACATTTGCAAAGACTCATGGAGAAGGCGATAATTGCATGGAAGAGGGAAGTGAGGTTATGAGCCTCTACAATAAGGAAAAGGAAAAACAAGGGCAAGGTCGAGGGAGCCGAGAAGGTGAGGATTAATAAGGTGGAAGTAGGAGGCTTGATGGAAAAAGAAAGGAAACTACTTTGATAATGTTCAGTGAAGCAAGAAGGAGTTAAGAAGCAAGCGCTTGAAGGCAAAACGTGTGGAAAGAACCACCTGGGAGTGTTTGAAGGGAAATTTGTGTGTTATAAGTGCAAGGCAGAGGGTCATATCTCTCCCAACCGCCCCAATCCTAGAATGAACAGTGGTTGTTTCATTTGTGGATCATTGGAGCACAGGGTGAAGGATTGTCCAAACAAGAGGGTAGAGTCAGGTAGTGTGAATACTAGTAAGAATAGTGGGACATTAGCAATAGCAGGACCGACATCATCAAACAAACCAACAAAGTCAACATCAAGAGTCTTCAACATGACGGTTCAAGACACGGTGGCAAATTGCAATGCGCTTTCTGTAATATTCAATAACTTTTATTTGTGTAATTAGAAATTTTTTTTTATTTATAGTAAATTATTTTATAAAGAAATTTTGAGGGAGAAATTTGAGTTCTTTTAGAAATCAAATTTCCGCTTAATCGAAAAGACAAGCTTAATGTGATTAATTAAAGATCGGTTCGATTAAAGTTAATCGATCTATTTACAAGATCGTGTATGCTATGAACCCGCTATGTGTAGGTTTTAAGTGGTGATTCCGGGGACTAATCCTTATAAGGGAGGGTGAATGTGACAACCCGATATTTTCTATATAAATAAATCTTAAATTTTAATAAATTTTTTTTATTTTTTTTTTATTTTAAGGATGAGGATTTGTACAAGATTATATGTATATGTATTTATGTGGTAAATAAAAATATATTTATTACATGAATATTTACAAGTAAATTTATTTTAGAATTATTGATTATTATAAAGTATATTCTTATAACAATTAATTTTAAGATAGTAATGTTTTTATTAATTATTTTCCATGAATATATAATCATATATTATTTAAATAATATATGAAGTGATTTTTAGAATAAATATAATAATTATTTTATTATATGAATTTTTGTACAGATTATTAAGTTAATTATTTTACCTTAATTATTAAGGTTAAATATGAAAGAATAATCAGATATGGAATCCAAACCCTAATTTTGGATTATTGTCAAGGTATGAGAATAATAATATAATATTACTTATATTTTGATTTTTCAATCTATATGATATATATACAGTATGTCCGTATTGATAATGGTTGTCAATTACTAGATATTTTGACCCAAACCCTGATAATAATGTTAAACCCTAATTTGAGATCCAAATTAGAGTATGAGATTGTTTTATAAGTATGTAATATTAATTATGACGTGTATTAAATGTATTAATTAGGTAAACCCTAATTAAAATTCTGGAAACTCTAATATTTAGAAAATCCTAATTTCCAATATTAGAAACCCTAATCCGGAAAACCTAAACCGGAGGTTTGATCTGTCAAGAATTGTGTTACAGTGATTAATAACACGTGATATAGACTTTAATTGCTAATTAAAATAAACGTAATTAGTAAATCAAAACCCTAAAACCTAGAACCCTAATTTAATTTCTAGAAACCCTAATTGTATTTCTAGAAACCGTAATGATCGATGTTTTAAACCCTAATTACTTTATTAGCAAAGTTCGTTATGATTAAGGGTAATAAACCCTAATGTTCATGTAATTACAAACTTAAATTAATTAACAAATTTATTTTGCAAAATTTTAGAAACTAAAAGTTATTTAATTTTATTTATTTAATTTTGTGTGCAAAACCCTAAATTAGAAATCCTAGATTATTGTTTACCCAAATTGGCTCAAACCCTAAACACTAAAATGTCTAAACCCTAAACCCTAAGGCACTTTTCTAGAAATTTAAGAAATGACCATTTTGCCCTTTTTTAGCATTAAAGAGGCTAGCTTGTAGGTTTTGACAACTTGGTGAAGTTGTTCACCAAATCAACCACTACCTTGACTCTAAGATGACAAAGAATCACCATTATATCATCCCATTCATGTATCCAACACATTATATATATAGATCAAGGAGAGAAAAGTGGGTTGTTTACTAAAATTTGCACAAACACTCTACAATTCTCTTAAGCCCCAAACCTCCAAAAAATATCAAGCTTTATAGTCCCTTATTGAAGCCCCACGAAATCCAACAACAAATCACTAGCCAAATCGATCTTGGACATTAAAGGTATGAAACTCAAGCTTTAATTTCATTCAAAATTTCGGCAGTTAGATGTTAGTTTTTTATTGTTAGAATATGTTGTATTTAGTCTCTAGTGATGATCCGGGTTGGTATTACATAGATCCATAACTTCAAAATGCTCAAATCATTGATTTTAGAAAATCTGAAATTTTGATAATTGTGGTCCCACAACGAATGTCAATGGCCATGATTCTTACTCGCTTATGATTTTTGTTGTTTAAGTATTGGATTTTGTAGTCTAGTATGTGATCTTTCATCCGGTACAAGAATCAAGGTCATATCTCATTATAAATCAAAAGTTATTTGAGGTCAAAGTGAGTCAATCGAACTTGACCTACCGAAGTTCTGGGTAACCCAAAACGGTTTTCGAGTCCGAACAATAGATTTGTGGCTTTGGATCTTGCTTGTAGTTGTTGTTTTGTTTGATTTGTTGAAGCTAGATTGTAGTCTAGTATATTAACTATGGAATCATGCTTTTATATCGTTAAAACATTTCATATACTGAAATTGGTGGCTGGTCAAAGTAGTAGAGAGGCTCATGTTCTCGGTTTTCTGGAAAACCCAGAAAACCCATGAACACAGATTCTGTCAGCTGGTTGGTCGAATCGACGGTAACTGATCGATTTGTTGATGTTTTGTTTAGTTTATGTAATGAATATGTAGCCCTACATGTTGTCTACATATTAAAGCTCTTAGGTCTCAAAAACAGTTAATATATTGCAAGTTGCTGGCGATCAAAGGTGGTCAGTCGGTCTGTTCTTCAATTCTGGGAAACCCAGAAATGAAGAACAGCCTCTGACAGTAAGTTTGGGCGATTATATCTGTTTGATGTTATGTGATTTGTCCATTTTGCTTGTTGTATCTTGTAGTCTTGAACTTTGTCTACAAAATCTAGTTTTTGTAATTCCGAGAAACACAATACACTGAGATTTAATCATGGTCAAAGTAGTGCACTTTAGAATCGGTGATGAAGATCTCGGGTTTATATGAAGATCATGAAGAACACCTATAATGACGGTTACCTGTCATTATAGGTGTTCTTTAATGATGTATAAAATAATTTATTTTCCTAAATTAATTAATAATTATAGAAAATTAGTTTTATATTATTAAAATACAAAATAAATTATTAAAAATTATTTTAATATCCAAAATTATATTTTAATTTTTTAAATATATTTCATAAATCTTTAATATTTTTGGAATATCAAAAGTAATTAATTTATTTAATGATAATATTAAATAAATTATTTAAAAATGAATTTAATTCATGAAAAATCATTTAAAATTATATTATGATATAAGAAAATATTTTAAGTTATTTTAATAACTTTTAATATTATTTGATAATTTTCATTAATAAATTAATATTAATGATAATTAAGTTATTTATTAAATAAATTTAATAAATGAATTAAAAATGATTTTATTATATTAAAATCATTTTAAATAATAAGAAGGTATTTAAAAATATTTGAAGTTATAAAATATAACTTTTGATATTTAAAGGTAAATTTCATTAATTAATTATGATTAATGATAATAAAGTTATTTAATAATTATATTAAATAATTTAGTTTAAAAATGATTTTATTATTATAATAATAATTTTATTTAAAAATAAAGTGTTTAGAGATATTTTAAGTTATAAAATATAACTTTTAATATTTAAAGAATAATTTCATTAATAATTTAATATTAATGATATTTATTTAATGATTAATGATATTAAATTTATTTAATAATTATATTAAATAAATAGTTTTAAAATGTTTTTATTTATTTAAAATAATTTAAAAAAAATATTAATGATTTAAAAATATTTTAAGTTATAATTATTGACTTTTAATATTTGATAAATAGTTCATTAATATTTAAATATTAATGGTAATTATTTAAAAATGATGATTTTAAATATTTTAAAAATATTATAAATAATAATTAATACTTTGAGTTATTATACATAACTTTAATATTTTGACAATGGTTTTATTAATAGTTTAATACTAATTAAATATTAATGATAATAGAATTATTTAATATTTAAATCATTTAATAATGATTCGATATTTCAAAAATTATGATAAATGATAATAATTATTTAAAAATTATTATAAGGCCATGAAAAAAGTGACTAATGTTTAAGTTATCCAAATGGATATTGAACTACTATTTAGAGTCGTAGACTCGATAATTACCGAAAAAGTCGCTTCATGAGAACCGACATCTTTCGTAAATTGATCCGGACTTAGATAATTTAATCGATATGTGTTTATTTGTGATTCAATGGTTGTTAAGGTTGTATGACAATGTGATTAGGAAGGTGTTGATGTTTGATTATGAGTCAACGATTGTTAAACATGTGTGATGATGTGAATAGGGAATGTCTTTGAATCCGCAAAAAAGCGTGTATATGTATACGTTATGTTATACTAATCGGTAGAATGATCCGATTAATGTTAGGTGATTTCATAAAAGATAAAACTAAGTTACAAAGTGTAAGCAGCGCATCAGGCAAGTATCCTAACTTTGCATTTTCTTTATGTAATGGACAAGTGTAAGAATGTTTTTGAAGAATTATTGTTATTATTATGCATTGTTAAGCTTATATATATATATGCCATTGATTATCAACATGCTAGTATATGATAATTCTGATAAATATATTCTGCTCGTTAATTTCTATAAATGATTATACAAGTGTCCCCACTTGGACAATCATTATTTTTCATCGCATGTTGATACCCTTTGATATACATATATGTTGAATTATATAAGACCTTTGTTATGAAAACCCGATGAGATATGAACATCCCAAAATGGGAAAATTTTATGCTACCAAAGGGAAGTGACAGAGCTAACGATAACATCGTTCATGTAAATGTAGTATTGATCAATACAGGTACAACAGGCCGATCACCCTCCGTACTCAGTAAGTCATGACGGTTTCTGATGATGAATCTCTGCTTAAACCTTTTGAAAATGAAAACAATGTTCATGGTATGTCACGTAAACCCCATATACAATTAATAATACGTAGTTTCAAAAGTTTGAAAGAGGGTTGTTATGAATTATTATTGGTACATATTACTTCACAACTACCGCCTAGTTGTAGAAGATATTATTAAGAAAACATTTAAATTCTTTCAGCCTATATATATATATATAATACTTGTTGGGCACTCAAATGCTCATACTTGCTTAATTTAAATGTTTCCAAATTAAGTGTGAAGGACCGTAAGGATCCATCAAGAACAAGGAAAAGGAAAGTTAACCAATGACTTTTTATGTTACTGTTTGTAATAGTTTAGATTATGAAGACTATGATATATATATTTATATATTATGACATGTAATGAATGTTTAAAGGTTACGTACTTGGGAGAAAGACTCTGATGTATATGTAAACTTAAGTTAAGTTTTATATTATTGTTATTATTATTAGTATTATTCCGCTCATAGAAATGGTATCGTGATATACCGAGTTCGGGTTTCAAGTATCCGGATTTGGGGACCTTACAGTTTACACTTTACCAAATAATGCATTTAATCATTTAAAAATGCCATACTCATAAGATTTCATCACCAATGATCAAATCCCTCATCAAAAATCTGCATATACCTTATATAGGATTTTCAAGCCATAAAATCCTATTTACCAGTTTTTCAACTTCACATAACATATTTAACTCATATGTTCGTAACTAAACCATTTTGATGAAAAATTATCAAATCAACTTATTATTTTTCTATCCTTTGTCCAAACATATATACATATATTTCATACACAACAAGTATTTTTTATAATTTTTCAACTACCTTAAGTATTTTTCAAAAATCAATTTTTAATTAATTCCTTAAGAAATTAGCTACCTCAAGTTTAACTCCAAAAATTCCCAAATCTTGGCAGGATCTTACACATGTTAACGTGAGCTTCCAGTTTAAATTTCATGGTCATCGGAGTTATAGAACTCTGGTTATAGCATTTTTCATCGGAAAAACTTAAATATTGAAATAGTCATAACCTGCTAATTTTAAGTCAGAATGAGCTCATTTTTGGACAAGAGTTACTTTATACCATATATTTCCATGTCCCAAAAGGCCAGAATTTTTCTCATAAATTAAGTGGCCGAAACATCCCTTACAAAATTTTGGGTAGTAGCTTTTTCTCCTTTTTCACTTTTTCATGCTTTGTAAAAAAATAGTCCATACAAAAATCTACAACTCCTCTTTCAGTGTTTCCACTTGGAGATGTTAGAAAACTTATCATAATATCCTCCTAAATTTGTCCAGAATTTTTGAATGCCCAAAAAATTACGAAACTGCAAATGGATTTTAACCCGCCATGCGGTAATCCACGTAAACAGATCATTTCCACAATTTAATATGGAATGAATACGAAGGATCATTCACCATGCATGCAGTAATCCACACAGACAGATTATTCCAACAAAATAATAGATAATGGAACTAGGTCATGCGTAAACGCACAGACAGGATATTCCAACAGAACAATAAAGAATGGAATAACAACAGAATTCACCATGCATGCGATAGAACGCACAAATAGGTTATTCCGACGGAATAATAAAGAATGGAACCAGGCCTAGCGTAATCTGCACACACATGATATTCCAATAGAATAATAAAGAATGGGACCATGTCTAGCGTAATCCGCACAGACAGGATATTCCAACAGAATAATAAGGAATGGAATAACAAAAGAATTTCACCATATATGCAGTACTTCGCATAAACGGGTTATTCCAACATAATAATAAGGAATGGAATAACAATAGCTCTTTTCATGAATACGAAAGAAATAACACCCCTTACCTTAGAAAAAAAAACTGGATACTGGAATAGTGAGGTTGTAGACTTCTCTTCTTCTTTCTCTCTATAATAATTGCTCTATAGCTTTAGTGAATTGGTGAGAAATGAAGGAAGAATGGGCTTCTATTTATAGAAAAATATAGTTTCGATAATTGCACGTTTTGGGCCTCGAAATATTACAGTATAATACCTCCAACTTTTTTTTCATTTTTAATTTAGTCCTGCAAGTATTATCAAACTTGCACCACCTCCCCTAATAGTAAATAATATGAATTAATAGTACAATCATGTGACTCAATAGTTATAATCATGTGAATTAATAGCAATTAATTGCTCATTTATTCGATTAATTACCCGATTGGCCAATATAACCTCCAGACATCAAATATTATCTAAATAAATGTCGATTTCCACCAACACTAACAACCCTAACACAATGGAAATATTTTTCTCAAAAATTTCATTTTTAAAATTTCAAAGTTTGACTTTTTTCGAAAAAGTCAATTGTTGACTTTTTTGACCAAAAAGTCAACCCCGACAAATTTTGTGTTTATAGTCTAGTACTACTAATTTCATCGTTCCGGACTCAAATATCACGTCCGCGTCTCCAAATTCAACTCCGAACTCAAATTCAATTTTTATTTATAACATTCATCATTAATATCATAACTCACAATATTTAACAACCAGGTCGTTCCCAAGAAAGAGGGGGCTTTCCGATAAGGATTTCTCCTTATTGGCGCGCAATTAGGTAACCGAACCACTCCTTGACAGAACTTCTAGACATTGTCAATATTGCAAATAATAAAATGAATAACTTTGTCGTCTCAATTATTGATTCAATAATATATAAAATATTATGAAGATGATATTGTGACAATAATTGAATCAATAGTATAAGAGATATGATCACGAAGATTATCGTAATAATAATTGAGTATAACCGTGACTTCTTCTCACGTAAGCATCAATAATCAAGACCGTGTACTACTACTATGCAACCACGCCAGACATCGTACTTTTTACTACTTGAGTAGTTCAACAGTTTTAACGATAACACTTTCGTTGTTATTTTTATAAAAAGATAATTCTGTCATTTCCTTACTACGATAATACTTCCGTTGCGGGGTCCACCAATGATTGTACCGTCCTACGGATATTCCCTGATAAAAAGAATATTCCCCGACCAAACGAATATTTTATAACAACTTGCATATTTTGAAAATTTTTCACATATCACCTTTAAGTTTAACCTTTTATCAATTTAACCATTTACTAAATAGAATAATTATAAGAAAATTGAATACTTTAATTTCATAAAATTCGGGGTCTCACACTTAGGGTATATCAAAGGGTATTCTTGGGTATAATAAGTTGTACATGGGGATAATGTATGATCAATAAAGAATCTACCACTTCTAGTAAAAGAAGAGAAATGTCCTATGTGATTCGATAAATGACAACCCAGTAGTCCTTGGCCAAGGAAGAATGAAACTATAAAGGAGTTTCTAATTTGCATTATTTGGAGTTGTGCATTTAAGGATCGAAATACATATAATTAAATAAAATAAGACTTGACAGTATTTCCATGTCTTATATTTAATTAGGACATTATAGTGTAGAAGGATTGAATTGTACGGTAACTATTTACTCAAAGGTTCTTTTATGATTAATGTTGAAATCTATATTATCTGGAAAGTTGTTGATCGCTAGGGAGGCTTATCCCTATTGTAGAATAAATATTATTTATTTAAATAAATTAATATTTTAATTTATTTATTTAAATAAGATTAGAATTGTTCTAATTGATTTATTCACAACCGGTTTAATATGAAGAACCTAAAGGGTCACACCATAAAAAGAAGAACAATTATTTAAGAAGATAATGGCATAATTATAGTAATAAGTTAAGTATATTTAATTTAATCTATGGTGATAGAATAAATTAAATAGCTTAATATTTATTATTTAATATTTTGAAGATATTAAATATAAATTAATAAGAGGAGTCTTATTATTATTATTTTAATTCCTAAAGGAGTTTGGGAATTAATTAATAAAAGTACTCTCGTTGATTTCTAATAAGATTAGGAGGAAAATTAATTAGAAGATTTTAATTAATTATTCCTAATAAGATTGGGAACATAATTAATTAAAAAAATTTAATTAATTAAAATAAAATTCAATTCCTTAATTGTTAAGGAGAGTTGCCCACATCTATAAATAAGAGGAGTCTTATTATGGGTGGTGGTGGTTGACGTTTTCATAGAAGACGTAATTCCAATAGTTGGGAGAGTACGCTCATGTTCTATGAGAGATAGAAAAACTAAGGTTTTGCCAAATACCCATCTTCTTGAATCTTTGTTCTTCCTTGGTGGATCACCTCTAGAGGCCAAACACTTAGGTGGCTAACATTGATCAAAGTAAGGAACCAAACTCGGTGGATTCATGTTGAACACGAAAAGGATTGGAGGTGTACTTGTACCTGAGGAAGCTCGGATCTTCAAGGGTATGATTCTTGTTCTTTATCTTTTCTTTTAATTAATAATTGCGCATAAATGATGATCCGGGTATATGGTTTGTAAAATTAAAACTCTGATTTTTCATGCTTCCGTTTATTTTGTGCAATTTAATTGTGTTCATGAATATTACAAACCTAACAATATATTCATCAAGTATCACCATTAAGGACAGAGGATGATGAAAAATATTTTAAAGAATGAATCTAGTGAGATAAAAGGACAAAGATTAGAGATTTGTACTTTAGATAATCCAAGTTTAAAAAAAATACTCCATAATAAACCATAGTGGAGTAAAATTCAAGAATGAATATCAAAAAATGGATACAATCAAAGATATTAACCATAATATACATATGGGACAAAGAAGAGCAACTTTTAGTTTTTGGTGAATAGTGTCGTATTCGTGAATAGTGTCGTATACGTGAATAGTAACCCCGACACAAAAGGTAGAAATTCCACAATAAAATTTATACCAATATTTCAACATAATGATATTGAAAGAAATAATATCATTTACGAACAAAATAGCATCCTTTACCTCAAAAGAACAGTACTTCTAATAGGAATATCAGATGAAATGTTGAAGGAAACTTTCAGTGAATAGAAACTCTCAAAGTATCTAAATACTCACAAAAATATGCTCGATAATATAGAGAGAGAAAGCTTATGTTTTTGGTGTGATTTTTAATTCTAACATAAGCACCTATTTATAGGAAAATGCCAGAACGCCGAAGTAGACTAACCAGCTACCTGATGGCTTTACCTATTACTATTCATTCCCACCACTTTTAAAATAATATTTCAGCACATTTCTCACCAACCAAAAGTGGGGCCCACCTATTTTAGAAAATTCCAAAATGTTTTACCATTTAAACAATAATCAGAATCTTCAATAATTCATAATAAATAGCCTTTTTATCAGAAAAATACAAATTTTATGTCCATTCCATAGAAAATTAAATTCTCTACAACTTTGTAGATTTAAGATTTTCCAAAATCCAAATAAAAAATGACCGAAATCCACATACAGACGGTTTTCAACACCTCTATTCTGACAAAATACTGATAAAAACACCCCAGCATTACTTCCTTCATTTATAATAACATAAAATAAATATTTCCCCATCCTTCATTTATATCAACATAAAAAAATATTTTCTTATCATATAAATCAATAATTAATTATTCACAAAAAATATTATAGAATCATAATTATGACAACCAGGTCATTCCCAAGAAAGAGGGAGCTTTCTGATAAGGATTTCTGCTTACTGGCGCGCAATTAGGTGACCAAAACTCTTTCCTAGACAGAACTTCCTTAGACATTGCCAATAATGTTATCTAATAATATTATTTATACAATATGAATTATTGATTTGATAATGGGAAATAATGTGCAATGATAATTATTGAAACAACAATAATATAAACTATTAGCGTAGCATCTATTGAATCAAAAAAATAAAATATTGAACAGTAATTACTATAACAATTATTGAGTAGTGCCTTCATACGTATGAATCAATAATTCAAAATACTGTGTAATACCATGTGCTACTGTGCAACAAGCGTATTACTATAGTTTAACCATCAGGTAATCCAACAGTGTTAATGCTAACAATTACGCCGTTATTTATAAAAACTCAAACTTGTCATTTTCTTCATCCGACCGTTTTCCGTTATGGGGCCCACAAATGGCTGCGTCGTCGTACGAATATTCCCCGACAACAATGAATATTTTATAACCACTTGCTTCTTTTGCAAAATTTGCACATTTCACCCATAACCAAAGCATTATATCAAATGAGCTCCTTATTATTTCAAGATAATGAATAGAGGAAATTCAATTTTATTTATAAAAAGTTGGGGTCTTACAACCTCCTCTCCTTATGAAATTTCGTCCTCGAAATTGACGTACGTACCTAGTGTTTCAAAAAGGTGAGGGTACCTCGCTTTCATTTCCGATTCCAACTCCTAAGTCATTTCCTCCATAGCATGGTTCCTCCACAAAACCTTGACTTGTGGTATAACCTTTGTTCGTAGGACATGCTCTTTCCTATCCAAGATCTTGATAGGTACCTTATCGTACGTTAAATCTTATGTTATTTCATTTGGTTCTAACGCAATAATGTGGTTTGGGTCTTTCATATATTTACGAAACATATATATGTGAAAAACATTATGAACACAAGACAAGCTTAGAGGTAATGCGAGTCTATAGGCCACATTTCCTATTCGGTCAATAATCTCAAATGGACCAACAAATCGTGGATTAAGCTTTTGTAAGACCCCGAATTTTATGAAATGAAATTATTCAATTTTCTTATAATAATTATTATTATTTCGTAAATGGTTAAATTGATAAAAGGTTAAAGTTAAGGGTGATATGTGAAAATTTTACAAAGTAAGCAAGTTGTTATAAAATATTCGTTTGGTCGGGGAATATTCTTTTTGTCGGGAATATCCGTACGACGACACAATCATTGGTGGACCCCACAATGGAAGTATTGTCGTAGTTAAAGTTTTATCGTTAAATTCTTGAACTACCCGGTAGTAAAAGTACAGTAATACTTGTTGTTGCATAGTAGCACACGGTATTGATTATTGATGCTTACGTAAGAAGTCACTCAGCTATACTCAATTATTGCTATAGTAATTGTTGCATTATATCTCTCATATTATATATTCAATTATTGTCATAGTATCATCTGTATAATATGTTATATAATTAAAGCAATAAGACGACAAAGTTATTCATATTATTATTTGCAATATTGACAATGTCTAGAAGTTCTGTCAAGGAGAGGTTTGGTCACCTAATTGCGCGCCAATAAGGGAACGACCTGGTTGTTAAATATTGTGAGTTATAATATTAATGATGAATAAGTTCGTGTTGATTAAAGATGAAATTGATAGTTCCATTGTGTGGGAATTATTAGTGTTAGTGGAAATTGACATTTATTTCGATAATAATTGATGTCTGAAAGTTATATTGACCAATCGGGTAGTTCACCGGATAAATGAGCAATTAATTGCTATTAATTCACATGCTTATAACTATGTGTTCACATGTGTGTACTATTGATTTACTATTAGGGGAGTTGGTGCAAGATTGATAATACTTACATGACTAAATTAAAAATGGAGGTATAGATGAAGGTACTTGTAAGACCCCAATTTTTTTTTAATAAAGATTATTTTTCTATAAATATCATTTTTAAATGTAATGGAGTGAACTTGATATAATGTTATAGTTGTGGGTAATATTTATAAATTTTGTAAAGTACGCAAGTTGTTATATAATATTCGATTGGTCGGGGAATATTCGTTTTAACAGGGAATATTCATACAACGACACAATTATTGGTAGACCCCACAACGGAATTATTGTCGGATTGAGAAAACGACAAAAATATTTTATGAAAATAACGGCGGAAGTTTTACAGTTAACTGTTGAAACACCCGATCTTAAAAGTACAGGAATACGTGTGGTTGCATAGTAGCACACGGTATTGATTATTGATGTTTACGTGAGAAGTCACTCAGTTTTGTTCAATTATTGCTTCAGTAATTGTTGCATAGTATCTCACATTATTTGATTCAATTATTATCGATATTTTATATATTATTAAATAAATAATTGAGATGACAGATTTATTAATATTATTATTTACAATATTAACGATGTCTATAAGTTCTGCCATGGAGAGGTTTGGTCACCTAATTGCGCGCCAATAGGGAGAAATCCTTATTGGAAAGCCCCCTCTTTCCCTGAGAACGACCTGGTCGATTAATATTGTGAATTATAATAATGATGATAAATGTTGTTAAAAATATTAAGGTGATTTTTATGAAGTATTTGTTGTAAATTTTGCATATTTTATGGACCCCCCATTTACCCATTTTTTTCAAATTAATTGGTAAAAAGTTATTCAATATAAGTATATATATATATATATATATATGTATTATATATATAATTATTACTTGGTTCACGAGTCGCAATATGAAATAATTGGGGGAGATGTGATATTAGGGGGAGTATAACCATTTTAAATATATATATATATATACATATATATTTATATAATATATATATATAATATATTATATTTAAAAGATTTTGTTTTATTAGAATATTTTATTAATACTGCATAGTAAATTAATATGGACCATCCATTTAAAAGTAAATCAATCTGGACCGTTCATGAATTAGTTACTATTCAGTCCATTCTCCTATAAATAGAAGCTCATTCCTTCATTATTTCTTACGAATTCACTGAAACTCTAGAGAGAGAAACTATAGAGAGAAAGAAGAAAGGTATTCTGCTTCTTCACTACTCCTATATCCAGTTTCTTCTAAGGTAAGGGGTATTATTTCTTTCGTATTCATGAAGAGAACTTCAGTTATTCCATTTTTTATTATTCTGTTGGAATAACTTGTATACGCGGGCTACCATATACTTGGCGAAATTCTTCTGTTATTCCATTCTTTATCATTATGTTGGAATAACTTATCTATGGGAAGTACCGCATACATGGTGAAATTCTTCTGTTATTCCATTCTTTATTATTCTGTTGGAACATCCCGCATAAATGTGCGCAATTTACTTTGACTTTGTTTTAGTTTCGTATTTATTATTCTGCTTGGAACATCCTGTTGGTGTGAATTTTGCCTGACACAGTTACGTTATCTATTATTACATTGGAATATCACCGTGCAATATGATTCACGTATGACCTGGTTCCGTTATTTATTATTCTGTTGGAATAACCTGTCTGTGCGGTCTATCGCATGCCTGGTCATTTCTTTTGTTATTTCATTCTTTATTATACTCAGTTGGTTAAAGTTTTGACTTCTATACTCCATGAAATTAGTGGAATATCCTTGATATTTGCGCTTCATCCAGTATCTTTTCATGAAAATATTCTTCTGAGCATTCTTGAATTTTACTCTACAAAGAAGTATTATGTTGACAATTTGGACGTTATTAGTTCTTGGATAAATTAATTCTTGAACTTATTTTATTAAATTCTTATATCATTGTCATCATCCTCATGTTTATATTATGTTGAAAGTCATCTGTGGCCTGTAGTGCATAGATGGACTTGGTATGATTATGACCAGGGATTAATTGGTATAAACATGACCGTAATGTTACAAATGATGTGGTAAAAGTCCTCATTGGCCCATAGTGCATTGATGGACAGTTGTTGGCATGATCATGACCATTGATGAATACACGAATATCCTTGGCCCATAGTGCATGGATAATTTGTGGTTGTGATACTAATGAATATCCTTGGTCAGTAGTCTGTGGGGATGATGTGGATTATTTATTAAGTTTGAGTCCCAAATGATAAAAGTGATGAAAAACCTTTTAAATCATAAAAGATAGTAAATTTTATTCTCTACTTAACTCTTTTAATGGATTACTTGTTTCGCTACAGTTAAACTTGATGTTTGTTATATTATATCAGTTTAACATCGTTGAAGGTTAACGATAATTTATTCTGCATTATCTTAGTCATAATATTTCTTACTGGGCTAGTTGAGCTCACCCTTTTACTATCATTGTTCTCTTCAGGAAATGAGAACGTAGCAGGGACTAATCGGGGAACGGAGTGACGATCCAGATGATAGCATTAGTAGTCCTCACTATTCTATGAAATAGTGTGATAATAAATGTATTGGGGACTTATTTTGAGTTTGAATACTGTCTAGAAGACAATATTTGTATTAAAACCTATAGCTCATGTTGTATATTTAAGATTGTATTTGTATTCTGTACCATGTATTTGGTGACTCAGAATAGGTGATGTATACCTATTTTGGTGGCATCACAGTTGGTATCAAAGCTTAGGGATATGATCCCTGGCTGAGATTTGAGATAAGAACTAGGAGGGGCGAGACGGGGAATTCTTTCGCTAGTATGACCTACCTAAGTTTATTTGGTATTTAATTGGTCGGTCAGAGTATAGAGATAATATGTGATATGTTAATTAACCCTCGTTTTGTGGAAGTATTTGAAAATTACATCCGAGAATGTTGAGAACATCAATGGAGCACAGGAGACCGTTGAGTCTCCCCAGATCAATAATCAGGATAATGTGCATCAGGAAGGCGACAATCCTAAGGCAAAGAACAACACTGACCAGATGATGAACGATGGATTGTTCAGAGGCTTTATGCAATTCATGCAACATCAGGCAAGAGCGGCTCATGTCCAAAATACAGGTGAAAACACTGGCAACTCTCGGACGGTCACCGCTAAGAAGTTTAAGGAGCTGGGACCACCAGAGTTTTTGGAGAGCCAAAACCGCTTAAGACAGAGACGTGGATAAAGCAGATCAACAAGATATTTGATGTCTTGGGATGCTCCGAGGAACAAAAGGTTCCCTTTTCAACCTTCATGTTACGGCGGAGGCGATTCTTGGTGGGAATCAGTAAGCGTACTCAACTCTCTTGATCAAGATGTCTTGGGAGAAGTTCCAAGAACTGTTCAATGACAAGTACTTTCCTGAAAGTATTCCTCACATGAAAGAGTTAGAGTTCATTAAACTGGAACAAAATAACATGAACGTGTCATAGTACGAAGCCAAGTTTGTCGAGCTGTCCCGGTTTGCGTCCCATTTGGTTGATAATGAGGAGAGAATGACACAGATGTTTCTAAGAGGTTTGAAACCCGAGATATGTCAATACCTCATTTCTCATAAACTTTGCTTGTATTTAGATGTTGTTAATAGGGATCAGTTATTGGAGCGCGATAATGAGTCAACCCAACCAAAAGAGAGCAGCCGGCAAAATGATAATACCAGTGATAGCAGTCATTGAAGCGGTGACAATAAGCGTGGAGGGAATAAACATGCCAGAAATGGTAACCACTTCGATGGTAATCATGGTCAAAATAATAAGAGTGGACATTTGAAGAAGAGGAGATTCAACAATGATGGAAAGACGTCAGCATCAGCACCCGTCCTTAAGGAAAGAGAATGACCACCTATCATATGCTTCAAATGTGGAGGGGAGGGACACATCAGTCCAAACTGCTCGATGCCATCCAAAACATGTTACAATTGTGGAAGAGAAGGTCACCTGGCCCGATTTTGCCGTCCACCGAAAATAAGTCCAGCTAGGATGGAGGCATCAAAGGCCGTCCTAAACAAGACAAAATCGGTAGTTCAAGGGAGAGCATTTGTCGTGACCTCCCAGAAAGCAAGGAACCCGAACGAGGTCATCACGGGTAATCTTATCTTAAACTCTAGCGAAGTATATACCTTATTTGATACAGGTTCTACCCATTCTTTTATTTCTCCTATTTGTGCTCAACGTTTAAATTTGACTCCGGAGAAATTAGACTTTGACTTATCTGTTGAAACTCTGTTGGGAGAAACCTTCATTACATCCAATGTTTATAAGTCTTTTTTAGTTCAAATCGGTACCCTCACATTACCTGTCGATCTTATTTCATTGAAAATATTTGCATTTGACGTAATTCTAGGGATTGATTGGTTAACTACTCATCATGCAAAAAATGATTGTTTTCGTAAGGTTGTTAGCTTTCATATTCCTAACCAACCTATTATGCGAATTCAAGTAACCAAACCATTAAAATTAATCAATGTCATCTCAAGCCATAAAACTATTCGTTTATTGAAAAACGAATGTCAAGCTTTCTTAGCTCATGTCACGGATCTAAACAAAAATACGTCAGTTTTGAATGATATTTCTATTGTTAATAAATTTCCTGATGTATTCCCTGAAGAACTTCTTATCCTACCCTAGAGCGTGAAATTGAATTTTGTATCGACCTTCAACCCGGTACAAAACCTATTTCCAAAGCCCCATATCGAATGGCTCCTATTGAACTTCAGGAGTTAAAGACCCAACTGCATGAGTTGTTAGATATCAGTTTCATTCGTCCTAGTACTTCTCCTTGGGGTGCTCCTGTTCTATTCGTGAAGAAGAAAGATGGGAGTATGCGACTTTGTATTGATTATCGGGAGTTGAACCATGTCACCCTCAAAAATAGGTACCCATTGCCACGTATTGATGACCTATTTTACTAGTTACAAGGCGCCAAATTCTTTTCAAAGATTGATCTTCGTTCCGGATATCACCAATTGAAGATTAGAACCGATGACATTCCAAATACGGCTTTCAGAACTCGATATGGGCATTATGAATTCCTAGTCATGTCTTTTGGATTGACTAATGCTCCTGCTGCCTTTATGGATATGATGAACCGAGTATTCAAGGAATATTTGGATCACTTTGGGGTCGTCTTTATTGATGACATCCTCAATTTATTCCAAAAGCCGTGAAGATCATGAGCAACACTTGAGGCTGATACTCTAAAAGCTTCATGAAAACAAGCTTTATGCCAAGTTGAATAAATGCGAGTTCTGGCTTGAGGAAGTAGCATTCCTTGGGCACGTAGTATCAAGTCATGGAATATCTGTTGACCCAACAAAGATTGAAGCTATTCAAAGCTGGGAGCAACCTAAATCGTTGGATCAAGTGCGTAGCTTTCTCGCTTAGTTTGGTTATTATCGAAGATTCGTAGAAGGGTTTTCTCGAATCGCTACTCCATTAACTCAGCTGACTCGGAAGGATACAAAATTCGGTTGGAGTGAGGAATGCGAGAAGAGTTTTCAAGAAATCAAGAGGAGACTTATTTCAGCACCTATTCTGACAATACCATCTGACTCGAAGGGATTTGTCATCTACAGTGATGCTTCAGGCAAAGGGTTAGGATGTGTTCTCATGCAACATGGGAAAGTCATAGTCTATGCCTCTCGACAACTTAAAGAATATGAGAGGAATTATCCTACTCATGATCTAGAGTTGGCAGCAGTCATTTTTGCACTTAAAATTTGGAGGCATTACTTGTATGGGGAGAAAGTGGAGATCTTTACGGATCATAAAAGCCTCAAATATTTCTTCACTCAAAAGGAACTCAACATGCGACAATGATGTTGGCTTGAACTGTTGAAAGATTATGATCATACTATCCAATACCATCCTGGAAAAGCGAACGTGGTAGCTGACGCATTGAGTAGAAGATTATATGAGGGTACGAGTGTGATATTGTCAACGAAAAGGCCCATTTTATGTGACTTGCAAAGGATGGAGATAGAGTTAAATACTCCAAGGACCCATGTGATGATGGCGAATATACAAGTAGAACCGACTTTAATTGATAGAGTTAAAACTGCTCAAACTACAGACCTGGAGCTGATACGTATGAGGAAGAAAGTGCAAGATGGTGATATGCCGGAAGCAAGAATCGATGAAGAAGGAATACTTCGAGTAAACTACAGACTTTGTGTTCCTAACGATCCTGAGTTAAAGTATAAAATCATGATGGAGGTGCACAACAGACCGTTTGCAATCCATCGTGGGAGTACCAAAATGTATCGTGATCTTCGTCATACATTTTGGTGGTCCAATATGAAGAGAGAGATAGCGTTGTTTATCTCAAGGTGTCTAACTTATTAACGAGTCAAGGTAGAGCATCAAGTACCAAAAGGTCCATTGTAAGCACTTGAAATTCCAAAATGGAAGTGGGAGCACATTACCATTGATTTCGTTACTGGTCTTCCCAAGGTTTCTCAAGGCGTAGATGCAATTTGGGTCGTTGTTGATAGATTAACTAAGTCTGCTCATTTCTTACCAATACGAGAAACTTATACACTTGAACGTCTTGCTCGTATGTACATAAATGAGATTGTAAGATTGCATGGTATGCCAGTATCAATAGTTTCTGATCGAGACCCAGGATTCACTTCATGATTTTGGGTTAGTTTGCAAAAACCTATGGGCACGGATTTACGATTTAGTTCGACATCCTCAGACGGACGGATAATCAAAGAGGACTATTCAAACTCTTGAACATTTATTAAGACTCTGTGTCCTTGACTTCAAGGGAAGTTGGGACAAGTTCTTAACATTGGTGGAGTTTTCCTACAACAATAGTTATCAAGCAAGTATTGGCATGGCTCCATTCAAAGCGTTGTATGGAAGATAGTGTCGTTCTCCAGTATGCTGGGATGAGGTGGGTGAAGCAACATTGTTGGGACCGTAGTTAGTACGTATGACTACGAAAAAGATACAAACGATTCGACAACGTATAAAAACCTCACAAGATCGATAAAAGAGTTATGCTGATCTTCATCAAAAGGACGTGGAATTTGATATTGGAGATCATGTGTTGTTAAGTGTTGCTCTATAGAAAGGAGTTACGAGATTCGGAAAGAGAGGAAAGCTCAATCCTCGATTCATTAGCCCATTTTAAATCCTCGATCGAGTAGGAACTGTGGCGTATAGACTCGTTTTACCACCAAGTATGTCTCGTGTCCATAACATTTTTCATATATCCTTGTTACGGAAATATATGGAAGACCCGAACAATATTATTAAGTTAGAACCGGACAAAATAGCGGAAGATTTAACGTATGAAGAGGTTCATGTTCAAATCTTAGATAAGAATGAACATATTCTATGCTCCAAGGTTATACCTCAAGTTAAAGTTTTGTGGAGAAACCACGATGTTGCGGAAATGACCTGGGAGTTAGAATATGAAATGAAATCAAGGTATCCTTACCTCTTCGACATACCAGGTATGTACCCTAATTTCGAGGGCAAAATTTCGTAAGAATGGGAGGTTGTAAGACCCCAATTTTTTTTAATAAAGATGATTTTTCTATAAATGTCATTTTTAAATATTATGGAGTGAACTTGATACAATGTTATAGTTGTGGGTAATATTTATAAATTTTGCAAAGTACACAAGTTGTTATATAATATTCGATTGGTGGGGGAATATTTGTTTTAACAGGAAATATTCGTACGACGACACAATCATTGGTAGACCCCACAACGGAATTATTGTCGGATTGAGAAAATGACAAAAATATTTTATGAAAATAACGGCGGAAGTTTTACCGTTAACTGTTGAAACACCCGGTGTTAAAAGTTCATGAATACGCGTGGTTGCATAGTAGCACACGGTATTGATTATTGATGCTTACGTGAGAAGTCACTCAGTTTTGTTTGTTGCATAGTATCTAACGTTATTTGATTCAATTATTGTCGATATTTTATATATTATTAAATCAATAATTGAGATGACATAGTTATTAATATTATTATTTAAAATATTAATGATGTTTAGAAGTTCTGCCAAGGAGAGGTTTGGTCACCTAATTGCGCGCCAATAGGGAGAAATCCTTATTGGAAAGCCCCCTCTTTCCTGGGAACGACCTGGTCGATTAATATTGTGAATTATAATAATGATGATAAATGTTGTTAAAAATATTGAGGTGATTTTTATGAAGTATTTGTTGTAAATTTTGCATATTTTATGGACCCCCCATTTACCCATTTTTTCAAATTAATTGGTAGAAAGTTATTCAATATAAGTATATATATATATATATGTATTATATATATAATTATTACTTAGTTCACTAGTCCGCAGGATGAAATAATGGGGGGAAAGATGTGATATTAGGGGGGAGTATAACCATTTTAAATATATATATAATATTATATTTAAAAGATTTTGTTTTATTAGAATATTTTATTAATACTGCATAGTAAATCATTATGGACCGTCCGTTTAAAATTAAATCAATCTGGACCGTTCATGAATTAGTTATTATTCAGTCCATTTTCCTATAAATAGAAGCTCATTCCTTCATTATTTATTACGAATTCACTGAAACTCTAGAGAGAACGAAGAAAAGTATTCTTCTTCTTCACTACTCCTATATCCAGTTTCTTCTAAGGTAAGGGGTATTATTTCTTTTGTATTCATGAAGAGAACTTCTAATTGAGTTTTACCAAACAAGGCATAAGGATTAATTGATTATTTTTTTAGTGGTTAGCCAAACAAGCGTAATGGCTTTTGATTTTCAAATAAAACATAACTGATATCAGTTAAGTTAGAATTATATTATATATTTAATATCTATACTATTATTATACGTTATATTTCTAAGACGTAAGGTTAGAATAGAGAAGGAAGAGAGAAGAAGAGAGTTTATAGAGAGAAAAGAAGAGAGGAAGAAAGGATAGGGAATTGGAGAAAAGAAGCTTGAGAATCAAAAAGGGTTAGCCATCATATTCTTCAAACAAGGTATCATCTAAACTCTGTTATTGTTTTTCTTTTCAAAGTTATAGTTGTATTTTCTCTCCCAATTTTTCTCCATAAAAGCTTGTAGAAATTGAATTATTTGTTATGTATGTGGTTTTATATTATAATCTAGTGTTGTAAAACTATTTTCATAAGTTATATATGAGCATAGCCAATGAATTGATGTTATGTATGTGGTTTGTGCATTAAAACTATTTTGCAGAGAGTTTATGTGAATGAGTATGGTTTAGTTTAAGGTAGAAATTAACGGTTAATTAGTTGTTTAGTTGATAAATTGACTGTTGAATTTGATAGAGTATGTATCAACATTGATAAAGTGCTTTAAATTAACTATTTTGGTTGAAAAACAAAATCACAGTGTTTATTTTAATTAGAAACATCAAAAAGTGAGTTTTTATCAAAAACAGTGAAACTGTATGTTTTAAATTCGTTGTCTATGTTGGTTTATGGGTAGAAACATGTTAGGAGTCTGTGAATTATGTTTATATAAGGTCTCTATATGAATTATGTGTTAATTAGACTGTTATAAAGGAGCTTGTAGGCCAAAATTGGCTTTGTTTATATGATTTTTGTAGTTGTCTCATTGAAGTTCGCAATTGGTAAGGCAGTGCTTGTGCATTGGCGAAAGATAATTCTCGCGTCATGATGCGTCTACAGGTAGTAGTGCCGGCGCCATATTATTCTTGCAGTAGCCACATTATTGTGTAGCAACCTAATAGTATATAATTCTCATGTGCATATCATCATCATCATGTAGGCCGTAACTTGCCAACCTACACTGATATAAAGCGTAGTCTGCAGTCACGAAAGTTAGCGAGAATGGTTCCGACAAAGGTGTTAATTTTGTACTCAAAGTCCAAAGGAATGGTTATGTGTTAATAATTAGACTGTTAAGTTATGATTTTAATATTTCTATATCTAGAATGAACATGTTATTAACGATTAACTTGTGTTATAACTTGATTATGTGATTAAATAATCAAACCTACATGATGAATGTACTTAGTTATGTTTGTATAGTGGTAGTGACTAACTATGTTATAATGACATATATATATATATATAGGGTATTGAGATTCGAATTGTTCGGTTTAGCCTACGAGTAAGGCAAGTTCCCTAATCTATTATCTTGTTGAACCAATTATCGTTTCCAATTCGATTACCTTATAAATGATGGAAGCTTTCTAAACTTTGATTTTTATATTGAACAAGTTATTCTTGTATTTAACTTGTTGTTTAGCATGCACAATTATACATACTAATGTTGAACAGTTTTATCGTTCAAATTGCTACGCATGCTTAGTATTCGATTTTAAATAATCTTGGCTTAACATTGTTCAAGCAAGGTGTGTTATAGTTATTCAAGTTGTATGCTATTAGATTATTCCTAAAGCATGACTTTAATTTACCATTACAATTATTCTATAGTATGATGTTATTGGTTTTATTCAGCTAATCCTTAGTTGATGTTCGTTGAATTCCAAATTACCCTGAAATGTATCCAAACCAAACTCACTTTGGTGCGGACTTGTACTATAAATACTGAGATGAACAACCCTATTATTAGGGGTAACTTACGCTTAGCGTTGAAATGTTTGTGCACGATACATTGTACGAAGGGCTGACCCCCCTAAGTACGAGGAGTCCCTATAGTCTTATGACTATTAAAGTTTAGGTTGAAAAATTACTTATAACTATGGACATAGTTAGTGGTCTTAGGACCCTCAGTTATATACTTCAGAATGTTGATAAATCATATTGTTTAATTCTTTCGAGCCTCTTATTTGACAGTTGTTGTAAAATTTTCATTCTTTATTGTTTCAAGTGAGCTTTGTTTGTTCATTCTTGCTTATATAACTATTACAGTTAAAGACGAGAAGGTTGATGTACCTAGCACCAGTAAGGGAAAAGGAAAGATGAACAAATATTGAAGACTTGTAATAAGTTGATATTTGATTTTAAGATTTTAATTGAATGGTTGTAAAGAAGTTTATTAATTTTCCGCATTTGAATGATTGTATTTAAAGGTTAGACAACCTGGGAGATTTTTATTATGTAACCCTTTAATGGAAAAGGTTATATTTATCCAGTTTTATTGTGATGGGTGTTAGATATGAATGTTTGATTTAGTGAGCACCAAATCCTGTGGGAATAAAGTACCTAGGTTTGGGGGTGTCACATTTCCTCTCAAAGATAAGCAACTTATTTGGTAGAGAGAATAAACCACTTAAGACTTATAAGCCCCTTCAACTTTTGCTAGATTTTCCAAAGTGAATTGAAGTCATAGTCTTCAAGGGTAAGACTCATATCTTTTATCTACATCTCTTCTATGATAGGATTGATAGAGAAGGGAGATTGTTTGTTAAGAACATGTAATAAGTTATTAATGAATGAACTTAAGCCGAATAAGTTGAATAAGCAACTTGAACTTTAATAAGTTGATAGAATCATGAAGAACTTATCATATGTTGTCCTATGATGTTAGTATGTTGAATATAGTATGAGAACATTGATTGATGGACTTAAGTTCATAGTAAGTCATAAGCATGAGGAATTGTAGTTCATAAGTTAAATAAGTCATTGACTTATGAGAATAAGTCAAAACCTACTTTGACTATAAGTTGGTATAATAAGTAACTTGTAATGATCATATATTGGTTAAAATCCATTTAGAATCATTAGGAATGAAGTTTTGCCGGAATTCACACGATTGGACGATAATCGTCGAATTCGTGAAATTCTTGGAATGGAAGTCATATTTTGTGTTTAAAGTCAGAAACGTTAGTTTTCGGTGGAGACAAGTCATATTTTGCATTATAGAGTTGAGGACTCAAAAATGACCGAATTCCAACTTAGAACGAAGAAACGAGCGTTGAACGTTCACGGACGTTTATCATTTTCGTTAAAAATGGACTAATAGGTGAAATTTTAGCAAACGAAGTTAAATAGATAAAATTCTTGCATGAACGCATAGAGTACGTAATTTGTGAACCGTAGGCTTTTGAACGAGCCAATTCAGACTTATAACGAAAAAGTTATGAGTTCGGGAGTTTCGTAAAATTTTCAAAAAAATTGCAAACTATCTGAGGCACAGAGTTGGAACCGCGGTGCCAACCCAAGGCCAAATGAGTGGCGCCGCAGCGCCGTAACAGTGTCTGAGCACACTGCTAACTCACGCCATAGCGCGAGATAAATAACAAAGTGTGGCGTCGCAGTGCCAGATCCGGATGTTAGACACTTCTAACTCGCGCCGCAACGCGAGATGAAGAGCAATGGGTGGCGCCACAGCGCCAACCCTAGGAGGTGGGACAGACAAGAATGTTTACAGATATAGAATGAAAGAAAACTTGTTAGTAATGAACTAAGATATAAGCATAACATTGTTAAGGCATTGTAAGACACTTAAGTATGATGATTAAGAGTTAATAATCAATTGAAGATGAATGAAATGTGAATGACGTAATGAAAGCCGACAACCCATAATAGATCTAAGTCAGGACCTACATTGAGATGAAGGGTAAGATATAATAGTATGCATACTTGATTATATATGACCTAATGTGGTACGTTATATAATCATGTATTATAGAAACTTAGAGACCTAAAGTGTACGTGTGATAATCAGTAAGCAGACACTGGGATAGTTGAATGTCTGTAATATATTGAATATTATGACAAGAACAAACGAATGGGTTACAAAGAACCTAGGAAATATAATATTATTTTGGATATATAGAATTTATATTAGTCCTTTTGAGACTTTTCAATTGAATGAATGTATGAATGGTAGTACCGTGTAGCACCATCTGTCGGATTAGAGGACACCCGGATTTGGGGGCGTCACAGGTTGGTATCAAAGCATTAGGTTATAAAACTTAAGGGGTGATTAAAAACCTTAAGTCATAACCTTAAGAGAATTCAAAGAAGTACAAAAAAAAAATAACCTTATAAAAATGCATTATAATTATGTTATGTGTTGTTGTTATTCTACTGACATGTACTAATCAACTTAATTGTTTTGTGTAGATGTCAGGAGTAAATGGAATGTATGTAGATGGTCAGGCTATTAGTGAAGAATCGGTGAACCAAATAGAGGTTTTATCGAGCCCCATAGCAGCAGATCCGAAGGTGGTAGTTATTGAGTCTGGAGACTCAGATGATGCTAACTATATGTCAGTATTCGATGGGATGATAGAAGAGGAAGTGGAGACAGTGTCCTTTAATCTGGTAGCTATAGCAGCAGAGATAGCTTCTGGAGGGTCAATGATGTCTCTATTTATGTTAGTGTTGGATAAAAATATCCATTACTGTCAGGAGGTCAAGGAGCTGAAAGCAGAGATCCAAATGGTTATAGAGGACAAGACTGATGTCCAGTCCATGTGGGAGCAGGAGCATGATGAACGGATTTTGGCTAAGGACAAAGTCCACAAGTTAAAGTATGAGGTCTTTGAGCTCAAGGAGGAGCTAAAGACCAAGGTGCAGAAGATAGGGAGAATGTCCTATGTCTATAGGAGTTCTCACACAGATTTCCAATAGCAGGTAGCTGGTTATCCTGTAGAGGTGGGGCACACATGACATACTATTAGCCGTGATATCATTGTCGGTCTTGCCAAGGCAGATTTCGAGAATGCCTTGAGGCAGATGTAGACTAGCAATAGCTAGAGTAATATGTAAATATTTTGTAACTAGTACTGACGTAAAGCCCTTTTTGTATAGTAAAGGGTAGTCTTTTGTAAATCCCAATTTTTGAAAAGCAATATCGGGAAAGTAATGTAAGAAGCTTAGGCTGTGTATGTAACTGATGTAGTATTATACTACGAAGAATGAATATAAGTCCTTTTTATGGAAAACAATGAGTCATGGATGTTGGAGTTATTGTTAATATTAATGATAACTAATAAAGAAAGGAATAATAACGCAATGTGTTTATTGAATCAGCAAAATGCCGCCGAGAAGAGTGAAACGTAACCAAGGAGCTAATGTGAATCAGTCGGAGGGAGGTCTAGTGAATCCGATTCAGGAGCTTGTTAACCTGATAACAACTGTATTTAATAGAACATGGGCTAATATCCCCGTAAATCCAGGAGTAGCACGAGTTACTACCTTTAAGGATTTCAAGAGTGTGGGTCCGCCGGAGTTCAAAAGAACTACGGACCCTATTGAAGCCCAAACATGGGTTAAGGAGATAGAGAAGGCATTTGTGATAGCAAATATCGACGAGGCCCAAAAGGTTGCCTTTGCAACCTATATGATGAAGGGAGAGGCCAACTTTTGGTGGGAAGCTAGTCAGGCTAGGGCTGGGATAGCGAATCTGACATGGGAGTGGTTCAAGGAGATATTCATCGAGAACTACTTTCCCACGAGCATGCAAGGGAAGATGGAGATGAGGTTTTTGGAGTTGAAACAAGGGGACATGACGGTTCCCCAATACGCCACCAAGTTTAATGAATTGGCAAGGTTCGCTCCACATCAAATGGATACTGAGGTGAGAAATGCACGACAGTTCGAGCAGGGCTTCAAACCCTGGCTCTATAACTGTATATCGGTGTTCTAAAGTACTTCTTTTGGAACTGTTTTAGAGAAGGCGATAATCACCGATGGTGGTAGCGAGGGGTTGAGTCAATACCACAAGGACAAGAAGAGCAAGGTTAAAGTAGACGGGAGAGTAAAGATCGAGGGAGCCAGTGGTAGTGGCAAGGGTCAGAAGAGGAAGGTATTTAGCTCTGGGAATACCAGAGTGAAGCAAGGAGACCCGAAGAGAAGAATGGAGGCCTGCAAGACCTGTGGGAAGACTCACTTAGGAGTCTTTCTCAAGGGGAAGGCCGTCTGTTATAACTGTGGATAAGAGGGGCACATTGCACCTAACTGTCTGAGTCTGAAGAAGAATCATGGATGCTTTGTGTGTGGATCAACTGACCACATGGCAAAGAACTGCCCGAAGAAGGGGACAGATGGGAATCGGGGCGCTAATAGCGGTAAGTTAGCTATTAGTGGACCAAAACAACCAGGTAGGTCGATGGGTCATACCTTTAACATGACAGTCTAAGATGCAGTCACATCAGGGGACGTCGTCGCAGGTATTATTCCGATCAACGATATAAATGCGTACGTGCTATTTGATTCGGGTGCTACTTGTTCGTTTATAGCATGCAATTTTGCTAGATGATTAGGATTAATTCCCGAAAAGTTGCCTATACCTTTAAATATTAAGGTCGCAAACGAAGAAATAATTCCTGTTGAAGATGTTTATAAGAGTTGTTATGTAGATATACGAGGTTATAAAATATCGATAGATTTGTTACCGATAAAGTTAGGAGAATTCGACGTAATTCTCGGAATGGATTGGTTAGTAAACCATGGGGCAATTATAGATTGTCAAAATAAATGTGTGAAAATTATGACGTTAGAACAACCTAGGGTAGTATTTTACGGGAATAGATCGTGGGGACGTTCATGTTGTCTAACCATGATACAAACTAGGAAATTACTGAGAAAGGGATGCATAGGCTATCTGTGTCATGTTGTTGATACCCAGAGAGTGGTAGCAACCATGGAACAAATACCTATAGTGAGAGAATTCGCCGAAGTATTTCTGAGTGAATTGTCGGGACTTCCGCCGGATAGGGAGACAGAGTTTGTGATAGATATTGTGCCAGGAGCGGCACCAGTTTCTAGGGCACCGTATCGTATGGCGCCAGTGGAGATGAAGGAGTTGATGGTGCAGTTGCAAGAACTGTTGGACCGGAAGTACATTCAACAGAGTGTTTCGCCGTGGGGAGCACCGGTACTATTTGTCAAGAAGAAGGATGGATCGTTAAGACTTTGTATCGACTATAGAGAGTTGAACAAGTTAACGATAAAGAATAAATACCCATTGCCCAGGATCGATGATCTCTTTGATCAGTTGAAAGGGGCTAAGTATTTTTCAAAAATAGATTTAAGAACGGGGTATCACCAGTTGAAGGTTAGGAAGGAGGATGCACCAAAGACAGCATTCAGGACTCGTTATGATCATTACGAGTTTCTAGTGATGTCGTTTGGGTTGACAAATGCACCAGCTGCATTTATGAATATGATGAACAGAGTGTTCAAACAATATTTGGACAAGTTTGTAATGGTGTTTATAGATGATATTCTAGTCTATTCTAAGACGCCAGAAGATCATGCTGAACACCTAAGATTAGTGTTGGAGACACTAAGGAAGGAGAAGTTGTATGCGAAGTTCACTAAGTGTGAATTTTGGCTGGAGAAGGTACAATTTTTAGGTCATGTCATTGACCACGAGGCGATTTTAGTAGATCCAGCGAAGGTGGAAGCCGTAATGAATTGGGAACAACCGAAAATGCCGACTGAAGTGTAGAGTTTCCTAGGGTTAGCGGGTTACTATCGGAGATTCATCCAGGATTTTTCGAAGATAGCTACTCCGTTGACTAACTTGATAAGGAAGACGGTGAAATATTCTTTGACTGATAAGTGTGGGGATAATTTTCAAGAACTGAAGAATATGTTGAGTGAAGAGCCTGTTTTGTCATTGGCCGATGACACAGGAAATTTTGTAGTTTATAGCGATGCTTTGCATAGAGGACTTAGTTGCGTGCTCATGTAGCATGGCAAGGTCATTGCGTATACATCTAGGTAGTTGAAGGATTATGAGAAAGTTTATCCTACTCATGATCTGGATCTCGGTCATAGATAGTTTTTTTCTAAAGATATGGAGACATTATCTTTATGGAGAAAATGTGAGATATACACGGACCACGAAAGTCTAAAATATATCTTCACATAGAAGGAGTTGAATATGAGGCAGAGGAGATGGCTGGAGTTGATAAAGGATTAAAACTGTGAAATCATGTATCACCCTGGAAAAGCCAATGTAGTTGCCGATGCCTTAAGTAAGAAGGGTCGGGAAAAGTTGTCTTTGTTAACGGCTCAAACTGAGTTAATAACAGAGATGGCTAGGATGGAGTTGGAAGTGAAGCTGCCAAGTGAAGCAAGACAAATTCTGTTTGCAACGGAGATGCAATCTACCATCGTAGAAAGAGTTAAGGAGGTACAACTCAAAACTGATGAGTGTGACCGGATGAAGGAGCGGCTGGCCAATGAAAAAGATATTAAGTACAGTCTTGATAATGAGGGATTATTAAGATTTGAAGGAAGAATTTGGGTTCCGAATGGGACGGAATTAAAGGAGCAGGTTCTACAAGAGGTTCACAGTTCGAGATTTTTGATTCATCCTGGTAGCAGTAAGATGTATCAAGATCTTCGACAGAGTTTCTGGTGGCCGAACATGAAGAGGGAAATATCAGAGTATGTGAGTAGGTGCTTAACTTGTCAGAGAGTTAAGGTCGAACATCAACCCAAGTGGCTTGCTACAGTCATTAGAAATTCTGGAGTGGAAGTGGGAGAATATCACGATGGATTTGTGGTAGGACTTCCAACTACTCCAAAGGGGTATGATGCGATATGGGTAATAGTAGACCGATTGACAAAGTCGGCTCACTTTTTGCCAATTAGGGTCAAGTATAACTTAGACCAGTTAGATATACTCTATATTAAGGAAATAATCTCTAGACATGGAGTGACAGTATCGATTATGTCAGATCATGATTCACGATTCACGTCGAACTTTTGGAGGAGTTTACAAGAGCATTTGGGAACGCTGTTAAAGCAGAGTATGGCGTATCATCCACAAAAAGATGGACAGAGCGAGAGGACAATTCAGACGTTAGAAGATATGCTGAGATCTTGTGTCATAGATTTCAAGGGTAGTTGGGATGATCATCTACCATTAGTGGAGTTTGCGTATAACAATAGTTATCATGCAAGTATAGGTATGCCGCCTTACGAAGTTTTGTATGGGAAGAAATGCAGAACGCCACTATATTTGGATGAGGTAGGAGAAAGCCGAATGTTGGGACCAGAGTTGGTACAACAGACAGCAGACATTGTCAAGAATATACAAATGCATCTTCTAGCAGCTGAAGATAGACAAAAGAAGTTTACGGATCCGCATAGAGAGAATTGGGAGTTTGAAGTATGTTCGTACGTATTCCTAAAAGTATCTCCCTGGAAAGGAAAGACATGTTTTGGGAAGAGGAGAAAGTTAAGTCCAAGGTTCATAGGACCTTTTGAGGTATTAAAATGGGTAGGTGAGGTAGCTTATATGATAGCCTTACCTCCAGACCTAGAACGAATACATAATGTATTTCACGTATCCGTGTTACGTCCTTATAAGCTAGATTATAAGCACGTGATAGAATATGAGCCTATTCATATCGAGAAGGACTTAACGTATGAAGAAACGCCGATTCAAATTCTTGATAGAAAAGAACAAGTTCTGCGGAATAAAGTCATACCATCTGTAAAGGTGATATGGAAGAACCACGATGCAGAAGAAGCAACGTGGGAGTTAGAAGAAATTATGAAAAAGAATTACCCTCATTTATTTGTGTAATTTTTTTTAGCGAGATTCTAGGTTCAGAATCCTTATAAGGGGGAGAGAGTGTAACTCCCCGGAAAATCGAACCATTGTATATACTTTTAATAATGAATAAAATAATATTATTTATTATTATTGTGTAATGATAAGATGAATGTCATTTTATAACCTAGAAACATCGGAACGTCGTAGTATTTTAACTACGTGAATGAATTAAAGTGTTTTAATTTCTAAGACGAAAATAAAAGCTTTCCGAGAAATTTTCTGAAAAACACTATTCATAGATTTCTGCTCGGGAATTATTTTTGAACTTTCGAGAAATACGTAATGCTATAGTATGAAGGTGATATGGATTATATAATAATAACCTAAGTATGGAAAACATAATATTTTGCATATAGACCTAATTTGGGAACGTTAGGTTTATTAAGCATTAAAGGAAGAAAGTTGTGATCATATAATGTGTATTCATTATATGAAGGTAATGAATGTAAGTATAATACGACGTATTGTACCATTATGTATGAAGAATGAGATAACGTATATTACGAATTTATATACGAGCTAGCATACAAAGATTATACATGGGGTATAAATGTTAAGTTGTTAAATCTAAGGTAATGGACTTGTAGGATTATTAGCCTAATAAGAGAAGTCCAATAGAAGGTGACAATCAAGACCAAGTGTTTGATAGATCATGAGTCCAAACTATAGTAGCATAAGCCCAATAAGGAAGTAGTTAGATTTAATTAACAAGCCCAATGAGAAGCCATTATCCATGGAGCAATCCAAGTGTAAAATGGGTAAACTTGATGGGCAAACAATTAGTGTGATGACCAAGCATTGTGTTGAGGAAGGAATGAATAGTAAGGAGGTGGAAAGTAAGGAGGTTATTGAGGAGGTGGAATAAGGAGGTGGGATGTTTAAAGACCATTCTACCCTAGATTTGAGTTGCCTATAAATAGAAGGCTCCATTTCATTTTGTTGGTTATTATTCATCTAACACTTTCCTCTCAAAGATAAGAAACTTATTTGGTAGTATCAAGGTGATATGGATTATATAATAATAACCTAAGTATGGAAAACGTAATATTTTGCATGTAAACCTAATTTGGGAACGTTAGGTTCATTAAGCGTTAAAGGAAGAAAGTTGTGATCGTATAATGTGTATTCATTATATGAATGTAATGAATGTAAGTATAATATAATGTATTGTACCATTATGTATGAAGAATGAGATAACGTATATTACAAATTAATATACGAGCTAGCATACGAAGATTAAACATGGGGTATAAATGTTAAGTTGTTAAATCTAAGGTAATGGACTTGTAGGATTATTAGCCTAATAAGAGAAGTCCAATAGAAGGTGACAATCAAGCCCAAGTGTTTGATAGATCACGAGTCCAAACTATGGTAGCATAATCCCAATAAGGAAGTAGTTAGATTTAATTAACAAGCCCAATGAGAAACCATGATCCATGGAGCAATCCAAGTGTAAAGTGGGTAAACTTGATGGGAAAAAAATTAGTGTGATGACCACGCATTGTGTTGAGGAAGGAATGAATAGTAAGGAGGTGGAAAGTAAGGAGGTTATTGAGGAGGTGGAATGAGGATGTGGAATAAGGAGGTGGGATGTTTAAAGACCATTCTACCCTAGATTTGAGTTGCCTATAAATAAAAGGCTCCATTTCATTTTGTTGGTTGTTATTCATCCAACACTTTCCTATCAAAGATAAGCAACTTATTTGGTAGAGAGAATAAGCCACTTAAGACTTATAAGCCACTTCAACTTTTGCTAGATTTTCCAAAGTTAATTGAGGTCATAGTCTTCAAGGGAAAGACTCATATCTTTTATCTATATCTCTTCTATGATAGGATTAATAGAGAAGGGAGATTGTTTGTTAAGAACATGTAATAATTTATTAATGAATGAACTTAAGCCGAATAAGTTGAATAAGCAACTTGAACTTTAATAAGTTGATAGAATCATGAAGAACTTATCATATTGTCATATGTTGTTAGTATGTTGAATATAGTATGAGAACATTGATTTATGGACTTAAGTTCATAGTAAGTCATAAGCATGAGGAATTATAGATCATAAGTTAAATAAGTCATTGACTTATGAGAATTAGTCAAAACCTACTTTCACTATAAGTTGGTATAATAAGTAACTTGTAATGATCATATGTTGGTTAAAATCCATTTAGAATCATTAGGAATGAAGTTTTGTCGGAATTCACACGATTGGACGATAATTGTCAAATTCGTGAAATTCTCGAAATGGAAGTCATATTTTGTGTTTGAAGTTGGAAACATTGGTTTTCGATGGAGACAAGTCATATTTGGCATTATAGAGTTGCGGACTCGAAAATGACTGAATTCTGACTTAGAACGAAGAAACGAGCATTGAACGTTCACGGACATTTATCGTTTTCGTTAAAAATGGACTAATAGGTGAAATTTTAGCAAATGAAGTCAAATAGATAAAATTCTTGCATGAACGTATAGAGTACGTAATTTGTGAACCGTAGGCTTTTGAACGAGTCAATTCGGACTTATAACGAAGAAGTTATGAGTCTTGGCGTTTCATAAAATTTTTAAAAAAATTGCAAACTAGCGCCGCGGCGCCAATCCAAGGCCAAATGAGTGGCGTCGTAGGGGCGTAACAGTGTTTGAGCACACTGCTAACTCACGCCACAGCGCGAGATAAAGAACAAAGTGTGGCGCCGCAGCGCCAGATCCGGATGTTAGACATCGCTAACTCAGCTATACAACATGCAGATGAAGAACAATGGGTGAAATACAAATGCCAACCCTAGGAGGTGGGACAGACAAGAATGTTTACAGATATAGAATGAAAGAAAACTTGTTAGTAATGAACTAAGATATAAGCATCACATTTTTAAGGCATTGTAAGACACTAAAGTATGATGGTTAAGAGTTAATAATCAATTGAAGATGAATGAAATGTGAATGACGTAATGAAAGTCGACAACCCATAATAGATCTAAGTCAGGACCTACATTGAGATGAAGGGTAAGATATAATAGTATGCATACTTGATTATATATGACCTAATATTCTAACCCTTGTTCTAGTTTAGTATGGACAAGCTTTGTAATTTATGTATTCTTTCGCATGAAGTCTTGAATGATGAAGTCTAAGCCATTTCTTTCGGCTAGACTTATATTATGATTTTGTCAAGCATGGTTAATGTTACCGAGTTATATTGGTGTGGTTTTCAATCGAAGACCGAGTATGCTAAAAATGTTTTTGTCGTTTAACGACAGGCACGTGAGGTGGCCACAACTTAAACATATACACGTTTAATGAATTTAGTATTGATCAAAATAGAGTACTATGGGCTGATCACCCAGAAGTGCTCGTAAGCTATACCGGACTTATGAACATAGTATCGGGTTGACCTTTTTAAAAGAAATTATGAACTGCTCATAGTCTTGAACCTTAGTTGATATTCTAATGAATATTGTTGTTGGAAAACGTTTTGAATGAAAAGAAGTGCTATTTTGAATTATCGATAGTACTTTGTAACTATTGTTCGATTCATCAAGATATATGAGTTACGTGTTTCGCATGTTGTTTATTAGAATTGTAGTACTTGCTGAGCTAGTCATGCTCACTCTTGCTTGAACCATATGAACACAGCCAAAATGGAGCGGACCGAAGGCTCAGGCAAGGACAAGGGCAAGGCAAAGACGAACCCTTAGATTACTTGTGTAATAGAATAGTTGAATGTCTATAATATATTGAATATTATGACAAGAACAAACGAATGGGTTGCAAAGAACCTAGGAAATATAATATTATTTTTGATATATAGAAGTTATAATAGTCCTTTTGAGACTATTCTATTGAATGAATGTATGAATGGTAGTACCGTGTAGCACCATTTGTCGAGTTGGAAGACACCCAGATTTGGGGGCGTCACAAGTATTCACTAGGCGTGCGTAATCCACTCAGAGAGGTTATTCTAACATAATAATAAAGAATGGAACCAGGTCATGCGTAAACCGTACAGACAGGATATTCCAACAGAATAATAAAGAATGGAATCAGGTCATGCGTAATCCGCACAGACAAGATATTCCAACAAAATAATAAAGAATGGAACAACAACATAATTCACCAAACATGCGATAGACCGCACAGACAGGTTATTCCAACAGAATAATAAAGAATGGAATAACAGAAGATTTTCACCATATATGTGGTACTTCGTATAGAAAAGTTATTCCAACATAATAATAAAGAATGGAATAACAGCTCTTACGAGTATTGAAATAAAATAATTCTCTTCATGAATACGAAAGAATTATACCCCTTACCTTAGAAAGAAGAGTATTCCGACTGGTAGGGCGCGGACATTCTTGAAGAAAACTTATATTATTTTCTACGCTCAAAGCTTCTTAAAACTCTAAAGAAATACGCTCAAAATTATAGAAGAAGAATTCTCTGAATTTCTGGTGTGTTTTTAATTCTAACTAAGCATCCTATTTATAGGAGAATGGAAAGGATACTATGCAATAAAATATAATATATTCTATTTATATATATATATATATATATTTTATTTAAAATCTAATAAAACAAATAACTTTATAAAAGTATTCTGCTTTTATTTAAAAAGATTTTACTATGAAAACACTATGCATATAAAATATATTATATTCTATTTATAATCAAATAAAACAAAACTTTATAAAAAGTATTCCGTTTTATATAAAAAGTTTTCTGTTTTATTACTTTTATAATAATAATAAAACAAAATTCATCATCATTATTATAATTCACAGTATTAATCGACCGTGTCGCTTCTTAGGAAGAGGGGCTTTCAATAAGGATTTCTCCTATCATGCCATGAATTAGGTGACCAAACCTCTCCTCGTGTAAAGTTATAGACATCGTTAATATTGAAAATAATAATATTAATAACTTTATTATCTCAATTATTGATTTAATAATATATAAAATATCGACAATAAATGAATCAAATAACGTGAGATACTATGCAACAATTACTGTAGCAATAATTGAACAAAACTAAGTGACTTCTCACGTAAGCATCAATAATCAATATCGTGTGCTACTATGCAACCACCCAGACATCTTTATTTCTAACAACACGGGTGTTTCAACAGTTAACACTAAAACTTCCGCCGTTATTTTCATAAAAATATTTTTATCGTTTTCTCAATCCGACAATAATTCCGTTATGGGGTCCACCAATGATTGTGTCGTCGTACGAATATTCCCTATTAAAACGAATATTCCCCGACCAATCGAATATTATATAACAACTTGCGTACTTTGTAAAATTTATAAATATTACCCACAACTATAACATTATATCAAATTCATTCCATAATATTCAAAAATGATATTTATAGAAAAATCATCTTTATTCATAAAAGTTGGGGTCTTACAACCTCCCCTTCTTATGAAATTTCACCCTCAAAATTAGGGTACGTACCTGGTATGTTGAAGAGGTAAGGATACCTTGATTTCATTTCAGATTCTAACTCCCAAGTCATTTCCTCAACATCGTGGTTTCTCCATAAAACTTTGACTTGAGGTATAACCTTGGAGCATAGAATATGTTCCTTCTTATCAAAGATTTGAACATGAACCTCTTCATACGTTAAATCTTCCGTTATTTCATCCGGTTCTAACTAAATAATTTGGTTCGGGTCTTCCACATATTTTATGTAACATGGATATGTGAAAAACGTTATGAACATGAGACATACTTGGCAGTAAAACGAGTCTATAGGCCATAGTTCCTAGTCGATCTGGGCCAATGAATCGAGGATTGAGTTTTCCTCTCTTTCCAAAACTCGTAACTCCTTTCCATGGAGCAACACGTAACAATACATGATCTCCAATATCGAATTCCATGTCCTTTCGATGAAGATCAATATAACTCTTTTGTCGATCTTGTGAGGTTTTTATACGTTGCCGGATTGTTTGAATCTTTTCCGTAGTCATACGTACCAACTCCGGTCCCAACAACGTTGCTTCACCCACCTCATCCCAACATACTAGAGAAGGACACTTTCTTCCATACAACGCTTCGAATGGAGCCATGTCAATACTTGCTTGATAGCTGTTGTTGTAGGAAAACTCCATCAACGGTAAGAACTTGTCCCAACTTCCCTTTAAGTCAAGGACACAGAGTCTTAATAAATATTCAAGAGTTTGAATAGTCCTCCCTGATTGTCAGTCCGTCTGAGGATATGCCAAACTAAATCATAAATCCGTGCCCATAGCTTTTTGCAAACTAACCCAAAATCTTGAAGTGAATCTCGGGTCTCGATCAGAAACTATGGATACTGGCATACCATGCAATCTTACAACCTCGTTTATGTACATACGAGCAAGACGTTCAAGTGTATAAGTTTCTCGTATAGGTAAGAAGTGAGCAGACTTGGTCAATCTATCAACAATGACCCAAATTGAATCTATACCTTGAGAAACCTTGGGAAGACCAGTAACGAAATTGATGGTAATGTGCTCCCACTTCCATTCTGGAATTTTAAGTGGTTGCAATGGACCCTTACGTACTTGAAGCTCCGCCTTGACTCGTTGACATGTTAGACACCTTGAGATAAACAGTGCTATCTCTCTCTTCATATTACTCCACCAAAATGTATGACAAAGATCACAATACATTTTGGTACTCCCAGGATGGATTGCAAATGGTGTGTTGTGCGCCTCCATCATGATTTTATACTTTAAATCATGGTCGTTGGGAACACAAAGTTTGGAGTTGACTTGAAGTATTCCTTCATCATCGATTCTTGCTTCCGGCATAGCACCTTCTTGCACTTTCTTCCTCATTTGCATCAGCTCCAGGTCTGTAGCTTGAGCAACTTTAACTTTATCGATTAAAGTCGGTTCTACTCGTATATTCCCCATCATCACATGGGTCCCTGAAGTCTTTAAATCTATCTCCATCCTTTGTAAGTCATACAAAATGGGCCTTTGCATTGACAATATTGCACTGGTACCCGCATATGATCTTCTACTCAATGCGTCAGCTACCACATTTGCTTTTCCAGAGTGGTATTGGATGGTATGATCATAATCTTTCAACAGTTCAAGCCAACATCATTGTCGCATGTTGAGTTCCTTTTGAGTGAAGAAATATTTGAGGCTTTTATGATCTATAAAGATCTCCACTTTCTCCCCATACAAGTAATGCCTCCAAATCTTTAGTGCAAAAATGACTGCTGCCAACTCTAGATTATGAGTGGGATAATTCCTCTCATATTCTTTGAGTTGTTGTGAGGCATAGGCTATGACTTTCCCGTGTTGCATGAGAACACATCATAACCCTTTACTCAAAGCATCACTGTTGATGACAAATCCCTCCGAGCCAGATGGTATTGCCAGAACAGGTGATGAAATGAGTCTCCTCTTGAGTTCTTGAAAACTCTTCTCACATTCTTCACTCCAACCGAACTTTGTATCCTTCTGAGTTAGCTGAGTTAATGGAGTAGCGATTCGAGAAAACCCTTCTACGAATCTCCGATAATAACCAGCTAAGCCGAGAAAGCTACGTACTTTGGTCACTGATTTAGGTTGCTCCCAGCTTTGAATAGCTTCAAACTTTACTAGGTCAACAGATATTCCATGACTTGATACTATGTGCCCAAGGAATGCTACTTCCTCAAGCCAGAACTCGCATTTCTTCAACTTGGCATAAATCTTGTTTTCACGAAGCTTTTGGAGTATCAGCCTCAAGTGTTGCTCATGATCTTCACGACTTTTGGACTAAATAAGGATGTCATCAATAAAGACGACCACAAAGTGATCCAAATATTCCTTGAATACTCAGTTCATCATATCCATAAAGGCAGCAGGAGCATTAGTCAATCCAAAAGACCTGACTAGGAATTCATAATGCCCGTACCAAGTTCTGAAAGCCGTCTTTGGAATGTCATCGGTTCTAATCTTCAATTGGTGATACTCGAAATGAGGATCATTCTTTGAAAAGAATTTGGCGCCTTGCAACTGGTCAAACAGGTCATCAGTACGTGGCAATGGGTACCTATTTTTGATGGTGATATAATTCAACTCTTGATAATCAATACAAAATCACATACTCCCATCTTTCTTCTTTACGAATAGAATAGGAGCACCCCAAGGAGAAGTACTAGGACGAATGAAACTGATGTCTAACAAATCCTGCAGCTGGCTTTGGAAATGGGTTTTGTACCAGGTTCAAGGTTGATACAAAATTAAATTTCACGCTCTGGGGTATGCCAGGTATTTCTTCAGGGAATACGTCAGGAAATTTATTAACAATAGAAAAAACATTCAAAATTGATGTATTTTTGTTTAAATCCGTGACATGAGCTAAGAAAGCTTGACATCCATTTTTCAATAAACGAATAGCTTTATGGCTTATGATGACACTGATTGATTTTAATGGTTTGGTTGCTTGAATTCTCATAATAAGTTGGTTAGGAATATGAAAGCTAACAACCTTACGAAAGCAATCAATTTTTGCATGATGAGTAGTTAACCAATCAATCCCTAGAATCACATCAAATGCAAGTATTTTCAAGGAAATAAGATCGACAGGTAACGTGCGGTTACCGATTTGAATCAAACAAAACTTATAAACCATGGATGTAATGAAGGTTTTTCCCAACGGAGTTTCAACAGATAAGTCAAAGTCTAATTTCTCCGGAGTCAAATTTAAATGTTGAGCGCAAGTAGGAGAAATAAAGGAATGGGTAGAACCGGTATCAAATAAAGTATAAACTTCGCTAGAGTTTATGATTAGCTTATCCGTGATCACCTCGTTCGGATTCCTCGCTTTTTGGGAGGTTACAATAAATGTTCTCCCTTGAACTACCAGTTTTGTCTTGTCTGGGACACCCTTGGATGCCTCCACCCCAGTTGGACTTGACTTTGGTGCACGACAAAATCGGGCTAGGTTACCTTCTTTTCCACAATTGTAACATGCTTTGGACTGCACGTGTAGTTTGGACTTATGTTTCCTTCCGCTCTATATTTGTAACATACGACCGGCAGGCGTTCTCCTTCCTTAACAAAAGGTGCTGGTGCTAACGTCTTTCCATCATTATTGAATCTCTTCTTCTTGAAATGTCCACTCTTATTGTCATGTCCATGATTACCACCGAAGTGATTACCATTTCTGGCATGTTGGTTCCCTGCACGTTTTTTGTCACCGTTTCGATGACTACTACCACTGGTATTGTCGACTAGCCGGCTGCCCTCTCTTGGTTGGGTTGACTCATTATCGCACTCCAATAATTGAGCCCTATTCACAACATCTGAATACAAACACAGTTTATGAGAGATAAGGTATTGACGTATCTCGGGTTTCAAACCTCTTAGAAACATCCGCATCATTGTCTCCTCATTATCCACCAAGTGGGACACAAACCGAGAAAACTCGGCAAACTTAGCTTCGTACTGTGCCACGGTTATATTGTTTTGCTCAAGCATGATGAACTCTACCTCCTTCATGTGATGAATACTTTCAAGAAAGTACTTATCGTTGAACAGCTCTTGGAACTTCTCCCAAGACATTTTGAGTGCGGTAGGTTAAGTACGCTTTACATATTCCCACCAGTAATCTGCCTCTTCTCGCAACATGAAGGTGGAAAAGGGAACCTTTTCCTCCTCGGAGCATCCTAAGACATCAAATATCTTGTTGATCTACTTTATCCACGTCTCCGCCTTAAGTGGTTTTGGATCTCCAAAAACTCGGTGGTCCCAAATTGAATCGCTTAGCGGTGACCGTCCGAGAGTTGTCCGTGTTTCCACCTGCATTTTGGACAGGAGCTGCCCTCGCCTGATGTTGCATTAATTGCATAAAACCTCTGAACATCGCATCATTCATCATTTAATCGTTGTTGTTTAACTGGTGATTATTGTCCTCCTGTTGCATATTATCCTGGGTAGTAATCTGTGGTGACTCAACGGTCTCATGGGCTTCATTGCTTATCTCAACATTTTTGGATGCCATTTTCAAATACTGCCACAAAACAAGGGTTAATTAATATATCACATATTCTCTCTATACTCTGACCGACCAATTAAATACCAAATAAACTTAGGTAGGTCATACTAGCGAAGGAATTTTCCTTTTCTCCCCTCCTAGTTCTTATCTCACATCTCAGCCAGGGATCATATCCCTAAGCTTTGATATCAACTATGATGCCCCCAAAATAGGTATACATCACCCATCTCGAGTCGCCAAATACATGGTACATAATACAAATACAAACTTATTTATACAACCATCGTGTAATATACGACAAAACATAGCTGAGAGTTTAAACAGGAATGTTGCCTTCTAGACAATATCCACTCTCAAATAGAGTCCTCATTACATTTATTGTCACACTATTTTATGGAATAGTGAGGACTACTAATAAACCATCTCGGACCATCACTCCGTTCCCCGACTAGTCCCGGCTACGTTCTCATTTCCTGAAGAGAACAATGAAAGCAAATGGGTGAGCTCAACTAGCCCAGTAAGAAATATTACGACTAAGATAATGCAGAATAAATTATCAGTAGTCTTCAACAATGTTAAACTGATAAAATACAATAGACATGAAGTTTAACTGCAGCGGAATAAGCAATCCATTAGAAGAGTCAAGTAGAGCATGGTATTTACTATCTTCTATGATTTAAAATGTTTTCATCAATTTTTATCGCTGAGACTCAGCTTAATAAATAAACCACATCATCGAGTCATCCCTGCACTACGAGCCAAGGATATTCATTAAATCATCAATGATCATGACTATACCGAATAATCCCTGGTCGTAATCATACCAAAAATTGTCCATCAATGCACTACAGGCCACTAAGGACTTTTACCACATCATTTATAACATTACAGGTCATGATTATACCGAATAATCCCTGGTCATAATCATACCAAGTCCATCTATGCACGTAAGCCAAAGATGACTTTCATCACAATATAAGCATGAGGATGATGACAATGACATAATAATTCAATAAAACAAGTTCAAGGATAAATTTTAATTATTTAAAATTTTAGTTTATCCAAAAATCAATAACGTCCAAATTGTCAACATGTTACTTCTTTGTGGAGTAAAATTCAAGAATGCTCAGAAGAATATTTCCATGAAAGGATACTAGATGAAGTGCAAATATCCAGGATATTCTACTAATTTCATGGAGTATAGAAGCCAAAACTTTAACCAACTGAGTATAATAGAATATATGAATCTGCAAATGGATTTTCACCCGCCATGCGGTAATCCACGTAGATAAATCATTTCCACAATTTAATAAGGAATGAATACAAAGGATCATTCACCATGCATGTGGCAATCCACATAGAAAGGTTATTCCAACAGAATAATAAGGAATGAAATAATGTAAGAATTCACCGCATTTATATAATCCGCAGAAAGACAAAGTTATTCCAATAGAATAATAAAGAATGGAATTAGGTCATGCAGAAACCGCATGAGTGAGGATATTCCAATGTAATAATAAAGAAGGGAACCAGTCATGCGTAATCCGTATGCATGTGATATTCCAATGTAATAATAAAGAATGGAATAACAAATGTAATTCACTGTGCATGCGATAGATCAGACAAACAAAAGTTATTCTAATGTAATAATAAAGAATGGAATAATGTAAGAATTTCACCATGTATGTGGTACTTCGCATGCATGAGTTATTATTCTAACATAATAATAAAGAATGGAATAACAGCTCTTACGAGTATTGAAAGAAAATAATTCTCTTCACGAATACGAAAGAATAATATCCCTTACCTTAGAAAGAAGAGTATTCCGACTGGTAGGGTGAGGATATTCTTGAAGAAAACTTATACTATTTTCCACGCTCAAAACTTCTTAAAACTCTAAAAAAATACGCTCAAGATTATAGAATAAGAATTCTTTGAATTTCTGGTGTGTTTTTAATTCTAACTAAGCATCCTATTTATAGGAGAATAGAAAGGATACTATAGAATAAAATATAATATATTCTATTTATAAATATATATATATATATATATATATTTTTAAAATCTAATAAAACAAATAACTTTATAAAAATATTCTGCTTTTATATAAAAAAGATTTTACTATGCAAACACTATACAAAGCACTATGCAAATACTATGCATAATAAAATATAATATATTCTATTTATAATCTAATAAAATAAATAATTTTATAAAAGTATTATGTTTTATATAAAAAGATTTTACTATGCAAATACTATGCAGTACCTATGGAAATACTATGCATAATAAAATATATTATATTCTATTTATAATCAAATAAAACTAAACTTTATAAAAAGTATTCTGTTTTATATAAAAAGTTTTCTATTCTATTAATTTTATAATAATAATAAAATAAAATTCATCATCGTTATTATAATTCACACTATTAATCGACAAGGTCATTCCCAAGAAAGAGGGGGCTTTTCAATAAGGATTTCTCCCTATTGGCGCGCAATTAGGTAACCAAACCTCTCCTTGACAGAACTTCTAGACATCATTAATATTGCAAATAATAATATTAATAACTTTGTTTATCTCAATTATTGATTTAATAATATATAAAATATCGACAATAATTAAATAAATAACGTGAGATACTATGCAACAATTCATCAGAGTAATAATTGAACAAAACGGAGTGACTTCTCACGTAGCATCAATAATCAATACCGCTTTGCTACTATGCAACCATGCCAGACATCTTGTACTTTTTAACACCTAGGTTGTTTCAACATTTAACGGTAAAACTTCCGCCATTATTTTCATAAAAATATTTTTGTCATTTTCTCATTCCGACAATAATTCCGTTATGGGTTCCACCAATGATTGTGCCGTCGTACGAATATTCCCTATTAAAACGAATATTCCCCGACCAATCGAATATTATATAACAACTTGCGTACTTTGTAAAATTTATAAATACTACCCACAACTATAACATTATATCAAATTCATTCCATAATATTCAAAAATGATATTTATAGAAAAATCATCTTTATTCATAAAAGTTGGGGTCTTACACGCGGACTACTGCATGCATGGTGAATTCTTCTGTTATTCCATTTCTATTGGAATAATCTGTCTATGCGGACTACCGCATGCATGGTGAATTACCCTTCGTATTCATTCCTTATTAAATTGTGAAAATGATCTGTCTACGTGGATTACCGCATGGCAGGTGAAAATTTATTTGCAGTTACATATATTCTATTATACTCATTTGGTTAAAGTTTTGGCTTCTATACTCCATGAAATTAGTAGAATATCATTGATATTTGCGCTTCATCCAGTATCTTTTCATGGATATATTCTTCTGAGCATTCTTGAATTTTACTCCACAAAGTAGTATCATGTTGACCATTTGAACGTTATTAAATTCTGGATAAATTAAATTATAAATCTTTAAAATTTATCCTTGAACTTGTTTTATTAAATTATTATGTCATGGTCAACATCCTCATACTTATATTGTGATGCAAGTCATCTTTGGCTTACGTGCATAGATGGACTTGGTATGATTATGACCATGGATTATTCGGTATAATATTGACCGTAATGTAACGAATAATGTGGTAAAAGTCCTTATTGGCCTGTAGTTCATTGATGGATAGTTGTTGGTATGATTATGACCATGGATTATTCGGTATAATCATGACCATTAATGATTACATGAATATCTTTGGCCGTGGTACAGGGATGATTCGATTTTATTTATTAAGCCGAGTCTCAGCGATACAGTGGATGAAAAACTTTTTAAATCATAGAAGATAGTAGATATTATGCTCTACTTGACTCTTCTAGTGGATTGCTTATTTCGCTGTAGTTGTTGATCTAAAACTTATTGTCTATGTATACTATAAGTTGTTATACTGTTGAAGGCTAAGGATAATTTATTCTGCATTATCTTAGTCATAATATTTCTTATTGGGCTAGTTGAGCTCACCCTTTTCTTTCATTGTTCTCTTCAGCAAATGAGAATATAGCTGGGACTAGTCGGGGAATGGAGTGATGGTCAGAGATGGTGGCTATAGTAGTCCTCACTATTTTTATAAAATAATGTGATAATAATTATAAAGAGGACTTCATTTGAGTTTGAATATTGTCTATGAGACAATATTCGTGTAAAACTCTAAGCTACGCTGTTGTCGTATTGTATAAAAGAAGTTTGTATTTGATTTATGTACCATGTATTTGGCGACTCAAGATGGGTGATGTATACCTGTTTTGGGGGCATCACAGTTGGTATCAAAGCTCATGGATATGATCCCCAGGCCGAGATGTGAGACAAGAACTAGGAGGGAGAGACGGGAATTCTTTCGCTAGTATGACCTACCTAAGTTTATTTGGTATTTAATTGGTCGGTCAGAGTATATGGATAATATGTGGCATGTCAATTAACCCTTGTTTTGTGATAGTGTTTGAAAATGGCATCTGAAAATGTTGAGATCAGCAATGAAGCACATAAGACCGTTGAGTCACCAACGATCAATACCCAGGATAATGTGCAACAGGAAGACAATAATCCTCAGGTAAACAACAACACCGATCAGATGATGAACAACCTTACGAAAACAATCAATTTTGGCATGATGAGTAGTTAACCAATCAATTCCTAAAATCACAACAAATACAAGTATCTTTAAAGAGATGAGATCAACAGGTAATGTGATGGTGCCAACTTGGATCAAGTAAGATTTATAAATAGTGGTTGTAATGAAAGTTTCTCCTAACGGAGTCTCCACAGATAAGTCAAAGTCTAATTTCTCCGGAGTCAAGTTTAAACATTGAGCACAAGCAGGAGAGATAAAAGAATGGGTAGAATCGGTATCTAGTAAGGTATAAACTTCGTAAGAGTTCAAGATTAGTTTACCCGTGATCTCATTTGGGTTTCTCGCATTTTGGCTAGTTACGACAAACGCTCTCCCTTGAACCGTCGACTTTGTTTTGTTTGTAGTCGCCTTTGGTGCCGCTGTCCCAACTGGACTTGATCTCGCTATCAGACAAAATTTAGCTATATGACCGTCTTTTTCACAACTGAAACACACCTTGGAAGGCTGTGAACAGTTTGGACTTATGTGTCCTTCCTCTCCGCATCTATAGCATCTAACTTGCAGTCGTTCTCCTCCCCTAGAATTTATTGCTGGTGCTGGTGCTGCTGCCGATGTCTTCCCGTCATTGTTAAATCTCCTGTTTTTGAAATTTCCACTTGACTCACCTGTCCTATTAACATAGCCACAAGAGTGGTTACCACTTTTGTTCGTATTTTTCCCTCCCCGCTGGTTATCATTGCTCTGATGACTACTGTCACCGGTTTGACCCTGGTTGTGGTCCCTCGGTTGAACATACTCATTATCTCGCTCTAATAATTGAGCCCTGTTGACAACATCTAAATATAGAGAAAATTTGTTAGAGATAAGGTATTGATGAATTTTGAGTTTTTGCCCTCTCAGAAACATCCACGTCATACGTTCCTCATTCTCTACCAAATGAGGTGAAAACCTGGATAACTCCGCAAACTTCGCCTCATACTGGGACACCGTCGTGTTGTTCTATTCTAGTCTAATAAACTCTACCTCCTTCATATGACAAATACTTTTAGGAAAGTACTTGTTATTGAACAATTTCTGAAATGTTTCCCAAGACATGTTGAGTGTGGCTGGCTGGGTACGCTTCACAGATTCCCACCAGTAATCTGCCTTACCACGGAACATAATGGTGGTGATTAGAACCTTCTGTTCTTCTGTGCATCCCAAGACATCGTGTGACGCCCCCAAATTCTCTACATTCATTATAGCCAATTTGGTGATCATGTAAATATTATATAAGATAATAATTCCTATAAGTACAAGATTCACAGTACTCATAGTAAATAGTAGTTATCGTCAGAACAATCATTATAACTGAGTACCCTCACTTGGATGTACAGGTTTAGTATCTTATAGATATTTCTTCCATATCTATAATTCTTATCTATCTGACCTCCATAGTATTAATGGTTGGGTTCTTGGAACTGAGTGAAGTGCTACCTCAGTGCATCAGAGAAGCCAAATATCTGTTAACACTATCATTCAGATATATAGTTCATATAGACACTGTACACTTTTCTAAATCTATGAGAATAACAACTAAATACTTCAACTAATAATACACTAAACCAATAATATACCATTACATTGATTCAAAAGGTTGTTATTATTACATTATAGTTATCAAAAGGGTATCCATGTCTTAAGCCTTTTATCCACAATACCAGAACTTCTTGAATATATTCTTTCTATCTGCAAATGAAGAAAATATTTGCAGGGATGAGCTACAGAAAGCTCAACAAGTTTTTAACAATAAACAAATGTTATATATATATCAATTCTGAAATAAATGAACATAAAGTTCAGAGTAGTGCCATAAATATATACTGTGGTTTATCAGCCAAACCTCGCCCATTTCAAAATTTTGTCAGTTCTGTAAACTCTGAAATTCGGGTTGATCCGCTGAACCAAACAAAACTAGGAGTATGCATATCATCCTCTAAATATTATCCAATCATTGCTATAAATATCGGAGACAGCTTACTACTACCAAGGACAACCATAATTTCCCACTGACAGTTCCTCACTGCCGGTTCTAATAGTGTCAGTATATATATCGGCACAAAAAAAAATTTATTTTTAACAAACTGTACTTTTATACATTGGTACCAAACAAAATTGGTTCCGCGCAAACTATGCTTTGATATCAAATCAAAAACATATTTTTCTCCAATAATAGCTCATATGACTTGGTTATGTTTGAACAATAAATCATAACCTTTAAATAACAGAATTCATAAACACTATGTATCACCAACTCATAACTGATAAATATCAAATTTTCATTTAATAAAGTAATTTAAATGAAGCTGGCATTTGAAATATCAGATTTGCATGAAGTGCAGAAAAATATGCATATATCGTCGACTATTGCTACACAGTCGATTGAACTTCGTCTGAAGATCTAATATTAATAATATTGATCTCCAAGTTAGAATAATATCATGACAATGTATTACTGTAAATTACTGTTATTAAATAACCTAAACACATTATCACATAATCCTATCGGTCTATAAGACATATAAGACCTAACCTCAAGTCAAACTATTACAATTTAAGTTAAGTTTGGTACTATTTCGATAGCTCGATTGCCTAATCGGATAATTATTGAGCTTAAACCCAAAAAGACTCTGCCTAAATACTTCACAAGTATATTAAATAATTTAATCATCAGTTAAAACAATTTTTCCTAGCTCATAACAATTTATAAATAATTATTACTATTTATCAAAAAAATTCAATCACTTATAACTTATTTATATAAATTAAATACCACTTTATTCACTTATAATTGATATTTATTTATTATTAAATATTAATGAAAATCATACCTTAATATTATAATATATTTATAATATTTCAAAGTATTTTTAATACCTTAAAATCACATTTATATGATTTTAAACATTTAAATCCATTATCCAATAATTGACGTTAATATTAAAATATTAATATTTTTATAACAAAATATCGGGTTATATTTTATAACTCAAAATATTTTTCTAACCCTTAAATCATTTTTATATGATTTTTAAAGCATTAATTATAATTTTCTATAATTTATTTAATATATTTATTCAATAAATTAATTACCATTAATATTAATTTATTAATGAAATTTATCACAAAATATCAAAAGTTATTAAAATAACTTAAATTTTTTCTAACACCATAATATAATTTTTCATGATTTTTCAAGTATTAAAATTATTTTTGAATAATTTATTTAATATTATAATTAAATAAATTAAATACCTTTTCCAAAAATATTAAATATTTATGAAATATACTCAAAATAATTAAAAACTAATTTTTAGGCTTTAAAATAATTTTTAGTAATTTATTTTGTATTTTTAATAATTAAAAACATTTTTTTTCTATTTATTTAATAAAATAATTCATTTTTCTGAAATTAAGTGTCACTAAAGGGCCCTATAGCGACAGAACTGTCGCTATAGGTGTTCTTGAGCCTAAACCCAGAACTCAAGTCAGACTACAAGGTACTCACTTTGACCATTGAAAATTTCATGTCCTTTTTGTCTTCTGGGCTGGTAATTGTGCTAAAGTTGTCGTACTTATATAATACTACAACTACATACCAAGTTCATGGCCATACAACATCCTATTAGCGAGATCTGAGACTCCAAAATCAATGTCAGACACTGTTCTGGGTTTTCTGGGCAACCCAGAAACCCAGGCAGTTCATGGTGCTGCTTTGATTCTCGATTTTCTCTAGGTTCTCATCATCATTTAAGTGTTTTCTTGGTCCATACATGTAGTACTCATGACAAGGAACAACTACATAACACTAAATCAGTCAAACAACATCACACGTGAGAGATCAAGGCTGGTCAAAGTAGTGGTCAGGAGCTGTTCTTGAGAAATTTGGGTTTTCCAGATTTCTTCATAAGGCAGTCGGTCAACTCAAGTTTGACTGTAAGACCCCAGATTTTATGAAATAAAAGTATTCAATTTTTCTTATAATTATTATTCAGTAAATGATTAAATTGATAAAAGTTTAAAGTTAAGGGTGATATATGTAATATTTTCAAAATACGCAAGTGGTTATAAAATACTAATTTTTGTCGGGGAATAATCGTTTGGCTGTGGAATATTCTTGTTGTTGGGGAATATTCGTATGACGGCGCAGTCATTTGTGGGCCCCATAACAAAATAACTATCGGATGATGAAAACAACAAGTTTGAGTTTTTATAAATAACGGCATAGTAGTTACCGTTAACACTGTTGGAATACCCGGTGGTTAAAATACAGTAATATGCGTGGTTACACAAGAAAGACACCAGATTACATGATTTTTGAATTATTGATTCTTATGTAAGAATGCACTACTCAATAATTGTTACAGTAATTATTGTTCAATATTTTATTTTATTGATTCAATAATTGCTGCATTGATAGTTTATATTATAGTTGTTTCAATAATTGTCATTGCACAATATTTCCCATTATCAGATCAATAATTCATATTATTTGAATAATATTATTAGATAGCATTATTGGCAATGTCTAGAAAGCTCTGTCAATGAGAGGTTTGGTTGTAAAATCCTAAATATTACGAATAAAGATTTATTTTTCTTGAAATATTTTTTTGAATATTATGGTGTGGATTTGAGATAATGTTATAGTTGTGGATAATATTTATAAATTTTGCAAAGTATGCAAGTTGTTGTATTATATTCGATTGGTCTCTGGAATATTCGTTTTAGCGGGAATATTCAGTATAATCAGTCTGATGATTGGTGGACCCCATTAACTGAATTATTGTCCGGATTGAGAAAACGACAAAAATATTTTTATGAAAATAACTACGAAAGTTTTACTGCTATTAATCTTGTTGAACTACTCGGTAGTAAAAGCATGTCGAATACGTGTGGTTGCATAGTAGTACACGGTATTGATTATTGATGTTTACGTGAGAAGTCACTTAGTTTTGTTCAATTATTGCCACAGTAGTTGCATAGTGCCTGTATAGTGTTTTGCATAGTAGCTGAATAGTATCTCACGCTATTTGATTAAATTATTGTTGATTGTTATATATATATATATCTATATATTATATAAGTTTTGTTTTATTAGTATTATTAATAAAATAAAATGTAAAAGCTTTTATATAAAACAAAATACTTTTATAAAGTTATTCTATAAATAGAATATATTATATTCTATTATGCATAGTGTTTTGCATAGTAAAATCTTTTTATATAAAATGTAATACTTTTATAAAGTTATTCGTTTTATTAGATTATAAATAGAATATATTATATTTTATTTAAAAGATTTTGCTTTAAATCTGGACTGTTCATGAATTAGTTACTATGCAATCCATTCTTCTATAAATAGAAGCTCATTTTTTCATTATTTCTTACGAATTCACCGAAACTCTAGAGAGAGAAACTATAGCGAGAAATCTTCTTCTATAATCTTAAGAATTTTTCTTTAGCGTTTAAGAAAGCTTTGAACGTAGTGCAAATTTCTTCAAATATATCCCAGCCCTACCGTCGGAGTACTCTTCTTTATAAGGTAAGGGATATTATTTCTTTTGTATTCATGAAGAGAACTTCATTATTCCAAAGATTTATTATTATGTTGAATAACTCAGATAATGCCACTACCATATACTTGGTGAAATTCTTTTATTATTCCATTATTTATTATTCTACCGAATAACTCGCCTATGCCAAGTACCGCTGCATATGGTGAAATTCTCGTTGTTATTCCATTCTTTTTTATTCATTGGAATATCGTGTTCATAAGGCTTACGCCTTGACCGGTTCCGCTCTTTATTATTCTGCTGGAATATCCTGCCTATGCACTTTTTACGCCTAACTCCGGTTCTCATTATTTATATTCTCGTTGAATAACTCAGATATGCGACGTACCACATGCATGGTGATTTCTGTTGTTATTCCATTCTTTATTATTCTATTAGAATATCCTGTCGGTGCGTATTATGCCTGACCTAGTTCCATTATTTATTATTTGTTAGAATAACATGTCTTTGCGAAGTACCGCATGCATGGTGATTTCTTTTGTTATTCCATTCTTTATTATACTCAGTTGGTTAAAGTTTTGACTTCTATACTCCATGAAATTAGTGGAATATCCTTGATATTTGCGCTTCATCCAGTATCTTTTCATAGAAATATTCTTCTGAGCATTCTTGAATTTACTCTACATAGGAAGTATCATGTTGACAATTTGGATGTTATTAGTTCCTGGATAATTTAATTCTTGAACTTGTTTTATTGAATTCTTATATCATTGTCATCATCCTCATGTTTATATTTTGTTGAAAGTCATCTGTGGCCTGTAGTGCATAGATGGACTTGGTATGATTATGACCAGGGATTTTTCGATATAATCATGATCGTAATGTTACAAATGATGTGAAAAAAGTCATCATTGGCCTGTAGTGCATTGATGGACAGTTTTTGGTATGATTATGGCTATGGATTCTCTTCGGCCAAGGGAGCAAAGATGAATTGTTTTATCGAATGATCAAGACCGTTGATGAAAACACGATTATCTTTGGCCCGTAGTGCATGGATTATCATGGTCGTGATACTAAATAATATCCTCGGCTCAGAAGTGCGGGGATGATTTGATGATGTGGATTATTTATTAAAATTTGAGTCTCGTGATAAAAGTGATGAAAAACTTTTAAATCATAAAAGATAGTAGATTTTATTCTCTACTTGACTCTTTTAATGGATTGCTTATTCCGCTGCAGTTAAACTTGATGTCTATTATATTTTATCAGTTTAACATTGTTGAAGATTAATGATAATTTGTTCTGCATTATCTTAGTCATAATATTTCTTACTTGGCTTGTTGAGCTCACCCTTTCTTTCACTGTTCTTTTCAGGAAATGAGAACGTAGCCGGGACTAGTCGAGGAATGGAGTGACGGTCCAGATGATAATATTAGTAGTCCTCACTATTCTGTTAAATAGTGTGACAATAAATATTATGAGGACTTATTCTGATAGTGGATATTGTCTAGATGATAATATTTGTATTAAAACTCACAGCTCTCTTGTTGTATATTAAAGATTGTATTTGTATTCTGTACCATGTATTTGGAGACTCAGAATAGGTGATGTATACCTATTTTTGGGGGTGTCACAGTTGGTATCAAAGCTTAGGGATATGATCCCTGGCTGAGATATGAGACAAGAACTAGGAGGGGAGAGACGGGGAATTCTTTCGCTAGTATGACCTACTTAAGTTTATTTGGTATTTAATTGGTTGGTCAAAGTATAGGGATAATATGTGATATGTTAATTAACCTTTGTTTTGTGGCAGTATTTAAAAATAACATCCGAGAATGTTGAGAATATCAATGGAGCACAAGAGACCGTTGAATCTCCACATATCAATAATGTGCATCAGGATAGCGATAATCGTCCTGTAAACAACAACACTGACCAAATGATGAACGATGGAATGTTCAGAGGCTTTATGCAATTCATGCAACAACAGGTAACAGAGAATCATGTTCAAAATATAGGTGGAAATAATGGCAACCCACGGTCGGTCACCGCTAAGCAGTTCAAGGAGCTGGGACCACCGAGGTTTTTTGAGAAAGCCAGAACCACTTAAGGCAGAGACATGGTTAAAGCAGATCACCAAGATATTTGATGTCCTGGGATGCTCAGAGGAGCAAAAGGTTCCATTTGCGACCTTTATGTTGCGTGAAGAGGCATATTACTGGTGGGAATCTATAAAACGTACCCAGACTGATGCACTCAAGATGTCTTGGGAGAAGTTTCAAGAGCTGTTCAACGACAGGTACTTTCCTGAAAGTATTCGTCACATGAAGGAGGTGAAGTTCATCAACCTGGAGCAAAACAATATGACCGTGTCGCAGTACGAGGCTAAGTTTTCCGAGTTGTCTCGGTTTGCATCCCATTTGGTCGATAATAAGGAGTGAATGACGCGAATGTTTCTAAGAGGTTTGAAACTCAATATACGTCAATACCTCATTTCTCACAAACTTTGTTTATATTCAGATGTTGTGAATAGGGCTCAGTTTTTGGAGCGCGATAATGAGTCAGCACAACCAAAAGGCAATGGCCAACAACACGATAATAATCGTACCAGTGGCAACGGTCATCGGAACAATGATAACCATCGTGGGGGAAATTATCATGCCATAAATGGTAACCACTTCGGTGGCAATCATGGCCATGATAATAGAAGTGGAAATTTTAAGAAGAGAAGGTTCAATAATGATGGAAAGACAGCAGCATCAGCACCCATTTCAAAGGAAGAAGAACGACCACCGGTCGTATATTTCAAATGCGACAGAGGGACACATCCATCCAAACCAGACATAAAATAATCCAAAGCGTGTTTTAATTGTAGAAGAGAAGGTCACCTAGCTTAATTTTGTCGTATGGTGAAGTCAAGTCCAACTAGGATGGTGATGCCAAAGGATGTCCCAGACAAGCCAATGCCGATAATTTAATAGAGAGCATTTTTTTTCGTGACGAGGAACTTGAATAAAATTATCATAGGTAACTTAATCATAAACTCTTGGAAAGTCTATACCGTGTTATATACCGGTTCTACTCACTCTTTCATTCCACTTAGTTGTGTTCAATGTTTGAATTTAACTCTGGAGAAGTTAAACTTTGATTTATCTATTGAAACTCAGTTGGGAGAAACCTTTGTTACCTCCACTATTTATAAATCTTGTTTGATTCAAATCAACACTTTCACGTTACCTGTCGATCTTATCTCTTTAAAAATACTTGCCTTTGATGTGATTTTAGGAATCGATTGGTTAACTACTCATCATGCTTTTAATAAGGTTGTTAGCTTTCATATTCCTAACCAACCAATTATGCGAATTCAAGCAACCAAACCACTAAAGTCAATCATTGTCATATCAAGCCATAAGTAAAGAGCCCCGGTCCTTTCATTGTTGATTTTCTCGTGTGGAATGCACCGAAGCTATACTTTCCATAGGGGACGTTGTGAATAACGATGGCAAGTTGATAGGTATCAATGTGACGTGTTATCCAAGTCTTGGATGAGAGTCACAGTTGTGAATGATATTTCTATTGTTAATAAATTTTCTGACGTATTCTTGAAGACTTCTTAGCCTACCCCTAGAGCGTGAAATCGAATTTTGTATTGACCCCAGTACAAAACCCCATTTCGAAAACCCTTAAATATTTCTTCAACTAAAACGAACGTAACATGCGCCAAAGACATTGACTCGAGCTGTTGAAGATTATGATCGGACCATTCAATACCATCGTGGAAAAGCGAACATGGTAGCTGACGCGTTGAGTAGAAGATCATATGCGTTTATGAGAGCGAATATACGAACCCACGTGAAGATAACGAATATACGATTAGAATTGACTTTAATCGATAAAGTTAAAGCCGCTCAAGCTACATACTCAGAGCTGATGAATGTGAAGAAGAAGGTTCAAGAAGGCGTTATCTTAACCCTCGATTTAATTGGCCCATTTAAAATCCTCGATCAAGTAGGAACTGTGGCCTATAGACTCATTTTACCGCCAAGTATGTCGCATGTTCATAACGTTTTTCACATATCGATGTTACGTAAATATGTGGACGACCCGAACCACATTATTGATTTAGAACCGGACGAGATAACGGATAATTTAACGTATAAAGATGTACCTGTTAAAATCCTGTAATATATTCTACGCTTAAAGGTTATCCCTCAAGAGTTAGAATCTGACGAAGTGTCCTCATCTGTTCGGCGTACAAGGTACGTACGTAAATTTTGAGAGCAAAATTTCATAAGGAAGGGAGATTGTAAAATCCCAAATATTACGAATAAAGATTTATTTTTCTCAAAATATTTTTTTGAATATTATGATGTGGATTTGAGATAATGTTATAGTTGTGGGTAATATTAATAAATTTTGCAAAGTATGCAAGTTGTTGTATTATATTCGATTGGTCGGGGAATATTCGTTTTAGCAGGGAATATTCAGATAATCTACAAGAATCATTGGTGGACCCTAACAACGGAATTATTATTGCCGGATTGAGAAAACGACAAAAATATTTTTATGAAAATAACGACGAAAGTTTTACTGCTATTATCTTTGTTGAACTACCTAGGTAGTAAAAGTACAATGAATACGTGTGGTTGCATAGTAGCACACAAGATTGATTATTGATGCTTACGTGAGAAGTCACTCGCTTTTGTTCAATTATCGCTACAAGAGTTCTTTGCATAGTATCTCAATGTTATTTGATTCAATTATTGTTGATTGTTATATATATATATATATATATATATATATATATAAGTTTTGTTTTATTAGTATTATTAATAAAATAAAATGTAAAAGCTTTTATATAAAACAAAATACTTTTTTTATAAAGTTATTCTATAAATAGAATATATTATATTCTATTATGCATAGTGTTTTGCATAGTAAAATCTTTTTATATAAAACAAAATACTTTTATAAAGTTATTCTATAAATAGAATATATTATATTTTATTATGCATAGTGTTGCATAGTGCTCGCATATGTTTTCAGCATAGTAAAATCTTTTTTTATATAAAACGGAATACTTTTATAAAGTTATTCGTTTTATTAGATTATAAATAGAATATATTATATTTTTTTTAAAAGATTTTGCTTTAAATTTGGACCGTCCGATTAAAGTAAATCAATCTAGACCGTTCATGAATTAGTTACTATGCAATCCATTCTTCTATAAATAGAAGCTTATTTCTTCATTATTTCTTATGAATTCACTGAAACTCTAGAGATAGAAACTATAGAGAAAATTCTTCTTCTATAATCTTGAGCATCTTTCTTTAGTGTTTAAGAAAGCTTTGAGCATAGTGCAAGTTTCTTCAAGTATATCCCCGTCCTACCGTCGGAGTACTCTTCTTTATAAGGCAAGGACATTATTTCTTTCGTATTCATGAAGAGAACTTCTGTTATTCCAGTCTTTATTATTCTGTTGGAATAACCTGTATACGCGGGATACCCTATACTTGGTGAAATTCTTCTGTTATTCCATTATTTATTATTCTGCTGGAATAACATGTCTATGAGAAGTACCGCATACATGGTGAAATTATGTTGTTATTCCATTCTTTATTATTCTGTTGGAATATCCTCACATCAGACGCTCTGGCGGGACTGGTTTCCGTTCTTTTATTATTCTATTGAATATCCTCGCTCTCGCGTGTTACGCCGGACCGGTTTTCGTTATTTATTATTCGCTGAATAACTCATCTATGCGACGACGTCACGCATGCATGATGATTTCGTTGTTATTCAATTCTTTATTATTCTGTTGGAATATCATGTCGGTGCGTATTACGCCTGACCTAGTTTCGTTATTTATTATTTTGTTGGAATAACCTATCTATGCGAAGTACCGCATGCATGGTGATTTCTTTTGTTATTCCATTCTTTATTATACTCAGTTGGTTAAAGTTTTGACTTCTATACTCCAGTATCTTTTCATGAAAATATTCTTCTGAGCATTCTTGAATTTTACTCTATAAAGCAGTATCATGTTGACAATTTGGACGTTATTAGTTCCTTGATAATTTAATTCTTGATCTTGTTTTATTGAATTCTTATATCATTGTCATCATCCTCGTGTTTATATTTTATTGAAAGTCATATGTGGCCTATAGTGCATAGATGGACTTGGTATGATTATGACCAAGGATTATTCGGTATAATCATGACCGTAATGTTACAAATGATGTGGAAAAAGTCCTCATTGGCCCGTAGTGCATTGATGGACAGTTTTTGGCATGATTATGGCTATGGATTCTCTTCGGCCAAGGGAGCAAAGATGAATTGTTTTATGGCATGATCAGTACCGTTGATGAAAACACGATTATCTTTGGTCCGTAGTGCATGGATAATTCGTGGTCGTGATACTAAATAATATCCTTGGCCTATAGTGCAGGGATGATTTGATGATGTGGATTATTTTTTAAGCTGAGTCTCAACGATAAAAGTGATGAAAAACTTTTTAAATCATAAAAGATAGTAGATTTTATTCTCTACTTGACTTTTTAATGGATTGCTTGTTCCACTGCAGTTAAACTTGATGTCTATTGTATTTTATCAGTTTAACAATGTTGAAGATTAATGATAATTTATTTTGCATTATCTTAGTCATAATATTTCTTACTTGGCTAGTTGAGCTCACCCTTTCTTTCACTGTTCTCTTCAGGAAATGAGAACGTAGCCGGGACTAGTCGAGGAACGGAGTGATGATTCCCGTATGATAGGATTAGTAGTCCTCACTGCTTACAAATAAATAGTGTGACAATAAATATTATGAGGACTTATTCTGAGAGTGGATATTGTCTAGATGACAATATTTGTATTAAAACTCACAGCTCTCTTGTTGTATATTAAAGATTATATTTGTATTCTGTACCATGTATTTGGCGACTCAGAATAGGTGATGTATACCTATTTTTGGGGGTGTCACATTGGTCACCTAATTGCGCTCCAGTAAGGAGAAATCCTTATCGGAAAGCCCCCTCTTTCCTGGAAACTGCCTGGTTGTCATTATTGTGATTCTGTAATATTATTTGTAAATAATTAATTATTGATTTATATGATAAGGAAATATTTATTTGATGCGGATATAAATGATGGATTTATTTATGTGGTTATAATTGAAGGAATTAATGTTGAGGTATTTTATCAGTATTTTTGTCAAAATGGAGGTATTAAAAATCAAATCAGTATTTTTACGATATATTGCGTGAGTTATAATTTTTTATCCGACCGTTGGATCGTTGTGATTTTTTGATATGTTATACATATATAAGTTGAGTATATGTCCATAAATTTTGAACCGTTAAAAATGAATGTATAAATTGTTACGAATTTTAAGAGGTGACTGGTTCAGAAATTGTTAAAGTTTCGGAATTTATCATTTTGGTGGAAAATTCTAGAATGCTTGGGCCCCACTTATGGTTGGTGAAGAAATGTGCTGAAATTCTAATTCAAATGTGGTGGGTGGCAATAGTAGCAGGTAAAGCCATCGTGTAAAGGTGTCAAGTCTACTTGAAGGTCTTAACATTTTCCTTTAAATAGAGGGCTAAGTTAGAATTGAAAATCACACCAGAAACATAAGTTTTCTCTCTTTCTCTCTCTATATTACCAAGCGTATTTTGTGAGTATTTAGATACTTTGAGAGTTGTTATTCAGTGCAAGGTTCCTTCGGCTTTACATTTCTGTCAGAAGTACTGCTCTTTTGAGGTAAGGGATTTTAAGGGTTATTATGTTTTTCAGTTTCGTAATTTTTCCCACCCTCAAAAATTCTGGAAAAATTAGAAATGATAATTTGATGAGTTTTCTTGATTGTGTCCAAAAATGGTGATTTTTGGATGTATAGATTAAGAGTTATGAATTTTATGAGAAAAGACTATTTTAAAAGTAAACCCTTATAACTCCATGTGGTTAACTCCAAAATTGATGAAATTTTTATTGGGAGTACATCTATATAACATCAGTATATTCTGTAAATTTCGGAATTTTTGGACAAAAGTACAATTTATGATAAATGTCTAAATATTCGACAGTTTTGACCATGTGAAAAATAGTAAATGAATTTTAAAAATTCCGAGAAAAATATATGTTCAATATGGGACTATATTATGCTAAATCCCAGAAAAGAAATATTTTTGGAACTCATTTGGTATTTTTCATGAAAATAGACTAGTTATGAATAAATAAATTAAATATGTTATGTGAAGTAACAAAATTGAAAATTAGGATTTTATGGCTTGGGAATCCTATATATGGTATATGCAGATTTTTGGTATGGTTGTTGGTTATTGGTGATGAAATCTTATGAGTTTGGCATTTTAGTGTGATTAAATGCATTAATTAGTAATGTGTAAACAATTAAAATAAATTATTTATAAGTTTAAGAAATGATTAAGATATTGTGGTAATATTAATGATATTAGATTATGAGATTATTAAGTGATTTATAACATTTGGATTAAGGTGTTATAAATATTAATATGGATTTTATTGTGAAAATTTATCTTTTTGTGTCAGGGTTACTATTCACGATAAAATTGGTTTCTTTTTCTGACCAAATTATCGTTGATTTATAAATCTTACTCTTGAAATTAAATCCATGTTTTGATCGTATTGTTTTTATTATCATATATAACATTTTTATAATCCCGGTGATGAAATTTCTCTTTAACTTAAGTGTAAAGATGGGTAGATTATTGGTATGATCGTGACTATGGGTTCTCTTTGGCCAGTAGTGCAAAGATGAATTGTTGACTGGTATGATCATGACCATTGAATTTATAATTCAAATTTTTTAGCTTAAGTGCAAAGGTGAATTGATCAACATGATTATAATTATTGCTTATATAAATTCTGAAATGATTATGTATTTCTTTGAGATATTAATATCTTTGGCCTGTAGTGCAAAGATGAATTATTGATAAATATCTTTGGCCCATAGTGCAAAGATGACCTGTTGTTGAATATCTTTGGCCCATAGTGCAAAGATGACATGTTGTTGAATATCTTTGGCATGTGACCATACAAGTAGCGAATAAGGGAGTTGCTGCTCATACAGGAGGGCGGATGTAACATGAACTTATAATGAATATCTTTGGCCCATAGTGCAAAGATGAACTTATTAGTATGATTATGAACAGGAACTGTGATTTGGTATAACCATGATCTTTGATGTTTCAGGTAAAGACATGTGATGAAAAATATCTTCGTCTTGGATGAGAAGAGAAAATTAGAACTACAATTATGATTATGAGTTATTCACATGATCGTGAAATGTGATTTTTGATTAATGTTACAAGGTTAAAGCATTATTGGTGGACTTTTAACATGGAGAAGATAATAGACTTTATGGTCTGTTTGACTCTTCTAATGGATTTCTCATTCCGCTGCAACTATGGTTGAAAAGTTTTATCATCTACCATATGTTCTAAATCTCTGATTTATTACTGATGAAGGCTATTGATAATTTAATTATCTTTAGTCATAATATTTTGTACTGAGCTAGTTGTGCTTACCCTTTTGCTTCATAATTCCTTTCAGGTAATAAGAGTGTTGCTTAAGATTGAGCTGGGATAATAGGGAATAGAATCTTGTCTGTCTATATTGCTTGAGGTTCTCCCTAAATAGTATGGAAATAATTTTATTGAGAACTTTAGATAAGTGTGTCGTATTGTATACATCATTTAATATTTAATTTTTGTGAACCGAATAGGGTAAGGTGAACCCAACTTTGGAAGGGTGTTTTGCCACTATCATACAAGATGTCTAATAACTTACGAGTTATCATAAGACAGGGTTGTGCACATCCACTTGCTGAGTATATCTACGAGCACTACCTATATGGACTTGGAGTTTATTTGAAATATAATTTTCAACTAGAGAAAGTGGAGATAGTTATATGTCAAGAGAAGACTCACCATTGGAAGGAACATGATAGTAATCTTCTCGTTTTTCTTTGGGGTCTATTGGATCAACCAAGGATAATTCTTTGGAGATACGATATCTATCATAACTTAGATTCATGGCCTCCTATGTACGAAGGTTATCTTGAGCACTTCCCAAAGATTTTAATTTTTAAAACACTTATTGACTGTACCTTTATGTAATGTATCAATGTGAGGTGTTGTCCATAGTTGGGACATGAGTTCCAGTTGGTATTAAAACTCACAGTATATGCATTGTTGTATTTTGCACAATAATTGTAGTAATAAAGTTGTAGTTGTTTTCTGTACCATGTATTTGGCGACTCAGAATAGGTTGGATGAATTGGACCTATTTTGGGGGCGTCACATTTGGTATCAAAGCTTAGGGATATGATCTCTGGCGGATAACCGGGATTAGAACTAAGAAGGGAGAGACTAGTAATATCCTTCGCTAGTGTGTGTCCTACCTAAGCTGAATTTTCTTACTTAAGTTGACAAATTGTTATATGTCAATTAACCTTTATTTTGAAGCTGTATTCTAGAATGATATCTGAAATACAGGAGATGAGCAATGGAGAAATCATGAGGACAGGGAAGATGGAATTTGAGATGAAAGCAAAGTATTCTCAACTTTTTGAAATACTAGGTATGTAAATTTCAGGGAATAAATTTCATAAGGAGGGGAGATTGTAAGACCCCAGATTTTATGAAATAAAAGTATTCAATTTTTCTTATAATTATTATTCATTAAATTGTTAAATTGATAAAAGTTTAAAGTTAAGGGTGACATATATAATATTTTCAAAATACGCAAGTGGTTATAAAATACTCATTTCTGTCAGGGAATAATTGTTTGGTCGTAGAATATTCTTGTTGTCGGGGAATATTCGCATTTACTACGCATACGCATTCAGGGCCCCATAATGTAAATAACTGTCGGATGAAGAAAATGACAAGTTTGAGTTTTTATAAATAACGATTGTAGTAGTTACCAATTAAGTTACCGTTAATAATACCCGTGGTTAAAATACGATGAATATGCGTGGTTGCATAAAGAGCACATGGTATTGCATGATATTTTGAATTATTGATTCTTATGTAAGAAGACACTACTCAATAATTGTTAAAGTAATTAATGTTCAATATTTTATTTTATTGATTCAATAATTGCTGCCTTGATAGTTTATATTATTGTTGTTTCAATAATTGTCAATTGCACAATATTTCCCATTATCAGTTCAATAATTCATATTATTTGAATAATATTATTAGATAGCATTATTGGCAATGTCTAGAAATTTCTGTCAAGGAGAGGTTTGGTCACCTAATTGCGCGCCAGTAAGGAGAAATCCTTATCGGAAAGCCCCATCTTTCCTAGGAACTGTCTGGTTGTTATTATTGTGATTTTGTAATATTATTTGTAAATAATTAATTATTGATTTATATGATAAGGAAATATTTATTTGATGCGGATATAAATGATGGATTTATTTATGTGGTTATAATTGAAGGAATTAATGTTGAGGTGTTTTATCAGTATTTTTGTCAAAATGGAGGTATTAAAAATCAAATCAGTATTTTTACAATATATTGCATGAGTTATAATTTTTAATCCGACCGTTGGATCGTTGTGATTTTTGGATATGTTATACATATATAAGTTGAGTATATGTCCATTAAAAATGAATGTATAAATTGTTATGAATTTTAAGAGGTGACTGGTTCAGAAATTGTTGAAGTTTTGGAATTTATCATTTTCGTGGAAAATTCTAGAATGTGTGGTCCCCCACCTATGGTTGGTGAAGAAATGTGCTGAAATTCTAATTCAAATTTGGTGGGTGGCAATAGTAGCAGGTAAAGCCATCAGGTAGCAAGTCAAGTCTGCTTCGGCGTGCTAACATTTTCCTATAAATAGAGGGCTAAGTTAGAATTGAAAATCACACCAGAAACATAAGTTTTCTCTCTTTCTCTCTCTATATTATCAAACGTATTTTGTGAGTATTTAGATACTTTGAGAGTTTTTATTCAGTGCAAGGTTCCTTCGGCTTTACATTCCGGTCAGAAGTACTGCTCTTTTGAGGTAAGGGATTTTAAGGGTTATTATGTTTTTCAGTTTGGTAATTTTTCCGACCCTAAAAAATTCTAGAAAAATTTGAAATGATAATTTGATGAGTTTTCTTAATTGTGTCCAAAAATGGTGATTTTTTGGATGTATAGATTAAGAGTTATGAATTTTATGAGAAAAGACTATTTTAAAAGTAAACCCTTATAACTCCATGTGGTTAACTCCAAAATTGATGAAATTTGTATTGGGAGTACATCTATATAACATCAGTATATTCTGTAAATTTTGGAATATTTGGACAAAAGTACAATTTATGATAAATGTCTAAATATTCGGCAGTTTTGACCATGTGAAAAATAGTAAATGAATTTTAAAAATTCCGAGAAAAATATATGTTCAATATGGGACTATATTATGCTAAATCCTAGAAAAGAAATATTTTTGGAACTGATTTGGTATTTTTCATGAAAATAGACTAGTTATGAATAAATAAATTAAATATGTTATGTGATGTAACAAAATTGAAAAATAGGATTTTATGTCTTGGGAATCCTATATATGGTATATGCAGATTTTAGATGAGGTTATTGGTTATTGGTGATGAAATCTTATGAGTTTGGCATTTTAGTATGATTAAATGCATTAATTAGTAAGTGTAAACAATTAAAATAAATTATTTATAAGTTTAAGAAATGATTAAGATATTGTGGTAATATTAATGATATTAGATTATGAGATTATTAAGTGATTTATAACATTTGAATCAAGGTGTTATAAATATTGATATGGATTTTATTGTGAAAGTTTATCTTTTTATGTCGGGATTACTATTCACAGAGTACAATTCACGATAAAATTGGTTTCTTTTTCTGACCAAATTATCGTTGATTTATTAATCTTACTCTTAAAATTAAATCCATGTTTTGGTCGTATTGTTTTTATTATCATATATAACATTTTTATAATCCCGGTGATGAAATTTCTCTTTGACTTAAGTGTAAAGATGGGTAGATTATTGGTATGATCGTGACTATGGGTTCTCTTTGGCCAGTAGTGCAAAGATGAATTGTTGACTGGTATGATCATGACCATTGAATTTACAATTGAATATTTTTAGCTTAAGTGCAAAGGTGAATTGATCAACATGATTATAATTATTGCTTATATAAATTCTGAAATGATTATGTATTTCTTTGAGATATTAATATCTTTGGCGTATAGTGCAAAGATGAATTATTGATGAATATCTTTGCCTGTAGTGCAAAGATGACCTGTTGTTGAATATCTTTGGCCCGTTGTGCAAAGATGACCTGTTGTTGAATATCTTTGGCATGTAGTGCAAAGATGAACTATTAATGAATATCTTTGGCCGTGAAAGCAAAAGATGAACTTATTAGTATGATTATGAACAAGAACTATGATTTGGTATAACCATGATCTTTGATGTTTCAAGTAAAGACATGTGATGAAAAATATCTTCGTCTTGGATGAGAAGAGAAAATTAGAACTACAATTATGATTATGAGTTATTCACATAACTGTGAACAGGATCTGTTGATTAATGTTACAGGGTTAAAGCATTATTTGGGAACTTTTAACATGGAGAAGATAATAGACTTTATGGTCTATTTGACTCTTCTAATGGATTGCTCATTCCGCGGCAACTATGGTTGAAAAGTTTTATCATCTACCATATGTTCTAAATCTCTGATTTATTTCTGATGAAGGCTATTGATAATTTAATTATCTTTAGTCATAATATTTTGTACTGAGCTAGTTGTGCTTACCCTTTTGCTTTATAATTCCTTTCAGGTAATAAGAGTGTTGCCGGGTCGAGCGGGGATAATAGGGGAATAGAACGGTTGTCTATAGCTGTTGAGGTTCTCCCTAAATAGTATGGAAATAATTTTATTGAGAACTTTAGATAAGTGTGTCGTATTGTATACATCATTTGATATTTAATTTTGGTGAACCGAATAGGGTAAGGTGAACCCAACTTTGGAAGGGTGTTTTGCCACTATCATACAAGATGTCTAATAACTTACGAGTTATCATAAGACAGGGTTGTGCACATCCACTTGCTGAGTATATCTACGAGCACTACCTATATGGACTTGGAGTTTATTTGAAATATAATTTTCAACTGGAGAAAGTGGAGATAGTTATATGTCAAGAGAAGACTCACCATTGGAAGGAACATGATAGTAATCTTCTCGTTTTTCTTTGGGGTCTATTGGATCAACCAAGGATAATTCTTTGGAGATACGATATCTATCATAACTTAGATTCATGGCCTCCTATGTACGAAGGTTATCTTGAGCACTTCCCAAAGATTTTAATTTTTAAAACACTTATTGACTGTACCTTTATGTAATGTATCAATGTGAGGTGTTGTCCATAGTTGGGACATGAGTTCCAGTTGGTATTAAAACTCACAGTATATGCGTTGTTGTATTTTGCACGACAATTGTATTAATAAAGTTGTAGTTGTTTTCTGTACCATGTATTTGGTGACTCAGAATAGGGTGGATGAATTGGACCTATTTTGGGGGCGTTACATTGACCTTGATTAATTTCGATCTTGATCATGATATGGGTAATCTAAAGGCACAATCGTGTAGTCATTATACCATTCTACAAGATCAAAACAACAACATGGACTAAACACTAACACACAATAAGATCTAAGGCTTAGAAAAGCTTGTTAGATCATTCTAGGAAAATCTGGGTTTTCCAGAACAGTTTGTTCATGGGCGGTCAACCATGTTTGACTACTTATAACTTGAGATCTAGACATGGTATGAGGTTGATTCTAATTCCATTCTACTCTCCTCATGACATATAACAAATCTATAACTTAAAACACAACAAATCATTAATAGGTTGAGATCTATGAGCCATGACATTGGCTTGTCAGACAACAAAATTAGGGTTCTAAGTCACTTCAAAAACTTGATTTTCTGGCTCCTAGATGTTATGGATCTATGATGTAATCATAGATCACTAAATAAGATCCTTATACACTAGTCTAGACAACAAACAACAACATCTAACATGAAATCACATAGATTTTTACAAGGCTAGTGTTTTTATACCTTTATGCTTTGATTCTTGAACTTTTGATCCTTGATCTGTTCTTGGAAGGCTAAGAGCTGATAATGGTTTTGTTTCTCACTCTAGATTTTGAAATATATAGAGAGAAAAGGCTTGGTAAGTTTGCTAAGTAAAGTAAGTGATTTTACTTTCTTAAATCTTATAAAATTTTGATTCAATGAATCCAATATATTGCTAGGTGGAACCAAAGATCAAATTTAGCAAGATATAAGGCACATGTGATAAACATAGAGTAGTGAGTCACCAAGATTTGGTAAATCCTTTACTTAAATTTTAAGAAAAGAGCATTTTGGTCATTTTACACCCACTAAGGGCAATTTGGTCTTTTCCCCTATAACTTGAAGGGTATTTTAGACATTTCCCATTTATTCCATAACTTATAATACTTAGGCATTTAAACTTAACTTTTGAATTCCCAAATTAGGGTTTTAAATATCAGAATTAGGGTTTTGGATTCTTATAACTAAAATTAGGGTTTACCAATTAGGGTTTGCTATTTTTCACTTGATTTCCCTGATAAATTTTATACGTAATCTACATCCACATACTTATGATAATATTTAGTATCACAAACTATTCGTGTTACCCCTAATTAGGGTTAGGGTTTGTTTATCAGGGTTTACGGTTCCTAAATTGAAAATTAAGGTTTCTCGACATTTTATTGGGGTTTCTAATCCCTTATTAGGATTTACTAAGTTTATACCCTATCTGATCAATCATTGATCATCAATTCTATATCGTATAAACACATATTCGTCAATACAATTGTTGTAACTATATTTTCTACTGAATCTCTATCTAGACTTAGGATTAGGGTTTGTATACTCTGTTAAGAAAAACTCCACTCATATTTCTTAGTTAATACAAAATTTGACCACCTCTCTAAACTTGTATCACAAACACTTAGCTCAATATTGGTAATCAATATCAATATTATATATAAAAAAATTATTCAAAAATTTTTTTGGATCCTCACATTCTCCCCTCCTTATAAGGATTCCGTTCACGGAATCATCATCACTGTATACTACCTTTATGTCTATCATTCGATATTTATTCCACTTTTAATTCCTTTTAGGAATAAAAATATAATTCCTGGGCTCCACCTAAGTTTTATTTAACTTATCTTGGCCCATAATTTCCTTAGAAAATATAGTTCTATACCCACACATTTAATGCAAAATTAAAATTTTGAATTAATATATTCTCTCCTCCTTATAAGATTCGAGCATACGAATCTTTATTCATTCTTTATTCAAAAGTTCATAAAATTTAATCTACACACTAAACAATAATATTTAAATCTAATCGTTAAACACGTAGAATATTTATCTATCCATTTCTTTATTTGTCATTTACCCTGACTATTTGTCAAGTTAAAATCAATAACTCTTTATCCTTATCTTAATTTTCTTGAACTCAAATTCCTCCTTAAATATTTATTCTAATTTCATGCCTCTTTAACTGTAGCACTCTTAGACTTATTATCTTATATCTTATACCCTTGGTATTTTAACCAAACTATGACCTCCATGGTTCAACCACACATCTCATAATTGTACCTATCAATTTGCAACCGAACAACTCGGCGTCCTTACGGAAAATTTGGCTTAAGTGTCTTCCCTCTTATTAATTTGTTTCAAATTCTTTCTTTATATCTTATCACCTCATCTCTATCTATTATGTTATTCAAGATTTATCGTCCTTCTCATGACCTTTTCCTATAACTAACGCTTTTGGATAGAGTTGGCTGAAACTCTTATCTCAATCTTAAATTTATTAAAATCTTTTATCAGTACCTCGTTGTTTCATTTAACTTTTAATATTATTGTTAAATGTTTCCTCCTTCATATATCTCAAAACCAGATACTATTTACACTTATGGTAATCAATTATACCTCTTATTTCCAGATACATCTAATTCATTTCTTTATTTCTCAATTTATCTCTAACTTTCTTCACTTCAAATTATTTACCCTAATGATTATTGAAGCAATTTCTTTGGCTATGGTTGTCTAATCCACTGCTAGTCTCATACATCTAATGTAGAGTATCCTTAATTAGCTTTATTTCCTTTCCTAGTGACTCTTCCTCCTTCACAAATTTCTTCTTGACTAGAAGAATACTATTACCAACATCATCTTTTATTATTAAGACTACAATTTTATTCAAATCTTTTATAGTATCTTTCAAAATACTTTTTAGAATAATCATTAACTCATGTTCTACCATAATTCATCATATTTGATGCATAATTCTCTCCTTTTTACCCAACAAATTTTTAGACTTCATAAATACCTTCCAATTTAAAATAGTATATATCAACAAGTTTCACAAATTACACATCAGTTCATCTTACCACTACTATTACATAATGTACATATCCCTAAATCATAGACCAAAAGATAAAATCTATTATCTTTACCGAACTTATACAAAAGTTGTAACCTCTACCGTACATATAGATGTTTGCAAGAAACCAATTTTGTTTGGTACCAATGTACAAAAGTACAGTTTGTGAAAAAGAAATTTTGTTTGGTGCCGATATATATACTGACACTATTAGAACCGGCAGTGAGGAACTGTCGGTGGGCAATTATGGTTGTCCTTGGCAGTAGTAAGCTATCTCCGACATTTATAGCAATGATTGGATAATATTTAGAGGATGATATGCATACTCCTAGTTTTGTTTGGTTGAGCGGATCAAACCGGATTTCTAAGTTTATAGAATTGACAGAAATTCGAAATTGGCGGGGTTTGGCTGACAAACCTCAGTATATATTTATGGCACTACTTTGAACTTTATGTTCATTTATTTCAGAATTGATATATGTATAACATTTGTTTATTTTTCAAAACTTGCTGATCTTTCTGTAGCTCATCCCTGCAAATATTTTCTTCATTTGTAAATAAAAAGAATATATTCTAGAAGTTCCGGTATTGTGGATAAAAGGCTTAAGACATGGATACCCTGTTGATAGCTATAATTTAATAATAACGACCTTTTGAATCAATGTAACAGTATATTATTGGTTTAGTGTATTATTATTTGAAGTATTTAGTTGTTATTCTAATGGAATTAGAAATGTGTACAGTGTCTATATGAACTATATATCTGAATGATAGTGTTAACAGACATTGGGCTTCTTTGATGTACTGAGGTAGCGTTTCACTCAGTTCCAAGAACCCTACCATTAATACTATGGAGGTCAGATAGATAAAAATTATAGATATAGAAGAAATATTTATAAGATATTAAACTTGTACATCCATGTGAGGGTACTCACAAAAATATGCTCGATAATATAGAGAGAGAAAGTTTATATTTCTGGTATGATTTTCAATTCTAACCTAAGCACCTATTTATAGGAAAATTTCAGAACGCCAAACCAGACTAACTAGCTACCTGGTGGCTTTACCTATTACTATTCATGCCCACCGCTTTTGAAATAAAATTTTAGCACATTTCTCACCAACCAAAAGTGGGACCCACCTATTCTATAAATTTCCAAAATGTTTTACCATTTAAACAATAATCAGAAACTTCAATAATTCATAATAAATAGCCCTTTTATCATAAAAATACAAATTTTATGTCCATTCCATAGGAAATTAAATTTGCTAAAACTTTGTAGATTTAAGTGTTTCAAAATTCCAGACGAAAAATGACCGAAATCCACATACGGACGATTTTCAACACCTCTAATCTGACAAAATACTGATAAAACACCCCAATATTAATTCTTTCATTTATAATCACATCAAATAAATATTTCTCTATCCTTCATTTATATCCACATAAAAAAATATTTCCTTATCATATAAATCAATAATTAATTATTCACAAATAATATTACAGAATCACAATTTTGACAACCAGGTCGTTCCCAAGAAAGAGGGGGCTTTCCGATAATGATTTCTCTTTACTGGCGCACAATTAGGTGGCCAACCCCCTTTCCTAGATAGAACTTCCTTAGACATTGCCAATAATGTTATCTAATAATATTATTCAAATAATATGAATTATTGATCTGATAATAGGAAATAATGTGCAATGACAATTATTGAAACAACAATAATATAAAATATCAACGTAGCAATTATTTAATCAAAAAAATAAAATATTGAATAGTAATTACTGTAACAAATATTGAGTAGTGCCTTCTTACATAAGAATCAATAATTCAAAATATCGTAATACTGCAGTGCTTTATGCGACCACGCCATTCTCGTATTTTAACCATCAGGTAATCCAACAGTGTTAACGGTAAAAATCATGTCGTTATTTATAAAAACTCAAACTTGTCATTTTCTTCATTCGACCGTTTTCCATTATGGGGCCCACAAATGGCTGCTCCATCATACGAATATTCCCTGACAGCAAGAATATTGCACGACCAAACGAATGTTCCCCGACAACAATGAATATTTTATAACCACTTGCTTATTTTATAAAATTTGCGCATTTCACCCACAACCAAAGCATTATATCAAATTAACTCCTAATTATTTCAAGATACTGAATAGAGGAAATTCAATTTTATTTATAAAAAGTTGAGGTCTTACAATATGCAATCACATAAACACAGGAATTTTTTACATGGTTCAACTACTACCCTCTATATAACAGTAGCCTAATCCACGTCCAATACCAACTAGTATTGGAGACTCACTTTTATTAAACAATTTCAATTACAATACAAGTTTCAATCACTTGAGCACCTTTGCTCCTTGTGCACCTATGCACCTCCAAGCACCTATGCTTTCTTCGAAATTGATTATAACAATACAATAATCTAAACTAGATAATAATTCAGATAATATTGATTTGTGTATGAAATTCAAAATACACAATAGAGATCTAATGATCTAAGCAATTAACCACTTAGCAATGCAAGGCTCTAGTATGTAATGATATGCAAGAAAGATGTTACATTAGTATTTGCTACAGGATCACCTCAGAAATAGACAACACTAGCTTCTTCAATAAATTAGAAATTTCAACAGTAGAAAGAAACACACGTTCACTGTTATTATATTAGCAGATGCAGTCTGTATATTTCTCTTGTATTTTCTTATCTTTAGATTCAGTTCTTTTATAGGCAACCATAATATGTTATTGTTGCTTAGTACCACTTCAGTAATATGATCGTTTGGAACATATTGTACAAATCATGCAACTATCATATCAATCATAAAATGCTCAAATCTTTTATATAGCCACCACAGAAAAACTGTTTGTAAGTAATTTGAGATATCTCGTTGAAGTTTATCCTATACCAGTGTGATAGAGAGAGGATATTGAGGCCAGATTTATTACTCATCACGTGTTAAGAACATATCTCTTACAGCTTTCCATTATATCCCTTATTAAATACATTATATACCAATATATGTCAGCCACTTAATTACTGGAAGTCAATATATTGGTTACCATAAAATATCCACTGACTTATTACCATATGTGACTTACCAAAGATTGGGCCGGTGGAAATAACCAATAGATTCCTCAGTTTATGGAGCAACTTTATGACGCATGATTCATGATAATTCCTTAACCATTTTACACCAGTATACCATATTTGTTTTACCGTAAAATGGGTTGGGGAAACAACTAATGACTTCCCTTAAATAATAATGCATGATTTATGGTATTTCTTCAATCAACTACTTATACCAAGCTATAATATTTGGTTTACCAGAAATATATTCCTTAAATTATGGAGCACGAGTTAAGACAATTTCTTTTAAATATTTACTCCATGATTACTTTAACAATTTTTAGCATATTTGTTAAAATCCGGATATATATGTGAAATGCACATGCCTTAAAGCCTTGTGTTGAAAAATAATTTATGCTTAAATCTTACATATCTTTCCTAGGACTCAAAATGCTTTTCATCCTTCAATGATTTCAAGTCTTTATAGTTTCCTCCTCGATGTTCCTGTAATGCCCTTTCTTTTCCTGAAATTTCATAGAGCATGATTAGAGGAATAATATGGTCGTCATCAAAACATTTAGGATGAAGTATGACATAAGTCAACAAACCTCTTTTTCTGCTGATTTCCCTACTGGTTTCCAGCACTCACATTTCCATTCCATTTTCTCTTCAAGTTATTACTACCATTTCTACCACTACCACTACCATTCTTAGCTTCGCCCTCGTTCTTCTTCTTTCTTTGTTCTTGATTATACTTCGTTACAACCTCGCCTCCACCCTCAGTGAGAATTGCCTTCTCCAGTACCACTATAAATGTCTTTAGCTAAAACATGGAGACCCTACTGTACAACTAGGGTTTTAGTCCCTACTCAAACCTCCTAGCCTTGCGCTTATCTATGTTGACTTGATATAGCGCAAACCTCGCCAATTCATTAAATTTCATGGCATACTCTGATACCATCATTGATCCCTGCTTCAGTTCTAAAAAATATACCTCCGACCGATTCTTCGAACTCTCTGGGAAATAAGTCTCGAAAAATATCTCCTTAAACCTATCTCAAGTCATCACCCCTTGACTTTGTCGAGTTTTATTTGCTTGCCACCAATAACTAGCCTCTACTTTCAACATAAATGTTGCAAAAGCAGTCTCCTGATTCTCACCTACTCGAGCAACATCAAAAACTTTCTCTATCTCCATGATAAAGGTTTGTGCCTTAACTGGATTCATGGACCCACGAGCTTCTGGTGGTCTAACCGCCTTGAAGTCCTTAAATGTCGCAACTTGATTCTGCGACTGATTTTGTAATCCTCCCATCAGTAACGTCACTAACTACTGAACTGGGTTAGCCTTATCATTATTGTTGTTGGTATATCCCTCAGGGGTCCTTTGTCTTGGTTGACGTCTTGGAGGCATTTTCTGTTAAAATACGCTCATTAGATTATTATTCAATCTTTTAAGTATTATATACTCAACTTGCACATCACAAAAATTACCACATAACACACAATGTCTTTAATAAATAGAAACTTTTATTTATTCATCATCTTTTAAAAAAAAAACATAGTCATGATAGCATCCCTGCTATGTACATCACTTTCGTGAACTACAAAAGTTTCAGGTTAACATCATCATCATCATCCCATTGGTTATATAATACCCGAGATATAAATCTTATTTACTAATTAATCACAAAATAATTTCATTCCTTATGACGACCTACTAAAATGCTGCATAGCCTTACGATGCTCATCTTCCATAATATGGAACATGGTTCGACGATCTAACATTTACCATGGCAGCTTCTCGAACTGAATCGGGTAATAAATGATTCGGTCTTGAGCTCGGTTGACCACGGTGTTGAAAATGCTATTCATCTCCTTTATCTTGATCTTCTATACCTGTACCTCTCTCTCTGCTACCACGGCTCATTGAGAAGCTTCCTCGTACGCGTCTTCGCCTCTTGCCCTCTTAGTAGACTCTTCTTTTAATTTGTTCTTCAGTTCCACGATCTCCTTTGTCATTTGCTCGTTCTCTCCTTCAGTGTGAATCAGCTTCCATTTAACATTTCCCAGACGCTCATCTAGATCCCGGATATCGTCGTCCTTTTTCCCCATTGAGGTCTTCTATTCAGCTACAATCTCTTCCAACTCCTCTACTCTATAATGAAGTTCCACATTGCGGTTGTATACCTCGTTGTACATATGGCCAGCAATCAATTTTGGTGAAATCTCTTCATCCTCGTCCTCCTCATCCCCATCCGACTGTGGCATCTCAACGGGTTCCTCCTCATCCGTTTCTACCTCATCATCCTCATCAGGTAATCCCTCCTGCTCAACCACTGTGACCAACAGAGATGACTCCCGTGGTAGTAGTTTTTCCCAAACTACCTGAATATCTCGAGGCTCCTCCTCTCTAGGCATCTTAGATCCTTCCTCCCTAGCCTGACTAGATTCTCCCACATTAGCCATTCTGACAACAAAATTTTTAAGTTTTAATTACTAATCATTACTACTCGACACTCACAAGCACATAGGTTGCAACCATATAAGCCCATAAAGTGTTTTATTAATTCTTTCTTAAAGCTGAATAAGAGTTCATCCCCACTATCTTTTCAAACTTCTATAAGGTTACTTCCTAAGGCTTTTCCCCACCAATGTGACACCAGAAAATCTAGGTACTTCATTCCCACAAGATTTGGTGCTCACTATTCATACAATCATACAATCTACCCAAATAAATAATATTTAAATCATAAATCCTTCCCTTAAATAGGGTTACATTCAAAAATAATCCCAAGTTATCTATCCTTTAAACATCATTCAAGTGCGGAAATAAAATTTATTACATCACATCATTATTAAAAAGTCTGAGATCATCATAATAAATAAAAGTACAAATCCAATTTTCCTTTTCCTTTGCTAGTTGAAGGTTCATCTACTTTCTCCACTTTAGCTGCAATGAGTATATAAATATGCAAGAGTGAGCAAAACAATTGCTCATTGGATATAATAATGAATCAACATGAGAATAACAATAATAACTGCCAACGAATAGGCTCATCAAAACTGAATAGTATTCTAACAATGATAATCATGAACTGGAATCCAAAATATGGAATATACATAACCGAGGGTAATAAGACCATGAACTATGTCCATAGTTGCGAGTAATCTTTCAACTCTAAGTTTAACAGTCATAAGACTATAAGGACTACTCGTACTTAGGGGGATCAACCCTTCATACAATGTATTGTGCACAAACATTTTAACGCTACGCGTAAGTTATCCCCTAATAATAGTAGGGTTGTTCATCTCAGTAATTAAAGTAAAAGTCCACACCAAAGAAAGTTTGGTTTGGATAAGCTTTCAAGGGTAATTTGAAGTTTAATGAACATCAACTAGAGGACTAGTTGAATCAATAGTGTTTGATAATTACAACATAACATAGAACAATTGAGAATCATAAATGAACTGATTATACATATTAAACTCATGCTTGAAATAACTATAGAGCATAAGTACCAACAAAATAAATAAAGTGGTAAACCTTTGCTTGAACAATAAATAAGCTAAGGTTGGAGTCTTATAACATTAGAAATAAAATTATTGAACATACATTGACTGATAGCAAGCTGGAAACTAAAAACTTGCCCAACATGGTATTAATTCATGCAAGGATTAAAAAAAGTTCAATAATAGAGACAAAAGTTCAAGACGAGAGTTCAAACTGTGTTAATTATACAACCATATAACTCAAGAAACTTGCTTAACCATAAATAAGTTAGAATGAATCAACAAAATGAGAATTCAAATAACATTTGAGTTAAAGTTTGCTCGAATGAACTCTAGGGACAATTGACTTATTCAATCAACAGTTGAAATAAAAAGCTTGCTCAAACAAAGAATAAGGCTACATAATGTAATAATGGAACTAGCTAAACGAAAGTAAAAAATTAGGAAACTTTCTCAATGTAAAAGATAGAGTTTAGAAAGTTGCCTCTAGCGTAAGCTACAATATTAAACTCACGTTCACCTACACATTAGTTTAGAACAACATTATCTATTAGATATGCTAACATACCATAACATGTACACTTCTATCTAAACGTATCATTGAAGCACAAGTCTTTCATTACCATTTACATTTCAGAAATTCGAAGTGTTATACTTTGCAACACTTATCTAACGTTCATTGTATATACTAAGTTATCACATAACGCGTTCTCGATTTACTAATCACTTTTAAAATTTTGAAGTCATAATCCACATAACATGACTCTATTTAACCTTGTTATTACATGATTCTCACACTACCATAACATTAAACTACACTACAAAGAACGACCAAAGTCTGCAGAAAAATGACTTTCAAGAAAAAAATGGAGCAATCGGCGTGGGCGTGCCATGCTTTTATCGGGATGCGGTCTTGCACCAAGAAGGCAAGTGGCATGGCTACAACGCGACTTGCGAGAACTCAATTTTGCGTAATGCGAGCTTGGCACTTTCTTAAGCCAACTAACACGAATTTTACCCATCAAATAGTGATAATAACACATAAAATAAATATACCTCTATCATAGACATGATTGCTAACACATAAAATAACTTAACACAATTTTACAACCTCTAAAACTATTTTAATTTATCAATTTTTATGTTTTCATGAAAAACTCAATTTTCTTGACATTCTTCCTAAAAATCATAACTGTGAATTTAATACATGACCAAATCATCTCATTCAAATTACGTTATGTTCATATCTCAACAAACTAGCATAAACAAACCTCAATTAACATCTTAGCATGCAATTTGACCATAAAAATTGGTACATACATAGCTACATATGAAAACATAAACACTAACAAAAAGTTTCCTCCTATTAACTGTAATTAGCATGAATTTCTCGGTTAATCACAACCCCCAATCATCATATAGTCGTATAATCACGAGTAATCCCATTGATAGCAACAATTCAACAATTTTGTAATTCACAGATTACATAAAAATTTGTCGTAGCCTCATATATACATATACACTATCAAAGTTGTAGAACATACCTTTAATTACTAGTACAATCGTCGCTAATTACTGGAATTGCTGTGAAAATTCACAAGTTTCCTCTCAAACTCACTCAATTCTCTGCGTCGTCTCTAGGCTAGCAAAACTAGAATGAAAGCTCTGATAACCAATATGTGTAATAACCAAAATACAAAACTGATAGCTAGCGTAGGAAATAAACTAATAGTCTTAATACACCAACTTAACTAAAATGGCAGTTACAAAACTAACGTATATATTATAATTATTATTCTAATTTATTTTATTTTATTTTCGAAAACTAGAAATCCCAAAATCCATAGGGCTTGTTTGGCAAACCATTTAAATTTTAAAGAATTAAAATACCTTTAAACCTTGTTTGGCAAAAACTAATTTAAATCCTTTTTAATTTATTTTAATAAACACTTTAATTTATAATTTATAATTACATATTATTATTTGGATTTCCATATCCAACATTGACCCATTAAATTAAACACATACTATATTTTAATTAAATATAGCATTTAACAAATATCACAAAATTATAATTTTTATTATAACTTTATTTAATAATTTAATATATCATTTGAAATTATTAATTAATAATATAACACTTCATGCTATATTATAATTCTCTAAATTGTATATTAATTTAATTTAGAAAAAATTCATCACATCAATAAAATATTTATATCCTCAATTCAACAATAGACTCATCAAATAAATATTTATATTATTCAATAAATATTTAATAATACAACTTGAAATTTCAGATCGTTACATCCTTCCCTCCTTACAAGGATTCTGTCCTCGGAATCACAATTCAAACAATCAAATCGTCACATTCTCCCCTACTTACAAAGATTTTGTCCCCAGAATCGAAGACACAGACTAAACAAATAACTTAGGATAATTTTTCATCATATCAGCTTCGAGTTCCCACGTAGCCTCCTCGACGTTGTGGTTTCTCCATATCACCTTCACAAAAGGTATCACTTTATTCATGAGCACTTGTTCTTTCGTGTCGACCATCTGGATATGAATCTCTCCGTAAGATAAATCTTTAATGAACTACAACGGCTCATACTCAATCACATGCTTGTAATCGGGTTTATACGATCGGAACACCGACACATGAAAAACATTGTGCACATGCTCTAATTTTAGAGGTAAAGCTACTTCGTAAGCCACCTCTCCCACTCTTCGCAAAATTTCAAAAGGTCCAATAAACCTCGGGTTGAGCTTACCTTTCTTGCCGAAACGAATCTTCCCCTTCCAAGGAGAAATTTTCAGGAATACGAAATTTCCTGCTTCAAACTCACGACTCTGCCTGTGTTGATCAAAGATACTTTTTTCTCATCGATCTTGAGAAGCTACCACCTTTGCTCGATGAGTTTGACAATTTCAATGATCTCGTCAAACGATTCTGGCCCTAACGATTGCCGTTTCTCCAATTTCATCCCAAAGATAGTGAAGTTCTCACTTTCTGTAGATAACGCCTCGTATGGCAAAGATACCAATGCTTACGTGGTAAATCGTTGTTGTATGTAAATTTCACCAATGGTAGATGATCATCCCGCTTCCTTTGAAATCCATGATGCACGCTCTGAGCATATCTTCAAGGGTCTGGATCATTCTTTCGCTTTGCCCATAGGTTTGCGGATGATACATTGTACTCATTTTTAGTTGCGTTCCCACGTATTATTGTAATTTCTTCCAGAAATTTGATGTGAACCTTGGATCTCTATCTCATACAATTGACACTGGAACTCCATGTCTTGAGACGATCTTTTTAATGTATAATTTCGTCAGCTGGTCAAGATTAAATCTAATCTTTATTGGCAAAAAGTGTGCAGATTTTGTTAATTTGTCCACTATCACCCATATTGCATCGTATCCTTTATGAGTCATTGGAAGACCTACCACAAAATCCTTTGTGATATGCTCCCACTTCCATTCCGGTATCTCCAACTATTGAAGTAATCCGCTTGGTCGTTGATGCTCGACCATCACTTTCTGACATGCCAAGCACTTTGCAACGCATTCTGTAACATCTCTTTTCATGTTCGGCCACCAAAAATGACGCCACAAATCTTGATACATTTTCGTACTTCTCGGATGAATTGAATATCTTGAGCTATGTGCTTCCATCAAAATTTCTTCTTTAATATCCTGAACTGCTGGAACCCAAATTAGTCCCTCGAATCGCAGCATTCCCTCAGCATCAACCTTGTATTTCACTTCTTTTCCCTCACCCACGCTTTCCTTTATTTTCTTGCATTCTTCATCCTGTAGCTGAGCGTTAATTTTTCATCGGATTCTTCTGGAAATTTGATTTCCAGCTCTAGCCTTGCCATTGCTGTAACAAGCTCCTCCTTATCTGTTAACAACATCAGCTTTTCTCTGCCTTTCCTGCTCAAGGCATCTGCAACTTGATAAGTAGATTTTATATCCACTTATCCGGTATCTTTTACTTGAATTAGTTGTTTATATTCATGTGTCTTAGTTACTTTTCATGCATTGTGTGTTCATTTTGTAGGTTATACGTTTAGAAGCGGTGTGAGGGGCTATTGGTAAGGAAAAGCAAGGAAAACGCAAAGAAAAACAATTCGGACATCGTTTGGGATTTTATGTTCATTTCATGTTCTTAGCTTGGAACTTGGACTATATTTTAGAGCTTCTTTTTAGCTTTTTGGAACATCTTGAATCATTCCAATCGGAGTTCGGATGCAAGAGTTATGACATTTGTACCAACGGACGTTGAATTTCTCTGTTTGGGTGGTCATTTGCATAGCAGTCACTTCTAGTCCAGTTTTGACCTTCATGAGTTTGTTATTTCTCAAACCTCAAAGAATAAAAGTTGTAGATCTCGTCGATATCTTTGATTTGATAGGTGGAAGACCCCGTAATTCCTCCTGGATTAAAAGTTATGGCCATTTTACCAGAGGACACTACAATAGAAAAAATAATTAGTAGCTTGCACCCAAGCCGGGGCTTGCTCTTTTATGCCTTATACCCAAGCTGGGGCTTGGGGTCTAGAGTGCGAAATCAGTAGAATAGCAAGCCATGGATTTCTATGTACAAGGCAAATAGCAAGCTGGGGCTTGGGTACGCGCAGAAAGAGTAGATTTTGTCCGAATTTGAGTCCGATTAGGATTTGTTCGAGCTGTTTGATTCAAGGACTTCCAAGAGGACTTAAATACATATAAAGAGACATATAAAAGGAGGAGAATGACAAGGATTAGAGGGAGTTAGAGGAAGAATTCCATTAGATTAGATTAGAGTAGATTGGGAAAAACCCTAGTTGTTATTTGATTTGGAGATTGAAGCAACTTGGAAACCATTGAAGATTCAAAGTAGGAGCAAGGAGAGAGCATCAAATCTACATACAATAGATTATATCTTCTCATCTTCTTCTATCTTTGTCTTTTATTATTTATTCAATTGTGGATTCTTAGTTTAATTCAATGAGCTAATTCTTTGTTTGAGATTACAATGGATCTTATTGTGTAGTTTATTTTAATATGCTTCGTTATCAATTGTTATGTTCTATCATGAGGATTGTCTATTGTGATTTGGGCTTAATTGTTTAATTGATTGGTCATCAATTACCGTGATAATCTATATAAACTCGAGAGATGAAGTATTGATTTAGATATAATCATGATAACATGTGTTCAGGATTTTGTTAATAGCTTAAACTTGATGAGTGTTAAGGTAGAGATATGCTTGACATCGCATGTAATCGAATAGAGAACTTATTCTTAAACCTTCTTCAATTGTAATTCACATAGAGATATAGTGGGTTAGTTGATTAAGTTGTTTAACGGATTTCTATCTTAATTGTGGATTGACGTTAATACGGTATTGGTGCATCGAGAGGTGGTTAATACTACTTTAGTGTTCTTGATTAACAATTTGGGATATAGAATAATTGATGAGAAGTGTGTTAACTTAAATGAAGCAAT